>OX384538.1:2720000-4002500 GCA_947538915.1 Tenthredo distinguenda | reverse complement strand
TCTTTCACCCTTCGTTATCCACCCTGAACGACCCTTGACCTGCGCCGGGTAAGGGTCACCCTAAACGAACCGCGCAGTTTTAACGTCGTACGGTACCGCCCGACGTGACACGCCTACCTGCGCCGTAGTCTGTAAAATCCCTAAGGAAACCCCTCACCCTCGTACAACTAAATCCACCCCTAGCGACGGTTCACCCTCTTCCGGTAACTAGGGCCTGCGTTGACTATGAACCACTCTACTACCCCACTTCACTTATATGTAGGTAGACCTCCGCATCGGGTCACCGGGTAACGGGCGCTAACACCCCGAGCCGCTGCTGCATTGTATGTTTTATATATAAATATATAATATATATATATATATATATATGTATATGTTATGTAAAAGCTACGGGAAGGAAAACGGCGCGATGCACTTCCAAATATCTATATAATTTCGCTTTCGATTTTTGTTTTTCAGTCGAAATTGGATATATTTATACCATGATCGTATGCAATTTCCCGCATATCTCGGGATGACCAAGTATTACTTTGTGTTATAAAAAAAAAAAGAAAAAAAAATTTGAAAAAAAAAGAAGATATTCTATGGAAATTTAATCTCATTTTCGAATCTATCTATATATATACTATATTTGTATATGTCGCAATGTTGTGCATTTATACGTGAAAATATATAAATACATAGATAGAGGGAGGGAGGGAGGTAGGGGGGGAATGAAGAAAATGCAAAAAAAAATAAATAAATAAAAAGTTTGTTAAAAAAGTTGAAACGATAAAGTGCGACCGGTTGTAAAAGAGCAAAGCGTGATCACCGATCGTTGGCGTATCATCAGAATTCAATATGCACAGACAGACGTAATATTATTCATGCGTCTTCTCTTGTTCGGTTTTTTTTTTCTATTTTTTTTTTTTTCTTTCCTATTTTTGTCCTTTTTTTTTCTCTCTCTCTCTCTCTCTCGTTTTCTATATACATATATGTATACTATATTACAAATGCGATATCACAACGATTGCATATATATATCCATCGCGTCAGTCCTGCGTTCTTGCGTTACCGATCATCACCGAGCGTACCAAAACGTACATATATAGCTACGGCTATACCTATATAGTTATTATCTTTCAGATATTTACGCGATAGATTCTAAATTTAGATTCACTTCAATACTCGACTCGCGAATAAATTAGATACATATATCTGTGTATATACATATATACATACATATACACACACGCACACACGCACGTATATTATAACATGTGAGACACGTGTATCACAATAGTTTTCTGTGTTAAACGGAGCAAAGTCTGCTGCGAAGTGTTGCGAGCTTATAAAATCCCTAATCACCTAAAAGAGGCGAAAGATTGATCAACCAAAGATACACTAAATCACGTGAATTATACGTTTAATGATTTGCCGAGGGAGTCTATTTGCCTTTACAGTTTTTTTTTTTCTCTGGAAAAAAAAATACCCCGAAATTATAATAAATATACTCCCAATAAACGCGAGAATTGAAGAAAAAAAAAAGAATTGTTTTTGTTTTATAAATATATACATACATATACATTGATGCTACATTTATGTATGGCATATACTATAGATAATATAACATAACGATAGCGAGATATGCAGAGTTAGATAATATGTTGTTTGTAAAATAATAATAATAATAACAATAACAGTAATAATAAAAAAAAAAATAACAATAGTAATAATAAAAATAATAATAATAATAGTAATAATGTACAATATAAATAATATAGCCGAAAGAAAGATATTATCTAGGTGTTATACGGAAAATGCAATAATAATATCTTTTCTAAACGGTCAGATACAAATATACATTACCTACCTATATACATATATTACTAACAACGCATAATAAATTATAACACACAGAATAATTGTAATTTTCATAACGCGAGCGATTGATCGATTGGTATATATACTATACATAGTTACGCGGTTATTTATTTATTTATTTATTTATTTATTTACTTAATATATATTTCTCTCAATTTCGCGTTCAAAACCTATAATATGTAATTTTTTAAACGACTTTGAGCCAGTCCAGTTATTAATTAATCCAGCAGTGCCAAGTTCAGCGATTATAAATTTCACCTATACCTATATATATTATATAGATATATAGTATATAGATTCGAATGTGAGAAATTTGTTTAGAACGAATATATAATATATATATATATTATATAAATCGTTTGGAAACGGATTTACGGTAGGTATGCATATATATATAATAGATATATGTATTCAAATTGAAACAATGAATTATACAACGGTGTATATGGAAGAATATTATCCGCGCGTAGTATCGCATAATAGAAGAGTTTGGCAAAAATGTCAAAGGTTTGCATTGAAGAGAGGAGAAAAAGAAAGAAAAATTGAAAAAAAGAAACCTGCGATTAGAATGTCAAAAGATTGTTAATATCGTCGGTTGATTGAATAATAAAACGCGAGTGATCTTTTTTTTTTACATTCTATTAAGATTACAAATTTTATTTTTTCAAGGTGATAAATTTTCGACTAACAATGTGAGAAAAGAAAAGCAATAAAAGTTTGATTTAAATTATGCAACTAATCGCTGCACGCAGAAAAGCGCGGCGGAGGTAGAAACTCTGCATTCCTAATTCCCGCGACCTTGCCAGTCCTAGATCGAGGTAGGAGTCTAGGACACGGTTAATATCCGGCGTCACGTGATATTCGCAACAACTAAAAATAGCTAAAGCTCGCCAAACGTGCTCCAAGTATATCATACACACACGTGGCTACGAGGCTGAAGGCATACATTCATTCGTTACACCAATGTATCTATATTAACAAGCGTTAAACATATAAGACACGGGGGGAGAAGATATAGAATACAGTAACTTCGTGAATTCTATAATGGAGCAGCATATACGTAATTAGAGAAAAATTCGATCCTAAACTTTTGTATCGAGGTATGAAAAATGCAAGACATTAAGAAAAAGACAGAAAAAAAAAACAAAAAAAAAGAAACAAAATGGAAAAACTTTGGCACTGGATTTTTTATCTTATTTAAAAGCCCAGGTTATCGACGTGCATCGTCACCTTCACCCATTGCTATAAATTGGCAAAAAATAATTGACTCATATACCCAGATGTGTGCGAGTTTATTTTTTTTTTCAATACGAAATCTCCGAGTCGTGTACATCCATATTGCGGAAAGATATTAAAACGCGGATATTCTCCGCATACGTGCAGGAAGATGTAAAGATTTTTTTTTCTTGTTTTTTTTTTTTTACGTTCGTTTAATGTAACATATTATGTATATTACAATATTTACCGTGGTAATTTCTCTCCGCAATTTAAGTATATAGGTGTTATTTAGGTAGATAGGTATACGTATACATATATAGCAAAGAATATCAGCTATCATTCTTTTTCTGCAGCCAGTTTATTATTAATTATTATTATTATTATCTCTTCATTTTGTCATAATAAATTTTGTGTTTCGGTTCTTAGAAGAACGAATGCATATCATAGTTGTAATATAACATTTTTGTCGAATAAAAACTGCAAAACTGTTTGTGTTAATTCAGTCTATTTTTCATGACCCCCCATATGTTTAACGGCCAATTCCACTCTAGCTTCTTTAATATACCTTTTCTAGGTGCGTGTAATTCCATATTCAATGTGTTAGAATAACAAAGATCGGAAACTCCGGAAAATCGGTTCCTATAAAATCTCCCGAATTCGCGTACGCTGGTATCCGGCACTATGAGACTAATTTTTGCATTTTTTTATCAAATAGGTTACAGTCCGCATAAACTCGAGGCTCATTCGCGAAATTCAATTTTTTTCAAATTTTTCAAATTTTTAAATTTCCATATTCGACGTTATTCAATTGTCTGAGGACATTTGTCTTTCTGTTTCATTCCCTAGGAAAGAATTGAAAAAAAAACCGGAGAAATTCAGACTCAATCCTAAGTTTAAAAATCGAACACTAAAATTAACACGAACATCGATACCAAAAGTCGAAAATTTCACTCACCCGAATTTCCTGCGCTGATATGAAGCTCTCGAATCGGTTTAAGAAGTTCTCACCTCCTCTGGTCGGTTCAGATTCTTCATAATATCAGGATTCCAGTATTCCTTGTTACAAAATCCGACTTTGACAACGAGCTTTCGGAAGCTCGTTATACACGACGATCGTACTACACACTGTACCGATATATAATACTTCGAACAAAAGAATATGAGCTATGCTGAAAAGAATCGATTTAATACGCGCTTCACAGAATTTTCCGAACTATCGGAACACACCACGCGACTACCGATTAGACCCGTTTATATAAAGAAACTTTTCAGACCGATCGGGACTAACCGAGTCCCGATTTGGCGGAAGGTATAGCCGCGATCGTACGGCTAACCCTTTTTATTATACGAAACGAAACGAAACTTCACTCATAGCGTTAAACGAAAATCTTCTTGGCGACGTAATCCAAAATATGCGATCGTCGAAATGGCACTGAACATGATTATGGTATTATAAATACCTACACAGAATTCACTGCACTGCACCGTATAGGTTAAAAGAAACCTTAACCTTTTTTTAGGCTAGAAATTATTAAACTACACTTCGAACAGAAGGACATAAACTATCCTGAAAAGGGTCGATTTAATAGACGCTTGATAGACTATTCCGAACTATCGAAACACACCACGCGACTACCGATTAGACCCGTTTATATAAAGAAACTTTTCAGACCGATCGGGACTAACCGAGTCCCGATTTGGCGGAAGGTATAGCCGCGATCGTACGGCTAACCCTGTTTATTATACGAAGCGAAACGGAACCTCACTGATAGCGTTAAACGAAAATCTTCTTGGCGACGTAATCCAGAATATGCGATCGTCGAAATGGCACTACACGAGATTATGGTATTATAAATACCTACACAGAATTCACTTCACTGCACCGTATAGGTTAGCGATCTTCTTAGCGACGTATTCCAATAAATTGTGAACCTTGGGCACTTTACCTGAAAGAAAATCACTTCACTTTTCCCCGTATTTTGTTTACACAATTTTTATGTCCGGAATCTACGCGATGTTCGTTTGCTTTTACTGCTCGGACGTTACTTTGTTTCTAGCTTATTTTATCGTCGCGTAAGGGGCAAGAGGACAAAAGTATACTAACGTAGATGTCTCGAATGCCGACCAATCATAATCGGCTAATCGTAGAGACTTTAGACGCTACTTTTCCGAGATCCGAGTGGCTAAACAGCTCCTGCAGAAGTCACTGAACTTTTTACTAGCCCGTTACACAAATGACAAACAAAAAGGACGCCATCTTGACGACGCGTGATAGCTACCAACCCTAAAACTCGTTACTAACAAATCTAGCTTATTTAAGGACGCGATTAGTAATTTTTTTTTTCTTCGGTTTCTTACTGGAATATAGTCGGCGTAATATTTCTTCGAAATTATTTTTTAACGACATCTTGAAAATAAATTCTTCTTTCTGAACGTAGAACTTGATAACTGATAACGATTTGGCAAATTGAAAAATGATCGACGAATAAAACAAAGTCCCGAATCTAACCCGAATAGATCGAGACGCCATTACATCGTCGCGTCGATGTTCTTTGCTCGGGTATCGCGATTGACTTTAGACATGTTTTTCGGGGTACTTAATCGGAATTTTCTGGATCATATTATCACACGCGTACAGGAAAGCCTCTAGTAATACGAACAACCGAATAATTACGTACAGACACTTAGTCAGGGACCGAAATATTCGTTATTTACTCACGACAAAGCACGGGTGCAGATATACGGGGCTAGAGACTAAAGGATCACTGACTAGCCGGAAGTCTGCATCTCGGAGTTGCATCCGTGAAGATAAATATCGATACTAATCAACTAAGCGTTGAAATTTTGAGCCGAAAAAATGTAGTTTGTTTATCTTTATTTCTATGAATCGTTTTCAGACTTGATAGCCTCTAATATCATCCTAATTATTGTCAATGATTAATAATCGATAACTTCCCGTTCCCGCGCGCGACACAGTCGCCCCTATTAGACTAATCCTACAACAATAAATAAGGACAAATTATTGCGGATTGCGCGTCGGTAAAGAAGACCGACTGCGCCGTACTAAATTTCGATTAAAATATGCTCCCCTGATAATCTTATCTCTATCATAATTGATGACCCCAAAGATAACTGCATCTCCAGAAATGAACTTTAGCAGTCTGTAACTTTCGAACTATGGCTCTGAGAAATAACTGTCTCGGGACTTTTTTGCTTCATTTTCAATTCTCTAAGAGCGGATTATTTTGAAATTTTTTTTCAGTAAACAATAATCGAAATAATGAAAAATAACTTTCGATAAGTAACGATCGAATTGGGAACAAAAAAGTCATCAAACAGCTGTCTCTCAGAGTTAGAGCCGTAGTTCAAAGGCTACAGATTTTCAAAGTTCATTTTCGCAGGTGCAGATGCCTTGCAGGATCGCACACCGCAAAAAAAACTCTAAGCTCTTAATTTCCAACATGAAAAAAAGGAATGAATTCCGTTGCAAATATCTGTTTCCACTGTTCCTGAAAAAAATAATGTTTTTATCGCTGATCCGATTTTCGCGAAACACCCTTAACTGTTCAATAATTTTTATCAGTAATCCACGAGAATTTGATGTATACTTTAGCGACAATTAATCGATCTTCGATCTCGTCGATTAATTTCATCGTAAAAAACACCCCGACTAAAGAACATATTTAATTCCCAGGTGTCGCTGGCTTTGGGATTAGAAGTTGGAGGATGGGGTGCGCTGATGGAACGAGCGTCTCGAGGTGGTCACGTAGCTACGGGAGGTGGTGGTTTAATTCCGTCCGGAAGTTTGGCAAGTTTGGCAGGTTTAGCCCGTCGTTGCGGTGTGTGTTTGGCAGCGTTTCCATCAGCTTGGCTTTTGGAGCGCCACGCACTTCTCCAGCACGCGGGTCACCCAGCCGACGACAAACCGTTCACTTGCGAGCAGTGCGGTCAACGTTACCGGTACCGATCAGCCTACGTTAAACACCGTGAACAAAATCACCGGGCTCGTCTTCCAGCCGATAAATTGTTCACCTGTGATATATGCGGCATGCAATTTAGGTACCTTAAATCGTTCAAAAAACACAGACTAAATCACGCCCTGGAACGATTGCACAGAGTCCCCGAGTCCCAGGTCGGTCAAGCCGAGAGAAGCGACCAGGTTTCCAGCACCGGTGAACCAGCGCAAGTAGAAACGAACAGTGAATCGGCCAGCATCTTAGACCCCGAAGAACGGGTGCAGGAAGCTTCCTCCGAAGGTCCTAAAGAGGAGGCGGTATCCGAGACTGCGAGTGTCCAGGAAAGTTTGCAGGAAGTTGGCGCCCAGGTCGAAGGAGAGACGGGAGTCGGCGGTGTCAGTGGTGGAGGAACCAGTGAAATCGGGGAAGCCGACGACGGAGCCGTCGACGAAGAACGTGTTTCGGAACCAGCCGACACGATGCTTGGTCTGTTGAGAAGTCACGATCCGGAAAGACGGGAGAGACGCTTCGCTTGTCCATTTTGCGGCAAGTGTGTCCGTTCCAAGGAAAACCTGAAACTTCACGTCCGTAAGCACACTGGCGAACGTCCATTCGTTTGTCTATTTTGCGGCCGAGCTTTTGGGGGAAAAAGCGACCTGACTAGACACCTGAGGATCCACACTGGCGAACGACCGTACCATTGTGAAATGTGCGGAAAGTGTTTTGCCAGGGCTGATTATCTGTCGAAGCATTTGACCACGCATATTCATCAGCGTTAAGGTTTGGCTAGATTTTAACCCGTCTTTTTCATTATTATTATTATTATTGCGACTATGAGCGGCGATCGTTTTGGGGTTGATTGTTTTCGAGGATTATCTTTATTTGAGGGATTAATCTATAGGAGCTGGAATGTAATCCATGTAGGCGCGTCAATTACGATAATGTGTGGGATATTTGAGAGAGCGGATATCTCGTGCGAAAAAAAAGAAATGAAATTTAACCGCAACGAGGTAAATATAAGTATAAATGTCATAACTTGAATTACGGGTGAATTGATGAGAGCCCGAAAATAAGGAGGAGAAGAAGATTTTTAAAATATGATATAGTGAGAATAATTTGTGATAAGGATTTACCAAAGAAGAAGAAGAAGGAGAAGATGAAGAACGTAGAGAAGTACGCCGCCTTGGAGAGGGTGGCGACAAAAAATGGTCAAGTTTTTGGGGATTTGGGATTTTCGTTTTTGAAAAGAAATTTTTTTTTCATCGACTCGTTTGTTGTTCAATGTTTTTTTACTTCTCTCCGAAGAGTGATATATAAATATATATATTATAGTAGCCGATGTGTATATGTATGCGTTTATACATAATATATTGCATAGGTATATACAAATATGTATATATTATATAATTATATATTCAATAATACCTATACCTAATACTACTCGTCGAAATCATAATTATGAGGGGAAAATAGAAAAGGTGTGCTGTACGTGTGCTGTCAAGTTCTGTCAACCCCATTGAGAAGGGGATGTCATTTATAATGAGAGAAAATCATGTTTCCTCATTTTTTTTTTTTTTTTAATTTCTCATTGTTATTTTGTACACATTCTCACTTTCTCAATAGTTGTTTTTTTTTTTGTGTTTTTTCTTTACCATAATTGACGAGGGTTAACGAACTTTGTATAACGTCAGGGGATGCACGACTCCCGGTTGGTGTGCGCTGGTGCCTTTGAGACTCGAGTCCTTCAATATTCTCTGCGTACATAGCAATAAATGAATCACGCATAAGAAAACAAAAAAAAAATAATAATAATAATAATAATTACTCGACCGTTTTGAGGAATAGATTTTTCCTTTTTATTTTACAATTCTCCTTCACCATTCGACTTTCTTTGAGCCTATATTTTTTTTTCTTTTGTCACCTAAATTTCTTCAGATTTCTGTAGATATAGATATACTATAATTATCCCGCTGATAAGTAATTATCATATTTGAAAACTTAAACCGTGTATCCTAGGATATAGATTAAATTTTTGCGCCAGGATCCTGGGAGTCGTGTTCCTCGGGCTAAAAATGTTAATTAATAATTCGCGTATAAGTAAAGAAGAAGACGAAGAAGAAGAAGAAGAAAAAGAAGAAGAAAAAAAATAAAAATAAAAAATAACGAACAAGAAAACGAAAAAAAAAAAAAAGTTGAATATCGGTGCTATTCTACTGGTAAGATTGTCCGGTATGTGTCCAGGCGGCCAACCCTCCAAACCGATAAAGCATCTGCCGTGCCAAATATTGAAAATTCGTCGATTGTATTTTCCGCAGATTCCCTCCAGAAAAAAATAAAAAGGCTGGCCTGGCTCTACGGCATAACAATTTAGATTTAACTTTATATTATATTAAGATGTAAAAATAATGGTCGGTCGTTGTTTAAACAAACACAAATACACACACAAACACACTTATTATTAATTATTAATTATTATTATTCAATGATTAATTATTATTATAATAATAGTGTGCGATAATGCAACGAATATTATGCGTAAATGATATACATATTTATATATGTATATAGGTATATATAAATATATATATTTATACGCTAGACCGAAAATAATAAATATGTCTGTATTTTCGTCTATCTGTCTATTATATGTCCGTCCTGCAAAATTTTACAACCTATATAATTGCTAAACCTACGTCCGATCGTTGGATGCAGGTTTGTGAATGGACGAAAATCTGTTTCCTCGACGCCTGGCATGAAAAACAGTCTTTTATCAAAAATGAATCATCTTATTCAATTTTTTCCCAATATTTTTTTTTTTATTTTTTCTTCTTTACTTCAGAATGGAAATTTTGCGCCACGATTTCACGCAGGCCCTAGTCACAAGAATATATATATATACAGAGAGGTTCAAGGCAAAGTTGACACGCCTGCGGTAGGCGATTCGGTTTTTTTTCCGAAACTGTCGCACCGCAGCGTTGTCATTCTCGAAAAAAAAAAAAACGAATTGCCTACCGCAGGCGTGTCAAATTTGGACCGAACCTCTCCGTATAATATAATATACAGTATACATCCCGTTTCGAAGGTAGACAATTTTCCCACAAGAATATTTTTGCCTTTATAGCCAAGAAACTCTCTGTTTAAAAAATATGCTAGGAAGTGTTAAGATTCATTGCCATATTAGTTGATCAATGGGAGAATTGATTTATCGTGTTAACTGAATTAATTATTACGATTCAAAATGAAAGGCTAAAGATTGATTGAATCGAAAAAATTTAAGCAAACTCCATGTATCTATATATATATTTATTATAATATATATATCCGGTTTTATAACACGCTCAATTATGCGTGCTAATTCGAGACATCCCATTACCTGACTCGTCGATATACGGCTTTATAGTACATTATACCTTATACCTTATACCTTATACCTATCTACCTACGTGAACCCGTACGACGTTAATTACCCAGTAGCAAACTGGAGTAACGTTAATTCTCGGAAAACACGAGTCTCTATAAGATTAAAGGCAACGAGTATAATTCGAATTAGTAATAATACGATACATGATTTTTTTAAAATAATATATATACTTACAGTGTATATATATATATAGAGAGAGAATCAGAGCCAGGCGTTGCGGAATAATAAATTGTATATGGTGTACGGGCATTTGGAAAGAATTTAAAAAAAAAGTAACAAAAAAATTCAAAAAGAAAAAAAAATGCCGTTAAAAATTTTAACATTAAAAAGCTACATAATTATATATATATATATAATATAATATGTATATATATATATACATTATTATATGTATATAGAACACCAAGTAATATAAAATCTAAATATAATGATACATATATATATATATATATATATACTATTATAGATAAATAATATATAGTACGATAATATTATTATATAAATATATATTTAATGAATGTTCCTATATTTATACCATATAAGTATATAATAAGTGTACTATATAAATATTTCATGGTGATTTCAGGTTTTTACCAAAAATTCAGTGTCTCTTTATATATATATATATATATAGATTTTAGAGCCATAGCTGCTGTAAAATTATATATTATAATAATACCTAATATAATATGGCTTGAAAACATAAAACCTATAATTACAAATAACGGTAAGAGTATGGAAAAGAAAAAAAAAAAAAAAAAAACAGAGATAGAGACAAGAATCGGTGAATCCTACATACACTATACTCGAAATCGAGATCGATTTAGGTGCTGAATAAATATAGAGAAGACAAGTTAAGGATTAAAGAAGAAAGAAAAAAGATGAAAAGAACTTATACCTTGTTAAGAGGGTAATTTCTTTTTTGGTGCAGGGCAGAGCGATAGGGTCTTCCTACATTGACTGAATGATCAGATGTGATATACGCGTAAGAAACAAAAAATGAAAAAAAAAAGAAAAAAAAGAATTAAGTAAATAAAAAACAAAAAAATAATAATTAATTCATAATTATTTACTTTAATGGTAATTATTGTAATTATAAATAATAAAATAGTATAATTATGATATACAAACATTATATGATTATGTGCGTATACCTATTACATTGAATAGGTAGTACATTACGTATATACACATATACATGTATGTGTACTTAAATGAAGGACGAAATACCGATACCGGAAAAACTAATTACAATCGGGGAACATTCACCGTTGCGTTGGTATAAATTTCATTAAATAACGGCGATCTTGTCTTGATTCTGATGTCCTCGTATCAAAATTTGCAGCCCTTGATACACATACAATTATACTACGTATGTGAGAAAAAAATTAAAATAAATAAAAAAATAAGAAAATAAAAATAGAAACACACACATATATAGGTATATATATATATATAACGTTTTTTTACTGGTTTATGGATTTGCCGAGGATCGTATATAAATTGATATATATATTTAACGAGCAAATATATGGTTATTCGGAGGAGAAATGAAACGATAATGAAATAAATCCTAATTTCTCCTACGCACTACGTATATAGATATACACTATATGTGGTATATGTATAATACACGGTAATATTAAACAGAAGAAGAAAGGAACTAAAATCGGAAAAAAAAAATAGTGTTCGCTCCTATTTGAGTCCGGTGCCCATTTGGTCAGTTTAAAGTTTAGCCCATGCCACTATAATTTACTGCAGGGACGAGACAACGAGGTGTTACACGGCTTGTTACCGGCTCATATACTAAACATACATCGCATTTGCATAATTCACTATTTACTAATGGTTTTCTAAACTTGACTCGACCCATTCATTTCATTATACATACAAGGTTGTGCTGTGATCTTTACGTTAGCCAGGCTCTCAATGGACAGGTTAAACATTGATAAATAAATTAAACGTAACTCAATAAGCGTATAGGTTTATATACGGAGGAAGAGAGAAGAAGACGAGGAACTTGTATCGTTACAATTATAAATAAACACATGGTCGAGCTATTTTTTTTTTTCTTCCACACTTTATGTGTATATATATATATATATACATAAGAGAGATTTGTTAAGATCCGATTACAGGTAATTGAATTTTGACATAAAAGTTGAAAACAGGGAAAAAGCAAAGTAAATTTTTCACAGATCAGTTTTGATTTTATTTTTGGTAATTCTTACTATTATTGTTGTTCAATTGTACCTTTGAACGGTTGAGAGGAATTTGTGCCAAATTTTGAATCCGCTGCAGTCTTCTATAGTTAGATTTTCGCAAGGTTTAACAAAACGTTAAATTTAGTCTCTCAGGTACATCTGAACATTCTCCCCTGCAAGATATATATGATAAATAAATTTTCAACAGTTACGACAAAGGAAACAAAGAAAAAAGAAGGAACTCCGATTCGCTCCCGGTTAATTCACGATTTGCTAATTAGTGTAATAACGTACATAGAGCAATACCTTAACTGTTACAACGAATCGAACAATATAGGTCTACTATATATTCAATAGTTTGATCATCGTGGTCGGAAAAATTTTCTGCCGGCTAATTGAATTTCTTATACTATAAAAATCTGTACGGTCTAATTAGGTAATATTACAATTTATTACACCGAAACGTTCAAACAGGCCTCGAAAAATAAAAGAAACAAATAAAACAAAAAAAATAGTGAAATTGGCTTGATTTAAAATTCTTCTCATCAACCATTTGATCAATATTGAAATTAATATTGCTATTCCAGTGAAGGATTAGGTATATATGTATATGCGGATGGGCCGTTTACGTTTCGTGCAATAATAATAGTTTGCTCAATCCTCGGTGTCCGCGTTGGTTCGAGAACCGTCCTTTTAACGGAACGTTATTATACGTATACATATAGTAATTAATTAATTCAAAAGAGAAAAGAAAAAAAAAAACATAATTAGATGATCGTGTATAGAAGGTAGCGAGCCTTAACGTTAACGTTAACCTTGACCTCAACCTTATAGCTTGATTAGATTAGCCAACTTGTTAGAATCCTGCAGGTTTATAATATAATAATAACGTTTATATAGATAGAGCATATATTATAGGTATACTATATAGGAGTAGGTATATGATAGACGGTAGTATTTGTAATAGATCGATGGACTTTCTCTCTCCTTTCTCTCGTCTCTCAAGTCTTGATGTCTTCGGTGTCTAATTCAACTATTATTATAATATATATTAATAAATAGTAATATTATTATCTATGAATGTATAACTGAACTAAAACTATCTGTGAATATATATATTTATATATTATATATGTATAATATATATATATATAATATGTTATTAATAATAATATACAAATAATTTTTAGACAGCGTGGTTGCAAAACGATTCAACACATATATAAATAAATAGATAAATAAATGAATACATAAATAAATAAACTAAATTATGTATAATATCTATATGTATACATATATATAGTTATTTATATATAATAATAATAATTACACAAATGTTTCATTTACTGATATTAATAATTGCGAATAACGTACGTTGCGAAAGTGATTTATTTATTACAAACAACGTGACTTTCGTACCTGAGAAAGAAAAAAAAAAAAAACAGTAATTGATAAACTATATAATAAATATGATTATGTACGCATATAGTTCCTCAAGTGGTAAAATGTTATATTTAACGATGTAATGGAAAAAAAAAATTATTATATAACATGAAACAACGCCAAATATTGTTACCATATAAAACTTTGAATTAATAAATAATTCGAAGAAAATACAACGATAATGAATGATGAAGAAGAAGAAAAAAAAAATGATATGATGAATTCTGCAATCACTCTGTAAAGAAAGAAAAAAAAAAGTAAAAAAAAAAGATAAAATAGAAAAAAAAATCTCTGTGGCTGTACTATCGTATAAATAAATATATATATGTATGTATATATATATATAATATATATACAAATATATGTATATTTTATATTATATAATGATTGAATTTTATTGTAATATGAATATAACAAGGAAAAAAAAAGATGGAGAATAAGAAGAGAAAAGAAGAAAAAAAAATGGAAAGCCATTATATCATAATACAATATTATTAAAGTACATTGTCATATAATATATGGATGTTAGAGATATTTTTCAACATGTACTAAATGTGATATTCGAAGAATTGACAATGAGCAATGTAACTGTAACATAAATATTATTATTATTACTATTATTACTATTATTAATATATCGATGTCTATTGTACAACCTTATATATATACACACACACACATATATTATATATATATATATATATATAATAGATTTTACAATAGCTAGTAAATGTTAGTTGTTATCGATAAAATACATATTAACTATTAAGCGGTGAGGGGAATATTTTCACGTATTGAAATATTAACAACAATGCTATCTCAGATCTGTCTACAATATACAATACAATATACTGTGGTAAGATGCTGAAACTTATTATATTCATTTATTAATTATAAAAACAAAGTACATATAGTTGATTCTGACAAAATGATCATAATCGTCTTTTTTTTTTTATTTTGGTAAAGGAAACTAGAATAAAAAAAAAAATTTAATTCTCGCAAACTAAAAAAAAAACCTGATGAAAATTATTAATCCAAAACGACGATATTACTTTTATTCATTTCCGATAACGTGATATTGATTTTCAATTGTTAGTCTTATACCTACATCGAAAACACCAGCATCTTACCGCAATATGTTATACCTATATAGTAATCTTAAAAATAAAGATGATATAATAATAATAATAATAATAATAATAACAATATTATTATTATTATTATTATGATTATTATTGTTGGTATGGTTAATTTTATTATTATTATTATTATTATTATTATTATTATTATTATTAACATCATAATTTCAACGGTAAGTAGATTATAAATAATAACCCATAGTTATTGTTGTCTACGACGACGTATAATATGTTATTTTTCTAATTCAAAATTTAATTGTTATTGTTGAGGACAAACACATCGAATTTTAGACGAACAATATGTATTTAGTTGCTGCTATTCAGTGTTATAAAGAAACAAGAACGAAGAAAGATGAAGAAAAAATTAAAAAAAAAAAATGTTGATATTAAAATGTCGCACGAACAACTATACATACTTATACATACAATACAGTTACAATATATAATATATAATATATAATATATAATATATAATATATATATATATATATACAGTCGCGATTGCCGTAAACGCAGTAATTTAGTTTTTACGCACACAGAATTATTTATTGATCTTATTATATTAATACTATGAACCCATGTTTAACAACAACAAAATAAGAAGAAGAAAATGAAGACAAAAAAAAAAGAAGAATAATAATAATATTTTTTCAAACAATTATAGACATATTGTGCCAAGATGAAATAGATAACGAACTACTACATACATACATACATATAATTATACTTACGTATATACAGCTGCTTAACGCTGGTCCTATATTGTATATTTACTGAGAAGAAAATATTCTGTGCAAATTATTGTACAAATTAAATATATTTAATTAAGCTTCTAAATTCGTTGGAAAAGAAAAGAAAAGAAAAGAAAAGAAATTTATTTATTACACACCGATAGAATGAAAGTAAATGAAATTTACTTCGTTAACATTATTATTAGCGAACGATGTGCAAAATACCGCTACTATCTATATGTATATATATACAATTATATATACTTGAATGGTTATAATATTCTCCGATTGGTAAATGATTTTGAAGAAAAAATTTTGGCACATATGTGAAATTGTTGGGATATAAAAGTAAAAAAAAAAACATACCTATATATATATACTAAATAAAATTGGCCAATTTCTTTTGATATAAAAATTTTTTAAATAACTTATTAGTATATATATGTATATACATATTATTGTATTGGATATGATGATATCCGTGAGGTGATTTTTACGGAATTGGGTGAGAAACGAGAATTACGACTTACGAGTTACGCGAAGTGATAGAATATACCGATATTTACAGAAACTTTGGCAGTGCGGTGGTCGAGACATTGTTAAGGATTCGCATTGTATTTATCGTGGCCAAACTCGGCATATTGTGATAGCTGGATTCGCAGCATCTTATAAAAACGAAGAAAAAAAAAACGTAAATAAATAAATTAAGAAAATCGAAACAAAAAAACTAAAAAAACCTAAACCAAAAAAAATAAATGAATACATGAATAAGGAAACGAAAAAAAAAAAAAACTGGACCATCGCATCACCAGTATCCGGGAGTAAGAAAAGAGGAGAAATAAAATAATAAATACAAAATTCATGCATGATCCAAAATTCGACGAAATATTATATAGATAGCTGTTATTGGCTTCACGATTAATAATACAATTACCTATATGTATAAAATGTCTAAAAATTTCGAAAACTCGGCAAATATTGTGATTGCTTTCTTTAGCTATATTATTATAATTATAATTATTATTATTATTATGGTAAGGCGGTATGTTCAGTAAATTTCTGTAAAACTCATCGAAATATATTAGGAAATATTATTATTATTATTAATATTATTATTATTATTACTATAATCTATTAAGGATAAAAATAAAAATAAATAAGCGCGTGTGCCGTAATTTGTATAGGCAAAAGGCAATGCAGAATCGTGATGCTGTCACGGTACACTATTCAATGCTGTATCGGCTATCAATACATACTCACTGCTGTATCGGAATATAGTTGAAAACTGTCGTGTGCGAAAAAGTTACGTGTGCGCCTGTAATTGAAAATTTGAATAATTTCAATAGTACAACGCATGTTGTATTCATGAATATTTTCTTTTCATCGAATGATAATAATTATAATTCGTAAATGCTGTACTGTAATTGCGATTCATTGATGACAAATTTATAGCTGCTGCACTTCTATATAACTGGAATACTATAATTGTTAATTGTTAATTATCGATTCCGTGAATAACGCTGCAATATGAAGTCTTTCGTATAAAATGCTCAAAGATGATTATAATCTCTCTCATACCATCTGTCTCTTATAATATCAGTGATAAATTGAAGAATCTTTTATATATATACAACTAAATGCATGTAAAGATGTTTTTTATTTGAATATTAATTTTCTAATTAATTACAAATATACAATATATTATATTATACTGTATTATTAGTTTTGATAAAACTACATACTATTTTTGTACAAGTTTTACAGATACTATAAACTACACACGACACTTTAGTCGATAGTAATCATATTATTATTAATTTTATTATTATTATTATTATTATTATTATCATTTATTTTCATTTATTTTTGTTGCCTGTTTTGAAAACGTTCTAATAAACGATAGAATAAAAATTTTAATACAAACTAAATAGAAAAGAATATATTATAGCTGATACAATTTTCTATAATACTCCAAGTAAAGCGAAAATTTCGCAAAAAAAAAGCAAAATGAAAAAATAAAATGAAATTTTAATCGAGCGTTTATAGTAATTTGTATATAAAGATTCGATTCCTCTATCGTATACATCTAATGCGAAGTACAGCATTGAAAGAACCTGCCTTGGTAGTTGAAACGTATTTATGCACTATGTGGACTGTGATGATCATAAGATTTTTAGACTGCGTTATAATGAACAAGGCTGATCGGCAATTTGTTTCGTGAGATATATTTTAATCTGATATATGTAATGGTATGAGATATAATGATTTCTTAAGGTATCTAAATTTATAATTGATACCAAAGATAAATCATGTATTAGGTAATACTAAGATAATGATCGTTATTATTATTATTATTATTATTATTATTATTATTATTATTATCTCGTAACGTTTAATTAACATGTGTCAGTGTCGTGTTGCGAGCAACAATTATTAAGTCAGCTCCTAATTGGTGTTGTGGGTATCTTCGTTCCTAGCAACTCGTATGATGATTACTACTCACTCATAACATTGCATTGATCTACTTTACTCTACTCACTCTTACAATAAATAAATACATTCTGTCCAACTAACTACAACGACTATATTTATCATACATTTATTAAGCCCAATCAATCCCTATCCATTATATTATACCCGTTTAGCATGATTCGGAACAATTTTTATGATTTATTGAGTTCGGATAAAAAATTAGGCATAAATAATTAGGTGGCAACAGCGTTACTTTATTAGATTTGTAACTTTGATCATACATTTGTCATAATAATAATATACTATATTACAATTTAATATATCTTCATTAATGCCAATTATTGTAGTATTTGTATCGTTGAAATGTCATTTGTTGTTGGTTCTTATTCTTCTTCATCAAAGTTATGGTACACGTTAGATTATCGAGGAGAACAAAAGTAAATTTGAAATTATATTTATTCATAATATAGTTAAAAAAAAAAAGAGAAAAATAAATGAGATAGACATTATCGTTTAATATAATTAATTATTATACACAATTAGGCTATAAAATATGAGAAAACATTTTTATCCTAGTTGAAATCAATGGGACAAATATACCTACTTAGATCACAATTCACTGAAATTTTAAAACGAATCAGACTATTTAGAGAGAAAATCCTTATGAAAATATCTCATTGTTATTATTTATAATGGAAATTACATCGATTATCCGAAAATAGATGTTCGTTTGTTAGAGATTTCAAGTACGATGAGATTACGCATTTTGCTTTTCTTTATATATTTTTTTCAAACGCAGCAAAGTGAATCGTGTCAAATATAGCTACGGTAGCTAAGCTCTCTATCTCTGAAGCTTGTAAAAAGAAGCCACTTGACTTTAACTTCGACTTCAAGTTTGAAATTTTTATATTAAAGATAATAAAAAACTATTTATTATGTATCTAAAATCGAGAAGTATCTTAGTAGAATATTTTTTTTTTGAATATAAATCTTAATACTGGTTTCATTCCAGCCACTTTTTTCTTTTTCGGTAATTACTCAGCCGAAAAGTTAAGTGGGCAATAAAAGCACCAAATTACAAAAGGCATTCATGTCATATTTACAAGAATGTCTGTATAATTGAGATTATCCAAAGTCAGGGGTATTGGAATAATTAATATCTAATATATAAAATCGGTAAAAACTATTAATCTAGAGAGAGAGACTAAGCAGTTTCAAAAAATAAGTTAACACTATCTAAAACACTGGATTTTGTGAGTTATTCTGACTCAGAGGCGTCCAAGATACAAAATAACATTTAAAAGCGTTAAAAAATCGCCTGTCTGGGATCAAATCTTTGAAATAATTAGCTGGCAAGCAAAATTTAGTCTAGTATGGAGTCAACTTCGAATCTGGTAAATGGTAAAGCAATTTGGCCTTTGATAGTTTGAAATAAGACTCTTTCTTCCTTTTTGCTCCTGTCGTTACCTATTTCTAATAAATATATAGGTATGTATACGTATATTATATGTGTATAAATTTATATCCTATTTAACAGCTACCTAATTCTCGATTGAAATAGTAACTAAAAGAATTATTTTTATGCAAATAAAAGATCAAATAGAGAATGAAAATCACTTAAAACACGGAAAACTGCCAATTTGCATCAGGGGGGTGGGGGGCGAGAGAGATATTGAAGAATTAGAGAAGAGTATCGCGAAAAAATTAATAGTATGTTGTACGTATGTATAAAAACGTTAATTTTTCTATCAATCAGATTTTACCGGAATATAATCTACGAACTAAATACTGTTCATTAAATCTAATCGTATGGAACGTTTTCGAAATTTATTAACCGACCAAGATAATAAAGAAAATGAATAACGATAAGTTTAGTGAGAACTTAACGTATAGAGAGATTGTAGAACTGGACAATACTAAACTAAAGCCTAGGCAACGTAGAGAAATGGCTTATAAATCAAACGATACTGAAATATTGATTTAAAAATAAGATAATACAATCGTTATTGCATTTACCAGCATCTTTATCAGCTCAATTATAGTCGAACTTTCAGTTCATCCATTCGCTGCATTATTCTCCGTCTCATTTCTTTGTATCTGTAAAATAATCGAGTTATTAGCAACCAAGGCGATTAATAATTTTCTAAAAAAGAGTCATTTCATCAGTTTTTTAATATACGCTCCTCACTTTTCTTTCAGAAGAGCGATTTGCCGGTCTTCTTCATAGTGGTACCGTTGTAAAATACCGGAACACTCAGCTGCTGAGAGATTCAAAAACTGTGCCACGTCAGAGCTAATTTCCGGCGTGGAAAAACGATCGACAAGAAAAAGTCGGGCTATAGTTTCATGGGGACCAAGTACGACCCTAGTTTCCAGCGGGTACTCGTCGTCCCTCAATCTGCGCTGTTCTGTAATAATAATTCCGGGTTTAAATACGTCTTAGGAGATCATGGAGCGTCGGATTCTTTACCTCCGTTATCCCGTACTACAAATAGGGCAAAATTATCCGGTTTAGCATCGACTTTGTATTTATCGAGCATGAGATTAATGACCTCCTGAGTGCTGACAAGACTCGTAACCCAAACAGACATCTGCGAGCCGTGTGGTGGAGTGAAAAAACTGGTTTCCCTATTGTAAAAGTGGCCATTAATCGAGCATCGTCTTCTCAATCGACTTCTCGACTGGCGTCTTCCACCCGGTCGACGTCTTATGGCTGTTGATCCCTGCTTTCGGCGTAAAACCACCCCGTCTAACTGGAAGGATTAATTTCAAATCAATATCAGTGGATAATATGACTTCGGGGAACTTTTTAGGCAGACTTCACTCGGAAACTCACTTCCAGCCCACTGTCAGTGGACATAGTCATGTTATCGTCGTCTCTAAAGTGCAGAGAGTTTACCGAATCAGTATCGCTGTCGGTTCGATGCCTTTGCAGACAATCAGGACCGGACATAGAACGATTCAGGCCTTTTTCAATCCAGCTATCGTCGTTGCTAAGAGTTCTGTTACTAACTCCCATGTTTTTTTCCAAACTATCGAAATACTCGACGCGACGAAGCGTTCCATTTCTATTGGGAGTTCCTTGGTAGTTCGGTGTGTCTGTACTCGACGAACTGTCCATACTGTGCGTCGGTGTGCTGTTTATGCTGCTGTCATTATCTGCAATGTTTTTTATCGCCTGGTGTTGAGGATTCGCCAATTCGTTAGGCTCAGCAGTTCCTGAATCTTCGATGCTTCCCTGCGTTGTTGAAGAAGTTGAATCTATACTAGACTGGGAACTGATGGATGGCAAACCAACCGGCATTGTTTGGTACAGCTTGTTACCCTCTTCTACTTTTCTTTCCACCTAGGATATTCAAAATATGTCAAGTTAAACAAGTGTATTTCGGCTCAGAGTCAACGAAATCTTTTTTTATTTGTATTTCTTTGTAGTCTAAGCATCTTTTAAGAAATCCTGGCAATTTCAATGTCATATTTTTCATAGCTTTCAAGAAAAATCGAGTTTTACTGAATATCGAATTCTTTTCTTGATAAGGAAACGATATTTTTCAGTTTTAGGAATCTATGATCAGAGTTAGATATCTATTTCATTCAGAGCCCAGGTATCGAGGTCCTGACACATTTGATACCTGAAGAAGTTCGTCCAATTCATCCCACTCCATATTCTTAACGTCCAGTTTCATTGGAAGCGTGAGACTCTTGGGATGATCAGGAGAAACTGGGACTGAATTTGGTTCGCTTTCAGTTTCAGTTTCAGGCGGAGAAAGGTCCTTTGAAGTCGCGTCTATCTGGTCCTCGTCGGGTCCATCCTAAATAAAAATTGCAGTATGATTTATGTATGTTTTAGCTACCTCTGACCAAATCTGTAAATGACCAGTGAATTATCACCTCTGAAACACTCCGTCTACAAGAATTACGGTTCCTAGCTGTTACCACTGTGCGTTGATCGTCGTCTTCCTTCAGATGAATAACGCCACGAACTCCCCAATGAATTCTTAACGCACCTTCCAGTATCAATCTGCCGTTTACCTAGATTTATAAAAATTCTTTATTCTCGTATATCGGATTGTCGAAGCTTTGAAAATTGAATGTGTAAGAAAAATGTTTGCCGAACCTCACGACTCCTGATGCCGCCACTTTTACCATCGTAATACTGATTGAAAAGCTTCAACTTCGACTCCAAATGTGATCTAGATGAAGATATAGAGTATTTTAATATCTGCTTAAGTTTTTAAGCCTTTGTTATTTGGGGGCCAGAAATCCCTCTGTTAGTATCAAAGAAGCGAACATTTAAACGAAATTATGAACTCCGGGTATTCTAACGCGATTTGCAAGCTAGAACAGAACTATGATATTTAAGAATGAGACCTGGGCAACGTAGACCGAGATTCTTTCTTCCCAAAACTTGTATGAGATTCGACCCTCGTTCCATGGCCAAATAACTGCGGACCAAATAATGCACCGTAACAAGGTACGTGGCAATAGGGAACGCCTTTGTGCTAAAATTTGAAGAAATTAGAAGATCTATTCAATTACGAAGATCCATGGACGTCGTGATAAAAGAAGGGTCTTATTACCTCGGCATGCTGACCGGGATTTAGTCTTTTCCCACATTCTTCGCACCGCAAGCATTCCGGATGCCAGTCGTAGCCCAAGGACTGTTTTCGCTCCGCTTTAGAGTGAATTTTTATTATTTATTAATTTGAAAAAAACATAACATTTCGTACGAAACGATTCCTGAATCGATTGGTAATCGATAATCTGTATCCTATTAAAAAGGAGAACACACATCGCCTAATTATCGCGGATATTCATAAAGGAGATCACATAACCTAAAACAAAGTGCAATGACCCGCGTTTTATCGCAAATAATATCTAATGATATTTAGCTATTGTTAATTTTAAGAATGAGGATTGTGAGGAGTGAGTTATTTCCGTCGAAGTATGGTCTCTGAGGTAGATAATCGAGCTCAAAGAATCATGTTTTCTAGTTTGTCAGATTGAGAGTGACAGAATATGTAGAGACTAAAAAGAGACTGAGAGAACTAAAGATTGTTGAAATGTGGATATTTACCGAAATATACGGGCTTGCCACATTTGTGACACTTCCACATTTTCGTTTGATCCTTAACGACGATGTTTACAGGTTATATTTAATTATTACGCGATTATTTTAACGCATTTTTGTTTACTTAAATCAGGTATTTAGATTCTGAATGAAATGACACGCGGTACGTCACTGCACTGCGTGTGTGTCAGTGTTGTCGTCCACTCCGTTGCATTTCCTACGGATGCCCGGTCATGCCAACCTACTACATACGCTGTCGCGGTACTAAGCGCATCGCATACAGAGACATACGCTGTCGATAAAATCATCATTTACCTAACGCAGGTCTTCGGCTATTTGAAAATAAAATTATGTGGATGGATGGTGTGATTGATTAACTATCTATTTTATAAATATACAGTACTGTTCGTTGTGACAACATGTTAATACTTTTGATAATAATGAAGAAAGTGATTGTCCACTTTTTGCCGATAGGGGCGAAAGAAAAACGACTTTTTTTTATTCAATCTATAATTTCCAATGTTTGACTAACTGTCTGACAATTGGTAAATGAATGAGTAAAGCTGAACAAATTTATTGGCGGCTTTTTTAAAACCATATATTTATCGTATTTAATAGCTACTACAATTGGGCGAGTGGATAGTGACAAAGGAATTGATTATTGGTATGTTTGGGATTTTATTGCTGCAGTATCGATACAATATAACCAATTGTCAAGGTTATGAATAATTTGTAATTGTTGCCGAGAAATGAATATATTACTGTATCGCAATTGAAGGAGTCTTTTCAAACGTATGAATAATTTGAAACAGAGGTCCGGCCTTGCCAGACGGTGAACGGGTTGCCTGCGAAAAGGCGCACAGCTATCTTGATCATTTCCGTTTGGTGTGGTACAGAATAACCGTATAAGTTTGAGTCTTCCGTAGCTGTACCTGGCACACCCATTTGTACGTATGATGGTGTAATAAAATATCCTCATATAAATCGACGACATTCTTTCGACAGTAAGAAATATGAATAATGTGAAAAATACCGGTGTCATCATATCCCGCCTTGCCTAATCATCTAAAGACCGCAATAATTGGTTGAGAAATTTCTCGAAACACCGTTTTATAGGAATGATTGATTCCTCAAGTTTGTCCATAATTAACCCCACCTCTAAAGAATCCCATAAAATGACGGAAAGAAGAAATATCACGATTCCGTAACAGTGCGCGAAGAATTCTCTCATGCTGCAAGTATAATGACAAAGTATCAGAAAGGAATTACGAAGCTGTCTATTTTTTTCTCTCTCTTTAGTTTTCCCTTTTTTTCCTTTTCTTTCTACTCCTCGCCTCTTAACTTCCCTTCTTACATAATTAAAATACTTTGACCATAATCGTATCGACAGGTAATGGTTTGAATGAGATTCTCCCTCAAGGCTGTAGGTACTACTGCTACAGAATACGACTCGAGTTCGGTGAATCGTACCATCGCGTGGTCTAATCCATCGAGTGGTATGTATGTACTACAAAGTATATCGCTTTTGAGAACCTAGTCTATATAAGATATAACGCATTTGTATCTCTCCCTGGCTCAGACCCGAAGTAAGTACTTAGTTATGTGAATAGTGCAGCTCGATGCATCAGCATCGGCATCAGCATCAGCAACAGTAACAGCAACAGCACATCCAAGACCAACGTCGGATAAGGCATCATCAGCCTGTAACATGCCTTCTGACAGAAGCGGCGATCCCCTGCTGCTGGTATCCGCTCCAAGGAGGTAAGAGGTAAGAGGTAAGAGGGGTTCAACAGCGGGGAGTGAGATGAGGAGGACGTAACCGACTCCAACTGGAAGTTTGCAACTTCAACTGCAACTCCAGTAGCAACTGCAAAGCAAACTACGATCACATAGGCCAGAGTTTATTCAGGTTCTACTAGTTAGCTGGCAGGTGCGACCCTCCTGTAGGGAGAGAAGTATAAGTCTGGGTAGGGATCTCCAAGAAGCAGACAGTGGTCTTCCAGGACGAGCTCCGGCTAGTGGACGATCGCACAAGAAACCGAGAGCACCGTCCACTCCAACAGTGCAGTGCAATGCTATGCGGTTATTCGCTTGCTTGGCGACTCTTGGGAAGTTGCAAAGACGTGATCCGCGTGATCCGTGATCCGCGATCCGTGATCTGTGATCTGTGATCCGAGATCCGTGATCCGTGATACGTGATGAGCCTTCCGCACATCTGTCTAACCTACGCAAAGATAATCGGGATTCTGAAGCATTTAATCTCAGATCAATCTGTCCCACCTGAAACAGAGACTGGAAACTATTCCGCGCGCATCTTTTTGTAACAAAACCTTGAGTCTATCCGTCTATATCGACGTGTAAAGCGATGGGAATACAGGGTTGAGCCACCAGTCTTGGATCTGTTCTCAATTTTCCATTTTCGTCGAAATTCGAGAACACTTTTTGAGAACGTGTCTGCGTAATTCATTACGTGGACTTATAATTCTTTGATTTCCTCAACAGCATTCGATCACGTTGTTCAATTAGCCCGAAACTTTCGAGCTTATTTGATATTTCTTCAAGGTATAGGTATTCGAATATGATGTTTGATCATTCCTCGGAGCGTAAGTGACTTTGAGGAAAAGACTCTTAGTAGAGAGGCGCCTTCGGCTCGAAGAAGCAAGAAGAAGTAATGGGTCACGAACAAACCCTGCCTTTAGCCAGTTTTCAGTCCTCAGTTCTCGTCGGTTATACTGTTCGGAACCTTCAGCTTCACAAATACTGAAATTCTCATGAAACTATGTACCAATACTGGTGCAGCACTTGACTTCACTCGAGAGCCTTTATCTCCAGTTTGTGTTCAGTGGCATTAACCACTCACGGTTTTTCTCCACAAATAGGGATTTTGAATACCCTAAAAGCATTGTCGTGTATTTTTCTCTGTTGAACGTATAAATAATATAGCGGCGATCTTCACAGAGCGTATATACCTATAATCTAACCTGCCGGTTATACTATTCAGAAATGGCCTAGTTTCACTATTTATTCATAGAATCAACGACCCAGTACATCGCTATATATAGGCTGTAGAATCCATCGTACTACATAGTTGTTTCATTAATAATAATACTCACAGTTATTTTCGAGCTCAGAATTATAGTACGCGAATTAGTCCGAGAAATGACAAATCAATTTATAGTCAAGTCTTGACGTATGTATAGTTGTGAAAATTTTTACTTTATACCTGTATTCTGCAGAACGCATTAAGAATCGGGTATAATAACTAACGAGTTTAATTACCGAATCAATATGATACAGGTATAATGTATATGTATTACAGCAGTATTCACAATTATAATAATCACGAGTTGTTCCCTCTCTCTCTCTCTCTCTCTCTCTCTCTCTCTCTCTCTCTCTCTCTCCACGTTCACTCCCAAGTTTCGTTATTGTAATTATCTAACGTATGTATGTACTCACCTTATACGATACCTATAACATATAGGTATATATACGTGCTGATTAATTACGGAGATTCCTGACGCGTCACGATCGTTCTATACGGTTGTAGGCTTAAGTAAAGATATCATTACGATAATATCTCACCACTTCTCAAAGGTATAGGTATAAGGATGCGGTTAACAAACTTTTGCTTCAGTCGTTATACCTACCTACCTACCTACCTACGCACAGAAAAAAAAAAGAAAAAATTAAAAAAGATAAGAGAAGAATAAAAAACAAAACCATGAACAGTACAATCCGATTAGCATATTAATAAGCAATCCTTAAGACTATAAGTCCCTAATTATAATACGTACATAAATTAAAACAATTCTACTCTAGTAACTGTATTGCCATATATAATGGCACTTGAATTTTTACGAATCGAGGAAAATTTCTCAGATAAGTAAAATAAATAAATGAAAAGCAGCAAAAATTTTACGTATACAATCTTCCATCTCCGCGATTATTATCTTTGGGAAAACCTCTCTCTCTCTCTCTCTGCGGTGAAGGTGAGAGATATGTAGTGTCGCCGATACCCGTTATCCAGGATCGGATGGGTCATCGCAATACATATACATATATATCCTTTGATCCGAGGCTGTGGCTAGCGCGCGTGCGCGTGCGCGTGCGACCTCATCATCGTAAGCCGCAACCGCTAGGGTTCGTGCATGTATGCTGTTTAATAACTGATATCCAAAGCCCACTTTACCGTGTGAATTAGGGGTCAACTTACGGCTCGGAAGTATCGAGAGAGAGAGAGAGAGAGAGAGAGATTCTTACCTGTTATATAGCTTATGTGACTTGACTCACAAGATCGTATGTATATACTATGTTGTGAGATGATTCAAGATTCGCGAGGATAAGAAAGAAGACGATAATTCTTGTATATTCATTTATTGACCAAATTTATGGTGAATTTTTGCTCACAGATTTATGTATTATGTACAGTTTACAGTTACATTATATACGATCTATCGTTAGGGACCGAGGGAGACGGGAGAGAGAAAGAGAGGGAGAGAAATGCTAGAGATGTCCAGTTTAGAATGAATTAATTTGATTGGCTGTATATTTGGTCAGCTTTTAATATCGTCGGATAAAATGTCTATCGGTTTTCTGGTGAATAGCTGATACTAAGATTTAAGACATCGTTTGATACTTATACCGGTAACTTCCATCAACTATATAGTATATATATAAAGAAAAAGATAAAAAAGGAAAAAAGAAAGAAAAAAAAAAACCACATATAGATAATTATTACGCACACGTTATAACAGTATATGGATATAATAAGACGGCGTAAAAAGCGATCGTATTCGATTAAAAATGATTCAATTTGTTAATTTGTCAGTATTATAAATCTAACGAAGCTTATTACCCAACGTTCCATGTTATTCTAACTGTATCCTATCAACTCATTACTTTCAAATCATCATATATACTACATATATGTGTATATATTAGGTATAACATATAAATTATCATTACTTTAAATTTACCACTGAATTCGGTATAATTTAGGAATCGAGCAGCCATATGTATAGTATACGATATAGCGTGAAACATAGTTGAACACCGCTTGCAGTATGGACGATTGATGCATCGATCAAAAGTCTACAGGTATTATTCTCAGATATCGATACATACTCCGGTCCGGTTTAACTTGATTAGTGAATATCGTAGCTTCGCTGTATTACTGCAACAACGTTATCCGTAACCTCGCCAACCGCGAAGAGGAAGCTAAAGAAGAAGAAGAAGAAGAAGGAGAAGAAGAAGAAGCGGAAGGAAGAAGCTGCAGAACGAGTAAAACGATAATATCCGAGGACGAAGAATCATAGATGAAATCTTTGAGAACTTGGTGATATATAATACATACATACACACACACACACATATATATATCGTTGGGTAAATAGCTGCATAAGGTGTATTGCTGCAGATCGATAAAAGAGAAGCGAAATAAGAGAGTGGAGTGATGGGAGGATGAAGAGGGAAGAGGAAAGTAGAGGAGAGAACTGCCTTTTAGGGAAGTTAGCGCACTGCAGCATCAGCAGCATCAGCAGCATCAGCAAGAGCATCAGAATCAAGAAGCATATGAGCGTGTGCCCGGTGGTGAACGCGCGGCTGTAGCAGCAGCAGCAGCAGCAGCAGCATCAGCAGCCTCCCCGGGTATTAGCCTCATGCCTCTCTTGGATTCTCTCTTGTGGTTTGCCTCGACAGTACTGCGACCCCGATCATTCTCGGAATGCACCGAAGACATCAGGTTTTTAGCCTCGATCTTGAAAATGGGAAATGCACGGTATACGAAAAACGGTTAATAAAACAAAAAAAAAAACGGGGGTGAGAAAAAAAAAAAAACTAAAAAACGAACGAACGCAAAGAAAAAATCACACCCAACCCTCCATCCCTCAAAAAAAAAAAAAAAATACTATAAAATATCCATTGAATAATCGGAAGTTATCGTACGCCGCGGATTTCCCTCTCTGTACATCGGGGAACGTCTGCCGGAGGTGCGGGAGCTCTTTAAACTCGAATCTACATACAGTTTCGAGCATAGTTTCACTACGGTAATACGTAATTGTTGTGTAGATATTTACACGGAATCAACGATGATAGGTAAAATGGGTAAAATTAAGTAATAAACGAAAAATGATTTACCTTAGCTTACCTTTCTGTCCCATTGACTCGGTCATATGTGTTTGGTTGAATATGTTGAACCCCGCGCCGACTCCTCCTCGGAGAGGATGGAAGTCGTTGCCCTCTCCGATCCGCTCGCGCTGTTTGCCCTACCGTCGACCACTCCGGTGTGAGCTATCCTGTCCCCTCTCGAGGCACCCTGGGTCCCCGTCCCCTTACCTGCGAGAAACCGAACGAGCACCATCAGACAGGTGCTCCTGGGGCAACGTAGTACCGGGAGATCGGCTGAGCTAAGTAGACCAGATATCAGTCTACACCAGATCTTCGCCGCGGCAAGACAACCTCGATTATTTAACGGAGGATTAAACGACTTGTATTTTTCGATCGCTTATATATATTATTCCGAAATAAATATATTATTTATACATACATATATATATTTTTTTTTGATTCAAAAAATAAAAATAAAGACTGGTACTACATAGATAATAATCCGCTCTAACGTATAATAAATAGAGCGTGATAATCATAAATGATTCGTTATTTTTGGAGCCGGGTATTATATAGCTCCGTGTCTATTCAGACCCTTTAACCGGTACCGGCGGTATTTGTCGAAATAGAAATCGACAGAGAAAGAATAATAACAATAATAATAATAATAAAGAAACGGCGAAGATTTTGAACGAAAAATCTAAAAAATCCAAGAGAAAAAAAAAAAACAATTTCAATTAACCAATAAACAAGTAAACGAGAAATAGACATGAATCTATCGCGGTGAGGTGAAGTGATACTAACGGGTATATATAATAATAATAATAATAATAATATTAATAATAATAATAATATATAGCAAAGAAGAAAAAGTGTCGTCGTGCTCTGCAGGGCCTACATTGTAATAATAATAATAATAACAATAATAATAATAATAAAAGAATAAGAAACAACAAAAAAATCAAAAAAAAAAAAAAAAGAACAACAATAGTATAGTACAGTGAACAGCGCGTCGCTACTCTAAGGGCAAGAAACGCGATAAACGCAGCAGAGAGGAAGTCGCTGATCGTTGCTGCCGGTATGCGGCACGCGAAGCCGCAAAGCTACGGGTAAAACGAGGAAGCGCGTTTGCGCCCGCACTCACGAGGTAAGAGAAGAAGATGAATCTGTCTGTCTGTCTGTCTGTCTGTCTGTCTGTCATTCTCCTTTACTACTGTATTAATATCTCTTATATGTGTATATAGATATATACATACATATATATATGCGTATATATATACATATATATAATGCAATATATGTAATGATAAAAAATCGAAGAAAGAAGAGAAAATAGAAGCAAAAAAGTAAAAAAGGGAAAAAAAGAATCGTTTTTCAAATAACGATGTACTATCTGCTCGTATTATCTTATACACATACTGATAGAGAGTGAGTTGAGTGGAGTGAGTGACAAGGTATATAAAGAATATTATTATATAGTTCGGTGGTGATTTGGAGGGGATAGAATGTGGTCCATCGAGCAAGAGCGTATAGTGGCGGGAAGATAGCTCGCTTCAGGCTCGTTCAGACTCTGGCAGATATGCGGTCCACACGGGGTAGAGAGATTATACTCGCGAAATTTTTCATTCCGTAAGAATGAACCGAGTCACATATACCATGTATACATACTCCAGCTTGACCCACGTGGTAACGGTTGCGGCAATATGCATATATGTAGGTATAATATACTTCGGTATAGCAATAAACGAAATTCTTATTATTACAGCGGATCGTTGTATATTATATACCTATGTATCTATTCGCAATTATTTAGGGATCCTTTGAGAATCTCTTTGCAATTTTTAAGCGTCTACCTATGTATGCTACGTACATACCTTACCAACTACCGAGCAAAAGGCTGCCGTACCTCTTTAGAACGGTCATCGTTCCCAGTATCCAGATACAGGCTCTAAGGTCGTACCGCGATCAATTCCAAGGAGTAACTGTAACATTCGGCCTAAGTTCGCCAACGGTTGATCGGTATTAGACGGCGAGTTGCCCCCGAGTCGCTATCGACAAATATATATATATATATACCTATATCGCTATACCTATATCTATACGCGTTTCGCGTTCCGCGTTGCGTTTCGTACGCGAGGAAACGATGAAATACCTGACCCAAGATAAATTCAGGTACAGTTTTATACCCTCAACTGTTATTTCTATCCCAGAAAGTTTGAAACCTCCGAAAATTGACCATTCATTGATTCAATATCTTTGAATTCGTACCGAAAGCCTCTGTTATATCGATTTAGTAGATATGGTAGGGCACAGGTCGAACAGTTGCTCTGAGATGCCGGACTACCCATACCGTAGGTTACTACTGTGAGCCGTTGCCTAGGGCAGTTTTAACGAGAGGCTTAAGCGTAGAGACTTCCTTCCTTCCTTTCGATGATTTCGTTCGAAATACGTAAGATATTTTATTGAAAAATTATTTAGGCGTTCATGTAAAGTGAGGAGAAAGAAATTGGCCGTTTTTTTTTTTTAGATCAGTTCTAGAACTTATTTTGTTATCGTTGTTTGGCAGAGATAAGAAATTTTTATGTTTCCATAACAAATGCTTGGACTGTTGTTTTAATTTTGAGTAACGGGTCCGTGAAGATTACGCATCGATTCGGTGATCTTTATCCGGTACAATATACTCGAAGGATAAAATTCTGAGGCTTGAAAAATTTTTATACGAGGGAGAAGAAGATGATGTAAAAGTCAAAAACGAGATTCAAGCTCAGGGTGATTCTTCAGACTGTTGATCATCGCGGAAAGGAATAAAAAAGATTGAAATAACAAGATTTTATTGTCGATATAGGTATAATATTCTTAAGTCTGTACGGACTTTAGTGTTGACTGCTAAAGATCGGTCTTCAGAGCTGTTATAAGTGATTGGGATAATAATAGTCTTAAAGAAGCTATTAAATTTCCTGGGCTAATACGAGTGGGTACCTACGCCGACGTACAGCCCCAACCTGTAACCATATAATATGGATAAACGAATATTTCTGACTGTGAATTATTATTTCGAAAGTTTTTTTTTTCTTCTTCTTTTTGGTTTCTCGGTCATTTTTTTTTTCTTCTTCTTTCGAGCGAACGAAAATTGCGAATGAATCAGCTGTGCCTAAAAATATCGAGGTGGTATAAATACATTGCAGATCGGTGGGTTGATTCTTTGCTATTTTTTTTTTTTTTTTTTTGTTTTCAACAAATCTAAGAAATCAAGTGGAATAATTAATGTTATATGTGAGGTAACGGTTCAGAGTCTATATGATTTAATTACGTCAAGTATACGTGGACCGTGACTTATTAGTCTTCCAGGGAGCATAGCAAAAGGCCTGTTACCCATTATTATTCTTAGGAACTAGGTTGATGCATCGACCCGGCACTTCTCGTGATCCAACAACGACGTGAGCTGAAAGAGGATATTTCCCTGGGTATATACGTCTATACCTAGACGTAGCATATGCGAATACGAGAGTACGCGACCAGCGAGCGAAAACTTGATTTTGCATTTATGCAATTTATTTCGTTTCACCATCGAGCATATTTGACGAAGAAATTCGGTAATGAAACGAAGATTTTTTCGCGATTAGATTCATTGACGAATCAAACACTTTATCCAAACAAATTGGAGTAAAAATAAGATTGAAATAAAAAAAAAACAAAAAAATTAAATAAAACCCACAGCATGGTTATTGACGATAATTGATAGACAAGAAACGCATGGGTACTCTTGCGAGAAGAACCACTATACCTCGCGACACCCATAACCAATTGTTCTGCACGCTCGATTTAAAAGAAAGATACGTATGTATACACAGAGTACCCACTGCATTATAAGTTATATCTGCGGTTATACCGTTTCTTTATCAGACAATAGTACCTTGTATACTCACTAATCTAGTTAAACAGTTACCCGAAGTAGTTTTATTTATTTATTTAATTCTTTTTTTCATTCCTTTTCATAAGAATTGGTCAACAACTCTCATTTATAGAACGTGGTTGGGTACATACCCACATATATACATGTATATAGTATATATCCGTTTAAATCTCACGAGAGAGCGAATCTCTGTAACACGATTTTTAAACATCCTTAAATTCCATTTAAATTCAACCAGACACACGTGCTGGCAGCAAGTTAGGTATTTAACTCCAGCTAAAACTAGACTTTGTAACAGTTGTTCAAGATCTTGGCACATAAAACAATCGTAGGTATATATGTACGTGGATTCGTTTTTTTTTTATTTTCAATGTTACTCGGCGAATAACTTTACACTTGTACATACATAGGGTTTAGTGTGAATTTTTTTAAATCTCCCTATGGGTCCAGCGGGACTATAGATAGATAAATAGATAGATGTATATATATGTATATATATATATATATATATATATATATATATATATGTTTAAAAAGAGTATACATAAGTGACGACATGCCGATTCAGTGATCTGTATCGGCAGACTGTAATCGTGGCCATATCTCACGTCAGCTGCTAGTTGTACCGGAGATATTAAAAAGAGAACGTACCTAGTGTATGTATGTACATAGGTAGTACATACATGAAAACCGAACGCGGGGTGAAAAAAGTAGAGTAAGGTAAGAGTCATTGGGTTAGGCGAATATATTTTTATTCCTTGTATAAATCGTTTGCGAAATCAATCAGAATCGTTTAGTTCAAAAATCTGAATATATCAATAAAATTTTGATTCTTTGTTAATTTTTCGTTCGTTTAATTGCTTCTTCTTTTCTGTTTTTTTTTGTTTTTTTTTCACATATGCGAAAATTTCGTCAGCGCTCCAGATTTTTACGATCGCAACTTGGTTTTCTATGGAGGTATACGCCTACAACGCGTTGGTATGTAGTGATAGATAATTTTGTTTTTTTTGTTTTTGTTTTTGCTTCAGTTTCTTCTTTCTTTTTTTTTCTGTTAACAGTAAAGTATTAACACCTGTTCGCAGCCCTGCCCACTGGCCGTAGGCGTGTATAACTTCGTCCAGGGATATATAGAGAATCGTCGTCGTGCCTTTATGTTAATTTTTCTCCGGATCGTCAACGCGTGACTATATGGGTCTGGGCCGGGTCGTAACAGATTCTGAATATGAAATCAGTAAACTTTGTATACGTACCGATTTTTTTCAGCAGTCTTGTAGAATTCAAGTTTCTCTTCGCGCAATCGATATACGAAAATCATCCGGAGATAATGCGAGAAAAAATAAAAAATAAAAAATACAGGAAGAAGAAGAAGAAGAAGAAATGAATTCACATACGGATAATAAAAGTTTGCCAATTTTATACGCTTTTATTTACACATAATATATACATGTATCGAATCTATTCACTATATACGTATGTGTAGCAACTTATTAACACATCTTAGCGTATTCACGCACGTCTCTACTGTACGGATATAAATATATATACATAAATATAGCTAGAACGTAAGATATAAACGGCGATCGAACCTTCTGGTTACCGGTTCTCAAGCAGTACAAAAAATTAACAACATGGTTACAGTAAGCATGCTATTAAACGCACCGGGGGTTTTCTCTTATACGTTAGTGAATATAACAGAATTTTTTAAATCATCCCATGTCTAATTGCTGACAAAAAAAAATTAAAAAAAATTTTTCGAAAAAAATTAACAAAAAACGAAGAATGAGTAAAGAAAAAAACACCATTGATACACAATAACACCTGTACAGCGTGGTTTAAATTAGTTTTTCACGAAAGTGAACGATCTCTGATCAAACACCCGCGGATTTGTTTAATGGTGATAAATTTCAGCGGTTTTTTTTTTCTTTTCAAACCTTGTATCGGTTGCAATGAAAATATTATAGTAAATTAAATACCCGACCATAATAAATACGTTAGATAAAAGTTAGAGGTAGGTACTATGAACGGTGTCTGGTCAAAGTCTCGCGGGCTCGTTCAATTAACGATAGGCACGTGACCAGTGTTTGAATAAAAAAAATGAAATAAAATTTTGATGACAATCGCGGGAAATATTTAGGCACGTTTAACCAGACGTCAGACGGTCACGGTTCTTGGCGCCTCATATATATACGTATGTATACGGATGCATACGTTTTATTATACGTATTACGTACGGGTAGAGATTGCTGATTTAAATGATCGTCTGCAAATGATAAAACGATGCGTGAACTTGATCGTGCGACGAGATTATTACCACGCGATTTAATCAACTTTTATTTAACTTTCTTCAACAGTTTTACACCTGACGTATTCAAGTTTCGATGAATGATTTCATTTCTTTCGAAAGCCATTGATTTTTCGTCACATTTATTTCTTTATTCTATCCTGAATTCGTGCTTCATGATGGCTGCTCGTATATCGTAACTCGAATCTAAACTGTACAGAAGTAGCTGTATAAGAAATTCGTGATAAGAAGAATTTCACGATTCATGAATGAGAAAAACGTAGTCAAGAAACTAGCTAATCGTCAAATTTCTTCATTCCGCGAATGAAGCTCTTCCTCGTACCTAGATACCCATAGTTCTAGCTAATCGTAAGAAAAGAGTCGTGCGTGCGAGTCTGAAGTCTGAAGTCTGAAGTCTGAAGTCTGAAGTCTGTATTTCCGGGAAAAAGTAACGCTATAGGTACTGTTCGGTGTAGGAAGTACGGGATTCTATACTCATCGGTATGTATATAGGTATAATAGGTGTACCTAACTACTGCAAAGATTAGACCGTTCGGATTCAGCGCGTTACACCTAGTTCTCTACACACGTGTATATACGCATCTATACAGGTATACCTACTGTATAACTTCGAATGGAGATACAAACTTGTTGCAATGCGCAAACGAGGAGGACCCGCCGATCGGGAGCCCCCGGCTCTTGGCTCTTTGCCTCTTGGCTCTCGCCTCTTGGCTCTCGCCTCTTGGCTCTTGGCTCTTGGCTCTTGGCTCTTGGTTCTTGGCTCTTGGCTCTTGGTCTGCGTCGCGTCGCGTCGCGTTGCGTCGCGTAGTCGCTGGCAAAGCGAGTAAGCGAGTAAGCGAGCGAGTGAGCGCGTGAGCGCGTGTAAAACAAGCTAACGGTAAACGCGTTACGCGAGTGCGAGTGCGTGCGTATGCGTGGCCGACAGAAGTCACGTGACTGTCTCAAGAGAACTAGCACGGGCAATCAAATCATTTATTTTCTCAGCTAGCTAGCTCGGCACAAGCTGTGTACACATATACATATATGTACAACAATGTAGTATAGGTATAACAATCAGCTGCAATCTGGACATGCCGATAGTCCGGATCTAAACAACAAATCCGACGAGCTTTATCTTCCCCCGTTCGTACTCATCATTCTATGAGACATGATCAACGGAGTAGGGGTCGAAGGACAGAAATCGATTCATCTAAAAATGAAAAGATTTTGAAAATCAAATGAATTTTAGTCGGAAGAATTGATGATCAATTATTTCTATAATACCGCTATACCTCGCGATTCGCGACGTTTATTTTTTTGTCCGGTTTAAATTACCTGTTAGATCGTAGAAAAAAAAAGTCGATAGAATTACCGTATATGATACTTTAGGTTTTTCCCTGATTTATAAGAAATATATAGCTTGTTAGTTAGTCGCACGGTGAATTATTGCCTTGTCTCTAACGCGTCATCTTGATTAGACTAAAATACCGATTTGTATTAAACGACCGATTAGATTTCTCGGTTCAATTAACGGTTAGATGAAGAAAAAATACGATAAAATTCAAAGAATAAAAAAAAACAAAAAATAAAATAAGAAAACTGGAGGGGAAAGAAGAAGAGAAAAAAATTTAAAAAAAAATAAGAAACTAGGAAAGAAAAAGACACGGAGATGGAATTCTGTGAATCTAATAACGGAGAAGGAATTTTTATACACCACGTCCCACGCGGGCGCGGCTCCCATATCGTATCTACCTACCTACCTTCCTAACTTATACCTATACCTATATCCTACACTACCTCTTTCGGAGGAATCTTCCAAGTCATCTTTTTCATGTCATTATTACAGCATTTGTAGCGCGCTTACACGTGGGAATAATTGATCGTGTATGATCGGTATACACGTATGGCGGGTGATTTATGGATCTTCGTCATTATTCTGAAAGGTAATCGTGCGAGTCGAGTGATTCAATGTTGGTATAGATTTTGAAAAATTTTAAGTGGAAAAAGATCGTCGTCGTCTGGAACGGGGACGAATCGAATTAGGAATAGATTGAACACCGTGCCATTTGGAATCTAGGAAGAATATATCATCGTTGAACGCTACTATATCGTCTAGGCGATCACTCGCCTTACGTAAGATTGAAGGAAATTTGATTTTGTTTTTCTCCGATTTCCTTCCAATGGGATTTTCGTAGTTGACTCAAAATGTACATATCAGGGAATCGGAGAACCAAAGTTCTGAAATATTCTCCAAAGAATTTCGAAAACTATCTTGTCCGGGAAAAGTCTGACCAGTCTTTCATCGAAAATGTAAAAGAAAAGAATTACTCGAAGTCTGAGGAATAAGAATAAGAATAAGAAGCGGTGAGACGGTCCGAACTAATTCCTGTGACAATTGTCAGCCACGACACGTGCCATGTAACATTGAACCGAAGGGTTATCCATACCATTTGATAATTCCGTGGGTGACGTGGTTAATGGGTGTGTATCCGAAAGCCACGAAGTGGAGGTCGGAAGGGGGGCCTCCTCGTTTTCCCCTTCCAGATCGTTAACTGTAAAGTGTAAAGTGGCTCTAGTCCTGAAGTCAGTCTTACAGTCTTCGACTCTTCGAGGCTTCTTTCAACTTTTCTCCCTCTTTTCTCACTCCTCTCCTGTACCGGTATACACCTATATTATACAAAGGTATAACTATCCCTTCCCGCGTATAAAGAAGACAGTGTTCAATCGTACATACGTACCGAGTACGCGCACCTCCTCGTACGATAATTATTGTCAACGTCAACTTATACAAAGTCGAAAAAATAATAATTAACTAAAGACTGCCGCGGTAGTTTTTAGAACCGTTCATTCGAATTCAAGACCATCGTCATTACACACGTGTCGGTCTATGCATGCGTAATATACACGTGGGAACTGATCTCAGTAATTATAATAATCTCCTGTATATTACACGTATACGTATATGATCTCGTCACATATGAATATGCGTAGGCTTTGTTCGGTAACGGTTTTGGCATTGAACGCAAAAAAAAAGTAGAAGAAGGAGAAAAAAAGAAGAATATCCCATTGATTTTGGCACAGCTGTACGGAGAATTGCGACTTTGAATACCGCAGGTACTACGTTGCGTCACCTGTCCGCATGTATGCCTCTACTTACGGGATTATTATCTCTTTAGTATTACATAGAGACGTTTAAATGAGGCAAATAACCGTTTATCGAAGAGTTAGGAACTGCTGGTATCCGCGATTAAGGTACGAGATGATTTTCGTAGACGTAAGAGACGCGCTGTTATATCGTGACACCGATCACCCGTACAAGGATAACTAATTGTTTAATGTCTAGATGCAATCTTTGCGGTTTATAATGCTATAACGAGTATATAATCGCGTGAAACCTGATTTCCGTGCTAAAATCGTCGGCTCTGAAGATTCTCGGATATCCCGCAGCATCACTCATATCGTTTTATTACGAGACTAGACCGGTGTAACAGGTGACTCGCCGGAGTGTTATTTCGAGACAATTTACCCAGTTGCCTCGATTTGTTTATTATTTCCCTTATATACCTACCTAACCGCGATGTACATTTGGGATGTAGATATGTATAGCGATATACACGCGTTTTATTGAGTGCTTTGAGTAAAAACCGGTTTCGGTTACCCCCGCAGCTCTCTATACGTCACGCGATGTAAAGCGAGTATCTTTCGTATGGTATGCACACGCATACGTACGAATATACGTGTACATATGCTCGTACATACATACACATCGTACCATACCATCGACGATACGTGTGTATATGTACGAATGTTTTTGTTGTATGTTCGAACCGATCCACATGACGGAGGTTCGACAGGAGCCACCTCTCTCTGAAGACGGGTTCCTCCGACTATCTGGTAGGTCGTGGGTTTGACCACTGCATCCCCTTAAAGGATCTGGTGGGCCCACCGTAGTCAATGGAATGTCGTGGATCTGGTCCACTCCCGATATCCTCATCCGTTATCATTCGTAACGTTACTTTCTCAAATCTGTACCGACTCTGGTGACATGTGTGTGCAAGTATTATCCTAGAATCGATCGAGGAGAAAAATAAGAATAGGAATCGGAAGATTTCGCATCATTTTTATGGGTTTTTAGTTGACCATTGCGATTTGTCACTTATTCTCTGGTATATACCTAGTACAGAGTATGTAATGAATAATTTATGTTTAGTAGGTTGATAAATATATCGGTCAAGTTCACACGGTCGTCGTATAGTTGTCGGTCTTAGAGTAAAACTGTAAAGCTTGAATATATACAGCTTATGTACGTATAGATAGATAGAGAACGACCCTAACATCGCTCACCGTCTTGTACAAGGATGCAGACGGTAAATTAGAGTTTTATGGTAATTCAAAACCATAAAAAAGACGGAGAAAAAGGATATACGAAAATCTGTTAATCCTATACATATAGTAGGCTTTACTCCCGTTCCATTACACGCGCTAGTCAAGCTTCAACGCTTTACGCAATACGTCGAACTAACATATACCTCTAGATACATATGTATGGATAGTTATGGGGATTCTTTGTAACGGACAAATACTAACGGATCGACCTGACGACGTTCAAATGTTAAAAAGAATCGCGTTAGCTAACGTGACCAGCATCACCTAAATACTAATGCAAGTATCATCGTTTCTCCATTCCTGATGTTAATTATGTTATCCCATACCATTCTATATATATACCTATATATGTATATACGTGGGAATAATAATCGTTAATTTTCATATCGGTCATTCGATGCGGTATGGATATGTATAGAGGTACGTATATATATATGTATATGTATACAGATGTATAGTGTGATGCAGGGAATTGCACACGTACGAAAAATAGTTATCCGCGATTTAACCGAACGGTTCACGAGCTAAAAGCCTACTAACGGATAACGGATAACAGAAGCGCGTTGAACGTGTCTGGAATGGTATGAAATACTGGCCGACTAACGAGTTGCGATTCCTTGCTCTTTCGCGCGATTGCTAAGACTTCTTTCCAACTTTTGTCGGTATCAGTTAAATAGTGGTTCATCGATCGCGAAGACTTACGGACTTGTATAGGACGGGGTTAGAGGCGCAGTAAGAAATCAAATTTCGAACTGTATAACTATACAATTTTTATTCGCATACAATCACACACATATGTATATATGTGTATGTATAATTGCGGTGCGAATTTCGTGTATTTTCAAATCTATCAGATTACCGGTAAATCATTATTTTTCTTATTTCGTTTTATTTTTTTTCTCCCGTCTCTTCTCCCTCTCTCGCATCTTCGGCAGCTGCTTCATTAATTTTAGCAACTCTTTGACAGATAGACATTTTATCGACAGCTTATTTATCTTGAGTATAACTCGTATATAGCGAGATAACTACGTATACTATATACCGTAAACGAAAAGTGTGCACGATAGTTAGGAGACTGGGAAAGAAAAAAAGCGATTTACTCGTTCAGGTAGAATTGGATAATTATTTTTTCATCTCTTCTTCTCTTTTCTTCGAGCTAACGCGATTTGACATTTTTGGATTAATAAATATCCCCGGTTTTTGATCGCGGCTAGATTTCCCACACAGGAACGTCCGAGTCGTGAACAAAAAAATCACGTTATACGAAAAGTGCGTGTCTCGTAATTAACCGAAACATTTCGTCCCGTAGGAATTTCAATATTTCATCGTTGACAGTTAAATATATCACCGCTTGACCATATGTACGGTCACTAATTACACAGAATATACCCTACGACTTTTTAATTCTCGTTCTTTCACCGAACTGTTTACCAGTCATATGCCCGACGTGTAATCCGCAAATAATTTGTGCTACCTGTACGTGAGTTCGTTCCCGAGTTGATATGAAAGAGATAAAAAAAAGATTGAATAGTACCTAATTGAAAAAACAACGGTACAAGAGATCGGGTAATCATACGTGGAGACAATTAGCCTAATACTCTTTTACCTCTGTTAAAACGATGATCATCACCTCCTCGACGAGTGTAGAGTGTGATTGTGGTGAAAGTGTTCCGTCTTTACAGTTCGGATAGAGTTACTATGATATCGATGTCGATATTTATGATATAACGGATTAATTTAATCTCAAAAAACTACGAACGACGCGATTGTTCACCTCGAAGCTAATTAATCACGTAAAAAGTCACGATTTCCAAACCGTAACTGTATTGTTTCAGGAAAACGTGTCGTGGGGCTGGGATCTCCAGGATGCCAGGGTTGTTAAAGTTGCTAAGCCTGCTGATCTATACGGTAAGTTTACGATTTATTAATCGTTGGAGTATATGAGCGAAGGAAATAGGAAAAGGAAAAAATGAAAAATTTCTGTTCTAGTAAATTTTAAACGTACAAAATAGAACCGGTGTTAATACGTTATTAGATCTATAAGTACGGAGTACGGCTGCACAGAGCATAAACCTATGATTGTCTTCTCCTTTATTATCGCCGCTTATAGCGGTTTAGATCCATGTATACGTACGTATGTACAAGCTATCGATCATATCTTTGTCCCACAATCCCAGAAGCCTACAATCCTACATTATTCACCATCCTGCATGGGTACACGGTGTCACGTGCTCTGAAAAGTGATATATCGTGATTTACCTAATTCGCGAAAAATTAATGAATCCCGTTTTTCCCTTATGTTACAACAATACCGAAATATGTTGTAAAGATTTCTAATCATTTACTCGATGATTCGGATGTGGGATGACTTTTGTTCTGAAAAAGGTATCGCGATTTTTGACATCCTTTACTTCGGAAGGGCGAGGGAATTCATCATTCCTTTTATCCTTTTTACTAAAATGGTAATTATGGTAATCTCCGAGTAATTTCGAGGCGCGACACACGCGCATTCCGGTTAAAGAATTTCGAAAAGTACCGCAGACGGTATAACGGGTGCTTAAAGCCAGCCTGCACGAGCGCCAACGGCTCTCGTCGGACCTCGTATGTGGGTACTCGATATACTAGAATGCGGTAAAGGATAAAACGTTTCATATAAATACCTGAAGACGTTAACCCAGCAAATTTTCAGCCGCATATATACATACGTATCAAATCAAAAGCCATAATTCGGCTTCTCCTATTACGCGATAAAATAGTACATACAATGCAGAATTATTCTGTCTTAATCGCACAAGGCTCGGTTAACATAATTTACTGCATCGAGCTGTGATTGTATTTCTGTGTAATCGTCGTTTCAAAAGTAGAGCAAATATTTCCTCTTATGTTTAAGCAAAAAGCTAATTGAGGGAACGGGGGATACGAATAAGAATGTCTTCGATCGTTCTTCGTGCACCGTAAATAGGTGGTCCTGTATTAATCGCTCAGCTGTGCAATAAGAGATGGGTAAAACCGTAGCTGTATAGGGTACTATTATGACCATCAATTCGCAAATACATCGTGTAGGTATAATAAAGAAAATCGCTTAGCTACCTGCGCATACCTACGTGTATAATTATAATTTATTGCCATTCCGGTATGCGCGGTTTCCAGACCATACGGTGTGCAGAGAATTCGCGTTTTTAAAGGCGTGTAGATATATTGCTGGCCTGTTTTATTAACTAATAAACCTGTAAACTTCGGGATATTATTTAGCGACTCGTGTCGAGTGACGAATGACGAATGACTATTTCGGACGAAAAGAAAAGAGAAAGAAAAAAGTCAAACGGCAATATTTGAACAAGGTGATATGTGTATCTCGGCGGTTGAATAATTTCTTGGATTCGCATACATAGAGGATTGACCCGAATATCGTATCTGTCATAACTGTCGTATTATACATGTGCAATAAATTTATCACCGGTTTTACTTGACAGTGTGAAATGAGCGGCTGTGTCGTTGTGTGCTGGAACACATAGAGATCCTGCGTACACGTGTAAATAATGTCTATGAATTGTTATTTACCGTGCGAGGTTTGTGGTACGGATTTTAACTCGGTTATATGTAATTTCTACGTGAGAACTTAGAACAACTCGCAAATGCACGACGTGTACCGTACCATTGTTTTACGTGCAATTTTTCGGAAACGCGTATAACGGGGTATACGTGTATATACCTACTATACCACATCACGGTGTATTACGTGAGCTACGTGCCCGGGTAGATACGTAGGTAGGTACGTAAGTGGATACAGGGAAAGAAGTAACATGAACTCTGATAATGTGCGAGGATGTGTTCTCGCGTCTAATGGCATAACGTGCATACATAGATCGGTAGATAAGTTAAATATACCGCATACACACAGAGCGAGGTATATATAGTATCTTAATAATCGTTAGTCCGTTATCCACATAGAGTCGTGTCGTGTTCACGGAAATTCTTGAGGGGGTCCCCCTGTACCGATGGCTTTACCAATACTTTCGAATAATTTTTACTATGGGAAGGAATGAACTGATTTGAAAAAAAGTTACGCCCGTCTATTAAAATCGTATCCCCAAATTGGCTGGAAACGTTTAAACTGAGGAATACGAAATTTGTAACGCGAGGAGCTTTTTGAAAGCGCATTATCTGAAATATAATCAAAATCCTCATTTGAAACAAAGATGTTCAATCTTACTATTAAAACTTTTTTTTGCGGCTCTTCTGTCGATCTAATTCGAAGAGATTCGCGTAGGAATTCGCGATATCTTGCAAAATACAGACTCTAGCAGAACCGAGTGAATTGATTTTCACGCTCGTTTTACGTTTTCCTTAATCTTTCTTGTTTTCTTTTCTAATTGCCCAGGTGATTGGCGTGCAGAACGGCGAGTCTAGCAGCGACGTCTGGCCCCTGGAGCGGCCGGACGGCATGCCAGCAATTGAATCTCTCGAAGTAATGTGCGGGAAAGATCACATGGACGTACATCTATCCTTCTCGCATCCCTTCGAGGGAATCGTCTCCTCAAAGGGTCAACACGCCGATCCTCGATGCGTTTACGTCCCACCTTCAACCGGACAAACCTTTTTCTCATTCCGGATAGCGTACGCGAGGTGAGGTTCATTCTTTTCGCCAAATTTTTCTTTCGCCCTCCGCAATCATTACTGTTTTCTTTTTTTCTTTTCCCTTCTTCTCCTTTTCCTCTATCTTTAGGTGCGGCACCAAACCGGATATGCATGGACAGTTTTACGAGAATACGGTCGTCGTTCAGTACGATAAGGATTTGCTCGAGGTATGGGACGAGGCGAAACGACTAAGATGCGAATGGTTTAATGACTATGAAAAGACTGCCTCAAAACCGCCGATGGTTATCGCAGACCTCGACGTAATACAGCTTGATTTTCGAGGTATAATCTTCTGACATATTCTTTATTATCCATCGTTTAATTTGAAGAATAAGTCATCATCAATCCGTCTTTCTATTCGCGTATAACTCGGATCATGAATAATTCCTTGTGATTTCATACCAGGTGACAACGTCGATTGCTGGATGGAAATACAGCACGGTAAAGGCCCCTGGGCACCACCAGTTTCCGGGATTGTTCCTCTAGGCTCAACCCTGACCCTAGTAATCGCCATCAATGATTACAGAGGTATGCATACCTAGGAGTGAGCGATATTTCACTCCGGATTATTGAAATATGTTTGATTGCAGGTGAATTTGACATGCGAGTCAAGTCATGCGTCGCCTCTAACGGACGGGGACACAAGATTCAACTCAGCGATGAATTCGGCTGCGTTTTGAGACCGAAAATGATTAGCCGTTTCTTAAAAGCACGAGGATCAGACGATCGTGCGACCGTCATTACATACGCATTCTTCCACGCTTTCAAATTTCCCGATGCTCTGAGTGTTCACATAAAATGCAAGGTATTTAATCGTTTTGTTGTTCCTCTTCACATTTCATATTGTAAACTTTATTCTTCTTTTTCTTTATTCCGTTTGATTGGGATGCATTGAGAGATTCGTCGACCTCTTACGATTCCCTGTTTCTAGTTTCGATCATTTATAATTGATTTCAACAGATCTTTATTCGGCTATTTTATTGATGTTGATTAATTCGAATCTATCTAACTACCTATAAGGCTCGTAAATTTTCACCTTAGTTACGCAAACCTCACGGTTAACTTACCACCTCTGTATAGATAGATATAACTGGATCCAACGGCCATATAGTAAGTAGCAACATGTATATAAACTCCGATGTTTAACCGGCTGAGAATTTTGAGAATTATTATAGCCCAGGTTGGTTGATCAAAACCTATTACGCTTCAGGGTACATATCTCTACGTATACATAAAGCATTAGTACATACACAGAGATTCTAATACCATACTGGCAAACCTGACACTAGAAAATAATTAATATTTCTTACAGGCATCATTTTGATTGCGCGATATGTATGTATATATACTATACATTCAGTCGTGATTCATTCTCTGTTCGATATTATCTTGATAACTATTATCCAAATCATATATTTCACCTCGTAATGTGTTACGTTTATTGAATTAGGTATATACCTTGTCCTTTCTATAGCGAAAACGCTTATGCGATTTACGGAAAAACGCATATTTGTCGTTACATATGTCTACATACTATTGACCATCCTTATTGTAATTGTCACGAAGGTAGAGATCTGCAGGCACGGTTGTCTCGACCATTGTCAATTGGACGGACAAATTAGCCAGTTTGCTCAAAAGCGCAAGGACCACCAATCCCCATCTATTATATCGTACACGTCAGCTACAACGACAATTGCAGCCGAAGAAGAGGACGGTTCTTTGTACGAAGATATCATCGAAAATGGTGGAGGAATCGCTCCGGGTCAAGGAGACGCCCAATTCCCTGCGGTTATAGAAAAGTCTGCTCCGAAGGCAGAAGCTCAGACGAGTCACCGTCTTCCAGCACCGATAGTCGAGCCCCAAGAAGAGGATTCGGACAGCCTTGGTCAATCCTATCCGTTCTTGGTGAGTAATTCGTCTCCTTTGTTATTCGATTCTTTTTTCTTTTTTTTTTTTTATTATTACAAATCTGATGAAATATTTTCTCAGGAACCTCTACGGCGTCTTCAGGATCAAGGAAGCGAGGAAAAATTCCCTCACGGTCCTAGAAACTTGGAGAAAGATTTAGCCGGAGAAACTCTGTCCCCTGTATCGCCGATCGCTACGAGACAGAAAAGATCCGTCGTAGTTTCTGATCGTAAGGCGCGAAGTGCTGACGTCGGTGTAAGCGGTCTTTACGAGGTCATATCCGAGGCTGATCTTGCCTTTAGTCCGGACACCCACGCCGAAGCTGTTACTGTATTCCAGGGTAGAATCAGAGAGGAAGTCGTCTACGGTATTTGCCTCCCGATACCTGGATTCAGCGCACTTTTCGTTATAGTTTCACTGTCGGCTGTAATATCCGCACTTATCGCCGGTGCGATGTTACATCGTTTGCAATTTCAACGTGATGTTGTTGCCGTTAATCAGGAAGGTACTGCCGTTGTCGCCACCCACAGATGGCTCGCTTATAGATTGCTGCGCGTACGTCGACTCAGTCAAATTCAACCGGAATTAAACCTCAATCAACAACAGAGTCAGGCTCAATCTGTCGCTACTACGGTCGAACAAGGTTGACAAAGTCGTATACAAGCAGTTATATATGTTAGAAAGGTTTGCAAAATGAAATGAAATGAGAGACAATAATATGCAATATACTGTACAAAGTACCCCAAACTCGTAGTGGCTAGTATTCCGACGAGTATTTTATCGGAATATATATATTTTAATATCTTTGAATATAAGTAAATGAATAGTGTATAATTATTATATATGTATTATTACCTTGTAAGTATGATAATAAGTATTCATTTTATTATAAATTAAGGTATACATTTCCCACACAACATATCGTTTCACCTTCTGATGTTTAATTTTTTGTAAAATACAAAAACATGATTCTATAATGACCAGTATCGGTATATCTATTCTATCGTCTCTCGTTCCGTCGTATAATTTATTCTTATATTATAATGGTCGTTATTACAACATCTGTGTACTTGAACTACGAGGTAAGAACAAAAAATTAATCATGATTGTTTAATTTCAATTCGTCATTCGATATTTATGAGGTAGGAGCCTTTTGAGGACTAGACGATACAGCACCGCTTTTAAATACGTGTGACAGTTGCATAGAATTGCACGGGAGAAGTGAGACTTTGGAAACTGAAATCTACGGAATAGAGATTCAATAGCGCCTAAATATTTCAGAATGCATTTATTTTGATATTTTCTACCCTTTTTGTGGGCCCTGAAATGTTGTACTTAATATTTTTCGGTTCATAAATTCGAAGAACTTTCTTAATAGATCTAAGGAATCATTTCGATGAGCTTGATGGAGTCTGTATTCCAAGTATCATCTATGTAGAATCGAACCTCATAGGTTCTTGGGCAGAAGAATAAGAAATAATAATTTAAAACTTGCTAAGCCAGCCGAGAATGCTTTTATTTTAATCATCCGACTTTCCTGTGCGTCTCATGTAGATTTGAATTTTTATTTCTAAGTGTCGCCGACAAAATCATCAAACTCTGCACCGTTATGTACCGGAATCGACAATACTAGTTTCAAACTGGCTGCCGCCTGCTAATTGCGGCAAAAGTAGTTCATAAATTCGGCATCAAGATAACGGAGGCGCTCCTCTTAAATTATATCCTGACGTCCTTTCATTGAAAGCGGCTCACGGGGTGTGAAATGGTCTCGCCATCTCGCGGCTGGATACATGAACTACTTTTGAGTTATAGGTCAGAGATCAAAAAATTGGCTCACGGAGTGCGAAATGGTATCGCCATCTCGCGGCTGGATATAAGAACTACTTTTGCCGCAATTATAGGTACGGTAAACGTACTCATGTTGCGGCAAAAGTAGTTCAGCAACTCTGCCGCGAGATGGCGATACCATTTAGCGCCCCGTTGGCAAGACTAGCCGGCAAGGCGGAGCACTGAGCTAGGATACGTGCACCCGGTGCACCTGTCGTGGGGTCAGTGGCCTGCGTGGCGTCAAAGGATTCACATGGGGGTTGCGTCAACGAGCTATGACTGGCAGACGGTGACAGGCATCTCAATAGCAATATGAGGAACGCGGACGTTGGCGCAAACTAGAAAATCTACGTATTACGAAAAAAGATTCGTCCTGTCTAGATCTTAATTTGGAGAATGATTGTGGTATTGTAACACTCGTCCATCTATTACAGTTGAATGTACTTTAATTGAAGTACAAACATCTCCGTCCAACAACGATTCTGTTCCATTTGCAACGAACGATTGTTTATACGACCCAGTCTTTGTAGAAACAGTTATATAGCAAGTATAATTGTAATAAAAATGTCGTTTAAATGATGATAACTTGTATGCCACAAGACAAATGGAGAGACTCGATCAATTGCAATATGTAACATATTTGTTTCTAAGAAACAATTATAAATTGTACACGATTTTGACAACTAGTAATATTGTATCGGTTCAGCATTAATAAATTGCTAGATATACGAAAAATTAATTGCTTCATTATTTTCCCATTTCCCCTCCCTGCAACTCTCTATTTTAGATATTAAACAAATGGGAACTCGACACGTATGCAAGCTCATACACTATGAATTTTTCCCACTAAAAATTTCAGCACACCTTCTCGGGTCAGATGTTCTCCTGATACCAGGAGCAGAAATTTTCCGACTTAAAATTATTCTAACTCCGAAAAACGCTAGTATATATAGATATACATATAGAGACGTGCATGAAGCCACGTATGCATGCCTATATCTATAGACATATCCAAAATTTCGGAACACCTCCTCGGGTCAGATGTTCTCCTGATACCAGGAGCAGAAATTTTTCGAGTTAAATTCCTTCTAACTCCGAAAAACGCTAGAATATACAAGTAGATATATAGAGACGTGCATGAAACCACGTATGCATGGCTATATCTATACAGATATCCAAAATTTCGGATCACCTCCTCGGGTCAGATGTTCTCCTGATACCAGGAGCAGAAAATTTTCGACTTAAAATCTTTCTAACTCCGGAAAACGCTAGTAGATATATAGAGATATACATATAGATATATAGAGACGTGCATGAAGCCACGTATGCATGCCTATATCTATACACACATCCAAAATTTTGGAACACCTCCTTGGGTCAGATGTTCTCCTGATACCAGGAGCAGAAATTTTGCGACTTAAAATTATTCTAACTCCGAAAAACGCTAGTATGAATAGATATACATATAGAGACGTGCATGAAGCCACGTATGCATGCCTATATCTATGAACATATCCAAAATTTCGAAACATCTCCTTGGGTCAGATGTTCTCCTGATACTAGGCGCAACTTGCAACGAAAAATTTCCGTAACTAGCGATTTTCAGAGTTAGAAAAATATCAGTAGAACATCTAAGCCGAAGGGGGTGTGCTGAAATTTTTGGTGCGAAAATAGTATGCAGTCATGTAGACGTGGCTTTATGCACTTTGTCAAGCTTATAGACGAATCCTGAATTTATGAATTCCTAAGCAGAGTCGATAAAAGAGACGGTAATAAACTGCCGCATGCCGAGGTAGCTGAAAATTCATTTATATTTTATTATAATTTACTTACGCTGGTTCACATCTTGTTTGTTGAATCCTGAAATGTCGCAGTAATGGGGAAAATGGAAAATAATAAAGCAATTGATGATTGGTATGTATGATTTTTTTATTATATAGTTACAATTTTACTCGCCGTTAAAGTTATGTATGTAAATTCATAATTGTTTTCTTAAAATTAAACATGTAATGCATACATTATCGCAGTTGATCGATATCTGCTTTCTAGTATAGGGTAAAATAATACAAACTACATTCATATATTAAAAAGATACCGTCCTACATAACTAACTATACAAAGATTGAGTTCAGTGTACCCCTCACAATCTAAAAAGAATCCTCGCTTGACGGGGATGTTAAGTCGACATGAAAGTTTATTCATCTGTAACAGACCAACGAATTTTTCATATACGTCTGTCACTGACAATGAGTAAATTACTTCAAAAACCAATTGAGATGAATCTCATTTGGCAAATTAGTTTTTCAAGAATCAATGTCATCAAATTTGACTACTGAATTTCAGTGATCCTTATAACTAGAAATTAAATAAAAAGTTCGATCAAAAAATAACTTCATGACCCCGACGTGATTTGAACACGCAACCTTCTGATCTGGAGTCAGACGCGCTACCGTTGCGCCACGGAGTCTGTTATTCGTTGATGCATATTATCTGTATTAACAAATGCAATAATTAGCGCTCAACATATCGTAGTCTGTTAGTTGTAGGATATTTCTATTTTTAGAATATGCTCTAGCTATTAATCAAGTTTTATCAATCAGTTGAACAGGTCAAGGAAATCAACTAAGGATAAAAAATTGCCGTCTTTATTACGAGACGATCATAATTCGCAGAAAATATATTCATGAAAGCATAAAAAGTCATTAAACAACAATACGAAGATTGTACCTAGTACATATTTAAATATCAATTAATCTTCAGTCCGTCTGATTCTCGGTTTATAATTTCCTCGTCACCCACTTAAATGCAATTGCTGCGCTGTACAATGCGCGTTAAACACGATTACGATCCGTTGCCTAGCAACGCGACGCCATTGGCTCAAGCCACGACATGACATAGCAACGAACGCAGCTGTCAAATATCTTAGAACCTTCGTATTTCAACGCGAATCGTGATACATACAAAATAAAAGATTTTTATTACATGAATGACACAGTCCTACTCACATGCTCTGGCTACGCTATTCAATCGCTCGTAACATTACCTCGAAAATTCAATTCACCAATTTCAGATACTTGTACGGTGTTCACCACGATCCTGGTGTATTTTATGTAAGATTACCAAAAGATGGCACAAATGGTATGTTGAAACTTCTCAATAAAACATTAACTATAATAACTTGGATTTTACTCGGCTGCAGTCTAGCTTTAAAAGCAATAAACTTATGCAAGCATAATTTTACCACTAAAGATCGAGCGGTACTTCTTTACCGACAAACCGACACCGTCCTAGATATGTATGCCGTTGAAGTACCCAAAAAGTATGGTGGAAAAGGTCTAGGAAGATTATTGGCCGAGGTTTACAATATTTAACTTTATTATAATGCCCTCTGGGTTAAAGGATTTCAATATATTATCTTATTTCTATTGAATAATTATTTCAGGCGGCATTCACTTACGTTATTGTCCGTAACTATCGCATGTATTTGACTTGTACATACTTACAGCGATATTACCAAAAAATTAAAACACAACATCTTAGTGTCTATGTTCTCGGACCACCAAACATTTTGGGAGGTCCCTATCCTGTGTCTATGTTTCCTACTATGGAAGCTGATAAGCTAGAAGGAATGCCTGATCCTAGCGATACAGATAACATGTTTAATAAGGAGTAGTTGCATTTAGAAATTGAATTACTTACGTCTTAGAAGTAAGATTCTTTTCCATCTGCATTTATAAAAAACAATTCCTCCTTGCAATTTTGAATATGTTAATAACAAAGGTTTTCAGATCAGAGGAAGAGGCTTTTGAAGAAACGGAGCTCAAGATATAGAAAATATGGACGAAACGGAGTACAAAGCACTAATTCAGTGGTACTGTAGACATCACTGCTATAACGGGATGTTATTTCACGCGAGACAAGCCTGCGATGCTCATCCTTCGAATGAAAACTTGAGGATTTTACTTGCACTGGCTTATGCGCTAACAGGGCAAGGCAGAGAAGCTGCTAAAGAGGTATCGGGACTCATTGGCTATGGCGATACGACGTTAGCTGCTCTTTTGACCCAGAGCTATGCACATAGGATTAATAACACCGTTGACAGAGGAACTTTGACACAGCTTGATGCTAGGATAAGAGAAGATAGAAGAAAGGCGACTCCTCAAGCATTAACATTAGCTGGAACGGTGTTGTTTTTACTTGGAAAGTCCGAGAAAGCTAAAGAATATGCAGACAGAGCTTATAAACTTAGTCCTAGTGATATAGATGTTCTTTTAATAAAAGGATGGATCAATTTGTACTTACCGAAGGATGAAAATGTGGGGAAATTTGTAGACTATTTTGAAATAGCTCTCAAACAAGACAAAAAACATCTCAACGCTTTACTTGGCTCAGCAAAGTATAAAGAATATAACGCCGATCACGAGGGCGCGATATCTATACTGAACTCAGTCATTGTTAGGTATCCAAAACTTTCCATGCCATTAACAGAGAAAATGTTCAACCAGCTAGCGATGAAAGATTGGGAACAGGCGCTCGAAACGGCGGGTAGAATATTGCTGCTTGATTCCAACAATACAAATGCTGTGAAAATTAAAGCTATCGCAGCTTTATGTAGAGATGGGGATTACACGGAAGGTTCAAGACACATGCAGACTTTCTTCAGGAACTTATCCCTCTCAGAGCCCAAGAATACTCTTCTTCTGATCGACGCTGTACAGTTGTTCTCCAGAGTGACGGCAAGAAACCCAGCTATTCTTTCTGAATTGACAAAAATCACTGAAAAATCCATTCAGCAGAATTCCCAGAATGGCGAGCTGATGGTTGAGTTGGGAAATCTGAATGTATTTATGGGAAAACTGAAAGATGCTGAACACTGGTATCGCAGTACAGTTAGAATCGATGAATCTTCGCTGCCAGCGTTAATGGGACTCGCGCATTGCCAGCTACTCGACAATTCTTTAGGAGCGATAGACTTGGCTCGTCAGCAGATCGATTTTCTCAGAGAAATTCAGGCTAACGCAAGCAGTCCTGAAATTTTATACATGTCGGCAAAACTCAGCAGTCAAGATTCTAGTACAGCTGTTAATTACTTAGACATGGCGGCAACTATATTGCTCGAAAACTGCCAGGGAATTCCTTACGGTTCTGAATACCTGAAAATATTGAATCCAGATTTTTGTTTGGAAATTGTCAAAGAGTATCTATTATATTTACCAAGCACATCAACCGGCAATGATACTCCAGAGAAGAATACCTCTAGCGACACACTGAAAAAACAGTGTTTGAACATTCTGGAGAAAGTTTGCGACGCTTGCCCTGGATTAGGAGCAGCTTTGATGATGCTGGGAAAAGTCAGACTGCAGAACGGGAATTTTGAAGGAGCCTTAGAAGCGTTGAAGAAGTTATTAGACTCTGTTGATCCCACTAGTGCACCAGCCCATTTATTAATGGCTCAAATTCTTGCTAGGCAAGGTAAATACCAGCAGGCCTCACAGAGCTTGGAAGTTGGATTGAGCTATAATTTCAAAGTTAGAGACGATCCGATGTACCATTTGATCATTGGATTAGTTGAGAAAGATAACGGGGATTTGAACAGCTGCATACACAGTTTACGTGTGGCTATGTCATACGCTGGATTAATGCCTGGCGAAGGTGTGTCTACTACTTCGATACCGACTGCTGACAAGGCGACATTGTTCTTGGAGCTTATATCTGCCTATAGTAAAACAAGACAGTATAACGAGGCGGTATTGCTGATGGAAGAAGCTAAACTTGAATTATCTGGTACGGTTGAAGAAGGTAGATTGACGATCGGCAATGCTGAGCTATGCTTGGACATGGGAGAAATTGATAAAGCGATAAATTATTTGTCAAAAGTATCTCCTGGCGAGCCTTATTACTTGCAAGCCCACACTAGGCTCGCTGAAGTTCACTTAAAGTGGAGAAAAGACAGAATTGCATTTGCCAAATGTTTTAGGTAAGAATGATCATCGAAAAATAACAAATTCACTCATTATTCTGATGTCCAACTACCTTTTCTCTATATTTTAGAGAGTTGGTAGAGCATTCTCCAGGCTCAAGAACTTACAGTATGCTTGGGGATGCTTATATTGCAATCCAGGAACCGGACCGAGCGATTGAGGCCTACGAACACTCCTTGAAAAAGAATCCCTCCGATAAGGTGCTAGCGAGCAAGATGGGAAAAGCTTTGGTAAAGACTCACCAATACGGAAAAGCGATTAGCTACTACAAGGAAGCAACGAAACAAGAGGGTTGCGGGGATCTTAAATTGGACATGGCTGAGTTGTTCATGAAGATGAAACAATTTGATAAAGCAGAAGCTACTCTGGCACAAGAATTGCAAGTTGAGTCTTTCAGCCAGAAGGAATTAGTATGATAAACAGATAAATTCTAACTGCTGATTATCGTCTTTTACAGATGGTCGTAGCTTGAATGACTTGCAGAGTTTGGAACTACGCACAAAGCAGCTGCTACTGTTAGCCAAGGTTCGCGAAAGAGCAGGCAACACACAGGCTGCGCTAGCAACTTTGAGAGAAGCCAGGGAGAACCAGAGCCGGGCGGTTCAAAGAGCTGCTGTTACCCCCGGGGCCATTGGACAAAAGCAATTGCTCGCTCAGATATGTTTGAGCATGGCCGAGCATGCTTCAGCTTTGAGAGATTTTGACCAAGCTATTGTACATTACAAAGAAGCCTTGAACCACAAGCCTGCTGATACTAAAGCTCTCTTATCAATGGCCAAAATTTACATGCAGGTATTGTATGGGCTCTGATTTCCGCAATATTGGGATAAACATGTTTCGAATATTGTTGCCGGCAATAACAAATTCATTGATTTCTTTCCATTAGGTAAACGACTTGGACCGATGTGCCCAGAGCTGTACAGCTCTACTGACTACAGATCCGAACAATGAATCAGCATTGGTAATGATGGCTGATCTTGCCTTCAGAAAGGTCGATTTTGAAACAGCGGCTTATCATTTTCGTCAGCTGCTTATTCGCCAGCCTACATATTGGACGGCTTTGGCGAGACTTATAGAAGTCTCGCGAAGAACTGGTATTGAATTTAGTCCTGAGAAAATATACATTAAAGTCTGATATTAGTTATTCATAAGCGTAAATCAATCTCTAGGCAACATGGACGATCTACACGAGTGGATAACTCGCGCAGAGTCAAGCATTACCGGTTCTAATCAAGAAGCTGGTTTCTCCTATTGTGCCGGACTTCTGGATTGGCGTATCGGGAAGCTGAATTCAGCCCTTCGTCACTTTAACGCTGCGCGTCGAGATCCGGAATGGGGACAACAGGCGATTTACAACATGATAGACATCTGCTTGGATCCTGACGACGACGTAGCGTTAGCGAACGATGCTTTTAATGACAATGAATCAGAATACCAAGACTCGAGATCCTTGGCTTTGAAAACAGCCCAGCGTTTGCTGCAGGTAATATTGCAGTGCGAAGAATATGATGAAAATGTAACGAAATAACGGAAACTTTTTGATTACAGGAACTAAATCCAAAAGGGGGAATTCAGGAAATGCTGACCCACAGATTGCTCGGTAATTTTTACCTTCTCGCAACAAAACAGAAGTCTAACATAGAGCGGGCTCTGCAAGATTGTACATCATTGGCGAGTCAAGATGCTTTGAAAGATCACGTCGGTCCAGCTCTAGGTTTAGCCATGGCTCATATACTTTTGAAGCAAACACCAAGGGCGAGAAATCACTTGAAACGAGTTAGCAGGAACGTTTGGTCGTTCGAAGACGCCGAGTATCTAGAAAGGTGTTGGGTTTTATTAGCCGACATATATGTACAGTCTAGTAAATACGACCTTGCTAACGAACTGTTGAAACGCGTTATACAGCACAATGCAACTTGCGTTAGGGCGCATGAGTTGGCCGGTTACATCGCCGAAAAGGAACAAAATTATCGCGAGGCAGCTGTGCAGTATGCCGAAGCGTGGAAGTACGGGGGAAAGTCTAAACTATCGGTCGGTTATAAACTCGCTTATTGTTACATGAAGAGTAAGGCCTTTGCAGACGCCATTGAAACATGCAACGAAGTTCTGAAACAGAATTCTGATTACCCGAGGATCAAAAAGGACATATTAGAAAAATCTATGAATAATTTGAGAACGTAATTTCGATCATTTCTTTCAATTAATAGGATAAGACTGTAATATTCGCTATTCCGTCCCTTAAATATTAATATTTGAGATAAACTGTAGATGTATTACATACGATGATGAATAAAACATCTGTGAACAGTTGAAAACAAATTTAATTATTCTTTATTGACTTTTAATCAATTCGTAGAATGCATTTCACCTCGGATTGACATATTTATTGAATCGAGATCCCACGAAAAATCTGTGGATCTTAATTTAACTAATAAGCGTCTGAATTCTTGGAACAGGAACAACGTGTTCTATGAATTCATCAATTGATTACAAGGCCGTTGATATTGCGTTTCTTTCATAGGAAGGTCGACTTATATGAGTTCAGTGATAAATAAATTAGTCATTCCCAAATTACGAATTAGTTCTACCACTGGTTCAATCTTTACGTATGAGAAAGGTAAGTATGTCTTTCTGTGAGATTATTTGAGTAATATAGTGGCAGTTTGAAAAAATTCCATATCCACAGCTATATACCTGGATTCATTATTATTGTCTGCAAATTAATGCCAAGGCTCTAATAGCGCCGTTAAGTTATTAAAAATCTTACTACCATGAGGGATAGTCGTGCTAATCGTTTATCTATACGTATCCGGAAATCGGGGTGCCTATACTGTACAGTTAAGCTGTTATTTCAAGATCAAGCAAACTCTGTATTTATATATGTATAGAAATCAGATTGTAATATTAGCTGATACGATCTGATAGCTTGATAGGGATCCATCATACGGTAATATAATAACAATGTTATACTCTTTATCGAATCAAGGCCAATAAACTATATTATCATGACGTAGCGACCTCCCTGCGTTTAAAAAGACCAATATTATAAATACATGATAAAATACGGTAGAATATCAGGAATACGAAAAAAATAAATATATAAAATAGGATTGATATGGGAGTTTCTGTTCCATATTCTATTCCTTTCTTTTGGACAATCATTATCCTTTTATCGGAAGTTTATTTATTTCTTTCTTTCAACAAGTTTTACGCGATGTTTAATAGTACACATCGTTGCATCAAGGACTTATGTGATCGTGACCGATGTTTTCAACAGATGCCGGTATTGCACCGAGTTTTATTACAGGTATACTCGATTATTATATACGTATGTATTATATTTACACGTTGATAATATGCTTATTCATTTATTACGCATCTATATACAATATAGTGAAATATATATTAGAATAAAATAAATATGATTATATAGATATATTTATTCAACGTTTATTATAATCTATCGGCTATTTGTGCATGCTTAGATGTTATACATATTTTAGATTTAATAATTATCATTTATTTCGTCAACAATTAGGCGCGTCGATTATTATGCCCATATCGCGCGCACATGGCGCGATATTAATGAAACAATAACAAAATTCTAATACTGCTAAGATAACAATTCAAATATACTGTGATTTAATTATTTCTCTAAAGAAATACAGTGCCTTCTATATCCACAATTCTTCACACCGGAAGCTAGTATATGATCCGTTACGGCAGTATACCTTGCTACACCTTATATTTAAAAATTTCCTTTTACATTTCCGCACAATCAGATATTAACGTTTATTGATAACAATTGCGCGGGGTAGAGATACCTAAGACGATTAAATTTAAGTACTTTGAGTTACTCGTTATCGAAGACCTCGCCCGCGCTCTATATCTCACCTTGCTTGGACACATGTCGCCTTCAGCGACACGAACAGTGTTTAAACTCGTTTTATAAGCGGTTTATTGTTCGCTCAAAGATCCAAGTACATTATTTGAGTTGCTGCAACAGCTCCACAAGCAGCTAACATGCTCGCAACGCATACTACCGCGGTTGTAGTCCCTGATAAACTGACTATGGTACCCAATCCACAAGAAAGAAGAAACTGGGCGAGGAATACCATCGAGGAAACTATGGCTACGTCCGTTCCCAGGCCACGAACACCACCGCTTTGAACAGCAACACCTTCTGCACTGATTTCAAACTGAAAGAAAAACGAAATTTTCATTTCTCTACAATCTCGATTTTCAATGGGGAATCGAGAATGGAATTACCGTCGATGACGCGTGGTAGTGGGCGATCAAGAGATATGGCATCGTGAACAATGTGGAATACATCACGCCAGCTGTCCAAGAAAAGATAATTACTCCTACGGGATGCTTGGTCAGGGCCATCATCATCATCCCCGTACTGTAGAACAGCAGACCACATATGTACACTTTTCGGGCTCTGTAAATTACGGGATTGTCTCTTCATCTCACGTGTGATTAGTCTCAGCCATAGTATATTGATTGAGGCTTATTGTTAGTTTATCTCGACTCAAACGTTATAATACATCAAATTTATAGCTGAATATTGATTGATTAATCGATTGGTATAACTGGTTACGAATGGCTAAATCTCCATCAGATATTTATGAGATCGATAAAATCCGATGGGAATCTCGTGCACATACTATTTTACGGATATCAAGTGTGCACTAACTTGTAACGTTGGATCAGTTTCTCAATCACGAGGGAGTAGCAGGCACAGGAAAGGGAATACATGGACATTCCCCAGCATCCGAATCGCACACCGGATTCATAGAGTTGTCGTTCATTAGACCCGTCAGCAGCCTGCAGAAGTTTTAGTGTCATAGGAATATGACGAATGTCTGATTAGCTAAGATTTTGCGAATTTATACGGGTAAGAATTACTTGCCTTAGGATCTCCGCCGTAAACTGCCTCGCCAACAAAATCCGTGAAATACAAGGAGTAGCAGACGTGGGCCATCCAGCAAAAGAGATTCGTTAGACACAGCATCCTCATGCTGTGAGGCATGTACAATATGGAGAGGAGATACTCTCGCAGTGTAGTTCTGGGATTTGTATCGGTACCTTCTTCGAATCCGTGGTTTTCGTAACCGGCTTCGATTGTCAGTGCCTCAGGAGCGATTTCGGGTATCATAGGCACTGCACCAGGTCTCTTCGGAGGTTCGTCGGTGGGAAGTGGTTTCATCAAAAACTCCTAAAAAGGTGATATTCTGCACTTTGTGAGATCGTAGTCTTGTCAGGATTACATTTATTTCAGTTACGCTAATTGATTAGTTAACTAGCCTCGGTGTTTCCAGCATTCGCGTCATCCTCTGTCGACATCAGGGCTCCATAGGATGTACATTCTTCGGCTGATATCTTATCGGACTCTCCGGACTTCTTAGTCTCAGACATCTGAATATAAATACTCTGGCGTTAGTAGGGCGGTAATTTTTCTCCAATGCGATATAGAGTTTGAAATGCAGGTTGAACACGCACCTTTTGATCATGAAATCGTTGATATTGATCACGTTCGAGAACCTCGAGAGGAATTTCTTTGAAACTAGTGATGGTGCAGAAGACACAGATCACGAATATTATAGTAATGAAGGTGAAAGTGGCGTGCAAATGTCCCCCGAGCATCACACCCAGGGTTGTTGCATCCCAGTTGATTCCTCCCAGGCCGTAGCCCATGAAACCCCCTAATCCAGCCATGATAGTAAACGTGCTCAATCCTCGCGCATGATCCTCTGTGATTAGGTTGTGCAATGTGCACGAATTATGATACTCGGCTTGAACTATGAACTTTTTTTGTCACTGGTCTTGACAGTAGACATAATTGTTAGTTTTTCATTTATAATACGTGCCTGGGACCGTCACATCTAGCAGATAAGCTCTGGCTGGACTTTGGCAGGCGTCAGCGTCGAAATCCAGTAAAACTGTTCCTAGAATGGTGAAAAATATTCCCCAAGAATGCGAAGACGGAGATCGCGGAATGTTTTCGACCGAAGAAACACCGGACGTTCGATGACCGAGAGGAAGACTGTGGTTGACCACTGTCGGCGTATCTCCAAAACTGTAGCCCATATTTTCACCATTAGGGACTAGAATAAGCCCTGGGGAAAAGTAAAGCTCCTTTTGCCTGAATCTGAAGGTACAATAATCGAGTGAATTTCCTCACCGATGAAAACGCCGATCGCCAGTAGGAGAATAAACGGTCTTCTTCTTCCTTGTCGTATTCTGCATCGGTCACTAACGCTGCCGAGGATAGGGGTGACGAAAAAACCGACCAAAGGGCTCAGGGCCCAAACCAAAGTCATGTGTTGATGGTCCACACCGATTTTCAGAAGAGTCGGAGACACGAACGCGGTTTCAGCAGCGTACGAAAATTCAATGCCCATTACAGCCGCTGAGATCCGGACTAATTCACCTCTGGTTTTTTTCCTGCAACCGATACAGCTTCTTTTTTACAGTCTCCTCCGGTCTTTTGATAACGACTTACGCACCTGTATATATGAGAGTAATCGTCGAGGGTCTTTTCGAGCTTTGGAGGACCCCGAAGATGATTCAAAACACCCTCGACTCCGTGGTCCAGTGGAATACTCTGCTTCCATTCCTTCCAGACGTTCCATTTCTCGCTAAATTTATCTCTGGCACCGTGAACTCTACCAGCAAATCCCTCGTACTCGTGCAGCTTGTCAACCATGGTGACTATAATTTACCCTTAACGCCGAATTAGACGAATTAAATCCTTAACTAGGTTGATTTCGATATATTTTATAGCGATTCTATTTGCTCCGATTTTTCTTCAGTTGATTCAAGGTACCGGATACCGCAATTTGAAATTCTTACCGATATGGAAATATCGGTGATAGTAAATTTGATGAAATTGTTGTATCGAATACGTGTATGCATAATTTCGAAATTAAATAAAACGCCGATAACTTTCTAACACGAGTTTGTGGGACGATTAATACTATGTGCGAAGAACCCTGCGAAAAATTTAGACGGACATATATGCCTTGGTAAATGCATTCGTATCACGTACTAAGCGAATTGAATTACCGTAAGATTGAATCTACGTTCGGAATCATTCATCCCGATATTTTCTACCACCAGACACGATAATTCCGCTTGACGGTATCGTACTATACGATAAAGCTCCGAAAGCTCCGAAATCGCATTGCTTTGATACGCGAAAGAACGTTTTCACCTGTTGAGATCGGGATTGTGATAATCCTGCGCGATTATCGCCGATCAATTTCGGTTCTAAAAAACTTCCCTTATATAAATACTTGTACCGCACTGTAGTTGACTCGAAAAATGAAAGGCAATAACAGGAATTGAAATGATCTAACGGATTCAAAATGATCAACAATCGAATCGGCTGATAAGAAAAAACAGAAATCATACTTTTATAATCGGACATTCACGCAGGGTGAGTTTGTATACGAATAGCGAAGAGCAACCAACCTTAAGTCTTAGTATATGGTACCTCTTGACATCAATCCATTTTCTGCAATGTCGTTCCTAGTTAGCTTCTATACGATTTACGGAAGACTGTCACTTTCCTTAGGCTAGCGGAAAAGATTACGTACAACCCCACGGACGGACGCTGCTCGACTACCACCCCGAAGCTTACCCCACCCTCGAGCAGAGCCTGGCGTCGTGACGCCGACGCGTTGCAAGTTTGAGATCATCATTTTAACAAGAACCGATGTGGGTTCGATGTTGGATTAAAATTTTTTTCAAATTTTTTAGGTCTTGTTGACACACCGAGATTACCTATGGTGTTTTCAAAACACTATATTTGATCGTTGGTTGCAGGCAATGAATCAACGATTCACTGTAGACCGATAGATAGATAAATTCGATTCTCAGGTTCAAAAAAGTAAATTATTTTGATTGAAATTTTGAACGGAAAAAAAGGAAGAATAAAACGCGTTGGCTGAAATCGTCTTGGAGAAATGTTAGAATCAAGAACCACGACTTATAAGCTAGCTTCTTTAGTTCTTAGGTAACATAGCTGAATGAAGACTTATGACTGCTATTAAAACGTATAAAATCGCAAGCACATTTTAAGACACACCTTATAGCATATCCACTTTCATAGAAGATGCTACGATAATTTTTCGAAGAGAAAAAAAAAAACAAAAAAAAAACTGAAAATTTAGTCGCGGAATTATCGTTTCTATGAAATAAAGAAAAACGGTGGAATAAAATTTGAGGTAATTTTTTATAGGTTCGGGGGAGGAAAAATTGATGGGGTGTTTCATGCTACGGGTCTTTATTTCGCCCCATTTACAACCGTGCAAATAGTTGTTGAGGGTTTTAGTTTGTATTGATGCAACAAGTATATACCTACCGTCACGTTTCTATCCCTGGTTGACCTGCTTGCTGTTAATGGCCTATTGTGTGTATATTTCCACTAAAGGTGGAATTCCGTTAGATTCTAGAATCCATATAATCATTTCGACAAATAAAACAAAGACCCCAAATTTTAGGGAAGTATTTTCCACGGCTCAGCCCTCGAGGATGGATGTTATTTCCATGGTTTCCATGGTCCATTCCATGATCTGCATATGTTATACTAAAACTTGAAAAACCAAAGCTTAATGGAAATTATTGCCCGTTACTAAAGAATTGAAACTTCGAGGAGCTATACCTTCGTCTAGTTTCTGAATGAGACCCGTGAATTACGGATTGATATTTTCGAAAGGCGAAAGCCCCGGAAAATGAAGCAGAGTTACATTTCCGTTCTTGGTATATACAATTTCCTCGATGGAAATTGCTCCCTGTCTTTTCAGAATTATTATTCAATCGGCGTTCTCGATCAGCTCTCGATGGTATCTTCAATGCGAAACACTCCGAAAAATAAAGAAATTTGTAAATATGCCGAATCCGCGCTCCAGGATTCGAGAAATCGATTGAGCTTCAATGACTCAGAAAATGTGCCGAGGATACATCTCTCCACTTCATTGCCTCGTCGTTTCTTCGTTTCGATATGACGTCTATTAAATCTCTGGCCATTTCTTCGCCATCTAGATTCGCCACAACCACCTGGGGCCTTTGTCTCCCTTGTGACTTGCGTTAATGTCTTTCTGCCTGTTTCTCTCGTTGTCTTATGACAAGGTAACGACTTCGCTCCGTTTCCAAGAAACGGTCAATTTTACCGCAATAAAAGAAAATTAATATAAAGAAAAAAAAAATGTCATAAATTATTTGCAGATTGAATTTTAATCAGAAAAAATTTATGCACGTGTATATATCGATACATATACCCATACGTAGGCGAGAATTACGCGTAGCTTTTACTATAACGGGATACAACAACCGCCTCGCGAAGAGTCTTAAATTATTAACACTAGCCGTCACCCAAATGAAGTCTTACAATCCTCGTTTTTTCCTAGAGCAGCCTTGGCTCAGGCTCAGTGTTACATGTTCGAGGCGAGGTAACAGGTAACAGCTTTTGCCGTTGCTTGTTCCAGGAAGCTTTCTACTTTGCATTCAATTCGCAACTCTAGGCTTACCCGGCAGGAACAATTTAACTAAACTGTAACAGAATTAGAAATTTCTAGGTCGAAACATCTACCATAATTAAAAGTTCGACGCAGAGAATCGAATTTCACGTTTGGCAGATGTTCGCTGCTCCTTACGAACCCTCGAAGTTTGTTTATTGAGAAGGAACAAAGCCCGATGAGTAAAAGCCCGACCTTTTTAACGATAAATAACGAAATCAATTAATTAGAGTGGATTTGTGTCCACGGTCACAAATGACAGCGTCCTAGGAAGAGTAGAAGCTTGATAATGATGTGGGAGGCCAGCATCCCAATCGGATTATGTTGTGTTCTCTCGAAAGAATAAAGACTCTTTTGCTGATGGTTTTCCACCATTATATTCATTCGTACGGATACTGCGGCTAGGTTTCGTTTCGGAAATAAGAAAATGAAGAAGTCTGTCTGGAAGGAGATAACAGAAGCTCAACGTCGCAGCTTTCTTTCAATTTCGTGATTTCACGAAAGCTCGAAGCTTCTGTTTTCTCCATAGTGGAATCGCGTGAGATGATTATAAAAAATTGCTAATCCTGGACCAGCAATCATCCGCGTAGCCTTAGTTCGTCTTACTCTTACCGAAGGGATGTTTAATTACTTCCCCGAGGCCCGAAGAGGAAATTTATGATCCTTGACATCCGAGAGACCCAAGGTTTCAGATTGCATCTAGCGGAAGTTTGAAGTCTGCCTAGTTTTTTTTTTTTTTTAATCCTGGTAGAAACGATGTCGGATAGACTTCAGAAAAGGTGCCTATTCGCTAGCTGCGGGCTCGGCACTGGGAATCCGCACGAATGTCGAAGCGCGTAGGTATCGGCTTTCGCCTATATCTGGGTTACGGCCGAAGAACTTGCAAGCACGTGATAAATAAATAAATAAAATTGAAAAATAAAGCACACGCGGACAGGTATTTCGGAATTTTAGAGTTTCATGGCGGATATTGTCTTCTGGCTGAAAATATTAGACTTTGAATGCTTTTTACACAACGATCCCAGCGATTTTTACCCTGTTTTCTATCTTTGTTTTTTCTCTCCTTTTTCTAATGAAGATAAATCGATTTTAGTAACGAGCTTCGCCGGTGGCTATCATTTTCTCTAGTAACTTCGAGGCCGGGCTGTTACGCAGCAGGAACAAATCCCCATTGGACGATATTGAATCAATTTATTTGCAATTTAAAAGCTATAGCCCGTTCACGGTAAGCTACGACGATCGGGAACCTTATATAGCTTTGAATTCAGACGCAGGAAGTAGCGAGGGTCTCTGTCTTTGGATTTGATTCGAATTTGCGTACATGATTTTTTCAGATTTTGTATGCATGTGAAATTGCAGTTCGTTGGAATAAAATTTCAACAAAATTCTTCCATGAACGTTTCTCAGGAAACTCATATTTTCCATTCAGAGCTTTGATCAGTCTAAGCATAATACTCACTCAGAAAAATCTTTCGAAAGTAATCAGGAATTTAAAACATCCATTGATAGAATAATCCATGAATCGTAGGAGCTCATTGATAAACGAAGAGATTATCCTGGGACTAGAATAGCATGCGTGGAACCCTCGACCATCATACCTGATCGCCGATTGAAGGTCTAAAAGCTATTCGTATTCGTAAGAAAAGAAAAGAGAAAAATGAACTTGAATTTTGAAAATTAGTTAATCGAGTCTGACGAACTAGGAGATATACGAATGGGAGATAGACAGAGGAAGAAATTAAAGTTCATTGACATTGACTTGCAAGGAATTATAAGATTGTCGAGTTACCATATAAGAAGTGTCGGGTTTAGTGTGGTAAGACAACCTCTGGGAGTAAATCTACACTGGGCAAATTAGCCTGACGATAATTCGTAGACAACAAACTATTTAGCATGAAACATTCCATTTGACCCTTTGAAATTGACCCAAATAACGTTCAATTGCGCGTAACTATCAAAAATATTCTCACACGTGAGCTGCTGCAGGGCAACGTCGTGGTAGCTATGCAGCTTCCTTCTCCTTAGAGATTATTTCTTGACTGACGAGAGAGTGGATCGGTGGTGTATATTTTGCGAATGAAAGTTTAGATATAATAGATAAATTAATATGGGCGTCGCCAGTCGACAACGAACAAAAGGTATGTGCAAATATTTCACCCCTATACTTTGGCAAATCATTTCGGCAACGTTTTTCCCAAAACTGAAAAAGCTTGGAATCGAAACAGGTCGAATCTTTTAATTTGACACCTAGAATCGCTGGACCTTCTCAATTTCGGTATTTTTCATTTCTTTGAATCCCTAAAGCGTACCTCTGAAAATTTTGCAATGATCAATCACCTACAAGGTACGTACCTACGCGCTTGAGCCTAGGTCTAGGTCACTTTATCCCCGACCCAATTCGCAATAGGCTTGGACACGTGTCGTGTATCCAAAAATACACGGTTCCCTAAATCAGTACGTGGACATGTAAAAATACGGAAATCCAATTTCGAGTGCCAGTGCCTGTCTCCAGTTTCTTTCATAGATCATTAAATTCGTACGTTTTTGCACACATCGAACATAATTATGCATCTATCCCATAGGGGTACGAGCGTCGCTGGAAACTGAGGTCCAAAATGCAGTTGACCAAACAGGTATCACATAATCAAATACGACAGTAAAATTTGACTGGCTTTTTTCTTTTTTCCAAAAATCATAACTTTCCGTACTTTAAACACAGGTTTCGGAAAGTTTCATTACAAACTGTTCGTCGTGTGTGCAATGGTGTTCATGAATACTGGACTCGGTGTGAGTAGCTCAGGTCTGATCGTTCCGGCAGCGGCGTGTGACTTCGAGATGAGTACGATGGACAAGGGTCGTTTGACAGCCGCACCAATGTTGGGTAATTTACTGCAATCTGTGATTCAATTATCGTAATCACCGTGGCATAGGTAATCCAAAGTTTTCCTGAACAGTACGACGTCGCGAACCGATTTTTATGGATTTCAAACGATATTCAAACGACACGAATCTGTCCGATCAATACACGACAGCGTTGGCTTGACCGGCACGCAAACGTCCTCCGAGTTACATATGTCTAAATTAATAAATTAATAGCTGCTCCTTCCGCGTCACGCTCATCAATTACACGGGTCAAATGATCGGAGCCGATGCTTCGAAGGTCAATTCTTTAATTCTCGATAGTGCGCTAACGCGATTTAACCCATGAGCATCCCATGGTCAAATGTATATGATACTCTAAGCTATACAAAATTGCCGTATATCCAATTCCGAGCCGTTAAAAATCACTCTTCAATTAATCGTATTAAAAATTCTAGTGATTTGAGCGAATAAATGAGCAATTCTCATTCCATTCGATCACCACAAGTACTCTATCGTATCACACATGATTTTACAGGTATGGCCTGCGGTTCTTACTTCTGGGGATGTTTGGCAGACATGAAAGGTCGAAGAGTTGCATTACTAGCAGCCCTTTTCCTCGACGGATTCGCGGGGGTAGTGTCGTCGTTTGTGCCAAATTTCTGGGTCTTCACTTGCCTCAGGTTTCTCAATGGATTTGCGTGAGTCTGTCAGAATTTGAACTTTCCCTGGTTATAAAGAGCCAGCCGGAACCAACAACCTTGACGAATCTATAGTCTATTTAATTTCCAGCATCACTGGACAATGCGCCATGCTTTTTCCCTATCTCGGAGAATTTCAGCCCACTAAACTCAGGGAGAAAATACTCTGCTGGATGGAGATGGCCTGGACTTTGGGCATCACTGTCGTTCCTCGTACGTTTGATGAGCACAGAAAGATCAGCCTCATTTTCCACCCCCGAAGAGCTTTCGGTTTTTGATTCCTGTCTGGTTTCAGTATTGGGCTGGCTAATCATCCCGATGAAGTTCCACTACAGATCGGGTGACTTTTCCTTCGCGTCTTGGAATCTCTTCGTCCTCGCTTGCGCAGTGCCAGCCATATCGGTTGGCATCGCGTTGCTTTTCTTCCCCGAATCACCAAAGTACTTGATCGAAGATGGCCAGGAAATAAGAGCGATGAGAATCCTCGGGCAAATGTATGCGGAAAATACTGGGAATCCATCCGAAGATTATTCCGTAAGTTTGACGCGAATTCTCGCGATTTTTGAACAGTCTTTGTACCAAATCTTCATACTTACAGGTGAAATTCATAAAGAGCGGAGACGAACCCATGGACGAAAGAATAGGGGCTGGAAAAATGAAGAGGAGAAAAAAGGAACTGCGTCAAATGCTGTGGGACATATTCGTGAACACATTGACCATCCTGAAACCACCTTACCTGATCACGACGCTATTGACGTCCTCGATTCAGTTTGCCATGACATCGTCTTACTACACGTTGATGGTATGGTTCCCTGAACTTTTCCAGAGGTTCGCAGAGTTCGAGAAACATCATCCAAACGAATCCGCAAGTGTTTGCGGTATCAGCATGAATGAAATGGCAAGTATACAAAGTGACGCCTTCGCCACAGTGAATAACGACCCTTGATCTGCAACAAAACTAATTTTCAGACTGGCAAAAGCGACGATTTTGGCTGCGGCACCGAAGTTCAATCCTCAGTTTACACTCACACCATATTTCTAGGATTGGCTTGTATCCCGACCAGTATATTGCTCCCCTTGTGCATCGGTCGACTAGGGTACAAATTTTTTCTCGGTAAGTTACTCGATGATCCTAAGTGTAGAATTCCGTTTTTCAACAAAATTTCCCATTTCAGTTTCCAGCACGGTTTTTTCCGGGGCTACAGCCATCGGTTTATTCTTCGTAACGTCATCGGTGCAAAATCTGATCCTCTCCTGTATATTTGAGGCATTGACGTCGATGGGTGTCAGCGTCGTCTATTGCATACTCGTGGACTTTTATCCCACTCATTTGAGGTAAGATCAGTTCCATACAAATCAGACCTCTTCTCCTTTTTTCCACCGATCTAACGATTGAACATTCTCAGGGTAATAGCAGCGTCTTTTTCTGCATTATGCGGACGATCTGGAGCTCTTCTCGGTAACTTGATGTTCGGCTATCTATTAGACCTCAATTGCGTTGTTCCAATTGCAGCAGTCACTGGTCTCCTTTTTTGTAAGTATTTCAGAAAGTTTCATCCCCCATTGAATCGGTTCTCCATTGGCTAATCTCAGTGCTCAAAGATCTTCGCGCTTCATACCTGTCTAATACCTACTTACGATGGATTCTCCTATTTATTTTCAAACAGCTGGTGGAGTACTGTCCTTCTTCATACCAGGAAGAGCCAAGGTTGGGGTGTTACCTGTTGCAGATCAGCGTGCGTGACCACTGTTTCTTTTAGTCGAAGATTTATGTCTAGGTTGAATGATCTTTGTGAATTTAGATCGGAAGAAGTCTGTCTAGAAAAGTTAAATTGTTGTATATTTGCATCGGCATATTCTGTTCTGGACAATTTCAGGATGAAAGTATCGCTTTATTTTTAGTTTATGGTATTATTAGGACCGTATTTATTGGGTTGAATTTTTCGTCCTTATCGTTTACTCATAGCTGCAATATTATAACGGAATACATTCACGATGTACCGATTTATCACAAACATTTGTATATTTCCGAAAGAACCAAAACGAATTGAGCAGGAACCCCGTTTTCGAATCCCCAACATCAGGAGGAAGAATGGAATACGATGTAAGCCTATTCGTTAGTATTCGACAGGGTAGAGGGGGCAAAAGGGTAAAGGGGGACTTTATCACATTTTTTTTCAACAAATTTTCAGACGTCACATTTTGCACCCCGCTTATCTACATTGGACAGAGATATCATAGACGAAGATAAGAATGTGGCAATTAAGTAATTAAAAATCGAGACCTGATTATGCGAATGTATTTCTGCTATAAAGTAAACTAGATGTAAAAATTGATTCTAGAAATTGCCCAGACGATAGTTATATACTTGGTCGTAATGTGAAACGAGGCGTCAGAAATCCGGGCATTAATTATAGATACGAATATGAAAGTGCTAATTGCGATGTACGGAAAAAATCAGCAGCTCAGACATATGTTGATAATCAGATTGTCTGATCAAAACAATGATTATGTCATGCAATTGATCCATGATTATAGTCTGAAGCCATTCCTTTTCCCATGTATGTGAAACCAGCGACTGATGCAATCTGCATAAAAAGAGAATAAAAAGTTTTTTTTTCCAAAATTTTGATGCTAGTAGCGTTTTCATTATCCCATTTCCAGTATCTCATGATTTCAGAGCTCAACATACTCGAAGGGTAATTTTTCGAACTTAGTAAAGTCAGTTAATGAGAAACGAAGAGACAGCTGGCTGCAATTCTGAATTTTCTTTTTATTTCTCACTATTTTGGAATCGGATGATTGTTTTCAAAATTCTTTCTTTACTTAACTCGAGTGGTTCTGTCTACTTTTATCTCTCAGTTCATGGGTCTATCGGTAATAGTCAATCGGAGCCCGATTGATCTGTCCATCAATCTCTGTCTACAATTCATGAAATGGTATTTTGGATTCTGCACTTTCGAGTGTCAAAATTTAACTCGAATTCAAAAACACCGAGTCAAACGTGGGACCCAATCGTCAATGCGTCGAACAAGATGGTTCACCGGATTTCCTGCGTAAAAAATCACTGAAAATATCGATTTTGGAAATCTATCGGTAACTTTGAAATCGAGGATCGTATTTATTCACGAGGCAATTTGAAAGTACATTGACACACGGTAATTGATAACCGAAACCCTCCAATTTCCAGCTTCAAATGAAATACGATTATTTCACTATCATCATCGAAACACATCCGTATACGCGATTTTTTTTCTCATCATCAAACTAAGCTTTCTTCTTCATTCTCACAGGTGCTGCGATACTTTCCGCATTTTTTCCAGGCAGAGAGAAAAATACGATGGCGGAAACTGCGGTCGAAGCTGATCAGCAATGCGACAAAAAATGCTGCTCGGTACAGACCGACGACTGCAAAAAGATATGATTCCATTTATTGGTATGAACAATTCGGTCGAAAAAGGAGTAATTCTTTCGTATATATCGACAATATCTTTGACAGAAAGCGACGTTACCAATAGACTGATTTTCACCTACACATACAGCTATGTACACATTTACGAAATCCTAATTTTATCTGAACCCACACATACTTGAAATTATTTGAACGACAAGAACTATTGATAATTGTATATCGGTGGAATTTTGCCCGATCATGTTAACGCAATTTTATCTTTTTGCGAGTGGCTACTACCAATTAGAAAATAATTCTTAGATTTGATCATTGTCTATACACAGAGTGTATCGTCTCAATCAATTTCCTGAAAATCAATCTTTCAAGCAATGATAAAGCTGAGAGAAAATGTTTCATCCAAAATTTACTCGATTTTCGGTTCAGAAGAAAATTACTAAAAATTTGGCAGAGTGATTGGAGTCGAGGGAATCAGATCCATAACGAACCCCGAAACAAAATTCAACCCTCAAGCTTCAGCGTATTTCCTCAATAACGAGACGGACTATTTTACCTGCGCAATTTTTACGCGATAAAATTTACGCGACCGTGAGTTTGACCGGAATATTGGTGGCAATAAAACCGAAATTGCTACTCCGAAGGTTCAATTAAAATTAAAAATTGATACGACGAATTGCCCAGATATGAAAAGCTTAGTATCGGATAGACCTTTTAATTTTTTTATTGACACAATAAAAAACAGTAGTTTGTTGTTATTAAAAGTGCGATTCTTACAGTTTCTCAGGGTAACGACGCCGTCTTTTACCTCGTTGTCTGCCAGATCAAGGGCGCTTTTTGGAAACTCGATTATCTGATCTTGAACCTATGTACTCCTAACATACCCGCAGTTTCCGATCGGGAAAACTTCCTTTTTTATCATATCATCAATAAATATCAACTTCCGTATAATTTTACCCATTTTCCTGTCTTTTATGTATACCATCATTCAATATCCCATCTTCCATAGCCAACAAGGGCAAGAGATAGTCTACATGCTTTCTCTTCTACAGGGAAGATCCGACTATTTCCAATAATTGGTTATTTTTTATTCGAGCGATTTTTGAACCGCTCGATTCCAGGTGTCGATCATCGATCGTCGTAAGTTCTCCGGGAATAATGCATTCGCTGAATCATCGAGCTGTACGTCTCCGAAAAGAATCGCCGATATCGAATAAAGAAGACGAGGTAGCGAATCGTCGATCGGCGGTCAAATTATATCTTGATTGTCTCAGATACGCGCATATTGTACGATATATCTGCACAAGTACCGAAGTGACGGGATCAACAAGAAGTTGTCACATATCGTTCGCCGTATCTAGACACGATCGAATCGCACGCGCCATGCAAACTAAATTGTCGAATAGCTTGTCCCCGGTTCTGTGTCGACGATCTCAATGGTCATTTGGTCCAAACTAATTATAGAGGCGAAAATAATACGATTCATTACTACCGTGTCACGCGCTGTACTCCGGACAGTACCTAGCTAGGTGTACCAGCCGATTGCGAAACGTTGCAATTATAGTTTTAAACCTGAGCTTACGGTATAATTAAATCGCTCGCGGAGAGACCGGCACGCTTACTGACCGCCTTTTTTGACATTGGTCCATATAATTTGTCCGAGGTGAAATTTTCCTCTATTAGATCACGGCGCGTACGATTATACCACCGCAGTTTCGAAACGCGTCATTTACCTGTGAGCCTAATGATATCGAACGAGTAGTGATTGAAAAAAAAAACGAAAAAATCGAATCAAAAATAGAGCCGATGTTCGAAATGTCAATATACACGTATATATATCCATGCGGAATTATTGAAGATTAAAATCTTCGATGAATCGACGAGAAACGTGTGAGTTGTAAGAAAAAGGCTTTCGATTTGACGAGATAATCCACAGCCGTTGACAAGTGCCATCGAATATCGTAACGATTTTTTTAAATCATTCGTAATATTTTTACTCTCATTCATAGGTGAAATAAATTTCTATTTTCCAATACTGATTGTATCTGTAAGTATGTGAGAGATTAACAAGTATCGAGGATAGTGTGCATAGAGTTACAGGAAAATATACGATTCGCGTTATTTTTCGCTAATTATATCGATAGTTTAATAAATCGCGGATATCCGCGTACTCGGTTCGTGCTTCGACTATGATTTCGCAATCCTTCAACGGCATAGAGCGAGGCCATCCCCGATTCAAGCGGAAGTGATATACGAAATCTAACTACAAACTTGGAGGTAATTGCAGAGGTGGACGTCGTGCGTGGAAATATACCGTACACAGAGAGCCGCTGTAATAGCAAAAAGAAATTCGGTAAGATATGTCAACATCGAATCGACTCCCGATATCAATTACATTACTTTTCGTAAATAATAATAGTTTCGTTTATAATTAGCGTAAGACCCCGCGATCGATATCGACTTTTATTGTCTGGTTTAACTTTTATATCCACACCGAACTGAACGAGTTGGTTTATCGGATCTACGCATGAATGAATGGACGTCCTTTCGCACATCGCTGATATACCTAAGATATACTTTGCTCTATGTATTCAGACGGAGGAATTAGGTATATGATATTTATTCGACAGATAATAATCACAGGGAGTAGTAGAAGGCACTAATTAGTATCTGAAGATTGGACTAGTGGATCATATTTATAGTTATATACCAGTGGTCGTATAAATAAATCACGACATTACATCGACGACATATGTTAAGGAGCCTGTCAATAACTCTCTGTCAAATAACTCGCGATGTTCGATAGACATGAGTGATCGAATTGATTGTCGCTGAGTTATTATAACTTGCCGACAAAGATTCACCGATAAATCAAACACGAAATATACTTGAATGATAAGAAACAGAAGTACCGACTCTCCGGCTAGATGATATCCAAGTATAATCTCGCGAACAATTCTGATTAGCAAAAAATTCACTCGGTTATTATGCCGAATACTATTCCTTGGCCTTTTATTACCCAAAAGATTACAATTTTCACAAAAGCCGTCGACACTTGTCGGAATATTAATAATATTTATAATCTTAAGGTGTTATTCAATTCGATTTCTGTGTCGTGTGCATATCACATATTAACTCTATCGATTAAGGACTAGTTTATTATTTTCAATCATTTTAACTGAACTGGCCGAACCACGTGAGCTCTCTTTCGTTTTATTGAAAGTATAATTAACAGTTATGTACATAATTTTTGTCACAAATAAATTTTCATCGATTCTAGAAATCTGAGCATAACGCACTCGATTAATTCCGTTTCTGTTCATTAATTCTTATCTCGAACAGGCGCGAAGGTTCTCAGCGTATCGAAAGACGAAGAATAAACTACACAAGCTCACAGAATAGTATTTTTAAGAAAACTCGATGAACCGGGCTGATGATAGATTCTTTGACACATCAGCTACACCTAGGCGACGGATATTCTTATTCAAATGTATCACAGCGAGTAATGAAGCAATAGTCATCTAACTCTTTATTAACCGTTTAGTGCAAACTGAGTTATCTTTGAAAGAGAAACAGGTGTATGGTGCGTGTTTACCGATTCTTTCTAATACAGAAGCCTCGTTAGGTGGTACATACTCGATAATATACAGCAATAATAAGAATAAGAATAAAGTGAATAATAATAATGATCTACATCGGCTTCAATCAAAGCAAAATCACACCGGTATATCTTTGACGGAAAAGTCAGGTGTCAAGTGATTAACCAGGTTCGGTTCAATTCCTATATAAAAATAATAATTTTGCGGTCCGATAAAAACGATCAGATACGGGGTGCGAACCAATGAGCGAGGGGAGCCGAGGTTCGCAAAGACAAAACCCGCGGACCCGCCGGAAAATACGACATTCTTTAGTTTCACCCGCGGGGGTTTTTCGTCGGTGGTCCTCAAAATCGAGATTCTGGACAGAGGACTGCTACCCGGGGACCACTTGCATCGCACGGAGTAATCATGGGTACGAGTTTTCATTTTTCATCATTTTTACACACCAAGAAAGTGGGACACTCGTCGTAAGTTCTTCGTATCCGTAAAATGAGTAATTTTTTTTTTCATATAATTTTGGACAGAAAAACACGATTTCAAATGAGCTTCGATATCTCGTTGACCATCGGTCTGAACGTGACGAAATTTGTTCCCTTGGTACTCCTTCGGGAACCGAGATTTTCCCCCAAATTTGCCACGATTTGGAAATCAAATGTGGGAGAGGTAGCAGTTCGAAATTCACTTCGGTGTATATTTCGTTATACACGTATGCCCACTTTCTTAGGTCTCGTTTTCGAATTATTAAAAAAAAAAACTAGTTAGAACTAAGGTTTTATACACGAATTCACAAGTCAGACTTTCTGGGTTTCAATATCGAAATTCAAAAACCGCCGAGAGCCAGTTGCGATTTTTCCACGCATACGAGTAGCTCAGATAGAATGAGAAGAGTAATTTGCCTCTCGGGGATAATCCTGGAAATTTAATTGGCATTTTAGTCATCGTAGCAACTAGAAGGAAGTATCAATTAAATAGACGGTATAAACTCGTCCACACGATATACTGACGCACACTCTAATTCCCTAAGATACTTATATCGTTCAAACGAACGTTTCCTTCGCTGAGAAAAAAAGAGAAAAAAAAAGAAAATTCGTGTTTTGCATAACTAAATTCAAAATAATTACCACAACTCGATTACTCATCATATTCTTCGCAGGGTTCGATTTCCTGGCAGATGGAGGCGCCGACTTCGAACATGCCATCACCGTCACAGGTGAGATAACACCACATCCTAATATGAATTTACCTCGATTCTAAATAAATTCATTTAGAACACCGCGAATGATCCTCTCGATCATTCTCCCTATTCGAACAATGACGATCATTGATCAAACAATTCTGGAGAGTTTTTCTGTCGATCGAACAGACCTACTATACTCCGATATAAATAGTCTGTTTATATACGAGTTCGAAAAGATTGTGACAAGTAGGTAATACAATTTTTTACAGCATTGGTTCGATAACAACGATCTATCTTATTGTAAACAGGACAAAGGCTGTTATACTTACCGAACTAATTATTTGGAGTTAATAAACGACTTACTGCGCGTACTGATCTCTAATTATCGTTAGGAATTTATCTCCGCGGTTAAATTGGACGAAAAATTTTCTGGGGCCAGTTTGTTTGCCGTTAAACAACTTTTGGAGAAATTTATTGGGAATAATCGCGGTCCTTTCTATAAACGCGAGTTAGAAAGAACCTCAAATAACAACCTGGATAATCCATGACTTATTGGGAATCAATCGACGTACAGTTAGAGGAAAGCCATCGGATTATCGCTAATCTCACAACTACTGCACCTCGTCTCAAAATACGGCAATAAACGTATCACTGATACTCTGTGCATCGTAATACGAATATAGATTCGGGATTTTATCGGGATTTATATCGTAGTACCAGAGATCGATAAATTCAACCTAATCGGACATCGAAACTTGAGGCGTCTTAATCCCAACCGATATATTTTTACATAGTTAAAATTATCGTTCACAGGTTTCGGAAAGTTCCATTACATGCTTCTCGCGGTATGTGGATTGATTTACATGAACACTGCGATCGGCGTGACGATCTTATCATTCGTATTGCCAGCAGCAGGCTGTGATCTGGAGATGGACTCAACTTCGAAAGGATATTTGACAGCGTCTCCTATGCTGGGTTGGTCTATGATTCATTTATTCAGGAACAGTCCGATTCCATACCTACCTGCACACCTCTCTGTACACGTTGCTATTGATTTCTAACGTCCAAGAGCACCGAAGCCGTAGATAATGCCTATTACAGGATTCTCTGGCTTCGACAATACGAAACATTGAAAAGTTCCTACGTAGATCAAACTGCCTCGTCAGAAATCTGCTTAAGGAATAAATAAATATCCGGCGTAGGTCATGGTCGAAAAAACCAGAACCCTAACTCTAATTTTTTTCAGGTATGGTGATCGGCTCCTACCTTTGGGGATGTTTGGCCGACACCAAGGGTAGGAAAGTCGTGTTAATCGCAACCCTGTTAATGGATGGGATCGTCGGTGTCGTTTCGTCGTTTGTACAATACTACTGGCTATTCGTGGCGTTTAGATTCTTCAATGGATTTGCGTGAGTACGAATTGTGCTTTGCGGCTCATCGGAAAAAGGGTGGAAAAAAATGACCCGATTTTTTCTTCACAGTATAACCGGTGCTATGGGAATCTGTTTCCCATACCTTGGTGAATTCCAGCCAACGAAATATAGGGAGAAGATTTTATGCTGGATGGAAATGTTCTGGACAGTTGGAGTGATCGTTTTACCACGTGAGTTCGCGAGCGAATATTTTCCTTATTATATAAATTTCGGTAAATATTTACTCGTCTCATGATCAAAAAACCCGCGTCATCGGTGATGTGTAATTAGATAAGCGCACCACTTGAAACCGAGATCTCAGATAGCGGTGAAACTCATAAGAACCTCTATTCAATCTTTAGTTATCGCCTGGCTGATCATCCCGTTGAATGTCACGTACCAATCGGACATTTTCTACTTTCATTCCTGGAATCTCTTCGTCGGTATTTGCGCTCTGCCTTCCATCATGATCGGTCTTTGGCTCTTCGTATTTCCCGAGAGTCCAAAGTTCCTGTTAGAATGCGGGGAGTACGAGAAGGCTCTGAAAGTGTTCCAATACATCTATTCCCAGAATACTGGAAACGACCCCGACACATACCCGGTAAAATCACTCCAAGAAAAACCAAACTTCAGGGAAAAAAGCCCGCGGAAATTGAAGCTCCACAAACGCAAGGATCTCAAGGTCCTATTCTCCGAAGTCTGGGACATGACCAAGGCTCTATGCAAGCCACCCTATCTCAGAAATACTTGGCTTTCGTGCGCTATTCAGTTCGGTCTTACAAGCAGCTATTACACCCTGATGGTCTGGTTCCCTGAGTTGTTCACCAGGTACAAGAAATCCTGATTTCACAAAAATCGAGGCACGTTTCCCACCCCACAAATCTTTCACAATCTCTTCTTCCCCTCTCCAGGTTCGAAGAGTACGAGGTACAGCATCCCGGAGAGACGGCTTCGGTCTGCATAGTATCTTCTATGGACGATAACTCGACTTTGACGGATCCTTACGGCTGTGAAGAAGAGATCGCGACTTCCGTGTATCTCCACACCCTCTACATCGGCCTCGCTTGCATTCCGGGTTCCATAATACTTCCGCTTTTCGTTCATCAGCTAGGAGCCAAGTTCTTCCTCAGTAAGTACTGCGATCACAAAATTTGACTGGACCCGATTTCGCTGTATCATTTATCCACCAAACTATCAATTCTGCAGTCGCCTCGCTAATAATTTCCGGGGGTGTAACCATCGGCTTCTACTTCGTGATAAACGCGGATCAGAACTTGATTCTATCCTGTATATTCGAGGCCCTAACGTCACTCGGAATTTCTCTTCTGTACTGCGTCATAGTCGACATGTTCCCAACGAATCTGAGGTGAATTTTATTCTTATCGAATAAAAAAATTGTCGCTCAAAAAAATCCGTTCGCCGTTTCACCCTAATTTTTATTCACAGAGTGATGGCAGCCGCTCTGTCGTTGACCATGGGTCGACTCGGTGCCTTGGTTGGTAATCTGGTCTTTGGTTACCTGATCGATCTGGCCTGCATTGTGCCAATCATCCTTTTCGGATCGTTCCTATTCAGTAAGTAGAATCGCATGTTCGATACGAGAACGCGATAACTCACGCGTTTCTTCTTCCTGTTATAGTTTGCGGTTTCTTGTCGTTCCTGCTACCAAAAACTGGAAAAGAAACCCTGGACTAAGAACGGGAATATAGGCGAATAATTGTCAGCAACAGAATCTTCGTTCTCATTAAGCTACCCGATCATCGATTCGAAAGGGATTCATTCACCTTCTCATCACTTCAGCGATGTAATATATATTTCTGTTATACGAAATGAATAAAACGTCCGTCGAACACCACCTTATCGTTCATAAATTTCAGAACATGAATACATACTCGAATACAGTAGTTATTCACGATGGGTGATGTGATAGAAAACCGTACCCCGATTATCTCTAAGATAATTAAGACACTGCTCTGATTAGGAATATGATTTTCGCATGTAAGACTCTAATCTATTTTCAGGCCACGGGTTAACGCTGTCACAAGTTCGTACCGACGATATATGTAAATAATACAATTTCTATACACCTATCAACGGCTGTTAATTTTATTCTATGAAATCCTGACGAATTTTTGCTTCGATAAATAATGTATGTGTGGAAAAAACAAAATTTTACAATGAGATGAATGGATCTAACTCAAGTTTCATTATACAAATTAATCTGATATTACATGATCTGCGTATGGGCAGTGCTGTAGATCTAATGCTTGACCAGACGTGTGTGAAATGTAGTAACGAATTGAAACGAGCTTTTCCTCGTTCGTTTGACACAAATTTTTATTTTTTTATGTACAAGCACACATAATTAGTGAGAATTTTATTAGGTATAAGTGATTTTAGTAGCTTATATAATACGCAATATATATGTATAATCGATGAATCATTCGTGCTGAGAAGTTTTATAATATATATATGTATATATATACAAAATAATAATTTTTTGCCATTTCGAGATCGACATACGAGCTTTCTTTCGACCAGGCTATCGATGCAGAATAGTTTTTCCTCCGATGGTTCTCCGGTAAAGTTACTCTCCTGCTTCGAACCAATCGATCAATCGATAAATCGTGGATATCACGAAAAAATAAAATTTTTTTTTTTTTTTTTTTAATTCAAAACGGTAAAAGGGAAGAAAAAATTGATACGTGGATAGAGTTCCGTCTTGCCATCCGTTGGGAACGAGACGTCGGGATTCTATCGCGGGAAGGTAGGTAGGTAGGTTGTTGAGAAAAATCAATATTGCACTCTCCCAGTAAAAGTTCGGCGAAAGCTTACTCTATGGCAACTGAATATCTTAACCGTAAAAGATCTCAGACGTTACCGGGCGAAGAAGTTATTGGACGCGGTGACAGCGTCGCGACGCCTGCTCCGGTAGCGTCATCGGGTGTCAGACCTCCGAACATTAAGGGTGCAGCGTAATACGGCAAAAGGGGATATTGCGCGGGTGGGAAATACGTGGGAGGAAAAAGCCCCTGGCGTTGGGCTATTTTCAGTCGAGATGTCAGCTGCTTTTTCCACTTTGTTCTACGGTTCTGGAACCACGTTTTTATCTGGACCTCCGTCAGGTTCAGGGATTTCGATAACTCCATCCGTTTGCTCACGCTCAGGTACTTGTCGACCTGTAAAAAGAGCTTTAGAAAGGCGCGGATGACCGAGTGACGAGATTCCGATACTTGAGGTCATTTCTTTCCGTTTTTTTTCCCAAATTTTAATCCGCGAAAATTATTTGCCGATTTTCTATACCTACTTTGAATTCTGCTTCGAGTCTCTCTAATTGCTTGGCGCTGTAAGCTTGACGTGGTTTCCTGTCGATTCCGGGCTTCCGAGATCGTCTACCGCTGGGTTTTGGCGCTATAATAAAAACGGATAAAATCTCTGTAGAATTTTGCCTCAACTTTCGGTTCTCGAGTACCCGACTTATCATAGTAAAATTTCGATCTAGATACAGAATGCGCGTAATCTCACGATCTAAATTCGCGATCAAAAGGCCCGCGACATCACAGGAAATTGATAAGAATCGGGCATTATCAGGTGGCATTAGAGATTCGCGTAGATTAGTGAAAAGATCATGTAACGATAACGAATGATGCAATCGGAATCGGTAGTAGTACTACGCGTGTGAAATTTCATTCAATTTCGGATGATTCTCGCGAGCAAAAATCGATTCCCAAATTACAATTATCAGCTCCTCGAGTATGGATTCGAAAATTGAACGAAATCGATTCCGAACCTGTCGGAAATTTGACGGAAAAATTTACGACGAAGTTAATGAAAAAAATATGATTAAACTAGCAGTATATTCGATGGTTAAACAAACGGGGACATCGTGTGATAAATTAACACTATTACAACCCTCGCGGTATTAAAAAAAATGAAAACTATCCAAATATAGGGGAATGGAATTACCAAATATCTAAAATATGTGGGATTGTTTGATTAACGTGTGACATCTTAGAGTCAATAAAGACCGCCTAGTGGCAACAAGGTGGGCAAACAATTTACGCTGTAGAACGTTTGGGTGCGATTATCGTTCAGGTGTCAAAAAGTTTTACACATTTCCGTTAGTTAGAAATTTAGATACATTATTAAATCATTAGTATTACTTATTTGATACAATATACGTCGAAATTAGGTTCGCCTCTGTTTTCTTCTTTCTTTTTTACAACAATTACACAATATATCGCACAGCTGTGATAGTTATTTGCTCGACTAAAAAATATCCCCATTGTTTGTTATTCATAGATGTATTAAACAAGAACGAATCCTATATTTTACTACACACGATCTTAGGATGGTATTTCATTTTATCATTCGACATTATGACATATATTGCAGTCGTATACTCTGCAGATGCGTATTTAGTTAAAATCGTGTGAAAACTAGTAACAATAATTTGCTCAACACCCGAAGACCATTAAAAGCTCGTAAAAAATTTACTTCACGGGTTCACAAGTCCCAAAAAATTACCGAAGAATACAACCGTGAGTAGTTTTTCTCTTTCTCTTCCTTATTTTTTTTTTTCTTCTCCTTTTTTTCTTCTGCTCTTTTAGGTTTTGTTTGTTTATCTAATAGATTTTTTCCGAAAAATTGCATCGCTTTTACGAAAAGAGCCCCCCAGGTATTTTTGCCCTTTTACCATATTATCCCCGTAGCCGGTTGCCACAGGCAGTATTTACCGAATGATTAGACGGGACATGGTTCTTCATCCTACGCAACTCAGTTTACCAATATGTCACGTGTTTGAATAAAAGTTTAGCGTTTTTACAAAGGCTTTTTCTTCGATCCACCTGAAAACCTCAACCCTCGAACGTCACTCTACCTACCTATACGAAGAATTACCTAAACGCCTAGCTGTCAGAGTACCATGAGAAAATCATGAAGAAATAGAAAAAAAAAAAAAACTCATCTACTTACAAATAGAATCCCGGAATTTCGATACTAAATACGAAGATAAACGGCGACGGTAACCATATGGCAAATAATTTCGTTTCATTTATGCACGGGAGATGAAAAATAAAATGAATCTGCATAATTGAGTTTACGTATCGAGTATGAAGTGGCACTTGGTCATTAACCAATTACTCCAGTGTTTCAACCAATACATGTACGTGTATTTGTATATATATGTATATACTCATACGTGGACATATGTGGCTGAATATTTGCTGAAAATATTCGCCGAGGAGTTAAAGGTTTCTTAGAATAGCGACCAGTAATGGTTTTTGAACGTCGGGTGGTCGTGCTGTTGAGATTGTGGATACAGAAGAGGAGCGGAACAGGTAGGTACACAGATATTGGTAGGCTACAGGTAGAAGGGAAAGGAGAGCCGAGATGGGCAGAAGATTTACGAGTGTGTTCAAGTACTTAGCACCTCTCGCGAAGGTAGTTAGCGCAAGACCGCCAATAAATGGGCCTCTGACAACATGGCGGACATTGAAGTACAAGAAGAGACCATCACGGTGTAATGAGAGAGTGATGGCCGGGCGTGGCTTTGAATCTCTGACTTAGCCTCTCGAATTTATTCGAATTCGTTGCGATGTGAAAAAAAAATTGAAGAATTTTTTCACGTCCGAAATTTGAATTTCTGTGAAAATTTTTTTTTTGTTTTTCAAATTTACTTCACTTCGCTGCGATGACCCGGCTCTGGCTGAGAGGAATCGAATCCCATATTGCTTTTCCGGTGCTCTAAGGATATATTGGATATGAAGAGAAACACCTTCGGTTATAATTTTCATAACTGCTTTCGGACACGCGAACCGACCATCAACACCCGCGGAGAAAGATACCCAGGAGTTTCTAACACCTTATATGGAATAACGGAGGTGCGAAATTCGCCCTCGATTCGACCAAGGATATGATCGAACGGTTCATGTCATATACTACACCCAAAACTTGAAAAATATCTCCTATTTCGGGATCAAAAATCGTTCCAACGATCGGATCTTATCCCGAATTCTTTGGACTACAAAAACCTTCCCTTTCTTCGTCGGATCATTCCTCCTTGCTACTTTCTTAAAATTGAAAGTTCCATACGTGTTTTTTCGCTCCTTGATCCGACGTAAGACTAATCAAGGATCTCAAGACCTCAAGGGTATCAGAATCAATCATAAACCTCGTTACCTTGTAGACCGAAGAGTTGCCCCGGCTTAGACTGCGCGAACCATCCGCTGTAGAGAAGGGAAGCAGAGGCGAGGGATGCTGCGGAGTATCCTGTGGGATCTGCCAGCCCCGTTTCAGGGTATGCCAAACCAGCGGTGGAGTAAATGGCACTGCCGATGGCTAGAGAAGTTAAAGAGAAGAAAATCGGTTGATAAAAGCGGGGAAATGAACCGGATGATCCTCGACTGAAAATAAAGGATCACCAAGGATCGGTAGAAGAGCTTTGATACGTGTGAAAATAATTGTACCGGAATGAGAAGCGGATATAGCGGTCGGCCTGACAAAATGTCCCCGAACTTCGCGGTCCTCTCTTTCGTCCTGGTCCTCTTCTTCCCTGTCGCGTTCACCGTCGGTTCCAAGATCCCCGTCGCTCCTTTGGGTGCGACCGAGTATACTGTCGATTGAAAAAGCGTTGGAAACCGTGGCCGAAGAGTTTCTCAGCTCTTTAGAATTGGTTTGCGGATATTCCCTGCAGCTGCTGCTGCTGGAGTCGCTTCCGTACCCGGAGTTGGGTTCCTGGGTTGAAATCGGGGAGGCGATAACGTCCTCCGAGACCACGTCCTCGTGGTTTATCCGGCACGAATCCTTGCTGCAAGTGGTAACCGATCGCATTTCGCCAACGCTCTGCACCAGCCTGACCCCATGCACGTCCCGCACTTTGATACGATCTTCCCGTAGCTCCATTTCGCGCAAAATCATCAGACGAAGAGACGATGAGATTCGACGGTCAGAGCGATCATACGGTTCGGATGAAAAACGGAAGAAATTCACTTTTGTTCGTTTCTTAACTCACTTCTCGATCAAATATTGTTTCGAATCATCTAATACGGTACAATCATCACTTTTGGTTATCGCTGCAGCGAGAGACACATTTCGTAGAGTTTTATCGACGATTGAAACCCCGAGTCACGTCGTACTCATCGAATTTTATTTCGCGATGTATTATCGTTTTTATCACTGTATAATCACGGTTTAATTAAACTCCGGGTAACTTCTTTCTCCCGTATCCGTTTGACAGCGTGGTTCGCAGGGTATGACAGGTGGCACGTGTCCGCGCGGTCCAGCAGAACATCCCTGCCTCCTTCCTCCCAGCCTCTGAGTCTTCTTGTCTCGCTGCGGCATCCCCACCACAAATGGAGTGGGACTTCCGTCGCAGCATCCCGCTGCAGGGGTCCAGCCTCTGAGATTGGAGGTGTACTCTTCTCTCCCTTCTATCCCTCTCTCTCTCCCTCTTTCTCTCTTCCTCTCTCTGCTCTCCCACCATTGACATCCATTCGTGACACTCGATAGGAGTAAAGTATTAAAAAGGACGAGATTTATTCATGCGGGTTTAATATTGCCATACCGTTTGCTACCGCCTAACACGTATACCTCTTTATGCTATATGACGGAGGTATATATCCCGGATGGAAAAGGATTTTTTATTCATTCGTCGTTTTCTTCATTTTTTATTCAAATCGGTTCAAACTGGATAAATCAAGACCAGATTTCTGGTCTCAGATACGTGAGTTCGCCTACCTTGACGTGCGGCTGTGCAATACAGGCAAGGTACGTACCTGCGCAGAGAAATATCACTGAAGATTAAACATCGTTTGAACTATGACACGTTCTAACGATTATCCGGCACGATAACAATGATACTAAAAGAACCGGTAGATAATCCAGATACTTGAAAGGCGAGAATGATTGGCGAGAGGTTGTTAAGTGCCGGGTAACACGCTTTCGGAAGATCTTGGTCCGGGGTCCATTTCTTTTTTATAATTCTCGTTTTTCTTGTTTCACGTCTCTTCTTCTTCCTCTTATTCGCCTTCCGTCCTTTAACCAGGTCTTCTCTATACGCATTGAGGGTCCAGACCAGATCCTACCCTTTCTTTGCTCTCCTTTTTCTCTCGCTTCCCTTCTCCTTCCAGTTTAGTAACCGTGGTCTTGAGTGGCTGCTAAGATCTTCAGCCCCTTTTGGAACCATCTTTTCCCACCTCGACCTAAGCCTCGACCACAACCGCAACCACGACCACCCCATCTTTTTTCTTCGCTTCTTCTTCCGTGTGATTTATATGTTTGCAAGTCTAAAATGGGCGCTTTTCACAACATATTTCCCCCATCCCCATTGTATATGATCAGGATCGAAATATGTACCGCGTTTAAACCTTTCGTTTTCTCCTTCTTCGTTTACACTCGATACCCCGAAGATCTTTCAGGTCCAACGATACACTTTTTAGCGGATAATAAAAGAACCGATCATTATACCTAATCATTAAAAAAATGTGAAGATTTTTTCCACTTTTTCTTCTCATAATTTTTTACGCTCGTCAAATTTTGAGATACTCTTTTCCAGTCTGTGAGCAAGCGTTTTTTCATTACGTTTCCAATTATTACAACTGTACCAGCCGATTCCTTTTTTCCAAATTTTTTCCTTGGGATTGTGTGAAGCAACAACATATCCCCTAAGTATGCATACAGCTACTTCGTTCGTATTGGGGTAGATAGGTACATGTTCACAGAGGGGATTCTTCTCGGTGTGTAAAATGTTTTGGGATTGGCCAAGACCGCGCATGCTTTTTCCGCAAGTACCGCCCTGCCTTTTGCAACCCCTAACTCTACAACCCCTCGCGAGTTTTGTGTCAGCCAACTAATGGTTACCGAAGCCTCTCTCTTTCTCTCTATATACTCATCTTTCTCTCTCCTCGCTTTCATACTTCGAGACGCGAATTTTCACGTGATAGGATTAGCGCGGGGGTGGTTCACAAAACAACCCCAAAACACTGCTCCACACGTTCAACCGCACCGAAAACAGGGGCTTTCAATTTTTTTGTTCCCCATCGCTTTTACTTTCTTACTGAAAAAAAAAAACAAAAATATATTCCCGCGCTTACGGCTTACAGAAAATATATCTTCATTAAGATTTTTTCGGATAACAGAGCGAATAATTGTTTCCCTAAAATCTAACGTCGGCTAAAAATCGTCTCGAGAAAAATTTTCTAATTTTACTTTTTCCCAATCATGAGAATCCCTGCGCCTATAAAATAGGATTCGCTAAGTGCAGGATCGAGCCCAAAAGCGTTAGAAAAATGATTTGGTCCGTCGAAGGGGTGTAAGGGCTAAGTTTTTTATATGTATCGATATTCTATCGTTTATCGAGCAATATCGAGCGTGTTTACCGCCACGATATTTGTAAAGGTGGCCGTTTTCGTGCCATAACTCTTTTTCTCATCCCTCTCGCGGTATACATTTTTCCTAACACGCACAGATTTTTCACCAATTTTTGGAAAAAATAAAATAAAAAATAGAAGGAAAACCCTTTCATCGAAAATATAAAATGGCAGTCCTGTACCTCATTCGTTCGAAACTATTACCTATTGTAGATTCGGGTCAGAATCTGAAAAACAGGCAACCCTTATGTAACCGAAACCCTGTGTAAAATAATCGAGTGTGTATAAGTAAGTGTATATTCGTCGATGGAATAAATCCCCTATCATCTGATGACACCACCAACAGATTTAGCCGGGAGCAATATGACACCAATGATTAAACACGTTTATTAAAAACCACTTGCAACGCTCTTATGAATGTTTTAGGGTCTAGGGAATGGACGGGAGGATATTCCCTCTGCACGAAGTGGTGAGAGAGGGGTTATACCGGGTGGGGGTAATGGGAGCTTTGTTCCCCTGGGAACAGCCTCACCTGTCTAATATCTCGCTAGAGTGGCTATATTTATGTACCTATAGGCTGCCAGTTACAAACCAGCAGAGAGATGAAAATTAATAGCTTTAGGGCAACCAGAAAATCCTAAAGTATTGCAATATCGGCATAGCACACCCCACGCTCTTTCAAAGAAGCAATTACGTCCAACGGGGTCAGAGGGATGGTCAGAATGGTCAAACGCTTAATTTTCTTACTAAATTTCTTGCCAAACTAAAAGACAAAAAAACGACAGTGTAAAGAATGAAAAATTTATTAGAAGCTTTTGATGCATAAATTCTGAGCCCATCCCCTCGTCTAGGGTTCCGATGTTTTTCTTTTTTTCTCAGGGATGATCTCGAGGATATCGTGTGAACTCAAGTGCGAAGAGGAAAGAGAGCGTTTAGCAGCGTTCCACTTTGACCACGAACCACCCCTGGGCTCGCCCACGTTTCGTACCTTTTCCGGGATTTCTGGGGTGCGAGGGTGCGTGTTAACCCCCCTAATCGTGGCAGGGTTCAAGGTACGCCCGCGCCCGCGCCCGAGCCGCGTGTGATTGATCGTGCCAATTACATCTCGCAGCACGTTTTCGAAGGTGCAAATGCTGCGTGAGAATAATACCTCACAGGACCGGGTGGCTGACGCGTTAAATTTCTGAACCATCCATTTGTTCAGGATTTCTTCTTTTCTCTCTCTCTCTATTTTTTCTTCCCTTTTTTTTCATATTTTTTTATTTTTATACAAAATCTAAGCTCTTCGAAATTTCTGTCTTCGCGTTTCTAAGAACAGAACCGAAGACTCTGAAACTTCTTTCGGGCACCGCGTCGAAAAGCTTTTGCATGGATTCTTGAGGAAAATGGATGAAGATTATTATCGAAAACCGAATAATTATGAACTGTGAGCATGGTTTTTGGAAAAAAAAAAAAAAAAATTGTTATTTTCTATAAACTAGAAAACCGATTTGGAATTTTTTTGTCTTAGCGACTTATAAAATCGTTGTGAATCATTACCGATCGCGAATCGACGTTTGAGCGAGGAAATAACACGTCCTTAAAACCGAAATGCGTTTCGGGAATATTTTGACACCGTCAAAGTCACCAGACTGAAAATATTTGAGTCTTTCAACCGAGCGAAGTAAACGTTACGAAAATCTGAGACGGTTATAATGCAAGTAACACATTATGCGAGACGTGATTCGAATGTCAAATTATTCCGCGTACAGCATACAGGTATAACTAAGCATCGCGCTATTTCACACGCTCAAAAATTATACTCACGAGTTTCCGTATTACGTAGGATTCTACGCGACGCTACTCGAGCCTTTCCAGGTGACAGCGCACGGACAATTGCAGCAATTACTTATGCTGGCTGCACAAATTACCCGAAGCTTCGAAGCGCGGTGTTACATATCGCGTCTGGGACAGTTAAAAGGATTTTTCATCGTCAGTATACTCCGAGATTTTCTAGAGAAAAGATTACTGCTGATTTTTCATTTTCCTACGATGAGGGCCCGGCCTTGTTCCTCCGGAATCATCGTCTCCTTCGGTCTTTTATTGCTGATCATTTCCCCAGCTAACGCCGTCGAAGAATGCTACGACGACGGGACAGAGTTTTGCATATATCAGGAAGACATTCTCTCGGTAGATTTACTCCCCGATTCGTTCCTCCTAATTGATCAAAAAAATAATTTCACCGGCCGTAACTCAACGCGACGAATTCAAACCAACGGCACGATCGACGAAGCTTTCAACGCCATGGGTTTCCACAGGTGAGAATAACGCCTTAAAATTTTTCCAGCCTTTGAAAATGATCGGGGAACCTCGTGAAATTTTTATCACGAAAGAATGAAAATTCACTCCTGAAAAAACAGATCAGTTTTTTTTTTTTTCAATTATCTCAATCTTTTCAGAAAGAAAATGAACGAGTTCTTATGCCACGGATTTTTGGCTGAACAAATTTTGACCGAGGTTGGAGTGACCAGGGTCAAGCGACGCCTGGACACCTCGCAGGAAAATTCGCTGCGCGAATACATCGGCGAAGAGAACGTTACTATCCACGATAAATTGCTGTCTGACGAAGGGAGCTCGAAGTACAAAGACTGGCTGAAAAAGTAAGTGACTAATAATCGTGAGAATAAACTAATTGAATAATTGATATGAATAATAATTTCCGACCGATTCTCTCCGCGATCGTTTGATCCAAAAAAATCCTGAAAAATAAATTCCAGAACGACTACACTCGACGATATTTATCGACACTACGCCCCTCGATCAAGGGATAAAAAAATACCCAAAAAGCAGTCGGCCGATCGACGGTACGACGACCAGGGCGAAGAGTACGACGGCGCCGTTACGGGATATGCGATGCCAGCGCCTCTGCCAACGGGAAAAGTTGGAGGATTTTACAACCCTTCCGGTCCAGGTGAGACAAAGTCTCTATAATTTATGTGGGGTTGATAATATCCGTTAAATCTACTAGGAAAATGCAGTCGAAGATCTAGACGATCGTTATTTCCATTTTTAAGATCATTATTCATCCCCTTCCGGCCACCACCCTCACCAAATGGACTATTTCGATAACCACGGTGATTATTACCCTGAAATTCACGAGGAGCATTACTTCATACCGAACCACCACGAGAGTCATCATCACCACGAGCATCACAGACCCAGTTACGACCACCATGGAAAAGGAAAAGGGCACGAGCTGTCGCTGAAGGATTTTTTCGAAATCGCACTCACCGCTCTCGCCTTTTTGGCATTTGGGCTGTTCATTATACAGCTGATAATGAGCGTGACGGTAAGAGGCGTCGGCGGCTCGAATTTTGATGCATAAAAATGAGGTTCGCGATTTTCAGAATGCAGCCACTGCAACTGCGGCGGCTATTTTGCAAGCGGACATAGACGGGACAAGATTTAAACGAGAAACCCCACCGGTCTTCACCCCGTTGAGTTACACGGGTAATCAGGAATTGAACGAACTTTCCCACCGCGTTTTGAGGTCCATAGAGGCGGTTCTAGCCGCCGAACAAGACGGGGGAAATTGTCTTCGCAAAATTTTGTGCGAGGATAACAAACACTCGAGAGAAATTACGGGCGGACAAAGAATCTGGGTCCCGGTATGGAGGTTGGTCCGCGATCACATGCTTTACATCACGTTCAAAGAAATACAGAGAAAATAAAATGAAGAATGAAATTCAATAAAATTGGAAAAAAAGTGAAAAAAATTATTTCCACTAATTTCCAAATTTTTATCGAAATTCTTGTCGAATTTTTCAGCTTAGGAATGAGCTGGTTGTCCGGCAGGATGCTGCAGAGATCAGTTTGGTCGACAACGTTGGGTTCTGTCAAAGCAGCCGTATTGGGTCTCGGTGGCGCAGACTGCGCCGTTCTCTTTCCCGACTGCGATTTCGAGGAGGAAGTTACCAGGAGTCGACGCCGACGTCGACGTCGACGGAAGAAATAGGATCGGCGGAGTTATACCTACCTGTACCGGCTGCAGGGATTTTGGGAAAAAATTTCACCTTTCGAAATACCGACGATCAGTTCGACGGACCTTTTTCAACACTTGCAGTCGATCTTCTCGCGGTTTTGATATTGACCACGGTTTCGGTCGGTCGTTTGGCGATTTTTGTTTTTTAACACATCGAAAAATTTCAATTTTTGGATTGCATAAATCATGAAAAAATTGTAAAAAAAAATTGAACGAATAAATTAGACCCCATTATTTTATCCCATCGAAATATGTAAAAGTTTTTCCTTTTTTTTTCAAATATTTACCGATTCTTGAATGAATTATTTACAAGCCTCTAAAAATGCTTCCTTCTTTTTACAGCTTGATGAAATATAATGATGTAAAAATTATTGGCGAGTTATTACGATCCGGTATGAAATAGAAAAGGGAAAATAGAAAGAAGAGGCTGAAACCTGAGGGCGTTAGAGCGATAAATAACGGCTGTGTGTGGGGTAGGGGTAGGGGGTAAAAGTTTGGGCATAAATTATGTAGCTTCACCGCGCGCCATTATGTCTGGCCGGAAGTTTTTCGACTTCTGTTCGAAAGCTCGCTGTCTGCCAGTTTTAAAATACTATAGAACCGAGGGATCTACCGCAGCCTAAGATCAATGAGGGTTTAATACAACTACAGCCCTCGAGACCTACCGAAGAAATGTACGCGGATCTAGATACAAAAGATGAGAATAACTTCTGCCAGGTTTCATTCTAATCCGAAAAGGTAGTCCGAGTTCGAATGGCTCAAGCCGAAGTCCGGTGTGTCCGAAAATTCGACGCAAGATATGTAAAAGAACATCGGATTCCATTTTTTATCTTTTTTTAATCTAAACTCTGCAGCGAGGAAATCTAGCGAGTTGATTCGAGGCGGGGGAGGAATCGCGGGGCGGTAAAAGTTTCCCGTACTTTTTTTAAATTTAGTTTTCACCATTTTAAAAACTGTGGAAGAGGTGTAGGTAGGTATATGGATCGCGCGGTTTTCAGTAGATTATAGAAACGTTTGCGAACTTTTGAATTCGTTGTAAAGTTTCATTATTAATCCCTGAAATTTGTAACCAGTTTGATATTCGACTGGGGTGAGTCCGCGATGGAATGAACCACCCAGCTAATCCAAAACGCTTGTTAACTCAACTTTACTCGCACTTATAATCCTAGTCGAATGAGAAACGTGTCAAAGAATATTTGTAACACCAGCTTATCGCCCCTCTGCTCGAACCTCTTTTCCACCCCTGCGACTCGTGCGTCTTATACATTCGGCTGTTTCATCTCGGCTCGGGAAAATCGCGGCGAACTTTGTATCTGGGTCATCAAGCGAATAGGGGATTGTTACGAGGTACTGATTTACACTTTTTTCATCCACCTACATACGTGCAGATACATCCACTCGACATCGATGCTCTGTCCAAAGTCATCATCCCCGACGAAACGGGATCTCCGCAGCTTTTCCTAGGGTTAAATTATTATTAAAAAACTTTTTTCTTACGGATTAATTTCATGGATCATAAAAACGCTGTCAAAATTAGGAAGTGAAATTGAAAAAGGCAACTTATTACCAGACCTAAGAAAAATTGAAAACCGTTTCTGAATAAAAAAGAAGAGCTTGCGAGTCCGATCAACTTCGGGCGTTAATCAGTAGAGACACATTGTGTGCACAGTTGGGATATATCAGAAAGAAGAAAAGAGAAAAACTAAAAGTGAAAAAAAAAGGGAGAAAAAAGTTGAAACAAGAGTTAAAAAAGCTTCCCCTTCGTATTCATTACTTCCCAAGCTCCCAAGTTGAACCAGAACCAGCAACGTGTGCATACACTGGTATATATTTTTGTACGTACGTGTGGGTGTGTACCTACATATGTATGTATGCATAGGATGGTCTTCTTGTTTAAGCTTCCAGGGTTGGGAGCTTGACATTTATTATGAGGAAGGGAACCGCGCGGGTCGCCTGGTAAGAAAAGAAATAAAAGAAAAAGCTAGAAGAAAAACTAAAGAGAAGACTAAAAATATGGAAAAGTTATCTGGTTAGGGTAAGGGTGTTTTTATTTTTTTCACAACGGGGTTAAAAGAACCGATGATTCATCGATGGACGAATAGGACAATAATGTGCAGCGACTACAGGGATCCGATTCCCTCGAGGCTATTCGACCCTAAAACTTTATTTATTGTCCCACTTATCAAAATTGAACAATTTACGATCATCCTATACGTCAGTTCCGGTCTCTTTTCACAAAACGCCGCGTGCATCGCCCGGGCGACCCAAAATCAAAAGTCAATTTTTCATCGTTCGAAAGTTGCGATGCCTTCAAAAATCGAATAATTGGTGCCCACGCTCGTATTATTTTATTCAATTTTTTTCCGGAAAGTGAAAAACCTGCGATTCGTATTATTGACGAAGTCCGGCACCTCGGGATCTCTCTATTTCCATCGCAGTTCCTGAAATAGAAATAAAGCTAGCGGAAGAATGGCGCGCTGGATAGAAAGAAATAGAATAGATGGACCCGGAGCCAGCAGAACCAGAGAATAGATAGATTTTAAGCTATCTTCGTTTTCTGGGGCAATTTGTAGCCTGACCTCAGTTGGCACCTGGAAAACCCGGCTAGACTGCAGTCTGCAGGTTCGAAGAAGAATTGGCGAATCACTGCGGGAGAGTAGGTCCAGATGAAAAGGTGTGTCCATGTAAGTATTTTCGAATAAATTCATTCACCCTCGAATTATTTCGGACGATTTTACCTCATGCAGTACAATCTTTCCTCTAATCTTTGAACTAATTCGTTGCGTAATTAAAACTCGACTCGAAAATTTACACCGAAATTACTCTTAATTAACGTTCGGAGAAGGAGCACTCGCTACTTCCTGAGATAAAAGAGTTTCGTGAAACTTGGCTAGACCAAGGGAAGAGATAGGGACGCGGATGGATTCACTTGGTACGTAAGGATCCAGCTTCTTTTTTCTAGTGAAAAACAGCCCTCAGAAATTTTACTTTCGGTGTTGACCTTCGCTGACAGCGGAATGACAGTCGAAGACCGGACTTATTCGATTTTCCCTTTTATTAGAAAAAGTATATATACGTATACGCGTTTCTCTTTCTCCGGTTGTATCGGGCAGCGGGGATCGGGTCTCGGTTCGATACCAACCCTCCCGAATCTCGATACAATTGAAAAGTTAAGGGTTCGTACACATGGGCAGAAAATTAATTTGACAAACGAATTTCCCGTCTCCGTCGCATCGATATACGCAGAATTCACGAACCGAGAATAATAATTATTTAACCACCGTGTCAGCCGGGGTGTTTACGACAACGACCCTCGTAAGCTCCGGCACCCTGTATACCAGCGACACAGCAATAACGGAAATTGTCACGAGTCGTTAACGGGCAAGTATGTGGGTATAGGTGACAAGGTATAATCGCAACGCGAAAGAACAAAGAAAAAGAAAAAGGCAAAAAAATAAAAATGAAAACAAAGAACTAGAGATGTAAAAATATATTAGGCGCGTGATAAGTGGCTCGGTTAATTAATTTTAACAGCAGTTGAAAAGGGAATCCAATTATAAGATAAAATAGAAGATATAAATGGCGGAAATATGGGAAAGGGATGATTTTAGCCACGTGTGAACGTAACTTATTGGTTACACAGGCGAATAAAATATGCATTAAAGCAGCTCTGGGGTAATAACGGTCATCTGGTATCCTAAAAACCTCCGTTTTTCAATACTGGATATTCAACCCCCGGTGTGACATGGATTTCAGACTCTTGGGGTTACGAGCTGCATATTTCTATCAACGTTTCACGGTGTAAAATAGTGAATTTCAAAAACAGTTAACGATATTTCACGGTTTTTAATCCCTCGGAAATAATTGGTGAGGAATTATCGATTTTTCACCCGAAGTACAATTTTCCGAGGTTTTACGCCCTTTCGTTCATTTCATTTTATTTCGTCCCTCTCAAACGGCGACGGCTGGTTTTCTTTTCCAAAATTTCCAAAATCCACCCCTGGGTACCAATGGATTTGTTTATTCTCCGATCAATTTTCTGAGGAAAATCGAATCGATCATCGAACAAAGTTATAGCGTTATAATATTCATCGAAGAAACATTTTCCAACGTTCCGCCAGACCGCCTCTACTCCTCACTCGAGTATTTCCTGCCACAGTCCCGCTCTTATCCTGTCCCAAGGCATGAATAAATCAGTAGGGAAATAAGGGTGCTTTCACACATGAACGGCGACGCTGTCTTAAACGAAGACTTCTTTTTCTCCAATTTTTACCATTCTTTAACCTTCGTCAACCGACACTTTGGAATTTTCTTTTTTCTCTCTCCACAGATAGCGTCTAGCTCGCTATTTCATTCTCCGATTTTCTCCTGCCCTATCCCCATAATCGGTGTCAGCAATATTCTCCGAAGATTTTACACAGCTGGCGTTATCTCACGCGGAATTCTCCCTCTCTCTATCCATCTCTCTTTTTACTTGTCAATAAACCGAGGAATGATTGAAATTTCAAAAAAATTTAAGCGTCGTGTGTATACAGAGGTTCGAACGATTAGATTTTCACTTCTTCGGTTTTTCCGCTGGTTTATCAGCCGAGAAACTCGTTTGAAACGATTACGAATTTTCAGAAACGTTCAAGCTTGGAATATTAAAATTCCGAAAGGTCGGAATGCAGAGAGCTCGAAATTCCGAGAGTCCAGATCCCCGAAAGCCCAAAAATACGAAAATTTCTCAGGATCTTTTAAAGTTCTTGAAATCGGGGATGCAGACCCCCGGGATAATATATTTTCCGAAAACTGCGAGTCGTTGATATTCAAATTCTGAATTTTAACCGATCGGGACTTCCGAAATTCGGAACTTCGACTCGGTCTCGGACCCAAAATGGATGTTGTAGCTTTGTAACAAAGATTTTCGTGCCGTTGTGGCAGTATGTGGACATGATTTATCCCGTGTTTGTTATCCGGGAAAATCGAGTAGGCACCTACCCAGGCACGAACGGCAAACAAATTATAATAATTAAATATCGATGATCGCTGCCGCGTATTCGAATTTTGATGCCAGAATGAAAATTATCGATTCACAATGGGCGAACGTTGCCCTTAGTTCTTCCCCGATAGCTTGACGGCTCGCCGATGACTGGCAGAACTGATCTTGCCAAAATTCTTCCATATATTTACCACGATAGATGATCGATGAGATATTTTTCAATCTTAGACCATTCGTCGAACAAAAAAAATATGCCTACTCCGGGGAAATGTTATACGGTGCTTGAAACCATCACCGCTATCCCTTCGCTGAGAAATTTAGTAGATTTGGAAACACGCCTTATACATATTCCCGGGATCGTTCCGAGGCCTTTTTTAAGTGCTGCCTTTAAGGAGTTCAAAGGATTTCCGTGAATTTTGCATGGACGAGATTTGGATCGTGATTGTTAGATGGGCTTCGGAGATTTCGAGCTCAGAGACGTTCCTTTCGCTCCATTCAACACCGGAACAGTGCGAATCCCGGAAACCGTTGGATTCCTACCTTTCTTACCATTTTAAATAACGGCCATCCTCCACCCTTCGGAGCCGAGCAGAATCACGGTTTGATCACAGATCGAATATCTAACGAAGATGAATTTCCTTTGACGGTAATAAAGGTCGAAAAAATTTCAGAAGTCTCGACTCGTTCCTTTCTCCCTTTTCTTCTCTCCCTGTCTCTCCGTTTCTCCGAACGAATTAAGTGATAAAGAATTTTGGTAGTCGATCGACGAAAAAGGTCAATACACTTCCGCCAAATTCACGCGTTTGCCTGAGGGGTTGAGTCGCGGAGAATCCCAAGTCCTGGTGGTGCTGATCCAATGAAGATTTTTGGTCCAACGCCAAGTCTTCCTCGACATAGGTATGTGCTACCTACGCGCTAGGGTTCTCTTCGGATTCATCAGCCCACTTGACACGTTATGTGTAAAACGTGCACCGGCCCACTGGACTGTTACCAAGAGGAAATACTGACTCGATTAAAGTCTTGGCTATGATAATCTCAAGTTAAAGTTAATTGGTGAGAATCTCGGCGTTTTTAGGTGTCGGTTAAATCGTATGCCTCAGGACCTAATCGCTACGGGCGTCGTACGCACTTTCTGGATGAAAAGGGAATTAAAAAATATCTGGTTCCCGTAGCAACGCCTCGTATTCGAGCTCAAAGAAGAGGAAGAAGGAGGAGAATAAGAAGAATAAGAAGAAGGGAAGGAAGTAGGGGATGTGAAGGACGCGAACTCAGCCGCTAAGAGCTAGTGAATATTTTTCTGGTTGGGGCTTAAGTGAAGCAGCGATCATTAATATCTTTTCTGCCACCCATCTTAGCCCCCCTCCCTTCTTATCCCCCTTTTCCGTGTTTTGCCAACATCTTACGCCCTGTTCTGCAGAGAAGAGTCCTAAGAACACCGCCTAACCACACTTAAAACAATTTTAGCTCAAGTCACGTAGTGAAGTGAGCATTTTTACGCTTCGCAAAGGGAAAAACTCGGAGATATATAACGCTGTGTTCCCTTTTCTTTTGTAATCCAAAACCCGCACGGTTTTACCCTCCAGCTAATTCCCATAATACGAACTACGCGTCGAGCATGAAGAATCGTAACCGTATTCAGTACTCCGATTATATTACCGTTCTTTTTATTTCTCTAATGAAACTGATAAAAAAGCTCCCATCAGTTCATCAATTTCTAACATGAATCAACTCTAATTGATCAAAAAATTGATCCTCTGATCGTATCAAAATTTTGAATACTGATTTTCAAAAAAAAAAAATGAAGCGAAGAAAAAGCCAATAAAGTCGAAAATCATTTCTGTAAAAGCACAAAAAAAAAAAGAAACGAGAGATGGAGGGAAGCCCAGTTTTTTCCTCTCTCGTAATTTCCGAATGAAATCTTAGGATGGTAACAGCTGATGTTCTCCTCGGCGCCTCTTTGTCCTTTGGTTCTCCATCCGCGTCGTCGTACTGTCGGGCCTAGTGGTAAAGGTATGGGTACGGGTTGGCGTCGTCGTAGTCGGGGGCACGCGCGCGCGCATTTTGGTCCAGGCCTCGCAGCATCCCTTGTGGTACTCGGGGGTAGCGCGCGGTGGCGCCCTCCCGCCGACCAGCCCCTGATCGTGGTTCAGTTCAGTCGCGGGTGAAGTGCGTGCGAGGTCGGTTGCGCATCAGAGTGTGAGAGCGAGAGAGCGAGAAAACGGGATAAAGAGAGAAAGAGGGAAAGAGGGAAATAGGGAAATAGGGAAAGAGGGAAAGAGGGAAAGAGGGAACGAGAGAAAAAGGGTGGAAAGCCGGAGGGAGAAAGAGAGAGACGAGAGGAGATAAAACGTCAAGAGTGTACCGCGGTCAGGAGCGAGGTGTTACGCTGCTTAGGTCAGTGTCTTCCCTGCCCGACGTTTCACCCTTACTTAATTACCGACCCCCAGCCCCCAGCCCCCAACCCCCGACCCCCGACCCCCAACCCCGAGCCCCCACCCTCACCTCGTCATACTCCATGGAAATTGAGAAATTTCAAACACACCCTCCGTCCGTGTCGCGATGTTTTTACTAATTTCGTAACGGTGAGTATTATTAGTGGTTGCGACCGCACGGAGCGAGTTATCGTTGTTGGCGAAGTGAGACACCGTCCTCGTGTGTTATTTACCTGTGTACGGACATTTTGCCGATTATTATCAAATATCTAACCGAATAATTTAGACAAGGTGTTTGATTTTCGATGAGAAGAAAAGAGATTATTTTCAACCCCTGATTGGGGGTTGATTGAAAAATTCTTTTGGGTGTAAAATTGAACCTTTACATTAATATTCTTTTGGATAAAATGATTGATAATTATAGTGCAAGGATTATCATGAAATTGACTTCTTTCCTCGTTTCGTTCAGGTTCTTCCCTTTGTTTTTTGTCGCTTCTTTATATACGCGGTACGATTGTGATATCCGGCACCCTTGGAGATCGGGCTTTGTGCAATCGTTGAAATAATAACGAGGACGATAATTATAATAAGAGAAGTGCGATCCTCACTTTCGGTCTTATCATTTTCGAACTCCCTGACGTATTTTAATTCGTCTGCAGCTACCCCTGTTGTTCGGGGTGATGTTCGGTAGCTCGGAAATACAATTTCCTTGAATAAAACAGGGGGAAAATAGGGGCGGGGGGTTGATAACGGAGCGAATATCCGGGTTCGGGTTCACTTAGATATCTAGGAAATCGGATTTACCGTTCAATTCCTATGGCGATTGCAAACTTTCAGATAAGTTTGAATCCAGTACCCAGTACATAGTCGGCCTCGAGCGTCCAGGCGTTCGCTACTCGATACGTTTCCAATTGCCCGCGATACAGTCGACGATATAAGAAAACGTAAAGAAGAAAAAGTAGATAAAAAAAGAAAGAGGAAAAGAAAAATGAAAATAAAGTGAAAACTTTTACCCGATTCTACGGAACGGAGGTAAAGCTTCGATACTTACAATACTGCATTCAGTCGAAAAGTCATAACTCGCGAATGCACCGTCGGTGTTATTGACATTCCGTTTGACGGAAAATCGTTCAACGTACGAACGGATTTCGTTTTTTCTTTTTTTCGATTTCTTCTTTTTCTTCTTTTTCTTAATTATTCGTATCGAGGAATCGAAGAATGCGATTTGATCGGCTTGAAATTTGAGTTCGTCGGATTCTTGAACGGTGTTAGACTTTTGTTCTAGCTTTTCGTCGTCGGATTACCGTATTTCCGACTCGATTTAATTCCTATGCGAGAGATAGGATGTAGGTATGTACATACCTACACCTACGTGTGGGAGGCCGGAGAAGAAGAAGTAAGAAGTAAAGAGAAAGAAATAAAAGTCATTTCCAAGCCCTTTTTTAAATTCCAGCCCTCGCCTAACGTAATCTCCATAGCTTTCAAACGCCCAAAGAATTCAGGCAGCGTTCGCTCTAGGCCTCATACACCTCGGCCTCACCTTTCCGAACCCAAATCGAAACTCCGAATCTCGAATAATAAGTGTCCGATCTGTCTCTCTTATTCTCTTTACCATTTCTACCACATTGTCTTTCGTTTTTTTTTCTTTTCTTTTTTTTTCTACCCCCCAAAAAAAGACTTTAGCATATAAGGACCTCTCGCCTAGAATACAAAGAAGCAAATAATACCCTCCAGAAGTGCGAGAATTCAATTTCTCTACGCGTCTCTTTGTCATCTAATATATACCTAGTATACGTAAAGGTATATGACTGGTTTTTGCGAAAAAGTGTTGGAAAACAAAAAAACAAACAAACAAACAAAACAGGAAACAATAAGTGAATAACGTGTGATTTTCGTCTGTGTCTGTAATTTTTTTTTTTTCTTGTTTCTTTCGTCCGTTTTTCTTTTCCTTTTCTTTTCTTTTTTTTTTGGTACTGTGGAATCAGGTAATAATCGGGATCGTGTACCTTGGCTGGAATCAGTGACGAAAGAAACGAAAACGAAAACGAAAAGGAAAAAAGAAGAAAAGAAATAAGATAGCCGCGGTGGGGTAGAATCGTGAGGGGACCACGATGTCCCCCATTATCGGGGAGACTCTAAGGGTCTGGCTTCTATCGGCGTTGGTAGTCCACGTCGCGGTCGCCGGAAATCCGGACGCGAAACGTCTATACGACGATCTTCTATCGAACTACAATAAACTGGTACGACCAGTCGTCAACACCTCGGACGTCCTTCGGGTATGCATCAAGTTGAAGCTATCGCAATTGATCGACGTGGTGAGTAACCCTTGACAAATCTCCCTTCTCGATTTTACTTCATTTCAAATTTTTTTTTATTTTTCAAATTTTTATTTTACAAATTTTTGCGCCTTTTTCTTGTTCCTCTCGCTCCTTGAGCCAGGAGGTAAATTGTTACGTTACAAACCGGGGGAACGGGGCAAGGCAAGGCAAGATGAGGGTGTGGTGCTTCGAAAGCGATTGAGCTTTCGCGTGATTGATAATCAAGGCTTTCTGCAGGGCTAGGTGGAAATTTTTTTTTATTTACTTTTTTTTTTCTTCTTCTTCTTCATCATTTTGATTCATGGAACGCGGTGAATCGGCGGCCCCCTCGCCTCCACCCCCCGCCGATATTTTCATCGCTTTTCTAATTACTTAACACCCCGAAGTATACATCCGCGTTATGTTTCGTTATAGCGACGCTCAATTTCTTTTACGTGATAATTTACGTTCGGTTCGGTTTTCTTCTCTTCTCTTTTCTCTTTCGCTCGAATACCGCTGAAACCGTTACTTAGGGAGAACAAAACCTTAAATCAGGCCGTAATTCGCGTCCAAATTTTTCAATTTCAGTTTCTATTTTATTCAACGGAAAACTGCAATCTCTCATACAGGTATTATGTTTATATACAATGATATACAGTTTTCAGATACTTAATTATTAACCCACCCCCGTCCCCCGTACGACTGTTGAGGGATGTTAAACAGTCACGTGAAACTTCGTTGTGTTTTTTTTCTTCTTCTTCTTCAAATTTTCCCCTCCCCGAAATAAGGACGAAAAAAAAAATGTATTAAATAAAAGGAAAAAAAGAAAAAAAAATGAAAAGGAATCGAGCGAAATTCTCCGTACTTCTTTGCTAACTAATTTTGGTAAAAGCTTGGCGGGTACATAAGGTGGTAATGAAAGTCTACTTCGCGTAACGTGTAATAAACCGTGTATACACACCATAGCGACGAGGATCGCGGGACAACGTTTACCGAGGGAGGGAAAAAGGAAAAAGGAAGAAAAAAAAAACGAAAACGGAAAGAACAAGATAAAAAGAAAAAAATTAATAATGAAATAAAATAAAAAAGTAAAAGAAAAATGTTACTGTCGCTTTGACGCGGCACTGAAAATTTCACGGTTACACGCCCACGTTTTATTTTATTCCTCATTTTTCCGTTTTTTCTTCTTTTTTATTGCGTCGAGGAGAAGAGAAAAAAAATATATGTAGAATAAATAAAAAACGAAAAAACTTTACGGCAGATTTGCAGCTTGGTAGACGTTGGTTGATGGTTGTAGATGATGCCCTGCAGGACTGAGGATGGAAAGGGTATGAGAACAAAAAATGGTATATGGCAGTATGTAACAACCGAGCTTTCACGTTAGTAGTAAACATTTTTATTTTTTTTTATTTTTACAGACACCGTCGTTTCATTTGCGCTAAGCGTTGTGAAATGTTACGGTTGCACGATGCTCGGCGGACATGTGGGTAACATATGGTATACCATACATGAATACATACGTACACGTTTAATTTGGAAGGGGGTTTGAATTGGCCGAAAGTCTTGTGATTGAGAATTTTCTACTTCCGTAGGAAAATTTCGAACACGCGTTCTCAGTCGTTGTTGTATTTTATAGGATTAGAGTTTTCGATTTTTTCGAAAAAAAAAAGAAATAGTCGAAAGATAGGTTTTTCAGATCATTATTTAACACGGGAATCCCAGAATCGGACGGTGATGGAACTTTGAAAGTTTTAGATTTCCTCGTAATGGATTCTACTCTGATTCGGTAGGGCGTGTGGAAACAATAGAAAACCCAAAAAACAAAAACAAAAAAAAAAATCTAGAAAGAAAAAGAAAATAAACAAAAGAGTCGAAAAAACCGAAAAATAAAAAAGAAATAAAGAAGGGAAGAGAAGAAGCGAAACAAAAACAGAAAAAAAAAAACTACCCTTGTTTGCCGAGGCCCTTGGATAAAAAAAAAAAAAAGTTGCGAAAAGAACGCGTCGTACGAAACGTTGAGAATTCTTCGGTGCAGAAGAAAGATCCGGTGAGGAGTAAAGTGGAGGGTTATAACGGCGAGAGGAATGCGACGAGGGTGGAGGTGGGAGTGAATTATTGTTTCGGTAGGTATACTGTTTTATGTCTTTTACGCGTTTCATGTAGGCACCCCATTTTATGCGTGACGCTTTGAGAAGGATGGGAGCTACCTTACATGTATATATCCTAAAAACACACCCTTACCCTATAACCCTACCCCTAAAACCGTATTCTTTGAAACCTTGTATCTAGATCGAAGATAAAATTATCTCCGACGAAATGTCGGGGTAGCTAACCGTAAGGTCGTCTACAATCTTGATTCCATTTCAACCCCCCATAGATTTCGATGCCTTTCGTAATCAATAGATATACAATATATATATATATAGAGGCAATATCGAAAGAAAAGCACAATATTTTCAACAGTCTAATTGATTATTTTTCACGTTAATCATCAAACGAGAATTCTAGATATTTATACGTCTGTAATAACGTGAAACTGATAGCTGTCCTTTTCCGTAATCAATGTATACAATTTTTCTCCATTTGTTTAATGAAAAATGAATCGTTGTTATTTTATATCTGGATTTTATGCGGTGATATATCAGTTTGTAATTTTTTACACGTTAAAGCAGCGGAAAACCAGTATGATACATTTTTTATACGTAACATACAGGGGGATATCTGGTGTATAGGTAACCTCCACTCGTTCAACGAAGTAGAAATATCCCGCTGTGGTCAGACAGCGTATAGTTTTCCTCTCGTGAATAGAGCAGCGAAGCGCACGGTCGTGTATTTCGATTTTTTTTTCGTTTCTTTTTTTACTTTTTTAATGTAAACTCTGAACCCGAAATACCCGTTTTATATCGTTTCAAGCGGCAATTTAATCGTTTGCAATATGTGCTCTGTTATAAAATTCAAAGAATTAACAAATACATGAAAGGAGCAGCGAAGCAGCGAACACGAAAGACCGGAGCTCGAAAATTCCGATTCCTTCTACATTTATAAAATTCTTTTGTATCCACAAATAATTCATCGTAACAACTGAATCAAAATTCATTGAAATAGCCACGAAAAATATAATTCACACGGTTATACCATGGGACTATAAAATGTGTGTAAAAATCTAAGAGAAGAGGGAGAAAAAGAAAGAAGGAAAAGTAAATAGTATCTGTTCCTGATATGAGGGAACTCTGCCCTCGGGATCGGGGAAGGGACGTGCTACACATTGATCGACCATCTCGAATAGTCCAAGATCGAAAAGTGCCCGAAGGATAAAGGCATTGACGGAGAAATCTATGGCCTCACCGCACTATTGCGAGGAGGATGAGAGAAATCGAGAAAGGGAGTATAGCAGAGGAGAGAGGAAGGAGATGGTGGTCCAGCGGAGCCCACTCGTTTCTCCCTTGTATACAAAACTACCTTTAGCTTTGTTCAGCCGGGGGGTAGCAGCCTGGGTGGTAGGCAGCGTTAAAGATGGGATGCTCGATTAATGCTTTGCCATTGATCGATGTAGAAGCTGAAGGAAAATATCTAACGATGTCGGACCTCGGACGGAGTTGTGTTTTCGCTCGATGATTGACAACGAGTTTTCGATATTCCAATTATACTGTGAAAATAGTGAATAATTTAAGGAGAAACGATCTCCTGCCAGGATTGCTGCACTTTGCAGGGTGAAACGGATCGGCGAGGCAGGAAATAACCCCGTAGGTGTTGCGGAGCATTGATCGCCGGGAATTGTGGGGGTGGAATAAAATTACTGGATTTCAATCTAAAACGTGAGCTGCACCAAGCCGGTGAAATTTATACCCTTTACTCTCGGGGATGGCGAATTTGTATTTTGACCATTAAACGTTTCGTCATCTGTGCAGATGCACCGCCGGGTCTATGTTCCGTCATCAAGGGAAAATATCTTCAGTTTCGAACGGGAATAATTGATAAAACATTAATTGAATACGATTCGTTTTTACCATCGAAGCCAGGGCTTAATTGGCTGCAACCTCATTCTGATTAATTACAACGATTAGGAGAAGAGCTTTCTTGTCCCGGCGGTGGTTAGTGGAAATTCATATCCTGATTTTGCCAACCGAAACAACTAACTCGCCTAGGTTCGTGTATATACATGCTACTGTATGTATATGCCGATGATATTTGAATACAGAACTCCGGCAACAGTCCTGGAGGCAGCACAGCCCACCTTACCTTATATCCACCTACCTACGGGTTTACAAATGTACGATATTATGCAAAACAGTCCTGATTGTTCTGTGCCTCCACGCAGCTGTGTATTGCAGCCAGGTGGGACCCCGCGTACTTAGACTTGGCCTACGTTTTACCCAGGACAAACTAACCTAGGAATACCTACGTATGTGTATGTATACACACATGTACACGTATACCTATACGTTCTACCATATGTATACGTAATTCCGTTCTAAAATTCATTTCAAGACTCGTACCAATGAAATTACATCCGTGGTACAATACGAGGAGTTAAATTCGCCGCGTGAAACTATGAGGGGGTGAGTTTTCTCGAAGTTGATGAAACGCCGAGTATCCTGATCGGTGCGCGGTACCAGAGAAATTTCACTGAGAAAACATCCCTTGGCTGATACGGCTAGTCTAATCTCGAAACAGCCGTTAGACGGTAGGTCGTAGAGCAGGTTGTACATGACCCAAACATTATCTCTGAACTCTCGAAACGGCTTCGCGAAACTGAAACTGTTTCGACGATCTTCCATGGCTGGTTTAGGGTCGAGCCAATCTTCTCCCTGCTAGAAATTTTGGAATTCCAAAATTTCATCGATAGAGTATTGGGATTTTTTGGTTCGTTTTTTCTTCCTCTACTTTCGGTGACAATTTTGATGAACTTTTAGAGTCGGCGACGTTCCCGAGGACGTCGTCTTTCCCAGGTTTATTCTTGCGGGGGAGTTTTAAACTGATTAAAGTCACGCTCTCAAACGAAGTTATACCCGCTCAGTTTTATTCCGATAAAATAAAATTTTGTAACAGCCAGAATTTCAGAGCCGGAACTTAAGCCGCATACCTCCAAAGGATTATAATAATATTTGAACATCAGCGGGCCGGAATTTTTCCAGCTTTTCACGCTTAAACTGATATGAAACGATTAAACAAAAATACTATCTCAAAGGTGCGAAGGGTTTTTCGTTAACAAACGCATCCTCGATTTTTCATCCCCGTAAATACGCCACGGTGATTACCCCCGCGCACGTACGTCGGGTTGTATGTATGTATATACGTAGCGCACTGATGGCACGTACAAGATTCACGTTTTAACATAAAATAATTTAATATCCTGGGAAGCAGAGGGATGCCAAACCTGAAACCGTTCTACGCCCCACGTTTTCCTCTGCTATTCTATACCGTGGTTACGTCAGATCCGGCAGCGGGTTATTTCTAGTTGTATATTGTGTTAGTCTAAGGGTAGAAACTGGGTCTGATAACACCTTTAAAATACCGAATTTCGATTCCGCGCTATCGTTACACGGCAAATTAGCTCCCTCGGTAAATTTATGGGGAAAAAATGCTCCCAGGCAATTATCTCGGACAGTGCAGTGTAGAAAAACATGTCGAAGGCTTAACCGGGTCTCGTGTTATACCTAAGTACCAAAGGTGAAACTGACCCGAGCTTTCTATTATGATTCACGGTTTACCTCCGATGGTCGACCGCTGAACAACGACCCTTCGTAACTAAATTATCCCCGAAATGCTTTACCTCGCCCGAAATAGTTCCCCCATCGGAATGTCCACGTCAGAAAACAAAAGCCATCTGTTTCAGAGAGGGTCAGTGTAATGATCAAAACGCTGCCCTCTGCCCTCCGCCCTCCACCCTCTGCCCGGGGTTAAGTGTTTTTAATTTCCCGCATTGCCGTTTCGGACGGACCGAGGTTTGAAAAGCCTGGCTTTTGGTACACATGTTAAGTGACTTCATTAATTGGTAAATAAATTCCGCGAAAAAGCTCGCGTCCGTTTTCCACTCGCCGACATAACGATCCGCTCTAAAAAAACACGAAATCTTTTTCAAGATCGGTTCGAGAAGCTCGTTCAACCGCCAAGGTCGAGTACAGATCTCGGACGAGAACGTGGGGATGAAAAGCACCTCGAAAGTGGAACTCGAAGTGTTTCGAAGGGCTAAAATCGCGATATTAATAGCTCGGAAATAGCCAGGGATTGGCCTTTCGACGGGTTGCTTTTCAGCCCCTCCTCGACCAAAAAGGGGTTAACACTCGCATCGTAATTTACTACCACAATATACGCCTCTGGTTTGTAATAAGTATACCAGACAGGCTGGTTCAAATGCTTTCGAACAAAAGTACGCAGGTACTTTTATATATCAACGTATACCGACATCCTTGCAACACTTCGCACCCTTATTTTTACTGTATATTCTGTACAATTACAGGGTTGTTATTGTCGGGAAATATTGCGTCGGATGTGTTTGATGGCGTTTTAGGAAAACCTGAATTAAAAATGACTTTAATATTAATACCGAGGACATTTCAGGACAAGGAAAGTCGCGTACTTTCTCAATTAACTTAACGATCTTTCTTCAAACGAGGAAATGACTCACCCGGCTTTACCTCGCGACTACTTTCCCTCTCATCTACCGAGACATAAATTATCCGAAAAATTGGATAACCGAAACGCTGGAGGAGCAATCATACGCCAATTTTTCTCTCGGAAAAACCGCGAGCTCTCGGAGTGAATTCGGAAGAAACACGTAGCCTTGATTCGCAAGGGTGGAATAATTCTCCGCTTCGGAATCGCACCTACTTCTGTTTACATTGACGTAAGGGTCTGGCGTAAGATGGGAGATTTCGCTGATTGTGGAATCTGTCATGTCTTCTAGGAGGGTGATGGGAGGGTGTATTGAGTTGACTGGCACATTGAAATGGGGCGAGTGACACCCGCGTATCAAAACGAATATCGTAAAGCGAAGATGCGCCGTCATAACTTGAACTAAACAACGAGTAGCAGGTAGATATCAGAGATTTATGAGGAAGATATAATGGGCAAACGTAATTACAATCTCTGGGTGGCAGAACACTTCGTGTCCGAGATAAACGGGCACGTCAGTTCCCCGGGTTGATGGGTGATTTCAGTCCCGTTTGCCTCAAACTACCAACCAGCCAACGAACCAACCGACCAACCTGCAGCCCCCTCAAAACCAGACAGGGATGGATTCACCCGCTGCCTAGTATTGGGCCAAATATTCTCTCCGTCGAAGTTGAAAAATTCGAACTACGATACTCCCAGCTTTTGATTAACCGCGGGAAAATTTTATCTCGCTTTTTACCCGCGTACCAATTAGCGGCGGGAAGATTATTAGTGTATAAATTAAGGCACCGTGATATCACACGCCGTTTATACCTGTCTCACGTTTTATATTTCCCAGTTCCGTACTTAATTTGCTCACGTAAACGAGTACGGCGCTGTACGGACGTAACACTAAAACAGCGTTCTTCCTTCGCGAGGATTCCTTCTTTCTTTTAAAAAAAGGTAAAACCTACTTCTCCCCTTCGGAGAATCGCGGAAGTCCAGTATAGCCGCTCTTTTCCGCCCTTTCGAGAGGATTTCGATCCAGTATCTAAGTCAGCTTCGCGGCTGACCATAGGCATTATGACTTCACCATGAATTCCGAGTCTCGAAATTTCCGTGCACCGAAAATCCACCCCGAGTCATTCGCACCGGGTTAATACGAGCATTGATCAAAGTTAATTAGACGATTAAGTGATCGCACAGTTTTATGAAAGCGCCAATTGAAAAGACTTCCGGCACAGCATCTACACGAGGTGCTTTTCATCGCGGTCTTCTTCTCCTTCTCTTCCTCGTGTTTTTTTTTTTCCTTTTAATTTTCTTCGTTTTTTTATTTATTTTTTTTTATCGCAGGTAGTTCAGTAGTGTAATTAAAATGCTAATTGCTGCCTTACTCGTGACGCGGAGCACAAAGAGAACCGAGAGCCTTTTTTTAACCGACTATAAAGAGAGGAGAAATTTCTATAGGATCTATGCGGGCGGGTATACGAAACTCCACGGTGCAACTTGAAAGCCGGATTGTCAGTCGCAGAATGATCACGTCTACTACAGATAATGCACTGCTGTGACGAAGCTATGATATGCAAACTCAAACATCAAGAGCGAGAGAGAGAGAGAGAGAGCTGGTCTAATTACGTCAGGAATTGAATGGTTTATTAGTAGTAATTACCTCGGAATACTAGAGTTTGCAAAATTTTCGAAATTTCTTTTCCCGAAATGAAATCCTCGTCGTTTTTAATAAATTTCACACATCCGTTCGACACGGCAGCGTCAAGCACTCGCCTAGCTAACCCGGAGCTATAAAGTATGAGTGAGAAGGGTTAAGGATTAAGGAAACTGAAATCGTGGTTGGTTCACGTGAGATGTAGCAGCCGCGTAGGCAATATAAATGCCAAACTTACTCTATGAAATGGATCGTTCGGAGCCAGGACAGCCGGGTAAGCCGGTCGTTTATCACTTCGATCGACGAGTTTGGTTCATTGTTGCCTCCGGGAAGATAATTAATTATGTCATTCAGATTCCAACCCTGTTACCTTCATTAATTATATTGTATACGTAAAGCGGGACCGGGGGCGGGGGGGTAAGATTTCGAAAGAAATTTCCACCCCGAAAGGATTCGACTTCGATATAAAAAATTGGCACGGAAAAAGGAGGAGAAAAAACGAGGGGAAAAGTTCCTCAGACTTGACGAACTTTTGACGATTGGTACTTGCCGGTTCTCGAAAAGCTTGTCTCAGATTTTAGGGGGAGATGATAGCTTCGAGAGATTGATATAACGTGCTACACTGCATATTTAATATGCCATACGAAAAGAGAATTGGGGTAGGTACGAGCTATGGAAGGATCGCTTCGAGGATCAGAATATTTCGATTAGATATAACCGGGGTAAAAATCCGAGGCTTGCCTTTATATTTTCAATATGAGAAAGCGGAGATAGAAAACGATAGAAAATGAGATAAGAAGCAGAGAAGGAGAACCGCTCGGAGTGGCGCAGCCGGATTTTCTATCTCTCCTTTATTAAGTTCTTACACCAGAAACTATTGCAGAAGACTCGGGAGCGAGTTCAAGCTACAAATTGCTATTCCCGCCGGGATAGGTAGCGCTAACTTTCTCGTAGCGCCCATCGTTCCGTTCATATACGCGTATACGTTACTTACTCGCGTTGCAAAATTGCGAAGCGAATTAGGAAAGCCGTTTTTAACGAAATACTCGGAACTAGGTCGAATGAACAAGCGAAACAGCCGCTGCAGTCGGTGGAAGGAAAATATCCGAAATCCGAATCCTCTTCTCACGCTGAGAGGCAACGATTACCTTCTGCGCACGGTCGCTTAACCCTCCTAACTAGATGAAATTGAATAAAAAGGTGCACACGCACGTGATTCCGTTGGATAGGTGAAAAGGGTCTCTTTGAAGTAGAAGCACAAACTGTGTTTCATTTCTTGGACAGAGGGACTCTCCCTCTCTCTTTCTCTCTCTCTCTCCACACCGATGGAAAACCCCTACGCCTCGCGATGATCAAGGAAGTCTTTCACGTCCGGGTTGCTGTTTACTCTTGCCTCGGTGTTATTTCCGACGAGTCAAAGCTGGGCTCTCGATTTACAGTAAAGACCGCACATATTTGTACCTCAGCCCCCGACACTGTTTAAATATCAAAAGCAAGAGTTAAATTAATATTCATGGCAGGGAGATTTTAGGGACGGTACACCACCTACCTGCTCCTCTCCGCGTTCGAAAGTAATCGACGTACCCCCATGCCCTGGCATAGGGTGGCGTGGCGTCGCACGGCACGGTGTGGTATGGCTCTTCCAGGGCAAAGGGTTACTCGCGATATTAAGGAATATAAAGCTCAACACAAAGGCACCTGATTGCTGCCAGAGGCGAGAAACAATGCTGTGCCGTAGGGATGGCAGACAATGAAACAACAAGCAGAGAGGCGCCGTGGCCATTGAGAGAGTGCCAATCACTGGGAATATATACATAACATGGCACACGGAAACATGTAGACATAATACACACGTATGGCTCTCAGTTTCTCTCTTTATCATTTTTCCAAGTTATCTCCCCTGCGGATTACGGCGAAAATATGTATGTAGGTACCTCGGGGTAGGGGAGCCCCTGCCGGAGGCATTTGATTATTCTCGATCAGAATCCGGAAACTCGCTGTCAAAGCATGGCTCGATTCCTCACCCTTCATTTCATCTTCGGCGACATCTGCTCTCGCGTTTCATTGCCGGTTTTACGATTTTCCCTTATTCTAACCCCCCCGACTCGCAGACGAAGCTTTAATGCCTCCTGGGGGGGAATACCCACCTTCTCTGTATCATTTGTACAGGGAACGGTACGAGCTTTGTAAAATGCAATACGATGCGCTTTTTCACATCCGCTTCGACCCCCCCGTAAAACTTGTTAAACTTTTCTTAAATCCCGCCGACGTTCGTCAATAAAGTTGAAGTTTCGGTGTTTAAGTTTACTGCTGGAAGCCAGGTAGCAAAGTTTCTCTTTTCTCTCTTTCATTTTTTATCTCGTGCCCAACTACAGCCCGAAACTTCCCTTACTCTATGGCTCACGTTTCATCAGAAACGAGAAGTTTTCCCTAGAGGATTACCAAAGACCGTATTAAATAAGTTGCTGGATGGTTTTAGCTCTATTCACCCACGTAGGTACCTAAAGACAGAAGTTTCCCCCAGTTATCAACACCGATGCGGTATCGTTTCCTCGGCAGCTGTCGCGCGGAGAATTCTGAGATACGAGCCTGCGAGATAAGCTTTTTTTTCGGACACAAACTTGATCTCGGAAAGCCAATTAATTTATTCAATTTATATATAATTCTTATCCAAACAATCTTTTATTTTTTTTTCTCACACACTCCGAAAGACTCGTGTGTTGACGTTTCTTTTCACCCCGCACGCAGCGGCGAGAGCTTTTACCTTTCAAAGCACACCTGGGAGTACGAGTTCTGACAACTTGAAACTTTTTCGAAAACCAGGGGGTCCGGACCTGCTTCTTTCACTCTCGTTTTCCACTCCTCACTTTTTACCCTGTATTCAAAATTACAACGTTTCTCATAAAAAAAAAAAAAAAAAAAAAAAACAAGAAACGGTTATTTTTCCCAATTTTGGAAAACTGGTTCTACTTCAGTCTCCACATATACATACATGTCTATTGTCATAGTCGGATGGTGCGTCGCAAAGGTAGAAATAGGAGGCACTGAGGGTAGTCTCGAGTTATTTGTATGTTAATATATTTTGTGTTTGGCCTGAGGCCAACTAAATTGGCCCCGATTCGACTCACTGGAGCAGTAGCAGTAGCTACCACGTACACAAAAGCACAATACGGTGGAAAAAGGGCTCCCTTGACACTTTTCTAACTATGCTGCAGTCGAGCCAAATGTGGGACGCCACGAGCGTGCAGCTTTTATTTCATTTTATATTATTTCAGTCAAACTAGATGTCTGATTCCCAAAAACCGAAATTCTCCCCCTTGAAAAGATTCCCAATGTTTCCGTCACGTTTCTCCAAGCTTCGAATTATAGTTACAGTTGAGAAAAAATAAAAAACCTATACATATGCTCAGAAAAAAGCTTCGAAGTGCTTCGAAAACGGAGCTTTCGTGAGGTGAAAGATAAAGCGAAATTCGGTTCGCTTTTCTTGCTAGGATCCGTATCAAGAGGGATTCGTGATCGTCGAGATCAGTATTCTCATGACGTCAGCAACTATCTTATGGCGCCAGGCGAATACCGGCTCCATAATGCAGGCATTGTGTTGTCAACATCGGGTCAGACTCGATCTGACTTCTACGTAGCTGTAATCCATGAGAATACTGTGATTTTTGATCGAACGAAAAGAATAAAGAAAGAAAGGAACGATTTTGGCCCGCTTTCGTTATTCAAATTCGAAATTAGTGAATCGTCATTGATCGTACGGAGCGAATCTTTCCCCTTTGTCGCTCAGCGACTTTTTGGGACTTTGCGCAAGCACGCGTATGCCTTTAGTACCCAACTTCATCATCATCAAGATTCTACCTCTGTTTCGTGTTACTAATCCTCAAAGAAATGAGACCACGGGGGTTTTGTGTCGACGCCATTTTGTAAATCTGAATTTATTGCGCACGAGCTTCCTCGCCTTACTCTTACTTAGCGAACTCCTTTCTTTTTACCCCTCCTGAATAATCCACGAAATGTATTTATGGATGAGCTTTTTTCACTCTTATCGTTAGACTCACTCGACAGACGCCGGGATGTTTAACATACGATATGCTGTATTTATAATGAAAGCTTCGACCAGTTTATGCGCTCGTTTATAGCCACAGTAATCGATTATCGGTAATTGCAATAATTGGAGTCAGGAGTCTTTGAAAAGTTTCGAAACTACTGTCTACCTTCAAAGCGCACAATCGGTACCTCAAAGAACGTGGGAAAGCTGCATTCCAAAATCCAAGGTAGACGCTTTGCACGGACGAAAATTGAGCGAGCTCGGCACAGCGTGGAGCGATCAATAGCTAAATCAAATCATCTGAATTTCAAACATACATGGGAGTGCGGAGGGTTAGGGGAGAAAGTCTCAACCCTCAGGAATCTGACGCTGGTAAGAAATTGGGGGACAAACTTGGCACGATTTCAGAGTGTGAGAAGGTACGTGCTTGGTATGGGTGACATTTTTCAGTTACTGTTTGCTCGTCATCCAGGCTCGCGAAGATATCCTAATTGGCTATTTCTCTAGCTTTGCGAGGCAAAAATTAGCCCGGTGCTTTTTTTCTTTCCCTAATTCCTACGAGAATAACTAATCTTCCGGCTCCTGACAAAACCCTGAACCCCTGTTCTGCTTTGTGATTAATAAACTGGATGGCAACACCCTTGTACTGGGTAGGGTTGGAATTGTTAACGCCGAGTTTAAGTTCGTGTCGTCCGGCCGCCACGACCGTCATATCAAGTTGGTTGGCTCAGGATTATGCGAGCTTGCAGTAATAACATACCGGAGTTGAATGTTCCATGTTACTCGTGCTCTGAAAGCCCGATGGCACATAACTACGCCACTATAGGTACTGCCATCCCGTTATCGAATTAAATTACTCCACGCGAGTACCTGCGCTAGGTACTGTTCAAGGAAGCTGGATATCCGGGGGACGAAGAACCAGGAGCTTTCCGAGGTTGAGACGATTAAATCACTGCGTCCTGAACCGCATCTTCGGAGCATGGTTAATGCCTTAATCACACCCACCGCGTCCCAGGCTTCGTTACTAAAACCCTAAGACCGAAAGAAGCTATTCCCTCTTTTGACGATGGCGCAAAGACTTTATTTCCCGCCCGGTTCATCATTTTCGACGGAATTCTAAGTCACATTTTTTCGCTAAAACGAACGGGGAAAGTATACGGATGAATGATCATGGAAATACTCGAATTGCTGGACCGTGAATACAGTTTCAAAGTGACGTTGAAATCCCCGCTGAGATGGAGACAAATTTTCTGGAGAATGTAGCGGTACATACCCAGATATTATGCATGTATGCTTACCTGTCCTACACTCAGGGGATGTCCACGGAGGGACCCGGAGAGAAATAACGAAACGGTATAAAAAAGTTTTTAAAATACTTGAAGGACATGTAATAACGGAAGGTTTGACATTCCTCGAGCCCCGCTGTCTCCGATATTCGGAATAAATCAACCTCGAAACTTTTCGTCCATAAATAAACCAAGTTTCTGACTTTATAGAGCCGGTTGTACGTTACAACGCATACGTATACACGTGCACAGACACGACTCTCTCAAACATACAATGTACCGAACCTTAGCGAAGACCAGAAGCGCCGTTTCCTCTCGGCAAGATAATGCTGCCCATGACAAGTCCGCAGTCTGTTGCAGACGGTGTATCTATCTGCCGTTGCCTTGCGGATGGTTTAGATGCGACTTCGTCTTCGGCTAGTTGTTGGGCAATTTGTAACCAAGGGATGCTTAAAGTGTCTCGGCAGAAATTTAGCTCGTATCAAAATTGGGGTAAGAATAATTCCCGATTCTCGAGATCATTTATCGAGCCGCTCTTGAATGCAGATGAGGTTTCTTCGCCTCGTAGAAGAATTGAGAAATTTTTTGATCGACCTCGTCGCGCCTTGGAATCCTCCCCTAATTCCAACATTAGAAAAATAGTTATCCCTTTAAAAAGTGTTTGGATTTCATTATGCCGTCGTGAATCGTCGAGCTCGCCCTTTTCCTATGAGCGATAAGATTATACAACAGATATAACCGCCGAAGCGATGTTTGCTCTCGAAATTGGGTTGAACGGATCGGCTTGATTTTCTCCTAAAGTTTCAGGGTGGAGCTTTATCTCCGGTTCGCGTGAAATTTGACGAAAAAAGATTCGGGATTGAGAAATACGACCACACCGCGGTCACGGTTCTACGTATGCTTGATCACCCGTATACCGCATATCGCACCTGTTGTACTTAAATTAAAAACTTTTCACATTAAGGAGTCATAAACGGGAGCAAGAGGTAATTTATTTCATTGTTTTATCCCATAATTTTGAGTAAACATAACAAGCGGTGAAATTCGTGAACTCTGTTACGGGCAGGCGCGCGTGTCTCGGAAATTTACATGCCCCCGGAATTGAATCATGGTCGTTCGTAGCTTCCGGGCCGAAATTGGGTCGAATGATTACACGATTCTCAGAGACCTAAATCCCCCCGTTGGAGTTAAATTACTTGGGGGATAAGTTCCTCGGCTTTTACTTGACCTATCGGCTGATCCTTTATTCCCAAACATTTCAAGATAAGACAACAATTACTGTCATATCGTTTTTCCTACCTTAGAATTCCCAGTTCTTGAATTAAGCCCGGAATCCCCATCTTCGGAGTCGCTTTTATCAATCCGCGATCTTTGTCCGCCATATTTTCCCCGTTAAATCTCGTTTACTTAAAGTTAATTAGACCCAAGATCCTCCGGGATATCTGTATACCTATACATCGGACGATTTCTCATCCTGCGAGTCAGCGCTGGAATAGAAACACCTTAATCCTTCAGAATTATCGATTAATTCACCAGCTCCCCTCAAAGGCATCGGAGTTAATAAATTCGCAAGACATTTTCGAGTGTGATTTCATTATCAGGTCTTTCATGGTTCAGGTAGTTATTCCTCGAGTTATATCGATCTAACAGCAAGAGAAAATATGAGACTGCACATCCCGGACCATGGACCCGACATCGTACCCCGTATACAAGCCTAAAATATCGCGGCGTCTCCGTACCACAACCACTTAGACATGCTAATTTGTGCTAATCCACGAATCGGTTGCCAGAATTCAAATCCCGACCAATTCTGCACGGATATCGTGGATAGATATATTTCCATATCCCAAGAGCCACCGGCTCGAAACGTAGAACTACGTGTGGGAGAATGAGTGCTCGTGTACCATGCATTCGATTAAGTGAATAATCAACGATAGTGAAGGAAATGTTCGTTTTCGAAATTTGCATAACTGAAGTGAGTCCATTTTTTCTGTTTTTTTTTTTTTTTTTTTCTTCGCTCAAGCACAGCTCGAATTCTGAGGGAATATCGAGTGTATAAAGCAGCGGCAATAACCCCGCGATAAACTAGGAGGGTTGAGATTGGTTTGAGCCATGGAACGATAAAGAGCGACTTTTCTGCAATTTCGAGCTTCGAATGAAAGAGATAGGTTCCGAAGCGGCGAACGATTCCTCGCCTGCTTCCATACCTACTATCTACCACCTTTACCCCGCAAGAGAGCCTGCGGTTGTATGATTGCGAGCGAAATGTCCCGGGTCTTAGAATACCGTACCGCGTTTGGAATAGGAGCTACTAAGGGGAGAATAAAAATGTGAGTGAGGGAATTTAACGACCGAGGTAAAGCCTCGGCGATGATGGATCTTTTTGTGTCCCTAAGGTGTGCGGGATTAATTGTTACCAACAAAGAAAGGCCATCAATTACTAGAAAAAAGAAAAAGTTACCTAATGCTCTGCCAGACGAGGATATAATCGCAGGGTACAAAGCTTTTCAAAATTCTCAAATAACGCCACCTAACAGGGACAGGCTTTGAAGCTCATCCTTTTCCTTATCTTTTCCTCATTTTTTGCTACCTTCAAAATTCTGGACCCATACGGAAACTCCCTTTTTATTGATTCAGAAAAAAGTTGATCACCCTGCATCGAGTTAGCCAGCCCCCGCTGATTTCGAAATTGATTTTCTTCGCGATCAGCGTAATGATGCCCGGAATGTACGATACGTCGAGGAATCGGGGAAAGAATAATGCGAGAATACGCGAGAGGGAATTTTAACTGGACTAATTCGTTATCCAATATGTTGTCTTTTTTTTTTTTAAGTATTTTAAACAGCGAGGGAGTTGGTATGGAGAAAATTTCGTTATTTTGCGATGCACTGATAGCTGTCAGAGGAGAAGAGGAATCGATGAAAGATCAGAGAGTTCGAGACGAACGCAACTTCCGTTATTTAAGTCTTTGACGGAGAAGGCGGTAAAATGAAGTTGATGAAATTGAAGCCGAAGCGTTTTTATTAAAAGTTGAAAATAACGCGACTTTTTCAGGCAGCTCTTTGTTACTTTGGAAACAGGATTTGTAAAACGAGAAGGTGGGTAGGTTGTATAGGGTTCGGAGGAAAAGGGAGGCCGGTAGGCTGATGCAATTAAGCCGGTAAGCTACAAGGAAAACTTCACTTTTCCTCAGACTTTTTACTGGATTTACTTCGTTATTACTAAAATTAACTTTTTTATCTTTTGAGCTTGCCCTGTCCAACTTAGACAGAAATAAGCCTTCAGGGCTTCGACCAATTTTCGAAGAATCATCACGTTGAATCGACTAACCATATATTAAAAAAGTATAATAATGCTAGAACCGCTAAAACTGAAACATGAATTTTCCTTTTCAATTCCTTTTTCTTTTCATTTTATTCCATTTTTTAATCGACCCGAAAAAATTCGCTCACTCGATCACACGGGGCAGAATGATTGATTGGCTTCTACACGGAATGCGCCATCCTTCATGCAAGATCAAGGTGTCAGTGGCTCATCAAGTTGCCAGAATATTATTTGGCTTTGATAAAATGAACGAGATTTTTCATTCGTTTCGTAGTTCCGTAGTTTCAGTAATTTTCTTTTCTTTTTATATCGTACCACCTACTTTTGCCAGCCATAGCCGCTAACTAGAAGGTAAAGATTAATTGCTCGGCGCGTTACTTTTACGCTGGGAAAGTCAAAGAATTAAATAACCAGTTTCTTTGAAAAAAAACATTACTGTTTAGTCTCTCTCCTTTTTCCTTTCTGCCCTCTTTCTCTCTCTATCTTTCTTTTGACCATGGCTGCGCTGGTCTCGTTTGACTAATGACTCTCCAATTTGCATGCGAAATTAAAATCGTAGTTTAAATTAAACGAGAAATATTTTATAACGCTTTTAACAGACGGACCTGAATTCCCAGTTCCCGTTTTTGAGGAAAATTAATTTCACAGAAAAAAACCTACCGATTCAAAGCTACGGTTTAACTCAAATTATTATTACTATTGCTATCATCAACTAGGGAATGGTAATTAGCAGCTTTGACGATGACACAATGTCGCAGGGTCGTGTCATATAGTCTAGCCTTGCAGCTCTGTGTCAGAGGGTGAAAAGGGTTGTGGAAGTGGCAAAGAGACTAGGAAAACGTCGCTGACATTAATTCTGCAGAGCCCACTATATCGCGCGAAACATGAAAGGAAACGCCTACGGCGGTCTGGGTCAAAATATTCCACCGATTTACATTAGAGTTCGAAATGGCAGTCTGGAGACACAGTCACCGCGAGGGACTTTGACAATGAATGAAAGAGACGAACGAAAACGGATAAAACTTTACACAGAGACCAGATGCTGGCTCTAGTTCAAAAGATTATCTTTCCACGATTATAGCTCGACGTATTTTACTCTCATTTCTAAACTTTCTGTCTATCCTTTCGAAAACATCGACGATAATTCCGCCAGCCAGGTCATTGCACCTCGTTCGATCGATTCAGCCTCATTATCATCAAACTTATCGACCCTCCGTCGCCGGAGTTTGAATCGGTATAAATGAAAGCTGTGAAAGGGTTCAGAAGCTAGAGAGCGTTCGGAAAATTCTTAATTCCGTTCCGCAGGGTCGAGAGTGAAATAAGAAGAGGGAAAAAGAAATTTCACCACCGCGAAAAACTCGGAAAACTGTTACAGTGCCAAAAACCCAGGGCTGCTAAAATTACACCGAAATTATAACCCCGTTGGAATCCAGTTCTGCAGAATCTGTTCCGACCGCGTACCTACTCGAGCTTTTGAACCAGCCTAGCTTGCACCCTCGACCTAGTCACGAGAATCGTCTACCAAGCTCCGACTGGATACTCGGGAGCATTACGAATGCGATATACTTCGAATAATAACGGATATTGCGATACTTGTCGTTATTTATTGCGAGTCGAGTAATTCAGGAATGAATTATTTCAGTAGCTTTTAATTTCGGTCCGCGAGTCTTCGCTTACGATATAATTTATTCAGTTTTTCTTTTTTCTTTTTCTTTTTTTTTTTCTATGTTCGAAGATAAAAGCTCGGATCGAACTTCGGCTCCTGGAAACTGAAACGTTTGCTCTTTCATATCTGAAGAACTGAATCGAGGAAAGCTCACACTCCCCTAACTCATTAGACATGTTTTATCCTCCCTCCTCGAAAGCTGGTCCTTTATCGAGGGGCTCTGCAGCTAATTTCGATTCGCAAAATAATTTTCTCCCGGAGTTTTTGGCTCGGTAAAACCGAAGTCATACCTTGGAATATTTCCAAGTATAATCTTCGATACTGATGGTGAAAATTTACATTTTACTTAATTTCCACAATAATGGTAGGCCCGCGCAAAGCCCTTGGTATCTCCTGCTCGAATCCGTTCGACTAAAACTTTTTTCACGCCTCTAGGAGATCCCGTTTTTGTTTTTTATTTATCTATAGTTTATTTTCTTTCGTTGTATAAAAATCTGTACATTCAGGTCTTTTAGATTTTATAAATCGGACGAATTTCTACACGGAAATTTAATAAAAATTCAACTTATTTAAAACTCAAACGATTCGGCATAGAATTCCAGACCGAGAATTTGGCCCGCAGTTAGAAAGGTTGATTTGAATCTTCGGCGAAAGAGAGCGAAGCGAATAGCGGTGGGATGGCGCGAGGTGCTATGCCGCCTGTTTTAATTAAATGCCATTGTATACGCAGGTTCCATTTCTACCGGAATATATAACCCCGTCCTTTTCTCATCCCGAGTTCAACAGAACTTTAACTAAAATTTACCCGCGAACCCGTTATATACATATATTAGAACGTTATCGCAGCATACTGACAGGGAACAGCTTTGCGAACGGGTGAATAAATCGAACGAAAGCTCGATCTCTTTGACTACGAAAGCTCGGAGTCAGCTAGAGTCAAAAATAATTCACATCTCAAGGGATTCGCGTCTGATATATCCCCCAAATTTGGAAAGTGTGATCCTGTCAAGTTCAAACCTAAACTAATTGTCGGAGCTTTCGGATTAGGGATATACGTACACGTACTACGAATAGACGAACGTTCAGCCGTCTGAAGTCATAGTCTGAAGTTTAAATTTCAAGAAATATCTCCGGCGCTTAGTTAAAGCTAGAAATTTGAGCTAATGTCATCAGGGATGGAATGTAATGAGAGTAAAAAGATCGTTGGCAGGACTTCGAGGCCGACGATAAGATTCATTATCATTTCCTCTCGGGGCGTTTCATCTGGGGGGTTCGTTCTCGGCGTGGCTGTAGGTAGGCACCTGTACTACCCCCAGCTTCACAATCTCAGAGCATCTCAGTCCCAGGAGCAGCCATCTACCTAGCTTCTGCCTCGACGTTAATCCAATCTCAACATTCTAATTGATGTCGAATTTAATTACTCACGTTTTATCAAGGTGTAGGGGTGAATTCCTCCGCCGTTACTACCCCTCGACGTTTAGAAATATCAGAGTGTTTATTCGATCCATGAATTTTACACTTTTGCGTTTTAAATTTTTCCCTTCAATTTTGCGGAAGAATCGAACTGTATCGATCACTCGTTGATTAGAAGGGTTCAGGGGGAAGGTTGTTGTTTCTGTACGACGAATGAGGGGATTATCTGTTTCCTGTACGAATTAGACATTCGGACAGTCGTATCTGCGCCGAGGACAGGATCAAGACGTTGGAGATGTTCAGATTGCGGAAAGTGATCGTGAAAATGTGTTTACAACCAGCCGCAAGACGTCGTTACGTAATTACGCGATAATGGGAAAGCTATGAGTTAAAAGCTCGGGAGAGTCCCTCGCTAAAACGTGACGCGATTACATCTCAAGAAACCATTAAGTGACTGAAAACTGTTATTAACAATCTCGATGTAGTACTTCGACGCCGGTTTCGGATGTAATTTCATTTTCTTCTCCGACGTCAAACGCCGGTTTTTAAGCTCGTCGATACGCCGCGCCGCGTCGTTACCGAATTTCGAATAAGCGATAAACTTCATCGGAATCGAGTTACACGTAGAAGAAAAAAAAAAAAAAACTGAGAAAGAAAGAAAGCGATAAGAACTTTTATCACCGATCCGAAGCTCGTCAGGTTTTCATCAACGAAAAGCTCAGAACTTTCCAGACGAGAGTCAAGCGATTAGCTGTCATTTTCTCAGACGAAAATGCGCCGCTTTTCGCCCCAATTTTCAATGGGGAAAATCCGAGTTCCTCAAAGCCTCGTAAAGCATAGAACAGACCATCAATCTCGCCCGATTTTGGAATCTAGGCGTCTGAAAGATTCGCACTGGAAACGCGGACCGTGCAGTCCAACGAATACGGCCCATCGCTCATTGATCAAACACTATCTGGTTCTATCCCCCACTTCTGGATTTAGCTCAACCACCCAGCCGGCAGCCGGTCGTGCCAATGTACCTTCAAGTGGGTTATCGCGATAATTGCATGCCGCTACGGCTCCCTCTCGCCTTCCACTTCCTCCCTCTTTGCCAGAGACACTCTGATTGTGATTAATTATTAGCTGCTGCCACGTGGTCCCAGTCAAGTACACTGAGCAGACCAAGAGCCGACCGAGGAACAGCCCTTGAGGGTTGATTCGCAAAGCTCGCCAAATCCACGGGTTATCGTGATGTATTAGGAGCTGGAGATCGTCTCGGAGAATCAACGTTTGCACTGATTACTCCGAAGTATAAAAATGGGCTACGATAATGAGAATCGAGAGCACGAAGGAGCGTTTCTCGATCTGTAGATTCTCACTCTTAAAACGTCGAGAGATCGAGAATTATTACGCATGGAAGTAATCGTTGGGCAAAGTTTAGAAAAAGAACGGTGGTTCTTCTAGTACCCCCTCGAGTACGTATCATTCAAATCGTGGGTCCTCGAATCGCGGGCAACGTTTTGAGCACCGTTGTATTTCCGGCGTTGTAAAGCTCGCGAAGGACGCGAGTTTTGGTATTTTCCAAGGATTTTTCTCGGTTCAACTTTAACGAGATGTTGGCTAACCGACGAGTGTTGCCCTCGAGGGCTCTCGGGGCAATCCTGTTGTCGATTGACAATTTCTACACTCTCCATCCTGTGAGGTACCTACTCTTTTCGCTCCAAGAACAAGATAGAACGAGAGAGCGGAAGAGTCATTCACGAAAACGGTCCTGATACATTTTCCGAAATCTCACCCTTCGATACTCTCGTATTTACACAAACAGATTCAGACTTTATTCAATTATTCCACTCCGGCTGCCTGAGGCGTTTCAAATATCAAATCTTGGGTCTATATTCACGCCGAGAATCATGAGACGTTCGCACATACATCTTCGAATACTCTCACCAAAAATATGAAGGAAATATATTCACGGGTCAGAGCGACAAATCACGTCAGGATTTTCGGCGATACAATTCATATTCAGATCTTAAAACGATGCCGAAAATATTTCAACGAATCCTTTTATCGTTTCGGTTTTCACTCAAATCCGCGGATAAATTTCCGAGGCCTTTAAATCCCGGATCCCCATATAGCGTACGTTTGAACTAAGGTGAACATCCGTGAACCGTAAAAATCTCCGGGTCCTTAGCTACTCGAAATAGCCCCAATTTATCGCGAACGAAAATTATGTAAATTAAAAACGTGAAAATATGGAAGAATCGCGAAAGTAGGTACCTATCCTAACGCTTTGAATAATAAACTTTAAAGAGGCACCTCAGGGCGTAGGAAACACCGAAACGCATCGCAGTATACCGAATTCATCACCATTGCAATTTTCGAACGGAAATATATTCATACTCTTTGCGAGAGACGGCAGAAGCTCCGAACAGATCTATCATTCGATAATGAATACAGCGATTCGCACTTTGGGCCAAATCGAGGACATCGATACTCCGAAATGCACGAAACTTGTTCTCCGGGTGTGAGCCGATGCAACAAGATTTAACGAATTAAACCAGTCTGGGTACAGTCAAAGTCGATTCTTCGCAATTCGGTTCAGTACATTTGAAGAACTTCTCGCCACTGCGTTTCCCTGATTCTATCGAAAAATGGCAACAAATTCATTTTATTCATTCATATCTCTGCCCAGCGAATAGTCGACCAGTATTCTGACTGCAGGTCGATCTTAGATTGAAAGCCTGATCCGATATCGAGACTCGGAGCTTTGAGAGTAACAGCGACTATTCTCGTCCGAAAATCTGTGGGATCCTGGCTTTCTTTTAAGCTCATGATTGCGGTGCGCATCAATCTTGTTTGTCTGTCTGTTGGGCACCGCAAACTGCCCCTTTACAGTGGCCGGTACCGATATATCATAGCTTTTTTGCGAAGCTGAGAAAGCCCGTAAATAGCGATGGATTGTTATTCGCGAGAGAGTTCGTAGTTTCAATAAAATACAATCCTCTCAAGCGCGTTCTCGAGGAGGAGGGTTTCGCCGCAGAGTGAGTGAATGACGGTGATGATCGTAATCCTTTTGTGTAGCGTACATTTCGAGTTGCGATTTTTGCGCACTCGCCTATTTCACTCTCTCGTCCGCGGTGGCGTTCCCTCCGCGTTTTTTCACTCCGAGGGTGGAAGAAATAAAAAGCGGAAAATAAAAATGAGAGAAACGAAGAATCACGTCCGTCACGAAACCCAAATACGCCAGACAGGCCGGCAAGGCGTACGAAAAACTGAACGCTTTCCTAATTTTTGACAATGGGTTAAACGTAGGGGATTTTTACCCAAAACGCGAGTAAAACCAGGTTCTGGGGAAAAACGGGAGGATCCCCTCTCGCAACAATTTACATTCATTTGCATGCCACTCTCCTTTTTCTCCTCGCCCGGATTATATACAGGATTCTCTCCCGCTATTCCAGTCTCTTCGTTCTATTCAGAATCAAAATTCTCGCATCACAAAATCGGAATTCGAGTACTAGCCAGCGGATTCTGCTCCAGAATCGATCATAGTTGGTTAAAGATGAGCGACGTTGATCGCCCGATGATTTCGACAAGTTAGTTCAATCAAGGGTCGAACATTCGCCGGATTATTGGACTCGACCCGATATTAAATCGCGAAAAAGGTTCGAGATCGCTGCAGCGGTAGAGAGGCCTACGCAATTATAATAAACGAGTAAACGCGGAAGTCTGCTGAGTCAGAATTGCTTACAGGGTGAAAGTAAAACGGTGCGATAAAATTGCGTAGGTGTTAGAGACGCCCGAGTTTCGCGGGTACAGCGTTTCTTTCAAATAATTACATCCCCTCTTCGGCTAAAAAATGTAATTTTTTTCATTTTTCTTATTCTTCACCGATTAAACTTTCACGGATATAATTCTGTTTCTAATTTCACATTTCGCAGCATTCGCACCACTTTTCATTTTCCCATATAATATATTATAAATACATCCTCCGGTCTCTCTCTCTCTCGTTTCCTCTTTCCCTTTGTCTCTCTCTCTCCTGGGATTAGATATGATAATAAATGATGGCAGCTAAATCCGTACCGAGTTAATTCAATTACACCTAGTACACATCTAGGGGATATGATGATATGTTACTGTATCTAGCGGCATAACGGTCGTTAGCTTCACCCAGTAATGCAAAGCGTTACATTGCGTGTTAGTAATGCGTTAAAATTGGATAGATAATTCCGTCAACGTTTATCTTATTGACTTAACTCCGTTGATTCAGACGCTTGCTAATTATAATCAGCACGAAGTTTTCGGCGGAATAAGTTAACGCGAATCCTAACTTCTTCGTCGCATGTAAATACGTGTTCGCGCGTGTATCCGAGAGTGGATGTCGAATCTTTCCCTCATCGTCGTTTTTACCGTGATCAAAGTCGCATCTGAAATTTTTCAAAAACCGTAATCGATCGGTTTATGGATTGTCGTATTTTTTGAACGTCGGATTTGAGAGAGATCGAAGCTGTAGAATGGTTTGAGATCGTTCGTGGTGAGAGGAATTCGGGATTTATTAGTCGGATTCGGTAAAAGTTGAACCGCGTTTAGAGCGCGATCGAAAATTCGGGAAAACAAAGTTCTGGAAATTATTGCCCGAGGTGTAATTCGTGGTACAAACTTCGAACCGTCAAGCTTCGCCGAGAGAGAAGAGAAAAATAGAAAAGAATTTAAGATAGGAAGCGGAATCGGGCTCGCGGTGATCCCGTATATTTGCTCGGAATTATTGCATTTAGCAGAGTTCAAACTTCTGAGGGAAGGAATAGGGATACTTCGGCATAAAAGACGGACAGTAGCTCCCCCTCTCTTTTCTTCTCTTCATTCCTCTTCTCTTCTCTTACTCCTCAAAGAAATTACACCCCCGCCGTTATCAAACTTTTATTCGAAAAAGAACCCGGAGAACTCGTTAAAACTTACGTCATGCTGAATTCAAATTAACCAGAAGTCCGAAAATTCTTTTCTCTCGAACTGTAAAGAACAATTTTTAATCTACGTATATTCGTAGCTTCGCTTCGTAATGACAAAGCCTCGTCTAAACTCATTACAGGCACGTAATTAATTACCTATTCAATTCCTATTCTCCTCTCTTCGGTAGCTACCAGCGAAGCTTATTATCAACAACATTATCGTCTTCCCTCGCCTCGTGGGTGTTGTTCGCAAATTTACGACTTCTAAAAGTCCCCCAACTATTTCCACAGTTTAAAAATAAATAATTAAGGGGTCATTCCAACGGAATTACGCGTTTACCGATATTTAGCAAATTGCGAACGGCGCTCTGTGACCCCGACAAATTATCGCGTATCCTTTTTTCACGGGCTGTAAGTAAGCACGACGTACACCGTCATCGGTCACATCGGTGTCATAAAAGTTGGTCGTTATGGATCATCAAAGTTACTTCACCCCCGTCGCAACTCCCCCTATTACGGAATATTTCCACGTTACGTTATACGTACGTCTGTTGTGTCCGGTGAACTTCTACGCGTATATTCCCTTCGATAAATTACTCAGGATGCAATTTGCTACGCGTGTACAGCGATTAATTCGGGAGAAGAGTGAGCGAAACAAGCGAAACAAGAACCACCCCCGAAAGTTAGATCCTTGAAAAGATCGAAATATAACAACAAAACGGAATCGATCGCGTCTCCACTTCACTAGCCACGCAGGGGAGCATCGTTCGGCTTGTTACTTGCGAAACATTTCGCATTATCAGAGTGATAACCGGCGGCTGTTAACGTCTCTTAATAGCTAGTAACGGTCGTTAATGGATGTAAGTAGAAACGAGGTACAATCCGGGCAGAATTACCACGGATTAAGATTCGGGTTCACATAATATTCCACGGGGTTGTAATTCCACGGGTGATCATTAACCACGTTAAAATTTCTCTGTTTTTTCACTGTTTCAGAATCTGAAGAACCAAATCATGACGACAAACCTCTGGGTGGAGCAGGTGAGTTCGATCAGTGAATAAAATAATAAGTAAACAAAATCCAGACGTCCGTTTTCAGAACCAAGTCGCCTTTTATTTATCGGTGGTAAAGTATAAGTACAGAGCAATTATCCTCCGGCTATTTTTCCACGCTGGTCTCCCGTTCTATTTTCGCACCAGGTGGGTTGGCGAAGTCAACGGTACTTTTTCGGTCTTGCACGCTAGTGCAGAAGAATAATTGCCGCTAATTGGGGTGTGGCTGTTTCCCTCGGTGTCCTTCCGTTGCCCAGGACCAACTTTATTCTTGCTCTTCCGTTCATCCCCCTTTTCTCTCCCGGAGGACGGAGCTGCGAGGGACGCCACGCGCGTCTCAAAACGGTCTTCCATCCCTCAACGTCGGCTCAACCCTCGACTAGACAGCCAACTCTCCCTTTCTTTCTTTCTTCTGTCATTCCTTCGCGCGATTCTTTGTCCTCCTCGCGGATCCGGTGACACGCGATTCGCAGAATGGAGAGAAGCGCAAAGCGATGCCTTGGGGATCGAAAATCCTTTCGCACATCGACATCGGTTCACGTGTCGTTCGGCCAGTCCTGCTGACGGGATGTGTTTTTCCCCAAAATCGATGAGTTTGAGATTTCCTTCGGTTCTGAATATCTCTTTGACGCTTTTTCACTGAAAACCATCCGAGTTGTTCGATTTTACATTTCATCAGACGATAAAACGTCGGGGTTAGATGTTAGATGTTAGATTCCGGAGGAATTTAAAATACAGTTGCCTTTACAGAAGTAGATGGTAGAGGTGGTACTATACGTTCGGTCTCTAGTGCGAAAACATACCGATGAATAATTCAGAAAAGTCTACAAGAATTCCGCTGAATAATGTATCGCCGGTAACAATAAGTTCGGTACTGTTTCAATTGCATCCCAGTCAACCCGAAGTTTATCGAGAAAATAAGAAGGTCGAACCAGGCAGCTATGCAACGGCTAACGGATACCGAAAAGCTGCCCTGAGATTTTGGGAAAAGGACAAGAAAAAAAAAAAAAATACTGATCGCAGTTTCGTTTCCCACAAAAATTACAGTTTCCGAAAAACTCGGTTCTATGCATTCTCTATTACATTCTATTAAACTCATTGCTGAAGCGAATATCATCTGATATCGACCATTCCGCGATGTAAAAATCCATTTTTCTGGGTGGCTATTGGGCAATACATCGCAAAGAACCGAACTCTCATTTCAATTCGACTTCAGCACCGTTTCTGGAATGTAGAATTGAAAATCGGACCAGGCAACGAAATCTACGGATCAGAATTGAAGACAGATTCGATAAACCGGTCAATTTTACTTTCTGTCAAAATTTCCGGATAGTCATTTGAAAATGGTATTCAACCTACTTTCCGACAATTTCACGGTGTAAATAATTCGCGGTCGTATCCTCCCCACAGTCTGCACAGTCGTTTGCTCTCTGGATCCCGCGGTTTTATATCAAAGTGGTTGAAAAATCGCCGAGATGTTTACGCGGAGCTTAAAGTTTCGCTTCCAGCTAGCTGGCGCTAGGTGGGGGTTGATTTCTTTCGTGTTTACGACGTAAATTAAGTTGAAATTTATCTGTTTGTCCGGCAAAAGTGGCCTCGGAGTACAGAGCTAAAGTTACATCGGTCTGAATCGATTAGTTGTGAAAATATAATCCGGTAATGCGATCGGAATTCGCGAGGCGAACCTTCACGCTTCGGTATTCATTCAGTTACTGCGAATAAAGAGAATGAATCGCACCGGCGATAAGTCAAAAGCCGGAAAGGTCAATTATCGTATTCACATATCTTCCATAAATATTTTCCAGTTGTGTGTTTTCCGGGTGATATAAATCTCCGCGAGAATATAAAGTGCGAAGATAGAGGATAGCACGTGGGGGAGAGTTCAAGGTGCATTTTACTCTTCAGTATTCTTGTTACAAAGAATAAATATAGTATGGCAGTACCGTAGATATTTTCCAATGCTTCCGTGAAATCGTACACAATTCAAGAACCCAATTTTCCAGTCCAATATTTTTCGGAGTATTGTAGTACGTTCTCGCTTCGTAGATTCCACACATCTGTATACTTATATATATACACGTATGTACTTGCGCACCTTTACCTGTATTCTACGTATCGATAAATCGGATTTGTGGTACCCGGGCTTACAGCTGCACGCGAGAGATTGTTCAAATTTCCTGATTCTTCGGCTACAGATCGTAAATATCAATGAATACAGAAGTTCGTAGATAAAGTATAGAGCTCAGAGTCCTTGATCTGGAATGATAAATTTTTAAAAATTCGAATGTTCGAAGCTTCTTGAATCATTTGGGTCTAACTGGTTTCACTACGACTTTTTACCTGACGATAAAAATTAAAAAGAAAAAAAATCTTCCAAATTTTGGCGAACGACTTTTTGATCCTTTTCTATCCTCGCTGTTTCTGTTTCAAGTCATGGTATGACTACAAGCTGCGATGGGAGCCAAAGGAATACGGCGGAGTTCATATGCTTCACGTTCCTTCGGATCACATATGGCGGCCTGACATAGTCCTCTACAATAAGTAAGTGGATATTTTTATACATCTAACGTTATATCACACGTTATGTCACGTTATGGTAGCGGCATCGCATGTTGCCAAGAGTTCACTACTGGATGGATATTCATTTCCCCATAATACCACCGTAGGTATAAAACACTCGTACGATTTCGAGTATGAGTAAAAGTATAAGCTTTCGTCAAAAAATATATACATAATATATACATACAGATATTTTTTTTCATTTTTCTTTTTGATCGTGAAGTTAATGATAATCTTCTCGCACTTTGGTCTTCAATCTATTTTATTAGAATAAATATCCATTCATTACTTGAATATACCGTCTGGTTTCCACAGTCCATGTTTTAATTAAGAAGTAAACGAGCTTCTGGTATGGATTTTGGAAACTAATATATAAAGAGGCGTCGTTTCGTATTAAAAGTTACGTTAAATTAATTCCCTCTGTTTGTTATCCTCATATTCAGTAATAATGAACAAACGAACTAAGTATCGCTCAACCTACACTCGTAACTTTTGTACGTAATTCTCAGCCTGGAATAACATTACATTATACATATATTATATTATGATATACTATAGCACATAAAATATTTAGCCAATAAAATCTAAGTTATAGTATGAATATATTTATCATATATATATTGTATATATATGTACGTACATATATATATTTTAAATATATATAATTGTTAGTTATAACGATAAACGATAAGCGTAGGGAGGATAGATCATTATCGCATGAGAAATGGGCGCTGCGGCGAGTATTTGCGAATGAAATGACTAATAAATAACAAATTATTGATTCCGATAAAACGATAAATAAAACTATTTTCATCGTATATGACAAATAGCAGTAATTAATTAATTAGTTAATTAATTAATTAATATAACATCAGGGAGAGAATGACAAAACTCTCGTTACGTATGCATAAATACATTATTTCCGCAATTCGAATACGCGGGTCGAGATCGCAAAAGGAAAAAGAAAAACTATCCAGCTTGAGAAGCAATGATTTTCAGAAGCGCGGTGCCTTCGCGTTGTACTTGAGAGATTTTCTACTCTTTTACTTTCTTTTCGCTTTTTTCACTTTTTTATTTTTTCTTCTTCTTTTTGCTCAGCTTCAATATTCAGAGAGTGACTCGGGCTGGTATAGGTACGTTCGTAAGAAAACTGAGAGAAACCCTTGGGTGTATTTTTACAAGAGATCCATTTGGCAATGGATCAACTACCGCCTTCTCGAATCCCATACATTTTGTGTCTTGTTGTATATAATAAAGGCTGATGCGAGGTTGCGGCATTTCTTTCAGTCTTCTTACCTTATACCACCGGCATATATAACATTTGGCAAAGTGACGTAGAGATAAGGAGAACAAACAGCCACTCCGGGCATCAGTCTTCCCAAAGTTATCTAAGCCCGTTTCTTCATTTTTTCCTCTATTTCATATATTTCATATATCGACGGTTTTTTCTTCGGAGAACCGAATACCTGGAATAACACGGAAAATGGGGGTGTATATGGTGTATATACCATATGTATGTAGTATAAACTACCGAAATGTGTGGTTTAAGGGTGAGCGAGGATGTTTAAGGATGATCAATAAATGCAAGGTCCATTTAAGAAGTTAAAAACAATAAGTAGACTTTATTTTACTTCGCCCTCGTGCAATTCACTCAACTCCGTACATACGTCTTACTGAGTCGCTGGTCAGGTCAATTCTGTTCTTTTGCCTTTTTCGAAGAGAGGCTTACACCCTCCACCCAACTCCTCCATCTGTTCATCGTCACACATGCAGCCTCACTCGCACTTTCCATTTTCTCCACTCAGACATACACTTATTGCTAACGGTCATACCGGCGCCTAGCCTCCGACCCTAGCTATCCTAAACCTTAGATTTACGACTTAAACATATCGGCTTTCGCCCTTCATACCATCCTAATATTTAAACCTAACGTAAACTAATTTTTGTCCATATAATACACTCGACACTACATTCGGCCATCCTGCGTTGACATCTGGCCTCAGATGTCGTCCTCATCTTCACTGCAGTTGTCGGAATCACGGTCATCTTTCACGACCCACCTTTTCATGTGATCCGCCGACGTTGATGTCAGTTGTGGGCCTTCGTGTTCGCCCACCTTTTCTACAGCGTACCGGTCGTTTCGCATAACACGTGTCACTCTGTAGGGCCCCAAAAATTTGCCTCGTAGTTTCAGCCCTGGTCCGAACTGGGTTCGTTTAATTGCAACCAGATCGTTTTCTCCGTATTTTTCCGCCACCTTGCGTTTTTTGTTGTAGCTCGCGCGATTCTCTTCTTGGATCTTTCTGATTTTTCCCTGGGCCTTTTCTCGCAGCTCGTCACGACTTTCTTCGAATCTTGTGGCCCACTCCTTCTCGATTAGCTCTTTAACCTGCTGGTCCTCCTTAATTCGCATGTTGACCCCGAACAACAGGTGAAACGGCGCTCTACCTGTGCTGCGGCTCACTGTGGCGTTTAGGTACCTCTGTGTCGTCTCTACATACCTGTACCAATTCTCAGGTACCGGTGCAGCCAGCTTGGTAAGAAGAGGGATCAACGTCCGGTTCACCCTTTCCACCTGACCGTTCCCCCTTGGCACCCCTGTCGTAATTAGCGCGTGGTCTATCCTCTCGCTCTCGCAATACTCCTTGAAGGCGTTCGACGTAAATGCCGTCCCCCGGTCAGAAACGATTCTTCGTGGGTTCCCAAAAACGGCGGACTGCTTACGCAGGCGGTCTAGCACCTCAGCTGTATCCGTCGACTTCGTAGGGTACAGCCACACAAACTTCGTAAACGCGTCGACCACTACGAATACATGCTGGTATCTCTTCTTAGTCTTTGTCATCGGGCCTACGTGGTCTATATGGTACGTATCTAACGGGACATCACCTTTTGCGATAGGGTTCAGGAACCCTTCTTGCCTACCTTGTTTTCTCTCCGCTAGTATACAGTTCACACAATTCGCTAGCACTTTCTCTACTTTTTGCCGCATCGCTTTAAACCAAAAGTCTTTACGGACAATAGCTTCCGTCTTATTTACCCCGAAGTGCCCACGCTCATGTGCCTGGCGCACTACCTGGGTTTGCATACTTTTCGGTACTACTACTAGTACATCATTATCTACTTCCTTATATAATAGATCGTTCCTTATTAAATACCCGTCGGCTTGGTTGCGTGTTGCGGCGTCCAATATTTTCCGCAAGTCGTCATCCTCATTTTGCGCTCTTACCAATCGCGCAATCAAGCCGTCGTCACTTTCAGTTACCAATAACGCACTCGGCAACGGATTACGACTCAAGGCATCCACATGCTGCATACTTTTACCCGGCCTATGGCATACTTCGTAGTCGAACTCCTCCAACAACAAAGCCCATCTGGCTACTCGCACACATAAATCTTTTTTCTTCATCGTCATTGCGAAAGCCTGACAGTCAGTGATAATCTTGAACGGAATTCCCAGAAGGTAAACCCTAAACTTCTTCAAGGCCTTCATAATCGCGAGTACTTCCAGCTCGTAGCTGGTGTACTTTTCCTCGGCCGGTGTCGACTTACCACTGGCATAGTAGACCGGATGGAATCTCCCGTCGTCACTACCCAGTTGCATTAAAATTGCCCCGTACCCTAAACATGATGCATCCGTGTGCAGTTCTGTCTCCGCCCCCACGCGATACAACCTTAGCACGGGCCCGTTACTTAGCGCCGTCTTCAATGCTTCAAAAGCTTCGATCTCATGATCCCCGAAACTGAACTTCGCGTCTTTTTTCAGCAATTCCGTTAACGGCCTAGCTATTTTTGCGTACCCTTCAATAAATTTTCTAAAATAACCCGTCAGCCCTAAAAAGCTTTGGACCTTTTTAACGGTTGTCGGCCTGGGAAAATTTGCTACGGCTTTCGTCTTATTCTCGGACGGCTTAATGGTATCTTTTGAAACAATATGCCCTAGATATTCGATTTCCGTTTGCAGAAATCTACACTTACTCCAATTAATTATTAATCCGAATTGACTCGAAACTTCCAACACGAGCCTTAAACGCTCCATAGCTTCTTCTACGTTTTCCGCTAGAATTATCAAGTCGTCCATGTAAACAACTAGATATTTCTTATCAATTAATCCCTTAAAAACCGTCGCCACAAACTTCTGAAAGATAATTGGCGAAATACTTAATCCGAACGGCGTTCTTAAAAATTCGTATTGCCCGTTTGGCGTCACAAAGGCCGTATACTTCTGACTTTCCTCGTCTACCGGTACGTGGAAGAACCCGTTTTTCATGTCTATCGTCGTGAATATTTCCGCGCCCTGCAGAGAGTCTAGCTGGTCTTCGATCAGCGGTAATGGAAAGCGTGGTCTCTCAATTAACTTATTTATTTCGCGATAATCGACGCAGAGTCTCGTCGAGCCGTTTTTTTTCTTTACTAACACTATCGGACTCGCGTATTCTGAATTAGACGGTCTGATGATGCCTTCCTGCATCCATAGCTTTACCAAGTCTTCTACTTCCTTCTTCTCCGACGGTGAGAGCCTTCGTGGCCTACTCGCTATCGGGACATCGTTTTTCAATATTATTTTAGTCTTGATCCCTACGTCTCGCGTCTTTTCCGGCTTGTACTTCTTTATAACCTTACGGATCTCCTCGCGATAATAAGGTTCTTTAACATGGGACAGGTCAACTTCGTCCGCTTGATCAACTACGTTAATTCTGAAAATATGTGGCGAATCTACTTTATCGTCGTCTGTCCTGTCGAGTCTTAAAAATGCCACGATACCTCGTCTTACGCGTAGTTCTACTTGGTCAAGAAAGTCGGTACCTAACAATAGACTGTGCTTTAGAATCGTACTTGAAACTACATGGAACACGACGGGAAACTCGTCGCCATCGACTGTCATATTCTTAGTAAACTCACCCATAGTCGTATTGCCTGTGGAGCCGAAACCTTCGAACTTAAGATTACTATCATGCAAGGCTGGTGACCCTATCTTCTCGTACTCGTCTGATCGTATGAAAGTAAGGTCACTGCCTGTGTCGACTAATGCTACGAACTTATGGTCCTCTAGAGCCACTTCCTTCATGTACTTTTGTTTATTGGGACGCGACACAATGTACGCCTCCTTCGGTTTAGTCGGACACTTTGCCGCGATATGCCCGTACTCGTTGCACTGAAAGCACTTTGTGCCCTTTTCCTTCGCCGGACACTCCGCACCCACATGTTTTTTATCACCACAATTGAAACACCGTTTCACTGGCGTAGCTTCGTCTGTCGTCTTCTTCTTGACACCTTTTCCGTCGGGCCGCTTCGCCCTATCGTCCTTCCGCTGCTCTGCTGGCTTTGACCTCGACTTCATCTCCCTCTTCATGGCTTCGTACTGCTTGAACTTTTCCTTCAACTGTCGAATAGTCTTTGCTCCGTACAACACCGATTTATTCGTTGCCTCGTCTGGTACACCCTGTATGATGTATTGAATCACGGACTGCGTGTCGACATCCGCTTGGGCAGCAATTTCGAGCATCTCATAGATATACTCCTGGGACGTCTCTTCTGCTTTCTTTCCGCGCTGCGACAGCTCCATATGCACCTTGTGGCCACTGACGGCCTCGTCAAACTCTTCTCTTAAAGCTTTTTTAAACTTACCCCATGTTTTTGTACATTTTTCGTGTTTGACGAACAGTTTCGCCGATCCTTTCAACAGTCGCTTGCCGTAGGCAATCTTGTGGACATCAGTCCATTTGCACAATTCAGCCATTTCTTCAAAGTCTTCTAGCCACTGTTTCACACTCATATAATCGTCGCCACTGAACTTTTCGAGAGATTCCTCAACGTCTTTGAACGTTAACAGCGCGCGTTGAGGTGATTCTCGTCTTCTGCGTCGTCTTGCTCGGGCTGGAGCTTCGTCTTCTTCTTCTGAAACTTCTTCATCGTCTTCGTCGTCGTCGGTATCTGCGTCTGGGTTTAATTGGCCGTTGCCGTCTGCGCGGACCTCTTCGTCGTTACCCTCAGCATCATCTTCTTCGTCGTCAACGTCGTCGCCTTCGTCGTCTTCTTCGCCCGGAGCAATGCGTTCCCGTTCTAGCAGCAATGCTGCCCTTAGTCGTGCCTGTAACTCCGGCTTCCTACCGGTCACACGGAGTTGTCGTCGTCTGAGTTCTTCTTTGAGATTGATGACCTTCATCCCTGCAACCCGTTCGTCATTGAGCTCTACTGCGTTGAGTCCTTGTACCACTTGTTCAACCTGGTCGGCCATAATTTACAACTTATTGAACTTAAACTTACACTTTACTTTCTACACTGTCACTTATCACTCGTGTCTTTTCACTTGCCAGTCACTGTCACCGTTCGCTAACTACCCTTATCCCGGTTGAGCCCCCAAAAATGTAGTATAAACTACCGAAATGTGTGGTTTAAGGGTGAGCGAGGATGTTTAAGGATGATCAATAAATGCAAGGTCCATTTAAGAAGTTAAAAACAATAAGTAGACTTTATTTTACTTCGCCCTCGTGCAATTCACTCAACTCCGTACATACGTCTTACTGAGTCGCTGGTCAGGTCAATTCTGTTCTTTTGCCTTTTTCGAAGAGAGGCTTACACCCTCCACCCAACTCCTCCATCTGTTCATCGTCACACATGCAGCCTCACTCGCACTTTCCATTTTCTCCACTCAGACATACACTTATTGCTAACGGTCATACCGGCGCCTAGCCTCCGACCCTAGCTATCCTAAACCTTAGATTTACGACTTAAACATATCGGCTTTCGCCCTTCATACCATCCTAATATTTAAACCTAACGTAAACTAATTTTTGTCCATATAATACACTCGACACTACATGTATATCGCCCTTCTCTATTCTTACTTCTCGTCTCGAATTTCCTTCACCTTTTTCCTCTTTGGCTACTACTACCGGCCTCGGATCTTCGCAGCTTCCGTCATGGCGTTAACCTGATTTTTCCACGAACCCATTTGGTATTTACTCGGTTTCCATTCAGTCTCCCATCTCGAGTTAGAAGACAGTGAATCGGATGATTCACCATCTTCAATCTTTCAGATCCTCAAAGGAAATTGAATACACAGATTTGGTCAATCCGACTTTTCGCATTACCAGTGCAGTTCCAGGTCAGATCCATTAGCTCGAATCCTGCGGACGGAGGCTATCCCGACCCCAAAAGGTTTCAGAATTTCAAAGCGTTTCGCATTTTCACTAAACTCCTGCTTCGCTTTATCGGTTCTTCGTTTTTCACTCGAATAAACAAAAAGAAAAGAAAGAATTTCGCCTCCGCCACTTGATTCCTTTTTTTAATCCTTCTACAAAGTACTCTGGAAACAATTTCAATCGCGAATCTTAGGGGCGATCGTAATAAGGGTGAATAATAAACTAACTGAAGCTGTAGGTAATTAGTATTTTTTTTTTTTATGGATGAGGAGAGAACCTTTTTGCCTCTTTCTCCGCTGCTCGATTCAACTTCACACGTATACGGGAGCTATGGGTTTTTCCTTTTTTCGTGGGGCCAATGAGCAGATATTTCTATTCGAGACCACGATGATATCGGTGAAGTGATAAAACGTGGGACAAATTCGAAATCGATATCCCACACCGATACGTGTACGTGTGTACGTGCGTCTGCAGGTATACCGCGTTTTCGCAAGTATCAACCGCGGTCAGACATATCATTCAGAGTGTATCGATAATCCCCGATGCGTTTAGAATATCGGAAAAATCTTCGGAACTTTCGGGACTAACGTAAAGATCGAATTTTACGTTCACGTCGCAGAGACAGCTGGGAAGATAAAACCTCATCTCCGAGGCGAAGAGAGCCCCGAATTCGCGCTAACGCGATAATAGCAACGAACACGCGAGTAAATAATATGGAAAGTCGATAAAAAATCCGAGGTGAGAATTTAGAATCGAATTTTTTCTCCCCAACAGGCAAGAACTTCCGATTCAGTCTCTGCCGATGATCGATTTGCGCTTTTTCTGGCTCGTTCAATTCCCTGACGGGTAGTTGGCTCTTAGAGGAAACTGATTGCGAGGACGCGTTTCGAGCCGAGGAATAATATTCGAAATTGCGAGAGACGGGGAGAGAGATGGATATTTGACGGACAAATTTCTGCCTTAATGTCAACTCAAAGTTACCGATTATAATAATATATCTATGCAATTAGAGACGGCAGCTGAGCAAATGCAGCGAGTCCGCATCGCCGAACATCAATCATCTCATCCATCACCTCCTATAATCTCGTCGAATTTAATTCCGCGTCGAAAGTCAATTTCGTTCCAAACATGTAAATTTTCCGTGCTGTTTTTCCCCAGCTTACTTTTCATTTTTCAACGTCGAAAAATCGGATTGAAAATTGCAAACGCGTCCGTACGATGCGCTGCGCTAATCAGACCGCGACTTAGAATTCCAAATTCGATATCTCTCTCCGTCTCTCTATCTACCTTCCGCTCGTTTCCTAGTTCTCTTTCTCATTTGCAGTGGGTTTAATTAACCCCATTGTTAAATCTGTCACGTACTTAGGTTGCTCTATTCCAACCCCTGTTTAAACAAGTCAGTCAGGTGCACGGAGTGGGTAGTTATTCCGTGGATAGAAAGTGTGATAAATTTCCACCAAATTGCAAACTTCGATGCTCCCTTTCGACCTCCGATCTTTTTCTCTTTCCGCCGTATATTCACTCCGCGATTCTTGCACACTTTTCATCATTTTCGAGGCGATAGACGCGACGATTATATGCGAGGTGCCATCAGTCCCGAAACCGCGATGCAATTACCGGTCTCATTTCATCGCGAATTACGTACACATACCTTATCTCGGTAATGCACGCTCTTCAAGTTTCTCGAGGTGTAATGAAAGCTATTAACAAGAGTGGATGCCGACGTCGGAAACTGCAATTTGAAACGAGGTGTGGATCCTCGCGAAAAATAAGAACTCTCGAGGCAACCTTTAATTAAAATTGCATCGCTGACGAAGATCTATATCCATGTATACATGCGCACGTATGGCAATTAGTTCATTACAGCTTCCGGTGGCTGTATACGGTTGTTATTGTATTAAACACGTACTTGTATCTTCGTTTTTTCTCTTCTCCGTAACACGCTGTTTAATTATCCTGACCGAGGGTGAATTTTTACATGGAAAAATGAAACGACGGAAAATATGCCTCACTCGTTCACGAACCTGGCTTTTACAGAAATGAGGCAAACTGTATTACGTTTGGGAATAATTTGATAAACTCTGAAGATACGTAGGAGAGAGGAGAGAAAACCTGGTGGTATATTCGGGAGAAGAGCTGGAACAAACTCAATTTTCACATCGAAGGAGGAAACTGTGTTTCTAACGGTATAGAAAAACCTCGCGGCCCTTCGGTTCCACGGAAATATTCAAAGTCTTGATATTTCTTGACGTGCGTTTTGGTCGCGGAGACGTCAGGCCTTCGGAAAATACGGGAAATCGCGACCCGGTAGATGCGGAGAGGACGAAGGCCTTCTTTCCCGAGATAAATGAAGCCTGCCGCAGTCATGTGTAAAATTAAAAACAAGATACCATCGAATCGGGAGATTTTCCTTTCCGCTATCGAACCTCAAAACGTGAAATGTACGGACCCTGAAGAGCCCCGGCTTTTCCCCTTTTTCTTTCCATACTGCTGGCCCCCGGCATCTGTTCTCGGCGATGTTTTTCCCTGTCACAGAAGAAGGAGGTGTCGTGCCCGCGGAAGATTTTCCGGAGAGTCTGAAATCCCGTGTGGAGAATCTCAGGGAGATCCTCCGTGATCTTCGCCGGGCTCTTATCGACGAGCGAAAAAATCTTCGGGAAGAGATAGAGAATACGATATTCTCCGCTTATTCGAATTCCGCAAAAGTACGACGACCTCCGGTGCAAGGTGATTATTTTCCCTGCATTTACCATTCGCATTTTAAAACGTGTGCTCTTCAACGACGCATTGGTATTCAGCGAACGACTTCGACGTAGATTCGTACTCCTCCAAGTTCCGAGACCATTACGAGACCCGAAATTACTTCGGTTGTAATTCCGCGACCCTGACACACGGCCCTGACGTGAGTCTGTTTAATTACTGTTTAACACACTCGAAAGAGCCTCGGAAACTCTAGACTTAATTAATACCCGATTGAAATCAGCGATCGCGAGAGCCAGGCGATACGACGTTTCGAAACAACGATATGTACCAGAGCAGCATCAACAGACTCCAGTACGAACTGGACTTCGTGAATTCCAACTGCATTTTGGAACCGACTCCATCCACCGTGTCAAACTTTTACAAACAGAAGCTACTCAATCTCGAAGCGGATTGTTCGGCCGGATTGAATCAGGTCAAAACTAAATTCGCAGAGTCGGTCCTGGGCTTCGATACTCGCGATTTAAATCCCGGATTTAACCATTGTCAAATAAATCGACGAGACAATTACTTCCCTGAGATTTTATGCGGGACGGATCCCCGCGATGATATGTTGCACAGCTTTCACATTCCACCAACGAGATCGAGGTATGATACAAAAACGCACTTCGGGAAATGCGGAATCGGTATAAAACCCAATTTAAAACAGATCGCTGGTGGTCGATGACGTCCAGAGTTTATGGTCGATGGAAATCGGCGGTGATCGATGCTGCGAAAGGGACTTTTGCGGGTTGATATATCAGGCACCACCCCTGCGCATCACTTCGTCGAAAAGTTTCGACGTCGTAAAGTCATCGAGCGATATTGCCATGGACGAAAGCTACTCGAGGAAGCTTTCAGCCAATTCTCAGCAGTTGGTTGCCCTCGGATGACGATTGGGAGAATGATTTTGTTGCCCTTAGCTGTTTTAAATCTACGCAATTTTATAGACTGATGTTTTACAAAAATTTCTATCAAAAGCTCGTCGCTCTACGAATTTTTCCATTATACCTACTTTCCCTGCAGCGGCGACGATGCGTCGATATTTCACAGACCCGCTCATCCCTAACTCCGGTTCTCGTATAATATTCGGACAATGGTACAGTGATGACGTAATTTCCGCACTTTTGAATAACTCCGATCCGAAGCCCCGGCACTCGGTTGACGGTGCGAAATCGCAGGGTATAAATCAACCGGGTTGATCGGACGCGGGGAAAAATCATAGGAGAGAATTCATTTCGGTACATGGAGATCCGTATATAGTAATGATAGAAATACTTAGGGGATGAAAATATCCGGTGAAACCAGATGCATGTATCGACCCGGGAATAAATAGATCTTCGTTGGGACACGTGGACAGGTACGGAGTTTCAAATATTCAGAAGAGGTCTGAACTCTAATGTCAGAGGTCGTGGAGTGCATTAGATCCGCTGGCTAAGCCTTTTATGAAGAGGTAAAGAAAATAAAATGAAAGAAAGAAGAAAAAGGTAAAAATAAAAGAGAAAAGGAAAAAGAAAAAGGGAAGAATAAAATAAAAAGTATGACAGGACAAAGGCATCAGCTCACTGTCTTCGACTGAAGAAGCGGACGAGGTGAAGTGCCGTTGGTGAAGTGATGGCTGGCACAGAACAGCACAGGAAGAATAAGTATAGACGGAAATGGGAACCGGTGCAGGGATGAACGGGGTGAAAATGGGAAGGGATAACCATCCCGTACCTACCCACGCTATTGTAGTACGCCGAGAGTGCACTCCGTGCTAAATCAGCAGGACTTTACCTGCAGCCTTGACTTACGGAGCTTTTTTCGATATCTGGAACATTTTTTTCCTTTTTTTTTTTTTCTTCTTTCGTTAGGCCTCGTACAAATGACGTCTGACATTTAGCTGAGGTGGTTTTGGGCTTAAATTATTCAGGATAAAAGGGGTTTGATATTTTAGGTAATCTTTACACTATACCATACTGTTTCCCTTGAGAGAAATTAGAGGAAAACATTTGTCCACTGAGATTAGGGACAGTGGATGGATACACACAGTCCGTTAGTAAATCTGGTGATTTGGAAGATCGGACAATTAGCGAAACTATAGTTGAGACTTCTTGGTTCTTATCGGTAAGGTTTATATTCCGAAAGCTGGAATGGCCGACTACGGCGTTTTGAACAGGGGTTGAAAAGGCAAAAACACCGTCTAGCCCGCAACGTCTCAACTACTTAAGTTTAGGCACAGAGAAATCCACGCTGAAAGCTTCTTCCGGAATAGAGGTATTAAGGATCCGGGAAAAAACGGCCAATCCGCGAACCGAAATCTCGTTACGAATCCCATATAATCAATTCAACCATTCTATTATTACCTACTTCTGTTATTTTCAATCTGCAGGAAAGTATTTGCCTTTTATTATTTCTCTTCGGTTCAATCAATCAATTGCAATCGGGGCTGAAAGTGAAGTAGGTTTTCGCCGGTCGTTCGCAATCCATGTTCGATTCATTGACCCATATACATGTATGTATGTATATAGAGAGAGAATGTCGGCGAAGTTGATATTCTAGTGAAATAATAATGGGGCGAGAGGCGAATTAATGCCGTTTAAAATTCGTCGATTTTCCATAGCTCGAGGGTTTATAGGAAGTGAAATGAAGTAAAGATCAAAGCCCGAAGGAGCCCCATACATCCGTGGAATGACTCGGACCCGAATTAACGTCCGAGAGAGTTTATCTTTTGAAAGGGGATAGCCGGGCTAAGATCCTTCCGCTTTTTCCCTCGCTTTAGTTCACTCGACCAGTAAAATTGCCTGACTTTCTTTTTCGAGATCGAAACGATTCGAGTCTGGAAACGAAATAAAATACAGTACGAATACAGCGTATCACGGGAACTCAGAAATATACCGAACTATGAAATTTTCCCCCTGTTTTCGTTGATCGAAAAATCCCCAACTCATCCCCAACGATCTTCATTTCTTCATTTTGTTTCTACTTTTCTTCTATCTAATTGAAAAATCTAGTCGGACCTTTTTTCTATTCTTTTTCTTTTTTTTTCTTTTCTTTTTTTAAACGAAACTTGCGGACGGGCAGCGGGATTTCCAAGTGCGACCCTTGGCCACAGGGTTTTCGACTCTTTTGTCAAGAGGGCTTCTCCGTCCCTTAGGGCATTTGGTAAATAAATTGCTAGCCGTCGAAAGGCAAGTTTCTTATTAAATAAAAATGATTTATAGAGCCCAGGGTTTCCCCGAGCTTTTTACCCGTTCGAAGCAAAACTTTCAGGCGATTTAGACGATCCGGAGTCCGATAGAGACTGACCCCTCATTTCAAAGATCAGAATACTCGAATCGAAAGCTCGCAGTGATCGTTTGCTGTTTGCTTTTGCAAGGGTGAACTCGTTGTTAGTCAAACAAACTCCTATTGTTTCAGGCGAGTGACTAATTTCGTATAATATTGATGGAGGAGCTTCGATAACTAAGATAAACTGCCGCGAAGAGCTTTTACTCCTATTTACTTTACTTATTTTCACCTAATCCCAATACACCTCGACCCCACGATTACACCTTAGATTTCGAGAACGCTTTACTTCGATACGTATAAATTTCCCGATATAATGAATTCGGATCGAAATAGGAAAAAATCGTTCATTCGGATGAACGAGGGAAGAAAATAGATTCGGGAAATCAATGGGGCTGACAACGCTCGCGTTTAGGCACTCGCTCAGCTTGCAAAGTCGGTGGCTAAGCGAAGGGTGTGGATATAGAATAGAAATATGGGGTTTGGTAGGTGTATCGCCATTTCGGCTTTGTTATCGAGAAGGGAAAGGGTGAGGCTTTGGGATATGTAAATGAAAACACGCGATCTAGTACCGCGCAAGCGTCGTTAAGATTGTACGAATTAATTTTACTCCCCCGCAACGGAATTGAATATTCACGGGATATCCAACATTCAATACAATTTCCGGCTTCGCGACGCTGAAGCGAACTGAAACAAACCGACGCGACGTCGACGCGACGTCGACGCGTTACTCGCTTGTCATAGAGGTATACGGGAAACTTAATCCGCGTGTATAGTTACACCGGAGGGTTTCGTCGAAGTTTCGCATCGCTTGGATCTCACGGATCCGCGTCCGCGATATCTTATCAATTTGCACGGACGGAAGGAATTCCGGAATTCTTGAATATGAACTTCGGTTCATTTCTCCGATAAATCTCCGAGGATCATTTGACCCAAGAGCACCTGATACCCGGCGAAGAAAAAAAAAAGGAAGAAATACAAATGGGGTAAAAAAGTAAATATCAGACTTCGATGGGGAAGGGCCGTAATAAAATAGAACCGCTAGGGAAATTCCGTTATTCACGGGTATATAGGTATACGTGTGATTGGATTGAGACCGGAAAACGTAAGTAGGGTAGCAAGCAAACAGACTACTCCGAGGAAGAGAATTTAAAACTGGCGAACGCACGCCGACTCGTATCATCCTAGGAATAATCTTTACGAATTATCAATGAAATTTGAAAACAGATCAGATACTCAAAAATCCGTTTAAAAGATCCCCGAGATCTCCTATCTATACCGGACGCGATCTAGGCGGGCTTTCCATTGAGCTTTTCGATTCGATACCCGAGGGAGTTGGTCGCGGGTGTCCCCGTCGCAGTTTACCTAAACTCGTATATATTATACATCCGGGGATACCGGTTTGCATTTACCTATACATACATACATACATACATACATGCATATGCTTTGATATTCAAATTTATTCAGTCACTTTTTATACATCTTCCGTTTGCGTCCTCTCCCCGGATAATACATCTTCCAAAGGGGTTCCCAGGAAATGTGTCCGGCGAAATTTCACCCTAAAATAATGATTTTCGAACCCGTATATATGTTATAATTCCATGGAATAAGTAATCGCTAATTAGATTCGATGTTTCGCCCATTCAAATCGTGAAGAAGAATCGATTCGGGCAACGCTGATAGTGTAGGAAGTAGCTCGAGTAGATAGAAAAGTTTCACGGGTTCTCGAGTCCTGAGAGCGAAGGATTAGTTGCGGTTGGTTTACAGAGGACGAAGGACCTCAGGCAGGGCTCAGATCCCTCGGGATTAGGCAAGTCACGAACCTACCTACCCACCTACCTACCCTCTACCTACTTCTGCACTGGCAAGATGGCACCGAGATCGGTCTAGATAGAATATACCAGAATTTCGGGATGAAATTCACGCTCCAAGTATCACCCTGATCCGATATACATATATGTAGGTATGCGTTTAATCAGCATTAATCATTTATCCGAAGATTATATACATATCAGCAAAAATTCGCAACGATATTACCGAGACTGTATTTTCCTGCAATTTTTATACCATCTATACCTACCCCGCTCGGTGGATGAAGCAAAGCTTCCCGGAAGCTTGTCGATCTAAACTTCCGATTCGACTGCATCTGGTCGTCGACTTGATCTACCAACTCGATTATCCATCCGCTTCCTGGTCTCCATCCTCTACGGCGAAATGTCAATCGCTCGAAGTTACTTTCTTAAAAGTTTAAGAGCTTCTCCGAGGATCGTGAAACAAACATAAATTTTTTTTTTTTTTTTTTCCAAAGCTGGGAGGAGAGGGAAAATAATGAAATAGTTTAGGGTAGGGTAAGATAGGGTAGAGAGAGAATGTCGAGAATGAATTGAAAGTTAAAAATGCGCACGCCCGCCGCAGCGCCCAGAACCACTAATGTCCTCGATCGCAGCGCGGACGGTAACTTCGAGGTGACGCTAGCCACGAAGGCGACCATCTATCACCAAGGACTGGTCGAGTGGAAGCCTCCTGCCATTTATAAGTCCTCCTGTGAAATTGACGTCGAGTATTTCCCCTTCGACGAGCAGACCTGCGTCCTCAAGTTTGGTTCGTGGACCTATGACGGCTTCAAGGTAAATGCGCATGGTAGACCTTAAGGCGATTATATGCATCCGGGATTATTGTATACGACGGATTGTTGTATGGATTTATATACGTTATGTTATATGATAACACCGTTTCATTAACATTGTTATTATTATCCCAATTGTACATGTATACATCCACATATGCCATGTATGTACACATACATGTCGGAGCGACACCCCAGCCGCACAAACGCTGTTCGAACGGATCTCGATGCTCCTTCTTCGCTCGCAAGCTCCGAAAAGTACAAACTTTCAATCGAGACGGTTGGAGGGATGTTTTTTCCCTCAAGATTGAGAAAGAAATCGGACCGGAATGGGACAATGATTTTTCGATAAAAATTGATCGTTTTGAAACGACCGATGATTAAGGGAGCATCGAAACTCGCGTCATACAGAATGTGAGGGAGAGGGCTGCCGCCAATTTTTTATTCTTATTTTTGGGATTCATTTCCGAATCGCGTTCTTTGGGATACTTTTGACGAAATAAATTTTCTCTGAAAATAGTGGAGCGGAGCTTACGGAGCGGGCGGAAATTTCTACGCCCGAAGCGCGTCTGTGAAGAAAATAACTCGCCTACGAATCTGATTGCGAATCTAGCCACGCAGATAGAGAGAGAGAGAGAGAGAGAGAGAGAGAGTCGCGAAATGTTCTAAATTCTCTTTAATTTAACGAGAATCTCTCCCTTGCTTCGCGCACGTTTTACCCTATAGAACCGCTATGCAAATTTCCATAATTTCAAAGCGGAATATAATCTTTTTGAGGCAGGTTTAAACGCGGTTATATAAACGGGGAATTTCGAGGGGCATTCGACCTCCCGCGTAACGCTAACATCCAAATTTACGTCTTCAGGACAAAAAATGAGATCTTTGATTTCGCCATGGCTAGTATCGAATTTGTTGGACTCGAGCGGTCGATAATCTTCTTTCGAGTTACTTAGAATTCGTATTTTCACGGGACGATATTTTTCCTCCCTCAGTAGCGCCGGAAAATTATACGGAATAAAATCCAAGAGGTGAATATCGGTGAAGAGGTTCTTGAATTAATCCGGAATTTCCCATTGACGCAACGCGTTGTTAATACCGTAATTAAATTCCGTGCAGAACAACACGTCCCTTCTCAATAACCGCGAAGCACGATGCAAAAATCTGTCTTTATCACGCGTCTCGCGCGTTTTCCAAGCAAATTTCCGAGCAAAGAGAAAAAGAAAAACAGAAAAGAACAAAAGACTTTCCCCGTCGTTTGTATGAATTAAACAAGAAGATACGTACACCGGATTTTATCGTCTCTGAAGGAGTTGTTTCCGCTATCGGAGCGAAAACCATTCGAAAAGCTCCGTGTACGAGCTCGAGGGAAAAAGAAAATCCGGTCGGGATGAACACATAAGGAAGAGATTCTCGCTGAATGAAAAGAAAGAGTCCGGATTCGTCGGCGAGCGTAGCTCGAGGGTATGAAACAAAGAAATCGAGAGACGCGTATGGGTTTTCTGAAATCGTCGAGAGCACGGCGTCGCGTACGTCGCGAACGTCGCGCGGCGTCGCGGGGCGTCGCGAGGGAAATTTTTTGGCGGCAGCTTATCTTCTCCCTTATCATTTCAGGATCAGCCAAGGTCACGCCGCGTTCTTTCTTCGGTGATTCCAGCGCCGACGGAAACTATGAGGTGACGCTGATGACTAAGGCGATCGTCTACTATACTGGACTCGTTGTATGGCAGCCACCGGCAGTTTATAAATCTTCCTGCTCGATTGACGTTGAGTTCTTTCCATACGACGTTCAAACCTGTGTATTGAAGTTAGGCTCCTGGACCTATGACGGTTTCAAGGTGGTGATTACCGACGAGCTTTTTTTCTTTTATCAGTTTTAGGAATGCTGCGTGCCGCCGGCTGTTGGACGTGTGATATATTGGCCGTTTGATTGACGTCGTTCATACGTTTTCAATTTTTTATTACGTTACTATAAATTGTGTGTTTTATGAAGCGATCGAGTTTGCCGCTACACTTGAATGTCGGATTAACGCCAACAGGTAGAAAATTGTTTTATTTTCCCCAAATGTCCCAAAAGTGTATAAAATGATCTCAAATTTATTCAAAAAAAAAACATTCATATTTCTACTTATTGGCGTTTTATTTTAAAAAGTGACCGACGAACTTTCCATGAAATTTTCAAAAACTATATCTTTCAGATTATATATGACAAGAAAAGATGAAAAAATTAACAACGTGTCACTTTTTGAACGGCTTATTACCGAAAAGCAAATTGTATAGGCTAAACTATAGGTTTTCTAATTGTGCATAGCTGTTGGACGTCACTACGCTCGAAACACGTGGGAAAGGTATAAAATTGTTTGTACAAAGGAATATGACGATAAGAAAAGATGCGAAATATTTGTATATACATATAACCTGATTTATCATGATATCTGGTTATGGAAATTATATGTTGTACGTTGTAGATATGATACCGATTTTATCGAGCACAAAATATCGCACAAACAAATACATCAACGATATAGTACCAATACATGTCGAATGGATCGAATGCGATTACATAAATTGATTGAATTCGTAATTAAAATCGCAAAATGAACCTTGTACAGCGATGATAAAAATATAATGACACACACAACACAAACGTTACGATACTCTGATTATTATTTCGTTAGATGATACGTAGAATAGGCTATAAATTAGGGTGATTCAAAAAAAAAAAAAATTTTTTTTTCTTTCTTTCCGAACAGGTTCAAAAGTTTCATTCAGTTATAAAGATACGCCTGTTAAAATCTGAGCTCTTAATATTGATATTAAGAGGTGGCGCATCGCGAATTTCTTTTTCCCGTTTAAATAACATGGGAAAATTTGTTCCTGCTTCTTCTAATTTTTGTAACTAGCTAACGATGCGTCATACGGAAAATATGCAAGCATATTTTTGTAGAGAATTGAATGCTCTACAAAAAAGGTCTCTTGCACTTTTTTGATAAAGTTATTTTAGAAACTCATTTTTTGTCAGAAAGGTGGTTCTTTGGACTCGAATATCATTCGAATGGCTAAGTTTATCGAAAAAGTGTAGGAGACCTTTTTTGTAGAGCATTCAATTCCCTACAAAAATATGTTCGTAGATTTTCTATATAACGCATAGTTAGCTAGTTATAAAAATCAGAAGGAGCAAAAACAAATTTTCCCGTGTTGTTTAAATGGGAAATAGAAATTCGCGATACGCCATCTCTTAATATTAATATTAAGAGCTCAAATTCTAACAGGCGTATTCTCATACCGAAATGAAACTTTTAAACCTGTTTGGAAGAAAAAAAAAAATTTCGTTTTTTTTTTAAATCACCCTACTATAAATGCAGCTGCACCAAACAGCCATCGTATTTGTTTAATCGTTCGATTTCGTATTGGCTGATATATATATATTGGTTGATTGTTTTATTTTAGCTATTCGAGGATTTTGTATGCATGTTATAAAAGAGAGAAAGAAAGAAAGAAAGAAGGAAAGAAAAAGAGAGAGAAAGATTCGGAGCTTTCGGAATAGGAAATATATTTTTTAAATTTTAATTAACGTCATTGATTCATTAATTTTATCGCCCGCGAGGCGGTGTTTAGACGTGGAGTAAAGTTTCGATGCGATAAATATCGGTTCAATCGCAGGAAATCTTTCCGAAATTAAAACATTGAATAAACAATGTTTTGTGCCGATGCGATGGAACCGATTTGCGCGATCGTTACACGTATGCGAAAACGGGATGCGAAAGGTTTTGGATGGAACACGCTGTGGTGTCACGGCCGTCACCCCAACGATTTCATCCCTAAACTTGGCACCCCGTTAGAAAATATGTCGCCCGTCTCGCGGACCTTTAATGCTAAGTGCTGTCTTTCCTTTTCTTCTTTTTTCTTCTCTTTGCTTTTCCTTAAATTTTTTATTTTTCTTGTTTACTTCACTCCGCGGAAAAAAGGAAAACCCGCCACTCATTCACTCGGCGAAGCAACGCACGGTTCGTTGTGCGTCTGTACTCTCGTTTCTTCTTCATTTTCCTTTAGATATTTTACACCCTATACCAATTTTTTATACTCGTTTGGTATTACCTTATTTTCCCCGTTTTATATATCACACGCATCGACCGAATTGGTTTTCATTCTGAACAAAAAAAAAAAAAGGAAGGGAATTATTATTAAGGGGTGGATTCGCGCTTGGATAAATATATTTAAACAAAAAAATAAATTAATACCTTAATTATTATCTCAGGGTATTTGCATCCGCGGTGACAAATTTGAACAAGAAATAAGTGAAATCTTCTCAAAAGGGAGAGATTTAAAAAAAAAGAAAGAAAAAGGAAAAACCACAAGAAACGAGATTATCAACGTTTCATAGAATTTTTCAGAGCGTGACATATACGGTTTAGTAATTTTACATTATTTTTCTTCTCCTACTGTATAAAGAAAGGCAACGAAGCGGGGAGAGAAAAAAAAATTTCGCTGGCAAATTTCCTTGCAAACTGAATTACGTATTATAAAAAATAAAAAAAGTGCGGTGAAACTTTTTCACCGCTTCGTTCTGCAAAAAAGCTTTGACAAGACGCGGTACTTGGTAAAAGGCTAGGTGTCTTTTTAAGCAGCACGTTATTCACCTCCTTGGTCAAAAAAGCTCATCCGTTGGTCGCGGAAAGTCTTCATAATACGTAGAAACCAAATAAAATCGCTGTGCCTATACTTTTGAAGAGGAACGTAATTGCCTTCGAGAAAGGAACGTAATTACCTTTTTAAAATGGGTACCCTTCTCGTATTACCAATTCAGAAATCACCTTTACCCTAATTGCGAATTATCCCGAGCGCCACAAAGCCGCGGTTCAACCTCCGAACAGGATCCCTTAACCACGTGTATAATCTTCGTTACCCGCACATCAGAAACACATACTACATAGAACAGGGAACGAGCTGAATTTCAATCTCATTAACGGTATTGAAATTGAAAAATTTTCGCACGGGGAGTTCTCTCGGCGAACGATTAAACACCGCGTTCGGCAAAATCTGGGCATCGAATACCATTCGTGCTTCGGTAATTAGACCAAATACTGAAGGATTGATTAGCGCCAATTTATGGCTAACCGCGCGAGTCCTCAGAAATTTCTATCCTAGAAACGAGGTATTCATCGCGCTGATAAGCACTGCCATTTGTTGTCCTCCGGACTCGTGTAGTAAATACGAACGATCGATATACCCGGCTGTATACCTACATGCACTACGTTCACCCATGCGGGTAATAGCGACTTGCAATAACCTCGCGGTAAGGTGTAACGTCGTTTCGCCGGCTATACGTTATATCGCAGAATCGTGGTAGAACATTGATCCGAACAAGCGTCGCGAACCTCTTGAACATGCGTTAAATCAAGGGTCGTATCGGCGGTGTTTGGTCACAGAATTCGTTTTGAAGCACCGATATAGTCGATTACGGGGCTAATTGTAATCGAGAGCTTAGCCGGTTCGAGCGCATGGAATTTAACGCTTTTTTTTTTGTCTTTTTATAGAATTTGTATCTCTTCCCGGTCAGGTAATTGGATTTCGCGGTTTACGTCAGTGGTTGTATTTTACGTCGAATTAACATCGCTACCTGACCCCGGTATGCGACCGTGAATCACTGGGTACAGCGAGTGACAGCTTTCGAAATTGAGATATCGCGATGCTGATTAGAGTTTGGGATGGTAGAAAGTCGTCATTATTTTTCTGCACTTTGCTCGATTCTGTAACGATTCTAAACGTGGAAAGTTAGGACATTGATCTGCAGATTCTCACCCTCGAAAAAAATAAAATAAAAACTAGGACTTACTTTCAACGAAACGCGAGATTCTAGGAGTACAGGCGAACCGATTTCACCGGTTAAGGGCTGTTTATTGTTTTTCTGTTCTCTCAAGGCGATACTGCGTTGAATAACTGTTGAAATTCTCGATGAAATCAAAAGTACAAAGAAATACGCAAAGTTTCGCGAAGGGACAAACCGCGAAGGTGAATTTCCGATGGTAAAAAAATTGCGTAACTTCTGAAATTTTGCGAATCTGATAAATCCGAATTGGTTATCCTTCGGAACATGGTTCGAGGAAAATAAGCAGCCCTTAAACCTGGAATCGTACCAACGGTGTTATTTAAATCCTGCGCAGAGTAACGAAAGAGAAATTACTGAGTGAGTAGTGAGTCGTCGGAGGTGAAAAGCCGCTTTTTGAGGGTGAGATTCTGTGGACTGAGAGACTCTCCTTCGTGCTTTAAATTGTCAATGTAATAACTGTTTGCGTAAGTAATTAGTGAGGAAATTTCATAAGAATAACGCTGAGTCTATATTCCCATCAAGTCGACCGTAAAAGTATGAAATTTTTCGCTAATTATATTCAACCCCGTTATCCGTTCGCGAAATTCTCGGTCTTACCCCGTTCGCGAATCGCTCTATCATCCACCGAAATTCGCAGGCCGTTACTGACCATCCCTACCTCGCGATACCACGTAGTTTACCCCCGAACATCTTGACACTGTTGTAACAACATTTCCAGAGCAGATCGTTTCGGAATAGAAGAACGTGATGTGGTTTTATCAGCATCCACGTCGAACCTGACACACACACATGTGTACACGTATGTGACACTTGCTCGTTCGATATTTATATCCGTAGTCTCGTTTCATCTGATTAGACAAAAAACGACGAAACATCGATGACCGTATTTCGTTGATCTTTACATCGAACTGATTTTTGTGAAAAAAATCAAAAAATCAAAAATGAAAAACTCGTTTGAAATTCTGGAATTTTTTAATTTTTTTTTTAGCAATTGCAAACGTATGACGCCCGGGGTAATTAGAGTTGCGAAAAATACTCCGGGTGAGTGGAGCTGGACCGCAATCCAGCAGCCAGCAGCCACCAGGCACCAGGCGACTCATTATTGGTTCCATCCCTCAATTCTTCCATTCTGTAGAGGTATATCCGCGTCGCGTTGGTCTGTCCTTCCATACCTTGTGGTTAGAAGTGGAGAACCGCCCCACTCGTCAGAGTGTTGTTACGGGTTGATAAAGGCCTGCCATTACGTGCTTTGAGCCGAACTACGGCGCTAGAATTTCGAGCTTTTAGGGTGGAATCAGCTTTTCCACGAACTAACGGTACAAAACCAACTCCCCACGTATAAGTTTTGCTCAAGGGTTATATTTGAATCCGGTGATTCGCCGAGCTCGCTATGGGCAGTTAGACAGGAAGGGCCACATCGCCTCCCCGACTGTTAAATAACTCTTCCGAAATTAACCCCTCGTCAAATTGGGGTTGATGAAAATATAGGAATTCGCCTTTTATATCAAAATGCAAATTTCCTCCCTTTATTTTTCCCTCTCCGAACTTCTTTCTTTCCTGTATATATACACCTATAACGGACGAAGAAAGCTGCTCTTATCTGATCCGGGAAAGCTTTATCCCGCTTAATTTTACTCCCAAGCAAGGAGAGGAAGAAGAAAAGAGAAAAGGGAAAAAATAAAGACAAAAACTTTTTGCATTCGAAGTAGGAATCCCACCTACCCCTGACTCGCGAACAATAAGTTGAGGCCCTTTATTTCACGTTTTGTTTTCCGCCGAGAGTCACCGCGTCGTTATTGCACCGCGTATATAATCGCGGGGCTTCGAAAAAGAGACTTTGGCAATTCCGCGATTCGCCTAAGATTCGTGGAGTTTGAGTTCCCTCGAAGGGCGAGAATTTCGTCTTTGCATTTCCTTTCTCACATTCATAGACTAATTTTTCACTCAGCTGATAGAATTTCGGCAATATTTCACCCCCTGTCGGTATTTCGATATTTTGACAAAAGTTTTGGGAAAAACTAGGCCAAACTGAATCACGTGGATATACCGATGATACGTTCATTGATCGGACAGCATTACGAGATTTATAAAATTTCGGCAAAGTCGAGTGCGATAAATTTATTCGCGAACCGTTCCCTTATCCCACTCCGATCGTGCTCCTTTTTTCCCCTTTTAGTTTCCGTCTCTAAAAGACTTTTCTTTCCTCTATACCGGATGCGGACACTCCCTCTGCTCAAAGTCCGCGACTATAAATCTGCGAAAGAAAATAAAAAGCTTCACTCTATAAAACACTAAGATACAATGGTAAAAATATTTCGAGTTAGATCTGTAACGATAGACATATATAAAAATAAAAATAAAAATAAAAATAGAAAGAAGCAAAAGCTCTGCTAAAACGACGTTGTCGACGACTGACCGGGTCACGTTCCCTCCATAGTTTACTCAGGAGTCCACACTCGACGAGTCACTGACTTTGCTCTCGGTCTTACGCAGCTTAAAGCTCTCGTTTTAGATCTCGCCTAGTCTCGTAGCTAATCCCCGAGCTATGGGGTGTAAAATATATCAATTTTCATTCCAGCCAGGGGTTGTGGTCTCGTATCGGTGGGGGGATCGGATTCCCGTGTATCTACTACCCTAAGGAAAGTTTATTTATTTTTTTCATCGACGGTCGTTTAATGCCCTGTTATACAACACGTGCAGCGATATACGTGCGATACATTTTTGCCCCGAAATTTATCGCGACCTCGAATGTCGTGTAATTTGAATTTTTAACCGTTACTTGTATCAGCCGTAAGAGAATGATCACCCCGACGACGATTGAACGTAGAAAATCTGAAGTTTCATTTTTATTTTATTTTTTATATTATTATTGAAACGATCGTTTTCTGATTAATATAATTCTGGGACAAGTTTGACATTAGGACGGTCGCGAATTTGTGCCGAAAGGCGATTAAGATTCTGTTACCGAAATGTGGATAGCCACTTTGTGAGATGGCACAGAGCTAGACGTGATAAAGTTAAGGGTTCATGAAAGAGCTTTGAAGTTCAAAAATCGCGTCGCCTGAAATTGCCGCGGGGGTACCACCTTATCTCGTAATAGTTGTCGAGTGAAATAGTTTGAGTTATAAAAGTAACGGGGTTCTTAGTCCCGAGGCCGGTCTCCCCTACTTTTCGTCGAGTTTCGCCTTTCCAAAAGTTTTCTCAAAAATTTACAATCCGATTCTTACGCCTCCGCCTGCCCGAAACTAGATTCCTCTAAAATAACGATAATAATAATCATAATAATAATTAACAAGACCCTCTTTTCCGCGTGCGAAATTTTTTCCCATCCCCGATACTTTTTACGGTAAAAAAAAATAAATAAAAAATGAAAAAAAGACGTCAATGAAAAAGTAATTGTTACCGAAAGGTCTGCGAGATCATGCAGTTGAAAAAAATTGAAATATAAGCGACAAGTGCGTTTCCGCATTATTAGATTCTGGAGTATTTCTTCTTTCTTTTCTGTTTTTGTTTTTTTTTTCAATTCTTTCCTTTTTTTCTCTTTTTGCCTTCTCAAAATCTGGAGTATAAATTCGTTGTGCTTGTGCTGTCAACTATTTTTGAGAACGCACATATTTTATACCTTTTCCATGAGGATGCTGTTGGAGTCGTGTGGCGTTGGGTAATATACGTGTTGTGTCTCGTTACGCTGTACATATATATATATATATATTATATATATAAAACATTATTATTATTATTATTATTATTATTATTATTATTATCATTATTATTATACGAATGTGTTTTTTGGGTTTTGCACTGTTTCGTTATAATTATGTGTACATGTATGTACTATTCAACAACGTGAACAGCAGTGGGCGTCGTTACCACCGCAGAGTGCAAACCGCAATGAATCTTATTCATTGAAAAATTGTCGCATTGTTTTTTTTTTTTCTAATAATTTTATCCCGTGTTACGAAAACGCATGTAGGGTCGGGAGAGGTCCGACATAGTCGAGAGTGAAAATTTTTGTGACGAAAAAAATTTCGAAGGAACTTTTAGACACGAATTTTTGCAACGTTACTTCATTCATTCGCGAATCGCGGGCGTGGATCGAAATTAATTATTTCGTCAATGATAAATACAAATTCAGACGATGTTCGATTTTGTGCAGTTAGAAATGAGCGGAATCGGTCGTTAAAAAATTTCATTTTATCGCAAAATAATTTGTTCTTTGAAGAATCAGACGTTCCGAGATTGAGAAAAAAAAAAGCTCGTGGTCTCTGATGATCTTGTGCCATTTAGTGTAACACGTAAATTCATTGTTTGGTTTTATGGGTGTACGTGATGTTTATGGTGTACATTTATCGGATATCACCCCGTAAACGAGCTTTTGCATCGCGTGTCGAGAAAAGTTTTGCAGAAAATTGTTACATCGTACTTTTATAGAGGGTGGAGTTTGTGGGAACGTTGAAATACCCTTTCGCGATAGCGGGATGATCAGCGTTACACCGGAAATGAAACTATTCCAGAAATTTAGTCGCCTCTAACTAATTGATTGCAGAGAGAAAAGGAAAAAAAAAGGGAATCAGTTGAAATGTGTAAATGCAATTAATTGCTTCTACGGTTGAATAGCGAAAGTAAAAAAATCGGAATTCTACTTTTTATTAACGCGATTAAAATTGACGCCGCATACAAGTATAACGACCACTCGATTTCTAGAAGTATTTACTCTCACATTTCGCCCTTAACAACTCGTATATATTTTTACAACCGATACTTTACCTCCCTGCACTACAACGCCGTAAAATACGTCGTTAAATATTTTGTCTTTTAGCGAGTCAACCCATAATACGCACGTGCCAATTTACTCGCGGTATTAATTGAGGCCGTTTCCGGAAAACGACCCCTGAGCCGAATCAATTTTTTCAAGAGAAAGAGAAGAAAAAAATAAAACGATACAACCTTTTCAGGCTTGCGAATAACGATCGCTTTCTGACAAGCTATATGGTTGACAAAAACGGAACTTCAACCCTCTGGGGTTTGACGAGCTGTAAATTAATCGAAACTTCTGAACGCCCTTTTTCCATAAAACAGTATTTTGGACGAGGTCTCACAACATCTGAGAAGAAAAAAAATTAGTTCGATTCAACACAATTTCGTTCCATGTGACACGGTGTTATAAAAATGATAGAAATTCACTTATCGGATAGAAGAATCGTCAGATATATTACATACATATATTTTGGTACAAAAATTCGGAGGATATCGGTCTTTCTATATGAATTCTTCGGACCAACTATCCCCGGAATGATCCGTCGAGCATTTTTAAAATTTATCGTCAATCGATGAACGACGTTGAAAATCTCCGAGTTATTTCTTCGCGTCATCTTCCAACAGCCCCGACATAAATTTTCAATTTTTTCGTAATAAAAATTTTGGGATATCGTGATCGAGGGATGACGAATCGTGCGGAACGTTTTATCGAGAAAGGGCCTGCGGGAACGTGTGTTTCCATTTTCCTGAAACAGCCTCAATTATTCACGAGGATTGGGAGTCGACTATTCCCTTATTCCCGTGTTTCTTATCGTTTCCTCGATTCGCGTGAGCTTGCCCATGGTTCTCGAGGATTCCTCGAGGAATGCGAGGCCGTTACTTACTCGCCGAATTCCGCGATCTAAGAAGTTCGAGTCGACTGAAGTGGAATAAAACGAAACGTCTTAACGTTAATCTTGAAATTAATCAGGTCCCAAAGTTTCGCTAATGCCTTCTATCCACAGGGGTCGTATTCGCCCTTGGTCGTTCGCGTGGGCGTCGTGAGCTCGAGAGTGCGTTTGGATATTAGATGATAGCACAGCTGCTAATAGTGCCCTGAATTATTCCAGGCAACCCAGAAAGCCGGTAGCTCAACATTTGAACTCGTGTCAGTCTCCTCAGCCGTGTTGGTGCGACGTCGATCAATCTTTTACCCCGACGTTAACGGATCCCTGGAACCTTGATCAAGCAATTAGTAGCGTTGAATAAACGGCGTGAGACAAAAGCGGCGCCTTTTTTATTCGCAAATTTGCCAATTCGATGACCTTGTCTTTGAAACTCTTCCCAGTAATGAAAAAGGCGGGATTTAATGAACGAGTGGAGTCGATTTACATACCCGAGTTGTGTCCCAGTCGAAGAAGTTGAAACCTCGGAGCACCAAGCTTTGTGCCACGGCAAAGATCGCGGGTTTAGAAGTTGGGCGAAGTTAGTTGGCCTTTACTGGCTTAGTTTGCCTTTGTTAGTTGACCAACTGTGAAAACGTTACTCCGTGGGAAACTAAAGAGAAGTAAAGCGCTGGGTTCTGTTCCATAAAGATACAACGCCTCGAGATAAACTCGAGTAGATTTCCCGGCCGAGAGCTAACGTCTCTTATTCTGTACTCGTAGATGAACGAATATACCATCTATATATCTAATACACACGTGCGGCTATACCTATTGCCTAAAGCTTTTATTGTCAACTTTGCACGCTCAGCTGTCGCAAATAGCAAACAGCAGACAGCGTTGCTTCTATTTTCGGTTCGATACCTGAGCTTGCGTAGAAAATCGCTGCAGTATTCTTCCGTGGCGAATAAGCTCCACAATTTTATATGAATTTCCGGAGATCTTTTGTTCCCACTTCCCAGAGTTTGAGTGTATACTTTAATTTTCATTTACTTATTTATCTTGTTAAGTAAATGGGATCGGATTTAGCCAGATTTATTCCTTCGTACCTTTATTCTCTTCTTTTCTTTCATGTATTTCTTTCTGTGAATATTACGAGCTTTAACGAAGCCATGAATAATGAAGCTTTGCACAACGCTGGCTGTTCTCTTTCTTCGTGCTTTCGCAGCTGTATATATGGTCTTTCTGTAACTATATATATATATATATGCGTGTGTGTGTGCGTGTGTGTACATGTTCGTGCGCGCGTGTGTGACGACATGCATGTTTTCTTTGCATTTCACATATATCTCTGTGCACCGTGTATAAAGTAGTACGTGACACTCCGTGCCTCGCATGGAATGCATCTTATATACCAACAAACCCGAAAATCTAGTCCGATATACTCTGCACGTATTCATACATGTTGCTTTGACGTCTTGAAAGCACGGACGCAATTTCCTGCTTCGGCTTGAACATATACTCTGACTATAAGCACGAAACACATCTTGAACATACACACTTCCCTCTCTCTCGCTTTCTCTCTACGTTTGATCTAAAAATTAGGGAAATTCGATGCCGGCGAGAAATTCCTCGCTTTGTTAATCAACTAGAATCTTGCATACCCTCCGTTCATCGTTTTTCTCCATAATATTATTACCGAGGTAACAATTTTCTCTTCACACCTCGCGATGCCTCGATCCCATACACGACACCTAGACTCCATATCTTCAAATTACGTTTACAACAAACCATTTTCAACAATAGCTGTCTATACCCACCTACCTACACCGCGACCACTGACAGCTATTGAATTTTCAATTCTGCAATGATATCCATTGTCCCGGTTAAGCTCGATATAAATTCTTTTTCAACGCGAATGACACAATGAGTTTCACTGACATGGATATCGTTGTTATACCTAACGCTTGTCTTCGCGTCGTTCGTTAGCAATGATAATTTAACAAATTGAAAGTCTATTGAATCTCGTGGACAGAGAAAAACTTTCCATTATTTTCATTGTTATTATTATTATTATCATTATTATTATCATTATTTTGTTCTTTTTATCGTGTATTTAAAATTTTTCAGGAAATTCTTCACCGCGAGTGGTAAGCCCGCGTGTTTGTTCAGACTTCGGACAGTATAACTAGGTATATGATATCGTGAATTTTGATACTGGGACTAATTACCCTAGAGCTCCTCCAATCTCGGTGCCCTACATACATAATATACGTTATAGATATAGGTATAAGGCTGTGAGCTTTAACGTTTGCTAGAATCGTAATCTGATTCCTACACGCTCGGAGGAGAGTAACTTTTATACAGTGTATACCTAACCGAGGTTTAGGTCGGTGACCGGAGTTCTTGAAGGGAGGGGACAACTAAATTAACACTTTACGATTTACCCCTTTTTCCCGGATCGCGCGGGGTATGCGATAAAAGCTTTTCGAATTCGCTTGTGAAACGTGACTCGGGCGCGGGGGTGTAGGGTGCGAGAGAAGGGGGAAAAAAATGAAAATTGAAAGTAAAAAAACAGAAAAAAAAAAACAAAAAAAAAAGGAAACCGGAGCTTTGTCCGAAAACTCATTAATTATATCGTTCTGGTTTTAATTATACACGGCGCGAACTTTCGGTAGTAAACAAAAAAAAAAAAAAAATTAAAAAATCGGTTTCGAGCATGAGAAACGCGACAAAATTTCGACGAGGAATTATCAGTTGTGTTTTTCTTTTTTTCTCTTGTTTTTTTTTATTTCTCTTTTTCAACCGTCAAACAAATCCCTCGCGGATTTGAAAATTTAACGAACGGCTTTCGCTTTACCATTTGTTACGTGCCTTTAGTTGCTGTTTTTTTTTTTTTTTGTTTTTTTTTTTTTGTTATTTTCATCCCCGAGGAGTACGCGGAGAGCCCCTCCTGTAACTCTTTATACTTTTTCCAAGATCCGTTCCGTGCTTGTTTCTACTTACGGAACTCCGCCTATAATTCTTTCAACTAACTTTCTACTTTCCAGGGACCAAAGGGCCCGCGATCCCTGTACGACTCGTCCAATACTTTACCCCGAGCTTATTTTTCCTACCTTCTTTCTTCTTCTTCTTGTTTTTTTTTTCGTTTTCTTCTCGTTCGTTCTTTATTCATTCATTTTTATTTTTATTTTTATTTTTATCTTTTTTTTCTCCCCGGGATCGCGGTCCCCCGCGATACTCCTCCGGGTGGCAGAAGGCAAAGGCCGACATGGATTTACCTACCTATCTTCGCTCGGTCTTTACTCCGCAATTCGGAAAGATGTTGCGATGTGGAATGGGAACGACGACTGACAAGTGCCCCGAGGCACTTTAAAGAACAATTTTAAGTTTTCTGTTAGCACAAGGCTAATCAGCTTATACTATATACTTTTATAAACACGGGGGCGTGAAAGAGAAGAAAATTAAGAAAAATATAAAAACGGAGGAGTGAAAATAATAAAATATTTATTTAAAATTACCTAATCCTCGCGAAAAACGAGATGAACGTTACCTGCTCAAATTTTCATCTTCGCTCTGTGCACGTCTTTGAAAAAAAAATAAAACGAGACAAAACGTTCGATTTAACGAAATAAGATTGATGAAATTTTTTTTTTTTTTTCAACAAATCAACGTAACTATACGTGAAAAATTTATCCGCGAAAACCTTCTAATAAAACAGTGTATCTTAAACCTTTATATTGCGAAAGTTTTATCGGTTTGACTATCGGACAAATGGTCGCTGTATCGGAGAATCCGGGAGGCTTAGAATCGAACGAGGATTCTAATAAATAACGGCGATCTTCTCTGACCCGTGGGGAAAGGGAGAACAGTGACCAAAAGTCCGATTCCATATGACGGAATTAATTCGAGTGTTCAGAGAAGAGAAGAGAAAATTTCTAAACTCGAAAAACCGTATCGACATATGGTATACCACCGCCTCTCGTCTATCCAGGACCGAATAGCGCCATGCTCTTTTTGGTCGATAAATAATGAAAAGAAAAAGGAAAAAAAAGCGAGAGAGAAAAAAAATCACAGTTCAATAGAAGCAATTTGAACTAGGCGCGAGGGGGACGGTCTTTCTCTTTTCTTCCTTTTTTTTTTTTTGTCTTTTTTGTTTTTTTTTCTTCTTCTTTTCTTTTTTTTTTTTTTTTCAACCATCGATCCATCAACCACGTTCAGCTATATAGGACTTTGCAGAGGAAAAACAGAGGTAAACCAGATTAACCCGGATTTCCAATCCTGCAAGACTGTGATTAATGGTATTCCATTTTTTATTCGAACGTCATGCCGTGCCGGGTGCATTTAGTCCACGTCGTAACTAACGACTCTAACGATTATTTGCTCCTTTTTTTTTTGTTTTTTTGTTTTTTGCTTTTTTTGTATCTTCGATTGAGTTTATGCCATACCCCTCATCGAAAACGTGCGAAAGTTTTGTGATATTTTCGGCTGCAAAATTAATAACGAAGCTTTCGGCCTTTTTTTATTTTATTTTTTTGTTAGATTTTCGATTTCGAATCACCTCGTCCAGTTGTACCAACTCGAAAAAATGAAAAAAATAAATAAATGAAACACTTTTTCCCCACAAAACTCGTACTTTTTGATCGATCGATAAATTTATGCGAATATACTATAATTCCGATTGAAACGAGTAGAGTAGTTCGTCCCGATTTCGGTAGACTCGTTCATACACCTTTGATCTAAACGTTCAAAGGCACTTTTTTACTTTTTTTTTTCATACACGGCTTTAAACGAACGGAGATCGACGATCCAACGGTGGTTATAGATTCGCAAAATTACACCGGAAGCCGAATCGAGTTCCTGTATACCGTGACTAAGACGCAAAAATCGTTTGTGACAAAATAAGTGGCTTTTAAAGTTTTTCGGTACCTCGAAAACCTTAAATTTTCTTTCGCAGAAATTTTAATATTTATAATTACGCAGAGATGAGCTTTCATCGTTTAGCGACGCTGAAGATGGATTTTTACTTTTTAATTTAATTTTTTTTTATTCAACCCCGAGTAAAAATCTCCTCCCTCGTTATCACTCGCGAAATTACATTTATATAACTCTGGCTAACGTATATTTCGCGTTTCTCGGTAATTGCAGCAACAATGATAAGAATATAAGGAAAATTTATCACCTCACCGGTTGCACACGAGCTTAAGAAAGGCGAGGAGAAAATATTACCCGTGTTTCAGACAGGAAGCTTGTAACTGAAAGCTGGTTTCGGAGAGAGGATTAGCCTCGGGCATAAATTATGAAAAAAAGAGGAGACGAAGACGGAGAGATGAAGAGGAATAAGAAGAATAAGTAGAAGAAGCGGAAGGAAAAAAAAAACCGCGAATAAGAACGAAACCCAGACGATCAGCCCATCTTTCGAGAAGAAGGAGAAAAAAAAATACATATATATATATATTTCGCCACCACCTCCGAGTAATGAATTTTGACGAGAAAAAAGTTCTTTGCGGTGAAAATCCGGGTGTACAAAATTTTTTCAATTTTTTTTGTTTTTTTTCTTCTATAATTTCTGAACAAAAAGGAAAATTTCTCTTTCATTTCTATTTTTTTCTCTTTCTTCTTTTTATTTTTCTTTTTCTTTTTCTATCCGTTATTAATTATAACTCTGAGCGTGACTTTAAAGTATCGGAGAAGTGGATCATCCCTCGGGCTTTTGTTTTCCGTCAATTTTACCTCGGTACAACGTGATAGGATACGAAAATTTTCATGATCTAATTCCTGGGAACGGTTTACCTACTACTGGCGAATAATTTACATAATTTCTAATCAACCTGGAATATATTTTCCAATGTATATACCGCGTTAAGCGCCGATTAGCGGTTATAGTTGGTTAGTTGGTTATCCACAACTTTACCGGATCGATATTTCAGGGATGATTATAAGGCGAATCTACGCGGATTACATATCTGCGAACGAAGAAAGATGTTCGTACCGTATATACATATATACCTATGTTTCGTTTGGAATAAAAATTGAATTATATTACTCGTCAAAGATGTTGCTTTTATTGATACAAGTTCTACTGAGAGAAAATATATGAAGAAAAAAAGAAATAAAGAAAAAAAACCAATTACTTTAAAACGGGGGAAAAAAAAAACGGAAAAAAAATGAAGAAATAAACGGATGTAAAAGCAATCACGCGGCTTCGACGAATCGAATCGTAACCGGCCTTGTCGATATGGGTTTATATTTCAGTTTTAAATGAAGGAAAGAGGAAAAAAAATGAAATAAAATAAAATAAAATAAAAAATAAAATAAAACGAGAGGGAGAGGATAAAATTAAATTCCAATTTCACGGAACGAATGAAAACGATAAAAGAATTGAGAAAAAATATAAAGTAAATAAATAAATTCCAAATCAAAAAAAAAAAGTAAAAAGAGGAATATCGCATACTTCATATGAATATAAATTAATGTTTATATAAATCGGTGAATCGTCTGGATATAATTGAAGCGAATGGGATGATAAAATTTTGCCTTATTTAATTTTGAGAAACGAATTCGTTACGAAAAGATCAAGAATAATCGTCATAGACGATAAGTGGTTGAAGCCTGTTTGAAAAAAATGAAAAAAAAAATATTTTCTCGAAATATAAAATTATGGATATAATTATGGTCGGTTTAAAAAAAAACAAAAAAAAAACCAATAATAATATGATCCGACGAAGCTTAATTATTTCTTAAAATTAAACCCCGATGTAGGTGTATTATTAATCCTGACTTTAATCGGGGCAGTTAAAGTCGAGAAGATTACGTTAAACCAGAATGTTGGGGTTTTGGCATAGGCCGTAATTTATTACTTAACCGTTCCAGAACTGCACTCACACTCGATTTGGCTTACCCTCAATGTACATATACATATATAAATCCGCTTTTTCGAAACCACAATTTCACCACCTCCTAACTCTCGCCTCTTGGCTTAATAAACCTCGCTGTATAACTGCGGGTATATATTCAAAACAAGAAAACAAAAAAAAAAGAACAAAAAAAAATATTCCACAAATTTTCGCTCTATCGATCTCATCGGCGAAGATTTTCGCACTAGATTGAACAGCTCCCACCACATCGTCCTTTCGTCCACTCTATAGCGTTTCACCAGGTCACAACGAGAGACGAAATAACAAGAGAAAAAAAAAAAAAATGAATTATTGATAATTCAATTCGCGATTTTCGAAATATCTGCGATGCAAAAAAAAAGTAAAACAAATCATTCGCGGAGCAAGTTCTTCTCTTTTTCGAAATCGTTCGGGTTACGAGACCGTGGAGACGATTGTTTGACGACGACTTCTTTTTTTCTTCTTTTTTTTTACATTTTCTTTCGCAGAAAATTATCACGCGAAATATCATCATCCGTGTATCAATGTGTACTTCGATATCTACCGTGATATGATTATCGTATCGTAATGTATGGGCGGTTTGATAAATAATTTCATAAATCGCAGCAGCGCAGTATTTTTTGAATTTACATTAGCTGAGTAAATAATTAAGTTGCCTGAAAATAATGTGTATTATACCTTGTATATTATATATATATGTGTCGCCTGTTTTATGTATGTTTTGATAAATATGTTATATACATATACTATACGTATCGTACATACATACATGGAGCTATAAGCATACGTGAATAGAATACACGCTATACCATGGTACAGTTATACGAATGTATGTATGTATACCATAATGTATCGATATAACATCAGTGTACGTACGTACGTATGTATGTACGTACATACTTAGTTATACCGTGGATTTTACCTGTTCTGACTCAAAAAAGTATATACCGTAGAAATTTTTAAGACATACTCAATTTTTGCCTTCCCTTTCGAAAATCAATACCTGATAATTGCAATTACCTACCTGCGACGAAGACCCGTAAAACCACGTGTATATATCGCAAAGAAATTAGACTCTGATTGCGCGCAAGAAGGGCTTGCCTTTGTGTATAACGAAAAAAAACGAAAAACAAAAAAAAAAATTAAAAAATTTTCAACCCCGTCGACTCATGAAGTAAGATATGAAAAAAATTGATCTCGAGCGAACCATACTTGCACGCAGTATTTGCATATGTATATATATTTATATAAATAGATTATCTTCCGCTACTGACATATTATGGCGCTGTTATTTGATTATTCGAAAGAAAAAAGAAAGAAAGAAAAAAAAAACGAATTATTTTTCTCTAACGATTCCGCAGCTGAAAAATTCATTTATTATTGAGTTTATTGAATCTAGGTGGACTTGAGGCACATGGACGAAAAGTCGGGAAGTAACATCGTCGAGGTCGGGGTCGATTTATCCGAATTCTACATGTCGGTTGAATGGGATATACTGGAAGTCCCAGCAGTCAGGCAAGTCCTTTTCTATTATCAATGATTCAAATTGATTCCGACATTCGTATCGACGTTTTCGTCCAACACCTGACCAATAAAAACCTGGACACTCGCCACACGTCCATTTCAACCCCGGAATAAATCCAGTCGTAATTAGGGAAAAACTGGAATCCATATTTCATTTTTTTGGACTTTAGTCTGTTCAATTAATTTCATTTCTTTAGTGCTAATTATTCGCGTTTTTGATTCACTACAATTTATTGCGAAAGAAATTTTATGCTGCGGCTATGGCTAGGCTCGTCGTCTGTAAGCTACGACGTCCTATATAACGGGCCTAAATATACAGGAAAAATTGGAGGCTCCGAGAAAAAGCCACGGGGTGGATACTTCCCACCCGAATAAACGACCGGCACTATAGCCACTCGCGCGAAGTGTCCAGCAATAACATCCGTATCGGTGCTGTATCGGGGAGAATTTTCTTCTCGAACCGCACGTTTCGGGACTTCTCTGGATAATCCGAGTAACAGTTCGACGTGGAAAAACCGGGGAAAGAAATAAAGAAAAAGAAAAATGTGGAATTCCAATCCACCGAGTTCTTTTCCTTATTCCGAAATCGATCGGAAAAGTACTTCAAACTCGTTAATCCGGGGTTAAAACTTACTCCGCGAGATCGTCGAGCGCTTTCATCCCCCGCGGGGTGAATACCGTATCGCGAGATGATTTAATAACTCTCCAAAGCGGTGATAAGACCGAAAAATATATCGTCGAAAAATTATAGAATCGTTAGCCGCGGTTGGTAATAATTTACTCGAAAAACCATTTTTATACGAATACGGGGCTTGTTGCCCGTCGAAGACGTGGGTGAGGTATATCTCCGCGCGTATCTACCTATTCGATAGTCTAAACCGCGACCTTGTTTGATAATGGTGATCGCGAATTGGTCCTGCGAACCTCAGACGCTGCTTAACTCTTGACAAGGGTAGGTAAGGTCTCTCCCGTAGTGCGTGGGCACGAGTTTTGGGTAGAGTGCAGGTTACGGAGGGCAGGGAGCCGGGGCAAACCTAACGAGGGCAACCGAGGGTTGTCTTATAACTTCCCTGGCGTATACCGTACCGAGCTACCTGTCGTATATTCAGCCCCTACCTCATTGTCACGCGAGAAGTAAAACGGGACATTATTTACTCACACACTTCGTCCCTTGCTTACGTGCTTAACTTCTCCCGTTTAAAGCGTAGAAATAATCGCAGCGAAACCGCAGGAAATTTTTTCTTTTTTATTTTTCCAAAGTTTCAGGGATCGACGAAATGAAAACTTTTCTCCGAGGGTAGGAAAAAAGTTTCGTCCGAATTTGATTCTCAGACTCTTTTTTCTTCGCCCGAATCTTTACATATCCGTAGATCTTGTGCGATCCCTGTGTCTATTTAAACGTTATAACATTTTGTTTTTTTTTCGATAGGAACGAAAAGTTTTACACGTGCTGTGACGAGCCCTACCTGGATATCACCTTCAATATAACAATGAGACGAAAGACCCTGTTCTACACCGTAAACATCATCATACCTTGCATGGGGATCTCCTTTCTCACCGTCCTAACTTTTTACCTGCCAAGTGACAGCGGGGAGAAGGTAAGTCTAATCCTTGATGAGAAAATGAGAGACTGAAATTTTTCTTGATTTGTTATCGAGCGAAAATCACCCTTTTGTCTCGCGGGAAAATTATCGACGAGATTGGTAAAAAGACAGACGTTTAATTTCCGTTTATTTCCAGTATAATCTCATCGCGACGTCAAACGACAATAGAGAAAAATATATATTTGTACACAGAGCGTGAAATTCTGGGTCTATATACCAACCCCCGTAATCTTCTCTGTTCATAAATATTCGAGAACCCTTATTCGACGAGAATTTTGTCGAGACGGTCCGTGTTTAACTTACCGCCTCTATAAACGAGCCCCTTTATTATTTTCCCGGTAGAAAAAGGGATTGTTTATAAAACTAGGTAAACGCAAAGGATTCTCTTGGGCAGGATTCAACCCCCGGCTGTGCGAATCGGCGATAAGTGTTAATTTCACAAATTTATAACAACACTTGGTTATCGCCGTGTACCTATACTCGCCGGGGAATGTAAAGGGAGGAAAATAGCGCCCCGATATTTTCTCCTTCAGGTATAGGCACCCACTCTAACTGTTTTACCGCTTCCGCTACGCTTTCCCCCGTTCCGGGTTTCTTTGTTTCTGGGAAAGCTCGTTATTTTCTCTTATCTTTTTTTTTCGCGCTAAGGGGGAAACACGGCGAATGATAAAAAAAAAAAGAAACCCCCGGAAAATACTCCCTGCAGCACGATACTGTTGTACCATGTAGTACGACGTTTTTTCATCATCTCTAACTTGGCCTTTCATGTTCTCAGTATCACTTATAATAATAGGGGTAGAAATAGCCGGAGGGAAGCTTCGCGGCTGCGGAAAACTCCGGCGAAGATAAGAGATCGGGATTTTCTTTTCAAACGCGATTGGCGATGGATTATCATTATTCGTCCGTTCTGGTTTCATTATACATTTTATTTTATCACTTCTGGTAGGATAAGGGAAGTGGAAGTGATTCTAAAAACCACGGCGTTGTAAAATTTCAGGATAGTTGAAAAATACGGAAGAATAAAAATCGATGGAGCAATTTCACCTCGGCTCGTGTTGTAAGATACTCAATTTCGGGAAAACCCAATCTGCTGCTCTTGTATTTCGTCTAGCTTCACAGACCTACTTGCCCTTTGGCAGTTTCTCTCGTTTTTACACCCGCCAGTTCGCCAGCTCGCCGGTTCGCCGATTCGCCGGTTCGCCGGTCTGAAGGCCATATATTTCTTGCGATATTTTTATGACACTAGAGCCAAGGAAAGACGCCGGCAAACAAACCAGAGAGCAAACCATCCCAAAGTAAAAGGAAAACTTTCCCCTTTAAGACACGCGTCAATCAACTTCACTGAATCGATAAGCAATATCGCAGCCACCGCCGGTTATCGACCATCCTGGACCCACCGTGGGCTCGCCTTCTCCTGTATCCAACATCGACGACGAATAACCGCGGAACGTTTTACTTTGGAAGAATTTCACCAACTTTTTATGCTTTATGAAAAGCCAAAAAAAAAGCAAAAAAAATGCCTCCATCGGATCTTTCATCGATTATTCAAACTTCAGAATTTTAATCAAAGGAAAATTCAACGTTCCACCTGAATCTCTGAGAAATAAGTATTAACAACCTTCTTTTGAGATAATTTTTGACCCGTGGTCGGTTAACTCTTCCGCTGATCGCGATCGATCACGTTCTTAGATCCATAAATCCTGTTGTCACGATCCGCGCACAGCGAGCCCAAAGTGCACCGGTATATATTATCTATATCTACAGCTGACATTACCCTGTTCTAGCCTTTAATGGCCTGACATTTCGAGCAGCTAGGGTGTCTGCCTGCTGGGCACAATTTATGTCGTACTCGAGGGCCTTTAGCATCGCCTCTAATTATCGTCCAATTGGTACTAAACCTGGTTTGATCAGGATCGATTACTCCGGCGAGGTGATTACGTATCGCTTCGGAGGTAAAACCCGCGTAACTTTTTCCAAAAACGTTTTTACACGATATTTAGATATCGAAACTGAGATTAGAATTCTTTTTCAAGTATCTATGGCTAAACCATATACCGGTCTTCGCGTCTCTCGCATAGACATGGGTACATAAATATTTATCATATACCCAGCCTCGCGTGAAGATTGCGAATTTTAATATGAATAGACACGACGGTGACAATGGGAGAATGGATCCCATATAGATATTTGCGAGAATCTTTAGCCTGTCACCTCGATCGCGGATATATCGGGTATGATAAGACAGGTTTTTCGCACCTCATACACGATCAGAGGGAAGATGCGTCAGAGCAGAGGCAGACATTCATCCTTTTTCGATACTGTCACTATTGTGTGGCTCTAGACGAGGTAAAGCTATACAGTGGTATGGAGAGGAGATTAATAACGGCGAAATATGCCACCTGCAGCGGTTATTGCGAAAGCAATAAATAGCCGCGTTCGATATAGAACCGTCTGACAAAATAACGTTGCCGTTACCTCGAAACGATAGAATCCTATGCCGAACGAAAACGGTGCCTATATCGCGTATACACCCGTCGAAGTTCTTCCATTAAAATAGTCCAATTCGAGAATATCTGAGCCGGATGTAATTCTACCTCGCAAATATTTGACAGATACCGTTATACCCGACTCGTCAATATATTTCGATTCGACGGTCGAACAGACGGACGCCTTTTTTTCTTCTTCGTTTTTTTGCTATCACAAAAAGGGCGAGGACATTTTTTTTAGAAATTGGGAATAAGGCGTTGAGTTAATTATCGAACATTTTTATCAAACGAAACAACGCCGAGGGCGAAATCTGTGATAATAACGCGACGATAATAAAAATAATAATCATTCGAACGACGTATAAATGAGGCGGTACATCTACGTCCGTATAAAATTTCGAGGCAAAAAAGGTAAACGTAATTGCGCGAAGGTGAATTGAATTGAATGCCCTCACATTTCACGAGTGGATAACGAGAACGGTGCCTAGCCTAATGGGGTGGCTCGGAAAGTCTTTTTTCACCTTATGAAGAAGGGTGTACAGCTCTACAGCCATGTACCAATAAGAAGCGAGACTCCCTCGCCTCTTTACATAACCAGGGTATAATTTGAATATTGTAATTCGCATCTAACGAAGGAAATCCTGATGGAATTTATAAGAATTCCGAACGCAGAGACGCAGACTCTCCAGGCTCTTTCGACTACGTAAAAAATGGATACTCCCGAATCCCTATTCCGCATCCTTTCGAACCCGAGCATAAAATTAATGTTCGTTGGACCATAATGTAAAAGTTTGTCATAAATTTTCATCTATAAACTTTCCACATAGTTTCCGATCCTCGGGGTGATGTCTGTCTCGGTTTGACGCGAATCCACGTATCCCGATACGGCGGTAAAGCACGGAAGCAGTAAAGTTTCGAAGAACCCGTATACTCAGGTGTTGAGGGATGAGAAAGGGCCGGTTATTCGCGTTGTCAATTCTCCCCGTTGGTAGGTGTAAACTATAAGGCATACGTGTACAGTTTCTCCTTCGAATTCTCTGTCTCAGCCAATAACCCATTCCTCCAGCTCGAACCCCTATAAACCCTCTTAAATTCTTGAGGAATAGGACGTCTCCGTCTTTTCAACTTTGCCAACGCGAGTTTCCCGGCTGTCGCGAACCCCGACGTCAAAGTGGTTGCTGTTACAGACTACAATAAGGCTTTACTATCGCCAAGGGACACTCCTTCCCCACCCCTCTAATCGCCGGGTACACGTCAAAAATCCGATTTCGATGCACCGGAACCAGAGATACACGCGGTTAATCGACCGAGACTTAATCTTCCCAACGTAATTCGACTCCGTACGATTCCCCTTTATTATACTCCTCGTAAAAAGGAAAAAGAAGCGGAGAAGAACCCATGGCTCGATTCCATCTTCGAATTACCCCGAAAGCGTAGTTTTTCTCGAAACTTTGGTACGCCTCAGGGGTCCCTATTTTCCAGTTTATACTCGACGGCCTCTCTGTGCGGAGGTATGTACGATCTGCCTAATTGCGGAGCCGGAGATATTCGATTATCGGATATCTGAGCGATCGGAATAACCTGATGATGGTTAATTCGGCTTATCCCGTAGCCTTTTCGTATCGATGGTTATCAGTGCAGCGACAAGCCCATCGCGGCGGCGTAGTACCGCGCGCCTATTATGGCCCTAATCATCGCCTCAATTTATAGTCGAATGCCAGCTAGAGCTGGAGAGATTTCACCATATCATTGTGCTCCCAGGGTGTTCTACGCGAGGAATCTTGAGGTTTAATTAATTCGCCAGATCCCGTATTGTCGAGGATATAATGGACAGTTAAAACGATCCTCGGTGTATCTGGGCTTGCAACGTGGATCTTGAAACGTAGTTAGCTGACGCTGCCGGATCTCCTGATGTCATTTCGTATTTAGAAAAATATGAATAGATCATAAATTCGGTATTTCTGACTCGAGAAGACGTAAGCTCCTCGGTTTGTACCGCAACTTGGGTTTTTCGGAGCGATTAATAATCATAAGCGATTTTCGTAGCTACGTATTCTCGGTTCAAAGGCGAGCTGAATTTATTTTAGGAATATTCATATCGGTTAGAACCCCCTGAGGGGTGGAGACGGAAATCACTACTCGTTCCCGAAGCTGTTAAAGGGGGTTAATCATTCTTACTAATATCCCAACATCGCTTTGGCCTCGTCGGGTACGTATACCTCTTTATATACGTGTGTACAGTGTATTCAAATCATCCCCCTGATTAGAGCTGCTTTTTGTCCGCGACGGGGGGTGAGCCCAAGACTTCCAAAGAAACCGTATCCGGGTCTGTCGCAATTCGCGAGGGAGTATAAGGTCGCGAATTACTTGCTCGAAAGCTTTTCGGCTTACGATACCGGCGAGAAATCGTGCGGAAAATTTCCTCAGGGTCCAGTGTGCGGGGATTAATATTAGAATACGGGTAATGGACGCGTGTTACTCTCAAAAACATGTTTTCCTACATTTTTATCAAAAAAAAAGAAAAAAAAATGTAATTTTCATTCTCATTCCTTTCAGGTAACTCTCTCCATCTCCATCCTCATCAGTCTTCACGTTTTCTTTCTGCTGGTAGTCGAGATCATTCCGCCGACTTCACTCGTCGTACCGCTGCTCGGAAAGTATCTGATATTCGCAATGATCCTCGTGTCTATAAGGTGAGTGTATCGATATCGCTAAAAAAAATCTCTCTCTGCTTGAATACTTCGCTCTTTCTCTTCCCTATCTAAAGATTCATTTTTCGAATGCTCAAATTTTTCCTGTTTCTATTTTACTCTTCGACTTCTGAGATGAAGCCGTTTCTATGCAGATTTCAGGTTCTTATTCCCCTTTTCAAAAAACAAAAAACAAAAATAAACTATGCATGTCGGTTTTTCCGTATCAACGCTCACCCGCCTCCCAAGCTCGATAACGCATGTATAGGTAGGTGTACGTGTTGTACGGTCCATTTACGTGATAACCTAGATATTGGAACAATGAACTTTTGTTCTCATCTAGAGAAGGTGGAAAGCTGGAGCAACTCAGCGTCGCGCCGATATCAAATACTCGCGTTGTTTGTTGCCCGTATATGTAGGTATATCGATACAGCGATTACTTCGGGAAATAGATCCCGATCGCATTGAGTCAAAGAAATCGAAGAAAAAATGAAGCAGGAGCGATTTTTTTTTCCATTTTATTTTATTTTCGTTTCCTTCACTAATTTCGACTAATTATAACCCTAGATACATTTCGGGAAGAATGAGGCTCCCTAATTTCCCACGGGGTGAATCTAATTCGATTATTTCTATCGCGAATTTTCAATCGATCGGCAAACCCGGGATTTTCGAATGAAAAGTTTTCGCAGGAAAGTTGCAGGGGGAATTTTGAAAGCCTTTGGCGTTACTCGGGTCTCGATTTTTTCTCTCTTCAATTTTTTCCATAAATCTGAGAAACGGTGGTCTGGGTTTTCCATCTCTAGCCATTAGTGGCGAACCATCCTATGCCACCTCACTTGACGGAAGTAAAGAGCTGTTTTCTTTGTCATGAAAAACTTGGCAGCCATAGAATGAATCAGAAACTTTTCAGAGACGAATTTATGGCTGTGCCGGAGTATCGTGAACTTTTTCGCTCATTTCACGCTGTCCAAAGATACACCTAGTAGCTCCTTTGCTCTTATTCTACTTTTTCCCTATTCTTTGAAGCAGTAGACTCTGAGCCACGATTAATAGTCCGGGGAGAACAAAACTACCTCATACTTACAGGGTAGTTTTTAAAAATACTTTTACTCGGGTAAAAAAAAATTTTTTTTTAAATAAAAAAAAGCTCTACCGCACTCTTTATCGCGAAGCTTCTGTAATCTGGTCTTTGTACTTCGAGCCGGTCGTTTTCGCTTCAGCCATAGGAGCTTGCAACTTATCTAAGGTACATAATAATGCCTTTAAGAAGTGGCCAAGGAAGATCCTCCAGGTATTGTCAAAGTTCATCCTGTAATAACTGATTACAGAATATTGCTCATAGTTTGGTAAACGTCAAAGCAATCTTGCGATGCTAGACAAAGGAGATGACGAGTTTCGTGTTTAACTTCGGTTTATATCTACAGAGAAGCTGAGGAGTACTTCAACTGTGAGATTATAATTAGGAATGGTAGCTGCTTTGAGTTCTCCTGAATAATTCCAGTTCCCGGATATTATAATAAAGAAAATATATATCAAAGGGATTTCGAAAGCGCCAAATAGTTTTTCCCACTATCGAAGAAAATTTCCTCGGATGAAAAAATATCACCAATTTGAGATAATTAAGCTGAGGCCAGCGCGCGTTATAGTTTGATCTAAAGAAATGGTTCGGAGTAAAGCTTTCCGCGAGATTACTGTCGCCTGAAAATATATAGGATAACATTAGTTTCCTGGGGGGATGAAAGCCCTTTTTTTATATACCACAGACTTGTCGCAGCGGGAAAAAAAATAATTCCTGAACTAAGTGCGAGAGGGTGAACCTTGATTCGTAACACGACACTGGGTACATGCGATCATTCGGTAAGGTGACACTTCGAGTCATCTGAAGAGAGCTTTTTCTTAGTTTATACTTCACTCCGTTGAAACTGATAACAAGTGCCAAAACTTGGTTGATTTTGATCAGGTTTACCGTTTTTCGGCTCTGGTTTTTCTCACTGTCGCCAATAATCCTGAAGCGATTTCCCCCGGGGTACGCTTCCCCTCTATATGCGCGAAAATAACACGTTTCGGATAAATCGGCATCTGCATGATATCCGGGAGCTTTTTATCTCGATTGCAATCCAGAAGTATAAATTTTTGACAGTTTGTTTGCGGATTTGTAATCGAGTGTGAAAAAGAAAGAATCGTAACTTTGCGACACCTTCTCTCTTCGTTTCCTCGATAATTATTCAAATTTTAATTACCACAGTCTTAACTTTTGACGACCGACGCCGTAGGGGTTTTCGAATATTTCATCCCCTCGCGATTCTCGAGAGAAGCAACTACGCGCACCCTAGCCTTCTCGCCAAAGTACGACCGCGGGCTTCTAGTCGGTTCCGGGTTACCCAGAGAAACCTGGTTCTTAGTACGGCGGAGAACTCTAGTTTCCGGAAGCGAAACGCTCGTAAACCGCGTCCCAGAACCGTATCCGGTATTCAGGTATTCCGGTATATATTCAGGGAACAGCTCCGGCCCCAATTATAAATGCATACGGATTTTTCAGCGCATAAGAAAGAAAGAAAAAAAAAAAATGGGATAAACTCTGTAGTTTAATTTTTCAAAAAAATGTCAAATAGCCAGTTTGAGTAAATAATTCTTTTTGCTCCTCCGAGTCTCGATCCTTCGCAGCTTTTGAGCTTCCCGATTATCTTTGTAATTTATAAAACCGGATTATACTGCGTGGGGGTGGCTCACGGTTCCCTTATTGTTAGATTTAGAATGTAGGGGGTAGATGGGTAGGCGCTGCGTTATACCTACCTACCAAAAAGCAAAGCCACATTCCCCGGGCTCTTGGTAAGAGAAAACAATTGTTCTCTTGTAATATCGCGTGCTTTGCTGCCCGTGTGCTTTCGAGTACCAAAAATATTGGTTCAGCTTTTCCCAAAGGGGGAAACGTGCGCAGCCCGGTCCACAAATTAAAGTTACAAAGGCACTTCGTTCTCCAATACAAACAACCTCCGCAAATTCCCTCTTTCTCTCTCTCTCTCTCTCTTTACAAGAGGGAGAAAGGGGGATGATAGTATTGAACAAATAACGTGTCGACTAAATACTAATTGAAAATGCTATGTACAGATCCTTAAAAAAATTCTTAAAGAAATCCCTCAAAGTTCGACGACGTTTTTCGTACCAAAAAACTGTCGTGAGTTCCGAGTCCTAGTTTACTCTCCTTCCCGTACCTTTTTATCTAGTCGTTTTTCGAGCCACTATCCATCCAGATAAAGTAAGTAGCTACACCAATTTAGAGAAAAGTGGTATTGCCCTCGTGAGCTCAATCGCCGTTACTCGAGGGTAAAAAGCTCTGACCCCCGAGGGAAGGCCTCGACTTGATCTGTTTTTATCTACTACGTGCAGTAGGTGTTCGCGGTCTCTACTTCTACCCCGGGTGCGATTTCTGTTCATTGAAATAAACGGCTGTTTAATCAAATTCGAAAACGCGCCTACCACATAGGTATATCTGTTTTCAGAATTTTCGACCGTTCCTTTTTCTTTTTGATACTTTTTTTTAGTAAATTCATCTACACCCCTCTTTCTCTCTTTCGTTCTCGCTCTCCCTCTCTCTCTCTCTCTCCCTTTCTCGCCCCAGAAAGTTCACACGGAATTAGTTACACGCATTGAATGAACCTGGTCTAGCAGATAACTCAAATCCTCTATAAACAACCGGTGCCAAACGATCCACCCTGATAAGTCGACTAACAGTAATTCCCTAGCGTTAGACTCTGCCAATTATCTCACGATATCGTTTAGCGCACCAGAATCTGCACCATGTAACCCGCGGAAACTCAAACCTTAGATATAATTAAAATTTCCAGCTAAGTTAACATAGATGAACCTCGGATAATTTACGTTACTGAATTTATTCCAGCAGCGATTGGAAATCGTACAAATTTCTGTTTTCCCTTTTTTTTTTTTGGTTTTTTCGTTATTTTTTATTCATTTACAGCGTAAATCGCGGTAAGAATTATTTGCGATTCTTCGAGACGGTGCAGTGCGATTTGTCGTATCTACCTGGAGCTTTAAAGACGGTTCCGGGAGCCGTTGCAGTAGGTACGACGCCACAGCTGCTCGCACATTACGGAACATTAATTTTGAAAGTGTCCCCATTCGAAAGCTCCAAGAGTTCATTGACTCGTACGATGCTTTCATGGTATAAGCTCTGCGGGTAGTGAAAGGTCTTTCAAACAGCTACACGATGCTAGTGCTTAATATTAATGGCTGCATTTGCGCAAGGTACTACGTGTCAACGGCTTAAATACGAAAACCGCGAGAAAAATAACGAAGATTTTTTTTTATAACAGAACTTTCGCTACAGTATTCCCTAGTCCGTGCAGATATGTATATGTCTCCATAAAATTGAAAAAAAAAAAACCAAAAGCTGGACGCTTTTCACGCATCGAAGAAAAATTAAAGCTCTGATATTCATGTTAAAAATGATAATGATAACGAATCTGAAAACTGGAAGCTGGATAATACTCAGGGAAATTAATGACGCGGATTTTCATTTCGTTTTTAACGCAAAATTCGTATTTTTCTTCTTCGTTAATCGGCCTGGATCATTAGAAGTGAATAAAATAATTGGCGACACGGTGATTAATTCAAGGTTTTCCACGTTTTTCATCATCGCACAGAATTGATGCAGAATTCCGTTTCCGAATGGAACAATTATTCTTCCTTCCTTCGTATCGATTCGTGCGATACTCGAGCTGGATCATACCCTTCGTGTTTTGAGTCAATCAAACCGAGGCTGAAGTTTTTGGGAAGAAACGATAACCGGAAGCTCTGGGGCAGCTGAAATTCGAGTGAATTTTACAGCCCCGACTATTTTCTGAAGCATCGAAAAAACGCCTCCCTCAAGGGTGGATGAATAGGCGGCAATCGAGTAGCGAACGAAGTTTGACACTCGAACGAAAATTCTCCCCAATTAATAGAATAAATATTCGCCGTATCTCGGCCGACGAAATTTCCTGAAAACTCGAAATACCTATGAAATCACGTATTATTAAAATCCCGGGTGCCACCAGACGCGAAAAGCTCCTACCCCCTGCCGGCGAAACTTGTTATAAATGAATTTAATTGCTTCGCGAAGAGCGAATGTGTGTATATACAGTTTGCGGTTAAATCGCACTCTCCCGTTATAGCCGCGTACGTGTAATAAAACAGCGCTTGGCTTCTGGCAATTTAGTTATTATAATTAGAGTTGACGAACCGCAGAATCGCGGCTTGGGCACTAGACATTATTATATACACACGTAGTTGTGCGACTAGGCGATTCACACGCGATGAAATTTTTACCCGAATTCCCTGCCCTGCGGAAAAGTTAATTAATCCTATCTCCGTTTGCTTCATCTTTGGATCTCCGCACTACCCGTGATCGCAGAAATTCGGTTCAGCTAACCAACGCGTTCCGTTAAACACACCGCGGATTCTAAGTCGGTCGAATCTAACGATATTAAGCCTCCGGTCTTACCTAATGCCTGGAAACAACGTAATCGGGATGGACGGGTTGGTCTTAGTCCTGACAAAGGTGCAACGGAGATTAGGGACAGGAATTGCGAAACTGGGTACATCAGGGTTCGGGAACGGTGATCGATCCTCGCTGAGGAAAAAGGGAGTGAATAATTCCGCCTTCTTCTTTATTTCGGGAATTATTCCCTCCTGTGTTTCTCTGAACTGAGGGAAAAGGGTGATTCGCCTTTTTTCTCACCTCTTTTTACCGTTCTCATCAAATTTCATACAGTCGTACACATAGAAAATGTAATTTTGGTCTTCCGAGTTCTGAATGGGCTGCGTAACCATTCGTTTCGAAGTTCGGAAAATTTATACCTCCGAGAGCCGTGCTGGGCCGTACCGTCCCTTCTTATAACCCGAAAGGCACCCTTATGCTCCGAGAGCTCGGTCCAAGCCCCGAAATACTCTCGAGGGATGAACTAGAACCGAAAAAAAACAAGAAAAAAAAAAAAAAAACGGGCTCTGATGAATTTATTAAGCACTCGGAACAATTGTGCGAATAAATTATTATTCAATATTCGCAAACAAGGAACCGGAAGGCCTCGGGAAATCGTTTTCGCAAAGTTTCCTTACGTCGAGGTTGAAATTTTTTTTTTTTCAATGTATATTATAATTATTATATCCAACCACTTCGGAACTGTCAACTGGTTCAAGAACCGGGCAAAGTACGTAGAAGCAGCTGTCTTCGTGATGAACAAACCTCACCGGTAGCTTCGCCCCGGATTTTCCACGTCTACTTTGCACCACGCTAAACTGTTTAGTAAACTTTTCGTGATCGATCGTTGTTTGCTCTCAAACTACGTTACCAGCCAGAACACTCACCCTGTCTTGTAGCACCCTTTGGTATCGATATACTCCAGTCAGATGCTACAACGAATCTCTTCTGCACCACGGTCTTACGCGTTGAATCCCCCGTTGCATCTCGGGAACTAGAACCAGTCAATTGACAGAGCGAAAGATAACCGCCCCGTCCGTCGAACTTCGACATTTCCAATTAATCGATACACGGCTCTTTGTGCCGCGAATCCAAACAGTGGAATTCACTTCGCGACTCGAAAATGGCAGAGCGATCGTTTGTACCACTCTTCGTATTACCTTCGAGCTTTTAAGTCACATGCGGCTTACGACTCGGCAACTTTTTGGGTGTATAAAGCACTTGGGTTAACGAGATATCTGCAGCTACTGGACCGGAATCTCCTTCGTCTATTCTTTGAAGCGCCAAAAGCTGCTCCATCGATCTCCGCGATCGGTGGTTTCTCCCTTTCGATTGAGTAGACGTAGGTACGAGCTCGGCGAGCCGATCGCAGATAGAGAGTGTCGACGTCTTTGTCGCTTTGCCAAAAGTCGATCTTTATCGTTCTCGTTTTTCAAACTAACATAACTATTCGAGTACAAGGGGGAATCCGCGGGTTTCTTCATTCTTCTTTTGTGGTGAATCCAATCGATCGGAACTAAACTGATTGAATTTGTGACACAGCAGCAATTGCGTCTGTAAAAACGATCCTCGGATCTTTCCCGCGCAGAATTTCACCTTCTTCTCTCTTTTTCGCCGGGATCTATGATTCTTCGATCTCGCAGTAGCCTCCGATCCGATTCGATATTATTCACCCACTGGGTAGTAGCAGTGGCATTCCGATCCCCATGGAATGTTTATCGGAGATGATTGGGATTCATGGGGACTGCCAGGGTGTGACGGGTTCAAACCGAACTGTCGAACGAAAATTCCCGAGCTTTGGAACTAGGAGATTCCAAATTCTAAAGATGAGACATGTATCTTGTGAAGAAGAGACACGTCGGGTATGAAGGCGACAAAGTCAGACCCCTGCACACGACAAGAGTGAAGTATTGCTCCGAGATTAGAAGAGTCGGTCTTCCTCCCACAGTTACAGTTTCACCCTCTTTATATACCTGCGTAAGTGCGCACCATTTCACCGGCAATTACGGACCCGGCTTCCATCCAATCAACCGGGGGAGGATAATGGCCGAAAAAGGAAATTTCGCTTCCGCTTAATTGTAATAATATAGAACACTCGCAGACTCGTTTCACCTGGTAATTTCTCGCTCGTGCTTCATATTTATGCTCGATTTTATTTTCCACTAAAATGAATAGCCCAGATTTAAGCGTAATCGAAAATTTAGGCGCCTCGTAACGCGCAAACTTTCACCCTTAAAAGTCCGTTTTCACCATCGACGAATTCTCTTTGGTCGCTCCGGGCGAGATTATAGGGGTATTGGTTGACCGATCGGATTGGTCAAGGGCTGTTTTTTTCCGGAAGACAATATCGCGTGAGACGTATTCTAGAATCCTCTATGAAATAAAAAATACCAAAAATGTAGCGCCTATTGTATCAAGTTTTGCAAAAGGAGAGAGAAAAAGTACGTTCGTGATGACAGAAAATTACGCACCTTCTGAAATTTTGCGAATTAAAGAAATTCCGAAGGATATGCCACAGGACATTGTTCAGGGAAGATGACCAGCCCTGAAACATCCGGGTTGATGCATCGGAGCTCTTTACACCCTGCGCAAAGTTACCGAGAAGAGAAATTCCTCGCTGTGACTTTGGGAAGGTAGAAAGCGACTTTTTGGGGTGTTCGTACTTCCGATTGTCAGTGTAATAACTTCTCGTATATAGGGGAGTAATTAGTGAGGAAAGTTGAGAAAAATAAGGGCGGCTCTACACCCCTTAAATCGCATTAAAGTACTAATGACGAGAATCAAGGGGCCGTAAAACTATCACGCGTCAACGGCTAAGTGTTCAGCTTTCTAAGGGTTGGACCCCAGGATGAAGTAAAGTGAAGTAAAGTAAGTCCGTAACGTCGATCTCGAAGTGAACGAAACGAAACGGAACAAAAGTCCGACGGAGCTATAGGTATAGTATACCAAACAAAACCGTCGGAAGTTTTTCGGCTGAAAAATTAATATGCACACAGTGAAAATTTTGCCCGGTCGAACGATCCTTCCTGAACAAAACTAATTACCGAACAAATCCGATAGAGCTGAGAGCGCGGTAAGGCCAGCCACGCCAAACCGGGTTTGAATAGGGCAGCTGAGGTCGCCGAAAATAGCTCGTGCTCTGGAAATTAACTATTAAACGTCATTAGTCGAGTCTACAGGCTTGTTTTCACGCTTTGGCTTTAGGCTTTCCATTCGGTATGGTTTTACCGAAAATTAGAGATAATTGTGGCACCGTTTTTGCGGCAGGCACTCAGCCATTCCCTGCATTAAGCTAGTCTAGCCTCGTTTTGACCTTCTTCTACGAATCTGGCTGGAATTTTGGGTGATTAATAATCGCGCTGTTCACCAATCTGGAAAACTGGAGAATTGTAGCGATTCTAGCTGCCAGAGGCGACTGTTGTCGACAGCTTTTCTCATTCATTATTTCTTCGCGTCGGAGTAAACCCGCGCCAATTGATGATCTGAGAAGATCTGAGAAGATACGTATGGAGATAATGAAGGAAGGTGGGACAGGTATGAGAGCGATGAATCGCTGGTAAGAAGAACTCCAAGCAGGAAGTTTCCTGGGGCCTAAACCCCCGTGCGAAATCCTTAAAAGTTTATTTTATTCAGGTACGACGTAAAGCGAAACCAGAGGCGGAAGCTCCGAGCTCATTCTTATGCATAGTGTACTTTTATTCTATTTGATTTTTATTTTTATTTTTTATCAATTTTACGACAAAGTTATTTCCCCCAGTTTACTCCACCGGTTTTCCGTTCACTTTTAAAAGGGGATATTTTTCCTCCGATGAAATGAACACGGACGATTAGATCAACGTGACAAAGTAAAGGGAACCTCTCGGATTTATTTTCCACCCCCTAACCATCAAAGAACTCTGAAATGGGTTCGAAAGCATAGAGTCAACCACCGGAGGTATGGATTGACGGAAAACGAACGAGCAAATGGGTAAACGGGTAAACGGAGACCAGAAAACGGACGAAGGTGGTCCCAGTGGCAATGCCAGTGGCACATTAATCAGAGCCAGCATCGACCAAGTGTCGCCTATGTCCCACCCTTCCAGTAGCGAGAACTTCAGGACTCACTGGCTCCTGGACTACCCTAGCATAGATTCCGGGAGGGTAGAGTCTCTGGAAGTGCAGGGAAAAAAATGAAGAAAAAAGTTCTGATGGAAAAATTTAGAACCGCGATGACGGCCTTTCATATTTCCGCAAAGTTTCCCCTTGGAATTTAAATTAGTCTTCGATTTATTTGGGCATCTATTGATCAGTGGAAACGATGGCAAAAACGGGGCTCATTCGGTTTATGGAAATGATGTTTTTCGCGAATCTAATTTCCCGCGAATCGGAGCGCCTCGGTTTCGGGAATATAATTGTCGTGGAATTCCGCTACTGTGTTCCTTTTCTCCCCGTACAAGAAGCAGAGCTTAACCCCATGGACATACGGCGACTGTTCCAACGGGATGGGATACAGGCCGGAAATTCGAAAGATTGGACTTTGAGATCAGCGAGAGATCCTTCGACACAATCACGGCCTCAGTGTCCGTTCAGTCTGAGTGAAAATCGACTTCTTCTCTACGAAGTTGGGGGATGGAACGAAACTGAACCCTTGGGTGTGGTCGTGATGGTTTCCGTTATTTGGCGACGATCTTCATCCAGTGGATGGGATAAAACCGCGAAAAATAAGGGAGGAAATAGAAACCGAAAGAAACTCGCGATTTCTCACTCCAATTCGTCGTTCTTATTCGTCCGAATTTGAAACGTACGGTTTTTCACTGTTTCAGTATATGCGTGACCGTCGTTGTTCTTAACGTTCACTTCCGGTCACCCCAAACCCACAGGATGGCGCCTTGGGTGAAACGAGTATTCATTCATATACTTCCGCGGCTACTAGTCATGAGAAGACCGCAATACAAGTTCGAGACAAATCGGTAAGTTGGAAGTTTCATTTTTCACCGTTTAGTTATTTTTTTTCTTCCCCGTCGGGGATGCGGTAGTTACAGTTGCGGAAGAATTCGAACGGCAGGAAGCTCGAGACAACCGGAAAACATTCAACTTTGAATTATATATCGAGTAAAGGGCATATAAATTTAATCTACAGTTTTACTCCGCGACATTCGACACAGATATTCACCCGGTTGGATGTATACCTCTTTTGGAACCTTTCCAATCGCACCCTCGCCTTGTTTTCGGGCCGCAAAAAGGACCGCCGACGGTTCTCCGGAGCCGGGTTAAAGTTCCTCATTTTTAAAGTTACGAAAACGATCTCGAATTTTTCAGAAACGCTGAAAAGTTCCGAAAATTGATGTTGCCTTCACCCTTTCTCAAAACTGTGAATCTGCGATATTGAAATTCGTGAATTTTACCCGGCTCCGATTCCGCGATTCGAAAGTTGCGGAATTTGAATTGAGGATTTAAGAAACTTTCGGTTTCCTTCTCCGGCTGTGACTTTTTCTATAATTCGATCGATCCGGAGAGAATAAGGCCGAATCGAAGAAGAACGGTTTCTCCAATTTCTCGATCTGCATTTTTCCCTAGATACTCTTCCGGCAGAGTCTTGATGCGAACGGTACGAGGCAAAGAAAAACCATGCTATTATCCCTATCATCCAACGGCTCAAGACGACACCGAAGATCACATAAGACCGAAGAGATTCCACAGTCGTGTTTCATCGAAGGAGGATCTCTCGCCGTCTAGGTACGCCACATACATATAAAACCCTTTTATTTTATAAAAAAATTATTTGCCAAAAAATGAATTGAATAAAATAACAATTTTTACCATCAAATAATTTATAACGTATCAAAAAAAAAAACCTCCAGCCTCGCTGACGGCGTCCGGTTCGGTGGCAGCTGTCAGATTCACGGACCTACTTTGCCACCACTTCCGTTACCTCTTCACTCGGAGACCGAGGAATTGACAGTTTCCGGTGACGGAGTTATAGAAGAAATGAAAAGTCCTGTACTGCGAACACCCCCGGTATTTTCACACTCAAATTGTCCACCGGAATTGCACAGGTCTTGCATATGCGTAAGATTTATCGCCGAGCACACCAAGATGCTCGAAGATTCGACAAAAGTAAGAATTCGCAATTTCATTTCCTATTTTTGACTGAAAAAAAGAACTCGAACAATCCTGACCAAATTTCATATGACATAAAAAAAGAATTTGATGACATCTTCGAAAACGTCGATTTTTTTTTTCTAGATATAATTTCGATCAACAAGAAAAATGAGTGAATAATTTTTTTTCAAATTTCGCTCTTTTTTTTCAAACTTTTTTTTCCCCCTTTTCGTTCGGATTCCAGGTGAAAGAAGACTGGAAGTACGTAGCGATGGTACTCGACAGATTATTCCTATGGATATTCACACTCGCTGTATTGGTCGGAACAGCCGGTATAATTTTGCAGGCACCGACCCTCTACGACGATCGAGCACCCATCGATAAGAAATTTAGCGAATTCGCGACCACCACCGTTGTCCGATGTCCGCCCCAGTAGTCCACGCCCGAGCCCTGCACCGTAGCCAAAAATTAACCCTCCCCTCCCCCCCCCGTCATCCCCCAGTGAAATTAACCCCCCCACCCCCCAACCCACCCCCCAAAACAAAATTACGGCTAAAGGGCTCTACTTCGTGAAACCAAAACTAAAAAAAAAAAATGAAAATGAAAAAGAACGAAAAACGTTTAAATATAACGAAAAAAAATTAAAAAATTTGTAAGAAAATTAAAAATCCAAACGTGCCTGGCGGACTAGACTGAACTCGTCGTTGACCACAGGCCGATTATATGGAATAATAATTCGTGGCGTACCTTTCAGTTTTTCGCGTGTGTGTGCGTGTGTGTATTTTTTGATTTTTTTTTCTCTTTTTTGTTTTCTAGTTTTTTTTTTATTTTACTCTCGTTTCTTTTTGTTTTTCCTTTGAATACTATTCGTCGGGAATAGGAACAAGACCGATCGAATGCAAATATCACCAAGCGTGGAATACCGCGCGAGCCGCGAGAAGAGGAAGGAAATACGTTCGCGATGTCAAAAGACACATGGAGACGTCGAATAATTGGAGAAAGAGAAAATGAAATGAAATGAAAAATGAAAATTCTTTATTATTGTGACAATTAAATTTGCAAATACAGAGAGTAAGTGATCGAGGGAGTAAGCGAGTGAGGAAGAATTATTAAGAGAGAGAGAGAGAGAGAGAGAAAGAAGAAATAAAGAGAAGAATAACAAAGAGAAAAAAAAATATTTCATTAATTATACGAAAAGTTGACGAAAGGAAGAAATATTATAACGTATACGACAGTTCCCATTAACGAACTCGTTATCTTCGGAGTCTGATTATATCATCGTACGGTGGAGTAAAATTGTAAAATACAAATACCCGTATTCAACGCGAAGAGGGTTGAAAAATTTTTGCTGATTTATTTCGTGTACGGTATTTAATGTACGGTGAATATAATAATAAATCGGACTATGATTTTTCTTCCGTGAAAGGGGAGAGAGGAAAATAATGTAAAAGAAAATAAAAAAACGAAACCAGGAAGAATTATTAAATATCTTCGAAGGTGAGGGAAAAAAGAAGAGGATGAAGCAGAAGAAAGAAAGAAGGAACAATAAAAAAGGAAGAAAATAAATTAAACCGACGATGAATATAAAACTGAAATGAAACGAAACGAAATGATAATGTAATGTAATGAAATACGCGAATATATACGTGATCACCAACGCGTTATAATATATTGTTATGACATAGTCTGTGCTCAAATTTTCGTAACAAAGCTGCCATTAGTTAATCGTTAATAAAGGAAAATTAAAAAAAAATAAGAAAAAAAAAATTAACGCAAAATAAAAACGCAATTATAATAACCAGTATTGTATTATAGCTAAAAGGATGCCCGATAAAAGCTCGTAGCTAATATCTGTATACGAGGTATATCCTAAACCTAAACCTTAACCTAAACCTAAGCCTAAACCTAAACCTAAACTACCCTAAGAAAAGCACCTCTAACAGTTTTAATTCATTCATAATAAGCTGACGTTGTATTTCCGCGGTTCGTTGGCCCTCAGAAATTTAATCATTCAGGCCTCGAGGATCAAGCCTCGTATCTCTTACCTCATCCTCCGTCCTATAGGCGAGACACGAGACGCAAATTATAATTGTTAACGAACAGAATAGAAAAGAAAATAAATAAATAAATAAATAAATAAATAACCGCGATTTTCGTACGAGCAGTGTTTCAGGGTTCCCACTGTTTAAATCGCCCACGTTATCGCAGCTATTTTTTATTTTCAATAATTAATTAGTATACTGATCAGTCGCTCATTACGTCTCTCGCGCATTCTGCTGTAAACGCATCACCGCGAGAGGGTGGGAGACCGTTTATTTTCTCTCGTTATTAATTGTTCATCGGAATTAACGGAATTTAACGCGATCTCGTAAAGGTTCCTCGAACGAAACCGCATATATGCATTATATCGCGAATCAAAGGAGACAACGATCACGATAAGATCTTGCGATTGATTGAATATGTATAGAGATTTAAAAATACGTTTTGTATACCTGGTATATAATTGATTGTGAAAAACAAGAAAAAAAAAAAAAGAATAATTGATAAATGAATAAAATGTAATAAAATAAAATAAAATAAACAGTTTACGTAGAAGTGATAAGTAAGTAAGTACGTATATGTAAGTAACGATATGTAGGAAATTATTGATTATTATATATATATATAAATATTATATATATATATAAATACAAACCTAAGACTGTAGATACCTAATTTGCACATAGGCATATTTATATATAAAATATATATAAGCAACCACACAAAAAATAAAATAAAAAAAATAAAAAAATACTATTCGCGGGCGAAGACGTCATTTTTTTATTCAATTTTTTTCATTGGCGGTAAACGACGAGTTGATAAATCTGTAACCTGATTATTTGTCTTTTTTGTTTGAAATTAAGTTCAATAAGAAGCGAAATTCGTTGCAAAATTTTTATTGACCGTTAATTAATAGAATTATTTATTTTGAAGACGATCACGTATCCCGCGATTCATGTATTTATTACACGTGAAAATGAAATATTTTGTAAGAAAGAAAAAAGAAGAAAAGCTGAAAAAAAAGAAAAAATATAAAATAAAATGAAAGCATTATATGATAACAATAACCAATAGAAAGGTAAGGACAAGTAAAGCATACGAATTCTAAAGCTGATAGTTGTAGAATGTTGAGTGGCCATCGGAGTCGCTCAACACTGTAGTTTATTATCGATGTTGCTATTTAATTATCGTTCTTTGTTTATTTATATAGCCTCGAGGTAATTTTGTTTTTAAGAAAAGAATCTCGAATTTTATCGAACTTTCGTGGTTCTGTTCTGAATAATTGTTTTTAAATATTGATAAGTGTGTAAAGAAAAAATCGAGTAATTAAATTCAAAAAAAATAATTTTCATTTTAGAAAATCACCATCGGAGATTCAGAGTTATAGTTATTAATTGATTGATTAATTGATTGATTAATTTCATAATCACACGATTCTCTGACTATAATATATTTACGACAGATGTGATTGGGACCAAAAATCGTCAGCTAATAAAACTGATATATTAACAATAATCCTTCAATCTTGATCTCATTCTGGTCTGAAAATCGAATTTCCCATAAAAAAAAAAAAAAAAAAACTAATTTTTGAGTTTTTGCCAATAACCGAATTAGGGAGCCGCAATTTCACACACTTGACATTATTTAATCGAACAAATTCTTTCGCACAGGGCTTAGATCGTCGCACCCAGTCTAGTTGTCCTATCTGTTGTTGAGTACATATATTATTTATAAATTTATATAATTATCGATATTACCAGCCAATATACCGAAACATAAATAACTAACTAACTAACTAACTAACTAACTAACTGATCATGAACATAGAAACCCATTTGTAAATAAAAATAGACCTTAGGATAGGTAGATATATATATTATATATATCTAATTTAATAAATAAAAAATATTCATTTAATTATTAAATAATTTGTCGGACTTTTTAAAAGACAATATATCATTTCGGTACCACTAAAAGAAAGAAAAAAGGAAAAACCATATTGCTCACTGCAGTTTACACGGTGGAGAAAGAAAAAAAAAATTTTATTAATTAATAAAAATGAAGATAAAATAAATTATGATTAATAATATTTATATACTTAGATAATTATGTATATTATATGGGTATATATAATATGTATTTGCGATAAATTTATTATATTATATTACAGGAGAATATGAATAGTTTGACGAAAAAAAAAAGAAAAAAAAAGAAAAAATTAAAATAACTAAATGAATAAATAAATGATGGGAAGGAGAGGAGAAAAAAATGAAAAAGAAAAAAAAATAGGGTACGAAATAATTCCAACGAAATTAATAATCTAGAATTATATGATAAACATAATATATAAATAAATAAATATATATATATATACATATATATATATGATAATGTTATGAATTTAGACATTATTTTCCGATATATTCAAAAGGGGAAAATTATTTTAAATAGAGTAATATATTAAATATTGTTATTGTTTTTTATTAAACAATATAAAGAAAGAAGGAAAGAAGGTAGAAAGAAGAAGAAGAAGAAAAAAAAACATAATAAATAAAAATAAAAATAAAAATAAAAATAAATAAATAAAATAGTAGTCCTGAAACCATACTAAAAACTTAGAACTATTTAATAACCGAAGAAGAAAAAAAAAAATTCACGTTTTGTATTATAGAGTTACACATTTCGCAAACGATAATGCATTGTGGTAAGGTTTAAGTGATTTATTAATAAACGCAGTTTTCTCTAATTAAATTAGCAGTAAACTGATTAGGGTATAAGTAAGTTGTAAATATTATGTAAATAGATGGAAAAACAAACAAAGAAAACAAGAAAAACATCGTGTTATCATCGCATTTTTCAAAGTTACACTGGAATTCATTAGTCAAAAAAATCATGATTTTAACAGACAGTTCAATTTCGTAAATATCCTTCGAATTTCGTCGGGGACTATATTACGAATAACAAATTCAGGGTAATAGACAACAATAATTAACGCCCATTTCATTAATTTAGATTATTTATTATAAAGTCATTAATTATTGGTCGAATAAATGAATTTCGTTTTTACCATCGAAATTGTAAATTATTGAACAAAGGACTCGATATGTTCATATTTCGGTATAAGATATAGGAATTATAAATTACCCTGAATAATAAAACAGTCTTTATGATAAATATATACCGTCTCGCGTTTGATTATAATAAATAAATCAACGACAATTGATTCGTGCTGCAATAAAACAAACCTAATTTACAATTTTATTATTACAAATGATATACAAAATATTTTTGTTCGTTATTCTTATTTTATAATTCGTATATTACGACCCTGCATCAAATAGAGCGCATATGACATCGAACGGTGTATAAATTTGCATAATACAACATATAGGTATATATAAATGAATTCGGAATGAAAAAAAATCTTAAAAATTTTCGATAATTTTTTCATAATTTAATTCGTTCGGGAAAGAGAAAAAAAAAGAAAAGAAAAAAAATCACGATGAACAATCCAACCGATGTCATTATCTCTGAGTGATAATTGAAGCAGTAACCGCAATATCTATTAGCTACAGTATATATCGCAGAATGTCTCGGTCACCCTGCATATTCTAAGAATAACCCCGTATACCTAAATAATAATTAGGTAAAGTTATTTAATAAAATAGCGAAAAATTTGGTACGATATTGAAAAAATAGAAGGATTCGTAAACGCGCGAAGGTCTCGAGGGCAGAATTTTGCCCCATCATTCACAGATCAGTTTTCATTCCTTGTTAAATGTCACTAATTGACACCTTCGCGTATTTCCGCCTTTAGTTTTGATTATAATTTGTAAAAAAGAGAAGAAAAAAAAAATCATCGATTTCTGAAACTATTGTTATCGTCATCGTTAGCATTAGCGGTATTATTATTTCTATTTCTATTTATCTATTCATAAACATAAATATATTATTATTATGTATATCGTATATTAAATAATGTTTGTTAAATATATGTAATTAATAATTATCATTGTAAAGTACATATATATAAAGTAAGAACACTGTTGCTTGGTTTTGTAATCATGCTTATGAGAAAAGCATTGGAATAAAATTCGTTGTCGTAGAAAACACCCTCGATATCATATATATATATTTTTTTATATATATATATTTTCCCGTATGTCAATTTTCCAAAATTTTCTCATCAGACGAAACAGGAAAATTTATTCAAATGAAAATCGTTCGAAACTCTCTTTTTTTATTATTATAAATTGTAAAAAAAAAATGTATGTATCTACAGCACAATCTAAAATGATTTAACCAGATGACTGACGTTGTATTTCAGGAATTACAGGACTAGAGACACATGACCCATCCCATACAACGCCTGACGCTGAAATATGAGTAAATAAATCGGAAACCGATCTTTGACCACTATTTGTGGCTAAAAAGGGGAATTTGAATATATTTCGCATCCAATTACCCTAATCTCTATAATTCCGAAGTATCTACACTTTTCTATTCCCATCGAAAATCCTCTTCGTTCGAAGAAGCAATTCGATAAAAATCATGCCCGGCTTGAAACGAGCCCATTCAAAATATCAGGTAATTTACAGATCGAAACTCGTCCGCAATTATTTATCGGTAAATTATGTTATCGCTAATTACGATATTGGTTTCATGTAATCGTTCATCCACGCTTGAACCGGAAATAGGTTCGTCTTCAGCCAGTAACTTCTGGACCTTGCCTCAGCCTCTGCGACTGCTATCGTATGCCCCATGAATTTCAACTTGTCGTAATGCTCTTCTTTGAAGATCTGGAACTGGATATAATTGATCAGTTTTTTAGTAATCGATTATCAAACTCGTTCGTTTATTCAATTACATTTTTTATTCCGAATTCTAATTAGCGATGATGACACTCACAGTTTTCAGATCCTCTTCGTCTGCGATGCCGTTAATTGACGCGACTAGAAAGGCCTTCGAGATTGGATAGGACTTTGAGAACCTGTTGAAAGAGCGGGTAGGTTATAATCATCACATCGTGTATGCAGCTGACGTAACGAACGGTAATTATGTGAATAAAAATGACGAGCCTTTGAAATATTTCGTCCCAGTGTCTGCATATGAATTTGAAAGCTGATCGAGCGGCCATTGGATTTTCACCGAAGCTTTGAAGCAAGACGAGGGCTTCTGCTCCGTCGAACTTTTCTCCCTTAAGTATGTCGGTCAAAAGTCTTAGAGAATAAGGAAAGAACGGTATAATTAGCGATTATTTTCGTCGTAACGTTATCACATGTTGTTATACTCACGATTGCAAAATCCATTCGACTTGGAAGCATGGTAACGCTGCCAGGAGTCTCAGTCTAATTTCCCTGTCTTTAGCATTTGAAATTTCAAAAATCAGGGAATCCCATTCCGATTTTCCCCCGAATTTCGCCAAGGAACATCGATGAATTTTCGCAAGGTACGTAGGCACGTTGGATCTGTAGTAAAAATCTTTTTAACAGAAAATTCTCGTTACATGTACACCGCGATCCGGAAAGGTGAAGAAATTTCTTACAGATTTTTCAGGTAGCTCTGGCATCCTGGATTATCGATCAGGCAAGCCCATTCAATGGCCATCAATTTCAGCCGAGACTCTCCACTCTCCCTTGTCACTTTTTCGAAGATAGGAGATATGAATTTCACCATGAATTCCTGAAAGTTAGAAATTTGAATTTTCCTACCATTATCTCTTTCCTGAAATAGCGACACCGCTTATCCACTTAGTTTAACATTTTATAGCGATAACCCGTCGCCCTGTTATCCAGCTCCTATAAATACAAGCGGAAGACAATCCCAGAGCTTCAACTTCAAAGCTTGCTTCAATTTTTTCGTTTTGTTTCTTTTTTTCTCTTTTTTTTCCTCTCTTTTGTATGAAATTTAATTACATTTCGTGAAAATTCCCTCACCTGAAAGCTCGAGTAAGCCGCGGTATTCTGTAGCAAGTTATTTAACTTGATCATATTCCTTAAAGCAACCGTCCAAGGCGAGTGGTGGGTTTCCTTCTCTCTGAGATAACGAATCAAATTAAGGGCTGTAGGATATTCCAATCGCCCACCCCAAGCTAGACTGAGGGCATCATCAACTAGAGAAGTTCTAGTGGTCACTGGGAATTTCTCAAACGTTGAATTCAGGGCGGAGGACAATAGCTTCCAATTATCCAGCTCGTAATTGACGCGATAGAATCCTTACAGGGATAAATAAGAGGATTAGTTACGAACCATCGTGTGAATGTTCCTTCAAACATTCGAAGGAATAACGAAATGATTTCGGTACCTAAACCTCGACCAAGTTGATTTCCTAAAGCGACTTAAAAGTTCGTAAACTCGTGAAACCCCGGAGCTCGGTAAGTTATTATTTAATTGTAGCCTGCAGCTGGGCAAGAGAGCTTTGTGAAGGCATAGTTAAGCGTAATCTCCTCGGTTTAAAGTTGAAATATTAAACATACCATGAGCTGGAATTGGCTCGAATAACAAATAACATTTTGGTCGATACTGGAGGAGAAGTTGTAATCGGTTTGTGACTCACCCGTTTGGTTTACGTTGAACAACACCCATTTTTTTTCACCTCGTTTCCCCACGTTCTGAAGTGTTTTTTTCTCTTCTGTTTTCAACCAGGATTTTCTGGGCGATGACCAATCGTCTCCGTCGCCGATGTAAGTCAATGGAATGTACCAAAATCGACGTTTTGATATCGTTGAATTGTCGTGGGCGAATTGCTCCTGAAAAAATGAGCTGATTGTTATAACGCTTTTGGATTTTGAACCGGGGATCATCGTCCAATTCTGTATTTCAGAAATTGAAGCAAATTACTTTACGACGAAATCACGACCGAGTCTACGACGAAGATAAGAACTGGCTTAGCGTAATTCCACCGTAAGTAGAAGTCTGAATCATCTCACTCTGAATTGTAAGAATTATGCTGTTAGCTCCTTCTTCGTACAAGCAATTGTTCTTGCCAACGACCCCTCCTTCAATATGGAGTTTAATACTGTTTTAATTTAATGAGTGTAACGTATTGCATCCGGCGCATCTAACGTTCGCGCTTTATTACCGCTTCTTGAAAAGGATACGGCCTAGACTCTGAATTCGTGACCGCTGCACTCTTTGCCGCTAATGTCAAACAGCCTCCCGTTATTTTGTTACTTTCACGAAACTTCTAACACTCGAGTCAATCCGCTTCTTTCGTGAGTAAACCTTGATCTAGATTCTGGAAAAACCATTTCCATACCTGTCTGACAGTCGCAGTACCACTTTCATAATTTCTGCTGACAGTGACGAGTGGAAAGCCACCCTGACCCACCCAGGACGTCATGACCTGGTCCAGAGAGACGCCATCAGGCAGCCACCGGGCTTCGTCGGACATCGCTTTCCAGAAATCTGAGACCCCTGCACTCGCGTTTATCCTAGAAATGCGAGTTCGATGATCGAATTGATCTTTGGTGTGGAATAAAATCGCAATGTCTCGCGAATATTCAATCAGCAGAATACCCACCACCCAGAGAGGAATTTTTTGTAGCCGTTCCTAAATCCCGAGTCAGATATCACGTTATGCAACATGCGAATCAGACATGCACCTATAAGCAGTAAACACCACGGATTTTTAGATGTTCGCAAATTCGCTTTTTCGTACTCACCTTTTCTGTAGACATTTTGGGGATAAGTCGTCTCCAAAACAGCCGGAGAGATTTTGGAATCCAGAGTCTTCGATAATTCGTAGGAATCTGCTTCGAGCGCGTCGTGTTGAATGGCCCCGAAAGAATCGGCCGAATCTAGTCTCGGATCGATCTAAAAATTCCAGGTTTTTGACGGACTTTTCGCGGCTTTTGAAAATATGAAAAATATTGTTTTCACCGCTTACCTTCCCCGCCAATAAATTTTGCAGAAATATCAACGAGCCCTCCAGAACCCAGGCGTCCGACAAAGTTTTAGCACTGACTAAACCGCCGAGCCATTGTTCGCCGATTACCTTGACGAGGTTTTTAACGGCAAGCTCTTTGATGATTAGGGAAGAATCGTCAGTCATGTAGAACAGCGATTCTCTGATAAATGAAACAAGGTTGTAATCTCTGGAGAGGAATTAGGCGGGAACCATTTTCTGAATTATTAACGGTTTATGAATTATTTAAACAGCTTACGCTGGCCGGGTGAAATTCCTACGAAGTTCGCCAGCAAGCGAAAACGTTTAAGTCGAGTACGAACCAGGAAAAAAATACTGACCTGATGGAAATGAGGCCAGCACTTCCCCTGCCATCAACGAGAAGACCGGGCAGAGCAACGACATCTAATTTCGGCATGGTATAGGGGGTCGAGAAGAACTGATTCAAGGTTTGAGTTACCGTCTCCATCTTCTCAGCGATGAAATGAGTTTCCTCAATTTTGCTATTCCTGGCCCATAAAGTTAACGGTATTTTTCTTTCCCCTGCAGTTGTTTCTCGAATAGGCTGAAGGTCCCCGACCATGAAAGCAAGATTGCGAGAAGACAGCGGAGGAGATATCTCGAAATTGTCCATCACCCAGTCGTCTGAACTGAAATAAACGGAGAAGAAACCTCGTGGCGTATTCCAAAGCTTGATGGAATCTCGGTCCGTTCAATTTTTCTCGAATTCCGTTCATCGTTCCCAAAAATTTACTTACACGGAGTTAGACGATTGGAGAGGCATATTGGCCAATGCAATTAAAGCCTTAGGTCTGGCAACAGACAAGGCAAATCTGGCCTTCGAGTTGGGGTCATCAAAACTGGGGAATAACGTGCGAGGGCCAAGTGGTTTCAGCTTCGAAGCCAGTAGCCATCTTCGAAACGATTCGTCATTAGCAAACTTCCATTCGTCATAAACCCTGAGATACTGGCATAGAACTTCTGCACACTTACCTCCTTTGACTTTCCACTTCGTAGACGTTTGCGAATATGCTTTCCTCGTCGACTTTAGCTTCGTACGTTATTTCGACGGAATATACTCCTTTCTGGATAGGAGTGACCGGATAAATGACGTAGAAACTATCGTCTGTGTCCGTCTCATCCTTAGATATGGGAATTTCTGTGCTCTGGATCAAAATATCGGGAAGTATAGGCCGGCTTGGAACGACCGGTGAAATTTTCTGCACAACAAAAGGCTGTTCACTAGATGCCGTTAGAACGCTGTCACCTTTTCGAGAGCTCGTCTCATTATCAGGGCTAACGATGTTACCGGGTGTTGTTAAAATATTGTCATTCGACAAGTTGGAAGCTGTGTCATTACTCGCACTGTCCATCGAAGTTGCGTTCAAAGCGCCGTCTGACGAACTCGCATTCCCAAGAACCGCACTATCGACTTCTGTGACAACTAGTACAAGAACAAAGGTGTTTCAACTACAAACCGATAAATCGACCCCACGTAGAAGAGATTATCGGTTCACTGCAGAACACAAGACGGATTTATGTTGAAACGAAATATTCTTACCGCCCACTGCTGCTTCTGGAAGATTTGTCACTGCAGGGTCGTTGGCCGTATCGTTGGATGATTCATTTCCACCAGGATTCAAAGTTTTCTCGGCTAAATCGTCCCGTCTTCTTCTCGAATGGACATTTTTAATCGCTTGGTCGTCCAACGAGAACAGTTTTGCTTTGGACACGGTGATATCCTTGGCGTTTAAAACGAGTCGAGACAAAGGCTCGGTTGAATTGTAGGTGAACCGCACCATGACGTGGCCTGCAAACTTCTTCACTGTGCTTTCTTCGACCACAGGAGTGAGCTTCACGGTGTAGAGAGTTGGCAGAATCGAAGGAGAAGAAGTAAACTTGGCCGGGGTAACGAGCCCGTCGATTTCATCCTCTTCCGCAAGTGCCAATGCAGTAAAAGCCTGAATATTATAACATGTGAGCGAAAATGAACGAGAATGGTTCATCGAATGGTCAAATGGCTTCAACTAATTACCCGATTTTTTGACCACGGACTGAAATAGGCTCCGATAACTCCCGCAGTGATTACTCCGACGATAAACACGACGAGTATGATCGCGGTCTTTTTGTGCGATAAGAAACAGCCCCCTTTTCTTTTGTACTCGATGTCAGTTAGCCCAAGATCGCTCGTCATGAACTCCGATCTGCTGGGGGCTATCTGTGCCATGTTGGCGGCTGAAGAAATTCAGGAAGAGAAAAATCGGGCGTGAGATTATTGGGTCTGAGATATGTAGAGTGAGTGAAAAAGCAGGGGATTTCTCAGTGTATAAATCCGTACAATTAGCATTGTGCGGAATCTTGAACAGACTGTAATAATCCGGTATCGTCTCAAGTGACATCATCATTTTTAGGACCGTGGAGAGCTGCTACCCATGCATTTCACGTGCCGATTTAACCACGATCGAAATTTTAACGGCCATTTAAAACTGACTGGATTTTTTAGTTCTTGGCTTTCGATTCCGATGATTCAAAATTCGGAAGAGCTGACGTTGTCTCGTCGCTTTGATCCCTTTGTATTATTTTTTCACCCTTAAACTCTTCCAGTTGAATAGTTAACAGAGACTGGTGGACCGAGAGGTTGAAGATCGAATTTAAATTGGGCGAGATCATTATTAGGCGTGCTATGTGCGCACGAGATATAATTATACGAACGTACGAAAGGCAGCACGCACGTAGGTCGCCCTGTCATAAATCTCGGCTTCTCTTGGTCCACCGAACGATAATCTCTGAAGGTGACGGACAACTAGGTTGGCATAGTAAATCGAGAGCGTATAGCCGTAGAGCTGATAAGAAACTGCAGCAGCTACCCAGCTACAACCACGTTACTTTTTACCTCGAGTGTTCAGTATGCTATTCAGCTCCCATCGATCACTGCAGAAGCTTTCAAAAAACTTCGCAAAATGTAATTAAAGGGCTTGGCGAAACGGAGAAGCGTCTTTTCCGACGGTTTCTCCTCACAACTTTCAGTGACGATGTCGAGAATCAGTTTTCCATGTATCACGATCGTTTCATCATGGAATATGGCGAATCAGACCCCCTAAAATTGAATCAACTCCGAGGAATCGATGATGGAAAAGAAAACCTGCCCGGTGATCGATCGGAGCTTGTAGTTGCTTGAGTAGAAATCATTCTCGCATTTGGGGTACTCGATGTACTCCAAAGGCTGATAAGAATTAGAGGTAGAACCTTAAATCGAAACTTACAATTTCGCCTTGCCCAGGGCTCCCAGGAGCTCACAGAACCACGCCGCATCGATTCGGTCTTGGGAGATGCACCACTAAATAATGTAAATAACCGAGAAGTGAAAAGGATCCGTCGTTCCTTCGGTAGCGTCTAGATTCGGGATGTGCTAATGACCGAGAATCGGATAAGTAAAAAGTTACTCGGTGTAATTGACGTAAGTTGGAAACAGGTAGAACACAATTAACAGTTTTCGATCACGACTTGTACGCATTTACCTTACCGTAGATGCGGACTGTTCAACTCAGAAACCGGTGTCGCAATTCCCCCACTCGTTACCATCACCCAACTGCAGTGCCATTCGCTATTCTATTCCACTATTGTTCTATACCAATGGATCTCCCACCCTAAAGGCTGAATGTGCAATCTTTTGCAATGCCGATAGTATAATCTGCGGTTCCGAGGGCACACGGTAATCGGTAATCTTCAGCTCTCGCATAAACTAGCTTTACTAGCCGAAGAGACGATTCAGCCAACTGGTTACCCGTTGATTCCGTCACTTCATTAGCGGACTATCTCGATTGCTAATTAATGAAGAAATATTCGATAAAGAGTACAGTCGGGTTTGTGAAATTGACGTGGAATCGAACTTGGTAATATCTCGGTACTTTCAATGCTACTCCATTGTTCCATCGATCAATTATTATTTTCCCTTGCACATAGAAGGTCAGATATAGTCGATGGAACGAATGCAAATTTTTTTCATCCAGAGAGGGAAAGAAGGAGATCTATTTTGTTGTGTAAACGCTAGTATAAGAACTCTTGGAGGAAGCTAATCATTATTAATAATTATCCAATCCCATCGCCTAAGGTTTTTTATCCGTGATCTACGGGTCTAAAATCGCAAGGCTCAGACGTAACGAGACAATTAGTAATTGCATGCAGAAGTCTCAATGACGCGGCTTGTTGAGAAGACAATGAATAAATATAGTACGCGTAAAACGTAGGTGAATAAAATAAACGAAAGTCGGTTAGTAAAAATGATTTATATACCGACTGACGAGACACGTTGATCATCTCTAAAGTCAACCTGCACTGATATTGCGACGCAAAAGTTGAAACGTTACGTCCAACGTGGCTATTCTATGCTCTATAAGCATAGACATGGTATATCTAGAATCACAAGGACAATATCTGAAGATTTCATACGAAGGATTCGTGGGAATAATTGTCGAACGATTTGAACGGTTGACAAACGGTTTTATTCGCATTGAATGATACAATTTTATCCTGTTTTCATTCGAGAGTTGAAATAAAATTAGCGTATTATTCCCACCGGGTAATTGAGGGGATAATTGGGGAAACGCTGTGACATGCACGGCGAAGAGACGCATATGTACGCGTTACATCTCATCCGTTCTATTGACGACATATTACGATCGTCCGATTCTCTCCTATTGGCCATTCACGTTACTCGGTACTGGTTTGCTCGACTTCTGTCTGCGTCACTTACCTACGATTAGGAGCTTTTGTGACGTGCGATGCGGAATTGGATAATGGGGCACTGGGTGTCCATTACTGTTCCCTTAAGTGGGTAAACGCGATTCCGTGCTTTGACTTCGGAAGAAGGGTCACGTGATGCCTATTTTTTTAAACCTAATCGGCTGGACCACCATAGCCACGAGTTTCTCGCCAGAAGCTGCAGCCGCAGTCTCTGCGGGACAGTTCTCCGCCGCGGGTGTTTTCCTCTAGACCAACAGAATTTAAGATCATCTACTTACTACTGAATTCAGGTAATTAGTCACGATTCTTTAAACAGTTCATTCCCGAGTTAGACCAAAGATATTTCGACGAGTATTCGGATTTCATATCGCGCGTGAAAATATCCACCTTCTGAAGAGGACTAGGAATAGGATGTAGTAGTGAATGAATCAAAGGACTCTCATCTTTCAATGTAGCATTTTTATTTCTCCCTACAGTTTCATGCCGTTTACAATATCAATGAAACGTAATTCAAGCGCAGAAGAGAAGGTTTATGTAAAATATCCCATGCATAATTTATACCACTGTCTATAGCAACCATTATCGTAACATTTTTATCTACTAGTATCAGTTCATGTGCGAATAAATGTGAATTGTGAGAGTAGAGAAGGAGACAAGCCACTTATTCCCGTCGTGATTTTTATCGCTGAATTCAATCTAAAAACGTTGACTAGATTCGCTGATTCCACTGCTAGCTGAATTGCTAGGACTAACCGTGCTGGAAGATTTTCCTCGTAATCTTATAAGCGAATACCAGAGCTTCCTGGTGGCCGGATCGCAGATGATGAAAAACATGAATAATACAAAGCCCTGTAGAGCAGCGGTGATGCAAAACAAGTAGCTGAATAGTAATCCACCTCCCATTTTCGCGAACAGTCCGAATACCCAGGTAATTCCTAGGAGGAAAAACAACATGATTCCTAATCTGAGTTGGGCGATAACTAGACCCTTGTCATCCTCGAGGCGGGGGCCCTTTCTGCGAGTTCCAAGGATGCTGTGAATCACGCGTATGAACAAAACCACGTTCAGACAAATGACCAGAATTACTGGTCCCAGGAGACCCACGTATTGTGCAATTCCGGATACTTGGCAATACCGTATGCCGGAACCGGGTATCGGCATGTAAACGTAGGGATCGACGGAAGCAACGATCGTGACGACTATTAGCGGAACTCCCCAGGCGAAAGCTGCTGCCTTTAGCAAAAATCTTGGTGGTCTCGTAGCGCCAAGTACGGTCACGTATCTTTTGAACTGAAGCCAGGCGGTGATTAACATCCATGAAAATTCCGCGAGAACCGAATAGTGCAGAACTGCGCCGGTGATTATGCAAGGAATTGGATTAGTCTCGGAATCTACCATCGGCAAAATTCCAATCATAAATTTCTCCAGTCCTAAGGCGAGGGAAAGCTGTATCAGGACTTTACTGCCAGGCTTCTTTCTCCAAGTCTTGAACACGGTAGCTGTTATCAATATACCAAAGACCCCGACCATTGATAAAACGCATCCAATAACGGTTATCACTTCGAGAGCTTCGCCGTGTTGGATAGAAACTGAATCACCGATCTCCTCGGGTCCTGGAAAATGGCCCAATACTAACTGAGCGAAATGCGTCAAGTGGGAGCAAAGGCAGACGTTCAGTTCCCCGGAAAGGTCTCGGGTTGTTCCAGAGTTTTGACACCCATCCTCTGACCAGGCGCTGAAAGACGCTGCAGTGGAAATACCGACGTAATCGAAGTCCCAATAAGCGCAGGTCTTCGTCTGCTGCAAAGTCCCTTTCAACGGTTTGAATAAAAGCGGGATCGGAGATGGTAGATTCGCACCGTAGCCAGGTACAGATACGCTGATCACGCGGCTGTCGACTCTGTCATTTCTTTGGCCCACCAAATCACTACTGAACACAATATCGTTGTAGAAAAGAGTAACCACTATCCTCGGAGCTCCGTGATTCGTGGTGGTATTTTCCGAGCCGGTGTTAAAGTTCGTGTAATTCGGCATCAGGATTACGTCCAGCAAATTCCTCGGCAGCCATGTCGCGACTTCAACTTCACCGAGTCCAGCAACGTCTTCGATAGTGTAATCAGCGGTCAAAGGCACTATGGTGTAGTCGAGGAAAGAGCTGACCTCAGACGTGGAATTCGTGGAGTTTTTTATCAAGGCCAGACCGCTGATGGTGGTGATGTTTGGATCCAAGATATAGATGATCAGATGCGACGTCACGATGCTGATCAGACCGTCATATTCCGACAGATATTCCGTGCTGATGTTCACTGAGGCAAAGTCCAGCAACGTGCTAAGAGAGTCGAGCAGTATGTCGGTAGAATTCAAGATCTGTGATTGCTTCAGCACTCGTTCGTCAGTGAGCATTACTTTGTCGAGTATAATCGAGATCCGGGATATGTCTTCGACCAGAACTTCAGGAGCTTCGTAGGTTCTTGCTTCGTAGTCGATTATTTTGGACAGAAAATGAATGTCCGCGCCTGTGAGCTGGTCTATGCTCTCGACGATCCGCAATACTTCGTTCCCTAGTTCGCGATTATACTCTGCTATGGATTGATGAATGTCTTTGCTGATTCTGTGGAGCTTTTTCGTCGATTCTGAGACGTCATTCGCACAATTTCCGGACGGTTCGGACCACGCACCACCCCGCATGAAATTACCTTTGCAAACTCTGTGCACCAAAACTCCCGTAGAGTCCAAGCAAATTTCTTCAGGGATGGCGGTTATTCCCACGTAAGTGTACGGCCACACTAATTGACTCTCATCTTCACCGGTGACTGACCTTAGACACCCGTCGCAGCTATTTAGGAAAATGAATTTATAAATCCTTGGACTTATGGCGGCAAGATACTGGAACAATCGCTTCGACCTCATGAACGCGTTCGTCACGGATTCAGAGTCGAACTCGTCCTCGTCGAACTTTTTGGCGGTGACGTGGAACAAAACGGTCACATTTCCGTCCGGTGTAATGTCGAGGATTTGCATGGTCCGTATATCCTCGATGAAGTGATCGTTAGTCGCGGCCTCGAGATCTCTGGCCAGTTTTTTATAAATTTTCAAAAATGTCGGATCGCATTTTTCTATATTTTGACAGGCGTCCATCACTTCGAGACCGAGAGCGAAGATGTTTCCCTCCAGCTTCTTGTAGGCAATGACTCGTTTCGTGGTCAATAATTCTCCGCTGATCGTGTGACCCTCACAGGTGTAATATCCCGGACCTTCGCCGCTCAGTTTGACCCGATAAACTGTCTTGTGAATATCTACGTCGAGGTCGACGCGATCTTCAAAGTCGATATCCGGCTCGATGTCTTTCTCCGTCCATCTCTTGTCCCAGATTTTTTTCAACTTGGCACTTCTAATCAAGTCTCCATTCGCATTTGTGAAGCACCGAACACCCGGATCAGAAGAGGACAACTTCCACAGGCCTTCTTCGCCGTAGACACTAAGATGAAGCTCTCGTTCGTTCTGATGGAACTTTAACGAGATACTAGTAGCAGGATGCGTTGGAGTATCCATCTGGCAAAAAACGCAATGCAGATTCGTGGTTGTGTTGAAGTTCTTAAATTCACCAGCGACAGTCATTGCCATGGTGTTGCTACGGTATCTTCCATTGCCTCCGATCCAGCAGAAATCGGAATCATCTAAACCGCTTTTTCTGGCTAATCCAGAGAAAAATTGACCGATAAGTGGATTATCGATCTGTGCTGTCGAACACCTGCTCATCGCGTCTTGCCAATTTATATTTTTATCGCTGGTCTTCAAACGGAAGCATCTCTCATCTCCTGGAATCGGGGAAGTGTAATACTTCGGCGGACAAGCACCTTGAAGGAAGTAATTCTTCTCGACGACGCAGAGGAAAGGATGACTGCCCGTGCAAGGTTCAGCTTTTATCTGAAAACCGTGAGAAACGTCCAGCACAACGCAACCCTTGCTTCTGTCCCCATAAGTTATTTCGAATCCGTCGGAAATGTCGACACGCGAATTCCACAACGGTCCTGGTATTTCCCAAACCAATGGGCCAAAGCTGTCCAATCTTTTTATGGGAAGCCAGGTGGTGTTGATTCCGCGTTCTTGGAGGTTCTTGAAAATTGCGATCAGCAGATCTACTTGAACGTCGTCGAAAGCTTTTGGCGAAAATCTGCACGTGTTGGACCATTTTTCTTTCGAAACCGTCACGCATACGTATTCCTTTTTACTGCTGACAACCGTGTACCCAGGGGGACAATAGAGTTTCGGTTTTCTCGGCGAAACGTAGGAGCAGTAAGGTGCCACTTCTGGAAGCCATGTTTCTGCACACTCTCTTTCAACGACCTGAAAGTCTTTTCTCAGACACAAAGGATCGGAGTAGACTTCGGTGTGCGATGATGTCCGCGGCCATCGAGGTGCCTGAATTATTCCTTGGGTTTCATCGACGCGAGATACTTCCTCTGGGCACTGTGACATCGAAAAATATAAGCGTCAAAAGTCTGATGATGTGTGATCGTAATATAATCATCTCGAAAAAATATGATCAGAAGCGTAAATATTTCTCAAGTATTGCGTATGAACTAGAAAAAATGAAGCAACGATGACACGATGGTGAAACGCTATAAACATGTCCAAAAATATTATTTTTAAGCGTTCAAAACCGAATGACTAATTATTCTAATCCTGATTTCTCTCACAATGTCACTCTCACCTGGTTATGCGTGGCCAAAATTGTTCCCATTCGCCAAAACGAGAAGACGATGACCAGGAGTCCTGTCAAAGAAATGAACAGCGACGTAAATCATCGGTTTTAATAAAAATGGGAACAATTTCCATTCATGGGATGCAATTTTTCAATCAGTAAATTATCAACGAGATAAAATCGGAGCAGATACTAAAAAATCGGCGGACTTTGAAGCGAGGGAATCACTGGCGGATGATAATTTAATTAAGATCTTAACTACCTGTTATCATTTCTGAGATATGCGAGCTTGTGAAGCGATTGTTGCAAACTAACTTTTGGATGGGTTCTCATACGAGTCTTATCTGCTGAGTATATATTTGCCATAAGTCTCGAACAAACAGGTGAACATAAATCTGTGGAGACGCCACAACACTTTTTTAACGTTAGTCATACACGAGTTTATGACGACGATATTATTTTCGGCGAATATTGGGTCCGCGAAGACAATGAATTTAAGCGGACTCGAGAATTCCTTGCTTACGTAAATCTGAAGAGAGAAGAAGAAAAAGTACCTACCTTCCGCGTTCTGTTGCAGGAAAAGCCAAAGCAATTTATCATGGGGCGAAACACCGTTCTTTTTACGGTACTAGCCGCCGTCTTACTTCTAGATTTCATAGCAGCTTTCCCTGATCAGGTAAGGGCGATTTGTGAATTCAGAAAGAAAAAAATTTGCCCGTTTTTTTAACCCTTTTTCATCCACTTTTATCTCAAAGAGCGCAAGAGAGAAGCGAAGTGTGGATCTCAATGAAGTATACTCGATGATCGGCCACTGTCGGCTTCCAAAGGAAATCCGACCATCCAGTTACCGCCTCGAATTGCAGCCTTTCATTAAGGAAGGGACTTTCAAAGGCCGTGTGAAGATCAACATCACCTGGGTCGACACCACCGATAGGATTACCTTGAACGTGCATCCGGATCTGCAAATATCTCATTCCGACGTCAGAGTGACCCAACTGGGTCCATTCAAAACGTTAGTCGAACACGATCCGCAATTTAATGGCTTGGAATTTTTTGCTTCCGTACATTCTCACAAGATAAGTAATTTTTTTTCTAGGGAGGAATCCACGAGTGCTCCAATTAACACCGTCAACGTGGCTAGAACTGAACGCCATGCGAAGAGACCCTGGTACATCATACACCTTGAACAAATGCTGAAAAGAGGAAGCAGCTGCGAAGTGGACATAACATTCTCTGGAAATATAACGACTAACGCTACTCAAGGACTCTTCAGGAATCAGTACATGGACATCAGTGGTCAACAGCAGTAAGCGTCGCTCAGAAAAATGAACGAAATTAATACCAAGGCGTCTTAGGTTGTCGAACGATTGATGAATACCGATTATCTTTCAGTTACTTCCTGGCTACTTACCTCAGGCCAAACTATGCCCACAAATTATTCCCGTGCTTCGATGAACCAGCCTACAAAGCAACTTTTCAGCTGAGCGTCACTCGCCCGAAACATTATACGGCCCGGTCCAATACGGCGGTGCAGAAGACCGAAGATGTGTAAGTTTCCGGGATTATGAACAAACTGCACGATGAGTTCGTCTTATTCTGTTTTATGATTTTGTCCCAAGGTCTGGAGAGCCGGAAACAGTCTGGGACCATTTTGCGCAAACGCCGCAAATGTCGTCGTATCAATTGGCGCTGGTCATTTCCGACTTTGAAAGTATTAGCCCGTCGAAGGCGGTGAATGAAAAGTATGGAAATAACTTAGACATAAAAATCTGGAGTCGGAAAGAATACTTGGAGACATTGAGGGCCGTCCCTGACAAGGTTGTCACCATCGTTAATTATCTGCAAGAATATTTCAACTCTTCGATCCTTCTTCCCAAGCTGGACATTATGGCGATACCGATGTATACCGCATCGAAGCCATCGGACAGCTGGGGCCTGATGTTTTTTAAGTGAGCTGAATTCCAATCGAACTTATTTCCCCTCATCATCGGAAGCCACCAAAAGTCTGCTCCGATCCTAAAATAATTCCAAAACCCACATTTCCACAGGGAAAGCGAACTCAGCAGCTCTGGGGTCTGGAATACCGCCTATGAAATTATCTACCAATGGATCGGTCAGTTCACAACTCCGTTTTGGTGGAGCGATGCTCCTGTCAATAAAGCTCTGAACTCGTATCTCGCCTCGATGACAACTGTCGAGGTATTTCGATCCTCCGATATCATTTGAAGAAGTACTAATGAGAGATTTCAGTGGTTTTACTGGGTTTACCCTCTCTTCAGATAAGCCCTGATGAACTGGAAGGAAAGTGGCCGATGACCGTTCTCTATCCTCTCTATTACGAGTTCAGCAAGAGACTCCCCTTCTCACGAGTCAATGGAATCAGACAGGAGGCCACTTCCGCGAAAAGTATGTATGCAGTTTCGGTTATGATCTGTGAAACTGGGGATCAATTTATTGGGGAATAAATGCACCGTCCTGCATCATAAATTTGAAGACTGTTTCTTCTCTGTCGTAATGAATTATTCAGTTATTTAAAATCCTTGGCTAGAAGAGCTTGGTCGACGTAGAGTCACGTTCCTCCAGGTTTTACTCTAGCCAAGAATCGAATGAAACAGAAACTTGTGAGATTTTGTACGCATAAAAGTCCGGAGGAGCGTTGGGTCGCCTTATCTTAAATTTATCGCTAGGCTGACGCCACATACCTACCTACGTACACCAATCTGTTCTCATGGGTATACCGGTGCACACATGACGCACGATACAATCGACGAACATTAAAATCACAGCGCGTATATGTATATAGAGTTTTTGCGAATGAATCATCATTTTTATTGCAGCGGAGCTCGTGTTCAGAATGTTTAACTACACTCTGGGAAAGGACCTTGTGCAAAGAAGCGTTAGAAAATTCGTCCAGGATCTGTGGGAAGAGTAGTAATGCCTTCCCTACTTAGTCGAGAAGCAAATCGCTTTATCTATTTTCATTTTCTACCTTTCAAAAGTATTTTCTTTCCCTCTAAAGTCGTCTGGCTAACGTTACTCGCCTTCTGCTTCAGCCTTGAGAATAGAATAATACGAACAGTGCCGAAGCACTAGCATCCAGCTCAGCTCCTCTTATGAGAGTTTGATAAGATTAGCTTAGTAGTAGTGGCAAATGCGTCTCGTTACGTTTCTCTCTGTATACATACGTGTGTACGTATTCTGTTTATGTCGTTCATATACCTACATCTCTCTCTAACATTGCGCGTTAATTACCTACCGCTCTCTGCTCGAATCGCTGAACGCTAAGCTCGAAGATAATCGCCTTTGAATTTATCAGCTTTAAGATTTCGCGACGATTAAACACGTCGGTGGCTTTTGCTAATGATATTTATTTGCCTAGGTGTATTGACTCCCGACTATAATCTTTGCCCCCAATTATTTAGACGCTTTTATAAAAAATTTCTGTGCATAAATTAACGCAGAAACTCGAAGACCTTCTTCGCCGACGATATATACACCTGCTTAAACGACGCGGCTAACGAGTCGCAGAAGCTCATGCCTGGCCTCACGTTGAACAATATTGCCGCATCTTGGATAAACCGGGACAGATTACCCCTCGTCACAGTCACCCGTGATTACGATTCAGGAAATATCACTTTCAATCAGGTTAGTAAAGCGGAAAAAACGGTCATTGCGATTTTCTGAAGGTGTGATTCCAGTGTTCGCGAAAGTTCATAAAACCGCTAAAGGAATATATCGTCGCCTTGGCACCTGACGTAATCCGGTATTGTGTCGCGTTCAAGATTACGCAAGGTCCAGGGATACGGCCTTCTCATTACCGTCATAAACGTTCGGTAAAGTCAATCTTTACGAAGTGAAGGAAATGCGCTTTGCAGTTAATGGCTGTTGTTGAGTAGGCGTTCCAGCAGTGGTCATTAGTCGATGATTAATGTCTATTCCGTGCAAATCGCTGCTGATGACAGCTCTCCTTAAAATTCGTCTCAGAATTCGGTCTTCTATCTTTCACCCGGAATCCCGGCTCATCTTATTCGTCCGCGTAACATCCGTCATAATCGTAACGCTATTATTCGCGCTTTCAGCAAGTCTATCTCAGAGACAGACCTCAAGAGTCTGCTGAAAGGGCAAAGTACATGTGGTACATACCCATCGTTATGGTAACCCAAGACAACCTCGACTTTAGCAAAACCGAGCCCACCGTATGGATGTCGAAGGACGGAGACAGGAATGTAACCATGAAGGATGTCGCGTCGAAAGAAAGTTTCGTTATCGTAAATCCGGAGGAAATAGGTAAAGACGAAAGATCTTCCAAGAGTACTTAAGCCAAGCGACGGGACTTTGAAATCCAACTCGATTCTTAATCCTTATAGGAATGTTTCCTGTCAATTATGACTCGTGCAACTGGAAGATGCTGGCGCAGTTCCTCCAAGGACCCGACCGTGAAAAAATCCCTGTTTTGACACGGGCAAAGCTGCTACACGATGCATGGAACCTCGCGTACGCTGGTGATCTGTGTTTCGGAATAGCACTGAACATGACGCTCTTCTTGAAGGAAGAAAAGAGCCACGTGGTATGGGAGCCGGTCTTCACCATGATCGATCACATCGGAAGACACATAGAAGGCAGCTGTGTTTACCTGAAGTTCGAGGTAACCGTTTCCTGGTTTCGAACACCGGTAAAAGTTGGGCAAGTTTATGGAGCTCATTTTTCCATCTTTCCTTTCTCGCTTCAGGCGTATATCCGATCTCTTCTGAAGCCCGTTTACCAAACCCTTGGAGAAACACCACAGGCGGGAGAACCGTCGTGGAAAACGCATATGAGAGGTCTTACCAAGAACTTTTTGTGCCGAGCTGGATACGAGCCGTGCATCAAAGAAGCTCGTGAACAGTACAAGAAATGGATGGCTAATGAAGAACCTGACAAGGGAAATCCGTGAGTGGAATAAGTTTGCCGTTGCTCCTAGGCTTCTCATACTGTTTCGCGAAATTTTTCATTCACCTTGTCTCTTCCAGAGTCGCGAATGAATTCATCTGTCCAGTTTTCAAATGGGGAACCAACGACGAATGGGAATTCGGACTGAAACGCGTGATAAACTTCCCTCAGAACTCGCCGGAACGTAAACAGAACGAGCGAACCTATCTGCTGAAAACTTTGGCTGGATGCCCGAAGGACGCATCAAAGATTGAGAAGTGGGTTTTCACGGACCGCGAACTCGTAGAATGAGTTTTCGATTGAAATCTTGCATCGCGATCTCGAATTATTCGGAATTCAATGACTTTTCACGTTTCAGGCTACTGCTGGAAACGATTCTCGGAACGAATTCGAATTTCACGGACGCGGACATACACCTGATATTCAGCACGCTGACCGGGAGTGCGACCGGGTATACGACCCTGTTTAACTTCCTGGCTGACCACTGGGATATGATAAAGCTGAAGTTTAAGGAGAAGAAGCATCTGTGGGACGGAATCGTATATTCGGCAACATCGTCGTTCAACACCCAAGAAGGTTACGACATGGTTTCGGAGTTGTACGTAAGTCGTCAGGGAGAGTTTGAAACAGCGGATGCCATAATCGAAAAAGCCCTGAAGAACATCAAGGAAGAAACCCAATGGAGCGAGATGAATTTGCCCGTGATCGAAGCTTGGTTGAAGGAAAATCTTTCCAAGGAAGATTTGGACGCCATAGAGGCCGCGACGAAGACGACTACGGTGGCACCGCTTGCAGGATAATTAGAATAATTAGATATATTTATGAGCCTTTGTTCATTTCGTATATTTTACTGCTCCTGAGTAGTCGATAGCGTAAATATACATACGTATATATATATTTTTTTTATAACGAGTGCAATCGTTATGTTATAAAACCGTATCCCACCCTCTGTACATTTATCGTAAATAAGTTTATCTTTGTAACTTTACGGCGGATATAAAATACGTTTATACCCAAAAATTGCATGTTGAATTCAGCCCGAGGTCCCTGCGTTCAGCTCGGAATTAAATGCTCCGAAAAATCGATGACCAGATGCGCCTTACTCTATGCAACTCGTAGAGCAGCGGGTAATTCGTATTTCGTTATACCTACGTGGGTGTATGAATAATCGATAGTATAGTTGTTGAATATTCTACAAGGTGATGCCACAAATTGTTTCAGCAGATAGCGTCATCCCACGATCTTGGCGAGGCTTTCGCGTACTACTTTTCCCGCAAGACTCTGCAGCCTCGCAGCTATTATGAATTCCCCGCGCTGTTGAATTCTTTACTTATTGCCGTAGAATGATATTAGATAATTCATGGGAGTATTTAGGACGCCGTGACGCTTTTACGGTGTTAGTATGATAGTCCCCGAATCCTCGGATCCCATTCCTACACCATTTCGAAGCCGAATACCAAGAATAAAAATTCCTTCCTGAATAACTTTGAAAAGCTAACTTTGCTGTTTTTTTTTTTTTGTTCGTCGATATTTTCCAGAAATTGAATGAACAAACCAATTTCTTGTTAGCGTTATATTCTGCTGACGCTAGATGAACGACCTGGAAGAAAAACTATTCGCCGATTGAGAGTAATTATCAGTTTATGTGTTAACTTTGGAACCTACATAGAATAGAGAGGAGAAAAAAGAACTCGGACGAATCTCCTGGTAATTTCGAACGATTAGGTATCCTCATAGTGTATATTACGGCGAGTAAATAAATCGCATTGTAAATTGAGCTGATTTCAGGTATATTTACTTCTGCCAAGCTCAGAAGCCGATTAGCTCGTTGGAAGTATGAGAAAAACAAGAATTCCCTAACGAGGCATAAATATGCGAGGTATACCTCCGAATTGCGAAAATACATTCAGACGCGGTGAAGTTCGGGGGGCGTTCAGACCGAGTTTTGATCGACAGGCACCCTGTGGCGAAATCCCGCTGTCTATGACCTCTGAGTTATTGCTGACACCTTAGAAATCGAATACCTGCAGTTTAGCGACCTGAGCTTCCTGGATTTCAGTTATCGCAGTCAGTGCGTGCATGGCACTCCGAACTGGCAACCATTAATTCTACTTCCAAACAAATGGGTGAGTAAATATCCAAAATTCTCTGAAATTCTGTCCGCCTAATCTATCGCCAATATTTACAATCGGCAAGACTCGATTCTTTCTCTACGCTCACTCGTAGCTACGAATATGGATATTTACTAACACGGCCAAGTGCCATGATCAAACATCTTGAGATTAGAAGAACCAGCCACAGGCTCTGCTTCTATATCTTCAAATTTTCAAAATTTATATCGTAAAGCCCATCTATTCTCGCCTAAATACCGAAGAAAAGTTAAAGTCATTCATAAATGTCTTTTGCACCGTCAGGAAGGGGTCGGGTTCGAGTCGTACATCGCATTCTTTCACGTCTCGTATAGTTGATATCTGGCGCCAGCGACGTTTAACACTGAAATATATTTTTTCACAGTATAATGACAGATACACGCACTGAACGTACCGGACGTACTGGACGTAGAATACCTTCCGAAGAATTAGACGATATTCCAATGGACGATTACGATAACAGAGTTCAGAACAGTAAGCTCAACGCAAGCCTGGTACCCGAGACGAATTAACAACCAAATATGAAAAATATTTTAGGTATGCCAACTGGCGAATATCAGAGACGACTAGCCGCGCGAAATTGTTGGGACACTATGATTCGGAATCGGCTAATCGTCGTAGCCGGCGTCCTGTTAACTGCGATAACCATAGCCATCATTGCGATAACTACTTATTTGGCCATTACACCAGGTTGGTAAAACGATCGAATTTGCTGACTCGAAATTTTTCAGCCTTGACTTTTTGGGCTCGTTTGTAACTGGCTTGATCCTCTTTAGCAAAAGCACAGTACACGAAGGTGGAGATCAACAAAATAATGGAAATGGAGTATCCAGTGACTGAAAAAGCAACGATGGACGAGTTGGAAAATGAGATGGGAGCTAGAGTCCCGGTCTTCAGCTTACAGGATGAAGCCCCTGACGATATGCTCGATACTTTGATCCAAAACACGTACAGAATTCTACCGGCTGCAGCCTACGAAGCTGGAAGAACGAAGCGTATGAAACGTGGAGTTGAAGAAGAAACAAGCGTCGAAACGTGCAAAAAGAGACACGATAATTGCAAGGCTTTTCTCAAGAAGGTGAAAAAGATGAGTAAAAATGTTTCGCAGCAGGTATACCAGCTCCAAAGAATGATAAATCGACTCGGCATCGCGAACGGAGAACTGCCTACCCTGCAAAACGTGACGGCATTGGATTTCGCCACTTGTTTGAGATGCGAGAGGCTGGAAAATGAAACTGCGAGTCTCAACATCACCGAAAGTTTGCCGATTTCGGAGTCATTGCCGATTAATGCCACGCGGCAATCGCAGGATGAGAACTCGCAGATCTATAGAGAATCGAGGATCGATGTATCTCCGAATTACGAAGAGTCACTGATCAATAACAGTAGCCAGGTACTCTCAGCTGAAACCAGTCACGAATCGATGGAGGTAACCCTTCCTCCGAAGATTGCCTATTCGGAGCAAATGGTCAACGTTACCGAAAAGAATGCCTCGATTATCGAGAACCCTGAAAATTCCTACAACAAGTTCACATTGGTAAACGAAGGTGCGGACATTTCCAACAGTTCATCAGACTCGGAAATCAATCCTGACGATAAGATTAACGAGCCAAGTCAGAATAATGAAGATGCAGTCCACGGTTCTCGAGCGAATGATGGAACGAAGGACTTCTACTTCCGCCATAGTCTAGTTCACGAAAATTCTGCTGCAAAATTTGAACAAGTAGAGCCTACAGATGAACCGGAAGTCCCTCAGCCAAGCTCGAGTACGACGGAGGATAATCTGTCAGTTTCGACAACGATAGACCCTAAGAAAGTCGAGAATCCGGTACTGACATCGACCTATACGGAGCAGAGCTACTCACCTCAAGCAAAAGCCAACGGAGAGCCGAATCCGTTCATCGTACCGACTGCTGAGACCGCGAAGGGTAGTCTTCAGGTGACTTACACGCCGAATGTAAGCTGGATGCCGTATCCTCTCTGCGTCTATGGGCCGCCGAATCCTCCACCACAATCGGTAAGGCAAAGATCATCAGAAAGTATCACGTTCCCAGATTCCGCACCCTCCTTTTCCTCGCCGCAAACTCAGCACATCCAACAAGGCCAATCTTCAGCATCACCGACTTCGAACGAACGACCGTTATCTCACAATATCAACTTTGTTCAGCCAATTACGCAGCCTGCACAACAAGGCGTCCAGTTTCTACCAACGCCATTTCAGCCTCCTTCGGTTCCCGTTTTTCCACAACGATACGGACCCACGGGACCAGGGACTCAGTATTTCCCTGTTAATCAAGCCTATCATCAACCCACTGCCACAGGCCAGGCTCGGCCTGTTTACTGCGCTTACGTGCACACTCCAACTTTCCAATTCCCGGTGGTACCAGGAGTTTCCGAGTTCCAACGGGCTGTGCCTGAGTCAGGGTCTGATCCTGCCTCGGTTAATGGCGATAGTAATGATGTAGACGAGTCTTACCAGCGAAATCTCAAGTCTAGAGGTGAGCAGTAGCCTCTGGGCAACTCACGCCGTTCAATTTCTGACATATCACGTATATCATGTTCGCTATTCTCCCAGATTACACAGCAGGATGTCCTCCGAATACTCGGGCATGCGGTGGTCATGGTCAGTGTATTCCGAAATCTCGATGGTGCGACGGTGAAGTTGATTGCCGTGATGCCAGCGATGAGACTCGGTGTTCCTGCAGAGACCGTGTCGATAGAGAGCGTCTTTGCGATGGGTACTTCGACTGTCCACTCGGTGAAGATGAGCTCGGTTGTTTCGGTAAGAAATCTGCAGTGGTTTGGTAATTGGTATTCTACCCTTTTCCACGAAGAACGCGAAGCATGATCCGCTCGTATTTCTTCTTCAGGATGCGATAAACGCTCGTTCAGCTGCGACGACCCGGGGGATCGTAAACGGTGGGGAAATTGCGTCCCACTTCTTCAGCGCTGTGATGGTTTCGCTGACTGTGCCAATGGAAAAGATGAAATGAACTGCAACATCATCACACACTCTGTCGAGGAGCGAGAGGTGAGTGTTTAATGAATTATCCTTCATTTTTCAACCCTTTACTATATCACAAGCATTGATGATACCTCGCCCACAGATGTTCACAGTCGGTTACACAACCGGATATCTCCATAGAAATTATCGCGGGAAATGGTACCCGGCTTGCACCGCCTCAAAACCATGGGCGAACGATGCTTGCCGTGATGAAATCGGAGACGAAAACTACAGGTCAGTTTTTGTCCGAAGGAACTGTCAGTTTTTCTGAAACCTGTAAGGTATTACAATCGTTATTTTGTTTCACAGAGACTTTGCGTCAGTCGAAACTGTCTTCCTTCAGCAAGACTACAGCGGACCTTACGTCTCTCAAGTATCCTTCAACGACATTCGAATAGTACAATCATGCGCCGGCAAAGCTGTGTTCGTAAATTGTCCGAAAATCCCATGTGGTACCAGGATCCATTCTCCGCAGGATGACTCGAGCTTCGAGGGGCCGTATTCCGAACGATTTCCAACCAGAGGATTGCACAAAGTACTGTCCGATGTAATCGACGACTTCAGAACCGACGAAGGGAAGTCAAAGAATGGAACAGAAGGGAAGACCAGTACCCCCGAAGCTCCGGCAGCTTCTGCGAAGGACAAAACTCTTCAGACCTCAAATACCACCAATGATAATGACGCCATTCTCGGTGAGTCTCGAGTAGTCGGTGGCCGTCCAAGTCAGCCGAAAGCTTGGCCTTCTTTGGTAGCCATAAACAGAGACGGAAATTTCCACTGCGGTGGAGTTATTTTGGACGAGATTTGGGTCCTGACGGCTGCTCATTGCATCGATGGGTAAACCTGAGACGATTTTTTTGTTGCCTAAGTTTGTACGACATGGTGTATGGATTCGCATTTCTGTCGTCGTCTTTCAGTCATCGTCGACACTACTACGACATTCAGTCTGGAATACTGCGACGTTTTTCGTATTCGCCAATGGAACAATCTCGGAAAGTGAGTCACGTCGTGATGTACCCCTCATACGACAAAACGGTTATGAAGAACGACCTTGCCCTGCTTCGACTGGAAACCCCATTGAATTTCAACCGGTGGGTCAGGCCAGCTTGTCTTCCAGAAACAACGACTGCCGGACCATACTGGCGGATGGGACCAGCACCGGAAACTACTTGTGTCTCTGCAGGCTGGGGTTCGACCGTTGAACACGGTCCTGATCGTAAGAAATGCCATAACTTAATTAACGGTTGAAAAAATGGTTCAAAATTTTACGTATCCCATAAAAACTGTTCGCCATCTCTAGCCGATCATCTCAGGGAAGTCGATCTGCCGATTCTACCAAACTGCAAATACTTAGTAGATCAAAACGAAGCAGAAATTTGCGCCGGAATGCCTCAGGGTGGTCGAGATACCTGTCAAGGAGACAGCGGAGGTCCTCTCATGTGCAGGTCATACGTCAGCCCTTTTATTTTTTATTTAAACCGCAAGAATCTGTTTGTAACTTTTTTTATTTTCTACAGGAACCCGAATTCACCTTCGCAATGGTACGTTGCTGGTATCGTGAGCCATGGGGAAGGATGTGCTCGGCCTAACGAGCCAGGAGCATATACAAAAGTGAGCCGCTTCGTCGAGTGGATAAACGATATTCGGAGTGAGTAATGAGGAAGGCCGAGTTGTTCAACGTTTTGTATTCATATTCATTCATTTTTTCATTTATTTACTCATTCATTTATTCAGGTCGAGAAGAATTGCCGGGGCAAAGACCGCTGCAGCGCTGCCCAGGGTACTACTGTCACAGTGGATCTGGGAGATGTTACTCGGCCAAAAAACGGTGCGACAAAAACGTCGATTGCATGGATGCTGAGGACGAACTGAACTGTGAAAGATTCACAGATTTCTCGATATTCAGAAGTGCGAATACCGAGGATAGAGACTTGTCGGCGAGTAGGACAGAGGATGCTTCTACTTCCAGCAACACTGAAACAGATGTACTAGAAAGTACTACGACAGCTTCATCTGCAAGTAAGTTCAAAGAGATGATTCGGCCACATTGGCAAAGCTTATCATTTCTAACAACCGAATTTATCTCCCAGCACTGTCATCCACCGTCGAATCTTTGAGCACATCAACGGAAGTGACGACTATACAGTCAACGATGACCCAAACTGCTGAACAGGATAGTACTACGATCGAACCTGTTGAAGTCTTGACGACTGTCACGATGTCAACGACTAATCAACCTACGGAACAAACCAAGCAGGAAAGCACCACCATGAAACCTGATGAAAGCTTTACGACTGTCACAACGGATCTGGAGACTGGTACTCCACCGTCTGGACCTCTTCAACATTTCAGTTGCAGGATGTAAGTTTTCTTATTTTTTTTTTTTTCAATTTGCCTGCAATAACCAGAAAGGAGAGACGATCTGATGAACTATTTCTGCTTCTTATAGTCTCCTACAAACCATCGAGATCGGGAAACGCTGTGACAGAGTAATCGATTGCGAGGATGGAACCGACGAGGAAGATTGTACCTGCAGAGATTACTTGGCCAAGATTTCTCCTGCTTCGATTTGCGACGGTCACATCGACTGTCGCGATACTACGGATGAGGAAAATTGTCGTGAGTACATCGACAACGATCTTTGAGAGATTTTATCCACTAATCGATTAACGGCGGTTAATACATTTTCAGAAATCTGTTCACCGGATGAATTTCAATGTAAGAGAAGCAGAGAGTGCGTTCCTCTTGCCAAGAGATGCAACATAAAAGGAGACTGTGAATACAACGAGGACGAACTAGGCTGCCGTGAGTTAATTCTTTATCAATAATTACCGAAATGTATTCGAGATATCAGAGCGATAATTTTTCCAGTTACTTTGACCAACGGTAAATACGTGATTACCGACATCGACGGTATGCCCCATCACAACACGGAAGGCATCCTGACGTCCTACGAAAAGGGTAAATGGGTTCCGTTCTGCATCGATCGAAGAGCAAACAGGCCAGCGACGCTGGGAAAACAGATGTGCACTTACTTTGGATTCGTGTAAGTAAAATGGAAAATCCTCTTCATTAAAGTCGAGAGAAGTGAAACGGAATGATAATAAAAATGGCTTTCCAGGGGCTGCGAATCCTTCAACGAAACGCGCATGGAAACCACACCTCTCGAAGTCCGGGCATCTTCAGCCACGAATATGATACCTTACGAATACTCCTCTTCATATTCTGTAGCAGCCGAGGAAGAGCCGCGTTGTACCGCTTTATACCTTCGGTGCCTACCAACGATACACACAGTTTCTTTGGCGTACAGAGTGAAAGGAATCGCCGGTCAAGACGACACGTTTCTCTGGCCATGGAACGCGGCCGTTTTTGTCGACGGTCAGTACAGGTGTTCGGCTGTACTTCTTGAGCCAAGCTGGCTACTCACGAGCAGTTATTGCACCGATAACGTCGAGTAAGTCACATATCTATACCTGTAACGATGATGTCACCGAAAACGCGTTCGATTACTGATTCAATACGGACTGTATCCTCATGCTCATGTACGCATATGAGCCTCCCTTGCTTACGGATGTTTACAGTTAAACCAATCGATCATTTCGCACCATAAAAGAATATTTTTTCAAGCTGCATGTATGAATAATTCAACAAATACTACCAGAGAGGACAGTTCGTGTGTCGCTGATGGATATAAAGCTCATACTTATCGCAAGTGGTTGGGAAGTTTAGTAAATTTTCAGATATTTGATGATGAGGGTTTTGCGGAGTTGAAGCACATTATGTTTACCCGAATTGCCGACCTCTTTAGTCCTGAATACTGATCGTCGCAGGACGAGAATAAAACCACACTGTAATTTACAGTTTGAACCGGAACTACGCTACGGCTTTGCTAGGTGTGTCACGGTCGTATCTACAAGTTGATGGACCACATCAGCAGATGAGCCAAGTGGACGAGATAAAAAGAGTGAAGAATTCAGACGCCGTCCTATTACACTTAAAGTATCCAGCAAATATGACGCGACACGTGCAGCCAATGTATCTACAGAAAAGGTCGGGTCGTTAGCTCGCTCCTAACTCGTATTAAACTCGTTTTACATTCGGAGATACGTTATGCTTTTCGAAAGCCAAGATCACTTCATTTTTAGAAATGAATTTACAACGAAGGACTCTCTTTTAACCTCCCTGAATACACATTTTCAGGACTCACGCTCCTGCAGAATCGGACACATGTGCTACGGTGGGTGTCGACGACCAGGAAAGGACCAGGACCGTTTTTCTCAAAGCAGTCATTCACAATTGCCCGGACAATCATCGCTGCTACAAAAATGTCAAGACTGAAAAATGCCAGGTCAATTGAGGAGTAATTTTTATAGAAAAATATCCGTAGCAAAAATTGACCATCGATTATTTCAGAACGACACAATGTCGCCATGGAGTGGAACAGTTGTGTGTTTCGGATGCAGCGGGTGGTACCCGGCAGCCGTATATCACGAGAAAGCTGGACTCTGCAGTTTCTCAAAAAAGCGGAGTTTGTCCAGTATAGATTACATCAACACGAATCTGATCACCGGGATGCGTGAGTCAATGACTTGGATCGAAATCATAGAAAAACCCGATACGACAGTCCTCGATCATAGAATTTTGGCAAATTCACAGCTACAATGAATTCTGTTTTGCAGAGGAACCTGTGAAGCCGTATCTGCAAGAGCCAATGTGCAAAGGGTTCCGCTGCCCCATGGGCGAGTGTATAGAACCGAAAAAGGTCTGCGATGGTGTTCCACACTGTAGAGATGGGGCAGACGAGAGCGCTGATCACTGTCTAAAGATTAAGGACAATTGTGCGAACGGGATCGACGACACGATCGGTTGTCGTGAGTGTTAAGATCCTTCTGTTAAACAATACATGATAAATTTGACAGCGGTTGAATTTTTTCCCATCTCATCGCTTCGTTAATCCCATAGATTGCGGGCAATCGGAACTACGATGTGGTAACGGCCAGTGCGTCCCAAAATCCTCGTTTTGCGACGGTGAGATGGATTGCGTTGACGGAACTGACGAGCCTTCGAATTGCACCTGTGCCGCGTACCTGAAGCTTACCGCGCCGGAAAAAATTTGCGACGGAAGACGTCATTGCCTTGACAAATCCGACGAAAGCCCAGACGTGTGCTACTGCAAAGACGCGAGCTTCAAATGCGACAAAAAGTAAGCTTCGTGGCAGATCAGTCATCGGATCAAAAAATAAAAGAGACGACGTCAATCTTTCTCCCATTTTACTTTTCTCCTTTTTTTCAGCGATGAAGAATGCGTGCCACAGGACTACGTCTGCGACGGTGAGCCAGACTGTTCTTCGGGAGAAGACGAGAAGCACTGTCAGAGCTTACGGTCTCTTCCTCATGATCCGTACGTTCTCCGCTTTCCATACTCTCAAGAAACGATGTGTTAACTGGTTGAGCACAGCTGATTGGTATGACTAAATAAAATTCTATGAATCATTGCAGTCCCGGTTTCGGTGAGGTGGTCCAAAGGTCGTGGGGAGTTTGGCACTCGCGATGTTTTCCCGCAGGTTATTTGCCAGCGAGTGAATTAGCAACTAATGAACTCTGCGTCGAGATGGGTTACAGTTACGCGAAGAATTCTACCGAAAGCGATAGCAACGCCCTGAGGAATTCGCCGATGGTACCAAAGCTCGACAAATTTCACATGGTCAGACTTAATCAAAAAACTTGGATCGTCATGCGAAACGACAAGGACCTCGTCAGTCTACATCCGCCTCTGGAAACGTGCTATCGACACTACGTCACGTGCGGTTTATAGGCGGTGGGTCACTCCTGAGATTCCATATTCGCGATCTACGTCTCCTTTCTCAACCACTTGGCAAACGTTTATCGGTCTCGCAGGTGGATTTTAATGCCGCAAAAAAATAATAAAAGGAATAAAGAACCGGCCTAACAAATGGATGTGCGAAGAACCATTCTCGTCGTTCTAATATCTTATGCGCGAACGCAGTAGCTGAACTCTTACGTAACTCGGTATAAACTTCGACTCGTTATTTCCGTTCAAATATACACTTGCATCCACTTATGACTGTAGCGTTATTCCATCATTATTTTCGTAAAGCTTTTCGCGTCATTGTCTATTTAAATCTTATCGAACATTCATTGACATCGTGATTACTTTTCTCGACAGGAACGGAGCTGTTCGTTACGTCGCACCTTATCGATTCCAATCGACGATTTATCGTCCCATTTGTTTATGTAATTTTATAATGTATCACGTATCGAAATACGTAGATTCAAAATTTGGGTCAGCGAAATTACACCTCGAGCATATATACCTGTAACTTGTAATTCTCTGACCAATTATAATCTTTGGAATAATTTTGTCGAGCGGAGATGATACATGGGGAATATTGAACGCATGATATTTTTTAGTCTTTTTTAATAATTTTATATAAACGTGTGAATTATACATAATTGTGAAAACATATAAAGCTGGATTTATACCCGTATTTATTATCCCAAAACCCGCGAACGCTGTATATAAATTTAATAGGAATTTCAAATAAACAAAATAGGAATACGGATAAGGTACGGATCGATTAATACCCGCAAGAATTAGTCACCTGAGAATGTGAACGGATCTGCGCGAGCTGATGGGATTGTTCGAAGTCGCGCAGCACAGTGGTTTACCTTCAGAAGTCAGGCGACCCCATTTTTGCTCAAACTTCTCGCCGAGAAGAAACTTCTCCCGATTTCTCAACTTCGACTCTCCTACTCCTCTTCTCCTCTTCTTTCCATTCTTACTCGGTGTCTTAGCAAGCACGTGACCAAACGCGGGTCATCAGTTTCTGGACGTTTCGTGCCGGAGGAATCTTCGCCTTGGGTATTAGTATTGAGCAATAAATTTTAGGCCCTGTATCAGGTAAATTTCTCGGGCCAAAATCCACCTCAGACTGCCCGAGGCGACGAGGTTCAAGTGACCCAATTCGGCAGTGAAAATATGCGGAAATGACCCGCCTTCGGCTAATTGACTCAAGAAATTATTTACAGGAATCGAGCGTACGTTTAGGATCGGAGATAAAACCGTTTCGTGTAATTTTATTCTAAGGAATACCGTTGCCTTCGTCCCCACGAATTTTTAACTTTCGGTTAAGAGCTGAGGCCATGTAATCGAGAGAGCGATAACGAGAACATCGAGGTAACAGCCTCCTGCCAAAACGAGGAGAGAAAGATAGGCGAGGGAGAAGAGGCTCGAAGATCGAGGAATGCTGGACCAAATTATCACGTGTCGAGTCATTCCTGGGGTGGATTTTTCCCCGATGATCCAACGGCGGGGCTCCAGGTTTCCTAGGGTGAAAATTCCCGACCTTTTCAGGACTTTTCTTTGTGTAGCGGAGCACAGGGTGTCGTGTCGTGGGAAACGTCAGATCGTAAAGGTCCTGGATAAAAGCTGTCCGCTTATTTCGTAGCTACTTGGTATAATTGATAAACTACAAAGTGCTCGGACACGTATATAAATCATAATATATGTGTGTTACAGGAATGCACGAAGAGCCTTTAAGTGCGGGGCCACGATGTCAGTACCGTTATACTTGGCAGTTTCCTGTCGGCCTCCACCTTCGTCAAGCGTCCACTTCTGCATACTTAACTCGCTAGCAATCGATATCGAACACGTCACGTGCAAAATTGTTTATCTTCCCTTACAGGTGTATCTACGGATGTAAATACGTGCGATAGGTATTATTTCAGGACATGACTACACCGAGTTATTCATCTCTCAATGCCACTCAAAGTTCTTTAGAAGAATAGAGCCAATCGACACCTGTCGGATAACATCACCTTCGGCTGTAATAGCGGCAGCGTATTCTTTAAATTTCGACTCAAAAAAGCTCTTCTGTTTCTTCAACGCGACTAGATATTGTCGAGAGAACTTTCGTGCGTCGTGGATTAGTCAAGGAATTTCTTTCGCGTTTAAAATGGTCCGAATGAATCGGTAGATCGGTTCGGATCGAGTGATAAATCATTTCTTTGCACGAATATCTAATTCGACGTGATCACTTTTTATCCGGTAATAAAATCGGTGGGCTTTGTGACCAGGAAGAAGAATTGATCGAGAGCTTATTGTGCCGAGAATAATTAAAAAGGAAACGAATGTTGAGTGTCGTTGACCCGTTATCCATTTACGGAAACTACGTGCCTCTATGGATGGAAAAACTAAAACGTGCCACGAGGAACGAATGTAAACCGTATCCAATCGACGCACCATATTGCTCGCATACAATTGTATGTACAGCGCGGGTCTCAGCTTACTCGGAGCAAGTATGGTCGTATCGTAGACTTTGCTCGTGAGAGTACAGCCGAGTGCGTCAACCATCATCATAATTTAGACTCGTATATAATTTTTTGCATCTTTCCATCCTAATTTACGACAGTCGTTACATACGCAGCTGGTTTTACCTCACTGGTTGTTTTCTTGTTCGAATAGTCATACGGGCATACGTATACCCACTTGGAAGTTCGTATTTCTAACGGTATAACAAGCGGGTGAAATAGACACGATACGTAACGCGTAATTCATGAATCGAGTCATGATTCATAACACATTAGGAGGATTCTTTCAGCCGGGGTGCAGGCCATGAGCGAAACTATTCGTTGAAGGAATCGTTTCTCACTTAGAGACGGATTTCGTGCTTTGCGGAACCTACTGACCCAAAAGAGAATCAATCGCGATCTGATATGAATGAGAAAGGCTATGCAGAACCGAGACGCGTGGATTGATTGCGGAATAAGTGCGTGAGTTCGGTTTTCTAAAAACTCGAAACAAATCGGCGCATTTATATTATCTAGGTAGACTTTTATACCGTGCAATGAAACGTAAAGCGATCGCTAGACCGAGTAGAAAGCAGTCGGACGTAGGTACGCAGAAAATGATTCGCTGTAACGAAACGCGTGTATGTAGGTACAGTGACACGGATTCTTCACAGCTTCGCGGAAGTAGCTGATTACGTCGTGACAATCTCACCGAACTCGGTTGTCTTTTTTCCGGTATCTAATTATAATGTGCCACTGTTCATACCTAACGAGAAAAACGCGCGAATTTAATTAGGGGGCTTGATAAGCATCAAACAGGTGGGATAAAACCGGAGGGTCAACTTACACGCACCTTGCCTACCGATCAACGGTTCCTAATTCTCGGGTCGACGCCCTTACGTTCGTCTAATCGTAATTCGTGATCGGAAGAAAAATCTGACGGATAGGCGCGCCGCGAAGTTAATTATCCTGAACTGGAAGGAAAGGCTTAAAAAGTTTTACGAGATACTAAAGTGTAAGAAAGGATTTCCAGAGAAGAAATCTGGACTGTTTGTCAGACGGCATCTTGCCCGACGTCCTCGACGTCAAGGCCGACCCATAACCGTGGCAATAATTCTTCCTTGGCTTCGATAGAGGCCGAAGAAGAAGAAGAAGATGAAGAAGAAGAGGAAGAAGAGCTGATCGGTTTCGAAGCAAAAAGCTAAGCAATACCCCGCATCGAGTCACACAGACGTAAATGGATTCCGTTACCATCTATCTGGTTGGCCGCGTTGCAGCTTTACTTGCGAGGCGTTCAACCCGGCAACCGACGCGTTACGTTGCGTCGCGGTGCACGCGAGCCGGGGTATACAGACTCCTTGACGTAAAACGGGACTCGACATCCTTAGGACGCCCACCAAGCCAGAAAAATTCTTCAAATTTTCAGCTTTATTGTCAACATAATAAATAGATACTTATCACAGTTTATGGGCTGTTAGATTTCGCAGGAATACTGACCGGCTTGAATGCCGATTTTTAATTCCGCCGATTTCATTCCCTAGAAGATATTTCGTCGAAATTTATTCACAGATGATAATTGGCGTTGTAATTTTCTGTATTACGTTATCGCGGCGGTTATGCTACTTCTTTGACGAGTTATGAACGATCGAAGCAATCAGGTGTGCCGTATCCGTTACCGTATCGATAAATCGATATTTGATATCGGGTATGTAATAGGAAAGAGTAAATAAATCGACACCGATGTATAGAATGAAATGTAGAACAATATGACGGCTTTGGTAAGCAGAGATTTCGCACTGGTTCAGGTACGAGAAATTAACGAAATTTATAGAAACGCTGCGCGCTAGTCCGATAGCCCGATAATCTTTTTCTCTTGCTAATTATTAGCGATGATTGCTAAAACGGTGGTTTATTAATTAGAAATTAGATACTTTCATGGCTGATTCGAACTGCTTTCCTCCTTAACGACTTGATCCATCTTTCGTTCTATCTTCGCGATCACGTTGCTAGATGGTCACGGGGTCCGAAGAAGAACCGGATATGCTTTCTTTTCCCTTCTTCACGTTCGTAGAGTTCGTAGATTTTCCGTATCTCTAGATAAGCTGTGTCAGCATGAACTAAAACGGGTATTAAACCAACAAGCAAGTGTAGATCGGCTGTGGGAACCTTGAAAATCGTCTCTGGTAAAATCCAGCGAACGACGAAGTTTTTATATCCCAATATTTGTGTCCAGGCAAAAATTTTGGCAAATAGCAACGGCGAGCTCGGTCTATTTTTTTTTTTTTTTCTTCTTTCTTCTTGTTGTTGCGGCACGAAGAACCAACTGTCCTAAGACCTAGACCGTCACCTGCTGCCCGTACCATACCTTTTCCTTTGTGTATACCTAAGCAAGGTAAATTTCCACCTGACAAGGGGCAAAAGGCTCTTATACCTGCAGAGCTGGGCTGGTGGCTGGTTGTTTGTTTAAGCCAGAGTTGTATTTCAAAAACATGTTTCTTACGGCCAAAGCATGCAAGGTGCGGTACCTACGGTGTTGATTTGCATTCAAAAGGGTGTGAAATGACGACAAATTTTATCGCGCAAATTATACCACCGAATTCCGACGATGACAAATCATTGTTATTGGTAGTTCGATTCTTTATATAAAATCGAGGCTTTAATTTGATATTTTCCTCGGAACACCACGTGACCGCGTTCCCTGCTCTGATAGAAAGCGGAGAAGCGCACGTTTACGAATCACGCTTCGTTAAAGCGATTCAATCGATACTCTGCCCTTTTGCTGCGAAAAAATTGCACTCGAAAAAAAAGAAAAGGAAAAAGAAAAATGAAAAGAAAAAGATACTTCCATCCTCTTCTCATCGAATCCATAATCAATCACATGTCCATATACTATACATATATGCATATTTTTTTATTTTAATTTTGTAATAACTCTAAAGCATGGCTACAGCTACAGTCTGGCGCTCGACGCTTACTCGGGCGTTGCTATCTCCAGAGAGAATACCAAAGCGAAGCAATAAGGCAAGGCAAGGTAAGGTAAGGCGAAGCATGATGGCAAGTCGCACCATCGTACCTGCCACCAGCTCAAAGCTACGTCCACCATCAAAGAACCGCGTTTTTATACACGTATATAAAGATAATACATTCTTAGCTGCAGCAAAGAGTTCTTCCAGACCGCGACGACGATACGGGGTAGAAGAGTGGGGCTTGTGCACCAACCAGGTAACCGGCTCGGCCAGGCAGCCGAGAAACTTCAGGTAGCGCCGTTCACCTGGACGGAAACCATCCACGTCCTATTCCGTAGTCTCGAGATGGTGGCCTGCGGGTAAAGAGCTCTTTGTCGCCCTGAATATAGTTCAGATCCGTTCGAACACCTCGCGGGTGGTTGGTTCTTTCTTTGCCCGGAAAGTGCGCGGGAGGAAAAGTGAGGACGGGGACAAATAATCGGTTGAAAATTATTCCGTAGTCATTGGATTCGTTTATTATCACTGTGTGGTGCGTATTTCGATTCCGTCTTTCTACCAGACGGCAAAGAGGCAGGCCTCCGCTGTGCCGCTGATGCCGGTTGCCCGCTGTTCGTAGAGTGTTCATGTGCGCGAAAGGACTATACACCAGGATCTAGGCACAAGAAAAAAAAAACGTGAGTTTTGGACTTGTTTTTAATTGATCTTAGCCAGATCTCATTTTGAGACCGAATACCGAGTCCCGGGGGGTTTTCTCCCCGGATAGTTTGAGTAAGGATACTTTCTGGACTTTCAACCTCTCGGAACGGTACAACCGGTCCCGTCTACCGATTACTAATCGTTAACGAAACTTGCTTTGCGTTTTCGAAACGCGTGTAAACGGTATACTTGATGATGGAGAATCTGGCACCGCGTTTGTTAGACTATAGAATTACGCCAAGTTCATAAGCCGTTGATTTCATTATAATCTGCGATTAGCCAAATTTCATATTCGCATTATCTAGAAAGAGTATAAGTAACGAGCGGGAAAGAATGGCCGCAAAGACTGTCCTTCACGGTGTATTAGGTATATCAGCCGTGAAGAAGTTTCATAGTGTAAACACCAAAATCATGGCACACGTGTTAAAAGGATATGTCAACTGATCCACACCTTTCAGCTTCCGGTATTACTCGCGATTTGATTTTTTTATGCGATATATCGATGCTTGTCCGATCTTCCATCGCCATATTCCAACGACTGTAATTTTTCCGCGGACGACTAGACGATGCGAAAACGTAATTAACGTTGGAATGATCAGCCTCCCATACACACGCACACAAGACACATGGCCAACTATGACGAGAATTTGGAAGAATTTCTATTTGCTTTTGTCGATTGGTCGAAATCCAGCATTTGAGTCGGAGCTCAGCTTTCAGGCACACAACTCACGTGTATATAAATCCCCAAATGCTGGATACGTACAGATTTCTTGTTGGAACAGACCTGCCCCTATCATTAGGATCAGGCTGACTTGACGTCGGTAAAAATCCGAAAAAGGACCACTAAGCTACGGATGATAAGCCTCAGGTTAAGCAGTCCGGTATTTCGAAACGGGTCATTAAGTTCGGTGAAACGGGGCCCTTCTTTTCTGGAATAATCTCCTCCTTGTATATTCGTGCATCTCAAAATCTCGGGCTCAAAGCTCTGGACTAAGACGATAAATGATCTGGACCAGTAAATTTTCACCGTCCATTATCGTGCCGAAAGCAATTCCAACACGACCCTTTGTTCCCGTACGAGGAATAATCGAACGCAGATAAATTCCAAGGCTCGATACATACGTTTGTCATAGGTATGATAAATGTCAAGGCTGGCTGCGAGTTGACAGTTGAAGGAATGTTAATCCTGAGGTCAATCTCGGTTTAGTGAATTAATTTTTCATCGTAAAGAGTTTATTCTTGAGTCACCGTGTAGGCACGCGTGTATACAGGTATATGTATATTAGTTCACGCACGATATACATCGGTGAACGGTATTTATTTTTAATTATATACAGACATCGATTTGTCCGCGGCAATAGAGAGCTGTTTTGGTGATTCTATACAGCTATTGGCACCGTTGCCCGTATACTAAATATTAAGTACGCTAACGGTATTACATAGGCAATTAGTGTACGGAGTTAGACACATGCGAAGAGCCCTGTGATTACGAACACGTAAGCGAGTTACAGTTAAACAAAGCCAGGCAATTAGCAAACCATATCCCAACTAGGATAAGGAAGAAGGGTATCCTATACCAATCTCGAACAATTCGTTCCAGCAAACTAACTATCAAGCTTACCTTCACCCACCTAGCCATTAAAATAATCTGTCCCAGTTTATTTAGCCCGAAAACATTGAATGAAAATCTGTTTTCTTAATCCGGGGAAAAAGGAATGAAATTTGAGTGGAGTGTCTTTCCTCATTCTCCCATTCGAAAAAAGGAACAATCTATTGCTGTATATGCTAGCCAAGAGAATTAGAGACCTTCGATCTTTTTTTGGCTATGTATCACTCGCGGCTCACATGACGGTCAGATTATTCAAGCTGTCCATGGAACTCGCATGCAATGGCATTGGCCATCGGCCATTGGCAGAAAGCAAAACGTGTAGGCGTGAGTACCGCACACAAAGGTGATGTGAATTGAAAGGACTAGACGGAGTCAGGGCCGTGACAGTAGTTGCGAAGCCCAATTACTATGACAGCAGGAAAGGAGACTGTCGACTTCTCGTTGTTAGTCTAGTGCTGGGAAAGAAGATGACTTCGAATTGAATTTTTCGAAAAATTTTATCCACAGAAAAGTGGGACTGTGATCCGATCGATCGATCGATCGATATCCTGTTTTATATCTTACGGATGAGGATCGCGAATCAGGAGCACAAATTTCTCCAAGCTTCTTAGAAATGGATGAGATTAAACGGACGATGTGTGTGTGAGACTGTTCTTCTGTACTCACAAGCCAAGAATGTACACATGGTTAAAACCACTCACTACAAGCTGGAAAAAATAAGTAGACTTCCAGGTCGTTAGCTAACGTAACAAAACTTCCTAAGGTTTTTCCTGATCGTGGTATGAACCATGTCAGTTTGACAGAGTATTCAAAAATCGGTGGAAAGGAAGTTGATGACAATTTTATTAAGCAACTTTATGTAACAGTATATCGTTGATCCACTGAGCAGTGTATCTTTTTTTTCTTTTTCATATACTGCAATTACACTCGAAACGATTTCGAGTTTCCGATTAAAAATTCGCAGCGTAACGTTGTACTGATTTATGGAACAACGTAGTGGTTCTGAGACCGGGAAAGTAGAGCGTTGGCATGAAACAGGTTACGTTCGTTTTACCGCTATAAAATCTGAAATTAATCCGGTACCGTTTGAATCAGTCCATTCAGGATGAAGTCAAAGGCTAAAAGAAGTACTGAACGAGATGTAGAGAGAAAGAGAGATTAGGAGGTCGCATGAGATCCTGAAAAGAAATCGGTTCCAAAACACTTCTAAACCCTGAAAGGAACGACGCTGGACAAAGTACATACGTCCATCCACCTCTTATAGACTCAATGACCAAGGGCTTCGTGCGAGACCATCTAAGGAGCCGGAAGCGACGAATGGAACCAGGTAGACAATGCCAACCTGATCGTCGCATGGGGATCGTCTCGCTTGATATTTTAGCTGCACAGTCGACTGCAGCCTATCCTGTAACTTATCGTTTTAGTATTATGGTGGGCATACATGTGCAGCGCTGGTATAACCCGTAAGAAATACTGTATGCACCGTATAATACGATACATCCTTTTATCTTCATACGTGGAACCCTAAACGGGATGTGACTAACCCAACATACTACCTATACGCCGTCGAGCATCCCTATGAGAAGCCGTAGCTGACTTACAATGAGACAGGATCGAGCTTTCGTCGGACCACCACAACCAGAATAGATCCAGGGTCGCAAAAATTCGTGCGGATTTTTGCCGACCCGATTCCTAGCGCCTGTTGAACTTGAACTTCGGCAATTTCTATTAGTATTTAATTGGGACGTGATAATCGGCTTGGAAAGTGTAGATTTCAAAATCGCATAACGTAAAACCATTAAGGAAGTGAATGATGGCATAAACCGGCGATGTCAACGCTCGCCCGATGCCAGAGTAGAAATTTCAACCATATACCTACTTCCTGAGATTGCTTACTCATCCGTTCGGTAATGAACTACTTTCGTTAATCACATCTCCTTCACGTCAGGTGCAGGAATCGTCATTGATCACTGGCAGCGCGTATAATAGCATTTAAAGACGTGGGCTTCGTGCTAATTCTCACCAAAACTTGTTCGACGGATCCAAGAGGTCTGAACGAACCGCGCACATACGTGTACAATTACTTACGTTCATTTATCACAAAAGAAATTCCTAAGGCGTGGCTAGTTGGGTAATACGTTACACGTACACGTCTATACACGCTCGTATTTACGTACCAAGTTAATTACATATATCATACACCCGTATAGTCACTGCGATATTATAACTTGTGGACATTTCCATTTCCTCTGAAACGCTTACGGGTTCTCGGCGTGTACTTACGAGTTAGGTAACAACCTAAATTTCCCAATTATCGAGCTTTTAGTATCCGAAGAGTCCGTGGTCAATTTCGTAGATGACTTTTTGGAAAAACTAAACACACGGCTGTATATCGATTCGGGATTTTTATTTAGAAAATACTTGTACCTGTCCCAGAGCTTTCTCCCATTGAACACAACCTGCCGTATGAACAACCTACTACCATACATAACCATTGGCTTTAGCTACGGTGGGAAGGTATGCGGCTTGCGTGGATTTACCGCAATTATTGTTATACAATGTGGTATTTATGTATGGTTGAACCTAACGCTCGGTCTCGGAAAATTGATGATTCGATAATGAAGGAACTGAGGAGTAAATATCGCTTGACCTCCATCCGCGCTAATAATTACCACGCATTTTCAGCGACGGACAAAACTTTGAGAAGTTTATTCTTATCGTTAGCATATCGGTATTACTACAGTGATGGAATCACCGTTGGTTGTCCCACTGCCCATTGGTCACTTACTTATCGTTTGACCGTTTCTTTGCCGCTTACCGTATGGTATAAATAATTTACTCGTGTATAATGTGTCGACATGAATAAATCCTCTGTGTATGCGTGTGTCATGGGTGTGTAGTTTGTGCAGTTGTGTAGTTAAACTTGTCTGCTTGCATAAAACCGTGAAAGGAATCGTTCGGATTTTTCCTGCGGACTTATCCATCTGCAGCCGTTCCTCTCAGACCAGTGACCGATTTCCATAGCTTACTTTTTACGATACTTGTTCCATCTCAATTAGCAGTTGTTCAAATACTTTCTATTCTTGACCTAGAGCGTTCGTTCGCCGGACCACAAACGAAATGAAACGCCCTGAACAAGGTAGTAACACCGTTCGAACATGCTATAAGAGGAACGAGTGTATCCACGCGGTTTCTAATAATCATTAAGAAAACACCATCCTCCGGTTTCAATTAAACTTTAAGACCGTAACAACTCTTCAAACACTTTTACAATCTCTGAATTCAGTTTTCATACAGACACAGAGCCTGGACAGGTACAGGCTTCGAAAAACGATCGTTTCATAGTGAGGTAAACACTATCGTTTTACAACCGATGAAATTATTTCCTGCCGACAACTCTTGGGAATAATTAACTAGAATCTATAATATGTGTAATTTATAACCGCATGCGGTATAAATTCGTATATCTGCAATGCGTGGCTTTATAATTGATGAAAGTGCGCTGCAGCTCCCGTTTAATAAAATTCAAACGAAGAGTAATCTTCTCTCTGTCTTATTTTAATAAATATATATATATATATAGGTATGTGCGGTTAATGATTAATTATCGAGACACGCAGGCCTCTCCACTACTTGTTCGTTATCCCGTAACTTAAAAGCGTTGTTTTATCCTCGCTCCAATTCGCCGGCTAACGAAGATCAGCAATTAATTAAATTCACCTTTGAGATGGATGGGGATATGGATCGGGGTAGCAACTCTTCCATTCGATCGCTACACGCGGAATAAATTTCGCGATAAAGTTTAGTTTTCCAATACTATCGCCGCGTACGATAACTATTAAAACCCTTTACATTCCAACCGATAAACCGACTCCACCATACCCAACCGGTGCTACCAACCGGTTCTTCACCCAAGGCTTTAAATACTTACTATTAAACCTTGCCTGCGGTCCGGCAACGGATATACAAACCCAAGACCCGTTACTTCTTCGGATACTCTAGCAAAGACAGTTTCACTTGGGTATAATGACAGGAAAATGCGTTCTGAGATCCGAAGACGTTACTTCGCGGATTTATAAATCAGTTTTCTGATTTTTTGGAGGGAAATTTTTGCGGCTGATACATTATTAGGAAAATGAGGGAACTCGGTTCAGTAATGAAATTGCTTTCCATGAAGGAGAGTACCCCGGCGATGTCGGGTTCTCTATAATCTGCCACCGACTTCGATACTCGTCGTGGTACTATCGGCACGTAACAACTAAGTTTAAATGGAATTGCCAGCTGACTTCCTGGTCGGATTACATCTAACGGACCATGTCCCAGAAGTTGGCCAACCGGTGACCAGCTATTATCTATATTTCTGCATCATTTCGTTCCAGCCTTTACGCAAAAATCAAATGAACAGTTTCGACTCGCCCACTTGTTCGGTCGATCTAGAATCCGAGAGAAATTCATAATGAACTTTATGAAACACTCGATTATCCCATGGCTCGTGTATACCTCTTCGTTAATTTTTACTTGTTACGAGAATCACCTCTTAACATTCTGTCGAAACAATGACGTATCTGAAATAAAGAATCTCGTAAATTCGTGAGATAGTTTTATTCGCCTCTATCGTATCGCGGGTATAGCGGGTGAATGAACAATAAGGTAATTGTGCCGATTGTGAAGATCGGTAGGTGAGGTACGATACGTACACCTATGGCGGTTTGAAACAATGCATACACGAGTTACGTTACATAAAGGAAAGCGTCGTGTGGCTAACATAAGCGTATAATTCTAGGCGGGAAACTAGACTCGGCGAAGATGGGCACAAACTGGAGACGGCAATCTGAAGCATAAACTTTCGCGAAATTCACATAGGAATTCATTGTCGCTATTGCGTGCATCAGACAATCCCACGCGGTATAACACAACGACGTTCTTCGGCGATAATTAACCGCAAAGACAATTACGTCACGCGTATCTCGACCGATCTTTAATTAATGTAAGTTGGAAGCTCGAAGCTTCGAGTGCGAATTTACTCTTTCCAATTTTATTTCGCTCGATAAAACAAACGACATAATCTTCCCGTCGATGATCGATTTTCGCCAATCTCAGAAAATTCATCTCTACAGGATTTTCATAGCCGTGCAGAGGGTTAAAGCTCGAAAGTTCAAGGGTCGTTTTACCGTCGTAACGTTACCCATAACCGTGCCTGAAAATCACCTGCAAGTGCTAAGTAACCGAGGTCAAGGAACGGATAACTCCGACGCTAAAAGGCCCCGGGTTTCGTCTCGGCTTGCGGAGGCTGGATCAGGCGCGCCCGTAGAAAGTTTGCTTTGGCCTGGCGGAATCCGCTTCGTCGAACGTGCCTGGATTCTGCGTAGGTATAATGTTAAACCTGCGTGAGTGAATGCGTGTCATTATAGCCGATGTATCGGCTCGTACATGTGTATGCGAAAGGCCGCGAGCTTTTTAGCCCGCGAGCTATAAACGGTCATTTTCTATCACCACGCCATTGGGCTATAAACGAATATAAATATTCGTTTTTCAAATACTATCGGACAATTTTTACAATCGAATTCGTACGGTCGGCCACTTGATCAACGATCGATTAAAAGATATGGGACAAGCCTCGGGCACTTTTATTAACCTCTGTAATATCGATCGAAGCATAATCACTCCGAAAGCGTTTCTCTAAACGAAATTTACGAAAGGAATTAATTAGTCATTTATATCACCGCGTATCTCCAGACTTGCTATTGCGATTTTTTTTCCTGCGCATATAACAGGCATCTTTGAATCGATTCGTCCTGTTATTTTCGATAAGATTACTCCAAATACCGCTGAATCGATGTTTTCGAGTTCCACGTCGAACAAATCGGACAACGAATGGTCCAAATCCTGATCAACGACGTTTTTATCACTGCCAATGGGAGTTAAGGACATTTGTAGCAAAACTATCAGTTCTGAGTGATAATAGAATCATTTAATTACGTGAATGTAACGTGCTGATTGAACACGTAACATCTTATACGTATAGTAGGTATAGACGTAGCTATTAGCCATTGTGAGAGAATTATAATCAAGCCCGGAAACGAAGTATAGTAATTAAGGATTATGCAGTAGAGTTGAGATGTGGATATATATAGTATATATGTATGAATATGTGAATATTAAGGTGCTGGGGGGAAAAAAAGAAAATGACAAGACCTCATTACGCGAGGTGTAGACAACGAGTGAAGAAATTTTCTCTTACGTTATACATATAGCCTGAGTTAGAAACCCGTAATTACGATCTATACAATCGCGCGTTGATGTTTGCTTAATAATCATCACACGTACACATACGTACCTCGAGTCACTCATACTATTAATAATGACTTATGTTATTAATGAATGTGAAAGATTAATTCATCCATTTCCTTTCTTCTTCCTTTCAGAAATATGCTGATAAGAGAATTGGCGACCATTTGGATCGCCATCCTCTTCTCTCACCTCCAACTATCCAATGCCCAGGTAAGACCTTTGAGTATATTATTAATCGAGGGAAAACTGTTGTCTTTTTATGGATGAAAAAAGGAAATAAACCCCTACGAATGTGGTATAAAAGTGAAACTTTTTTCACCCGACTGAGATACCGCACCTGTGTGTGTGTGAATTCCTACGTTTGCAAAGACTAATAATAATCCTCGTTACGTAATATAAGAGACAGACTGACAATCGTTTATCCGAAGTTTCCTAGTGTACGTATTTGTTTATGTCATTCCATTCCATTCCATAATTTCGATTTTTTCATTTGAATTCTCTGGCTGGCCTCACCTCGGTCACATTCTTTGACTCGATCGCGTCCCACTGATTATAACAAGCGGTTAACTATACGAGAACTGTAGGGAATGGCTCGAGTATAATCTACTATGTAGCCCGTTACTAACTGTAGCAACAACTCGTAGGATTTACTTTGGTTCGGTTTTATTCACCGCTAGGCCGTGCAACAGCCAGAGAATGTACAGAAATAAACCAAGTCGAAAATCAACCGCTTCAACTGTAAATCTATTCGATGATTTGCCATCCTTGACCCGGTACCTGTACATATTTATCTTAAACCACAGAAAAGTACAACTGTTTCAGTTATTCTTTCATTTTTATTATACAGATCGTATCGAACGGTATTACACATCTTGAAATCGCATCGACAGTCTGCGATATGAATACTTCCGAAATTTTTCACGCATCTCAAATTATACGGAATCACTAATTATTACATGGAAAAGATCGCAGGGCCTCTTACCTCCCGGTCGAAGGTACTAACAGATACTTTAACCATCCACAGAGTGAAAGTAAACCTGTATATCTGCAGTACCTACTCTCGTCTCTGTACATTGCCTCTTGTGCCAACTGCCGTTGCAATTTACAATATGTAGAGTCCGACTGATTCGCGTTACTATGATTAGTACAGCAGCTTGTATATCTTATAAGATATTAGCGACAGACTCAGACTTTCGGAATTGCATAAACGGTAGCAGGAAATAATGGTTTGCTTTCCCGAAAAAGAGAAAAAAAGAAGAAGAAAAAAACACAAAGGAAGAAAGGGATAGATATTTGCGGTCTATTTCTAGACACGTACACAATCCTTTAGCAGTTTCTTTCGGATGTTATTTCAGCTTCTCGCTTTCACTGTTAAAATTAAAATAGAAAATGATTTGGGTAACGATTTCCCAATCGAGATTAAAAATCGTCGCGAAAATCGATGCAGTGATTCATTCATTCGTTGGGTACTACCTGGGAATAATTCGATTCGATTTAGCAAAGATGCAAGGAAAGAAATACCTCGATCTTCTATGAGTCATTAAATCGGGAATTAAATCGCGAGTTGGTTTCTGCGAGACAAATCGCAATGTCACATCGCGTTATTCTTTCTTGCTAAATCTCATTTTTTGTCGTTTCTTGTTTCAGGCTACCCCTTCGAACATCTTCACGTGTCCAAATGGTGAGTAAAAAAAATTTCATACACCCCGTTTTTATCGGTTTAGAATCAGTCGGACATGGGAAAAGAGATCGGTAATAAATCGACGATCTTAAGACCGCGAAACCTTCTGCCTCGCCGAAAGGCTGACCAAGAAACAAAGAGAATTGTTCTTCGGTTCAACGGCGCCAAACTGGCGGAGATAAAATAAAAACGAGGCATTGAGATGCCAGCGAGAAGGCACAAGGTCGCCTCGCAGGAGCAAATCCTTGAAGATATTCGCCTCCTCGTTCTTTCCATCTTCAGACCGGAGGATAGCCAGAGTCCGAGAGAACCGGGGGATGCGGACGCCCAAAAATGGAGAATCGTAAAAGAGGATAAAAAAAGAGGACGAAAAAACTGCCCGATGCAGCCTCGACCACGCGTTAACATATATTCCACGTTTAGATGGCCTTCGCGAGTCAAGGACGACCGCCGAAACTACAGGATACGAAAATTCCCTGAATTAACCTTTCCGCGATCGTTTAAAAAAAAACATCGCTAAAGAAAATTTCGCGAATGCATGTGAACCGCGACTAACATGTTACACCGAAGCAAAGATCATTCAACTAGCAGTTATTATCCTTCAAGGATACCAGAAGGCAATTCGCATCGTTGCAAATCGGCATACTCCAGTTTATCGACGTCCTCGAAGATTTCCTCCGCGGTGTTGAATCGGAATGTGAAATGCAGGAGGCTGACAAGTCGGCCAAGCCCAATGATGCAAGACTTATCGCAGTCGAAGTATAAACGAGAAGCTTACGATGGACGGAATGGTCGGTGAAAATGAAAAATGGGATTACGCGATGGAAAGACCATCTTCTAACCGCAGTTGCGCATCGGGTTGAATTAATAACTCTTTAATAGCGCAATTAAATCCTCTCAATGAACAGCGGTGTAGCTGTAATTGTATTCTTCAATTATTTTACGGATCGGATTAACGATCATACCCGACCTTATGTCGGCTTATACACCATTTCCTAAAGTGGGACAGTGAGCCTGAATGCGCATACCTTGTAAGTTATTCGGTAACGGGATCGAATGTGAAGCAACGCGGTTTCTACGGAGGATTCCGTATCTCGACACGCCTTCGCCCTCCTTGCGGATAACGTACTCTCTCGTTGTGCGGGGCTGCACGTGGTTCTTGCCTGGCGAACAATTAACATACCTTCGTGTCTTTGCGATTGTCCTATTTCGAGCTGATTTTCATCTAACAGAAACTTTGTTACGACGAAATTCTAACGGCTGAAAAACCGTGCCGATCATTCGACGCAGAATCGATTCTACTTTCGACCATTTTTCGACGTCTGGTTTCATTTCGTTCGCGAAAACTCCTCCGCGCCTATCGATTCGCGGTTTATTAAGAAGCGATGGTCGAACGTCTCACGCAATCGGCAAGTCGAGTCGAGTCGAATCCTTTCCCACAATATATGTATATTGAATGCGGTATGATAATTCACAGACGGTAAAACGTTCGTTGGCTTTAATTTTAAAATACTCGTTGCAGCACGATGAATCATGGTGGTATACTACACAGCGTGTATTCGTATCTTACCACCTCGTTCAAAGGTTATATATTTTCGATTCGTTTACAGGAGATATCCTGTTCCGAAGAGATTACGCAAGTCGAGATCTATGAAAGCGGTTGAAATATTTCTATTCCATATTCTAATTCCGCAGAAATATTTTTTTCTCTCTTCTAATCTGGGAAAGGAAGAATTTTCGAATAGCAGAATTATACCTAAGCCGATACCTTCAGCTGTGCTCATTTATGCGAGCTGAGGGGAAAAAAGAGTGATGTAAAAAGGTGCTGAGGAGATGATGCGCTAAAATCCAGGATTACCTCATCTTAATGATTTAGAAAACAACGACGCGGCGCAGTGCTGTTGATTTAATGCGAAATCTCAAGATCGACGTTGTTTCATAAACGATACGAAGATGTAATCGATCGGATGGAAGGATGCGAAGATCGAAGTAGTCACCGGGATCGGATACTCTTGTTAATCTTGTTATTTTCACCGTTTTCGTCCGGTAATTCTTCACGGTTATAATTATAACTGGGTTTCACGTCATACACGTACGTTACGATCAGTATGCAAGTAGTAACACGAGCGCAAATAAGCAAACGGTGATAATATACCAGAGAGAGAATAAAGAAACACGAACGTCGACGCGCCTCTAGACACTCTTGAAACCGGGAGGACGAGACTGCATTCCTGAACGATGAACACGCGCCAGTTCTCATCTCGACGGACTATCATCGTCACGAACTTATCCTCACGTCGTATCGAAAGACTACTTTGCTCGAAAGCATCGGAAAGTCGAAACCCTGCGATAGAATCCGACGGAATTGCCACAAGAAGTAAGAAAATCGGCTTCCTTGAGCCAAACGGAATCCCTGGAAACTTCCTCGGGTGAAATTGCGCAAGATTTCAGATCGGCTAACGAATCTAGAAAATCTGTCGAACGGAGTTTCTTTTCTGACCAATAGTCACACCCGCAATGAGCCAAATATTTAGCAACGTGATCAGTGACACGTAAAGTAAAGACAGAAATTATAGCCACTCGCAATTCGGTGCGTAACATTACCGAGTCTAAAGAACTCCGGGAGAAGTGAAAGTAGGTATCTCTGGAGTTTGCTTCGCCGACCTTTTGGACGAGTCATGGAAATTGATTCTCCGCTATACCCGTGTACCTACTCTTTGCGATTTATCCGGCATTATGGAAAGGCACACTAGTTCTGGCATAAAATCGGCGCTGTTAGACCGCGTCCGATCGTGAGATAATATCACATACCCCGTGGTAAAAATCGGTTGACAAAATAATGGGGAGAGAGGATCGTCCTGCGATCAGCATCGCATGAATACCAGATGGCACTAAAAGATCGTCTTCCATTTTGCGTGGAATAATTTTCAGAAGATTTAAATGAATGATTTTGCATAACAAAGTACGTCGAGGATCGGCCGGTGACTGAATACCGATTTCTTGTTAAACCGTGAAACGTACAGTTTCGCAGAAAAGTTTATGACATAAATTGCGACCGAATCTTGACTGAGAAAGCTGACGTTGAGCCTTGAATCGAGTATCAACGGCGATTTTAGTTACCGATCTGAACATGGGAGGGTGAATTGTTCTCCGAGTCACAAATCGATCATAATTCGAGCGTAGATAATTCGGTCCTTTCTCAACACACCGATTTCCAAAGGCTTGGAATATCGGTGAGCTGTAATGCGACTACCGTTAATCGACCGACGTCACCACGCCGGTCGCAGATTCTTCGATTAAGCCGGGGAATCGGCGGGAAGACAAACCCGAAAATGCCGTTCCGTTTTTAGGACCTGAAATGACATAACCCGAAGCTAGAATAATATTTTTCCAACCTACTCGAAGCGTGTTTCTATCTTTATGGATCTCTCCGTTCAGCCACCATTATGGAATCCGATCCGGAATGACCGGTCCGATGTAAGTCGATCCGAGAAACACAGCTGTATAGATGCTTATCATGTTCAGAGCTTTATTCAGACGCGAATTTCTTCAGTTTTAGCAAACAAAAAAGAAACGAAAAACGAAAACCCTGCTATATTCCACCCTGAAAGCTGTTATACGTTTCCTTCAAGAACATCCTCGGCGCGGGTAGTCCAAGTATCACCCGGGTGTTGCCCAGGTAGGTGGACTGGACCAGGTATGTGTCTCAATGGGGCGTAGAACCGTCTTAAGTCGGGTTCCTGACACGGATAATTTTCCAAGAAGACTCCGATCTTCTCCCCCGCTCTTTTCCGTCTGCTGTCACCGATCTCTGGCAGTATTTCTCTCCGGATGGTAACCGGCATGGACCGATACATACGGCGAAGTTCCCCTGGGCAATGCGATGCGATGCAATGCGATTCAATGCGATGCAATGGTGACGGGGATATGTCCAGTCCGATCCAGTCCAGTCCCGGCAAAAACAATCGGGGTCGAACATCCGTCCAACCCAATAAATGCAGTGTATGTATTTACGGCTCTCCGGACAAGGGACAGACGTGGACAATTTTCTGAAGAATTTATTCCCGAGTATCTCATACGTATTATTTATTTATTACAGACTCACGTATCGCGAGGACACTGACTATGATACAGCTAAATATTTAACAGTTAACCGTGTGCCAATAAAATTTCGAGCCTATTCCAGGCATAGCCAATGACATGGCAAACAGTCCGCGTACTGCTAGGTGTACGTACGTGTTTATCGTGTGAAATTATTTCCTTGGTGTACTGACGAGATCATTAAAAGTCTCCTCAGCGTAGCCGCTTAGACTCCGCATTGGAATTTTCTCATTTTCGTGATGGCAGAGGTCGGGGGAATGCAGCGTCGCAATTTTGTGAATCATATTGCGAGGGAGGGTCTGTTCGAAATTTATAAATTCTCCTTTTCCTTTGTTACAGGTTGGGAATTGCGCGGTATTCACTGCTACAAGTTCTTCAATATCAGACATTCGTGGGAGAAATCTGCGGAGCTATGCAGAAGGTAAGAAAGCTTTCGGACCCCGGTATTATTTGGAGAACCGTAACGACCCAGTCCTCTTTGTACCTGGGATCCTTTGATGAATTTTTCTACCATAGGCTGCGTACGGATCGCTTTGGCGGCAGCCCCTCCAATCGCTGTAGAAAAGGCACTATTTTAGCCCCTGGCAATATAGTGCCGAAATGAACAATTCGCAGAATGACCAGGCGTTTCTTCTCTTTATTTCTTACTCGCAAACGCGAATAGATCTCTTTCAGTTCCGCGAGTAATTGAAGAAGAGGAAAGAGAAGAAAACTCTACAGTCCCACGTGGATACCTAACAGAACATAACCAGCTCATTTATCTTCGGGTATAGAAATAATTTCGTCTCAAGGCCTCATATTCGTCTAGCAATTAAATACGTAATTAGTTATTCGCCGACTGTAAGGTATGAATAGTTTTCGCTGGATTTTTACTTCCAATGCCGACTAAAAAACTGGGTAAATTCTAATCCGTCAATAGAAAGACTGGGCATACATACATGATCTTCACTATCGTCAAGAGCGTTCTTGTATATCTAGGTGAACATGTACTTCGACTACGGTTCTTGTAAGTCAAGAATACGTTGACCTCGATAGTGCCGATCAAGTCTCGTCAGCATTTCTTTATCGCCATAAGAGTGGGAACCCCCGCAGCAGGTTGGAGTACGTGTTTATGGTTTATAAATGTACGTGGGTAGTTCTTGAAACCTTTGCCCCTAAAATTGACGGGAAAGTTCTAAGAAAAATAATTGCATATTGATTAAAGAACAAGAAGGGTTCGTAAAGTGACAAAAATCGCCTGGAATAATTATACCGCGTTACGAGTCTACGTACGATTAGGCTAAGTACCGACGTGTGACTCGAACGAAACACGTAAGGTACCAAAGCCTCGGCGAAGACGAAGCAAAGAGGTCATTCCTCCCAGAAAACCAGGCATATGCCCCGTACAAGCGTCGATCCACAATCCCTTCTCTGTTACTGTTCTATGCTATAGAAACACACACACACGCTCGGATATATATATAGGCATATATGTCGAGTATGCATATGTATAAAACCCGTGTGACGAGGAATTGGATGAATTTATTTGCGGAGATAAGCGAAATGCCGTATGGTTTGGATTATAAAAGAAAAAAAAATGTGAGGCCTTGGAATTTTTAACTTCAAACTGGTGTAAAAATCACATTTATACTATTCCTAGTACGTTTCTTTTCTCTCTATGATCTTGTTAGGAGATACGCGAGACCAATTCGGGAATTTCAAGTTCAAATTGTTATAATAATTCGACTATTCAATGACCGTGTAGCTGGTATAACGGTTATTAACTATTTTCGAGCGAATACTAGCTACAACGAGGTATAAGGTAGGCACTGTGACGCTTCATTAAACATACAAGACACGAGCTAGTCCCGAGTAACTAAGTTGCGGTACGAAATGTACGATAGCTCTAGGTCTAACTAGACCGTACCCCATTATCCCGTGAAAAGTAGAAAAAATTAACTCGCGTTTGTTAAACGTAATTTAGATATTAAACTATCCATGTCTCGGTTCGAAGACGGGCTCCTCGTACTCTAATGGAGAAAAACTAATCACGGAAGTGGTTAGTGAACTCGCCTCGTACTCGGACGTAATTTTACTGAAAAACCATCCTTCCAACCTACGACGGCTAGAGCTCGTACTCATTTATCAATCTTTCAGATATGGAAGCGAGCTGATGGTCGTAGAATCCTATGCGGAAAACAATATGACCGCAGGGATGATCGGACGCAATCTCAACAACTTCTGGCTCGGTCTTGCCTCTCTGGACGATCTGAGAACGAACACCTTAGAGTCAGCCGCTGGAATGCTTGTCTCTCAATATGCGGGTTCGTATATCCAAATCTTTACGAGCTCACATAAGCCTTGCCACGATGTCGTTTGACGACAAGAGGGCGTGGGGATCAGATACTCTTCGAGGAAGGGAATGAGACCTATTTTGGATCAGAACGACGTCATAGCGACGACGAAAATAGAGTCTGAACCCGAGAATACTGAATAGTTTTTGGTAAACCAGATTTCAGAATCCTTTTTGCATTTTATTTAGGTTTCTGGGCTCTCAAACAACCGAATCCAAAGGCAGGAGAGTGCGTTGACGTGACTATATCCGACGAGCAACAATCCTGGGAGCTAACAACGTGCGAGTCTCTTTTGCCATTTATGTGTCGAGCCCGAGCTTGTCCAGCAGGTAATTAAACCGCTTTGTTATTTTAATTTTTCACACCGAGTAGGTAACAGCTTTCTACAACCAGCTGGTTAACACTTTGAGGAAGTACGTATCCCAACTTCAGTCCAGACGATGTGACCCAGAGAAAGAAACCCGATTTTATTGTGACTAAGCGGTTTATCATCGTGGGGAAGTGCGAACTGTCTAATACAGTCGAAATCCTTATTTTAGGGTCTTTTCATTGCTCAAATGGAAAGTGCATCAACGCAGCTTTCAAATGCGACAAACAAGACGATTGCGGTGATCTCTCGGACGAACTGGACTGTCCTAATAATTGCCAATATTACATGGCGAGCAGTGGAGACGTTGTCGAGAGCCCAAATTATCCGCACAAGTATGTGCCGCTCAGCAATTGTAAATGGACTTTGGAAGGACCCCAGGGTCACAATATCCTGCTGCAGGTAATGGGTCGAAGATATTCGAACAGAGTGATTCCATTGGGTGAAATGTTTCAGCGATTTTGAACCGTTTCAAATTTTACAGTTCCAAGAATTCGAAACCGAGAAGAGCTTCGACATCGTGCAAATTCTGGTGGGAGGAAGAACCGAGGATAAATCTGTGAATCTTGCGACACTATCCGGAAAGGAGGACCTGAGCAACAAGCTGTTCGTCTCTGCTTCAAATTTCATGATCATCAAATTCAGTACCGATGGTTCTGTAGAAAGGAAAGGATTCCGTGCCTCGTGGAAAACCGAGCCGCAAACTTGCGGCGGTATTTTAAGAGCCACACCCCAAGGACAGGTCCTCGCTTCTCCAGGATATCCACAAAATTATCCGGGAGGTTTAGAGTGTCTGTATATCATTCAGGCTCAACCTGGAAGGATAATATCCTTGGAAGTACGTACAGCGAACTGTTTTCTCCAAAAGTTTCAACATTTTTATCAGTAGCTATGACAATCCCTGTTTCCCCACTTTACAGATCGAAGATCTGGACTTGGAACTCAATCGCGACTACATGCTGATCAGGGATGGAAACTCCCCGATGAGTCCTCCGGTAGCCAGACTGTCCGGTGGAATCGAGAATAATTCGAGGGTGATTATGTCGACGGGAAATCAACTTTACCTGTACTTCAAAACTAGTCTTGGAGACTCCAAGCGTGGATTCAATATCCGCTACACCCAGGGATGCAAGGCGACAATTATCGCAAGGAATGGCACTGTCCAATCGCCAGCTTACGGGCTCAGCAATTACCCGAACAATCAAGAGTGCCTTTACAAAGTGAAGAACGTTGACGGAAGACCACTATCTCTGAAATTTGACGACTTCAACATTCATCAGACTGACATAGTCCAGGTAAGATTTTTTTCAGAGGTATTAAAGTTGCCAAATTTGTGATAATACCGTAATTGTGTCCGAGCAATGACGATACATCTTATTTTTCTTCAGGTATACGACGGAACTAATACCAACGGGCTTCGCCTGCATTCAGGGAATGGCTTTACCTCGAACACCCGGCCAAGAATAACGCTCACCGCCGAAAGCGGAGAAATGCTGATTAGATTCGTGTCCGATGCCTTGCACAGCGGTATGGGATGGCAAGCTACTTTCTCCGCAGGTCGGTCTTCAGTTTTCACATCATAAAATTGCACGTGGGGATTATTTCGCCCGATTAAACGAGCCGTTTTCAATATCTTCGCAATATTTCAGACTGTCCACCACTCCAGCCGGGAGAAGGAGCTCTAGCATCGAGCCGAGACACAGCATTTGAGACGATCGTTACCTTCTCTTGTCCACTGGGTCAAGAATTTGCAACTGGTAAGGCTAAAATTGCCACCGAATGTCTTGCGGGCGGCAATTGGTCGATAACATACATCCCAAAATGCCAAGAGGTATATTGCGGACCCGTACCCCAAATCGACAACGGATTTTCTATTGGATCCACAAACGTGACCTACAGAGGAGTCGCCACTTATCAATGCTACGCCGGATTCGCATTCCCATCCGGTAGACCAGTGGAGAAAATTTCTTGTCTCGCCGATGGAAGATGGGAAAATAAACCGTCGTGTTTAGGTACCGATTTCGATCCAAAATCGATTTCCTTTCGAACAAATGAATCTTTTCTCTTACCGATTGCTAATGAACGATCATTTTTTCTTCTGATTCACACAGCTTCCCAATGCGCACCTCTGCCCGAAGCTCCTCATGCAAATATCACACTTTTGAACGGAGGTGGCCGCAGCTACGGTACCATTGTGAGATTCGAGTGCGAACCGGGTTACATAAGGACGGGCCACCCTGTCATTCTCTGTATGAGTAACGGGACCTGGTCCGATGACGTTCCAATATGTTCTCGTAAGTGAATAACACTCGACGAATATTTTTTCCACGTATTTTCCGTATCTTAAAGCACTTGCTGTTCATTTTCAGGTGCAAAATGTCCGATTCTTCCGGTGATAAAGAACGGCTTCATCGTTGACATGTCCAAGGAATATTTCTTCGGGGATGAAGCTCGTGTCCAGTGTAACAGAGGCTACAAATTGACCGGTTCTAACATCATAGAGTGTGGTGCTAACCAAATATTCAATAACGTTCCTTCTTGCGAAGGTGAGAAAAAAAGTTCGCTGAAAATTAACGAAAAGATACGGCTCGTTGTACCCTGTGCCTCAATCGTTACCTCTTTTCATCAGATATCAACGAATGTGCTTCGAGTCAGTGCGATCTGGCCTCCACCGAATGTGTAAATACCCCTGGAGCGTTCAGCTGCAAATGTAGAAACGGTTTTGCAGCCACAATGGACTGCCGATCCGTTGGTGATCTGGGATTGATCAACGGCGGTATTCCTGATGATTCGATCACAGTTTCTAGCTCGGAAAATGGATACTCGAAGAACGTGAGGAACCTTCACGATTGTTCAGTTATTTTATGCTTTCTCTATCATTCTACAAAATTTTAATCTTGAAATCAATTTCAGGGAATCCGATTGAACAACGGAGGTGGTTGGTGCGGTAACAGTGTGGAACCAGGAACAAACTGGGTGATGATCGACATGAAAGCTCCAACAATTATTCGGGGATTCCGAACTCAAAGTGTTACCAGAAACGATGGAAACGTCGCGTTTACATCAGCAGTGAGGATTCAGTACACCGATGATTTGACAGACACTTTCAAGGACTACACGAACCCGGACGGAACTGCTGTCGAGTTTAGAATCCTGGAGCCAACTCTGTCCGTTCTGAATTTGCCGGTCCCGATCGAGGCAAAGTACGTGAGATTCCGGATACAGGGTTTCGTTGGAGCTCCGTGTGTCAAACTAGAAGTCACGGGTTGCACTCGACTCGAATGTAGCGACATCAATGAATGCGCGGTAAATAACGGTGGATGTGATCAAAAGTGTGTTAATACACCCGGCAGTTCATCCTGCATGTGTAACACAGGATATGAATTGTACAAAGCGAATGGGACGGCAGGATTTTATATCGAAAAATCTGAGGACGGCGAAAGAGACGGTGATATATACCAGAAAAATAAAACCTGCGTTCCCGTCATGTGCTCCGCTCTACCTCCACCAGAAAATGGAAAAATCTTATCCACCCAGGTACGATTATTTGCAGTAATAAGTTCCGGCTAATTCGTAGCTCTGATTGTCCCCTCAGATAAATTATTGCTGATCCTCAAAACTCCTTTTTCCGTATAGCCGCAATATCACTTCGGAGATCTCATCAGATTCCAATGCAACTTTGGATATGTACTGTCAGGATCATCATCGGTCGTTTGTACCTCGACTGGGCTGTGGAATGGAACGACACCGGAATGTCAATGTAAGTTTATTCCCCTGTAAAATGTTTATTCTCAGCTTTTGATCGCCTAGTCATTGAATTTATAATTATTCCGAAATTTGCCCGTCAGATGCGAAGTGCGTGTCTCTTCCGGACGACAAGAACGAAGGACTCTCTGTGATCCGGTCCAACGAAGCAAGCGTACTGGTACCGTTCAAGGAAAACGTTACCTTGACCTGCAGCAATAATGGTCGATTATTGAGAAACACCTTGACATCTGGGTTCCGTCAATGTGTCTACGACCCTAAGCCCGGTGTACCGGATTACTGGCTCTCAGGTCTTAAGCCAGCATGTCCTCGTGCTGATTGTGGCACTCCTTTACCGACCCCAGGAGCTGAATACGGAAAGTACTTGGACACAAAATACCAGTCGTCATTCTTCTTCGGATGCCAAGATACGTTCAAATTAGCTGGTCAAACCAACCGACACGACAACGTTGTTCGCTGTCAAGCTAATGGCGTGTGGGACTTTGGCAATTTACGTTGCGAAGGACCAGTTTGCGAAGACCCTGGAAGACCCAGCGATGGAATTCAAATTGCTAGGAGCTACGAACAAGGATCCGAAGTCCAGTTCAGCTGCAACAGACCAGGATACATCCTCATTAATCCACGACCGATAGCTTGCCTCAGAGAGCCGGAATGCAAGGTGGTAAAACCTCTCGGTTTAGCTTCTGGCCGGATACCAGATTCGGCTATAAATTCTACTTCCGAAAGACCGAACTACGAGGCTAAAAATGTGAGATTAAACTCCGTGACAGGATGGTGTGGCAAGCAGGAGCCATTCACGTACGTGACGGTAGATTTGGGACAAGTTTACAGGGTCAAAGCCATCCTGGTAAAGGGTGTCGTGACTAACGACATAGTTGGGAGACCCACGGAAATTCGCTTCTTCTATAAACAGGCTGAGAGCGAGAACTACGTTGTTTATTTCCCCAATTTCAATCTGACGATGCGTGACCCAGGAAATTATGGAGAACTCGCCATGATCACTTTGCCGAAGTACGTTCAAGCCCGCTTCGTGATCCTGGGGATCGTCAGCTACATGGACAACGCTTGTCTCAAATTCGAACTTATGGGATGCGAAGAACCCGTCGTCGAGCCACTGCTTGGTTACGACTATGGATATTCTCCATGCGTTGACAACGAGCCTCCAGTTTTCCAAAACTGTCCCCAACAACCGATAATGGTGCAAAAAGGATCCGACGGCGGTTTACTACCAGTAAACTTCACGGAACCAACGGCGGTTGATAACAGCGGAAGTATCGCTCGTCTAGAAGTCAAGCCACAGAATTTCAAGACACCTATTCAAGTATTTGACGATATGGTCGTGAAGTACGTCGCCTTTGATTACGACGGTAACGTGGCCATCTGTGAAGTGAACATCACAGTGCCTGGTGCGTATTTCGTTGCCTTTTGGCGTTAATGATGTGAAAAGTTGAGTAGATAAGTATTGTTCAACGTATGATTAACCGTTTCAGATGTAACACCTCCCAAGTTGAGCTGTCCTCAAAGTTATGTTATCGAGCTTGCCGATAAGCAAGTGAGTTTCACCGTTGACTTCAACGAAACTCGTCGGCGTATCAATTCCTCCGATGCTTCCGGCCCAGTGAAAATAACGTTCGTACCTGATCGTGCCGTTATTCCAATGGGAGGTTTCGAAAACGTGACGGTAATCGCCACAGACTCATCTGGAAACCGAGCCTCCTGTCATTTCCAAGTTTCGGTACAAGCTACGCCTTGCGTTGATTGGGAATTGAAACCACCGGCTAATGGCGCTATTAATTGCTTACCCGGCGATAAGGGAGTCCAATGTATCGCTACGTGCAAGCCTGGATATAGATTCACCGATGGTAATCCTGTCAAGACTTTTTCTTGTGATCCAAAAAATCATTGGTCACCTTCTTCCGTTGTTCCTGATTGTGTCTCAGAGAGTGAGTACCACTTCGAATGTAACTTCGATGAATGGGTTAGAATCCTGAATTAATATCTTCGCTTTGTTCATCCATATGCCATTCAATGATCGAACCGATTCCTTGCAGATACACAACAAGCCGATTACCACGTCGTTGCATCTGTCACTTATCGTGCGAATGGTGCTGTTACTAGGTCTTGCCTACCACAATACCAGGATTTGATGTCTCAGTATTATATAAATTTGAACAGTGTCTTGACCCAGCGATGTTCTGCCGTCAACGTGAACATGAATGTGACATTCATCAAGTCTATGCCAGCTCTTATAGAGGAGAACGTTCTCAAGGTAGAAATCAGTGAAAATTTTTCTGCGGTGTATAAATAAATGATCTGCCCGATGGAATGATCATTCATTGGAATATTTTCGACGTCATTCACAGATGGACTTCGTCCTGGCGATTGTCCCGGCCGTGCGACAGCCGCAACTCTACGACCTCTGCGGTTCAACCCTTAACTTAATTTTTGACTTGTCAGTTCCGTATGCCAGCGCGGTTATTGAACCGCTATTAAATGTGTCATCAATTGGTAATCAGTGTCCGCCATTGAGAGCTCTTAAATCCACAATCACGAGAGGATTCACGTGCAGCGTTGGGGAAGTACTGAACATGGATACCAACGATGTTCCTCGCTGCTGTAAGTTCGCACGATTTTTATCACCGTGTATCACTCGTTGACTCAGTCAGACACGAAAAGTCTTCAACCACCATTATCATTTCAGTACATTGTCCGGCGGGTACATTCGCTGGTGAGAAACAAAAGCAGTGCACATCCTGCCCTAAGGGTTTCTACCAAAACAGCGATCGCCAAGGATCCTGTTTGCGCTGTCCTTTCGGTACCTACACCAAGGAAGATGGTTCAAAGAGTATCGATGATTGCGTCCCCGTCTGTGGCTACGGGACGTATTCTCCCACCGGTCTCGTTCCTTGTCTCGAATGTCCGCGAAATAGTTACACCGGTGAACCACCCACAGGAGGTTACAAAGATTGCCAGGCATGTCCTGCCAGCACCTTTACCTACCAGCCAGCAGCGCCAGGCAGAGATCGATGTCGCCCTAAGTGTTCTCCCGGCATGTATTCCGACACTGGATTAGCCCCATGTGCCCAGTGTCCAAAGGACTTTTACCAGCCACAACATGGAGCCACGACTTGCTTGGAATGCCCTACGAACATGTACACAGATAGGAATGGTGCAGTGGGTCGTGAGGAGTGTAAGTCGGTTCAATGCACAGAAAAGGCTTGTCAGCATGGAGGACTCTGTGTGCCGATGGGACACGGTGTGCAGTGCTTCTGTCCGGCTGGATTCTCTGGTCGTCGTTGCGAGATTGATATAAACGAGTGTGCATCTCAGCCTTGTTACAATGGAGCAACTTGCATCGATCTTCCTCAGGGTTACAGGTGCCAATGTGCAAATGGATACTCGGGGATAAATTGCCAACAGGAAAAGTCAGACTGCCGAAATGATACTTGCCCCGAACGAGCTATGTGCAAAGATGAACCCGGAGTTAACAACTATACTTGTTTGTGTCGGTCCGGTTACACTGGCGTTGATTGCGATATTACGGTAATTTTTATTTATTTTTTGTTAGAATTAGTTGAATCATCGCTATTGTTTTGTTGCACATTCATTACCGTGCACATTATCTTTACAGATAAATCCTTGCACTGCTAATGGAAATCCGTGCAAGAATGGGGCAGCTTGTGTAGCCCTTCAACAGGGAAGATACAAGTGTGAGTGTCTCGCTGGATGGGAAGGACAGAGCTGTGAAATAAACACCGACGACTGTGCTGAGAAGCCTTGTCTCCTCGGAGCCAACTGCACCGACCTGGTGGCGGACTTCAGCTGCGACTGTCCGCCAGGATTTAGCGGAAAACGTTGTCACGAAAAGATAGACTTGTGCTCAGGAAATCCATGTCTGAATGGAATCTGCGTCGACAAACTCTTCAGGCACGAGTGTATCTGTCATCCGGGATGGTCTGGTCCAGCTTGTGAAACGAACATAAATGAGTGTGCGGATAAACCGTGCGTGAACAACGGTCAATGCATCGATGGTATCGACAGCTATACTTGCACCTGCGAACCTGGCTACACAGGAAAGCAATGCCAACATACGATCGACGATTGTGCTTCGAAGCCTTGCGAAAATGGTGCTTCTTGCATTGATCAATTGGATGGATTCGTGTGCAAATGCAGACCTGGTTTTGTCGGACTCCAATGCGAAGCTGAAATTGACGAGTGTTTGAGCGATCCATGCAACCCGGTTGGAACCGATCGCTGCGTCGATCTTGACAATAAATTCGTGTGCCATTGCCGCGAAGGCTTTACTGGAGCTTCTTGCGAAATTAACATCGACGATTGTGCGTCCTACCCATGTCTAAACGGTGCTACCTGCAGGGACGAAGTGGGTGGATTCAAATGCAACTGCCCTGACGGATGGACGGGAGCTAACTGCGAAATTGATATTGGCACTTGTCTGAATCATCCTTGTCAAAATGATGCGACCTGCATCAATCTCTTCCAAGACTATTTCTGCGTGTAAGTAGACTAACTCATTTTTATTGGTATAAAAGGCCGAATGAACTCACCAGTAGTGTAACTTGCAATTTCATTTTTCCAACAGCTGTCCATCTGGCACGGATGGCAAACAATGCGAAACTGCACCTGAGCGTTGCATCGGTAATCCTTGCATGCACAGTGGTCGCTGCCAGGACTTTGGATCTGGATTAAATTGCTCATGTCCAGAGGATTACACGGGTATTGGATGCCAGTATGAATACGACGCTTGCCAAGCTGGAGCATGTCAGAATGGAGCTACCTGTATCGACACCGGTCCTGGTTTCACCTGCATCTGTCCCCCAGGATACACAGGTACAATTTCTATCGATGCTTCGAAATTGAGTGACGATAAACGCGTTTATACGTACGAAGGATTCATTAGCTCAGTCTTTATTCGTGCTTCTTGTTAATTTTCAGGTAAAAATTGTGCCGACGATATAGTCGACTGCAAAGAAAACTCCTGCCCACCATCAGCTACGTGCATTGATTTGACTGGAAAATTCTACTGCCAATGTCCGTTCAATTTGACTGGCGACGACTGCAGAAAAAGTAATTACACATTTTTTTACGTAAAATGCTAATCGCGGTATCCTGATTTCGAAAGATCATTATCAAACTTTTGTACGATGTTTGTTACAGCTATCCAAGTGGATTACGACCTGTACTTCACGGATCCGACAAGAAGTAGCGCATCGCAAGTTATCCCATTCTTCACGGGTGCTCAAAAGAGTATAACCATCGCCTTGTGGGTACAATTCACGCAAAAGGACGAAGCTGGTATTTTCTTCACGCTCTACAGTGTCAGGTGAGATTTTGTTATCGATTGGATTTCGGAAGCTTATGATGTTCGAAAATTCATTCGGAAATGTAATTGAATCCTTTTCATCCTAGCTCTCCTCACGTGCCGACAAATCGTCGACCAATGGTCCAAGCGCATAGTAACGGTGTTCAGATATCCTTATTCCCGGATCTCCAGGATGTCTACCTCGCGTTCAGAGAATATGCAACGATAAACGACGGCCAATGGCACCACATCGCAGTCGTTTGGAACGGAGACAATGGAGGAGAGCTTATCTTAATTACGGAAGGATTGATTGCCAGCAAGACAGAAGGATACGCGAGTGGAAGAACTCTTCCATCCTAGTAAGTTCCCATCTGCCATGAATCAGCTTCGACATTTTTCAGCCTGCTTATAAGATAATTTTTCCAGTGGCTGGGCTGTACTGGGAAAACCTTTGACTGAGAATTCTAAAGGCTATACAGAATCTGGCTTTCAAGGCCATCTAACGAAGGTGCAAGTCTGGGGTCGCGCACTCCACGTTACAAACGAGATCCAGAAACAAGTACGCGATTGTCGAACCGAGCCTGTCTTGTACCAAGGTTTAATCTTGACTTGGGCTGGCTACGACGATATCACAGGTGGTGTCGAAAGGGTCGTACCGTCGCACTGTGGTCAAAGATTATGTCCGAACGGGTACAGCGGAAATAAATGCCAGCAACTTGAGGTGGACAAGGTTCCACCTAAAGTAGAACATTGCCCGGGCGATTTATGGGTCATTGCCAAGAACGGATCGGCCATTGTGACATGGGATGAACCGCATTTCAGCGATAACGTTGGAGTTACCAAAATTCAAGAAAAGAGCGGGCACAGATCAGGACAGACTCTTCTCTGGGGAGCCTACGACATAAGCTACATCGCTTACGATCTAGCAGGGAACTCTGCTACTTGTAATTTCAAAGTCTACGTCTTGTGTAAGTTCTCATCAAATTTGAGGCATTTTTGTAAACCTGAGAGCAAAAATTATCGACGCGGCAAGAAATATCACTCTGCTTTCTATTTCCAGCTGATTTCTGCCCTGAATTAGCTGACCCTGTAGGGGGCAGTCAGCAATGCAAGGATTGGGGATCCGGAGGTCAATTCAAAGTCTGTGAAATATACTGCAACCCTAATCTCAGATTCTCACAGGAAGTTCCTCCCTTCTATACTTGCGGTGCTGAAGGCTTTTGGAGACCGACAAATAACCCGACACTGCCACTGATATATCCTGCCTGCACGAGTAAGTTGCAACGATTTCTAGTCATCTCATTTTCACAATGATACTTCTCCGTTATTATGAATAATTGTTTCACGTGCTAATCTGCTTTTCAACGTTCTGTTATCAGGTGCTACTCCAGCGCAGCGAGTCTTCAAGATAAAGATGAACTTCCCTACGTCCGTTCTTTGCAACGAAGCCGGGCAAGGTGTGCTCAAGCAGAAAGTGCGAAACGCTGTGAATTCGTTGAACAGAGATTGGAACTTCTGCTCGTATTCGTTCGAAGGTATTTGGAATTCGAATTTGTATTTGAATTTGAATTGTTTTACAGCTTGTAAGACCACGTTATCAACAAGATTGAAAGAAAAATGTAAATCTGCTGATAAATGAAAATAATATTTCTCAGGAACTCGCGAGTGCAAAAATTTGACCATCGATGTACAATGTGACCATCGAGCTCGCAGTACCAGAGATACGAATGACGATGATGGCGGAACTTACATCATCTCCGCTGCTGTGCCAGCCGAAACGTGAGTATTAATCGTTTTATTCATTTATTTTTTTTTTCTATAAGTAGAAAATTGTTATTTCACATAATAAATGAAAGAAAATTATCCTTAGCAGTCTGTGTTAATTGACTATAGAATATCGGTTGAAATTTCTTCTAATTATTGAGATGTCTGTCATATTACTTATTAGACATTACCTTTTTACCTTCGTTACTCTCTATTCTTCACGCAAATTTGTAGTCTTCTACAGTGGTTTGTACGTAGTGAAAAAAGCATGACAAATTACTCATTTTATAATGTAGAACGAGACAAGCCCGCCAAGGCAGCGATACGTACGAAGTGGAGATTTCGTTCCCAGCAATAAAGTAAGAACTCTCGCAAATCTCACCACAGCAAAAAAAAATCCAACAAAATAAAAAGACATGCGATTTCATATCATAATCGATAGATTTTTATAGATAATCTCTAATACCCCCATTTTAATGGTCATTCGTAATCGCATAGTTCTGGCATGGGTAACAGTATAAATATAATATGCACGTTTAATATAACTTTCAGGTACAGGTGGGATGCATGAGCTGCGACTAATTATTATAAACATAAGGGTTTCCATGATTTAACTGCTAATTGCTAATTATCTAACTTTAGTAGGATATAAATAACCAACTTACAATTAAAATTCTTCATAGAAACCTACAATCATTCTCGTAATACAGATGGATGCTACTTTGCCGCATTCAATTGCGAATGCGATTAAAGATTCAATTTTGCAATTCTCGAATCTGACAATCGTGTCGATTATCATTAGTACCGGATAACAAATTGTATTGCAAAATGTCTAGCAATTGTGTATTATGCAAGTATTGAGGTGAACTGTTATTTCTAAAGCAAGTATACTAAAAAATAATTTCTATACTTCGAACGCATCCTCAAAAAAATTATTCACCAGTTCGCGAATAATAATTTCATTGTAAATATTTGTAAATATCTTGTACCGATAGAATTATAGGTTTGTGTCATCCCATTGCTTTGGAATTTGAGTTTAACTCAATTTCGACCGTTTTAGCGACCCGATCCAGAACACGAATTCAAACGAACGATCTAACGTGCAAACTCTTCTCGAAAAACTTATCCTCGAAGAAGACCAATTCGATGTCCACGATATTCTACCCAACACAGTGCCAGATCCAGCATCTCTGAGTCTTGAATCCGACTACGCCTGTCCAATCGGACAAGTAGTGATGGCACCGGACTGTGGTAAGTCTTCTGACCTGCCTGATCATAAAATGACGGAAGATTTCGAATGCTGAATAAAATGACCGCGAATTTATTTCTCGTTTCGCAGTACCGTGCGCGGTGGGAACTTTCTATGACGAGACAACGAAGTCCTGCAAACATTGCCCTGTTGGGACGTACCAAAGTGAAGCAGGACAACTACGCTGCAGTTCGTGTCCAGTGATCGCCGGACGTTCAAGTGTAACTATTGGACCTGGAGCCCGAAGTGCAGCTGATTGCAAAGAGCGATGTCCAGCTGGAAAATACTACGACGATGGTGCTGGTTTGTGCAAAAGTTGTGGCCACGGGTTCTTCCAACCAAACGAGGGAAGTTTCTCGTGCCAGCTTTGCGGATTGGGAAAGACAACGCGAACGGCTGAGGCTGTATCCCGTGAGGAATGTCGAGACGAGTGTGGATCTGGACAGCAGTTGGCTGTCGAAGGAAAGTGCGAACCTTGCCCAAGAGGAACTTACAGAATGCAAGGAGTGCAAGCTTCCTGTCAGGCTTGTCCTCTGGGCAGAACAACTCCCAACATGGGATCAGCGACTATAGAAGAGTGCTCACTTCCGGTCTGTGTACCAGGAACTTACCTGAATGGAACCCTGAACGAATGCGTCGCCTGCAAGAAAGGAACTTACCAGTCGGAGTCACAGCAAACGTCTTGCATTCCCTGCCCACCTAATACGAGCACTAAAGGACCAGCTGCTGTAAGTATAATATCCCCTTTCGAGTAGGAGAATTACTGAAATAAAAATGAAAAAAAAAAATATGGAATCGAATTTTTTTTTATCATGTTTCAGACCAGCAAAGGCGAGTGCACCAATCCATGCGAAATAAATGGCGAAGAAATGCATTGCGATGCAAACGCTCATTGCCTACTGATGCCTGAGACAAGCGAATTCAAATGCGAATGCAGACCTGGATACAACGGAACAGGAAAAGAATGCACTGACGTCTGCAAGGGATATTGCGACAATGAAGGGACCTGCGTTAAGGATTCCCGAAGTCAACCATCCTGCAGATGCATTGGTAGCTTCACTGGTAAACATTGCACAGAAAAGTCAGAATTCTTCTACATTGCCGGAGGAATAGCCGGCGGAGTTATTCTCATCATTATCGTGGTACTGCTCGTCTGGATGATTTGCGTCAGGTGAGAAACCGTAGATATTGAATTTTTACAAATCGAGTAAAACATGAAAGTCGGAGCTTCTAGCGTTACGCATTATTTCTCGAACAAGAAACATTCACTAAACTATTTTATCCCCGCAGATCATCACGCAAGAAGGAACCTAAGAAGATGCTGACCCCTGCAACTGATCAGAACGGTTCTCAAGTCAATTTCTACTACGGTGCACCGACGCCGTACGCCGAATCAATCGCTCCCTCTCATCACAGTACTTACGCCCATTATTACGACGATGAAGAGGATGGCTGGGAGATGCCTAATTTCTACAACGAAACTTACATGAAGGGTAATGTCCTGATTTTCATTTGAAATTAATTTACAATGTTTGTAATTAAGGGAGGATTCGAATAATGCATTTTGAATTTAATTTCCATTTTTATAGAGAGTCTACACAACGGCGGTAAAATGAATAGTCTTGCACGATCGAACGCTAGTATTTACGGTACTAAAGATGATTTGTACGACAGACTGAAAAGACATGCTTACCCTGGAAAGAAAGGTATATAATGAATGGTTTACGTTGATGGAATAACAGTACGACTTTGGCACTGTATTTAAGTAAGAAACTGTTCTACTAATATGGAGTTTCTCTTGCAGACAAAAGCGACAGTGACAGTGAAGGCCAGTGACTTTGAACGTAATGTTCTGTAAGTTTAAATTAAGTTGTGTAGAAACATTGAAGGTGGCATGCTCAACAACGAACAATCATTATTAATATGATACATTCAACATTATAGATTCTATACATTCGTTAGGTCAATAAATTGTATTTATTCTTTATAAAGGTCATTGTATTCGCTAGAAGTTTATCAAACTTTTTTAAACCACTGACTAGAATTGCGCGAGAGTAGATTATCGTATACATAGTCTTATAGAATAATAATGACGTGTTTGGATTCGGGACATATGGTATTTTAATGTCACAAATTAATTAATAAACTATCAGTGAATACAATCAAAAGTCCTGGAGTAATGATTGTATAAATAAACAATCATTACTTTGGCACATATGTTTCTCGGCTAATAAGTATACATACACCTATTATAATAATAGATGAGTAATAGATTGGGCCATGTTTATCAATTCCAATAATTTTATATATACCGAAAAAAGAATCATGAGAGAGAAATATTCAAATTTATTAAAGATCATTTGAATATCTATATTATAAGCGAGGATTTGATCATCCATTACAGATGCCTGATGAGAGAAATTTGTCGCTTCGTATATATTTGTACAAATCACATATTTATTGCCTTTGTGAATATGAGATCTGAACAAAAAGTCAAAAATGAACAAAAAAAAAAACACATATGAATAATGAACAGAGACTACACTTATAGATGTAATTTTTGTATTTAATATGAATTATTTGTTGAAATAATTTTTTAATTAATTTTATAATATTATGTGCGAATGAGAGACGTGTACAATATTAATACGTAAGTGGATTTATATTTTGTTATTATAAATATGTATTTGTTTGTATAATACTTATCATTATATGTATGCGTGACTTAAAAATCATTTATAATATATATACACTTAAGAATTCACCCAGCGTTTACTTTTTTCCCACAAATATCAATCCACTAATGAAGCGGCGATGACAGAAAAAAATTCCGATGCTCGATATACATTTGCATGTGCCTTTTTATATGATAAAGGTCGTTTAGATATTCGGAGAAAAATTATTTCCCAATTCCTCAAGTAGTCATGCAATGAAAAGACACTTTCATAAATCATCGAACTCAAAAAAAAATCAGTACGCCTTATTAGACGCAACCGGCAGACCATTTTGCGCTCTTTTTAGTTCCTTAGTTCGAACTAGATGCCGTAACCAGCCACGCTACGGAGGGCACTAACCTATGGTAAGGCAGCTGAGGTAGTCGTGTTGCATGCGAGCGGTGAAATAGGGTCAGTGACCCTCGTGGCGTCGTCGAGGTGACATCGGAGTGACGTTAGTGAGGGACTGCGACTGTGGTCAGGTAGTATTAATTTCTTAAGACACGCGATGCCACCAAAAACTATACGATATATCTTCGTTGAAATAAGATTTATACTGATGAGTTTATGGAGGAATGTCCTGAGTGACAGTCATATATGAAACACTGGTGCATCTGTCACAGATAAATCGTTCCCTTCCCTTCAAACTAACATCCTCGTTAGGCTAGATTTTTTTTCCAATTGTAATGAGTATATTAAGATCAACCTGTTTAGAATCAGTAATATAGGACTGTATATTTTTAATGTGCAAATGTAGATCATATTATTTCACCTTGTGCTAGAGAGCAAATAAAAAGACTCAATCGATTGCAATTTTGTATGTATTGTATGTTCAATCTTAAGCAACAATTACGAATTGCACATAACTTTGACGATGAATAAAATTGTATCTGTATAATAAATGCTCATATATACCAATAATCGATTGTTATGTTATTTCCCAACTTCTCCCTTGCTGCGACTCTTTATTTCAGGATCCAATAACCACGACGTGAAACAGGTTCGATAAATAATAATATAATACTAATAAATTTATTATTAATATAAATTTATTATTGTCGATTTCAACGACTCTGCTTGGTAATTCATAAATTCAGGATTCGACTACAAACTTGACAACGTGCATAAAGCCACGTCGACATGACTTCATGCCTTTTTCCCGACAAAAATTGCACCACACCTCCTGTGGTGAGATGTTCTCCTGATACGAGGAGCAGAAATTTTTCGACTTAAAATCCTTCTAACTCCGAAAAACGCTAGTATAAATAGATATACATACAGAGACGTGCATGAAGCCACGTATGCATGCCTATATCTATACACATATCCAAAATTTCGGAACACCTCCTCGGGTCAGATGTTCTCCTGATACCAGAAGCAGAAATTTTTCGACTTAAAATCCTTCTAACTCCGAAAAACGCTAGAATATATAAGTAGATATATAGAGACGTGCATGAAGCCACGTATGCATGCCTATATCTATACACATATCCAAAATTTCGGCACACCTCCTCGGGTCAGATGTTCTCCTGATACCAGGAGCAGAAATTTTTCGAGTTAAATTCCTTCTAACTCCGAAAAACGCTAGAATATATAAGTAGATATATAGAGACGTGCATGAAGCCACGTATGCATGCCTATATCTATACACATATCCAAAATTTCGGAACACCTCCTCGGGTCAGATGTTCTCCTGATACCAGGAGCAGAAATTTTTCGACTTAAAATCCTTCTAACTCCGAAAAACGCTAGGATATATAAGTAGATATATAGAGACGTGCATGAAGCCACGTATGCATGCCTATATCTATACACATATCCAAAATTTCGGAACACCTCCTCGGGTCAGATGTTCTCCTGATACCAGGAGCAGAAATTTTTCGACTTAAAATCCTTCTAACTCCGAAAAACGCTAGAATATATAAGTAGATATATAGAGACGTGCATGAAGCCACGTATGCATGCCTATATCTATACACATATCCAAAATTTCGGCACACCTCCTCGGGTCAGATGTTCTCCTGATACCAGGAGCAGAAATTTTTCGAGTTAAATTCCTTCTAACTCCGAAAAACGCTAGAATATATAAGTAGATATATAGAGACGTGCATGAAGCCACGTATGCATGCCTATATCTATACACATATCCAAAATTTCGGAACACCTCCTTGGGTCAGATGTTCTCCTGATACCAGGAGCAGAAATTTTTCGAGTTAAATTCCTTCTGACTCCGAAAAACGCTAGTATATATAGATATACATATAGAGACGTGCATGAAGCCACGTATGCATGCCTATATCTATAGACATATCCAAAATTTCGGAACACCTCCTCGGGTCAGATGTTCTCCTGATACCAGGAGCAGAAATTTTCCGACTTAAAATTATTCTAACTCCGAAAAACGCTAGTATATATAGATATACATATAGAGACGTGCATGAAGCCACGTATGCATGCCTATATCTATAGACATATCCAAAATTTCGGAACACCTCCTCGGGTCAGATGTTCTCCTGATACCAGGAGCAGAAATTTTTCGACTTAAAATTATTCTAACTCCGAAAAACGCTAGTATAAATAGATATATAGAGACGTGCATGAAGCCACGTATGCATGCCTATGTCTACACACATATCCTCTGTCAAAATTTCTGGTGGGCTGAAATTTTTGGCGGGAGAAAATCACAGTGCATAAGCATACATACGTGACTATCTACCGCTTGCTTGACACTTGAGATAGAGTGGGGGAAAGTGTGGAATAACATAGCAATTGATTGTCGGTATATCTGGTAATTTATTGATGCAGAATTGATACAATATTATTCTAGATGTCAAAAATGTGTACAATTTATAATTGTTTTCTGAAAATGAATATATTACATATTGCAATTGATCGAGTTTCTTTACTTGCCTCTTGGCATACAAGTTATCATAATCTAAACCACATTCGTATTACAATAATGTACTGATTAATACATGTAACTAATTTTTCAAAGACTGAGTTCAATATGCACTAGTTCGTTGCAATCGGAACAGAAGCCTTGCTGAACGGAGATTTTCAAACTTTGTTGAAAAGCTGGTTACTTACTGCAGAAGTAAAGGGCCCATATCTTCGCCAAAATTAAGTATCAAGTATTACTACTGAGATGCCTGTCACAGTCCGACAGTCCAATCTCGTTGACGCAATCCCTATACGAATCCTCGAACGCCACGAGGACCACTGAGGAGCAATACAGGTGCCGTACCCTAGGTCAGTGCAGCTCCTTGCTAACGGAGTACCATATGGTATCTCCATCTTACGGCTGAATCGATGAAGTATTTTTGCCGCAAAGATCAGTGCGCCTGAGTAAACGCAACCACAAATTAGATCTGACAGTAATATTATGCGGGTTGCATGTAATGAGGCGTAATTATATTCACATCAAAAGTAGTTCGCAATACTATGTATTTGCCTCCCCGTACGGAATTTCGTCATGATGCAATCGAGAGGGTGGCTCCTCTACAACCCTGATGCCGAATTCATGAACTACCTTTGCCGCAAACAACACGCGGCAATCGGTGTGAATTCGTAATTTATTATTTATGGGCAAATATGATTAATACTTGTTCACAGGGATGTTTAACTGCACCGCAATAATTATCTAAATGATTCCGTAAATTATTTTCGGATATAAGTATAAAAATGAAAGCTGCATCAATTATAATGATGAAGATTTATTTAAAAAAATATACATAAGCAATTTTATTATTAATATTATTATTAATATTTACATCAAAATTCGTATTGCTTATATAACAAGTATAAGTCCCACACGAAAGTTCGGATAGTACCAAAGTATCAGATAACAAGTATTAAGTTCAGTTTTGCGATCGAATAGTTTCGAAACAAGTAAACAATTGAATTATGAAATTTGAATTATGAATTATTTAGTATGAATTACTAAATTTTGTTGAAACTCACACGTTATTCTCTATTATTTTTTATATACTTCTAAATTTCATTACTGACTCCAAGAGATGAAAAACATTCATAAATACGTATTCTCTATAATGATAATCATCACCTACAAGTGAATCCAACAACAAGAGCAGATTCATATTCAGAACAACAAGAGGGAAAAAAAGAACAGATTTATGATTTCAGATTAGGAACATGTGCCAGCATGAGAGAAAAAAAATGACCATTTGCAAATTAATTCTTCAAGCATTGGATAACTTGACACGTAGTTCTTATATTAACTATCTATAGTACGCAAATTAGAATTTTTCTATTATCATTTAATTGATTGCCGATAAACATAAAGATATTAATTTTTCCATTTAAAATAATAAATCTATATTATTTATACAGTACACATCACAACGCAGAGAGTAAGGGCCCTAAATTCATAATTATTTGTATTTAAAACTACCACAAACGACGAATCTCAATAATGATAAACTATTATCTTATACTACCTAAAATTTTCCATAAATATTCAAATCTATGTCATTGTCTATTGACAATATTCGTTGTCGACATAGCGGGAGCATCTATGCGTTCATTTATCAATCTTCTTCGCGGTTTTACACCATCTGAATGACTCGTGGTAATACGAACATGACAAACTGTATTACGTGGCAAATTATTTCCATGAGAATGCGAGCTCTGTCTTTTGACCTTAAAATTATTTGAATCTATCATATTACTGGACAAGTTTTTCCTTTTAACTCCCTTAAATTCCTGCCTAAACGGAGTAACTGATGATCTAGTTTTACGCGGCTGATAATCAGGCGTAGCTTGCATTCTCTCCAAGGCATCACGAAGCGGCAAAAGTCCGACTGCAAAGGGTATTTCTTTGCTGGGTGAATAATCAGAAAAGTCAATATTGTTCTCGCTATTTTCCAAACAATCCGACATATCGCCCCACAACGCACGACTTACGGTCGCAATGGTATTGAATTTATTCGAGAATGATTCGTAGGACTCGCTGCTAGATGTCTTGTTATTTCCTCTCGATTTTCCCTCTTCTCTATTGTTGCTCTCAGACAAAGATAACCGAGCCCTACTTCTACGACGTTGAATCAATTTCCTGCTATTACTACGCAAAGATCTTGGAGTGTCTGAGCATTTTTTCATCGAATTTTGCAAGACTTTGTTCTCATCCAACTCGCGATCTATATCTGACTCCTTATTTTTACGTTTGAACGATTCTTTCCTCAATTCTCTAGCTTTATCCTCCTCTTGGATAGAGTTGTTATTATTATTCGTAGAATCCTCGTTTTCCTGATGACTCAATCTCACGCTTCTTCTCAATGCTGGTACGGACAATGAATTAGTCTTGAAAATGGTCGGGTCTGATTGTTCTTTTGACAATAATCTATTCTCATTGGAAATAATCTCTTTCATTTGTCTAGCTACTTTATTCAAGTTCAGATGACTATCAGCGTAGTAGGCATTATCTTCCGAGGCTCCACTGCTGTCAAAATCAACCAAAGTCTCTGCATTTTCGTGGCTCAAACTCAAAATGTAGTCCCTTTCTAATTCGGTTTCATTCTTCGATGGTTCTTCGATCAAATCTATACTCTTATCACTGATATGCGGTTCTAGTAACTCATCAATAGTTTTAACAAACTGTTTTTCTGCTCCTTCGATAGACTTCCGTCTCTTATGTGTGTAAACCTTCAAACATTTATCTACGGTTCTATTAACTTCCGCAAATTCAGGGGAAGATTTTTCGCTTAAATTTCTATCAGTATTTACAAAATCACAGCATTGTTCATAGAGCACTGGTTGCGGCTGGTTATTTTCGTTGCTAAAGACGTTAACATCGCCCATACTTTCATTACGGCAGTTCGTTTTCTCCCCATAAATATTCACAGAGCTGGGAATTTCCTTGTAAAATTTTACCACATTTCTGCGAGCTATTTCTGCTAGAGATAATGGCGATTCAGATCGATGAAAGTCCTCCAAATATTCTACATTCGTATCAGAACTATCTTCCAGTTCATTTCCAGAGTATTCATCTGTTCCAATTTTGCTCCACCTTGAAGTCTGCACGCAGTCATTATCGCTGAACAAACTGTAGTCATTTTCATCTTCTAAATCATCCGCATCTTCGTCTTCCCTCTGAAACTCACTGCAATTCCTGACTTGATCAGCTGCGGCAATCGGAGGGCTCATCATGTTCTCTGCAATACACGCCAACTCCTTTACCTGCATTACATAATAACGGAATGATTATTTTGCTCATTGTTATAAAACTGGTCTAAAGTTATCGAAGATTTTTATTAAACCAGTTCGGTTTAAAGGCTGCAATTCTTTTTTTAGATATTCTTTACACCCCGTAGCAGTTGATATGCTGTTTAATTCTACTCAGAGCTTTTTCTAGGTGCAGAGATTGCGGGAAAAAAATAGACGAATGATATGCGATCTGAAAACCACCTTTTTGCAATGACGTCGAGTTGGAATAATGTAAAATGAACGTAGGTAAACGCATGCGGCTTGTTTATTAGTGTTTTCGAAAGAAAAATAAGAAGATTGCTTTGATCTTTGATATTCTGCAAAAGATTTAAGGGGCGTATGAACATTTAGGGGAAATCGAAGCACTTGTTCATCTCAATGACGATAGAAGCCATATTACTATACAATTTGTACTTTGCCCACCTTTGTCTGTCGCGTCTTCGATTCATATTTTCATGATTTAGTTAAGTTATCGGTAATTACAATTACCCAATAGTCATGTATGATTGAAACATGCATGATTTTGTTAGCCTGAAAACTTTCCGCCGCACCGAATGCAGTTTTCAATAACTGCCAGTCCCGTTTAGCGATTACGCTAGCCGTTTTCAAGGTGTCTAACTTCATGCACCTAGAAGAAGTCCTTTCTGTCAATTCTCAAGAACATAAGCCTTCCTTTACAACGTTATATTAAATTAAAAGTTTACATTTATTGAAAACTGTTTAATCGCTTATTGACGTCATTTTGAAGTCAGTCAAGCAGGGCAGGCAGATTAAATGTATTGCGATGTATTAAATAGTTTATTCTTCTTTTTCTTTAGCTCACCTTGAATACTCTAGCGGCATGTAGTAGCGGCACTAAATGCTGTTCCGAAACGCTTGTTTCTCCGCAGTACATAAATTCAACCATCGCCTTCAAGACTTCGAAATTTAAATCGCTGAGTAGAATGGTTGGCTCCTGCCCCAAATCTTGTTCGAGCATTTCCTAATACACACACAAGAGGATTATTTAATTTATGTATATAGAAATCAATACCAAAGAGCAGCTTGAGCTATTTCAAGGTGAAATGAGTCATAAAAATGTCTGTTTATTCAGAAATATTATTATTTCAATTCGATATTGTGACGTTAACAATGCAAAATGCTTCCACAACTCTTAAGAGCTGTTAAATATTATTACAGACTTTTCTGAAACATCAGTAGAATTAAAAGCAGCCTAGTTTCCAACATTAATCTCAAGGCAGAACCATTCCTTGTTTTTGCTATTACACTCGAAGATGTTTAACTTCTCATAAAACAATTCTGATATCTAAATAATGTCTATAAGACAACCCCCTGTTATCTAAGCAATAACTCAATATATCTTACACTAAACTTGACGAATTACAGAGGTTTTTAGCTAGATAAGAACTCGTGATATACACGATATCTATGAACGTACTAACTACAACAGCTAGGTATATAAATCAAGTTTTCGAAGACATCTTATCTCTAAATTTCTCTCATCTAGCCCTGTATTTTAAGAATAAATAGGCAACGACTAAATTAGACAATAATTCCATGGCCTATCTATTGGTAATAATTTTCGTGACCAAGGAAAGACTTTTCACATCAAGATGTGGTTTAAAAATCAAGTTTAAACCTCAAATAAATTTATTTAAGGCAGAGAAGCTCAAACTAATCATCAAATCCCTGGTCTAGAAACCCAATAAAGATTGATATAGAAAATATCATGAAATATACATCCAAATCACCATGAATTAAGATAAAACCTTTTATCTCGTTCTACCGTGTTTTTTGTTCTTTTCGTTTTTGGTTTGTATTTTTAAGAATTAATCATTTCTAACTGAGTTTATCATGTCTTTCGTTTCCTACTATGGAAAAATTGTTGATTTTATCTTGATTTATGGTGTTTTTGATGCATATTATCGAAAAAAAAAGACAATTTCTATGGAATTTGACGATGTTTGTACTTCGTATTCTGGAAAAATTACCATTGCTATTGCATTTTGTCGTATATACAGTCCATATTGTTGAAGAGAGAGGGCCCTTTCTATTTTATCTATTGGGTTTTTCTTTCATATTCAACAATATTTCACAATATCTAATCAATATTAGAACCAGAAGATGAATTTCATTTCAAAATTTGATGAGTTGATGAAAGAATGTTTTAAAACTAAGATTAAATTGAAAAAGAAAAGCCCACCTCGAAGTATAAACTGCAAGCAGCAAGAACCAGTTTGTGAACACGAAGCCTCTGTTCCTCACATATCAATGTAACATCGACGAGGGATTGTCGGGCGAAAAGTCCGCTGAATCTCTGAGTAACATGACCAGCATGTCCTTCCCACTGAAGAGCGTATTCCCCACTATTATCAGCCATTGTTGAGTCTGTACATAAATAAATTGGTCATAAAAGAGGATCGTGAATAATGGAAAAAGAGAACGAAAAAAAGGAGACCAATAATAATAATAATAATAATAATAATAATAATAATAATGATAATAATTAGTAAGAAGTAATGAATAATTCTAATCGGAAATTCATGTCTGAAATATTTGCGTACGTGCGCACACACTGTAGTGTAGTAGGGAAGAAAAAAAGTTACATAAAAACGAAAGAGAACTTTGTACAATATACGTGTGTGTATTATGTATATTACTGCTAGTGTACTTACCATGGAATGAATGACAACGTAGCGAAAACGTATATTATATAAAGTGATTTTTATTTCATATGAATTATTCAATTGCTCAGAGTTCTTAATTATCCTTAGTATATGTAATTACGAAATTTAGTTGTTTGTTAAACTATTTCGTAATATTGGGGTAATTGTCAAGACGTTGAAACTGACATATGCGATGCTCACTGATAAAGATACTTGCTTAACATTAACGCTGTTAGAATAAGGTCGCGCGATTTCTTAAACTTTTATCAACAAGTTGATATCCGCTGGGTGATAATATTCCGAAAAAGTTTTCCATATACTATTTATCTTTCATGTATCAGCTATGCGAGGTAATCCGCACCATTTCTTCTCACTCAACAGAAACAACGCGAGTCGCAACGCTTCGAAACCAGTCGAAACTTCGAAAGGTCGAAGAAACTCGAAGGTTTAAGGCTGCGAGGGGGTCCGGCCATTTTTTCAAGCGTTCGCAGCGCCGCTACCCGTTGAGTTTCTGAACTAAACTCATCAGGACCGTGCTGATACAAAGTATGGGTGCAAATTAGAGGGCCCCAAATTTCACACAATTTTTATGTGTGTATACATGCGTGTGCGCCGTTACCCCTACCATGGGACCCCCTTCGACAGCAAATCCTCGAATCGATAGTCTATTCCAAAGAAGATGTGATTTTACACATGAATGTCATTATAGGTTATGTTTCCGTTGTTGTTATTTTCATAGGTTAATGTTGATGATTGCGGTATAATAACCACATAATAAAGAATATGCTTGAGCAAAGAACCGAATCACTGCGTCAAGAATTGCGAGAAAATACATTGATCGAACGAAAATACCACCGTAGTTTAGTGTTGAATAAGAATCGACCGGTTCTTGGTGAAACGATTGAGAGCGAGATTTACACGGAAGAATTTGTGAGATCGAAGGCACGAGTTTTGAAAAAAAAATCTTTGAGGATCAGAGAGTTTCAACATCTTCAGAATGCCTTTTTACAGGTTCGTTAATCCGTATATGAAGTCACGTTTCTTCACGTCGTCACATATAACTTTCGTATTTTATTACAGAGCGAAGAAAACATCAACGCCTTTCTCACTGTTGATAATGCGCTGTACGGTTTGGTCCGTGAACTTTCCGGTAACAATCCGGACCTTCAGCTAGCGGCTGCTAATTGTTGCTGCAATATCGCTCTTGGAAATACAAAGGCTTGCACGGCGTTGGCTAAAGCAGCTGTTCCTTACTTACTTGCGACATTGGATAGCTTGAATTACAATCTCATAGTAACTAAGTTGCAGAATTAGTATTGACGATATATACTCTAAAAAATTTTGGAGGCTTACAGGGTTGTGAGGTCTTTTATAAAAGAAACTCTTTTTCAAACTTCCAAATATTGTTCTTGATAGAATTACAAAAATAATGATTTATCAAAAGTTTTTTTAGACAATCAAGGATTTTATATCATTTTCTCACAATATTTTAAATGAAAATGACCATGTTAGTTAAAACACAAAAGGATTAACAATTATTCTCCATATTTCAGGATATCTGTGTATGGACAATAGGAAACTTGGCTTCTGGAAGCGAGAAAGCTTTTGAGATACTTTACGCTCAGGGTTGTTTGAAGCTCTTAATTTCCCTGATCCAAGAATGCGATCTTACAATCTTGCCTGCGGTTGCTTACGCAACAATGCACTGTATTTATGTCGGCTATAAGTACATTGAGTAAGTTTTTAATGCAAAGAATTGTACAAAGAAGAGATAAATATTACTGAAACTTGAACATTTCTTCAAAACTGAGTGGCATTAACTTTCAGTCATGTTCATCTTTGTAGGGACGCCGAAATGATTGGTATAACTAAAGCGATAATTCAGAGACAAAGCCATCATCATGACGCTAATATGATTTGGATACTGGCGATATTATCTTCAAGAAAACCTTGCGTCGAACATTTTTTGATAATCCTTCCCCCGCTCGTCGAATATCTCCATGCTGCTGCCAAGTCTGAGTACTCTGACGTAATTCAAGTTAGTATTATAGGGGAGCATTGAGAATTTTTCATCTATAATTCACGAGCAATAAGATGTGCTAATTTAAAAATTTGAGACCAAAGAATAGCAGCTTGATAGATTTAAATCTTGAATTCATTTCAGGCTACAGCTACTGTTCGAATTCTAGCAAATATTATCTGCGAAACTTCGGGTGTAGCTGTTGATAATTTACTCAACAATCCAAAATATGCTGAAGCTGATGTACAGAATCTTTTCGATAAGCTATTGAGGCACCAACATATTCATCTGAGAAAAGAGACACTGTGGCTTACAGGTGATAAAAAACAGCAACTGTTTTGCCACGTTGATTCGGAAAACCCAACTCGGATTGATGTTTTGATATGTGTATTTCTATTTCTTTCACAGGAAACCTGTACAACCATCCATCTTTGCAACATCGCGAACAAGCAAGGGCTTTCATATTTGGGCTATCCTCGTTAAAGTTAGCTGCACTTTCCATAGGAGCTTCGTTATAACTTGTGAGTTTTATCGAATTTTTATGTTCCAGGCTTGTTTCACCTTGATTCAAATTTATTCAACATTTTAACAAGATATTTATTCTGTTATGATCGATAAAAAATTTACAGGATGTCTGGTAGGAAGCTTAACGAAGATTGTTTACTTTTCTGAGACCAAGCAGATGTCCGCACAACTTACTTTTTCCTTGTTTTAAAGAGTTATTTATTTGTCAATCAATATATTATACTAATTTTAACAATGTATAACAATTAACATTCATCTTGAAATTTTATACGATATACACTCCACACTTAACACATTCGTAAGGACGACGTAGATCATTGGCCATACAAAAATAAAAAATCAATAATTTATGACTACGATTTTTTTTCCTAGAAGGAGTAAATTCATTGTGCTGTAATAAGGAGGTCAATATTTATGCATATAATAACAATTCAAAAATCGATCTCCATACATTTTCAACACTCTTACTTTACCAGTCGGATATTAATTCTGAGAACCTAAATGTTCGACCCAATGAACAAAGAAACTACATAAATAACACTTAAACTATAATTGTGCAAAAAATCATTTGAGATTTTACGTATTCAATGATAATAATTATTCAAAGTCTTGTTTTTGGAGCCATTAATTGATACTAAGTTCACACCATTTTTCAATATGCTCACTAAAACCAACAAACTTGGCTCATACTCACCAATAATACCGACTTTAGTAATTCATTTTAACATCTATAAACCTCTTTGCAGAACCTTCTGGGCTATCTGGCATATCTTCTACGCAAGGTACTCTTATAAAATTGAAATAAATACGTCCCATAACATCAGCCGTTGGGTGATAAGCTTTCTTTAAACAGCGATACAGCATGTCGTCGCACACACAATGTGACCTATAGTTACAAAGTTACATGAGATTATAAATTGAGACAAAGGAAGTTAATTCTTATAGCTGAATCCCATGAAGAAATAACTCACTTTGTGTAGATAGAATTGTTCGTCAGATTGTATCTACTTTTTTGAGCCCGGACTTTGACTGGGCAAAGATCATGGCTGCGGCAGCACCTGTATTATTAATCATAAAATTTGTTAGAAAGAAACAATCGGTCTACGTTATTAGCTTGGATAATAAATTGAATAAAGTGGTTCTAGCTCCGTTTAATTCACCTGTCGATTTGGGCTTCTTGTCCTAAATCGTGATAATTATCAGCGATATCTCCCGTACCGCACCACTTTGTTCCTGAATGGAATTTTCCGTTTTTGAATGAAATTGGTAATTATAATGGTCAGCAAAATCAATTATAGAAAAAACAATACCAAGGAATTTTAATTTCTATTCGTTTTTGAAAGTTGTAACTAAATTACTTCGAATTTTTAAGTTATTTTGCGTACCAGGCAATATTCCGAAAAGTAAACTAAGTGGATTAACGCCAGGTTTGCTTCCTCTGTAAGTGGTATCGATTGGTGAGGTAGATATTGCGTCTTCTCTCATCTCTTCTAAAGTTTGGCATTGACGCATAAGCGTTGTCATTTCATTGAAGGATACTTCTTGCGGTTGAACTTCTGTGGATAGATTTTTCAATACTTCCATAGCTTCGAAAGTTTCACTACAAAAAAAAAAAAAATTAACTTATCTTATTATTGACTCAAGTTATGCTTGGAACGTTTTTGACCGTAATAACTGATTCCAAATATTGGCAAGTTATACATGTTAAATTTCTAATTAATAATTTCGAAGTTTGAAAAAAATTTTATCCTTCATCGCCGTTTAGTTGAATCTGATACTTTAAACTTTCTTGGTTTTACCATTTTATCCCGAGGTCTTGCCATGCCGTAAGGAGAGATCAAATTGTTTTCGTGATTCATTTTTGCGGCCTTGGGGTAAGTTTTTCTACGATCTAGTCCTCAGAACGCTAATCAACAACTATTATTCAGAACCTGTTACCACAGTTCGTATGATTGCTAAATCCGGAGTCTGTACTGTGAATTTTAATTCACGTAAAGTTCCTAATAGTTCAAAATTCCTACGAATTATCATTCAATCTTCGAAAAGGATCTGTTCAATTTATTACATGGATTTTGGAAGCGAAAATTTAAAACACACGATTACGTGATTTGACACGATATTTAAACGATTTCTTTCGCACGTAATACATACAGAGAATTCTTCTGCTTATAAGATATTACAAGCGTTTTCGACTGTCTCTTCAATTAATACATCGATTCCATGCGAAATTGAGAAAGTTTTACCACACAGGTTTAAATTTAGAAATCAAGAGATTACGTAACATGTATACAGCATAAGTGAAAATATAGGGTAGAAATTTAACGTGTATATCCAAGTATCCTTGATATTCTACTCTTCGCCTAAGTTACAAATAAATCGAACTTTTCCCTGTGATTCAAATTAGCCAGACCCTTGCGGCGCGGGAGATTCTCCGAATTCAAATGATGCGCGCGAAGAAATAGAAAGAAGTTTGGTATGGAATCGAATTAAATAATGCGATAAAATTTAATATACTCACTAGACTTCGATAATGTCGCAATTTTCAAGCCGATTACCGTTACTCAGATCAATTACAGCGACTGTTTGATCGTGATAATAAGCAGCACGAATTTCTTCTTCAGGAAGTCTGGCCTTCGGTATAACGCCGCGGAGACCCTTATACGTGCTTCGGAATATAGTTGGTTGTTGTAAAGCAAGAGAACACGTCCCCAGTAATAGAATAACGATGGCTAATGTCATTTTGGATTATCTGAAATATCCAACGGTATGATTATCGCTCTTCCATTACAGCTTCCGATCGATATAATATAATATCATTAATTAATTATTTGTACGCGGAATTATTAGACACGCGATTGATAGTCACACCGTTGGTAATAATATCATTATACACGTCATTTTGATTCATACAACAAATAGACAAAGAGTGACGGTCTTTTAGACATACGGAAAGCTTGCGCAGAATTATCAACATTAACATGTTAACACGTATTAACATTTTTTATGCTTTTCTTTTTGTTTTGTTTACATTTTCACTGCAGTGTCTGGACGCCAAACACCGAGAAACAATCAGAAAGAACGGATATAGATATATTTTATAACTCACTGCTCTTTCGCGGCGTTAGAAACGTGGATTGAATTATTCATGTCTGCCATTGAATGAGCGTATCAAGAACAACAGTCGAACCTTCAAAATTATGCAATGGATACCTTGAATGATTATCAATAATCTAGTTTGATTATTGAAATGACGTACTGAGTCCCGCGAGTTTTTTGAAATTATTTTTCCGCGCGTTCAACTAGCGCCAAAATTCAAATATGACATTAGAATTTTAGATCGTTGTTATAAGAACACAATAAATATTATTCCGTTCAAACTTTGCTCACCGTGATCTTATTTATTTTGATTTATTTTAAATTTCGAACGCTGCTGCTTCTTATACGAACGTTTCGATTTAATATTTTCCACACGTCTTGTTAATTAGTATGCATTGTCTTTCTGTACACTGCTATATATCTTAACGAAGAAAATTTGCACTCACGTAGGTACGTGTCTTCGAGTTGAATATTTGACGTTAGTTCTCTGCTACACGCGCCGGTAACTTCGAGGACGGGTTTAAATAGTTATAAAAGATTGGCCTGCTTTCACATTTTATTTTTTATTTATATTAAGAAAAAATCTATCTCTTGATTCGTTTTTATCTTATTTTCCTACTTCTCTCTAAATTCACCGATAAACTTGGACGAATTAATAGAATAGAAACTGAAATTGTAATCGATTATTTTTCGATAGCGATTAAATCACCGATTTTAAAAACCACGTGAAACTGTTCCTCGCGTAATGTACGTTCAATCGTACAAGTGAAAGTATTGCAGGAAATATTAAGCAGACTTTTACACGTATCTACTATACCTAGAGTATGACGTTCAGAACCAACTGACCGTGATACCTGTGTATGAATCGAATTGGGATGAATAAATGAGTTGCAACCCATGTTCCGTATTCGCATTACCCCTACTTCCTCAACTCCTTCGATTTTTCTCTTTCTCTCTCCATTTTGCCCCCTTCTCTCGCTATTTCTCTCCCTCTCTCTCTCACTTTTAGATAATGTAATACTCGATGTACCACATTGTCTGAAAGACCCACTTCTGCGGACCTCTAAAGAAAGTGGGACACTAGCGTAAAAGACCCGACATCAGACAGTAGTAGACACCTGTAGTATACGATACGATATAATATTGATGTACGCGATGCGCGATCGCCCTTACATATCTATTATGATCACTACACGTGGTTTACCTTAGAAATAGAAACTATTATTATATATTAGGGAAATAGTGGAATTAGGATTATGAATTATACTTACAGCCGCGTTTATTCCGCTAACGAGTATTCCCTATATACGTTCCGATATACCTATCATCATATATTATTCAAATTTTTATGCATTCACACAGTTATTATATCGAATCAATTTACTAATGGGAACGCGGCTGATTATACTATATACCTACATCACATGGATCGTTACCCTCAATCCTATAGTAAGTCTAGTAACGTTTGAAAGTTTCGAATTAGAGTTTAATGATCCGTAAACATCGCGGCGATTTCTGAATTTGTTCAATACAGCGTTTAGTCCTATTTTTCACGCAGGTAATCGAAGAAATGAATTACCGAAAGTGGATACAATTAATATACTATTATTAAGTCACCTTCGAGCTGTTCTCGGCCCAAATTTGACAACGCGTTTAATAATATTGACCTTCTTTTAATCGGGGAGATATTCTTATCGTCGTTATTTTTTAGGCCACGATAAGAAATGCGTAGGGTCATGTTATTATTGCCTAGACAGCAGTTAAAAGGATATGATAAAATGATGAAGAAAAATAAAAGACTAAAAGGCGTATTGTTACGATTGCAAAAAAAGAAGAGGGCAATGAATGGCGCCAGCATTGGGCCATGCCTTCCCGGCCCCATGTTTCGATTTTTAATGATAAAAAGGGTAAACGGAGATTCTATAAGGTAAAATAATATCCCCGAGTACAAGAGGCGATTTATTTTAGAAAACTTTCTTGTAAGTATATGAGAAAAGAATTTGCAGGATTTTGATTTCTTACAACATATTAGGTAAACGTGAAATTTTTTACCATTTAAATATAACATCGAAGATATAAACACACGCGACGATTCAAGTTAGTTGAACGAAAATTCTTTCGGTAATTTCAAGGCAAAAATGTTATGTTCGTCGCTTTCGTAATCATTTTCATTATATTGCTAATTTTTCTTCCAATCAAAGAGGCAATTCATTGTAAAGTGTTCAGTTCACTTCTTGCGAATTATTTTCCCCAAAATAACGTTTTGAAAGTCGCAGCAAATCGAGCTTTTTATTAAATTAATTCAAATCTGCAGCGGTTTAATTTTTAAACTCATTATCATTCGTATTAACATCAATATAAATTCAATGTCGTGTTTAGTTATAAGGAAATATATGCGCGCGAATAAAAAATTTCAAAAAAGTCCCGCTCTCAAGATTTCCTATTTTGATTATAGTTTGAAATAATTAATAAAACCGATTGTATGTTTTTAATAAATACGGAAAAAACACATAGCGGTGCTACAGAAAAATATAGAGGTATTTCAAGGAGAAAAAAACTGGTTATTTATGTACTATGGCCTTGATTATTGAGGAAACTTACTCGAGCGATTACTTGTGCATAATAAAATTATGTACAAGATTAACATACAATATTCAGAAAGACGCGTCCAATTCTATTGGGAGCATTGAAATGACTGAGAACCAACTATAAACATGCTAGGTTCTAAATTGCAGCTTTGAACTCCAATTTTCTGCTTCAAAAAATAAAGGAATTCAATTTCGCGTTCATAAATCGCCTCAAAAAAGCCCAATCAATATTATTCAATGCGGTAATTACTCACAGGCGATAGAAGGGCATCCGTCGAGTGTAGGATGGAGCATACTCGAAAGGAGAAACAAAGAGAAGTTGTAGTCGCATCATCTGAGCCACTGGAAGAGCACCAAACAGATGAAACAAGTGTCGCTCTGCAGGATGGAGAGCTAACGTGTTCACTATACGTATCACGGGCTGGTGGTAGCCAGAATAGTGAAAACTCTCAGGGAAATGATCTGTCGAAAGCTACCCTTGAGGAAGCAATACGCACTACAGATCCCTCTGCTGGATGGCAGGTATCAGAAACTTCGTGCGGCCTCATCGCTGCTTTTGCAAGAGAAACTGACGCTGAGAAGCTCCTTCAGCGCGGGGATCTTGCCCGCATATTCGAGGGTCCTGTTCAGGTCTATAATACACACGAAAATTTACAGGGATTAAATGGGCACAGATAAATTCTCGCGTTATTTTAACTCTATTTCGTTAATTCATAGGTGGCTCGTTTCTCAGCAAGAGATTCTCGGTATCATCAAGCAGTTTTGCTGCGAGATGTGCCTTGGGCAATACCACTACAAGATCTGAGCTCTGCATTATCAAAACAAGGCATAGCTACAGGAAGTGTCGAAAGATCTCGCCAATACATTAGAGTCGAAGTAAAATAAACGCTTTGTTACTCAGTTTTCTTCTTAAAACTTTGATGATTCTCCAATCTCTTCTCAAATACTAAACTTTCACCCTCATTTGTTCATTCATGCGATATTACCTTTTTCTTTATCGCAGGTTCTAGATGCCGGCCATTACGAACTCCTTTTACGTCAAGGTTTGGACTTCTTTGGAGCTGCTCGTTTTAGCGCAGTACCAGAGCGATGGTGGCGAGGTGGAGGAGGCATAGGAGGTGGGCCTTCGCAAGCAGCTGCTGGAGGAAGTGCAGGAGGATGTAACGGTCTTGAGGCACCAACTTCGCAGCAAGGAGATGGAGTTCTGCAGTGCTACAGATGTCAGGGCTTCTGGCACGTAGCTGCAAATTGCAGGCATTTGCCGAGGTGCGTTCGATGCGGTGAACCTCACAGCGTTGAATTTTGTCCACGTCCAAGAAACAATCCTCTTTGTTGCCACTGTGCAGGGCCACATCACGCAGGTGTGCATAATGTCGCATTGTTTAATTCTCTGATTCTCTGAGCTGAAAATAAACTTTGATAATATTTATCATATCATGTAAACATATGTGTCGATTTGTTACAGGCTGCCGACAGTGTCCAGTGAGACTGCAACTTCTAAATGCAACACCGATCAGTATCACACTTAGTACGACACGTGTGGGAGGACAATATGCTCTTCATTCCTCGAGCAAAGCTAGCACTGCTCAAGGGCAGCAGTCGCAGCCGCAAATTGGTCCTAGCCAGTAAAATCTGATTAGATGATCACAGCTGAGAAAAATGTGTTCTGTTTGATAAAGAAACAGAGAAAGAAATAAAAATAGGGAAGAAATCAGTAGTGAATAAATTTGCTTAGCGGAGAATAAGACTAAAGGTTCAATTACTTGAGAACTTTTGTTCTCTTTTTAGAAATTGACAGTAGCTAATAGATATCGTTATTTTGTTATTTTATTACCATTGAAGTTATATAAAGAAGTTTTGTCGATTTTCTATGTTTAAGAGTAGCGGGCTGTAACTTTTTAAATACATATATCTGTGATATTTTACTGAAATAAATTCGAATTTTCATTTCAAATCTCAAATCGAGGCATATTCATTATTTAGTAATACTCCTAGTTTTCATCACGACTTTTTTACCTGTGGTATCCTTATACAGTTTTTTTTTGTAAACAGTTTTCAATTCATTTTTACTAAGTGTACAATACAATTTCAATTTTATATTATTTCTTATTAATTTATTATGTCTCAGGTATCTTAATACAATAGTATTATATGTATAAGTGTGTCATAACTAAGTAAGATACTAATTCATTAGGTTTTGTTTAAGAATATAGCTTTCGAATATTAACTACAAGGCAAAAGGAATCATGTTTAACATTTTAATTTATTTGGATTACTTGCAATCATAAAAAAAAAAGAAAACAAAAGATAAAATCAATTAAAGATTCAAGTTTAATTTTTATATAATAATACCTAATTTTAGTATCCTAATTTCGAATACGTCAAACAATTAACATTACGTACATAGTTCGAGTCAACAATAGAAAAAATCCTAATTAAATATGTAATGGGGCCTTTGTAATTGCCAAAAATGGGCGAAAACTGACAACTATTGATATTCTAACAAATGTATTTCCAATGTTTGGTTGATTCTGTACAAATGACAGTCGCTGAGTTTTAAATGATTATTTTCTTTTTTACATAAGAGAAGACAGAGACGAGAATATCTGAATAAAATGTAACGCCTCCTTTGTAATTGAATTTCATCCAGAATTGAATTGCGATAAGCAATTTGCAAACAGAAAGATTACATGTGAGCAGGGAAACATTTTTCTAAAAATTATCTTTAGCCTCAGTTGAAAAGAAAACAGATATTACATTCTGCCCCATACGTTGGGTAAAATAAAACAAATTAGAAAAAAAAGCAACATAATTGCAATTTTAATATCTTTGTGAAAGATTAGCAACTCAATAAACCTAAATTATCACAAATAAACCTATACCTTTTCCATAATGGACATTCAGGTTTACAAAAAGATTCCCACAACTTAAACAAGATTATAGTAGGTATTGCAAACAGTTTGGGTTGACTTTAGATTGCAAATGGTACTTAGGAGCAACTCTATTTTTCTTTTTCGTTCTATCTCCCTTCTGGGTTTAAAGATAAAATAAAATATCAACGGATCGCACGCACTACACTAGATCCCAACTTGTGCAGAGTTACATAGCCATTTATATAGTATAACATAAGGAAAGGCAGTTGAAGATTGACAAATATTTTAAAAAATTCACATACAAGTAGTAATAAGATAATAAATTTGTTAATTTAAGATCGTTCGCAAGCTTAGACTGTTAACAAATATACAATTAAAACCAAAATGTGTACGCATTACGTCTTCATAAAATTGTCACTGCAAGTATAATGTATAGATACAAATATAGTATATAATTATAAAAGAAAAAATATATTGTAGATCAACGATGAAGTCAAAACTACGGGATGGCACACAGCGTAAAAATTTGTAATGAGAAAAGAATTGAGACACAAAACACTCAGAACTGAATCATAGTTCTACATCTACTCAGCTCTGAAACTTATAATCAAATAATGTTCCAGTACGTAGTTTGGAAGATTAATGAAAACTAGAACTTACAGCGTATGAAATTGATCTGTTAATATATTAATATACATAGTCAATAAATGCATGTTCATTTTTGTTAACGATTACCAATTAAACTAGACTAATATGAACCAAAATCTGTGAGTATAATTAATTTTATAGGCATCTGGGTAATTAGTTTCAATGCTGTTTAGTGCTGATGACAAAGCTACAGACTAAAAACTTCCAATATAGTTGTTTGATCGCAAGCATCACATCAATCAGCATCGTTATTACCATGCATGATAAAGATTAGATATGACTTGAAATAAGTTTTAAAGATAAGAGTTTATCATTATTGTTATGATTATAAGTAAATATATCTTAAGAATAGCTCAAACTATGCAAAGAAGACCAATTATACATAAAATTGACTAGCGTTTTGTGATCAAGCTTTATAATCAAGAACTAGTTAGTCTTTAGAGATGTTTATTGCCATCGATTGGTCAAATTTCGTCTCCCAAATCCAAATATTCCGATTCTGAATTAAACCCTGACATCGAAAAGACATGATTCAGTAATTGTCGGAAATTCATAGAATCCAAAGAGAGGGGGTTGAATGACGTTACAAAGTTTTGGATACCGCCTAGTTTTAGAAAAATTAAATTCATTCATTCAAAGACTAAAAGTATTATAAAAATGAATCTGAATGATCAACAGTGATGTAGAAACTTAACAAGTTTAATTCTTATATAATAAATTAAAATCTTCTTGTTTTTGTCCACACATCTACACATTCGTAAAAATATTGATGAAAAATTTTATAACACAGAGTTGACATAAAATTCTGCAACCTTGAGTATAATATGAGAATAAATGAACGCCAACTACAATCATATAAACATCAGATATAATACATCTCAAACATTACACAGGGTTTCAGAAAAGCATATCGATTATGAGTTCAAGAAGAAGTATAGAAACTATAGAACACCGATACAATAACTTCCAATGCCATCCCTGTTTAGCATTTAAGGCATAGTTTGGATTCTACAAACTAGATAAACTAGAAGAAAAGAATCAGCCTCAACTAGCTGGTATTATTGTACTTTACATTGGGTTATAATTGTTTTTACGTAGAAAAATTAGCTTACTTATAATTGAAAATATGTACGTACGATGTTAACAGATAAAACGTCTTAGTCGAAAATCGCCTAAAATATGACTGCATGAAAAACTATAGTATAAATTTGCCTGTGTCCGATTGAGCTGCGAATAACGGCTCTGCTTGATAAGAAAAAAAGGAAAAAAATTCGTAGGAACTTATATAGTTTGTGAATCAGATAATACAGCTCAATGTTGATTGAGTGCAATGTTTTTTTAAATCTTGGTACCCTATATTTAATGTTAAATTGAATTACTTTTAATTCGTCTATTCATTTGATTTTGATACTCATGCTTCCTGAATATTTGTATCTTCTTTTATTTTACAAATTATAATGTTGAGCATACCACTTGCGAACGTCTTTGAAACAAAATTGATATCGAAAACAATAAATCAGTATATTAAATTAGCTAATAGGTATTTATAGAGTAATAATTTATAAAATAAACTATTTATTAATCTAAATTTGTGAAAAAAATACAAAAGTTTTCCCATCGTTATTTAAAAAATTCTTTCAAACAATATGAAGTCTGTAAAAAGTAATGATTGACTAATAAATAAGTATTGATATAAACGAGTATAATCATTATATTGCCAAGAAATAAAGGACAAAAAATAAAATAATATAATATACCTATATATTTTCGATTCATAAAATAAGCGGGATAACTCTTGTAGAATGTCTCTGCGTAACAATAAAGTTTGAAATCTGTCTGTGGTGCTAAAACATTTCACAAATTCTACTTTGGCCTAAATCATACCCTGCTCCAGACTATAGTCAATCGGGCAAATATTCGTTAAGGGCTTATGAGCCAGTTTATTTTACTCAAGGTGTCGTATTTTTTCGATCAGAAATATGAATAAAAGTAATTCGAAGTCAAGCTAATTATACGAGTCTGAGAAATCATCGACGATCCTCATAAACGGGAAAAGGGTTTGGCATGCTCAAAAGCCCTTGAGTCTGGACACCGAGTCTTGGTATCACAGTGAAAAGACTGCTTGGATTACTTCCCTAATTGGCTGAGGTCGTTTTTTTAGGTCAATTGGTGGATCGTCGCACTGAGCATGATCTCTCAATTCCTTCCAGTGATTGAAGGTGTACGTATATTCCAGTACCTTTTCGTACTCTTCCAACTTTGTATATACATGTAAAAGTCCACGATAATCGTATTCCAGACCGCTATAGCTTTTCCCAAACAGCTTTAGGCCTATAAAATGAATGATCATTCAAGCAAGCATAAAATTTTCAGTTTCACACAAGCCGTTGCTTCTATTCATCGCTTGGTCTTCTGCAACTTACTGATGGCTATGCTACGGAGATAGAGTTTTTCAGCATCTTTGTATTTGTCCATATGAAAATTGTACAGTGAAGCTAAATGTCCTATGCTTAACCCAACTTCATAGTCCTCGGATCCCAGGAGCTCCTCTTTGATGCTAATTGCTTTGAGGTGCATTGTTTCTGCTTCCTAAATGCATAAATCATATTTTACTCATTAACAGCCTTGATTCTTAATTATTTGTCAAGTAACGTCATTTCTTGTTCTATTTACTTGATTTTCTTTCTCAAATAGTATCGCATCGAGGATTGCTATCAGTTTAAATAAACATCGAGATTAAATTTACCTTAAATTTTCTCATACTTTGATAAAGTCTTCCCAGATTCCCATAATGTTTAGCTGTCTGTACATTTCTTTCGCCAAAAGCTGTTTTAGCCAATTGAAGAGCAGACAAATGCAGGCACTCTGATTGCAGCAGAAGATCCTGATCAGTAAGAACGCTGGGTCTATTGTCAAGAGCAATCTCTTCTAAAATTAGTGCTTTAACTCTCTTCGCACTAGCCAGCATCAAGTGTTCTCCAGGTAATAGCTTCTCCATAATGTTTATTGCCTTAACTGCGTGATCGCTAAAATAAACAATTCCATCATTATAAACAATTCCATTATAAAAATAAATACGAAAACTCCAGCTTCCCCTTGTTTGATCTTTTTAACACTTACCACGCTTGCTGAAACTTTCCCGTACTGTAGTCATGAACGTATAGCGCATAAGCCAGATCTTCATGTGCAATTGCTACGTGTAGATTCGTTTTCCCAAATATAGTTTTCTTGATTTCAAGAGCAGTCTGCAAACAGAAGGATTTTGAATTGACAACAAATTTAAAAGACGCTTCAAGGGATTCTTTTCCCCCCAGTTTTTTCATATTTGTTATTAACATTTTTCCCACCTTTTGGACAGCGACGCTGTTTATAACGCTGTCATAATTCAGCAAATAAAACCCATAATCTATTAGAACATCGCTATATTTTGGGTGATTTATATCAAAGACTTCTCTAGCAAGATATACAGCTTGTCTAATCAGAAGACCAGCTTTTTGAAACTCGCGTTTAACGACGCAAGACTTTGCCGCTTGGCGTAAAACATCTATTGTGAAACGAGCCGGGAGAGTAGGAGTCAATTGTTTAAGAGCTTCCATGCTCCATCTAGAAGAAGTTGTTAAATACCTTAGCCTCAGTTTTATTTTAATTTTGTTTTTAAATATTAAGTATCTTCATTTTTGATTCAGAGAAACTTTAACAAAATATTTCTTACTCTAAGTAATTCAAATATTTATAATACCTATATGCTTGATCATATTCACTCCGAATGAAGAAAAGAACGCTAAACTCTGCATAGAGGGCAGCATGATTGGCTCCGTCACATCCCGCTGTTTTCAATTTATCAACCATTTCGACAGCTAATTCACGAGTTTCAGCTGCCCCACGAAATTCGCAGTACACTGCTTGCGCATGTAACAATCTACATGTTTTTTTTTTTAAATCGTTTTTTAATTTATTTCAAATTATTCCTATTCCTAATATTCAATGTTAATCGAACTCGAACATGATGGAAAAAAAGAGTAAGGTTTGACCGCTACTTTAAAAAAAAAAAAAACAAAGTACGAATTATTCAAACTGGAAAACTAACGATTTCTTTCACTTCGTTTTGCAAGGGTACTTACTTGTGACAACAATCTAAAGTTCGGCACCAATTTTGAGGAATTTGTCTGGCATTGAGACACAGTTTTTTACATGCGAGTAGAACTTTCTGACTTTCTGAATACCATCCAGCATCGCTAAGAAACCCGCCGAGTCTGAGGCCTAGATTAATCATTTTTCTACGTGCCGTTCGGTCATCTTTTGCATCCAGGCAACAGACTTCATACTTCATTACCAGTTCCTTGTTCACACGAATATCATGATCCATGAGGGCCTGTATAAGGTTTGTAAATAACGAAAAATCAACACTTTTTCTTTCTCTTCAAAGGAAAGAGAAAAATGAAGACATCGAATTTAGTAATCAAACCTGAAAAATCTGCAGTAAATCGATACGCCGGTCTGTGACCTTTAAGATTCTGGAAAAAGTGTCTAGCTGACTCAGTTCCACACCGAGTAAACATAGTCGTTTTTCTTTGTACAACTGTAATAATAAATGGCAGTAATTAATGAATATGAATATTATTGAATTTTAAAAATTAAATTAAAAATTAAATTGCTAAAGTCACATCCTATATACTTGGACTGCAAAAAATACTTGATTAAAATTTCGATTTATTCTCCCATGGTGACGAAATATTTGGAAAAAAAACAAAAAGCGTTTTTCTCCGTCTCAAAATAGAAGAAAGAAAAAGTGAAAAAAAATAATCTTCCTACATAAGCATGTTGTGATCATATGTTAACGAAATATTGTTTGGTTTTGTATTTAAATGCACATGACCGCCAAAGGATGATATCAGGTTGAATTTTGTTGAACAATGAGACAGCTGACGAGGAGGAGTGAAATGGGGTTTGAATTAAAAGTTTGACACGAGGCAAGATGAAGGTGTTTTTAGAGGTGTTCGGAAAATTGAAGTATAATTGTTTTTTGATTTTATTATTTGTCCATGCGTATGTATGTATATTAGTTAAACGTTTGCTGTGAGACGGAATGAAAAATATGGTATAAAAACATTTGACATTTACCTGATAGTAGAGGTCGAACAATACGTTCTCAGGAAGATAGGGCAGGTACTTTTTGAAGCTGATAAATTTGTCAGCTACCGCAGAAACACTTAATTTGTATAAACTGTCGGTGCTAAACAACACTGGCGAAATCTGTTCTTCGGCCATTTTACTATCTCGGCCTTCGTACTGACGTTTATCAATGTAGAGTTAATTGAATATTATTTCGAATCATATTAGTATCGAATTGTATATATTGGTCTACCTTTTTCCGATCATTATATTTGACAACAACAGTTTGCTTCTCATTACGAAGCCCTTATTAACAAAAGTTACTATTCCGTGATTCTACCACTTTATCTAAACATTGAACCACACGATGTGTGAACTAAACTGAAGAAAGTATGTATGTTACACTGTCGTACCTGTACTTACTATCATACATACAGCGATGACCAATCTAATGACAATAGATCGCTCGTCATTTCTTTGTCTTTCTTATCGTAAGAAGGTAGGTTTACATCGAGCGAGAATATTGTATAATACTTCAACGAGTCACGGAGAGATGGCAGTTTTACTGCTCTCTAAAAGAGCGCAAAGATCAAATTCAAATGGTTGAGCGCGGTATTCGAACTACGCACATAATAAAAATTTGTGATTTGTAACAAAACAAGAATCTCAATTGCAGCACAAGATATTGTAATTAATAAAAGAGGAATAAGACATTGGATACGTCGCTAATACTTCATGAATTTGAAAGACTTATAAAACATCAAGTTGAAATTGGCTTATACTTGATAATACAATCGAGGCGGGTAATAGAACGAGAAGCTTTGGAGTTTTCGAAAAAATTCACGTGTATTTGAAATAAAAACACCACGGCCTGGCGCTCAAATAATTATTTCCACAGATACTTTTACTGATAATGGATAGGCATAGGATACTATAGTAGTCACTGGTATGTAATTGAATGTAACAAGCTTTAGAACTTGTATCTGTCTCTAGTATCCACGTTTAAGATATTTTCCAGTGTATACAGGAGATTGTAGTGGTGTTGTGAAACTTAGTAGAAACTTAGATAGTTCGATGGATCGACCGATCGATGGATAGACAGACGGACGGATAAATGGATGGATGGATGGATGGATGGATGGATGGATGGATAAATGCGAACATATGCGTCCATTTCGTAAGAGATCACATCAATTACTTTCCTTTCGCGTTACATCAGGAGAATTTTAGCGATAATCAACACAATCTTTTTCCAAAAAAATGAGTCCCCCTCGCAAATCTAAATTCAGAACAGTAGACTATGCTTTTTACATCTTTGACCGAATCCGAAAATGTCATTGGGATTATCGTGAGAACTCTTTTCAAGCTACCCAGAACTTGCCCTAAAACTCCTGGAAATTTCGAAAAAAAGTCTCCCGGACTCAACATTTTTCAGGGTGGCAAACTGGTAGAGCTGCATGCTTCGCAAATGAAATGTAATAAACGAATATTTACCAACAGGAACTCTAGAACTCTTCGAGATCTATTGATTTTGAATTGATTTTGCGCATTGTTCTCAGAAGGAACTATTTTTTCAGACTATCAGGAACTCTAGAACTATTTCTAAGGTTTACGGAACTCTAAAGAAAAAATTATTTTTCGGAAAACGGGGGGCCAACTTCACAACACCGATTGTAGTATGTTGAAAACAACTCGAAGGTATTTATAAATCCCTTAGTGTCGGTAGAATAATTTTTTTCCATCAAATCCATCATGTAACGAAGTATTAATGTAATATAACGAAGTATTCGAAAAAGAAGTTATATGAGATAAGGATATTTTCTACTTGAAGAGAATATGGAATCAGTGAAGCGAGAAATACAAATTGAATAAACAGCCGATCATGGTATGATCAGTTTTCTGATGTAAAAAACACGTAGGATATCGAATTACGCAAATCGCCAAATTTCGGATATTTGATCAGTTGGTGTCATTACGCTCATCCCAGTATAAGAGTTGCAAAAGTATTGCCCTAATTGAAGTTAGTGCATAATATGCATCGCAATAATGGATGTGTGCGTGATTGTAGGACAGGTTGAATTCGTTGTTATTCATCGAAGGAACTTTCCATTGGTCATAAAATGACGTTCAATTATACAGCGTATATTCAAAAGTTCCATTTCGTCAAACATTCGGATTGACAATAAATAATCATTTGCCGATCTAAACAGGCAAGTGATACAATAGTTTCGTAGCTTTTGTACACGACATTAAGCCGTGTGCAAAAACCTGCCCAGAGTATATAGCGCCTGAAATTGCGTATTCAGATTATAAAAAATTGATTCGCCAATATGAAGACAATCGCTCTGCTGTTAGTGATCTCGAGTAAGTTATCATTTCCCACTCACTGTATACACGCCGTTAATAAACTACATTATGAACCGATTTTTTTCAATCCATCAGTATATTTAACATAAGACGTTTTGTTCAGTTAATATTTGATTCTCTCAAAACCAGTATAAAACTCTACAGTCCTTCTCATTTGTCATGCGTAAAGAATGATTGGAAAATTACAAAAAAAAATTCTACATCAGTTCCCTGAACCTCCTGAATACATCATTGTACATACTATGCAATTAATTTGTCTGTAATTGTTTGCTTCAGCCGTGGCTTCTGGCCTCGATTGGGCAAATTTATATGGTGAGTAATAAGCAACAACCGAAATGAGAATGATTATTCTGTTTTACTTACTACAAGTTGTAATCATTTCTCAATATATATTTCAGTGAAATGGAACACGTGGTTACTGGATCCTTTCCGCTTGAATAGCTTCTTCGAAATTCCACGTACAGCTGCTGATGCCGTATCTGCAGGATGGGTTGAAGTCACAGGCTGCAATTCTCTCAATCTGACGATGTATTGCTATCCAGATGACGGTCAATTTTGCGTTTTGTTTGATTCATGTGGTTATATTGCTGGTTTTCAGGTATGGTTCAACTATGGTTCGCCCTACCAAGCAGATTATCATATTTTCTATCAAACATTTCAAAACGAATGTATCATTGATGCATGTCCAGTATTTGCATGATGTAAATTCAGTGGGCAGATGGAAAGAATAACGGTTATTATTGATCCATTTGTCTGCCAACATTTCATTCGCCTTACTGAAATTTTCTCTTAGAATCAATTCAAAATTGAATTATATGTCATAGTTGGAACGAACATTTTCCAAAGGTTTTCTACATTCAACTACCAGCTAGGTTTTACACAATGAACGTTCACGTTAACATCTCTGCACTCTAGTCAGCTTACAATTAGTCAAGAAAGGTGCAAGCTATGGGAATTGTAGAAGATATTTGGTTGATGCGAAACAAAAATCCAAAGAAGCCAATCACGTATATGATCCTTTTCTGCAGGCTGGCATATTACGATCAGATGTTGATCCCACGGGAGATATCTATGAAACATCAACATTCGATGTGTACACAAACAAGACACTATTTGGGGAAAAGTACGTGACCACTACCGTTTATACCGTAGATCCTGGTGAGTGCTCGCCTTTACTTATTTATGCTTTTGAACTTCCCAATAAACTGTATAATGTTGATTCTGGCGAGTGTAACCCTTTTCTGATCTGTTATAATTTCAGAATGCTCATTAAATTTTTGCTCATTTGCATGTATGTATAATGTATATACAAGTAAGGAGACTATATGTTCTTGAGATATGATGCAGATATGAAAGAAAGTATCTAGAAGTCTTTGTATACTCAATACACATACTTTGGCAGATTGATTGTTTCAAGTATGAAACACGTATTTGAAATTCATATAGTAACCATAAATCGGTGTAAAGATGAAATAACGTCTAAATATCCATCCCATCTCACAAATACGAAATTGAATTGTTCTGGGATGTTCAATCCTCGAGTGTTAAGTAATCGAAGAATTTGACAAATTGTATTATATGTTTCTACGAATAACTTTTTTGATCCGCAATTTTGGAATGTTTCGAAATGATAACCAGAGCTGGGATTGACGAGTGAATCAATTTTTCGCAGAGACCCTTGCTTCTGGTGAATGTAGAGACTGGGATAATTGTACTGGAACTGAAGGTGTCTGGTTCGAAACAACCGATGGATATATAACAATTCCCAGAAATGCAACAGATCTCGATTCCAACTGGATAGAAGAAGCCTGCATCAGCGAGATGGGTAAGCCGTAATTGTGTTATAAATTGTAGGAAATATTTGAGCATCTAGTATATCTGTAATATACAATCTCGTTCATTGCTCTATAGTCATCAGCCTGTGGAGAAGTTGGCATGATTGTGAAGATTTGTTCATTTTAATGAGTAGAAACTTTAGTGTTCATTAATTGGTTCAGACATGTCATCTGATTCAACACAAATATTTATATTCTTGGTAATCTTTCCAGGTACTCACTACTACTATAATCTGACTACTACCACAGCCTGTAAAAACTTCTTCCCTTGGTTCTTAATACTGCAAAAAGGGGAGCTCACTGGTCTTGGATTGCAGGCTTTCGGCAGTTGCACCATAAAAAGCCGAAGCTGGTGCGAATGGGTACCAGCGGCGGCTATTGAGCCCACAATTCCAACCACCCCACAGTGTCTGGTTGACTGGGCTGGTGACTACGGCGTCATTTCAATGCATATCTACTTCACTTCAAAACCATGGGACATCTCATGCTAATGAATGTATTATTGTACAGCATTTTTTAGAGAATAAAATGTTCTGAATCTTGAAACATTTGCATTAGACCTTTTATCCTCCTACTCCAAGTTCGAAATAAATTATCTCAGTCCCTTCGAAGTTACTATTTTGTTTGCCATGCTTATTATCAATTATTTCAATTATTGAAATTTCGTTTCCGGATGTCACATTATTCTTCACATAATGTGCTTTTTGGATATTATAAAGTATTAAGTATATGCGACTCTTGGAAGAGATTGCTGTTAGTCTCTCAGAGATTAATACTTGGGGAATTCTCACATTTAATAATCCAAATAAGAGAATAACAACAATATTGAGATATTAGTTTTCAGTATAAGCGACCGCTGTACACGATGAAGCTGATTAGCCAACGATTTTTGACACTATCAACTCGCAAGGTACTTCATTTTCACCTAAATAAATTTCACTATTCGTTCACAGCATTTATAGTACCGCATAAACAGCCGTAAGCGTTACTTATCGGCTGAAAAAACGCTAAGAAGTAGTAAATTGCAATCAATGCTATATTGCAGACACGATTGATTTTATAGCTGCACGTGCAGAATGGAACAAATAATAAATAAATCAGAACGAGGAAGCTACTAACTGATTTGAGTGGATAGAAAATGTATATGTATACTAATATTTATTAAAAGGACTTTTGCTGAAAGGCATATCGGCAAAACAATTCTATCTTAATAGAGCTTAGGCTAATAAATGAGACAGATAAAGGAAAGATGCCAGGTTCTCTTCGTGCACGTAGCTCATATTATTTTATCTGTTTTGCAAAAGCCATTATCGAATGATCACGAGCAAGAATAAAACCGTGTGCAAAAAGTCACTATATAAATACAAATCACAGCTGTGTGCAAATAGCTAAGGGTGTAGATAAGTTCTTAGCATTTCTATCAACACACAAGTATTACAGTTTCCAACATGAAGACTATTGGTATTGTGCTCGCACTTTCAAGTAAGGAATAAATGTTCCCCAACAACTTTCGAATAGAATATATCTTGACTGAAAATAATATAAAAAGTCAGGGGGCAAGATTTTGGATTCACAGAAAATATTGAATCGCAGGCAGAAATATTTGCAAAAAAAGTTCTATTCTATGAGGCTGTTCAGATTTCGTATCCAAATATTATGCAGTTTTGGAGATATTGTGAAGTGTTTGCAGACATACTTGAGTTGCCTGTGCGCTTCTCAAAATCTTGAGAACAGCTCCGCTAATTAAATTATAAGTAATTGCATAGTTACACAGATTGAGTAATATAATTTCATTTCAGACCTGGCCTTGGCTTTTGACTGGGATGGTCTTCGGGGTGAGTGATTACCCGAAATAAGAATGAAAATAAATGGATTAGTAAATTTAATTATCATTTTCTTTGTGTAAATTTATTTTTCAAATTCGCACTACTTTGTGAATTAATTACACTTTGCACATTGATAAGTTCAACCTGACTATGACTTTTTGCTGTTCATTATTACGAAGGAATCAATTCGTTTAATGGTACGGATTTCAGTGACATGGAAATCCCAGGCAGAAGATCCTAAACGGAATACGAGCTTATTCGTGATTCCACGTACACGCGACGAGGCCGTATCTGCTGGTTGGGTCGAAGTGCCAGACGCAGATTCTCCCAAAGTAACTGTGCATTGCATACGAGATGATTATCGTTTCTGCGTTTTGCTAGATGGATATGGTAATGTTGCTGGTTTTCAGGTAACTATAATCTGCCTTAATGTGTCGCGTAAATATTATCATGTGTCTTAGCTACCAAATCAAAGTGAAAATAATAGAATTTATAGAATTTATTTCAGTGTTGAAAAATAGCACAGAAAAGAAAAAAACCAACTAAACAAACAACGAAATATACAATTCATTCTTGCAGGCTGCTGTATCGGTAAATGATCTTGCACCGATGCAAACAATATATAACTTGTCAAATATCGGCGAATATGAAATCAAGACGATATTTAGTGAGGAGGTTTGGACCACCACTATTTATACCGTAGATCCTGGTCAGTGTTTAGCTTTACTTTTCATTAATCGCACAAAATTCTGATTCAAGTTTGGCTGAAGCTTCATAATACATGACATTGAAGAGAATATCGACACCATATTCTGCAGAAACTTTTGCATTCGAACAAAAATTTATTTTCTAAACGGCAATGCGGATGGATATTTTCCTGATTCGTAATATTAAAATTAGCTTTTTGTAGAGACGATTGAAGCTGGTGGCCGTTGTGAAATCGATGGCCTTACTGGAACTGAAGGAATCTGGATCAAGATTAAGAATGGATATTTACCGATTCCTAGAAATGTAGAAGATCTGGACCCTATCTGGCTAAAACAGGCCTGCGTCAATGAGATGGGTAGGCCCCATTTTCTGCTTTAATAACGAGAAAGTAATTGTGCACATAGCATATATCTGTAGCATAACATCTTTAATTATTAGCCGGTACTTTCAGCATCTGGAAAAGTTGTGATACGAATCTAAAGTTTGTGTATTTGAATGCGCAAACCAGTGCCGTGGCTAGCAATGGCGCCGCCTGGTGCAAGTCTCCCAAGTGGGCGCCCCTTATGTATAGGTTCAAAATAGGGTGTTTAGAATTTTGTTTTACTTTCATGTGTTCGTTGGATAGAGTGAATCAAAACCATATGTCAGGTAATATTCATCTTTTTCTTTTTGGAAAATGAATTATACTTATTACGGTTGATGTACGATCAAAAAGTTGAAAAATATTTTTAAAAAAATGAATGACTACCATTCGAATTGGTTCCAGATTGAGTGAAGAATGAGTTTATTGTAGTGTTTTTACTCAACTCTTTGTCTCGAGCGAGTCGCTGTTTTTTAAATTCCCACCCAGATTTTTTTTTGCGCTCCATGTTAGAAAAATTGAATCCGAAACCAACAACTATGGTTTATCTATCATTGACCTACACTTTTGATACGTTTGAAGAAATGTAAAGAATAGGCGCCGTCGCAACAAAATCATATAATCCGTGATATACGCGAATAAAAATGGAATCCAATTTAGAAAAATTATCAATAAAATTTCATTTTTTTCTGATGACATTCGACTTTGAGGCGCCCCTTGACTCGAGGCGCCCAGGTGCGACTGCTCCATTGCACCACCCCTAGCCACGGCGCTGGCGCAAACAGTGTAGCATGTATTATCTGCTGCTGTACGTTTCAGGTACCCACTACTACTACAATATGAGTACTAGTTTTCCTTGCGAGAAGACAGTGCCTTGGTTCCTATTATATCAAGACGGCGAGCTGAATGGTTGTGGATTTGAGGGATTCGGAAGCGCCAGCATCAAATCTCGGCAATGGTGGGAGGTGCTTGGAATCCCTATTACCTATATAATTCCGGACTCTCCGCAATGTTTGACCGATTGGATTGCAGATTATGGCCTTATTTTTATGCATGTCTTCTTTGTACAAGAACCATGGAAATTTTCATGTGGGTCTTAATGTAGCACCGAAAAATGTCTCGAGAGTGTAAAATAACATGAGTGTTAGAAATATTTACATGATAAATTTGTTCGCCGTTTAAAAAAACATCATTCAACCTCAGCGATAATCGATAGTGATTTTTAATCATTTTCAACGTTTTTAATATGGTCTAGATAAATGCATGTAATACTTATCAAGTAAACATGTCATGAAGTTGTAAGTGGCAATCTAAATCACGTTTCTGTCATAATCCTTATTTATAACTGCACGTATTGAATGGAGATAATATTGCGTAAAATGAAAAAAATAACAAAATTTTTTCCAGTGCTTCTAAACAGGATTTGAAAAAGTTTTGTTGTTTCTTTTCATTGCAAAGTTTATCGTTTCGTTGATTTTACACTAGGGCTCTGTGATGTTTGGGTGAAAAGTGATCACATCTGATTCATTACACTACGAGCAAGCGCGCGGTACCAAATCTTTCAAAGCTTTCAGAGCCGTTACGATGAGTTTCCGATCATGGGTGTATTACCACAAAATGCTTGTTTAAGCAGCCCCTACACACCCTAGAAGTGCAGAGTTAGAATATACACCCTGTATATACACATGTATACATATAAGGAAAACATTATTCGTGATTTCGTCCTGCGAAATAAATGACATAGAAGACTCCGAATTGTATCTCTGTCGTGTAGGAGCCTAAGGCTTAACTGATACGTTCTACTGATCAATTATCGGGAATATTATCATCGTTTAAAAATGTTGCGAGTTAAAGGAAACGAGAATTCACATTAACTAAATAATAAATTCATTTAATGATCCATAACAAATCGATTATAGAATATGTAATCTCGTTTTATTACAGTTATATTACATTACGATTTACATGATATCAAAATAAGCTACCCTCTTTTTTAGATTATTTATCATGAATTTTAGCTGTATGTGAATGATTATTGATCTTTATTCCATCGGTGATTATATTGGCAAAGTATATTCAATTATTTATTTATCTGGATTGGTAGGATTTCAGTTATTCAAACAACTAATAATTAACAATTCGATCGAAAGATATATTTATTATTTATAAAATATCGACGTAATGATAATTGAATAAACGTTATTTATATCTGGTCCACCTCTTCCGATTATTAAAATAGCTCGTCAAGAAAATAAGAAAAAAAGCAACGAAAAATACGTAACTATAAATGATAAATATTCTTAATCTAACTATAAATATGGCGGATTGTACAAAATTACTAAAAATATCTATAAAGACAATGACTAATGTCTATTCAATCAAAGACAATAACAATTCGATTATTGCTTCACCTCTTAACTTCAGGCCTTTTATTTTGCAGACTAATTCCACCATTTGATTTACTACTATTGATTTTCTTCAATCTATTCGCCTCTAATCTCATCTTTGCTTCTAAACGTTTTCTCTCAATTTCTTGAGCATTATATTGTTGCTGTTGTGAACAAGATGGCACAGTTGTTCGTAATTCTTTAAGTGATTTTTCCCCCAGTTCTGCGGACCTCGAATAAGGATCAGAAGTCCATTTATTAGATGTATTTGTTGAGAGATTATCACTGCTCTTTCTCAAGTACGAATAAGACACTGTGGTACTAGAGGGTTGCTTATTTGACAAATTATTAGCCGAATTACTCCTGCCGCCAGCAGCCGGAATACAATTGTTTAAATTCTTTGTAGGAAAGACTTGGTTCTGAATTTCATTCGTCCTTGTCTTCTGGCTTAGATTAAAGTTCGAAGTAGACTTGGTCATAGGTGGCGGTGCATAGCTTTTTCCCAAATTTGAATTCTGCTTCAAATTGAACTTCCCATTTTTTCCTAAGCCAGAATTTGCGCAATAAGAATCAGAAAGGCTTTTCGCTTTCAAATATTTACGATTTTCAGGAGTCGCCAGAGCCCTACCAGGCTGGTTTCTGTTAAAGAGCAAGCCAGGATTGATAGTCTGATTATTTTCGTTAAAAATTGGCTCATCATGATTGGAAGAGTTCGAAATATTAGTAACCGGGTCTTTAACTTTCCTCGAAGTATTCGCCGGCTTTTCATCCTCCAAAAACTTCCTGGCAAAATCGTCATCATCTTCTAAACACAGGGCTAAACAATCGTCAAATGAATCGTCAGGAATTTGAGATGCAGGAATATCGTTTTTCTTCCACAGCTTCTCACAGCTTCCAGATTGCTTTGAACTATTTTTCGAATCTTTCAATTTCGAATCTGATGAAGTAGCTTCTTTTCGGTCTCCTCCTTGGTATCTGGTCTCAATGTTGACTGTGCACGGTGGTTTAGTGCCCATATTTTGATTATAGGAACTTGTTGACGCCCCACAGTCAGCTGTTCGTCCTCTCGCCTCGTTAGAGGAATTCCCCTTTCCCCCAGAGTTGAATTTAAGTTTATCTTCAATTTCCTGACTGCATTGTACCATGCAGGCATCGACAGAGTCATCAAAAAGGTCATCCAAACTAGACTCGAGGTTTTCAGGGTCCGTCTTCTCCTCAGCAATGTAGCTAACTTCGAGAGTAGTTGCTTCGTGTATATCAAATACGTTCTGTGTCTCCATATCGCTTATACTCAGCTGTTTTGAAGTGCCGGCAGTAATCTTCTGTCTAATTTCACCGCCGTTCTTTTTCTCATTAGCCTCGGAGTTTTGATCAGTCCTTATCTTTTCCGCCAGAGCTTGAAGCTCAGCTGCAAACTTCCCAATACTTTCAGCTACTTCTGAATTGACCAGTTTTCTTTTATTCGGTACATTTAGCAGTGGGGAATACGACTTAGCCGTACGCTTCTTTTTCAGTAGCTGCTGTGGCCTTTTCGGAGTGCGATTCAATCCCGTTGAATTACTTTTTGTTGTTTTGTCAGCTCCGGTAGAATCGCTGGGCTGATTAACAGCGCAGTGTTGCCAATCCCAGGCAATCTCATTACTATCTTGTGTGCATGGGTACAACGACGTTGGACTTCCTTGGTAATCTTGGTCGGGAGAATCCTCGATAAGTTCAACATTTTTTCGTATTGGTGTCGAGCACAGGCGAGAGGGTCTAGCTATCGGAGAATTCAACGCCACTTCTAGATTTGATATCTGAGTTTTATCATCTTCTGTGACTATCGGCTTTACAGCTTCTGTAAAAATTCAATAAGTTAAAACAATTTCGTCTCTTTTTTTCTGTAGATAAGAAAAATAATTCGGAAAAAATTGTAGCTGGATTAAATATGAATAATTGTGTTTTTCGAAGTTGAATTATGATCTTATATTGATAGTTTTAATATATACAATAAAATGAACAGAGAATATCCCGAATGTGACGGATGGATGACAAAACTTGTGAGGGACTGTTTAAATTGATTATATTAACGAACCTTCCTTGCGTGGTGGAGTTTGAGTTCTTCTACTTAGCGAAAGCGACTTGACTTTCATTTGCCCGTTCATAATTGTTACATTGCGTTTAGTTCAGCTTTTATATCTTGACGTTCTGTGTCCGTGATTTGTGTACGTTAAGTTAGGTTAGGGAAAAATACCGAAAACAAAAAATTTAATAGTGTTTGTTTGATATCGCGAAAGAAACATACATCGACGTTAACCAATTCCTCATAATTTCACTGATCTGTACACTTTCGTTGATTCTTAATCGCCGGATTTTTAACGTAGAAAATATTCTTATTTGACAATTTCCGATTTCATTCACGTTCGTTGTAACCAAATAAAAACACTTATGAGACACAACGTCGATACTAAAGATCACCGTAACCAGAATGGTTGAAAAAGTCACCAACTGGCTTACCTACACGGTGTATACATCATCTGACAGATCGTTGTGTTGTGTCATGGCGCAGTCGAGAGATATTTCGTACACCTACCGTTACCTACGTTAGCAAAGATCTTTCAAAAGTTTGAAATGAAGCCCGAAATATACAAAAATGTGATGAAAAGTATCGGAAAATTTAGAGGGATGACAAAAGACTGTGATAAGATGTTGAGAGAGACTTACCCCCAGTGAGTAGTTCATTAATTGCGATGGTTGTTCTTTTTGAGGTTAATTCCTCGTCGCATATTGTTTTGTATATTTATTTTTATTCGATGGATCGTCTCATTATTTGTTTCTTAATAATAAATAATGTATGATGAAAGCCTTCCAAGCCTCTTCATGCAATTTATGTATGTCTAGAATTTAAAGTATATAATTTCCGATATTTCTAACCTAGAAATTTATAATTACAATATTTTTTTAGCATACCTTCAGACACACTAAGCAGTATTTTATCACTTGAAATAAGACGGCGGATGAAATTCAACCACGCTAAGCTGTGCAGTCAAGGAACTGAATATTATCACACGTAAGTAGATTAAAAATCTCTCAATTAAATTTGGTTTATTTTTCGAACCATTTTTCCGAATAAAAAAAAAAAAAAAATCAATCAAGTGCTCAGCAATTATCGAAAATTTATATACTCTACAAACTCTGATCCCCTTTTTCCATTTTCATTTACCCCAATTTTGGATCTCTTCACTTTAAACTATAATTTATTCCGCATAATTACCAGATATACCAAAGCAATTCGTTGCGGAGAACCGGTCGGCGTCTTAGTTCGAATGTCTGAAAAGACTGGATTGTCCCCAGCTCTACTGGCCAGGATTATTCTAGAGAATCACTGCGAGTTGAATAAATTAACGAGTAATTTTTTTTCCTAAAAACGAATCCAGCTTTTCAATCTTCCTATAATACCATCGAACTAATACAAATATAATTTCAGCTTCCAGGGCTGGGGTCACAAAACTCTTGAGGGACACCACGCTCATAGATGACAAGGATCTCGCCTATGAAATTTATCTAGTAATTTCTTTCAAGCACTCAAAACATTTTTAAACGCTAATAAAATCTCTAAATTCACTTTTCATTATTTCAGTGCATCGTATACGACGATCAATACGGTCCTATTTCAGATGCTGTGAAACAGTGAGTTGATTTCACCGTTTTTGTAGCTCTAATTACTTTCTGTTACTTAATTTACTTAATTCGTTAAGAATCAACAAATTTCTTATTAAATTCATGTTTTTGTTTCTCTTCTTCAAGTTCTATTGGGCAAGAGTACGAAGTCAAGTTACAGAACTACGTCTCAGAGCGTAAAATCGCTTTCTACGACGAGAGACACCTCAGATCAAGAGGATACGACAAGACTCCAGATATAAAGCTAGTAATTCCGGTAGCGGTAGATGGGTTTGTCATCAATTGGATAGAATCTAAAGCCCTATTTGGAAACGACGATGACCACAAGAAGTACATAAAAGAACAGTTCTTGAGTTACTGGAACAGATTTGGTCCAGGTCTTGTAATATACTGGTTCGGTTTCCTGGACACTTTAAGTCAAACTAACGAAACAAAGTTCATTATTATGGATCATTTTCCTGAAAATATTACCTACATGGATCCCAAGTCCGTCAAGTCTCTATCTATTTAATAAAGCTTAATTATATGACGAGTTAGGTGTCGGAAAACACATAAAATATACTTAGGCTAAGATTTAGTGGGTAATGATCATTAGCAGTTAAGAAATACAACTTTTTTTGCGGCTAAAAATCGTTAAATAGTATATTAAGTACCTCAAAAATTGTTTTCGCTTGAATTTTTTCAACGAATGTATACATTTCGAATATCTACGTACAGACGTATCGTATCTTGTTATTATTATCATTAAACTTGTGTATACAAGTTGTTTTTTTTTTTAAATCTACTTTCTACGGCGAAATAGTATACAATAATAATCATAGTAGCTGGGCGTACAAATATTGTTTTACCTGTGCTGTGGATACAGACACGAAGGTAGGAAAATTAATGACCGTAATAGCATCGCAGAAAAAAAACAAAAATAACGAAAAAAAAAATGTTTATTGCCGCATATCAGGCAACTTGCGGGAGCTTTTACCTTGTAACTTTTGTTTACGCAGTCGTAGAGCAAGCAAGCAGACAGCAGGTAGGTACCATAAATTTCTTGCTCGTATACAACGTATATAGGTATTTCGCGCGGAGTTCGTTCACCGATAAATAATACCTAATTAAACTACCTTCGACTAATTGGCGCAAATTTTTAACTATTATTATTATTATTATTAATAACAGAATTTCATTAATTAAATTAATTTTCATTTAAATTCTTACTCTCTCTATATAGATCTACGAGTTATTCCCCGCTCACAATCTCTCTAGCTCTCTCTCTCATTTCACGAGCTTTAATTACTTAATGAAGGAATTTTTGATAAATTGAAGAATTTCGGTTCCAATTATGATACCGATCGCAATTGATTATTCAATGATTAAAGTAAGAATTATTATAATCATACGAGAGCTCCGTTTTTTCTTCTTTATTTATAGTATAGGAAATTTATGAAAAAATTTTATTGAACTGAATCTTTCGCCTAATTACGCGCGCTAATGATATACTAGTCCCTTGTTAAATTCAAAGCTGAGAATTTAAAGAAAACGGGTTGGGATTGATCAGAATTTAAATCATATTATAATATAGAACAAAAAAATGACGGTATGAAGTCATTGTTTCAAAATTGATTAAAGATCGATGAGGATATTTTTCAATTTCGTAAACAGACGTATAATATCGTTGCGACTTTCGCGCGCAGAATCAAATCGCGCTCATATATGATGCTTTCTATCTATACGAATATATTAATGTTCGTATAATAACGTATTCAGGCCAGGAGGAGAAGAGTGACCAAGCGCGGTGAACTCTCGCCACGTGTGTAGACGAGGTATAGTATTATAACTATATGTATAGTAAGTAGCCGGATATAGGTATACACGTATGATATTGTATATTGTATATATTGCGAGTTTCGCGCGGGTATTTGCGCGCACAATATACTATATGTGTATCGTATATCGTATATGCTGTATTATGTACTACTGTATAGCTATAGCTGTCTCTTAGCTCTTCGCTGTTTTATTTATACATATAGTGTATCTTATTTACCGCGATTTTGTCGGCTGCAGTTCGCGCTGAGAGTCACGCGCGTTTCGAGAGTTTAGAGTAGGCGAAATTTTTAAACAAATTCGGGAAAATAATATATTCAGAGTGAGTGTCATATCCTAAATTTAGTATTACCTACAACAATTTTGTATACATACAGTTTACTTCACAAATATCGCGAACGGGTGAGTTATTCAAATTTCATTAAACCTCATCGCTGGAATAATATAATACATAAGCGTGAAAATAATTTCCGCAAATTATATGGCAAACTGTTAGTTTTTCTCTTCCTTTTCTGTATCTTCGAGTTTGTTATTTATTCCGTGGGAGTATAACAACTACGTAATTTCATGGAATTAACTTTGTATAGTATAAACTTCAAATCGCGGGATATTTCATTTTGCAAAAGTGCTTAAATTGCAGTATTTCACAGACCTTATAATTTCTGCGACTATAAATATGTATATCAATATATAATCGTTCATGTCTACTACGGACGTCATACTGTTATACAAATATACATATATTGTATAATCGTTGAAAACCTCGTGTGAATTTTTATCACATTTAATACACCTATATAACTCGACTGCAGTAGGCGCGGCATGATTTTATACGTATAGAGTACAATTTGTCGCGATGAATTGACACTTTACTGAGAAAATTTCCGACCGTTTCTAAAATTAAAGTATGACATTTGAGAGATTCATATATTCATGAATATACGCGTATGGATATGTAAAAATTCTCTCTACTATACTACATCTACAAAAGATGAAGTATATGTATATAACATAGAAATAGATTAAACATTTTTAAACTCTCGTCTCCATTCGCTATATTATTACATATATAATTGCATATAAGTCGTAATACAAAATAGCTCTTTTGGTACACGTATCGTGATACATAATGTATCAATACTTATATATGTCTTGCAACCACGATATCTCAAGGTTACACAATTATATATTTATCGACTTCTACAGGTAAGAAGCGTAGCCGAGATGTCCAACGACACTCAGGAAAGCCCTAGCTCTCGACCTCCGTTTTATCCATCAGTTCTGACGCAGATGCAGATCGAAAGACTGAAAAGAGAGGTTCGCGAATGGCCCAAAAATATATTAAATTGTATATTAGATAAATAGCGCGCAAACATATAACCGCATATTTAATATTATTACACCAAAGATTGTAATTATATAAGAGAATTTGAAAACTTCTATATGGTAACTATATCAACGAAAGTAAAACTACGCGTCTAAAGCATATTATAGATTTTTAGTTGAAATAATAGATTCACTTTGCGAGAAGGATTGGATACGTATAGTTATCTTCATCTTCTTTATATATCGGTTCCAAAAAACTAGAATACTTAAACTGTTCATTTAAAATAGGACGACGATGAGCACTGGATATCCGGCGAAGAGCTCTACACGGAAGGAAGTAGTGACGACGACGAGGATACTCAGCGATTAATAATTAGAGACTCGGAAATCCTCAATGCGGAAAATATCCGGTCTAATTCTATCGTCGGAGTGCAACAGCCTGCGGCGGTAGTTCGTTCGAAATTGCGCCATTCAGATCATCCGCAATCTGCCCGGATCGCTAGCTGCAGCATCGAACTGGAGCAAAAAGTGAAAATCGATGAATCGGGTATATCCGCAATTATACCATCCGAAGAGAAACTCTCTTCCTCTTCTCCTTCGGAAGAAAAAATCTCCACAGAAAGTCCGGAAGGCGGGGCAATTGCAGCTGCGATAAGCGACCACGGAGAAAACGTCGCGGATCACGTTGATGAGGAAAAGGAAATTTCATGGAGGCCAAAACGAGGTAGCATGGTGCTACCAAAATTTGACGATCTAGAATCGGTTACTACAGACTAAAATTAATTATCGAGAATTGAAAGACTTGTTGTTATAGTGTTCGTTTACAAATCAGACTTTTTCTGTACCGACGCGGAAAACTTCGATCCATCGTCGAATCGGATAACATTTCTTATCAATAGAATAACGTGTGGGAATAATTCGGGAATATTCGAAAGATGTTCGGTTTCATGTGTGTGCATGAGCGGTGACTGCATAAATTGCTGCAATCTCGAATCATGACGTCTTATGCGCGAATTAACATCCCTTATAGACGATAATTACGGGCCAAATCTAATCTACGAAGATTCGATCGTCGAGCTAAGAGACTTGCAGTTGGAGTACCACGAGATCCTTGATTATCTGTCTGAGCTAAAGACGTCCTTAACACAGTTGAGCTGCTGCAGTAACAGTGCTAATTTGCGAAATCGTTGTAATAATTGTAACGAGAAAAAGGAGAACGAGAACAGCGTCGATTTACTTGAAACTATGCTCCAGCTTCAGCTGAGTAGTAAAAGTTTAGAAACTGCACCAGCAGAAGAGGAGATAATAATCGAGGACGTTTCCTTTAGCGATGAAAATCTTTACCGATGGTCAAACGCGATAATTAATACAGCTAAGATTGAAAAGGAAATATTTAAGATTATGAAACTCGATACGTGGATCGAAGACCTTTGCGAAAAAGTGAAGGTATACCTGTATTAATATATTACATTATACTATCGAGTTATTATTATTATTGTACGTGTATAAAATTTGATCCGAAATTGATTAATTGATCGACTCCTGCACCCACCATTGAACATTTATTCGTAACTCGTAGCAACCAGGAAAATCGAACGCCTTATTTAGAGTATGATATTATAGAAACTGTGATGTCTGCAGTGAGCTTTCTAATATCGCGGAATATACAGCTACGATAATAATTATCGACGGTTATTATTACATTCAGCGGGTGTTTAATCGTGGTTTAATCTGATTGTCGTGTATTACATAGAAAATTTTACCGATATACTTTCTGTATTAGAAAGCCACGGACGAAACGTTACAGGAACAAATTTTGAACCGTAACGAATTGAAGAGACTAATTAATATCAGACCTCCGGAGTCCGGAAAGTTGGCTAAAAATTCTGCAATATTTTTCAAACTCTGTTCGATGGATATCAAGCCGACAGAAGGTACTTTATTAGTACAATAGATAGTATATCACGAAAAGAACATTTCTCTGTTAGTTCTAATCAGCATTATGTGGTAGATGAGATATTATAGTATTGCATATTGGAAATTACTTTATTTGAAGATATATGAAAGTCGTTTATTTTTACCATATTTTAATCCTACATAGCTTATTTTTGTCTCTATGTATTCTTATAACTTGTACATTATTATGTATCCGGTGAAGCGATCGCTATGATTAATAATATACTATATACCGCTTATTTAGTTGCTGGTTTTACGATCTTATTTAATAAATCGCAAATAAAAGGTAAAGAAAAAAAATCGACAGCACAAGAGATAGCGAGTGTTTACACCGATTACCCGATTATTGAATCTCGGAATGAGGTGGAGAACCTGAGGAACGATGAGGGCCTTTCGACGCCGGAAGGTGAAGAAGAATCGCGGAAATCGCGGAGGAAAAAATTGCAGGAAGAATTAATGATTATTGATAAGCGGAAAGCTAGTTTTATCGAGAGGAATAAGAAAGTATGCAGATATTAGTATTGGGCAATTAATTATAAGCAAGGTCTGATTATATCCTATGGCTTATAGCTAGCATCGTGCGCGACGGGAACTCTCGCAATTACAGACGAAGAAAAAAAGAGATTGAGAGAACTGGTCGGAGATATTGGCGACGAAGACTTTGAAACTAGAGACCAAAGATGTAGTAGCTCCGATAGTTCGTCTGCAGGAGTTTCAACGCCTTATACGATCGATAAAGAGGCTGATGAATTGCTGAAGAATTTAACCGAGCAACTGGCGGTACGTTTTATTGATAATTTATTTCACTAATTAGTTAATACTAGAATTGTCTGTGAAAACCTAATTTTGCTTTTTTCTTATCTAAGAATCTGAACTCCGAAACTTATCGGAAAGCTGAGGAAGAGCGATGTACCCGGGAAGAATTTCTCGGTCATAAAGAACAGCTTGTTATTAATTCGTTACGAAATTTGGCAGAGTCCAGTTCAAAGGTATATCTATATTTTTATAATAAATAAATTAAGAATTTACTATCAGTGATATTCTTTTAATTAATGTTCTTCATCTTAAACACAATAGATAATATACCCGATATCGAGGGAAGAAATGAGGCAACTAATCAACGAATACCACGCCGAAGAAAAAGCCAATAGTTCTCGTATTTCCATAGACGATATTCGTAGCAATCAATTGTCGAATGATTTAAATCTGGAAACGCTACACGATGATAGGTCTGATTCGGCGTCAATTAATAGCGAAACTCGTACAATCTCGCAGGACGTAATTAGAGACTTAATCAAAGAAGCCAGAACGACGATGCCACTGTTTCAGTTCAAATATCGAACAGAGTCGATCGAGGAACTTGTGGATAAAGATGAGAACAACAAGAAACAGACTTAGATTTCCCCTGATTTTTATATTATAGACTAAAATAGATATCTTGATAGTATAAAAGGGTGTGTGAAAGTAATTGAGCAGAACGTTGCATAGGATTGATTGTAAAATTTATTATTCCTGATAAATTACATTTTTAGAAGAACTTCGTTGTTGCAGTATTGTGTTTAAGTTTAATATATCTTTGTTTGTTGGCCAGGATCACTACAAAAATCACCAAATCTTAACTTCGTAGTTAATTATCTAGTCTTTAATTGAATACAGTCTGGGGTGCAGAAAACGTTTCGTTTCGTTTAGTTTCGTTTTTTACCCTCAAACTTTATCTTTCTTTTTATTTTTATCAGAAACTGTATATTTGTCGTAACTTTTTGTCGGATCATAAGGCTCCCATCTACTGGCCGGAAAAATATGCTTATTTCTTTCGTACCACGATCTAGAGAAACAGAAAATAAACATGTATTTCAGCCATAAAAAACTACAAGATTAATAGAGTTCAATCTTATGATCCTTCTTTGTCTTCTACCTCAACAAAACTTTGCCGGCATGGGACTCTTCTGTCTCCACTGAAGCATCGTGCATCATTCTAATGTCGTCATGAACGTCAAATGTGAATAAAGGCCCACTCTTCCCTCTCGCCTGTATTAAAACACGATATTAGTAATTTTTTAAATTTCTCTGAGCTCTTTCACAGGTTTTTCGTCATACCTTGGTCACAATAAAATCATAGAACGTATAATGATGTGGTAGAATCAAGTCCTCCTTGACGTACATCAGTTGGTCAGCCATAACGGTTTTTAGCTCGCTAAATTCCCTTCTCAAAACTTCTAGGCACCTTTGAAGTAGCTGATAAATCGAGTTACCTGTACACAGTGCAAACTAATGCTAATTAGCATGGTAATTGGGTAAATAAAGAAAAAACAAACAAAGAGACGAATCCTTTTGCTAAAAAAGACGTCAGGGATTAAAATATCTAGATTTCAGCCCAAGGTTGATAGAACTGTTGCATTATTTCGAATACCGATGAGCAAACTCAGTTTCTACTGAATTAATGATCAAAGACCTCTACCTTTCTTCATAACAACGCTTCGCCTATGCCCAGATCCATCCCAATAGCTAAAAGTGATTTCGATTTCCTCCTCTTTAAGTACATTCTGTTTAGTAGCCCATTCCTGTCTTAGTTCTTCCCTGAGTCTATTTTCCTCCTCCTCTCTTTCACGGTCGGGTAAAAAGCTGGTATCGACGTCAGGATTTTTCTTTATTTTCTTAGACGGCGGAGTGTTTATTTTATCGTCAATATTTTTTGATTGATTTGAAGTGGTAGAGTTCTCGGATTTAGCGTCAGAATCTGAGTCAGAGTGCTCTGCTCCTTCCTCGTCGTTCATATCGAACGACAAAGCCTGTATTTGTTTCTTTTGTTTATTTTTTTCTGCCTGTTTAGCGGCCAAAGCTCTCTCCTTCTCTTGTTCCTTCTCCCTTTCTTTTTGTGCTAATTTTCTCTCTCTTTCTTTGACTATATTCTCTTGCTTTGCTTTCATCTCATTCAAAGTGACCAGACCGATCGTAGATGTCTTTAGTTGCTGCTCGACCGCGTCGTAATGAGTAGCAAATTTATTCTCTATATTATCTATCTTCAGATCATCTTCTATCTTTTTTTTGCGTAGTTCAATCTCCTGCTGAGCAATCTCCCGCTTTTTCATCAGCTGCATTGCTCGGCCAGCTTCGCTCGCCGCTCCCTTGTAATGCGCCATTTCTATTGATCTCTTCTCCTGGTCTAAATGCGAAAATCTAATTTTCTAATTGACATTTAAATAATAGAATCAGGGATTAGTTGGATGGAAGAATATTGATAAATATAACCTAATTATAACCTTAAATAAAATTTAGAGGTTATTAACTCGTACCTTTAGAGGATTGGGGTTTAGATTATCGTATATAGTGAATCTGTGATTATTATATCGTGGGCAAGCCACTGGCAGTGTTAATGTGGTTAGATTCGATGAAAGAAATTGATTAAACACAGATCTGACAGAAGCTTAAAGGGCTCCACACATACTAGATATTCAGTGTTTTTACTCAATCGACTGCTGATGTTCAACGGGGAGACAAATGCTATCGCCATCTCGCGGTCGAACCGACGCACTACTTTCGCCGCAAACATAGCGAGATGGCGATACCATTTGGGGCCCCGTATGCCTAGCCGAGCAAGTCGCACTGACCTAGGTTACATGCACCTGTCGTGGTATCGAGGGGTCAGTGGCCTTTGTGGCGTCGAAGAGTGGTCGTAAAATAGACGAACTACTCGTTGACGAAGAAAGATTCTTCTTGTCTAGTTATCGAGTCATATATTAAATTGCAGTAATATTATAACGCCCGCTATAAAGAAACTATATCAATAATTACAATGGATACATATTTATTTTCAAGAAAAAAACATCCTTCGTATGTGGTAGATACATTTATATACTATGACTTTGACAATAAGTAATATTGTATTAACGCTGCAGCAATAAATTCTGAAATCCACTTACCGATTCAATTGCATCATTATTTTATACTTTTTTCTTCCTATGATCCTTTATTGCAAATAAGCGATAGGTAAAATAGTGTACAACACACGGGAACAGTAGGACATTAGAATGAATGCAATTTCAGATAATTAGAAATTCGCGACCGCCTCCTCGGATCAGATGTTCTCTTGATACCAGGTGCAATTTTTTACTTGAAATTTCAGAAACTCTAAATAACCTAAGCAATATAGCGACGTGCATGAAGCAGCGTGTGACTGCTTGTCTATATGCTCTCGCTGTTTCCCGCTAAGAATTTCAGCACACCTCCTCGGATCAGATGTTCTCCTGATACCAGGAGCAGAAAATTTTCGACTTAAAATCTTTCTAACTCCGGAAAACGCTAGTAGATATATAGAGATATATAGATATATAGAGACGTGCATGAAGCCACGTACGCATGCCTATATCTATACACATATCCAAAATTTCGAAACACCTCCTCGGGTCAGATGTTCTCCTGATACCAGGAGCAGAAAATTTTCGACTTAGAATTATTCTAACTCCGAAAAACGCTAGTAGATATGTATATAGAGGTATATAGAGACGTGCATGAAGCCACCTATGCATGCCTATATCTATACACATATCCAAAATTTCGAAACACCTCCTTGGGTCAGATGTTCTCCTGATACCAGGAGCAGAAAATTTTCGACTTAAAATCTTTCTAACTCTGGAAAACGCTAGTAGATATATAGAGATATATAGATATATAGAGACGTGCATGAAGCCACGTATGCATGCCTGTATCTATACACATATCCAAAATTTCGAAACACCTCCTTGGGTCAGATGTTCTCCTGATACCAGGAGCAGAAAATTTTCGACTTAAAATTATTCTAACTCCGAAAAACGCTAGTGGATATATAGAGATATATAGACATATAGAGACGTGCATGAAGCCATGTACGCATGCCTATATCTATGCACATATCCAAAATTTCGGCACACCTCCTGGGGCCAGATGTTCTCCTAATACCAGGAGCAATTATTTGAGAGTTGCAAGGAGAGGAAAGTGGAAAATAAAATAGCAATTGACTATTGGGATACTTAGCAATTTATTGATGCAAAATCGATAAATTACTGCTAATTGTCAAAATTGTCTACAATTTCTAATTGTTCCTTAAAAATAAGTATGTTACATATTGCAATTAATCGAGTCTCTTTATTTGCCTCCTAATAACGTACAAGTTATTATAATCTGAACAACATTTTTATTGCAATGATACACTAGCTACTCTAACTAATTTTAGAAATGTATAAACACCCGTGCGTAGCGATTGAAGTAGAACTCTTGCTGAACGAAAATGTTTGTACTCTGATTGAAGTTCATTTAACTGCAACAGAAGGACGAGTGTTATAATACCGCAATCATTTCTCAAATTACTAAAATTACTAGACGAGAAGAATATTTCTTCGTCAACCAGTAGTTCGTCTATTTTACGACGTCTTCTGTGTGTTCGAAGTTTTTCTATTGGGATGCGTGTCGTTAACATAACCCCCGTCCACACTCTTGGACGCCACGAAGGCCACTGACCCCACGATACCACGACAGGTGCATATTATGCACCTGCATGCCACTCTTGTGTTGTATATCGGACCGCGAGATGGCGATACCATTCCGCACCCCGTGAGCTGATCGACCGCATCTCGACAATTTCTATGAACCACGAGTTCTAACCTATAAATTAAGTGAAAATTTCGAAGTGGTTTTAATTACATCTAAAATATCTGGCTGAAATTAAACTAAAATAGAAGAAACGATCGGTTTTTGAGGACTTGATTCTACCCTTAATTAAATAAGCAATGACATTACTGCGTGATGGACCGGCCAAATCCGAAAAGGAAGAACCTAACCCAACTCAATCTAATACTCCGAATGGTTCGCAATCAACGGACGAAAATTGGGGCTATGATTTATATCCTGAAAGAAAAGGTGCCAAATATAAACCGAGCTGGACAAGGCGGCTTTTGGGAATAGAAGGAAGAGAAGAAATCGACAAAATACGATGCGAACGTAACGTCTACTCATGCGTCATGAACAGTACGTAATCCGGTATGATGTAATAAAACAGTTAAATAAATAATAAAAAAATTCAAACTACTAAGATTCTATTCAACCTCTCATACACATTTATTGGTATCCTCTATACAGATCCGATAGTAAAACTAATGATGGCTGGTCTCAACGGTTCTGGATGGTAACGTAAACGTTGTTACACACTTCGTTACTTTGGTACAAACAAATGATAATCGAATTGTTATTCGTTGATTTCTCTCAGGCACTAATTAGGAGTAAACTGAACAAGTTTCTTGGCTATTTCCCCATTTAATTATACTTATTATTTACAGTAATTTTGATATCAGAAGACACATTTCTTGTGAGGTTTGCGATCAGACAGTCAGCGGAGGCTACGATCCGCACATGAATCAGGTGAAAATTTCATCAAAGATTGGGCGGATTGTTTGTTAAACTTCTTCACTGCTTCCATTGATCTGTTCTTTCAGTATAAATCAATTTATTCACTTCATTGTATTCCCGAAAATGTACAATTGTTGAAATTAAGGTTCAAAAAACTTAACTATGCTGTTGTTTTTGATTTCGTATCATTGCTTCTTTGAATTGAATGATAAACAAAGATGTCTCAGCCTCCAGAAGATTGAAAATGCCTCCTAAAAGCATAAATTAGCTTCATTGGATAGGACGCCACACATTTGAAGAAGAAAAATTTACCTCATTTGAATGAAATTGAAAAGAAGAGAGAAACAACCCCCTTTTTAAATCTTAAATCTTTTAAAATCTGTTCCTTATATTCCTTCGTTCTCATACGTATTTTGAAATTTTACAGATTGTAGTATGCCAGAATACAGCTAGATCCGAGAATGTCATCGGTGGTGTTATGGCCCACGAAATGATTCACATGTTTGACTACTGCCGCAACGAACTTGACTTCAAGAATATCGATCATCTTGCTTGTACAGAAATAAGAGCTGCTAATCTCACTCATTGTAGTTTTATGAGTGCTTGGGCACAAGGATCTGCTTCTCCATTAAACGTTCGACAGACACATCAAGTACGAAGCTAAAACCTCGCATTATTTATCTTCAATAATAAATTGAGACTAAAATGTCGTATATTTATTCAAAATCACTTCGACTTAGGATGTCTTTCGGTTTTTTTCTTAACGATATTTGATTCCACTCGACTTCTTCCTTTGCAGGAATGCGTAAAGGCCAAAGCTATGTTGTCTGTGCTGGCTGCTAGAAACGTCACAGCGGAAGAGGCCCGCGCTGCAATAGATCGAGTATTTCCGAAATGCTATGGCGACTTAGAGCCAATCGGGCGACGCATCAGACGCAATTCCGGAGATATGCATATGGCTTATTTCGAAGGCCCGCTCTACGGCTACGATACGTCGAAATGATTGATATAATTAGTTTAATTAAATGGTAGAAAATGTATACATGATTTTAATAAATTATAAATAGATCTACATTCGTTTATATTGTTCATTCCGAATTCCTCATTCGCGTGGGTCTGACTATTTGACTGTTTGTCTGTTTGTATTTGTCTATGTGAATTAACTAATTGCCCATTACTCGTTAAGACGATCTAATTACGTTTCCTAACGTGTGTGTACCCGTTGGTCTGAGCCTCTAGTCCCTTTCTAATCCCTTCGTACCTTCTGAGTTTCTCTGAAAACCACCTCGCTTACTTCGCGCATACGAATTGGGTTTATTCAGTCGATTAAACAGCCGTAAGACTCCCTTTATGCCGCTAATTACTTTCATTTAATTATACTTTTTTCACAACATATCGGGAGAGACTAAAAAGGAACAATAATTCAAGTTGAATTCAAAATTGTATCGGAGTGAAATCCACTGCATCTTATCTATTTCAATTCTATTTAATATTCTCGAGTTTTTTTTTTTTTCGTGAAGAAAGAGTTCCTTCTACGAATTAGGTCTTTTATCTATTGAATAATTGGACTGGAATAATAAAACTATTTATTTATGACGATAAAATATATCGTACGGTAGCGGATATTCAGGGAATCGCGTGCGCGAGTTTTTGTACTATATTTTATACTATCGTATAAGTATATTACTATAAGTATTAGCTACCGTGGATAAAAGTGCAAGTTTTATTAGGTCATACAACGCGATATTGCGTTACCCCGATCTTATTACGAAACGTTAAAGTTCTGCATTATTGTTAATCGCGTAAAACCACTGCTACGTAGTTCTAGAGTATAAGTATACCTATAACTACATACCGCGCTTGGTTTCCCGCGTCTGATATCTCGATCGCAGTTTGCTACCGGTATCGCCTTATGACCCGCAACCCGCGCTACTGCAGTGGTGTAGTTCATAAACTCAGAACACCCGGCGAGACAATATGTTATTCCTAAACTTCACCCGGCGAGTCGAGGCTCCTAGCTGCTTATGAGATCCGGCTAAATTATGTACGGGTTTATATTTTCTAAAGGAACTTACTCGCTGGAAGTTTTATCGGAATTCCTTCATTTATCCTATACCTTATACTTACGATACGTCCCATTGCGTGTAAGACAAAAAGTTATACAACAGCCAAATGTCACGCAATGATAACAAGCATATTTATTGACATTCTCTTGCCATTTGTTACACTTTGAATACAGGTTTCTTGAAAGAATTATTAATGGCTAGATATTTTTGTTTCGATGATATAGATTTCCGGAATGAACTTCTGTATTTTAGTTTTAATATTATTTTATTTAATCGCAATTCAAATTGCGCTTTTATATTCGTACAGATAACTAGCAGTATAGGAGAATAAGAGAATTTCGCAGAGACATAGATCACCGGATTGTAAAAGTGCTATTCTTGCGTGTTGGATAAGTTTAGTTTTGAAACCCTTTTTAAATGGAATAACTTTATCCCATTTTTCCTAAATGTCTCGCCACTACGATACGCCTCGATAGATAACATCAATCATGTAATCAACTTTCAAGAATATAAAGAAGAAGAAGAAGAAGAGGAAGAAGAAGAAGAAGAAAACGAAAGAAATTTTCTTAAAGCTACTATTATATACTTTTCTGCACGCTCACGATCCCTACTTTCCGTGAACCAGCCCATATACACTAAACTCTAATTAGCTACCACACGGAGGCCATACAACCAATCGCGATCTAATTGAGTACATAATCTCAGTATTAAATTGTCTCGCCAAGTTTTTTCTGCATTTTTTCTTTTCTTTTTATACAGCTCGAAAGAAAAAACTGACTGAATAGAATTATATTGATGCTCATGAAGCTTTATGTAAACGCGGTTCGAATCTATAAATTTCCTTCTTTTTTTTTTCTTCATTGAGGGAAAGATTTTTTGCACTTTTAATGCCTTACAGAAATAAATCTTACAAGCATATATTGAGAGCTAAGCGATTTATTTATTCGTAAAATAAAAAGTTCCCGAATCTTTTCGCTTTTCTCGTTCGCAAAGGATTTTTCCACTTTATTATGTACCATTCCAAGATTCTATGCCTTATTCGTACCGCGTCAGAGTATAACAGTACTTAGTATATAAACTTGATGTATGTACACACACATACCTACACCTGCCATATTATAAGGTGAACGATTATTCATCCTAAGAAATTCCTGGAAAAGGAATTTCGTAATTTTATTGAAAACACTCCTGACGTACGTCTCGCTTTTGAGTAGACTTAAGTCGGTTACCATTGCTAGCAATCAATCTCAAGCGGTTTTCTATGTACTTAGATATACTATTTACTTTATTTCCTGTTCAGGTGAAAAAATATATTTTCAATTTTTATAACTGAATTCATCGTTTCATATTCTTATTCAATAATTCAACTCCATTTGCAATTCGCAAGCTTACAAGAGCTGTACCAGAATATCATGAGATTCGCCGTCATTATATTACCTATGTATACATACATACATATACATGAGTCATAAAATATTAATTATACCACTGCGGGTTTAATTGGCTTTTCATAATTTCGTCAATGTCATTATAGTCCGTCATTGCTCCGAAATATTTCAAAAATTTATAACACATTATAAGAATTATACAAGGATATATATACATATATAATATAGACAAGGTATATGTATAAGTATACGTAGAAATAAGGGAAAATAGATGACTGTTTAGATTGTGAATGACATAATATTTATCGTCATCGTATATGTATAGAACGTAAATAAGAGCGTAGGCATAAGGTATACGAGTTCCATGTAATCTGGCCAAATATCCGCGAAATTTATGAGAGTAAAATAAAATAAACATGAAGCGCGTTGGGAGAGAAAGAGAAAGAGAAAGAGAAAGAGAAGAGAGAGAGAAGAGAGAGAGAGATAGAGCGCAATCAAATGATACGGCTTATAACGTTCTAATTTCATTTCCCCAATATAGATGCTAATGCAAATGAAACTCCTTCAAGTTATATAAAACGGTATAATATTATTCGTCAGCATTGATTTACTAATTTTCCTAAATAACAGCTCGATCGTCAAGGAAGACGATTAGATTACGCGTTTGATACAAAACTGGGAGAAACAAGCGCGTTATACCGTTTTTCCTCTCATCTCGTCTTCCATATCCGAAAAATATCCCGAAGGAATAACCTGCAGGGCGGAATTTCACCCTAGCGAATAAAATGTCTCAAATAAAAAGAAAAGAGAGAAGAAGAAAAAAAGGAAAAAAAAAGGAGAAGACGAAAAAATCAAAAGGAATCGCGAAAGGAAAAAAAAGGAAAATGTATACGGTACATCTATTAAAAAGAATGTCAATATTTTTTCGGGTACGGGTATACATGTGTAGGTGTACGAGTGTTCAGAATATAGGAAGAGAAAAGAAAGAAATAAGGAAAGAATTGTTGAAACGGAATACCGCCTGGCTACATAGAATAACGTTTCAGTACCTATCTACGCTCCTTGAAGAAGCTGCGGATATAACGAGGTATAGTGTAAAGAAAGAAAAGCTTTCCTTATGTATATACCTATACACACACACACACACCTACGTCCGTATAAATAAATGTAAAAAAAAAGAGAAGGAATTTTTATCGATTGACAATTTGGAAACGAGGCTTTCAGGTTGAAAAATAAATTTTTCCCCCGGTGATATATGTATATATATATACGATCATCCCCTAATCAAGTCGCGGTAAGAAATTTCTCATAGGCGAAACTCAACTCTACTCTACTCTACTCTACTCTACTCTACTCTACTCTATTCTGCTCTACTTGATATGTATCGACACGAATCCACGCATGGATCATAAGCTTGCGGTCGAATAATCCGAGTAACCTGTCAATTCGTAGGTCGTCTCTCGTCTAGGCACGTCGACAACAGGTACACCTCTCAACCTACACAACTAACCGAGAGTTTGGCTCGATGCTGATCGCTGCTCGACCTGGCTGGCGCCCTAGGGTGGCTCTAGGGTGTCTGAGGGTGGTTTTTGGGGCGGCCAGGGGTGCTCGGTGGGCTTCGAAGGGAGCGAGGGGGTTGGTGTTTCGGGATTGTGAGGGGGTAGCCAGGGTAGACTGAGCTTCGGAGTTTGGGGGCGCGGGACAGACCTGGCCGGGCGCGCTGCGCAACCCCCACTATCATCGTCCGGGACGCCGACGTCGTTGTCGAAGCACCCCATGCGCCCAGCCGACCGCCTCAGTGCCCGGCCGGAGCTGCAAACTCGCCCGTACAAAATCCGCCTTGGCTCCTTGTTCCTCGCTTTTTCTCTCTCTTAAAGAAGAAGAAGAAGAAGAAGAAGAAGGAGAAGAAGAAAGAGAGAATAATATAGAAAGAGTCGAATAGAAAAAGAGATACATAGAGATAAGGGGAATAAGATAAGGGATAATATGCCGGGTAAAGAGACAGAGAACCGTTCGCATAACGTCTCGAAAGCAGAGCCTTTGTCGATGCGGAACTGTTCGTTCTTAAAACCGTGCTTCTAATTTTTTTCCTTTCTTTTCCCCGATCAAAAAGAAGAATCAGAAGAAAATTGAGGAGACGAAAAAGAAGGAAAACTACTATTTTATTCCGTTAATAAAATCCAGGTGACGATATAGAGACGGTGTGCGGTTTGTTGGCTTTCGAGTGTCTACGCGGACTGATTAACGGAGCTGATTCTTGGACATGTAAGTCTGTCAGAATTATATTGTAGATGTTCTTATCTTGGATTGAAAATTCCGTGAAAATCTAGTTCCGAAAATATGACAGTCTAAGCTTTTGATTACATCGTGCTTTTACAGGTATTGCGCGGACATTGAGGGTGTATTTTTTAATTGATACCCGATTAATGAACAGTTTATATGATAAAGCTGTACATTTTTCAACAAATTTATTACGTAGTTAAAGTAAATAATTTAAGACGAAATTATATACATATATTTTTTTTTAATTTTTTTTCTGAGACTAGGTTCAAAGTGCATTGATAGACGGATGCACTTAAGCTTTCGGTGTACATACATCTTGTGTATAGAGAAAAGTATTACACGTACATAGGTATGTATGTACCATACGCATACGTGTTGTATGTATGCCAGACGTCAGCGCGCGACGCCTTCTCAGTCCCCGGGCACTCGAAATCTAGGCGGCTCAGGGTTTCTACTACCGTCCGGGGGCCATCCAGGCTGGTAAAGTTGTGCGCGGTCAGGACCGCGCGAATTCTACTTTACGAAACAAGATCGCGACGAGATTTTTAAGCAGGCGATAAATTACTAAGCTTTTCGATATTCGAAATCGCAAGGAAACTCGAGATTCGCACATGTTACGTTTGGCGGATGAATACTAGAAAATAAAACCAAAAAATAACTGAAATCGAAAGGGAATATTCATTTCGTATCTTCGCATAAAAATTCACTGATTTCATACCTGGACCCTCGGAAAATAAAAATTGGCTCCCTTTGATCGTAGCTTTCTATAATTTATCTGAAAAAAGTAAACGTGCGAATCTACTCGCGCAGGGGTTCGTTAAGAGCACGCGGCTGCTTAACCCTCGTCAGTTAGAATTGCTCTCTGAAGGCTAGTTTACGAATAGGTGGCTTCTATTAGCTCTCTTGTAGGAATCTCGCGGCTTTACTATTCACCGAATCTCTTTTAACGATGATCACATCTTGGCGGTGTGGATAATTAAATCGTTGCACTTTTCAGTTGACTCGATTATCCCGAAAACCAAATAGAATCATAATGGATAAATGTACCGATATTCACCCCCCAAATAATAACAAATTCCACGAATTAGATCACTGGATTTTCCCTAAGATTCAGGAATTATATACGGTTAGATAGGTTCGTCAACATTCCTGAAGATTCTGAGGTATCACCTCTCGTGTAAAGAAAACGGAGTGAGAAACGGCTACCCGAAGCTTATACTTGTTCCGAGGAACGATTTTTGTAGACTTGAGGTCGTATCGGTGTCTGCTGGATGCTGCAGTTGAACGAAACCGATGCAAACACCTTGATAATAAAATTCCTGAAATGTACCAGTCCTGGACAATGATATACATATATTTTGATAAAATCATGCAAAGGCGATGTAACGGTAACAAGAGTACAAAGAATAATAGTAAAATCGATAAATGGGGTAATAAAGCTTATGCGAAATCGATATTTGTTTCTCTCGCGGTTGTTATATATTCATCGTGGTGTGAGAATATTATTGTACCTACTACATTCGTAATATGGCACCTGCGTATACCCTAATGCGTTTTTTATTCATCCGATGTGAAAGAATTGTTAGAAAATCTCTCGCGTGTTTTTTCTTTACATTTCCTTTAATTCCTTCAGATTTTGCTTCCAGAACCCGCGTAACACCGAAAATAACATAACGTATAATAAATTGATAACAGCATCGTGTGTACGCCTAATAGCACAGGCATCTTTATAGAGGGTCTCGTCTGTTTCTGACGTATTTGTCGATATTGAAAGTAGATAGGTAGTGTGTATATCTACCTGAAACCCGCCTTTTGATACCTGCCTCTTCTTCTTCGCTGGGGTAAAGTGAAGGAAGGAGGGTAAGGTAAGAAAAGGAACGGAAGGGGGATCATTTTCCGAAGGGGTTGTAGAGTGTTATCAATTATTGGCGCGAGCAGATCCCGCTAGTAGATCCACCTTGCTTATACTACGGATGTGAAACAGCTCGAGGGTAGCTAAACTCGGTCAAGTCATCCCTGCGGATGTCCGAACTGGTCTGACCCGCAAGATGCTCTTTCTACTTCTATATTCTCATCCAGTTATCGCCGGGAGTAGAAGTAATCGTTGGATGAGGCAGTTTTTGAAAATTTTCGAAATATCAGGTGATTCGAACTAATCATATAGCCGCGTTACTTTTTCTTTTTTCTTTCACTCCATCGCGATATCGCGAAAGTTCTTCGGGTGGTAATAAATTGGAACTGAAGAATGAAAGTAAAAAACGACACTTATCTACCTCCATAGTTTACTAACTTTACATCATTGCGGTTTCAAAGTCGGCCAACCTCCCCTGGGATTCGGATCTGGGATTTCGAGTCCTTGGTATCGGGTATTGGGGGTCCGGGTGGGGTTGCTGCTCAAGGCTCAGACCGGCCTGGGGAGCAGCCGAGCAGATGTAAGCGAACGAGTATTGTAAACCAGTCAGTGGATTGTTATACTCGAAGGATTATTCGCTAGGGTTCTAGAAAATTGGATAGAACAAAACTGAACAATTGCATATTATTTTTCAGCGGAAGATCGTCTCCCTCAAACTGCTTCCTATTCTTATTATTATTATTATCATCATTCCCCAATTATACACTCCACTAATTTTCCTCCTAGTCTATTCAGACCTGTTTGTCTTTTGGGTAAAATTCACCGAGAATTAGGTCGGTCTCATCTGTGTCTGGAAACAGAGTGATGAAATGTTTATGTACCCAGCCTTAGACGAGGCGTGGATTGTTAGCGTCTTGTATATAGGTCCTGCAGGGATAGTTCAATGTACTCTCCCGTTGCTTCATGTACATATGTACTATTTTTCCGGGGGTATTTTTCTGGATAAGGAATTGTACGTAACCGCGCGGATCGGATCGGTGCGGTGCGGTGCTTGCAAGCCCATGGAATCAGTGAGGTGAAAAGGTTTAACGAAAAAGTTTCGGGACGTTCAAAATGGCGTCGGGATATAGGATGGGATAAAAACAGAAGAGATATCGCCCCGGGGATAGATCGCGTCTTGAAGGCAGAAAAGAAGAAGTAAGAAATTTGTTTGGGGATCAAGAAAGATGGATGACGGTGATTTGTGCCAATCGGCACGGCAAGTAGGTAGCTGCCCCGCTGCTGAAGATCAGTTTATTTCAAGTCGTGGTTTAAACTATCTTTCATCCTTTAAATATGGAACATTTTCATAGAAACGAAATATTGACCAGGGCCTTCGGAATCTTTTGAAATCCAGTAATATATTAATTAATTCATATCTTTCATCTACCTATACATCGATAGTCGTCCGCTAGGTAGGTACCACGCGTTATTTTGCATAGCGTAAAGCTTACACTCGCAGGGTAATTGAAAAAAGTTTTAATTCACTTTTTATCACTTAGACAGGCTGCATGCCACATCCACTTAAATTATAAGCCTTGTTTGAAGCCCGGCTTTAGCGTACCTATATTCAGGGTCGGCTATTGGTTAGAGGTAAATTTATGTTCGGCTTAAATTTTAAGTGGAAAACCGGTAAAATCGGCTGTAGCCACGAGTTTTTTAATTCTCAAGTTCGCGATTTTCTATAACACACACGTATGAACCTACCTGCAGAGCTTACACCTAATGTGTACGGCTAAAAGTTTGGAATATACAATATCGATAGGAAAACAGACATGCCATAGCTAAAGCCATTATAACTTTTAACGAATTACCAACAAACTGATATAAATAAATCAAGAAATAAATAAAGAAATCACTTATCGTTCTTCCTTTTTATTTTATATTCTCCCCTCCTATACGCAGTAAATGAATTGATTTACAATTTTTCTTTTTTTTCATACAGTATATGCTATGAATATAATTAAGAATGTTGTTTATTTATTTGTTTGTTAATTTCTTCTTTTTTCTTTGGGAGTTATATAATTACTCGGAGACTCGATTAAAGGCCATCATTCCAACCGCCGGGGTTTGCTATAACTTCATCCCCATTCGAGGAGTTTCTCATTTCTCGATATACGTGTATATATATGTGTACAGGGTATACGATATCATGGCTCACCCTGCACGTATACCTATACATATTTATGGATACATAAGCCGAGGGTGGGTTCGCAATCAGCCAGCTGCTGTCGTCGGTGAATATATATATTCAGTTCATCGAATTATTAAAACTTTTAAAAGCACTCGCGTGGTTTGACGGACTTTTTAAAACCCTAATTGCGGACCGGAATTTATCCGATAGATAGGCCGCCGGTAGATATCTACCTATAGACACCTGAACAATTATCCCATTCCTAATTTTAAATCATCGCAATTAATAATCAATATGACCAATAATTAATTGATAGCGAAACAAAAAAAAAAAATTCTCAACCTCAATGAGTCAGCTTCTAGCTCTCTATACCAGGATTGAATATGATTAGCCAATCAAACAGCGTACCTGCTCTCTTTGATAAGCGTATTTCCAATTTTTTTTTTTTCTTCAACTAATTTTGTATTCGAAATATGTAAGTTTCGAAAAAGTTATCTGTCTCTTTGCGTATCACACCTGTACAGCTTTGAAATTTCGATGAATTATTTCGATCTAGAGACAAAAGAACTTATTTATGACCCGTTTACTTTTTTCATAATTTGAGAATGAGGGCGAAAAAGATATATAAGAATAAATAAAAATAAAAGAACGTATCCAACGGCTGAGTTTATTTATTCAAAAGAAACTAGCAATTTTTCTCTCTTCCTCGTTTCTTTCTTTCTTTCTTTTTTTATTTTCATAAAGTCGCTACCCTGAAAATTCTTCGTACATTTCTCTCTGCATCGATCGCTCCGCTATACTGTATATAAATATATATATATACGTAGAGTTATACACCGGTATATAAGTGTGTATATAAACATATATATATGTATACTTTCTTCCGTTAGCGTAAAAAGACCGAAGTGAAGGGACCTGTTTCCTTATTTCATGGAAGAGGCAGCGGCAATGTGATTAAGAGTTAAAGTGTTATTCTCCCGTCGTCAAAAGGAGCGATCCGACCCAAATCTCTCTCCATTTTCATCTTCATATTTAGCGATGTTCTTTTGTTTGATAAATCTCTTGAAAACGGTATTTATTATTCTCTTATATATACCTTGCAGAGGTAAATTTCTCAATGGAATTTCATATTACTCGAAAATCTCACTACGTCAAAGGCATAATAATTAGTTAATAACAAACCCAGCCAAGCTCCTCGCTTTTCTATATAACTACGAAATACTAAATTATACGATCAATAATTACACCCAGGTATATATATATATATATATATATATATCTATATATCTATACCTATACTTTATGATTAATTACCTCTTTCAGAAATATCATCATCATCAACGAATTTCTCCTCTTTTTATTTTTCATTTTCTTATTTTTTCTCTCCCGACAGAAAACATCCCTTCAATAATTACCCATCGAAAACTATACGCGATACTCACGGTTCAAAAATCGACACATCCGCACATTAGCATATAGATCTGCACTCCGTCGTGTATAACATTTAGTTCGTACTTAGGCGACTGGCTTATCTTAATGTTTATATACAGCATGAAACTTGAGTAGTACTAGCGGCCGTTCAAGATGGTTATAATAGTGACCTGGACTGTATAAACAGTGACAATTTATTCTAACGAGAAACGCCATATCTCGAGTCTGCCTCCACGTCTTGTAGGTGTCTATGATATCTACGTGTAGTATACATCCCTTATCATTAATTGTATGTCACGATTTCAAGGGTCTTTACTCGGTGACCTATAAGTGCAGCGAAGCAATTAGCGATTCGTGAATGATATATCTATATGTATATTATAATCACTTCCGCTGCACCCTCAAATGTAATATATAATTTATGAGTTATCCTAATCTCTAAAAATTAGAGCACAGTTTATTTATAATATCTTGAAACTCGAGCACTGCACCAGGTCTTATTTCATATATGCATATGTGTAAGTACGTTTCGATGGTACTGCAGTAGAATTCGCGTAAGACATAGAGCATATACACACAGCATACGATATTGCGTGCTGCAAGTTGAACCCCTTTCGCATATGTATTTTATATTTTCTTATGTACTACGTGCACGTATATGTACATATATGTATATCTTTATATATGTATTACAATACTATACATGGAATAAGTTTCAGATAAGAAATATTGTGTATACCTATAGGATATGGAAATATTTCTCTCTTTTGAACCCAGGAGAAGTAGATACTCTTTGTTTTCACCAATCCCTGGGAAATTGGATATTATGGGTCTGAGCGAGGCACGTATTCGCACAGTAGATATATACCTCTACACGAGAATCTTGTTTGTTTATAATGTTAAAGGTACGAATGTGGCCGGAGAGAAAACCTCGAGACGTTGGATAGATGGGGTATGTTTGTATAAATAGGTTTTCCCGAACTTGAACCGTTGCGGTCTTACTAAACTTGGAGAAAAGAAGAACCACCTACCTGCTCGTTCGCTTTCCAATCTTACGAATAAAGAATTTTTTCGTTTCCAAAAATTTCTTCAACAGTACCGCGGTACAAACTTCCATTTAAGATTCGAACGTACATACAGCGAGCCAATATGACACATCAAAACCATCTCTTTCTCGTATAATTCGTTTCTCGTTATGCAATACATACTTTAAAAATAAAACTAAACGAAAAGAAAAGTACACACGTAACTCGGTTCTATTTTTCCACCTTGTAATTTATCCTCTGGAAAACTCCATCACACAAGCGTGAGAAGAAAAAAAAAGAAAGAAATAAAATAACATAAAATAGGGCAACAAAAAAAAGTAGAAATTGCTGTTTTAAGTAAGTAGCTGAAAATTTCTGCTCGCTCGCACGTCCCATCGTCGTTAACTTGAATTAACCCCGTTATTATTATTATTATTACTATTATTATTATTATTATTATTGTTAACGCTTGTGAACTACGGTAGGTGATGATATTAACGAGAAAAATGACTGCAATAAGGATTCGTGTGTATTATATATAGTATACGGTGGGATAGCTATATATAGGTATATATATTGTATATATATATGCGATATGCGTGTAGTATAATGGTAGCAATGTGTGAGCTCTTTGGTTGAACGATACGAAGCGCCCAATGTACCAAAGAGCTCATATCTCTACCTCTCTGCATTGTCTTTCGCCTATCTGATATCCCTTTTACGTCTGCAATGTTACACCGCGGTGCGGTCCCTCCACCGAAAGATAGGCAAACCTATAAACAGTCTCTCATTGAATCCCTGCACCTACCTCTAACTCTGTCTGTATTGTCTTTTACCAAATGTCCAAAACCAACCGAGAGCTAGCATACATCATCCTCCTTCTACTCGAGCCCCGTTTCCCTTACTCGTAATTACAATCTGGAGATAACTTAACGAGAGAATTCATAATCTCTATAGCCTGTATACGTATACTATACATGACAATTAGTTTCGGCAACACCTTCGATCTCATTAGTATACCTTATCGTAGTTATCGTCGTTACTATTATTACTATTATTATTATTATTGGATCTGCGGCGTTTCGATGAATCTGAAATGATCGTTAATTAATCAATGAATTAATTAATCAACTAATTAATATAAAATAAATCACGATCGAGTGTCAAAAACTTTTAGGGTGAAGGGGGATGTTGGTGCGCTGGCAGTTGCTGCTCACAGCCGCTACCGCGGCTGTTGTAGTTACCAGGGCGTCGGTAGCATCCGCTAGTTCCTCGACGTCAACCTCAACCTCGGCTTCTGTCTCGGTACCAGAATCAACGGGTTGTAGACCGTCGGAATATCTCTGCGATACAGGACAGTGCGTTGCGCAAGATAAATTTTGCGATGGGGAGGATGACTGCGGCGATAAATCCGACGAGCCTAGATATTGTTCTCGTGAGTATATATATTTGTATGTTATAGGCGTATGATTGTTATTTTATAATATATGACGAGTTATTGATTAATTGGGAAACAATACTTCCTTGGAGATATATGAATATTATTGCGATTCGTGTTGAAGAATTATTTCGCTTGATACAAAATCGGGGGGCAAAACCTCCAGGCTCGCGGTATTCTATTAATATTCCGCATTAATTTACCAAGTTTTCCAACTCGTTAAAAGTATCGCCAAGAAACTCCTCCTTCTTACTCCTCATACTCCGTCCTCTATCCGCCTTCCCCTTCGGGAGCTCCGGAGTTTTAAAGGGTTCGTGTTTTAAAAGTCGTGAAGGAATTAAAAAGTAACTAGTTATACACAGTCGCTTATTAGAAGCAGGTTTTACAACCGCCCTTTGCAGATATCGATGTTTTCGCGCAAACACTCATTTTACTATCCATCAATTCACTTCACTGATTGCATAAATTTCGGAGCAAACAAGAAATATCAACGTACAGCTGAAAAAGGGCGAAGAATAAATAAAAATAAAAAAGAATGAAACGCAAACAATCGATTAATCTGGCTAAAATACGAAAAAATTTCTGCAGCCTGCAATAGAACCTTGTACGGCGATGTCGGCCGGACTTACGTAGTAGAAGTTCGCCGACCGCGGGAAGATCGGTTGCCATTTTTATGCAACTTGAACTTTACCGCGGCCGGAGGTGACCTGGGGGATCTGGTCCAGGTAATTATCTAAAAGGGTGAAAAAGAGCGCGAGATATATTGAAAAACGAGATAATAAACGCTCCATACTCTTCCGTTTAGCTGACATTCGACACTTTCACTGTCGGTCGATTTTTGTCCTTCACGTCCGAGGGATGTCCTGACGGTTACATGACCATCCGTGAAACCGGAAGACCACCTACCGGTGGTCAATGGTGTGGCAGTGCTTGGGGATATACCGTATACTACAGCGAAACACCATCCATCAATCTCACCTTGTTTCTTTCTCGTCTTTCCGAGCAGGTAACTCTCAAACAACATCATTTCACGATGTCCTAATGAAATGAAATCTCTTTTCAAGAACGAGGGTGAAATCATTGTGCTCTTTGTTCTCAGGGTGTAGGGTACAACTTCGATTTCAAATTGTCTTACAAATTTCTGCGAAAGAGCGAGGCGCACTTGCGTTACGGTAACAGTAGCATGGCGACGTGGAGAGGAGATTTGGTTAACGGAACATATTGTGACCGTGTTTTGACGCGGTGTGATACCCGAGCCTGTCGTCTTCAGTCCCCAAATTACCCCGGTGTTTATCCAAGAAATGTGACCTGCTACTACAGGGTTGAACAAATGCAAGCACCGCCGGGTCATCGAGCTCTTCTAGCCGTCAGCCAACGTAATAGTCATAAAATCCACATCAAGGATCAAATTGTCAAATACGATCGGAGTCAGCGGATATTAAGGTAACTATATACTATATTCAAGTTTATATCTTTGTAATAAATGTACAACGGATGCTGCTGCGGGGGAATAAGTTCCGCCTTGTCAAGCCTCTCTCTCGGGGATTTTATGTCCCTTCATAAAACCGACTGCAGTATAGGTACATACATCTTTTTTCTTCATTTCTCTCTCTTTGCTTTCTTCTTCTCATTTTACGCTGCTGCTGCTGCTGCTGCAGTGCAGCTTTACACGATATGGCGAAAAATAAAAAATTCTCAACAGCTGTTCCGTCTCCGTCTCCAATCACTGTAAATCCACATAAAAGCTCGGAAGACGAATAGCCCTCGCTGTTATAATTAATTACACTAATCGTCCCGCGCACCCTTTCTGCATTATTTCAGGGTGTGGGACCAGTGTAACGTAGTACAAGATTACCTAACTGTATATGACGGTGGATCAACCTCGGATAGAGTTCTGGTCCGTCTTTGCGGAGGCGATGCTGTACCCGACATAGTGAGCAGCCACAACACCATGCTACTTGAATTTCACACCTCGCCGTACGACAATCCCTTTCATCCAGTTCCTTTGAGCTTCTTACCCGGCTTCGAGCTGGAAGTCCAGGTCAGTTTGAGGGGAGGATTAAATTCTAGAATATTTTCTTCCGCACTCTTGGAATCTTAATTCACGATTTATGGACCCCAGGTTCTCTTCGTCGATGAAAAATCCCGGAGCTTTGTCAAGGAGAACAACAACTGTGATTTTTACATCTCCGGGTACGAGACGGCATCCGGAGTCCTTGAAAATCCCAGACATTCTCTACCGCCCAACACAACCTGCCGTTATCATTTCCAAGGAAAAGCTAGCGAGATCGTTTGGATATCATTCGTCAAGTATTACGCCGCAAGCTCGGATCCTGCAGCCAGTATTGACACTGCAGCCGAGTGTAATACCAGGCTTCAAATATGGGACGGAGCTTATTCATCGGACAAACAATCATCTGCAAAGGTACGACGAAAATTGTCCCTTACCTGTTCTATGTCACAGCAGATTTTCCATTCGTCTTTATAATCTCGCATCTCTGATTCATTTTCAGAACGTTTCTCTGATGGGTGAATTCTGCAAGGACGATATACCCCGACTCTGTGATCACAGTCTCCTGCGAAACAGCAGTCGTCATACTCGCCCGTGCACTTTGGCCGAAAGTTACGTATCGACAGGCAGAGATTTGACCCTCGAGCACATCCTGCGCCAAGGAAGTGCTCTTTACCCAATCAGCTTCGTACTGCGTTACGAATTCGTCCACGCAAATACCGTGGGTGGTGTACCGGTTCACGAGTCAATGTCCTGCAACGAGGTGTTCAAATCGTCTCTGGTCAAGGCGGGTAAATTCAATTCTCCAAAAAGCGTATTTTTCTACGGACGTGGCGGGGCGCAGAATCTCAGCTGCATATACAGACTGGAGGCTGAGAGTGACCAGCGCGTACAACTCACAATAGCAACAGCATCTTTCGGCGATAGACAGTGCAGTTCTTACATCGATCCGTTGATCGGACGTTGGGGGTGTGATTATAGGTCCGAAAAATACGGGCTTTCCGAACTATCAGTGTCCGAGTATCCGTGGTCGGGTGTAAACCTGATCCGCGATTGTATATGCTCAAATATAAGTGATAAAATTAGTGTTAGAACATTGACATCGTCAGTGGTTGAAGTGCGGTTCCGCGTTACCCGTATGAACATTACTCAGGATTACAGGAACTTTTTCTTCGAGGCTAGATTCCAGTTCGTCGATCATTCAGAACTGGCGAATGAACAAACCTGCGCAACTAGACTCGAGGAACGTCGTCTGCGTGGTACAAGCGGCGAAATATCGCTAAGGAATCCTCTCCCTCGTAGCAACGCGATTAATTCTTTAAACCCAAACCCCGCGGACGAGCTACCCTCAAATAACGAAGACTCAGCATCGGCACAGTGCGTGAACGAGCCCTGGCTGATCGAGCCAGAGGATTCTCAGATGAATTTTTTGTACCTCAGAACAACCGGGTACAGTATTGGCCCGGACTCAGTATCGGATTGCAGTACACTGAACAGAATTGTCGTATATACGGCCGCTAATACCCGAGAAAGAAGTGTCATTTGTCCCGAGGGAGGATCCGACAGCACAAAAACTGTTGATTTTTTCTCCGAGGGGTGGAATTACAGTCTTACAAATAGCTCGATTCAAATTCTCCAACACTCGAGGAGCTTTGTCGTCGAATTCCTCCAGAGGGAACCGGGATTCTACGCTGTTACATGGATGGCGATATCGAAGAGAGCCCCGATCGCGATCACGTCTAGTTCCTTCGCCATGTCTCCGGTCCACGATTGTCTGTACAGGTGAGAAATTTTTTTGGTTGAATCCTTTTTACACACTTCCGGGTTGGAATAGAGTAGCGAGTTTGTAAACTCGAATTGGCTGATCCCGGACAGATAATTCTATAGAGGAAAAAGAGAAAAGGACAAAGAGTTTGAGAAAAAGTTTTAATGGTCACACTTTCGAGCTAATAGTCTACCTTTATGGCTGCCCATAATTCGACTCGTGCGGAACAAGGCTAGTGTGACATTATCCCCTTTAGAAATTACCGCCTTTTCTAAAATGGCCTGTAACGATAAAATTCAACTTTATATTTACTCCGGTCTTTTATACTATATAAAACTAAGAAGAAGAAGAAGAAGAAGAAGAAGAAGAAAGAAGAAGAAGAAGTTCAGTGGCTTAAACTCTGCACTCGGATCAGGAGAACTTTCATCCTTCCCCCTTTTTTTTTTACTTCAGAAAGTCTTTAACCGTACCTATAATTTTTTCGTCTGTTTATTTTCCAGATGCCCGGAGATCCAGGCCTGTATAAACGTGGCTCTCTGGTGCGACGGGGTCCGTCATTGTCCTTCAGGATTTGACGAGGAAGAAGGTAACTGTTCGTATCGTTTCGGAGTCACTTTACTATACGTAGCCGTAGGTGCTGGCGCATTGGGTATCTTTGCTATCTTACTTCTTGCCACCGGGTGTTTGAAGTACTGTTTGTATCGTCACAAGGCGAGAAAGAAGAAGAAAAATGTAGCCATAAATGTGAATAATTTACACGTTAATCACACCACCCATCCAAACAACGGTATTACCGGTAGTAGATTGAGCAATCGTTATTTAGCCACACCGCAGGAAATGTTCCTCGACAATTACGGTAAGGATAGCATTTGTTGACAGCAGGCTGTCGTTGTATCGAACGTTGAAACAACCGTGTGACGATGTGATGATTGATAGGTTTTCATTCATTTTTATACGACGTTAGGGTCTCCACTTGCGGTATATTGCATACGAATAATAGAATAATTGTAACAACTATAATAGAGTAATTAATTATCGAGCCCAATCTATGCGGAATAAAATAATAAACCTAATAATACAATATATGCGGGAGAAAAAAAAAATTCGGTTTTTAATTATAAATTCATCTATATCGCGCGAGAGATCGCTTCGAAATCCGTTTTTTTTTTTTTTTTTTTTCATTTCCATTTTTTCTTCTATCTGCGTAATTATTTATAAACGAATTTCTCTCGATCATATCGCGGTACAGAAATGAATTATCTAACTTAATCTGCCAGTGAAATTGCAGAATGAATGAACGAGTACTTATGTTAATATATCTAGACGAATAATGCGCTGCACGATTTGGGAAATAGTATATATTATGCGTGCCACGTGCCAAATAAATAACGAAAAAAATGGAGAAAAAAAATTTGCAAAAAAAAAATACACGAGCGAATTAGACCTAATAATAATACAGACACACACACACACATATTACTTATACCTACATATATATATTAATATATATATATATACGTACGTATAATATATATACGTGATAAAATAATCGATCATAGTACGTAACAGGACGTAATACTGTATACAATGCTTTAACTATATATATTATAGTAGAGTCGCACAGTAATACGATAATATGCAACTGCAGATTATCATACAGCGGTTTAATCGATAAGCGCGATTTTCTCGATTTTTCTACGAGTTTATTTTTCGATTTTCTTGAGTCCTTTTAATTGAACTTTACTTTTTCAATGAGTCAGTAGACATAGTATGAATAATACGTGGGAATTAGTCGTTTATTATAATTATTTAAAATTGATGCCACTGTATGGTAAAATATGTATATCTGTCCGTATGCTGTGATAGATGTAAGCGTATCAACAATCCGATTAAGAAAAAAATAAAGAAAACGAAGGGAACGAATAATGAAATTCGATCTATAAATGAAAGAAACGACCGTATATAGGTTTTATTTAAATCGGAATAACTATAGTTATTTTAGCAACGCGATCAACGACGAGAATTTCTTTTGCTAATTGGTATATGTACATATATACCTACGTATAATTATCATCGGCCTAATTTTTCTCACTCCTATACCCATCTTGAAGAGTAATCGCTAAATTGAAAGGCACTCAGAATTATTACTACGGTTAAAACTTGTATTGCTCAAAGAATAATGTGTTACAACTATATGCATATACACATACATACATATAAATATATGTATAGGTGTTAAAACCGAGTCTGTCTGAACGGGGATTGAACAATAAAAAGGTATGAGCAATAAAGAGGCTATCGATTGAAACAGTATCGTTTTACCACAAGTACTTTGTTCGTACCTCGCTCTATTGCAATAAAACGATTTTTATACAAACGTATACCGAATTCAACGAATAAATTACCTGATTAACGAGATATTCGATCTTAAGTCGGAGATTCTGTATATAGTTTGATCTGAAATTCTCTTTCACTTCACACCGACTTCATAGGACGTTCGCGTACGAGTTACGACTCACGGTATATATATACGCCGCAAGTCTTTTACATAATTTTTATTTTTAATCATCGGGATATATATGCCAGAAATATGCATAAAGAAGGATAGTATAGTAGCAACTCTACGCTCTATGTAACGAAAATCGAACGCATATTAAAATAGCGATAGAGATAACCTGCATTCATTCGCTAAGTGGTTCAGAAATTTATTAGAAGAGAGTGGATTGAAACGTAGGTATATAACCACCTGACAAAACGAAGAAGGGTTCTCGTAATATCGGAAATTTGAATTCGTCCCTATATTTATGTAAAATATATTATATTACATACGTATAGAGAAGCCCCATTACTATAATTATCGTTCGGCGGATTGAATGACTGGATATATATATATATATTTGGTATTTGGGTTACGGTGACAAAGACAACGAGAGTTGACACAGAACTGTGTGCATAACATTGTGTCTGTTCAATAATTAATTGAATAATTAAACAGCCGAATAATCGGAGAATATCTATCGATGATAGAGAGGGAGAGGGAGAGAGAGAAGAAAAAGGGGGAGAAATAATCAGTGATTATCAAAGGATCGCGGAATTAGCCCAATTTTCCTGCAGGTCGCAGTTATTAGAAGAGGAAGTGATTAAAAGGCACTTATGATGAAAATTGTAAATAATAATAAACTAGGGAAAGGAAAGTTAAATGATAATATTTTAGTTGCTTAACCGAAAAACTATAAATTAGCGTAGCAATAATCCGCGAGTAACGAAGCGAGTATATTAGTTGAACAATGAGCATATTTGAATTAATTGGAGCAAAAGCTAATTAGTTTTCATCGTTTCGTTTTTTGTTTCGTTTCAATAAATTACCGTGGAAATGAAAATATGAGAAAATTTCCCGTTGTCATACGTTTACATACCTGAACTATGTAATATAATTAAACTGTTTTTAATTAATTGGCAAAATTGTGAATGGTGGGTGAATCTACCTTATACACATTATTTATATACTATATATTTTACGCTGCAAGCGCGGTATTATATTTTAGATTAATTATTCAGTTCGCGGGGTAATAATATAAGAGGAAATAAAAATTGCACAGTGCGGATATTAAACGAGGTAAATTGTTGAAAGAGTACTAAACGAGCTTGCTCTTCATTGTAATCTGAAAATTGTAAAGAGGCAGCTGGTTTTGTAAAGTAACGATCAGTTATATGCACAAGAGATTAACAGACAATGCAGACGTTAGCCAGTCACATAGAATTATAATCGTTGTACTGTATCAACGAGAATTGAGAATTTCATTTGATACCTACACCCTAGTGATAGTAATCTTGTAATAAAATGCGGATGTTTTACATTAGATGTACGATTGTATATTTTATTCAAAAGCACAGGATATGTATAATCGATCGAACGATTATATTGATATGTTTAAGGTTCGACGACTAGTCTCGGTTTAAGAATTGTGAATAGATTGATATAATTATGTATTGATTATTGATTTTCCATATAATTTTCATCTTGGTAAGCCGTCATTTATTCATAATTAATTGAAGCTAATGAATATTCAAATAACGTAGCCTATAATTGACTCGATTCTTTCACCGAGGCATAACTGTAAAACATACATGACTCTTATTAATGAAATATGAAAATCTGTACATCTGAATATAACGTGCATTGCAATTTACAACAATGCATATTAACGACGTAAGTATAAACTATAGGTATATGAAAATGATAAAAACGACGGCTCATTTACGATTAGATAAGCTCGATATGTGAGAGGTGTGAATTTGAATCAAAGAGGCCTTGATTCAACGACATTTCTAATCTAAGCATACCATACATGTTGCATAATATTGTAATCTTGTGTTTATAATTTTAATAAAATATTAACAAGTTAAATAACGATTTTTTTTTCACACATGTATACATAGTATATGGTATGTAAACTCTATAGCATAGACTACGGGGTTTACATAATACTACTTTAATCAACCTGCAGAAATTCACTCATTAAAACTTCAACCATAAATATATTTCACCCACTACGTTAACCTCTGATTTACCTTTGCTTCCGTCGTGATTTACATCCACCACCTTGTTTTATACCTAATTTAGCAAGCAATATCAGTCGCTTTTCCTTAATTGAGGTTTTCCCAGTGGATTACCCTCCGACCTATGTATATACACCTGAACGAGTAAATAGCTTCACCAAAACCCGAAACATGGGGCATTAGAATATCCTTAGGGTCAAGTTTTGGACTTGTCAATTGTTCAACCGGATATAATCATTTCATAATTCAGGAATTATTAGTGTAATAAATGACGACGATAGAGCCCGGTATTCTCTCCTATTCAAATCGTTTTTCACTTCTTTCGCTCGCTCTATTTATAATGACAGAATTTTGACGTCTGTTAAAAATGTGAATTTTTAACACGTATAACCGATTGGGAATTGTCACATCTCGAATGTCGGAGTTCAAGAAGACACGCGATGTATCAACCTGCCAGAAATTACCACCTCCGAAGTCCCTCCAGGGCGAGGAAGACGCCGATGTTACCTGGGACCTAATTTTAAAGAGGTACCCAAACGCTGCACCCCTTCTATGCCAGATGGAAACGGTCATCGAAAGGGCTGAAGGCCTTTTACAGCAGCTGCGATCTCCCCACACTCACGTTCTGGGTATAAATATGCGTAGAAAATTTTTACGCAAATTTATGGCACACGTATCGTTTTCACACCGTAGAGAGATCGAGTTCCTTTCAAATCGCCGATTCGGAGGATGAGTTGATGGGCCCATGCCACGTCGAAGAGTCGACCGAAATCTCAATGATATCAGAACAGGATTCTAGACTAGCTTCTGACGAGAATATGGCGAGTTTGTGGCTTTCTCATTCCACATAAGAATTCTAGTCATTCTTTAATTAACTACGGTGAATAATTTAGACACCGGAAATCGTCTCGATCGCGACTCGCTCGTTGTCGGATAAGATATCCGACGATTATCAGGAAGGGAAATCGGTCGAAGTCGAATCTTCGGAGGTACTAAAGGCCGGGGAAGAAACCTGTTCCCTTGACGTGAATTCGTCGTCAATCTACGAATCTAACTCCAAGAGTTTTCCCGGACAGGAGTTGGAAATTAAAGTCAACCTTGGCCGAGAACAAGGCACGAAATCGCCTGTTTCCTCCATCGTAAATTTAACCGAAAGTCAAACACCGGTGAAAAAATTACTCGAAGGTACCCCGGAGTTGTTCAAATATTTATATCGGCGGAGTGTTTCTGGTTTCTCCATCTTTTCGTAACAGTTTTTTTGTTGTAATCCAATGCCCCGAAACCCAGAGCAAGATGTGGGAAAATCGTCGAGTCTGGAAGCCTGGGGAAAGGTTGTGGGAGAAAATGTGGCTCCCGATCAGACGAGACATTCGGAGAACGTTGAAACGGAGAAAAGTCCTTCAAAAGATGTCGAAACTAAAGGTGGTCCTTTTTTTCTCACTGACAAATAAAAAACGTGGGGAATTTCCCCCGGTCGCAGCGTTTTTCATTGCTCTCAATCTCAAGCGACTCCCTCACGGTTTCCCTGATTAAATTAAACGCGAATCTCCGGAACCTGGAGTTCGATACAGGCTTTAAATTCCAGTACATATTAAGTTACGAGTTCGACCTTTACATGTATCTCGAAATAACCCGCTATCTCTATCGCGTACCGTAGTGGTTATAAAAAATTCGTAAGTACAAATTTATAGTTACGTTCCTCGCAGAGTTTACCGTGGAGATCAGTCCCTCGGAGATAGCGATCCTTTCCATGATTTATGTGCTTCAGAATCTAGCGTATAGACTAAACTAGACCATCCACCACCTTCACGAATACACCTAGAGAGATCAGTTTCATTACCGACTTGATGTATACACCAAAGCGTGTCATTTCATTGTCCGAGTTCATTGTCAGTGCTGAGGGCTGAGTTGTTAAACCCGGGCGTAAAATCTGTTATTCAATTTATTTTATTTATTTTAATCTCGTTATCCATTCGTAAGAAGATAGCGTGAGCGAGCACGCGAGAAGACTGAACGCTGTTAAAATCGGACCGATCCAGCAGATGAAAAAACTTAGTTTAATCGGCAAGAAAGAAGAACTGACGCCGAGATTCGCCGGCACTATTTCCACGGCCTCAAAAGTTGTCGACACTACCAAATCGGTTGAAAAAACCGAGGGAGTACGGGAAGCGGTTAACCACCTCGAGCCTTTCATAGGTAGAACAGAACCGAGAAATTTAATCCACCGAATCAATCATACAGATATTTTCTTGATATTTTTATCGCAGCCGATGGCATCGACGTTTCAAAAAACAGTGAAATCGAATCTGCGGAAAGAGGTCTGAACGAACTTGGAAATCGGACGATAAATTCGTCCGGTAATATCAGCAGAGATGCCGAAGGACCGAACGAAAGGAGCGAAACTATTTCTGAAACAGTAGAAGAGAAATTTAATGAAGTCCAGGTAAACTGCCGATTTTTTCTTTTTTCTCTGTCTAAGAAGCTTGAGGTACGTTGATCGACTGATAATTCGATTCAGGGTAACGGAGACGAGGCAACGGCTACACCAGGGGTTGGACCCCGTTCGCCAGTTGAAATCCTTGACGAATACTCAAAGATTTGCGGAATCGTTGTTGAATACAAAAACCAGAGTCCGAGTTGCAGCTATAATAAGAACGCGGTTGTGAAGTGTTGCTTCGGCGGTTTTGCGTGTGCGTATATATGTCTATCGTATCTCCCACGATTCATTTTTCGGCATATTGAAAATCGTTGATTTTTAGTCGAAGCTTGTGCCCAGTCGAAAAAAACCGCGAAAAAAGATGCAGCTGGTAAACTCCTGCGTTGTTTAGCCGGAAGACAAATCGACGGTGAAAATATAGGGGATTCAACACCGTTCACTAGGAAACAGTGAGTCTGAGAAACCCGGGTTTTACTCCCACAGGACTATGCGCGTAGGTATATCCTCTCGTTTCTTCTACCCTTAGAATCGAGGAAATTATTAGCCTGGGTAATGGGGGCGAGTGCGAAACGGCTGTGAGAAAATTGTACAAGATGTGCATGGAGCTAAACGCCCCGGAACCTGTATACACGGTACACCAGGACTCAAGCATTGTCGGAAATCGATACACAGTGAAATGCGGCGCACTGGGCATCACCACATCGGGTTAGTTATTTTATTGATTTGTTATAAACGCCAGTTCACACTCGCCCTAGCTTACACTTGTCAGAGTGCGACATGGGTAGATAAATATTATCTAAATGACCAGCGTCAGGACGCTTTATGAATCGTAATTCTCGACTGACCCCGGGTCCTCTTGACGATCAATAGTAACAAAAATCCCTTTTTCTCACCCCCAGGGTATGGAATCAGAGTTCTAGTCGCCAAGAGAGTCGCGGCTGATAAACTCCTGCATAATTATCACGAGAATCTAAACGCCGGTCATTAAATGCAGAAACTTTTCCCCCATCGGTCTTAAATTCGTAATGAATAATCAGCTCTTGGGTTTTTGTTGAAGGAGTGGGTAGAAATTTCTGTGGCAAACGATTGACGGAAATATATTATTTAGTACGAAAATGTTCAAGTATGGTTTATAATTATTTACAAAATTATTTACTTATGTCATAAATACAAAAGTTCGAGTTATCAGGTAACTCAAGGTATCTTGGCTACGATCCAAGGCAGCTTTCCGGTCCTCTTAAAGGTCCAGTAGTCGTAGAGAAGCTTTCCGAATATGAAAAAAATCAGGAAAGCTAAGACCGCGTTGAGGACGTCCAAAGGCTGTATCCAGTCACTTGGTATCGTGCAAATCGCTGTCCTCGTTAAATGTATGATCTGAGATACACATGGGAAAATTTAACAGCTGTGATCGATAAATGAATAAAAAAATCAATGAGCTGACAAGGAAATAAGAAACCGATTTTTCTTCGTCGCATGTTTTTTACATATCTATCAACAACACGCAGAAGGGTAATTAGAATGATTACTGTTTTCGTCTGGAGTTAAGCTCCGAGCTGGTACTAAAGTATGGAATTATTATGTAGATATTTAATACGCTTTTAAACGTCTAGAAAAAAATACAGCTGATTAAATACACGAGTGAAGAATACGTCTCGAGTGATCTTTTCAGCACACATGTCGATCGTACGAATAACATATTTTGCATGTTCTGTTTTATTATGTATATTCTATTTATTGAAGAGAGATTCTATCTTTAGACCGAATTCAGTCCAAGGCATGAGATATGAGATATAATACCTGTTTTTCGGAGTTTTCATCATTCTCAACTTTGGCACACGTTATATCGCGCATATCCTTGAACAGACTCGTGTGTTTCCTTAACAATTCCTGAAAATTCATTTATCACTTAGTGTAATTAAATCTCGCAAGAAAACGATGCCTTTTCTTCTCATAAAATTACGAACAACTCACTTGGAATCCTGGCGTAAAACTACAGTCGCATCGCCACGGATTTTTTCCCAAAAACACACTTGCAGCACCGCGATTTTGTTGCAGGGCATTTTCAAGTGCGTAAGGTGGTAGCTGAAAATATATTTTGATATAATAACCGAAAAATATGTCAGGATCTTCAGGCTTTGATACCAACATCTGTCAATCGATTTCCTCGCAGACTTATAGCTCGGAATTGATCGAGCCAAGCAGAGCCTTCGAGAATGGCTATTGATTCTACCTCGTTCTCGTCTAGATAGACGTCTTGTACCCTTTTGTAAACGGGATTCGTTCTCAGTGGAGATAAGTCATGAATCTGTCGAGAATATGTATATATGCGTGAATAAAATGTGTCCAGTAATTTTTATTTTGGTTATTTTTGGTCACAAGCTTCTAGGACTCGAGTCACTTTGATACTAGGGTAAGAAAAGTTGAGTAAACGTTTAAATCTCTCTGAAACGTGCTCTTCCACAGATCGTAAAAATTGTGGGATACAAACCACCTACAAAAATAAGCTTTTGTGTAAATGAAAAGCTTCCTTAAGATAATAGTCGGACTGTTTTTCTAGACCAAGATAAACGCTGATAAATTTCCACGTATTCACTTCATAAAATCCAATCTTCATTCTTTATTTATTATTATTTAATTTTCGATAACTTCTCACTTTTTGCCACCTATCGTGGTTGAAATTTATTTATACCGCACGAATATTACTCTCTTAAATTTCGATTGCCGGATACCATCGAAAATGGCGAGGAGCCATCGACCATTAACAATATCTTGGCTTCGCTCCATATTTTTATTCAGTAAAAACAAATTCTTCCAATGATCAAAAATAAAGCCCGCGTAACGTATTTTGCCTAAATTTATACAAAAGACTCGAGGTATACAAATAATCGCTAATAAAGATGAAACAAACCTGGTTTTTCGACAAGTATAGAGTAGTCGTATATTTTGGTAAAAATTTTGGCATCTCGGTGAAATTCCTAGAGCTGCAGTTCACCGTAACAAATACCATCAATTCCCATCGAGTTGCTCCTGGACTTCGACCCACGTATGATAATTTGCAGCTACATCTTTCAGTTTGCAAACATTGTTCGCGGAGTTCCTGTTAAGCGATAATTTTTCTTATAGTCTTCGACAGATCTTATTTAGCTTATTTTTTGAATTTTTTTTTCTTCAGGGATGAACTTACCACGATTACTTTTACCACTGGGATCAGGGGTCGATCGTAGTTCAGGACTGAACAGATCAATTTATCCCTATCTACGATGCGACTCGCGACCGGGTCGCTGGTCGAGTTTAATATCCACGACATTTCGGAAACACATTTCCAAGGGTTGCCTGTAATTATGCCAAAAGCTTAAGGACATTCGTTTAATCATACGGAAACTTGCGAATCACGGATTTAGAAATCTTCTTTCAAAAGTCTCCGTGGATAAAAATACAATGAGAAGAGATCATCATCGTCGAAGAATAACTCACCGGATAAGTATACGGCTTGCAGAGCAGGTCCTGCGAGTCCTGACGGATTTATTACTGATAAGACGTTGTTTCTTAGATCCAAGACACTGAGGACTGGCAACTTTGAAAAAGCGTCTTCGAGAAGATCCTCCAATTTCGTCCCGTTGAATGTCACGTTCTAAAGTCAAAGTCAATAGTTTTTCGTTTGATATGTTAATGCAATATGTACGGAAAATGTTTGTTGCTTCAAGTACCGAAAGAGAGAGAAAAAGGAAAGTTTATCAATAATTTATCGACTCACTTGAAGGTCTTTAGCCGTGCTTGGAAATGCAGTGGCTAAATGAGTCAAGTTGCTTTCAAGAATCGAGAGCTTTTTGAGAGCAGGAAACTTGGCTAAAAGTGCTTCCGGGTCGAAACTCTCTTCCGGCAATCTGCACAATGTTAGTATTCGCACGGTGTTCGATCTGCGATCGGAGAGAAAAGGACTTTATTTTATAAAACAGACATTGTAGAAATATTCCAATTTTTATAACTGGTGTTATATAATGAGTCAATATTTAAATACATAAAAAACGGAAGTTCTTTAGCCTCACCCATTATTCCATTCGTCATCAAGACCACCGGAACAAATTAAATGAACACTCGGAGCTTCCAATTCGCAATGATTTCTCAGCAAATTCACACCATCGTCATCATTCGTCTCAGAATATGGATCACAAGGATGTCTGCTGCATCCTGGTCCAATCAGCATCAGAAGAACGAGGATCCGTAGCCTGAGGAAAGCGCACAATTTTAATGATAAAATTCAACAAATCTGGTTAAAAACTGATAGAGAAAAAAATATTTTATAATTCATTTGCGTTTTTTCCTTCGCGTCATCGTCGAACGAATTGATTGACATTCGGTTTCGCAAGCTTGCGGTAAATGGACATTCAGACAGCTACTCGGTCTCGTCGTTTAAATATTAAGTGTGAGAATTGAAGACGTTGCGTTTACCTAAAACTGCCAGATGTTTCAACACATTTTATTTCATAACGAGAACCAAATATTGAACTTCGGAATGCTTCCGTACGTCTGTATTGTACATGAGCACGCTCCCAGAAAAGAACGATAATAACCGAGAATTATTTTCGTTCGTTAATTTGAGATACGAAAAGCTGAGTGCTTCCAAAATTGGTCGAGCACACGCGATAAAATCAATTTACGCGTGTTTAATGCCGTATCAAGGCATATGTCACATTGTTTGATTGCCACTCGAAATTTCAGAGAAATTGACATTGACCGAATTCACCTCCTGTTTAGAGTGTACTGATTACTCATCGATCTTTTATACCGGTATAGGTATGTTAATTCCTGCTATTTTTAGAGAGAAGCATGATCATTACCAAGTTCCTTCTTTTTTTCAAGGTCTAATTACACAGATACTGGCGTATTGACAATTTAACGCGTTATGCATAGTCAGAGAGTTTTATAATCAATTCAACCGGAAATTATTCAACTGGTTCCCTCAAATTTCCCGACATTCCCAAGTTTTCGTTTGACAGGAAATATCAATAAAAATTCGATGATTAGAGAATACTTGAAATCTCACTGAAAGTTAATGATTTCTCTTGAAAAAAAAGGTACACGACGCATTTTGCGCTCCTAAATCGACGATTCATTTCTTCAAGACCGTCCGACAGATTCAGTTAATTATTTATCAGATCGCAATGGTTCATAGAGAGAATTGGAATCTTTTCCATCAATGCAAATCAGGTTCAGTCACTCCATCACATATATTTTTATATTATTATACCGATGTCTAGTCGGCGAATGGTTATTGTGAAGCGATACTTTGCATAATAACGAATAGTAAACATGGAACGATGCACGTATGGGAACTATAGCTCATGCAAATAGCAACCTTATCTAATCTTTATCATGCTTTTACAATATAGGCTGCGGAATTGCCGACTATAATACCCGAATTCACGTGTGAATATAATTGTTAAATCCACCTAGATAATGTGTCTAAAAGTATTGTATATGGTCAGACAAATTCCATATGCAGGTTCAAATGTTTGGAAAAATTTCTACTTATAAAAATTCTAGCCCAAAGTTCACAGGTTCGATTTCACAGTCTAAAAGAATCAATGTTTTTTATTCTGTCTTGGAAATACCCACGTCACGTAACTGTGTACCTGTTATATACTATATGTAAACAGTTTAAGATCTGAAATACGAAACCTGTAACGAGAAACGTGAGAAGGATGATGAATAGAGTGATTTCGATGTTCAATCTAATTAATTCGTTTGCTACTATGACTGTTACATTAAAGACCCGAAAAATGTTTCATTCAATTCACGCGATTCGTGATAACAGATGTTCAAGATAAATTTAGTAATGGTTTTGAATGAAACCAGGTCGTTTAAACTTTGCCCTGATAACGTTGCAGAGCATCATTTTGTGTGTATACAGTTGAAGAAATTATACAATGAATTCAAGGCTTGATTTATTTCGTTGTAAGAGAGAGGACGTGTTTCAGAGTTTTCAAAAAACAATTTTGACGGTGACACGCTAATGGCCAAAGTCTACGCAAATTTAATTATAATCAACCAGTCAAGTTGCGTAAACGGTGTTAATTCAATTCCTTGAAAATATAATATATACCTTTACTAGGTACTGGTGAAAAATAAATTTGGTCAAAAATCAAGACTGTAAATCTATTACATAGTCGTGTTTTATGAAGAGGATGCCGCTGCCGTGTTTGGGGTAATAAAGATAGTAGAAAATCCCCAACTAGTAAAATAAACGAAGCGTTTTTGCCGGACACATTATTTCGTAAATAATAGATAAAATCATTCGGTTTTACTGAGCAAATAATCTAGAATCTAATTGAAATATGTATAGTTATCTCGGCTTTATAACAGACACAGATTTCCAAGTTAGAAAAGCATCGGTACACGGTGTAAACGCACGTGCAAATTACATGCTAATTGTCATATTTATGAAAACAAGACCAACTGACGTAACTAAAAGAGATATTATTTTAGTCTCTGCAGGTTTCTGTTCGGAATATAAAAACCGTAACTAGAAATCATTCGAAACTTGTATCCATAACAGTCAGGACTTTTGATTCTTCGTCAATTGTACAGGTAACGACAAGTACCGCTCATGCAGGTCTCACAGACAAGTCTCAGTTCTTGCACAAGAGATCTCCAACAAATAGACCAATAAATATCCCTTCTATATCGCGGCCTTTTTTTTTCACTAATATAATTACAAAATACCGAGCAGCGTATTTTATGGTACTTGAAAAAATGTATATCTTGTCCATATATCCATAACTTCGTAACTTATCGACGCTACGATTGATGCCACTACATAGGAGATATATTGGTTCATTTGCTGGTAGAATCTAACTATCTCGGATGCATTTTTTGAGGCAGTATGATAGCTTGAAGGTGATTAAATGGACTTCCAATCTAATTGAGTAATCATGCGTCGATTTTAATTTTCGGAGACTTCAGATTGCCGAAGTTCAAAAAATTGGTCGACATTCGGCGCGGGAAGCCTTAATATATTAGGCGGGCATTTGAGATATACATTATGTTAACAGCTAAAGCGGCTTATTTGAATAAACATATAATTGAGTCCGCGACTTAAAACATCATCGTAAAACTTTGTTGTTTGCTGATCGACTCTACTAAAGACGTCTACATACTCTGACTACACCTTGTACAAATAAAACCAAAAATCCGAGCCGAAATAAGCCCGCGGTGGAGCATCTCGATTATAATTCTTAAACAAACTCATTCTCTACTCACAATTGATCCTCTGTGTTCCTCGTGGTTTTCGTTATCGACGTTTTTTGCATTTCGAATTTACTTCAATTTTTTTCCTTCTCTTTTTATTTATTTATTTTGTTTCACCAGTTGTTTGGGAGCATCTATAAGCACCTGTATCGGCACTTTGATACTGATCGACGCTCCTTCAATCTCAAGAAAAACAAAGGCATGTGAGCTCGTAGTATTCGCGCTCCGAGGAAACGTCAAGCCGGGATATTCTCATTGATAAATTTTCGGACAATCTAAACGCGGCTGCTACTACGACAGCCGCATTTTATTACTCGCGGAGATGGTAGAACTACGTGCTTGCTTCCTTGGGCTACCCTAGAACCCGGACAAACTAATTCGCGTACAGTCAGACTAAGCTGGGGACTCCGATAGTCTCCCGCGCGCAGTCGCTCTCACCTGGCGACGGCGCACGGGTTCTTTTTCTGTACATACCTACGTATACTTATGTTGCTTCAGACACGACACATTAGACATATCCAACAGATATATAATAGGTCTATATATTAATATGCATGTTGCGGTCGTTCAAAGAGTCTTTTGCGCGTTGGAGAATCCTCGAAAAATTGAAAATTGCGATTCCTCGAAAAATATGTATATTCCGATATCAACTTTCGCGAACCCTTCATCATTCTATCAGAAATTCATCATTTTTTGATGAAATTGGCATTTCCACGTAGTTCTCTACGGTCATGACTATCATATTATCTCTTTTATGGTCTCAGCGCTAATCGCCGTCGAATTCGGGCTTAAAATAAAAGCGAAAAGAAGAGCAGAAGATCATGAGATGAATGAGCTATCATTTTGTCTCATTCTGGCTATAATAATAAGCCTATTCTGGCGAATTGTCGAGGCATTCATTGATATGATAAAAAATAGACAGTTATATTATATCGGAGTCTCATTTTATTAATAGTAGATAAAACACACATTCAAACATTTCATTCGCGGTGCGCCTCATTATATGCAACTCGAATTGCAGTTTAATTTTTCAACCACTGAGCGACACCGATGCTGTTAGACGGCGAATTTTCAAACTACTTTTGCCGCAAAGAGCGGGCATCTGTGGATACGAAATTTTTATTTGAACAACAATAAAAACTTTCGATTAAATCCCTGCAATTTTTAGGATGTTTTCATTTTCAGCAGACTTTAAAATTCACAATTCGCTGCGTTAAAAAATAGATAAATAAAATGTAGAAATGTTTAAAACGAATAAATTTTAATGAAACTCCAAAATTTTTACATTGATTTATATACAAAGTGGGTTCTGGTTGTAACAATGACAATGATAAATTAGGATATTAGGTATGAATATAGCTGGGGACTTAATTTGATCATATTAATATCTTCATTTCAAATAATTGAACGAAACAAATTTTTCATGATTTATAAATCACAGTATTATAAAACGTAAGACTTTTCAAACATAATAATAAACCGAGAAAGCCTTCACGTTTATTATTTTTCTCTCTTTAATGAATGAACACGAAAAATTTGATCCGAAACTTTGTTTTCATTTTGTTTTTGTTTTTTTTTTCCTGACAATATTATGGTGAACACTATTCAAACTTGTTATGTCAAACAAAAAATCTTCTATAATAAATAACTAATCGCAATTCAGTAATAGTAGACGAAGGCCTATCTGGTAGTAGCTGTAGCTATTTCTTTTCTAGATCTTAAAATGCTAAGTATTCATGTTATAAAAATATTTCTATTATGTTTACATGTCAACGATATTAGCTATTAAGTATTAACAGTAAATATTTACTATAGTATCGCGATTGGGTGGCAGGCAACGGGCAAATTTATTTTTCCAAATTTTTCTTCAAATGTATATTATTATTTTTTATTTATTTATTTATTTTTATTCATTTACTTATTTCTTTTTTTTCGTTTTTTTTTAAATTTTCGTATATTTTTACTCACCGAAACATTATAATACGTGGCGCCGGTACCAAATTTTTTTCATTCGCGAACAAAAATGATTAAACCATTAGATAAACGTAATTTCATAAACCGTTTTTCATTACTAACTAGTAAAGAGGAGACAAAGAAAAACAAACCGAATTATATAAATTATTATAAACGCGAGCTCTTGGTTTATATTAGATTATCTATAGATGGTGCGAGATCAGAGCTAGGAGTTTAATTCCTAAACGAAATTAATCCAATACCAAGAGACAATTAATAAATATACTATATTACGATAAGGAGAAATCATGGTATGTACGATTTTTAATACGACAAAAAATACGTAATCCCGGGATTACGCCAATAATAGCACATATCTGATTAATATTAACGATCGTATACACAACGCGATGACAGAACATGTTAAATTATAGCACGAGAAAACGATAGATATTTATTAACTAATTAACCGATTGCTCTTAGACCATTATAATAATAAACGAAGAATAAACCATATAAACGCCGTATTTTTTTCAATGACTGATGAGAGACCACCGATTATGATTATGATTATTATTATCATTATTATTATTGTTATTTATTTATTTACTTATTCATTTATTATTAGGTAATATTATTATTCCCCAGCTCTGTGGCCTGTATATAATTAAATTGCATAAATCGTATGATTTTTAATTATATAACTCGAAAATTCGATTCAATCTTTTATTTCCTTTAATTATTATTGTTTTTATTTTTATTTGTTTTATACGAAATTGTAGATGTCTTATTCAAACTATTTGATCTGTTAAAAGAACCCAAAAATATATTGTTGCGATTGTATAAGAAGTTAGTGCGATTTTCCAGAGTCACCCTATCCTCTTTTACGAAAACTTTTGAATATTTTAGTATTTTGAATTTTTTCGACATGTAAAACATACGTACATATATATATATATTATATTGTGTTATATTATATTATTAATATTACTCTTATACTAAGTCTATTCTATTCTTGTCATTATTATCTTATCATCAAATTTACTTCTATAGTCTATAGAGCACTAGATAATCATTGTTTGAGTAATGGTAATAATGTTATTCATTAGGTACACCATTTAAATAAATCTAAATCAGAGATCTTATACACTATGTATATACAAAGAAAATGGGAGTTTTTGTTATTCTTTTTTTTTTTATCAATTATTTAATTTACGAAACCTCGAGTTATTAAAATGCGGCAGTAATCAGCTTTTTGTTGTCTCCCAGCAACTCTACGTATTGAAATCTTTTAAAAGTTACCAAGTTCGTTCAAAGTATTTCCCATACACGTAGAGTCTTGGCGTTTTTGTACTTTTTCAAGTTTCTATTTGATGATTCAAGTTGGAAAATGTGATTGCTCAAATTTGTTAAAAAAATATTCAGTAACATAACAAATATGACAGGAAAAAACTTTGAACAAAATTGAGAATCTATTGAAGATGCTTGGGTTTACCGCTAAAAGTATTTTATATTTCATGCACTGACGATATAAAATTTTTTTTTCTTTCTTGCTCTGCGCAGTTACAACGGAGTTTCATACAGCGTTTACTGATAATGGTGTGCTATGTCCTAACGGTTTTTTCGATCATTAAATCCTGTATCAAAATAGCAGCTATATAAAGGCTCGACGACTTATAAAAAATGTATGAAATTATCAAAAAAGCGAAAAGACTCTATTGGCACAGAGATGTAGATAGATAAGATGGATATTTCTATCACTCGATAAAACTGGCTAGTTTCGAGCTACTCCTCTCCTTCTCCTGCTCATTCTCCAGTCATGACATGATTTTACATAAAGATACTGAAAATACAGATTGGTCATCGCAAATAGCGTCTATGCACTAAACGAGCCACTCATCTCAATTCAACTCCACTCCACTATCACATAATTATAAACTCGTCTCCAATTTGTCCAGATTTTATGTTAAGGAGATTTTCCTTTCGTTCCGGACTATACACCTTCGACCGCTACGATTATACTAGAATATTTCTTCAAGATGAACAGGCTCCGCGTATCCACGTGCCACCAATTCATCAGCAAGAGATATCACCTGGAAATAATTAAACAGAAAATATCAATTAATCTGCAACACTAATTCATAAATATTCCAAACTCATCATCATTATTCATTATCATTAATAAACCATGCATACCCCATGTTTCTGTATGTTTAGGTACAGGTTTATATGCGTGTCGCGATCCACATAGCTCTGTATTTGGGCTTGGACCACGACTCCTTGGGTTATTTGATGCACCAAGTCGAATGCTTCAGGCTCCCAGGCTCCTGAATAGAGGAAAGGTAATAAGCTCTGATTAAACATGAATGGAAAATCGAACTTCCTGATAATTTTCGAGATCTGGAAGTCTGCCAAGTTTTAAGTCTCTAGAACTCACAGTCTGCTATCTTCAAACTAAATTCGATCATTTTCATCTAATATGGGGTTGAAATAGTTTCAATTTCTTACCATTTTTTGGTCGAATATTAGCCACGAATACTTCTATGGCTTGGAAAGGTAAGGTAAGATAATCATATCTGATTTTCCTCATCTCAGAGCTCTTGAATATCCAAAATCCGCCGTGATCTATAAGACGGACTAAATGCTTTTCCCCACGAGGGTCTGGCTTTTGAATATAAACTCTGACCCATCTGTCGTACCATTTTCCAACAAAGACCATACCCTCTGGAAAGAAATAAAAATGGCTAGAATAATTTTCAATCGCTAATTAAAAAGAAAGAAAAGCCAGACGATTTCTTACTCTCGAGCTGATCAGGAACTGGAGGTGCATCTGCTACGGTGTTATAAAGCTGTGTCATATTCTGATCTAAAATACGAAGAGAAGGATATGACGGATGAGTGGGTAGATGTAGGAAGAGATGGTTTGGTTCCATAACTCTAATAACTGTAACGTCATTGTTCATTCCCTCGACAAGTTTGAGTTGCATAACTTCAGGCACCCACGGCATTTCCTCTGGTTTTTTTAGGAAAGAAACCTGCTCTAAAGTAACAGAGGGATATTTATTCTCCGGAAATTTCTGCCTTATCATATCCAAAGCAGTGCGTATTCCTTTCTGTGAACCCTCTATAGCGCAGACTTTCATCTTGTTAGTTTCAGGGTGACGTTTTATCAGGATATTAACTTGCCCCTTGGCCTTTATACTCTGTAGAAATACACCGTGGCGGCCTATCAAACGGCCGATCAAATTCTGAGGTAGAACAAACTCGTAAACTGCTGGACTATTGCCGCTGATACTTCCTCCTGTGAATAACATAATTAAACATTTTCAAATCCAATTGAGTTATGAATCAACTCTCAGTCAACCCAAAACTCCATCTTTGCTAAAGTTTATCACCTTTTCCGCTGTCGCTGCTCCCCTCGCTTCTTGCTTCGTCGCTAACGCTGCCATCAAGAACGCCAGAGACTGGGCTATGGTTGGCCGAATCTCTCTCGGAGCCTGCCCTTTCCTGTATTTTAATTTCGTCGATAATAGTGTCGGGTTTTGCGTTCAGATCCTCCGAGTGATCGAGCATTTTGGTTAGCTGATTCCTGACTGTATGTTTGGCTGTTTCGTAGGGCGATTTTGATCTTGGTTGCGGAACAGATTGCTGTTGTTTTTGTTTCGATAGGGAATCTCTGGAGATTATTGTTTCAGGCAATTTTACTGCCGGTTGAACTTCTTCTTCTATGTCTGCAGTCATTTCAACGTCTTTGTACCAAGCGTCAGGATCGCTACTAGCGATTGATGTAATCGGTGTAACGGAAAGAGTAGCGGGTTGTCTTCGCTGGGGAATATCCAGGCTTTGGCTGACTTGTCGAGGGCTACAAGCAATCTCGATTTTTACCGGGTTCGAAGTGGTCGATGTGAACGACTCGTCGAAATGAAACCCTGAATCGTTTAGACTGTGGATTTCTTTAGCCCTTTTTGAACGGCTGTTCTTATTTGAACCGCTCTTTCCACCTGGGTCAGCTCTGTCTGCTCGGCGACGCTTGTACCACAGCAGACCTAGGATCAACGCAAATGCTGGTACTGTCCACTTTACTAGTTGGATGCGGGGCGATGACATCGCGCAAGTCCACGGTAGCAACTGTTCCTCGAAATGAAACAAAACTGAAAATGAAGAGAAAAATTAAATGTTAGTATTGATTTTTAAATTAATTTCAGTTCATTTCTCACTGTTAAATATTATTTTTTTTTGTTTTGAGAAATTGAAATGATAAAAAAGATTGCAAAAATGTAAGATTCATAAAATCGTATTCATTGATGAGAAATTTTATAGTTCAAGCAATTTTAAAAATCAAATGATATACTATTTATCCATGTGTTTGTTGAACTCGGCTTGTCGCAATTTATCGATGTTAAATCGTAAGTTAGTCTGTTATAGATTCGATTTGATTTCGGCAGACTTTCACCGCTCGCGGAATAATGAGAACATGAGTTAATAAACTAAATGAGAAGAAGAAAGGCCGATCGGTTTATTGTATTGATATCGATTTCGTAATGAATATGTTATTATAGATATATTTACTATTTCTACATATACCTATATACACAGCGTGAGTATAGTACATTGGTATGTATTACGAAAAAATTGAATGAGAAAAAAAATAGGAAAAAAAAATTAACCGAAAGTAGCATATCACTGTTGTAATTGGGGCACGAAATTTCTCCTGCTTATCTATCGAACGTCTACTTATAGTATCTGACGAGATTATTTATGGTATTTATTTCCTTTAGGTATACTCTTTTCTGGTTTTTTCTTTCATTTTATTTTCTTGAAACTTATATACATCATTTCTATTCTATTATTACTATATTTAACCCCTTTTTTTTTAATAACAACCTGACTATATACCTGACAAAAGAAAAAAAACGGACTGCGATAATTCGTCACATGAGAAAACTCTCGTGTGTATCAAATGTGGGGTATCATTAAATTCGGTCGAATTCTTAAAGAATAAATATTTTTTCAATATTTAGTTTCAATCGTGGAATCAATATCTCTCATTCAAAATTCTAAGCATTCATTAAGTACAGCAATTTTGTATGTATATATATATATATATAGCTGCACGCAGAGAGTGATTGTAAGTGCGGAATGATTCAACGGCATAACGTGAAACCTCCAAACGCAAACCATCGGTATAATAAATCTTTCGAGGAAACAGCTGTGCGAGTATTAAGTCGCGGCAACATCTACGCACGTATGGTATCGAGTATATTACGTATTTATGAGTACATGCATTCGTGTACGTACACGTAAACGTAGCTTCTTCAGCTACCCGGAACAGGAATAGGAATAGGTAAAGCGTGGGTGTCGTGTGCGTGAGGATACACTTTTAAAGTTCGCCACTCCGCACCACGCTGTCGAGACATTTAACCACGTGTAACGAGGTCACACAGTGAATAATAATAATAATAGTTTTGCAAAAGAGAAGAAAAAAAAACAAAAACAAAAATATATTTTTCTGTTTCCGAGAATAGTTGATTATTAGTTAATTAATCGATATAATCACGCGTCATTAGGAATAATGACAATCGCCATTATATTATACCTCGTGTGTGAAACGATTTTGAAATATAGATAATAACACTTAGATATAGTTAGAAGTTACGTGAAAAGCACGTGGCAAGGCCGAGAAACTAAATTCACTGTAGTATCGGAAAGCAGCTAATCCGAGAGAAAATTTGGGTGCCGGCAATCTACGAGCGCTTGTAATAGTAGAAGTGTATACAGGAAGCCGTAGGGGTTGGCTTTTACAATGATATTTTTCATTAGTCCGCAATGGTATATAGAAAATATTTGGCTTATTTGGGGTAAATAACTATTAAGTTATTTCACCAAATTTTCAACCGTATTTCTACGCACGAGAGATAGAGAGAAAATTTATAAGAGAATCGATACACTGTAAAAGCCTGTTACACTGATTGCAAATAATTATCATTGTATCTGCAGTGTATCAAGCGATAACGATAAAACCCCAGAGCGATTATATGATCATATGTATTGAATCATCAATCAATATATTATATTGTAAGACAGAAAAGTATTTAAAAAAATCTCGAGGCAATTACGTAGCTGAGATTATGTTTCTTCCACATTGTAACTACATATACACGTACTTATTGTTATCAATTCGTTTTGTTACTTTGCAATATTGTTTTATCGATATATGTATATGTATATATACGTATATATATTTTCTTACGTAATAATTGTAAATAGCACAACTAAATTGAACAATCGCACATATTTATCAGTTTAAAAATATTATATTCAACAACTATCATCTATATATCTACAATATATACTTAGAAGCATGAGATTCTTCGCCCTGCGGTTAAACATGCTATAGGCGGTGAATAATGATAATTACAAATCGCCCGTTGACCATAGACAACGAGCTTATACAAACTAAGTACAAACGAATAATAATAATAATAGATAAATGATAACGACGTTTCGAAAATTTGAAGAATTTCAAGATTTCTTAAACTCACAATACCTGTATGATAATATAATAATATAAAACAATATTGGTAACTAGTAAATCGTTCAGCAAAAGATATGTAGGTACGCATTAGAAACACGGTATCGCAAAATATATTTGACATTGATTTGATGGTCAGATCATCGATCAGATCAAACACGTCCAGAGAGAGAGAAAGAGAGAGATAGAAAGGGAGAGGGGGGGGGGGGTTCAATGTGTGATAAAATTAATAATCTATTTGGGGCGGCGAACCGGGTCCAAAACCCTCGTAATTATTAGTATATAAACAGCTGGACGTTTTGTGAATCTTGATTACGATTTTCGTCGAAAATACAAGAAATAAAAGAAAAATATAGAATCGTTCGTCACATGTGATGTAAGTGCGATTCAAAACAACGAAACATATGACACAAAAAATGAAATAAAATTTTTTTAATAATAAACGTACACGAAACCATCACCCAGCGCCGGCTGTACAAACCTCCCGAAGATGTATATTCGAACTACACTAAAGGTTATCGTTAATGTTAAACAGAGCGAACACGACCTCTCTCTAGGCATAGGATAGTATGTATCGGCTTCTAAATACGTAGTTATTTACACTTTTTTTCCATCCTTTGACAATATATATTGAAGTCAGAAGGGAGATACATACCGTCGATATTATAATCTAAATAGCTTTAAGATAAGCAACAAAGAACGGAAAAGTTTGTTGTTCGATGAGTATCACAATATTCAATTCATCACTATTTCACGCACGTGAAACTATATGACATAAAACAAATAATATATCTAGTTATGTAAATCGCGGAAAAATCATGAATTCGGGGAGGTAAATCGTATGGTTTTATCGTTTGTATAAATTCTGTATCGCTCGATGAATTTAAAGAGTCGAAATCTGGTCACATATGGAAATTTAGCGGGTGAACTTACCGGGCGGAGATCCATGCTTACGCGGTATTTCTACGCAGGTGGGTATGGATATATATATAAATCGCTGGTTCAGATTTATTTATCAAACCGGAAACGCGGGGTTGTCGTAGGTACGGGAATGTTTATTTCTAATATGAATATAATCAGGTTTTGAGAATGCGAACGATACGCAATGAGCTTCTCAACTACAATAACATATCTCGTCGTCGTCCAGGAATATAACCCGCATTGCGAGAGGTGCGGCAACAGCAACGCAAGTCCGGTCTTACACTACTCTCTCTCTTTCTCTCACTGCGCGCGGGGAACTCTGTAGTCCGTAACTGCACGTGGGGCACTCTGGACTGTCCGGTTCTCCGATCGACGCATGCGCACGCGGAACCACGAAAGCCACGCGATGTAATACATTTGTATATCCCGAAGAATACAGATAATACGTATACCTATACCTGAACTGGCGAGCTGCGAAAAACGAATTATCGCATTCTGCAGTATACACCGTGTGCCTGAATGAAACCGTATCATTTTTTGTCGTCTAGAGTTTTTCGAACACTTTCTTTGTTTTTGAAGAACAAAAATTAGAGTTCCTAAGTCATATTCGACGCTGGAAAATTGTAGCATTTCTCGACAATTCTTGCGAAGGCGAATGTCTCGGAAAAACCAGGTATCTATGCCTACGCGATTCGGGGGAAAGGCACAAAGGAACATGGGACGGTTTTCCCCCCGCATTGTTATTGTATAGACATAGGGCACGTCTGCGTACCTACTCCCGAAAGCAATTTCCCGGTGTTGCAGCGGCAGCAGCTGTTAGACTTCTACCTAATCCCGATTTCTTCTCCTATATACCTAGTCAGATTTTTCAGGTAACAAAAATTTCCGATTCTTCGACGTAGACCGGCGAAAATATGTGATCAAATTTCAAGTTCGAAAACTTTATATTATACTCTGTGTATTCATGTTGAATTTTGATTGTCTTTTCGTGGATGTTAATCAGACTTTTTCACAAATCGATTTATTTCTTACTATACTCGTTAACACAAATCTAAAATAACTGCACTTAATTGAGAGGCAGAGGCGAGGCCCGGAATAAATAAAATAAATAAGAGACGAAAATAAAGTAACGAAACCAAACCGGTAGCTGCGGTATTATAGGTATGTAATAATGTATACTCTCGTCGGTCTTTCAACCACGTTTCAGATCACATCACCCACGATTCGACGACCGTTTCTTATTCTTTATGGTGGGGGAGTAGACAGGTACCTATAGTCCAACTGGGTTAGACCCTGGGGGAAACTTCCTGTATACTATTTTTGTTTTTCTTCAAATTAAAAACGAAAAAAATAATAATTTTTGATATCGATGCATTGAAAATTCAAACTGACACACGGTTAGAGAGTAAAAGAGGAAGGACAACTCTAAATAAAATACGTCCGACTTCCGAGATAAAAACTTGGTGAATAAACCTAATTGGGTTATCAACATGAACCAGAAGGCCGAGTAGTCGGAGAAGGCTACGCTATCATTGTGCATTAACGTAAGCTATACACTAACGTATCTGATTCGAGTTCGGAAAGGCCGACGAGTGAAGATTATTGAAAACTAAAAATGTTTTGGTGAATTATGTATTTTCGAAAGAATATAAATAAATGAATGAATACTTCTATTTTTATTGATATTTTACGATTGTCATTTTGTTTGTAATTGTAGTACTTCGGCCTGAGATTCCTTAAATCGAGGTAAAATGAATTTCTCGCGAAAAGTTTATTTGGGATGAATGATCCTGTCCGATGAGTCACGACATACACATACATACGTGAGTTTAAATTCAGAGCACAGACATAGGTATATTATTGCCTGTAAGTTGTATGTTAGTACGTAGATACGAACGGTAATATGATCAAGTACCTACTTTCATAATTTCTTTGGACAATAGAGAGCGACATAGAATGATCACGAGTATAAATACACGAGCTTATAAAGACCGACGAGATGAATAAAGACTGAAAATGTTAAATCCCGTTTTTCTCATTTTTATTCCGTCTCTAGCTAGACGGGTGTAAAAATAATAACAAAGACAGCTCTGAGACGCAGATAAAACTAGCATGTAATCGTAGTTCAATAAATTAGGAAAATATATCATGGGAGTTGGCCCTTCTATCTCCATGTCTCAGTCTTTTTCTTCCTGAATTCTTAACTTATAAAATAACACATATAATCGGCGAACGGAAATATGTACGATTAGCAGCGTGGCGAAATCCCGATGTTAGTTAATCGATAAAATATCAATGAAATAAGTAAGAACGTCTAACTTGACAATAAATGTAAAATAGGATCGGAATTTCCTCTATATTATGTCAGGCAAGATTTAAGCCACGGATAAATTCCGCTAGCCAAAGGGCGTATGGAAAGAAAAATGCCGCTGCCTCCCAGCCTGGTACGTGATGAGAGACCAGGCAGCGGCGATGTGCGTTAACAGCATGGCAAATAATTTCACCGATATTACTCACCAAATATTCGATCAAACACGCCGCAATTTATTGTATCTTGACTCACTTATTATTCCTCACTTATTTATCCACTAATGTATTAACTGGCGATTATATTTACGCAAATTTATACCGCCTTCCCACGTGCTTCACAATGTTTTCTTACTCGACTGCGATTGCAATATGGCGGATACGGTCTGATCCAGCTCGGCCACTATGTACTATGTTCGTTCACCACGAACGTCGCAAAGATTTTCTAGTGCTGCCGCCTCAACTACACATCGCGGACTTACCGCGGAATTCTAACATCGTCGAAGGGGTGGGGGATATCATCGTGCCTCGTAGCGGTTTGGGTCAGAAGCCGAGGGCGATCGGTCGGTTACCGGATGAAAACGCGGAGCTTATCTCATGGTCGACCTGTTTTACCATGATTCTTATATCGACGGTGAGAACGGTCACGGAAATACGAGTCCTTCGAAAATATGATGAAAAGATGAATGGTGACAAGATTATGGAAAGATAATCGAGATGGTCTGCTGTGTCAAGTCAGGTAATAATTAGGCGGTTTTTTCCTGTGGAGGATAGTTTCGTAAATAATCTTCGATGAATTGATGGATGCATTCCATACCCCTATCGTTATAATCTCTTATTTGGAAATTTCAATAAATTAGATTAGGATGATAAATTGTTTGTTGTTTTTAACCGCAAGTGGCGCTAGTGCGTGGACAATAAAAGGATCATCTATACCCATACTAACTGACTAATGCCTCTTAGTCCTAATTTTTGGCGCCGAGACGCTTTTTTCCGCGCTAATTTCCAGTACATCGTTAACTACCGTGCAGAATTATGCAAGTTGTAAAAAATTTGCGTCTCATCTCTCGTCTCGCAGGTTTCAAATTTGGTGAGGCTACTGGTGAGTTTAGACAACAAAAGAGTGCCGTGATAAAAGTAAGTCAGTTCAGAAATCGAGTCACCGCGCCGGGTTTATTTGATATTGAGTGAATTACGCATCATATTTTCCGAATTTTTTGCCATTGAAACATTTACCGGCATCCTACTTGGTTAAAGATGTCGAGATTCGATCATCGTAATATCTATTCGATAAATATTAATAGGTTACATCGGTTTGGACGGGATTTTAGCAAGCGGGGATTTCGGCCCGGGGGTACCAGTGGGGGCGCGTTAGAGCTACTTTATTATAGTTTTATCTTTTCTTTTACGCTATTGGTAGTAGTGTCTGCATGGCGGATAACGGTTGCATTATCCCGCCGGAACTTTTCTCGCGATTATCGTCACACAGATATGTAATAATCAAGTGATTTTCTATACCTAGATGTGTTTGTACGATCCGATACGCGATGAATATAATTGAGTATCAGTTAGTGAGTTACGGTTGTTCTTATTCTCGTGTTTATCAATCGCATAAAAGTGATGGAAGCAAGTTCGGAAATCAGTTAGCGTCTATTATGGCATGACGTCCGGTCCATTCGATATAAGTGAATCGTGCATCATATTATCCGATTTTTTGCTATCGAAACATTTACGGGCATCCTATTCAATTGAATATGCCAAAATTCGATCACCGTAATATCTATTAGATAAATAATAATAGGTTGCATCAGTTTGGGCGGGATTTTAGCCGGCGGGGGGTACTAGAGGGGGCGCGTTAGAGCTTCTTTATGGAAGTTTTATCTTTTCTTTTACGATATTGGCAGTAGTGTCTCCATGGCGGATAACGGTTGCACATATCCCGCCGAAAGTTTGCTCGCGATTATCATCACACAGATACAATAATCGAGTTCTTTTCTATACCTAGATGTGTTTTTTATATAACTATTAACGAACGTCTACGCGATGGGTATAATTGAGCGGCAGTTAGTGAGTTAGGGTGGTGCTTATCCTCATATTTATCAATCGCGTAAGTGTCGAGTGAAAAAATGGCGTGCTCCCTCGAAACTTGTAACGGTTTTATTTCATCATCGATAAATCTTGATAAAATCTTGATACGAATATTAGTATTTTTCGATTTCATTTATCGCTTTCTCATTCGAAGTTCGATTCGTGAGGAGTGATCATTTTCTACAAATTATGGTAAGAAAAATATTCTCATTATTCGCAACAAGTGGAAATTCACTTCGCGACTAGCTTGGGTACACATATATCATGATCGAGGACCGGCAGACCTCATAACGCCATCCCTCGGTGTTTTCATATATTTCTTTCTTTAGTTATACATATATCATTCGGTGAACATGAGTCCCATTCGCTATAGGTATATTAGACATAGATTTACCCTGCGACATTTTTTTTCGGTCAACTATTATCGCATACATATTTCAAAAATTGATATTTTCATTTAATATCGTGCCAATCTTTGTATTTTCGATTATTTCAAAGCTAAGGAAAAAATCCATCACGTTATCCGCGCACTTTATTGTCTTCAAACTTTTTTTGAGATATTTTTTTTACAAATTTGATGAAAAATCCGTGTTTTATATTTCGTACAGTTCAATTGTCTGTGAAAAAAATTTGTCTTATTTCCGATATTTGACAAAATCGAGTTAGGAGCGGAGAGTATCTATAGCGGTAGATGTATAATTTTTTTTTTTGCACAATCGCGATATTGAATATCCGTAAACACGATAAATATACAGTTTTTTGAGTGATACTACCCTCAATCTGGAATATAATACAGAAGTGAAGTGTTCGTAAAATTCTACTCGCAAGATGTGTAATATAATCTAGCTTTTCAGTGTTTCTCAGTTTAACCACTCAGAAATATAATTCAGCAACGAAGTGCTTTTGGTTCGACCCGCCACTCCGGAATATGATATAGCCATGCAGTGTTTCTAATTCTACCCCCTTCCGTCTGGAATATAAAGTATCAATGCAGTGTTTTTAATTCTCCCCCCTTCCTTCTGGAATATAGAATAGGAATGCAGTGCTTTTAATTCTACCCCCCTCCTTCGGGAATATAATACAGCTTTTCAGTGTTTTTCAGGTTTACCCCCACCCTGGAATTTAATTCGGTGATGAAGTGTTTTTAATTCTGCCCCCTTCCTTATGGAATATAAAATATCATTGCAGTGTTGTTAATTCTACCCTCTTCCTTATGGAATATAATATAGCATTATTGAAGTGTTCTCAGTTCTACGCCCAATCTATAATATAATGCAAAAAAGTGCAGTGTTGAATAAATTAAACCCGCAATCAGGAATATAATATTATTGTCGCAGAATTTATAAAAATACCCCTTCCTCCCCCACCAATAAGGATTATCCCCTGATTTTCATCATATACTGCAGTAGAAGCGGTCCTTCCGTTCGAGGCGATCTTCTACCGTATCCTGGATCAAAAGTGGTGAGTTTTACATTCGATTATAATATATGTATTATAACATGATATTAATCCCTCAGCGAGCTACATCGTATTATAATTTCAATTCCCTAAAATGAATACGAGTCACCCAGTCTTTGCCATAGAATAATATTTCATGTATCTGTTTATCTTGATTCTCTGTTAGAGAATCTAAAACTATACATATATCCAATGATTACATTACCTCGAGGATACATCACGCATAATAGTTTTTACCATCACAGGTTTTTTTCTATTATCATCTGATTGAACGCGCGCCTTTATACCGACAATAACACACCGCGGTAAAACAGATTTCACCAGTAGGTAAAGCTGCACGCCTTACTTTTCTTACCGACTGATGGCAATTCTTTTATCATCGATTGAACCTTTTTGTTTTCACCGCCAGGTTCGAATAACTATCAGTTTTTAGTTCCGACGTAGTATTTTTCTGCGTTTTAGCGGAAATACTGAGATTTATCGTCGGGTTTGTAATTTTTATACCGTATTTTGAATAAATCGGGGATTTCTGTCAAAGTTTTGAGATCGATGAAATTCCTGATTCAAAAAATCTCGTAGTTTTATCAGTCACGTGTCACCTACGTATGAATACACGATGAGCCTGTTTTCGTTACATATTCAGAGAGAGCGTGAGCGAGAAAGTGAGAGAGAAGATTGCGTGTAGCATGTTCGATTACCACACAAAGTTGTGCGGTGTGGGCTGTAATAAACATGCTAATTGAACTGCGATTTATATGCACATATATTTTCATACCTGTTTTATTTCTTTGTCGGTCCGATGCCCTTATATGCAACGTCTCCCCGACCGTTCAACTCTAATTATCGTTCCAGAAAATTTTAATTCATCCTTTAATTATCGAACATTATCTATAGAAAAAATTCTAACAGAAAAGTAATGGAATCGATTTCTTTTTTCTTTACATTTGGTTTAAAAAAATCATCAATAATTCCAAAAGCCCGATTTTAACTAGAAGTTATAATTTCAACCATATATAGAAATTTCACGAATAAATTCATTTCCCGAACTCGATCTTTGCCTCGAAGAATAAATATTTAATAACGTAATCGACAATCTCGGCGTCTATCTCGCTTCATGATAATCTACATTAGAATTGAATGCGTATAAGTTTTTATTAGCAGCGCGGTACTTGCGGTGGGCGTCGCGACGACGCGGTAACACCGACGCAATATAAACCCGAAGGTCCTTAGTTTGTTGCACTCTGTAACTATAGCGCGGCGTATCATTATCGCGAACGATTAATTCCCGGGAATATTTAAACAAATACTCAGATTTATAGACGTCTTTCTCTTATCTCTATTAAAATAGTCTCCCTTTTTTTTTCGATTGTTTATTCGAAATAAAAAAAAAACATCCCTAATTTTACTCAGCGAAGATTTTCTGGTCTTTTAGTTTATTTTTCGTTCTGATATCCACCCCAAAGCGTAGACATAGTTATTGCAGAAAATTGTAAACCCAGAACCAGGAGGTGTAGTAGGTATACAAGGTTCCCCGGCGCCTCGAGGTTGCAAACATCCTGGTGGCGTCGTCGCTGGTAGTAGTGGAGTGGAGTGAGCTGAGGGAGTGTCTGGGTCACCCCCTTTCGCGTCTGTACTTCTGTCTGCCGTTTTAGTTGGGGTTCGCAACCCCAGTTCAGTTCCCTTGGTATTGGATGCACACAGTCTAGCTGCTGCTAGCAGGTTCTTTCCCGTAATCGATAAACCGTAAACCGTAGCCGTAGCTGCATCGGGTCGTTCCTAAAAAAAAAAAAGAAAAAGAAAAAACTTATACCACTGATATAGGCGTGGTGATTTTTTTTTTTCTAGCTTCACGAATATATATGTATCTAAATTCGGAGATAGAAATTTCGCCGATAAATTAAGGAAGAGTGAAGTTAATAAAACCAATAAAATTAGCCAGGGAAAAATTCTGTTTCCTAATTATTATTAACGAGTCTACGGAAGCTAGAAATCGCCCACGCGATTTATATCCCAAGGTGCAGACGCATGTAGTATCTGATTTTGTCGCGTGCTGCGGAGGAAACAACAATGCATAATATACGATAGAGATCTCTACATGCATTAAAGGGAAGGGAAACACTTTGCATAAAATTTAGACCAAGTTTATCTACTGGGGCGATAATTAATGAGAGAAATGTTTATTTTATTTCGATTTTTGCGACCGAATGAATGAATGCAATGTTAAAGTCTATATATTATACTTAAAACGTTTTACACGTGTTAGACAAATTTTAATGTACGTATACACGCGTGTATGTCATTTATGCTTTGTTGGACGGTAGCGCAATCCTTTATCAACGTGACGGTCTCTTGCACCCTTCTCATCCTCTCGCGTACATACAAAGCGAGGTTCTAGAAGCAAGCAGGGGAGGATTAGTGGATGAAAGGGGGGTCGTCTGGTGGAGGGGGTGTCTGGGTCAATCCCCTCCTGTGCAGTCTGGGGGTTCCCAATCGCCAGAACATTTCCCGGGGTTCGCAAAACCAGAGCGTATATATTTTTACCGGCAAAAAAGAAACGATCAAAAAAAAAAAATTAGAAGATCTTTCCGTCTTTTCTTCTCTGCAAATTTTTCTCGCAATTATTTTTCAATCGTATCAGAGGATTTTCCGATATCTAGATACACATACGATGATAATAATATATATATATGTATATATATGGGAAGTGGATTTAGGTTCCGGACTAAAAACCGCGGTGCAACAAACTGACTCGCTGCTGCAGCACCAGTGAGTCAGGAACGCGCGTGAGTCAGACATCGATTCGAAGCAATTCCAGGATTATCGTAGTGGACAATCTTGGCGCCATTTAGTCTGCCGTTGACTCACACCAGTTCTCATCGTAAAATGCGCAATGCGAACGTATACCTACCCACGTTGCTCCTCTTCGACATATATATATACATATATGTATCTTGAGACAACTATAATGTAGATATATCTTTCGCTTTTTCGATACAAACTTATTTCAAGATCACATTTAAAAATAAGAAAATAAACTGCGGGAAAGAAACCTGCAGAGGTGCGATCGACGAAGCCTGAGAGAAAGAAAACCAAAAAAAAAAAAATTGCAGTCCATGATATTGCGAACATAGATATGTGTGTCTATAGTATGAACGAGGAAACGTTACTTACTCCGCGACTATTTTACGAGGCATTAAAACGCCGTTGGCAAAAGTAGTAAAAGTAGCAGTCGTAGTAGCTGATTTAAAAAAAAAAAAAAATGGCATAATTGGTTCACTGGAGCGGTGCCCCTGTGCCCTTGAGTGGGAAACTGTGGTCCCCTAAAGGTTGTCGTTGCGTTCTGTTCTTTTCTGGGCTACGTTCGTTGGACAGTGCTGCTGCCTCTATCCAGTTCTTATGAACTTATATACGAAGAAGTTTAACCGTGTATACGGGTCCGTCCAGGGGCTCGACAACGTCGGCTGCAGTACCCCAGGTAAAACTATACGGTAGGCGATACTCCGCTGCACTCGGCTCAGCCCATCCGGCAGCAGAAAGGCGGCAGGGCAGGCAATGTTGAACGAACGCGATATCTGCACCAACAGCAGCAGCAGCAGCAGCTACCAGGCGCCCGGCAAAACGCCGAGAGCGTTCACCCTGTCTGGTACAACGGCCCTGCAGCGTTTCTCAAACTAAATCGGCGAGGGGGGCGAGGGGGGGTCGCGCCAGAGAAGATCGCGGAGAAGAACAGTTCGCGGGGGGAAAGAAATGGAGCAAAGCTTCTCCCTTTTTTTTCCTCCCAACATTTTTTTTGTTCCGCAAGTTTTTCGCAAAATGAAAATTCGGGTTCCTCCGATAAATATTTCGTCGTTTTTTTTTGTTTTTTTTTGTTTTGAATTTGAGGGCGGGGAGGAATTAAAAAACGTATGAATCAACTAAGTCGCATGGTTCGCATACTTATCATCTCAGAGGCTGGTATACTTTGCAGCACAGTCGTCGCTTAGGTATATTAGTATGCGCTTTGAGAAGAAGATTCTCGAGGGCTATCGAGATATCTTGTGCGGGTTGACGTCCCCGGAATGCGCCTCAAGATATCCGAGGATTTCCGAGGGCAGCCGAACCTAAACGTTCGTTCGTTATAGTTCGCATTTGCGAAGTTTACTTACTCTCTCTCTGGCTCTCTCGGCTAACCGAGAACCGCATCTCTGGGACGCTGCTGCAGCTCTCTGCATTGGCACAACGGTCATCGAGTTCGACGTACTCCTCTCTTCGCGCTTCACGGCTCCGTGGCTCCCTCCACGTATATACCTACTTATATGTACAATTTTACAGGAATGACTCACTCACTCACCCGCGACTTACTCGGGACGATATCATGGGAATGAGAGACTCGGCCTTGACCCTACGGCTTGAAATTAATTATCGACATCCAAATAATGCCAATTCTCTCGTTCTTCAATTTTGAGATTGAAATTAGATATTATAAATATCGAAAAAGGAAAGCTCGCGTCTGATCTAGCAGTAAAGAGAAAATAAAACAAAAAATATTTTTAGCAAGTGGGAGTGGCAGATTTTTCCTGCCTTAACTGTCGTAAGTAGTGTCATCCGTTTTGGGTCAGACGAAGGAATACCGTAGCCGCGCGACTTATTTTTATTATAAAGTATCCATGGCTCGGTATATTTTTACGATTCTTTTTGTTTTTTCTTTTTTATTTAGCCTCCATTTATTTCGAGGAAAATAAAACGGTGCGTAAAAGAATTTCGAACCATTTTTTCATTGTACCAACAATCGTTATCGAGTTGTAGATGGAATTTTTCAATCTGTGAAAGAGCTCGCGGGATGAAAAAAATAAATAAAACAAGACAAAACGAGCGTAAGAAAATCAATTGGAAGATTAAAACTACCGTATAGAAGTACCCTGCGGGAAAAAATAACATGTGGTAGAGAGAAAATGAATCTCCCGTTGTTGTTTAGGCACTGATGTAGTCAACGTCATTGTAGTTCAAAGATTGTTGTACTCGTCGTTTGAGTTCAATCTTTGTCAAGGCTATTCGCTGTGCGAACTCGTACTTATATGTATATACATATACCTACGTACTATGCAACAAAGACTACGTGGCGTGTTGTCGCGGCGCTTATAGCTATGGAGGAGAGGCTGCATCTTAATTACAAAACTTTTCACCGCCACCGTTCTGCGGGAATAATAAATACAGTTGGTGATCGAATTATCTCAACTTCTCTTCTTCAATACCATTATTCTTCGTAGAAAATAAAATCTCTTCCGCAATTTCGAAAAAAAAAATTTTTCATCATATTTCTCGTCTCGTTGAAATAATTTTCATATTTTTACTCGAATATAAAAAAAAATGAACAATCATCTTTCTTTGAAGAATAAAAATAAATAACAAAACAAACGTGGGTATACGTATAGGTATACCCATATATTGTAGGATGAAACATCGTATACAGTGAGATAAGTATATTTTTAACGGCTGCAGCTGGAGCAAGGTTATTGGGATCGTGGATGGACCATGCAGTGCGTATCTTCTGCACACTGCCGCACCTCGCGTTGCACGCGGTTGCGTTCGAGCGAACGAACGAACGAACGAACGAACGAAGGAACTGAGGAACGAAGGAACGGTTCGTTCGTCTCGTTGTAATTTTTGGTTTATTTATAAGCGCTGCTGGATCGGAGGGATGTATTTTGGTAGCTGGTACGCGACGTGGTGCGACGCCCTGCAGCGTCCCTAACCTTGAACTGTGCAGTAGAACGCGGTTATAGGTATATACGTACACGTGTGTGTATATCCCGGACGAAACTAACTCCGCGAGAGCTATTTATTCCCGGGGGAGTCAAGGGCCGAACAAACGTTGAGAGAATTTCTCCCTTTTTTTTTCTTCTTTCTCTCCGGTAAAATCTTAGACAAACTAATAGACAGACATCGAAAGGCGGTTGATTCGTCTATCGCTTTCTCAGTTTATCGAAGCTGTTCGCTATTCGCTGATTAAAGAGTGGAATTTCCACTTTTTGTCAAAATTAGTAAAGAAAAAAAAAAAGAAAGACACATTTTTTCTAGCTTTCCTTGAACTTGACACACGAACCTAAAGTCAAGGCAGAGGGAGTCGCGGTTTGAAATTTATAAAGTTGGTAACCACTGCAGCTCGTCGGTATAGAATCTCCTTGACTCGCACCTTGAAGAGGGAAAGTGCACCGTGTCTGTCTCCCCTGGCTGAACTGCAGCGAGAATCCCACCCCCGCTTAGACTCTGGCTGGTAACACAGTCTGCTTTAGTTTAGGGGCGGGGATCAGTTCTCGGGTTTGTTGGATGGATGCTCTCGGAACGCGAGGTACAAGGGTAAACATAGAACTTTGAAAAATAGAACACTCGTTAGGGTATCGCGGGCGCATGCATGGTATGAAGCTTCGAAAGATCTATACTTAGAGACTTACATGTACGGACCTAGACGGACTTGAAATTTCTCGACTTTAGCTGTCAATCCCGTTAGAAGTATTATTGTTCGCTCTAAGTCATCGCTGACTAACGATATTATTCGTAACGAACGTATTCTCAAAACCGCGACTGAAAACAAAATAAATGAAAAAGAAATACTTCGGACTATTACTGAATTCGCGAGTCTCAGAAAATTTTCACTCCTAATTTATCCCTGCTGCGGAATTGTGGCAAAAACATTTCTCCCTCTCTTTAAGTCTATACCTATACACCGCGCTTTCTATGTTTCCTTTTCTCCTTGGCACGCGATCAAACTCGGAGTTGAACGTTCCGTGTAATTTTACGTCCTCGTAAAGTCCGGGAATCCTTTTTTCTGCACTAGGTATAGGTGATGCATGGAGAAAAAATACATCGGTATCGTAAGGTCTTGGCCAATTTATTCGGATATCTGCGCGGGGTGGATAGAAAAATTGTTAAATAAAAAAAAAACAACAAGAAACTGAAAACAAGACGCGTTTTAATTTCCCCGATGGTTGAATTCTCCTTCTTATTTTTTTTTATTGTTATCATTAGAGCTTTGGAACGACTATATTGCCGGTGCACTTTCCTCCAGACGACAGACATACTGGAGCACATAGCGCATTCTCATGAAAGGGTTTTCGTCTGGCTATACTGGTGCACTATGCGGGAGGGGAAGCTTTTGAATGTCAATGTCTTTGTTTCCCTCTCTTTCAGTCAGTCGGTGCATATTGCATGTCATCCGTTCCTCTCCCCCACCCCAGTTGTACATTTTCATGCAAATACATATTCTCGTATACATATATACTTTACCAAGTCCAACACTCGCCTAATGGGAAGCCATTGTCAGGCTAAACCGACTGACTGCCCCCCTACTATAGTACTCCACGTTCCTCCTCCCCCGCTCTTCCTACTCAGTGAAATTTACTCTCGTCGTCGTATTATTCGAGACTGCAATAGAAATCTGGCCATGTGGAACTATGACACATTTGGTATACCTAGGTACGAATAGAAAAATAGATGATAAAAAAGAAAAAAAAAAGAAGAAAAAAATGTATTTGAACAACTTCTCAGATTCATTTTTCGATCTATGCAAATCACGGTTTCCATACTTTCACGTATACCCACCTAAAGCTTCTGCAGTGATGTGTATAATCCAGAAAATAGAGAAACCGAGGTATAGGGAAAAATAAAAGCTAAAAAAAAAGCCACCTACACACTAAACCCTCCGTGCAGCGATCGTGGAAAGTAGATTGCGCACGTATGTATATGTATATACAAATATAAATATATATATATATATATGTGCTCGTGAAAAGGTAGTTGCACATCTGTAGGTAGGGTAGGGTAGGTATATAGAATAGAGAGTCTCGCCAACCCCTCGCGACTCCTTCGTCAGGGGTTGGAACAGATAGGAGGTTGAGGTCGCTGAGCCAGTCGGCCGCCACGCGATGCGATGCGATGGTGGTGCAAGGCATTGACCTCTACCACGAGTTGGGATGTCTGCCGGTATTGATTTGGCGCCGGTGCAGCCAACTACACTTGTGGGAGAGACGGAGAGAGGGCGAGATGGGGGCAGGAGGGTACGGGGATTACTGCAAGTAGAGGGTGCAACGTACTGGGGCAAACTTTCGTCGCCATCTATAGAGGACGTCGGGGAGGGTCGTCGTTGCAAAGAAACCGACGTCGTGGTCGTCGGTCATTAGGGGGCGGTGGCTACTTTCGAGAAAAACATCGGAAAACTGCATTTATACGTCGAACTCAACAATAATATACTTTCGAGGAACGAATAGTCGCACTAAAATTTCCTATTTTTTTTTTCGCAACCCCAATTTTTATTACGTATAATTTCATGAATAAAAAATTCGTAGGCACAACTACCTAAACGGTGAAAATAGAGGATCCGAGCTCTTTCCAACAGTACATTTTCGCATTGCGCATAGACGCGAAACTTGGCGCCTGTTTGCAGTTTACGAGAGCAGGAGTAGAATGCGCGGTCGGAGAGCGGAGGGCGGAGGGCAAAAGGGGATAGTAGTGCACCAGGATGGTGCCACTAGGACGAACTTTCGCTCTCCTCTCTCCTTCGCCACCAGCTATAGCATACTGATATCTAACACTGACGAAACTAGACTAGTAGAAGAAGACCCTGCGGATAATAATTCTGGGTGGTTGCATTTTCTGAGATCGAGAAACTTCCCTTATCTCTATTTCTTTCTCTCTATTTTCCTCGAAACTGAGCACTCCTTTCCTTTTGTCTTTTTTTCTTTTATACGCGAGCTTAGATTTTCGAGGGTGAATTTCTCAAGTTTATTATACATATGCGAAAAACCAGAGATGAAACGTTTTCCTCTTTTTTTTTTATTTCTCTCTTTTGAAAGGACAACATATATAATATGCCCAACGGTTTTCAGTCATTTCTTTCTTCCTTTTATTTCTTTTCTTAAGTTGCATATATCACATATGCAACTCTGCTGCAATCAGATTTGCATCGTGCAAAACAAGAAATACTAGATGCAGAGTAGATTATCCTGTTGGATCAGGATATAAAATGTTGGGAAGGAGGAGCTGCAGACGACGACGACAGCGACGAGGAGGTTGAAAAATTGAATGTAATAAAATTGAGCGAGATTTAGTATTTGAATAAATTTCGCACGAGAAGAAAAAACGAAAAAAAAAAAAAAAAATTGCAACTACAATAAGGGTAAATTTTTATTCTTCTTCTTTTTCTTCTTTTTTTTTGTCTGCGAACGGAGTTTTGCATATGACGAATTCAAAAGAACAGAATTATGACCAGCCACACATATACCTTTATATATAGTAAAAATATTATATATTTCTATACCATGCGGTAGCTGCAGTAGCGTATATATAGAAGGTCGAGTTTGAGAAACGAGGCCAACGACTGTCTGGCTCCTTTATTTCCCCTCTCGAACCCTTAGATCTCGTCCAACCCTAAACTCCATTTCATGGAACGAAGATTCGAACCGCCCCTCTTTGCTCGCGGGCAGAAATATATATTCGCGAATTATTTTAGGGAGTTGAAAAAAAAACCGATAAAAATATCAAGGAACTGAAATTCTCACACGTTTGATTTTCAAATTCATTCAGAGCTATGGAATATTGACTTTCCATTTTTGATCAAAAATCAAAAACTTACATCCGGGAAGTTTTTCGTTTTCAATTTTTCTCTTATCGTTCCCTAAAAAATACCCTGCAATGGAAAAGAAAAATTAAAAAAAAAAAAAACGAATATCATATCTATACCCTGTACCTAACGGAAGAAGGAGACAGGAATAACCCCGAGGAGGAATACGCGTGCAGGGACGACGACCCTCGGCGGGCTTCTGCGGTAGGGCGCTTTTACCCCCGGATCGATGCACGCCCGACGTTGGGGAAATGCGCGCAAAAACGTAGAGAGATATTTTTAATTAATCATGAATTTTATATGTATTATTATTATTATCATTGTTATTATTACATATATACGGGGAGAAAGAAGGATCCGAGATCAGTAGAAGGATATATTTAAGGGCAAAGCAGGTATCATCTCAGTTAGTTATCTAAGTATGATAAAAAATAATGCGCGGTATATATGTACATACATGTGAAATTTCGAACGAATCCAAAATATTTTTTTACTCGATGTAGATTTATCAGGGTGTTTTTCTTTTTTCTTTTTTTTTTTCTCTCTCCCTCTCTCGACCTCGAACAATAATTAGGAACTAATTGAATCGTGACACGGGGTACCGGACGTTGATCCGTCGTTACTGCGGTGTTATTTTACGGAAGGGGCGCGGTGCAGCGTCGAGGTGCAGAGGTCAGGAGTCACGCGCGGTCGTAGGATTGAGAGAGGGTGGCGCCCGGTCTAGACGGACTATTGTTCGGGGCGAGGACCGGCGGTGCAGCAAGGCCGACATCGTTTCGAGACTCACAAAAATTTCTGAATTTTAATAAAAGTAGCATTTTTTTGTTTTCGGTTGATTTTGAATGATTTAAATCGAGTCATTCGTTTTTTTTTGTTTTTTTTCATTTTATTTTTTTTTTTCAAATTTTATTTTATTTCTTGCTTTCCTTTTTCAAACCGTTCATCCCTCGTGGTTTCTCCAATTTGACGTAATATCGAAGAGAACAGTAATTGATTTTTAGCTTCAAAAACGTGAAGGAAATTATTTGCAAAAATTCGGATTTCCCGGAATAATAAAATTACGCAGAAAATAACGAAAATTACTCTGCAAAGCGACACAAAATATATTTTCGTGACTATTGATTATCAAATTTATAAATCGATCAACTATAGACATATTGATGCGGTAACCGAACTGCAGATTATGCACCAGGTATGAGTCACGCAATGCAGGTGTTTCGGCTCGTCGTCCGCCTGCCTATGTCCCACTGCAGCGTTATTATAGTCACGGGGTCAAATATAGGGAGAGCCGTTATCGATGCGTGCAGAGAGAAATTCGAAGTACGTATATAGGTATATGAATGAAAAAGAAAGAATGAAAAAAGAATATAATAACATAACAGCGGTGCTCGTTAGTATAATGAATTATTTGTCCGATAGCGATTAGTTAAAAAAAGTGAATACTGTTTTTATTTGTTTTTTTTTTAAATTCTTTTTCTTTTTTGTGTACGTATTTTACCTGATGGTGATTTAATTTTATTTGTGGCCATTTATTTAATTACTATATAATTTCGTGCAATGGATCGTACAACTTTGCTCCACGTTCTACGAATAGAGAACCGTGTGTATAGATATAGGGAGAATTTTCTGTCCGCGATACGATGCCTGGAGCAGGGGTAGATTTTATTCACCCCGCGAGACTTGCGCGAAGAGTGCAATTAGTGCGTCTCAAGTACCTACCTACGTAGAGGTATACCGAAAGCGGATTCTACTCTGCTCTTGAGCTCTTACGTGTATATACAGCCACTGTACATGTACTAGAAAAAATTTTCACAACGTAGGTACATAGCTGCTGCGGTAGCACGCACACCTATATATAGGACTCTAAAAACTCAATTATATACAAGGAGAAATTACATATTCATAGATTGTTGAAAATAATATTCAAAGAATTGATTCGGTATTGAAATTTACGAGAAAGAAACACGAAAAAAAAAAGAAAAAAAAACTGAAAAATTTCACAAATATAACAAAAAAAAAGAAAAAATCTCGCATATAATTAATCGTGGCTAATCTATAGAAACATTTTTTTCATCCCGTAAATTGAAAAAAAAAGAGAGAGAAGAGAGGAAAAAATAAAATGAAGAAAGAAACCCGGAAGCATCGATCTCATTTTCCCGGTTATTGCGCTCGAGGAGACGGTTGCAACCCCCGACGCCGCGGCGCATGGCGTCTAGAAAAGCCTGAGGGCGCGGGCGCAGCCCGGTGCAGTGGAGGTCATCCACCTGTAAGGTCGGGGTCATACTCTTGGCCGTCTGAGGGCGGGGGCACCGGCGCATCGCCATGGCAACCTTCCCTTTCCTCGCTTATGCCCTCGGTGTACTTCGCACCCCCACACACCGCGCGAGTCAAGGCTAGACTGTTGGTTCTCAGCGGGGGTTGCTCGCTGCATGCTTCAAGTTATATCAATTTTTCATTTTTATTTATACGTTTTTTTTGTTTCTTTTTTTTCACTCAAATATCATTTATATCGGGAGAATAACCCGAATAACAAATATGTACATATATGACGAAATTTCGAATCGAATGAAACAAACAATTGCCCGAAGGAGTAGGTAAATTCTGACTAAGATAAATGAAATCATCTCAAGTTCCCGTAGGTATTCGTTGAACAGCGTGAGTTTGAGTTAGTCATCAGAACCGCGTCGACACACCAAATTGCTCGCAATCTTCCCCCGATGACTCATCCCTCAGCGACAAAAATCCTTGCCTTATCATCGTTTCCTTGTCCACGAAGGGCAGCGGAATAGGTATTTCAATTTTCTATCCCTCAGGGAGAATCGCCGATGACTATACCTAACATACTATATACGAACCTCAACTTCTCGATTACGTGGCGTCGCGACGATGACGCAATTTCAGACGCCTATGAAATTTGGTTTTAGATTCCGAGCTACGGTTTCAAATTTGTTTATTTACTTTTATTTCTTCTCTAAACGACGCATTGAAAGGTCAGGAAATAATCAGGAAACAATCTACTCGAGTCATCGTGCTTGAGGAAATATATCTATATTTTTTTTTTTTTCTTCGAATTAAGCAACGTGTGTGTTAGACTCGTGGCAAATATACCTTAGGCTATCGTATCCGTTTAGTAATGTTTTTCACCCGCGAGCTATATTTGACGCCTCGGCAATATGTCGAGGACAACTTGTTTGCCTCCTTTTAAATTCCGTTCGTTAGTCAAGAAAAAATTCAGACAGCTATCGGTCTGCACCTATGATCTGAAACTGTCGCGGAAGCTAGTTGAATATCTATACTATATGACAAATTTTCAGTATTATATGAAACGTCACCGATATTTTCTTCGCCCTGTAGTGTTGAAGAAAAAAAACGAAAAAAAAAAAACACGAAGAAGAACTAACTTTGTTTTTCACTTCATTCAGCGGAATCGTTGAAATCAGTTTAAATTTAATTACAAAAAGACGTGGCAACGGATTCCACGAAATATTGACAATTAGTCAAAAGCAGAAGGCTATCGATACTATCTGTTCCCGTGCGTATTTCTAATTTTCGAAATTTTCTTTCGTTCGTTTCCAATTTTCTATACCTAATATTGCATTCAAAAAAAAATAAAACAAAATTATACGATCTTCTCACTCTACGACGAGCTGCAGTAATTTATTATAGATGACATTGGAGTTTGGGGAATACGGGTGTTATAACGTTGGTTAGTACCGAAACAGCGCTGATTAGACAAGATTAATATTGAATATGACCGATAATAGGGTCACTGATAAAACGGAATAAAACCTTGGCAAATATTTCCACCCGTATACATGGAATAAACTTTGCCAAAAACAGCTGTTTGTTTATAATTATTGCGTAGAGGTGGTATATGTATATATATACATATATATTATATATACAGACTCATGCGAAAATTACATGCATGCTAAATAATTCCTGAATGAGGATAGGTTGAGCACCGAGTATATTTTTACATTTAATTATCACCGGCTCATCAATAATATATAACATGGGGGGAAAATGAAGGATTTATGCGATCGTGTCGCTATTGTTGTCGTTATTTAATTTCGGGAAACTAGATGCGGTTTCGACCTCCACCCGGTTTGAATATATTTGAAAAAATAACGATTGCTGGTCTTCGATTTCCAATTATCGTGGGCAAGAATATTCCCGCTATATTCTTTCATTTTTTGAAAATCATGCGGTTGGAGTTAAAAAATATTTGAAAAAAGGCGAATAAAATATCTGATGAAACGTCGATGAAATTTATTAGCGTCTGATGATAAAATAAAACGATAGTTATCAGGGGCTGCATCTCTGGCTAGTCTCACATAACACAATGTCCTCTGATCGACCCTGCCCTGTCTCAATGTTAACTTATCATAGCAGATATCGGGGGGCCTCTCATCGACTCCGTATATGCAATCGGCGTCTTTACGCGAGTCGAGTGTCGTCAAGCTAATTTTGCAACCTCGCAAATGCGTGAACCTGTTCATTATAAATAATGGATATTACAATCGTGCATTTTTAACAGGTTCTAACAGATACCGTTGCAATTAGGCGCAGTCACGATTTAGCCGGAGCTCAAAACCCATCCTGTATCAGCGGTCCGTTAGAAGCTACCCCCACCGCTTTTATTCTCCTAATGACAATCAAAACACGAGTAGATAAAGATTAAAATACAGAGATATTAGACCGTAGATAAAAATACTGCAATGTGTGAAACGTATGAATATAATGTAAGAGTTAGGTTCGTTCGTCTAGCCTTAGTCAGGTGTATTATTTTTATTTTATTCATTGTTAATCTCAGATTAGTATTTCGGAATACACATCACTCTTCTAATTATAATTTATCTATGGATGATATCAGATCGAATAATTTTATCCGTCTACCTATACGAAAATAATAAGTAACTATCGAAATATGCGAACTAACGTTGACGTAAGTATAACAACTTTGTTGCAGTAGATATATACTATTCGCGATTGACTGACTGACTGTTTTGTATCTGTTATTACAGAGTACATAGATAAAAACGCTTGGTGTTATACACTGTCTCGTAATTTGTGGTAGGTCGGGGTTATAACCGTTTCCCCCAACGTTATATTACAGACTTTTTCGATTCTGTTATATTTCTACCTGATTACACCGTCCCAGTACACGTTGTCGTATCTCGTATCCTGTCTCATGTTCAACCCAATGGAAGAGAATGAAAAAAGGAAAAAAAAAGTTAATCATTTTCCTATTCCTTTAATTTATCGGTCTTTTTTTTTCTGAAAAGTGATTAAAATTTCGTTACGAAGATTCTCATCGACCGATCTGTGTGTATAAATGAAAATCAAACGCTTACATCGTCATGCTAACGATAATCCATTAATAGAAACATTCTGTGCAGTAGCTCGTTTGTGGCGTAATTCGAAACACGCGAAGGAACGAATGCGAACGGTCGCGTAAAACTATTCAATGAAACTGAATTTAGTTTCTCGGTCACTGCGGCGGTTCTTTCGCCGCCTCTAGGCATCGAATGACCGTAATGGGACGATAGAAAAATAACGAATCGGTCATTTTTTCTTCCTCTCTCAATCCGTAAAGCGAAAATTGTAATCGCGCGTTTATTCAAAGGAATGAGAATTTTTTTTTTTCTTCAATGAAAAAAAACCAGAGCGGCATAATAGTATATTTATACACGTTATATGCTCGCGTGTTACCAGGCAGAGTTTTGGCGTACGTGTTCCGGAAATCGTGACATTGATGCCACGTAATCGTCGACAGTCACCTTCGTTCGAATCTCGTTGTGTGAAGTGAAGTAAAGTGTTGGGGACATGCGCGTCGTTTCTCGCATGTATAAAGTACGTAATATACGTATGAAGGCTCGGTACAGCGAGGCTGATATAACCTAGCCTAACCCGCTCATATGTATATTGATAAAACCGAAATATACGCCTCACGGTCACGGCCGAGTGTCTGCGTTTAATCAAGTTACAACATACCAGTTTCAATTTCAAACACGATTCAACTCAACTGGGGGGGACTCTTTAACTCCGGCTATAGACTGCTCTTGCTGCTGATGCTGCTGCTGCTGCTGCTGCTGCAATTCTTATCGTCAGCGATAAGACGTAGAAAGAGGGGGAAAAAAAAGTAAACCCAACCATTCATTTTTAGTACATAGTCATTCAAATTTCAAAATCGATGTTGAACAAGAATATAATAATATGAAAAATCAGAAAATGATTGAAAAAACAACAAAAGAAATGTAGAAAACGCTTTTTCTGTGTTTTATTTTTTTTTTTTCTAAACGTTCGTAATATGTTGTGTCGGAATTTTTACGCGGTAGTATATGTAACGAAATATCTACATAATATAGAATTTCAGTATCGTAGCTACAACTGCGTAGGGAGTTATAAAAACCAGGTTGAGAATCGGAAGTTATTTGAGTCTCTAGCGCGTTTATAAAACTGTGACGGAATTAATTTAGCTGAATTTAGAAAGAGGAGGATCGGTTGTGAATTATACTTCATCCCGCGTCCAGGTATACTATATAGGAGAAAGAAGATCATTCTTTTGTTTCTTTGAACGAGGATCATCTTCTCGAAGTTCGGTGGCTATGCGGACCTTCTACAAATATTGTCTAGCCGCATAAAACGTTTCTAAACTAAAAAACCGGTCTTCGAATACAACTATGCGTACGTATCTACATATGTACGTATATGTGGATAGAAGGTTCACCAGTTCAAAGACGGATAGCCCAACGAGAGGCTGACGTTTCTAGGTGATAATGCTGCTCTCGTATCTGTTTTCCCAGACTCATACTATATTCCATCCAGTTTAAAAATATTCGAGTTCCTATTCTTATACATAAATATATAGCATATAATTATATTCTTACTTTCTGATTTGAATGTTAATCGAGGCGTTAGAAATCGACTTTTATTTTTACCTCGGTTTATTATACGCGGTCGAATCTGAAAGAGTTTAGGTCGTTGATCTCTCGATAGTTGGTTCGGTCGGTCCTCGTCGTACCAAGTGAAATGTGAAATTCACTCTTGTTTTCACGCCGGGTTTATACATACAGCAGGAGGCCGGTCGGCGAGAACCAATCCTCACGAATTGTGCCACGACACGATAACCCACAGACCTATATACACGAACCGTGTAAAAATAAGTGGACAAAAAAGCAAAACAAATCTCGTGAAAAAATAGCTCCGATTTTACTTTCAAATTGAATCATTATAATATCTTATTCATCGATACTGTATAGATATTTTATCCTTTTATATATGTACATACATATATAACTAAGATCGAAGCCGTTAAGAACATCAGGGCGTGGTTTTCCTCCTCTCGTCTCTTGGGGACGACGAGGACGGCTCGACGATATAATAGAAGGAAAGAAGAGGGCAGGCGGTGGCCGCGACAACTTTCCCGAAGGTCTTCTCCGAAGACCTTCACCTCAAGAAGAAGAGAACATGATTTGATTTTATTTTCTGGATATTTATCGATCCGTCCAGAAGTAACAGGGCGTTAGAGAAATCTTTAGAAATTTTCTAGAAATTTGATAAGTGGATGGATATATATATATATATTATATGAATTTCTTATTTTATCTAAAAAAAAAAAAAACTAGATCTTTTTTCCATAACTCTCGAAATAAATTAAACACCTCGCACGGTCTATGAGAGAAAATATGGAGACGTCATGGGCGAGCTATAGTAACGGAGAGTTAGTTTGAATTTAAACGGAAGCGACCTTGTAGCAGACGTTCAACTTTGTCACCGCAGAATATATATTGCGCGAAGGTTATACAGCTAGCTCGCGGTCTCCTGCCTGATGGCGGATGGTTTTCTGCGTGTCCTTAAACAGATTTTATATCGTTAACCTTCCTTTGTTCTTTAATACGCATGTATATACATATACATATATACATATATATGTGTATACATTGTATATGAATAATAATGCCCAGGATACGGTACATCTGATACAAAATATAGTTGACTCGGTGATATATTATTTTCCGAACGACAATGTCCCGCGGAATAATTTGTCTTCAAATATCAACTCCCTGTACGCAAAAAGAAAAAAAAAAACGAATGAATGCATAAAAGTCGGAATGGCAGGGTGCTAAGTTTCTTTGCGATTTTCCATTCACGGCACGAACGTATAGAACTAGAACCGATTATTGTGCTCGTTATAACTATGAAAGTAATTGTAGCGTCCGAGTAGGTATACAAATAGGGATATTTATTTAATCTCTTTAACCCTTGAAAAGTGGAGTTTTAGAAGAAAAAAAAATCCCTAATGGTTTCCACATGCTTTTCTCGGTTTAAAAAAAAAAAAAAAAATACCACGCACGCACACGCACAAACGGGGCTGCAGAGTCTCCTCTCTTACATTCCAAAGGATAAGACTGCGATTATTTTAAGCGTGTAAACCTGTCAGCTATAGATATTTTCTAAAACTCAGTTCAGACCCACGGACGTATTTAAGATTCTAATTTTACTAAGGTTCTTTTTTTCTTTTTCTTTTTTCTTCTTCTTTATACTCTCCGTTTTTCTTCGGAGTAATATTTTCTTGTAACTTACCAAAAATTCATCTATTCCATTCAACGGATATTTGAGCTGATTAGAAGGGTCTAGCTTCTTTCCTCCGCTGCATATAACTTTTACGACAAGTACAGTTACAAGATATATCGTAGCCATGGACCAACACTCTCATCCTTCACTCATAATACATATAATATAACTATAGCCGTATGAATCACTCCGCCGACTTGACTGTAGTTACTTTCCAGTGAGTCGTTTTTCGACTCTTCTCTTTTCTCTTTTCGTTTTATCTCTTTCCTCGAAATAATAATAATAACAATAATAATAATAATAATAATAATATATACCATAATACTTGTGCCTGAGGGAAATTTTGTGAAAGAATAAAATTCATCTCGTATAAATTCGAATATCAATGAAGAGAAAAAAAGAAGAAAATAGATGAATAAGAAAAGTTAACATTGTTTTTTTTCTTTTATTTTTTTCATTTATTCATTTTCGATCACGGTAAGACCAATTTTCGACCTAGTTAATAGAAAGTAAAGAATACGATGTTCGTATCGAGTGAAGCGAGCGTGTATAGGTCCGTACGTGGCCAGCCGAGGCGAGGAGGTAGTAGCCTGGTGAACAAGGAAGGCTTTCTCCGGGGACCTTGAACTTATGCCTGAGGCATTCTGAACTTGAACCACTCCGGAGCCTCGAGCCTGATCACGTTGTCATGATGGCTCCCCCCTCTCATCACCCCTTCCAAACCGCTTGCGGCTGCTGTTCTTGGACTCGAAATTCGTATCAGCTTTCTCAAGAACCTTAACCTTTTCTTGGAAACTATATGCATACCGGGGTCTCGTGTATTACAGCAGGAAATTTTTTACGGGAATTTTTCGTACACTTTTCTTTTTTTTTTTCTTATTCCCTTTCATTTTCTTTCCGTTTCGTTTCGTTTCCCTTTTTTTTTTTTTTATCACATCGTACGATATCCTTCGTTCCGATTATCGGTTGCAGCGCAGTCTCTCGATATGCGTACGATACGTGAATCTAAAACATCCGGAGGAAATTTATTTTCCTATCATTTCGTATCGAAGACGATCTGAGATATTTGCAAGGGAAAAAAAAAAAAAAAAAAAAAACAAGAAATTTAAATAACTGACATTGTTGATAATTTTACTGCGAAGAACGAAAGGCGATACTCCCGTTGTCTGGCGCGTTGAAACGATTAGAATCCCTGCAAGCTAGAGTGACCGTATTAACCCTTCGCGCGCTTCGCGGCGTCAAATCGCTAATTGGTCTGGATGGTTTCAATAATAATTACTTTTTCCGTGTCGAATTTTTTTTTTAAATTATACAAATAATAATGTTTCTTTTGTTTCTTTTTTGTTTTTTTCTTTTTAAAGTAAGAAAATCAACGAATGAGATAGGTTGACACAGACCGCGATCTTGTCACATCGTATACGGATTCTCAGATTCTAGAGACCTTGACGGAGAGACAACGGTGAATGCATGTTCCTTAACTAGAATATCCTTCGATTTTATTCCAGACGAAAGGATTCCTCCGTCGTATAGTCTTACCCTCTTCGATCCGGGGCGCGTATAGGCACTACATATATCACAGAATTAATATCCTTTGTCTCATCGCCAAGGCTATACCCCCGGAATTAATTCTTCTCCAATTATTACAGAATAAATAACCAAAATTTACAACGTTATTATTCATTTGCTTAATTAATTAATTAATTAATTACCTGTTTCCTATACGTGTATACGTATATGAGCAATTTATTACTTTCACGTATGATCTCGTCTCTACCAAAGATATCGATGTACCTCCTACCCACCGCGGAGATATAGAACGCAAATAGACCAGCGTTGCAGCGACCGTAAGTAAGTAAGTAGAGGAACGGCGCGAGACCTCCTTTGAGCGTGGAGTGCAGCCTCCCTTTCCCTATCTTCCTTTACCTCTCGGTCTCGGTCTCGCTTTCTCTATGTCTTTATCTTTCTCTCTCTCCTTTCTCTCGTCATCTCGTTCTATTCTAACTCAGTCATGGTACGAGGCAGAACGACGCGATCGTCCCTAACCTTGTACAACAAAAGTCGCGCTGGCCGAGCCTCGTCGACTCGACTCGACTCGAGTAGAGTAGAGTAGAGTCGAGTAGTCAGTAGAGTCGAGTCGAGATGCGGGATCCAGTCAGCCGGGGACGACCGGAGGACCGGTGGACCGGACCTATACGTAGTCTGCTCTACAGACCGGTTTCAATAATTCAAGTTCATCGCTAGAGCGATCTAAGCAGGTCTTCGCGTTACGCGCGATCATTCTCACGCGCTTACACGGACGGACTTATGCAATGCACTTTTTTCCTTTTTTCTCCCTCCCTTTGTTGTTACACATATTTCACATGTATACATATATGTATATCTCTTTCTGCTAAGTTCAAGGTTTTTATCTAACGTGAGATGTCGAAGTTCGGCACCATGAGAATCACCTCGATATTGCTACATATGTGGACACTTGAAATTTTCGCATCTCGCGAGTAGGATAATTGACGATAAAAAGATAAAAATAAAAAATAAAACACCCGACATTCGTGCGAACAATTTGTTCATTTTTTTTTCTTCCGATGAGTGAAAGGAGTCGATGCGATACTTACCGGGTTCCCTTCTTCTTCTTCTTCTCCTTCGAGACCTTGACCTCCGTTTGTTGACCTAGAAGGCTCACGATGGTTGACTGACTGTAGGCCTGAGTTTAAACCGTAGGTAGTGGGTGCCCAGCCAAGGACCCAGGCTAGGGCATATACAGTATTTAAGTTGCCTGAGGCGTGGGTCGTATCAGATGAAAACGAAAGGATTTAACTTATATACATTTTTTTTTTCGCTCAGGTATACCTGCCTATATAAGTATATATATTTTCGATGACGAGATTAAAAAGCTTCAAAATCAGTGAGAATATATACAAAGTCTCTATAAAATTACAATGATGTAGATTCTTGGAAACAATTCTGGCTATATTGTAGCTAGCTGATGGCTGTCTTTAGTTTCAGCCAGAAAAATTGAAAAAATAAAATAAAAAATAACAGTTGAAAATTCTCGAAGCCTAAGAAAGAAATGAAAAAATCAACCTCTGACTTTCCCTAAATCTAACCGCGTATATAATTTCATATATATACCTCGTATCGTCATAAAGACTGCGTGTATACATGTGATGATAAAAGACTAAGATAACATCGAATGCTTCGTGCAACGTAGCTCTGTGTATAGTCGAGAGAGCCGCGTACTATAGACGTGATGCAGAAGCACCAGCAGCATGCGTTTATACGGAATAGAAATACCAGAACGGAAATCGGGAAAAAATAGAACAAACAAATCTTTGACTCATTCGATCTCCTCGGGTGATCAACGATTCATTAGACATGATTTTATTTATTTATTTATTTCTCTCTCTCTCTCTCTCTCTCTCTCTCTCTATATATATATATATATATGTATAAAATTGCGTAGGTATACGTGCACCAATTGCAGCGTGCATTGAGCGTGTGCGATGTACCGATGTACACACATTGTACGAATGGGCTCTCATTTGATAGGTCCGTTCGTCCGGTCGCGGTCGTGAAGTTGAGCCCATTTCAGGGTGAGAGAGCGCGAGAGCGAGAGAGAAAGGGAGTGTGAGGCAGAGGCAGGGGCGGGCAGGGGGCTAATCGATAATCGTGGCACTCTGGGTTCAGAAGCCTCGTTCAAGGACAAGGCCATGTGATAGCGCGCGCGCAACTGGAACGCGCACGTAGCCACCCCTCCCAGGGACTGCCATGCGAATTGCGGGCCCTCAGGGAGGAAGAGAGAGAGCGAGAGAGAGAGAGAGAGAGAGAGAGAGAGAGAGAGAGAGAGAGAGAGAAAGGGAGAAAGAAAAAATATGCAAAAAAAATTATTCATTAATTTTTTTCATACGTTTGAAAAAATTCTACTATATTTATTGCCTTTTATGATATCGTCTGATTTTGCGAATCTGAATAATGCTCGTAAGTGAAAACGGTGAAATTAGTCAGAGAATTGGAAAAACAAAAAGATAAATCGTATTTCTTTGTCGTAAAAAACAAAGAGGGGAAAAAATTCCGTAACCTCGGTGCTTGATTTGATAATGAATGAAACTCTACTGAAATAGTGCGAAATTTGACGAATACATTTGATTCGAACAGGAATAGAACAACGATGTACAAATACATGGCTATTTTTTCCCTCATTATTTAACATAATAAGAATGAATGAACGTAAATGTACCGTATAGGTATATCCGAATAGAATAATGAATGAGGTATTAGGTAGGTATATTTGGCCAGCCCTGAGAGACAGAGAGAGAGAGGAGACCTGGATATCTTCCCCACTCTAAACGGCGTCTTTTTGGCTGGTAAAGTACGCCTAGGTCAACCGCGCGAGCGTCGCGACGCACGGGGTGGTCCTCCGATGAGAATTGGGACGTCACTTGTTGTCTAGATTTTTATTACCGAGTGCATATATGCAGGCTCTCAAACTCAGAGTCCCTGTAGAAATATACATAGTGTTTATAGAAATAATGGTGCGTAATAATAATATCAATAATAATAATAGTAACAATAATAATAAGATTGGCGATAATGATACTAATCGTTTATCAAAAATTCGTGGACGTTCGAAAAAGGCCCGTCTTTAACGCACCTGCATTATCACATGTATAATAGATATACACATCGCGAGTAAGAGGAGGAAGGGAACGAGCGAACGAACGCGCGCGCGGGCGCGCGCGCACTTTGACGTTGTAACTTTATTTACCAAGTTCTCCGGTGCATCGTGCAGCATACTATACTATACTATACTATACTATACTATACTTTAAAATACTATACCGTATCGTACTATAAGTTGATAGGACGTATGTACGCATACATACGTACGTGTTGAACCCGCGTAAAGTGTATCAAAGTGTTGTGTAGAAAAAAAGAGAAAGAGAAAAAGAAAGAGAAAGAGAAAGAGAGAACGAGCGAACGATACCAGTCTCGTCCGTGTCGTGGCAATAACGATACGATATGATATCGTATAGTTTTGTCGGTAGTGGAGAAGAGAAGAGAAGAGAAGAGAAGAGAAGAGAAGAGAAGAGAAGAGAAGAAAAGAGACCGAGTAGTAAAGTGAAGTGAAGTAAAGTGAGTACCGTGTGCGCTGCGCCGAACCGCGCCGCTCACTGACGCTCACAGACGTCGCGTCGCGTCGCGCGGGTTGGTCGTGAACGGGACGAGACGGTGGGTACAACTCTCTATGCATCGCTCGACCGCGAGGCGAGCCACTGCCACCACTCTCACTTTTGCTGGCGCCGACGACGGTCGTCGTGTGTCGAACCGACGATACTCCGATTACATAGTTATAGACACGAATAATAATAACAACAATCATAATAATAATAATTATAATAATAATAATAATAATAACAGAAACAACAACAACAATAATAATAATAATAACAAGAGCGCAGCAGGATTGTGACAGTGACCGGTGTTGTCTCTAGTCCAAATATTAATTATTATAAAAATATACAATATATATATTATTATATTAAATTAAAAATATATACAAAAGTTACACGACCACTGCCATTATTCGTGTTAAACATCGCTCTCTCTCTCTCTCTCTCTTTATCTATCTATCTATTCTATATATCATAAACTCTTCATGATTACAGGATTATATATAAATAAATGAATATATAAATAGATAAACAAATTGAAATATAAACCACGATTATTTAATTGAAATCTTCGTTACATATATATATACATATATATATATATATATGTAAAATTAACGCTAAACGACTGTTCTTTTATTTTTTTATTTTTGTCTGCATTGCAAATTGTGCCGACTGTTTCATTTTGGGTTTTTCTTTCCTTGTAACTCTTTTACTGTTTTTCTAATACACATATACATTTTTTTTTGTTTCTTTTGTTATCTTTATTCCAAGTATTATTCACCGATTTTCATATATCATCAAATGTATCGCGATGAGACTGGGAAAATGTGACGATGATTAATAACAGTAATGATACAGCAATGACAGTAATTCTACGATTGTATCAAAGTGGATTATTAAAAATGATATAGAAACGACGTAAACTATAAATAAAGGGAGTATTATATATTTAAAAGATACAAAGTGACAGTTTTGACATTTTGCACGTGGGTTACCAGTGACGTCATAATATACATCGCAAGGAAACTCGCGCGCGGTATACTACCGCACTGCCACCGCTAGGCAGGCGCCCGTCCTCTTCCTCTTCTCCTCTTCTCTCCACTCTTCTTCTCTTCTCTTCTCTTCTCTCCTCTCTGTGACTAAAACTAAAAAGTTTTCATTGTGCCACGGCGTGTCGCCCGCGTAAGAGTGATCGGTTCGTTTGCAACCTTCATCACACTCGAGATACTTGGCGTGAAAGAAAAAAACAGTATAATTTAAACAGTTTTGTTATTTATAAAAGAAAAAAAATATATAAGGAATTTTTTTTTTCTTATATATACAATATACGTATATATGCGTGAAGAAACGTTCAGTGTGTGTTGGAAACCTCGTTGAAGTGCGAAAAGAAAGGGGGAAAAAAAGGCGGAGAATTTCTAATGAACGGAAAATAATATAAAAAAAATCTGTTATCATAATATTTGTTTTTTTCTTTATTTATTTTTCGTTATCGTTTCGTGTCCCGTTCGCGCGGGTCCAATACCAGAAAGGTGGCTCAAACGGCTAGGGATCGCGCCGCTGCTGCTGCCGAGCTTCAGGCAGAGGTACGTACCGCCATAAGGGTTCTTCACGGGTGGTGTCCCCGGCCGCCCCAAAATCTGGGGCATCACGGTCGGGGCGAGACAGTCCTGATGTCACCGCAGACACAAATGCGTCCAGGAATTCACCCAGGCGCACATCGCCCGGGTACATCGGCGCCTATAAATTCTAATACGTCCACGTCATCGTCGGCTATCACTATTACCACTAATTCTTCATCCAACGCTTCCGGTAACACGGGACCAACACCTACCGTCGTTGTTAGTTCGACTTCGAGCATGCGACCACCGCCTCCACCTCCACCACCTAGAGTCAGGAACTCGACCGAGGGAAAAGGACATCACCACGAAGAACCGACCAGCTCTATACCCGATCTTGGTGAGTTCATTAGATTTTAGAGGCTCGTTTATTACACTAGGATAAAATAAACTAAACAAAGTTATGCCTGAAGAAATATTGCGGTCTTGAGATTTTCCCCCATTTTGCGTTCTTTTTATTTTTTGTTCGATAAGTGAAGAATGGAATTGTCTCCTAATCTGATGAATTAATAAAGTACGAAGCTATTCGAAAGGTGGGAAGGAATCTGAATATTAATTTTCGCGATTGAACAGCGGTTGTTTTTTTTTCATGTGTTTCTACAGGCACATGTGTGCGTATGTAAATAGACTATTCATAGATATCGGATCATTCGATCGTAGTCGTTGTCGTCGTGATCGTTAAACCGCTACTGGATATAACGCAGAGTGTGTCACGAGCGCGAACGACGATGTATATGTAGCTGGATAGATGGATGTGTACGTTTCACATTTCCGCACCAAGGTCAATGCCAGTTCGCAGGTGACAGGTGGCAATATATAAAAGAGAAATACAGAAATAACCAGAAATTTAAACGACATAATAAACGCGAGGAAATAGAGAGTCAGCGAGAATCTTGGCCTTTCGTTTAATTTCAATTTTTCGGAACTTATGCCGCTGGATTCCATGAACTCGAATCAGAACAATACGTATCGCCTTCCCTCTCGATATGATTATAATCATTGTCATAAATCGAGTTTACAATTTTCTTAAAATTATTCCTCGACGCAGTGGGTAGGTTCTAATAATTTCGTTTGTTTTTCAACGGAAATATTCGACCTCGACACTCGTGTAGTCTGAATTCTGCAAAAATTTTACCGCGCGACAATCCGGAGCCCGAATGATCGAGAGAATGTCTGAGGTGACCTTAGGACTGACCTTGCAGGTCTGCGAACGGTGCAAAAATCGGGAAATAATAAATGTATCACCACGTTTTTTAACACACTTTTTGGAACCTTATTCGCTCGCTCACTCACTCGTATGTCTACTCACGGTCACGGTCACGCATCGCGTCATCGCCAGCATTACGTATGTATCCTACAACTGCTACCAGGAGCTGTTAGTTTGTTAGTTAGTAACTGAGCGAGTGAGTTAGTTACTTAGTTAGTTTGTTTCATTTGTATCTATAAGCGTCTCTTCTGCGGGCCACCAGCCCGCTTCCTGGATTTAATTTATTCCATTACACCTACGAATTGGAATGATCAAACTACGTCCAGAGATATGTGGAAGGATAGGGTGGCGATTTATTCGCGAATTATATCGATTAGATTGTATTAGAATATAGGGGGCAGACGCCGACGACCCCTCACCGGAAATGGAGATATTTTTCACGTCGTAGTATATCGTCGTTGCGGGAAATTTTGGCGTTGCGTAAAGAGTAGAAAAGAGGAAAAAACGATAAATTTGAAAGTAAAAAGTAAAAAGGGAAAAGGAGAACGGGTCTGACCCACTCGTGGCCAGTTTATGCGGTCGGTATAATACTACAGTTTATCATCATAGCTCTCGGGGTATTCACTTCGGATCTATAGTCGACGTGAGAAAGTGAACAATAATTTTTGGTAATTAGGTACTTGAGAAAATTCTAAGGCAAAGGAAAGTATTAACTCCGACTACTTGTATAGATTCGTGAAAAAGAATCAAGAAGGCTCTTCTTCTTGTCTGGATTAAAATTTCCTACTCATATTTCGCGGAAGACAAATATGGGGGCTGGGTTGAAGTTACGAATTTTAAAAGTACCGAATGGTGTGAATCCCGAATTTGAATACTACCGACTCACAGTTCTCAGAAAGCGTATTTCCCCGAAAGTCCACATATCCGATTCGAAAAACTTTGAGACGAAGAACACCGAGGATTCAAAATTCCGAAAGGCCAAATCTCCGAAACTAGAAATTCACGCATGTATTCATTCAGTGTTTGATAACTCGGGCTGTATCGATCGTATCGAAACCAATAAGTGATCAAATCAATCGCCTTGAGATTTACTTAGAAAGAAAAAAGTCGAAATCGTATCAATTAGCTACGACATCTGAATTATCGATCGAAGTAGATATAATGGGTTTCCGTAAATAGGGTCTCGATCAGAATGAACTATTTTTTGTCTTCACATCCTGAGAAATAAACCGGAATTTTTGGATTTTTCGGCTTTCGGAGTCTTAAGCTGTCTGCATTCCGACCTTCCGGAATCTGAATGTTCTAAACCTCAACGATTCTACAAACTCTAAATCGTCCCAAACGAATTCGGAATTTTTACCTCCCGGAACTTTAACCCGGCTCCCGAATATGTATGATTTTTGTTTATTTGTCTGTTAAATTTGTTATTTTTATTTTTTTTGGGGGGGTTTCGTATGTTTTATTTAAAACTCCGTCGTTCCAATATATCTACCATATATTCAGGGCGTGTATAGTATAATAGAATATTTTGCATCGTGTGCCACGGATGCAGACACCCTTCAGACTGCCTCCGCCAACGAGGGGAGGGTGGGTCCGGGTTAGGTTATGTTGTATGCGTACACATTAAACGGGTGTGCGTGCGCACTTGCGCTGCCATGTGCGTCGGTGCATTATCGCGTTGCAGGGGACACGACGAACCGACGATAAGTCTCGTAGAGATATTTTTAGGAACTCTCTACGCACCACCGACATATATATACATACACACATCTACACACGTACAAACTGTTGGAAAATAAACCTCATATGGTTAGCCTCGACGTATTGTACTAGTTATTATTATTCTTTTCTTCAAACTTTAAAAAACTATTACGAAACCATGAAAAAAAAAATTTTAAATTAACATTTCTGTACCTACTTATACGACTAGGAAGATCGCGTCCATGTCAAAAAAAAAAAAAAGTAGTACGCATCTTTTTTTTTCAAAATAAATTTTTCCCACAATATTTCTGCCTTTTCCTTCTTTTTTATGTTTTCTTCTCTGTCTCAGTTCATTCTGCATTCTCTGATATGTAGATATTCCGATTTATCGAATCGCTGCTTCATTTTCCAAATACATTTGGGTTAACTGCACGCGTTTACTCTAATCTATATGCATCGTGTGACATGGATGTTGGGGGCTTCGGCCAGACACCCCCACCCTTGTAACATCTTTTGACGCATCGCCTTTGACCAAGTTACACTCGTCTCTCGTTCTTCTCAGCCAAGATTTTACTCTCCTATATAGGAAGAGTGCCACTTCCCTTCCTTCCGCAAGCGATCTTACACTTCGCACGAATCTCAAAGAATCTCTACGTATTTATATAAAACGGGGAGAACGAGCGAAATACGATGATAACGAGAAAATACATTATAAAAAAACAAAAAAAAATCGTTTTCTTAACTGTTTAATTTACCGAAGATCTGTATAATATCGCCATTAATGAACGAAGGGGATATTTTCTAATCCGAGTGAGTCCCAGGCCTCGATCTCTAATATAATTCAGTCTTTCTCGTTTAAATGCCCGGCTAGTCGTTTAATTAATCGAAACTGTTTAATGGGAGAGACGAGAGGAAAGAGAGAGCAGTAGCTAGTTTATTTTTTAGTTCACTACCATCGTGTGATACAAGACTTATTACTTACGGTGGTGTAACGATGTGGGGCGAATGAACGAATGAACGAATGAACGAATGAACTGACCAAGTAACTAACTAACTAACTAACGACTTGCTAACATCGCGTGGACAGACGGTCGCGTTACGTTTCTTCAATATCCGTTCCTGCGTTATGTCATATGACCACAGACTTACAAATTAATTACACGAGTACAGAGGCGAATGTATGCTTATATATGTATACGTATATATTGTGTGAAATGCAGCTAGAAGAACGGTCCTGCGTTATTATCCGTGACGAAGTGTTTCACCGCGCCTAAAAGTTCTTTTCTAAACACACACGGGTGTTTTGGGGGGTGTTTTCTGTGAGTCGTTCCCATTCGAATTAGTATAAAACCATCTATGAAGGAAAGAAAAAAAAAATAACTAAAACAAGAGACGGGTACTAATTATTGTTCCGCAATGATTTGTGGTAAATAAGCTTGCAGATTATCTGGATAATACACGCACGTAGCGTTACGTCCTTGCAATTATTTGTACGCGGTATATACCTATGTATATACATACATAGGTGGAGTATAAGGCGTATATACATATATATGGAATCTACTTATCGTAAATAATTACCGATTCTTTCAAGGTTTGCTATTTTTCATTTTTATTTTTTCTGAACTATACATAATTTGACACGTTTCATGGCCGCCTTATATTTATACATCTATACATTATACTTCGCGCTATCGAATGTCAATACTGTTTATAAGTTTGACGAAGATTACGAAGAAGAGTTGCCGGGGGGAGGCAAGGCAGTATATACCTATACATACGTTGATACACGTATGTAATACGTACGCTTAACGATTAGCGAATACCGAGTGAGTCTTAAGTAACCTTGTCGAAAGTATAGATGTAAAAAATAGCTTCGTACACATATGTGTAGAAAATTTTTTGTTTCACGACGATTCAAGGTAACCAGGAAATAATAAACTTCGCAAATATATATATTTCGTAAACTAAAACTATATAGGTATACGTATCATGACTTGTGCTACCTATACATACGGCAGAACAATTTTTTCGTTATCGTCGTTCGAGGCTAAATGATAAAAACCGATTATGTCATCTCCATTTAATTACATCGAATAATGACCTCGAATCGCGTATCGCTATTGACAAAACTGATCATATCCCCTCACTCTCTCTCTATCTCTATCTCTCTCTCTACTAACAGCTAATCCGTCTGTGTCCGTGGCTCTGAACTTCCAACGTTCGCAAAATTATTTGCAAAATAAAAATCCCTAACCAGACTCGGGAAGTTCGTCGATCTTTACTTCGGCGTAGGACGAAAATATCGCATTTTCTCTCCTTTCACGAATTACTCTTACCCTCGGAGAATAAGATGAACGAGAGCCGCGATTAGGCATCGAGAACAGATATCGAGACGGAGAAAAGAAAGAGCAAGGGTAAGGGTAAGGGTAAAGGTAAACGTGGCTCGTGGTGGGGGGTACTCGAGGGGTTCACTGTCTCGCAATGACCTCTGTACTCGCGCACTGCACAAGCCAACGGGGGAATGACCTAGTGCCACCTCCTACCGCCGCGTCGTTCCTCCGTTCGTTCGGTCGTTCGTTCGCGCTTGCTTTACCACCACCACTACCCCCTGTCACGCTGCAACCCACGGTGCGCATTGCACGATTGCGCCGCACCGTGGCACACGATGTCGGCGGTTCGAACAACGAAAACCGGAAGATTAATCGAGAATTTGATTTTTTTTTTTTTTATTTCACATTTTTCCCTTTTGTTTAGACGATCTTTCAAAAATAAGATCATTGGTTAATAAATTCTAGAAGAAATGAGAAAAGGAATACTACGTGGGCGAGGATCGGAGCCCTTTCGGTTTAGCTTCTTTTTCTATTTCTACTAAAGGTGTTAAACGGGCTGCATAATGTCGGGCGTACTTTTATACGGACTGAAATAAACGAGAAAAAATGAAAGACGAAAAAAAAAGAGGAAAAACTGGAAAATTTCTCTAGGATTTTCCTTCTTTCATACAGTTTATACTATTTGTTGTACATACTGGGGTACAGTATAGGTATAGATCGCTGTTGTTTTCGTCTGAGTAAACGAGCCTTGACGGGGTAGACGTGGGTGGGGTGAGTTTCATCAGCCGTGGCACGGAACGAGATAAGCGGGTATGCAAGTATGCACGTCTACGTGTACGGCTAAATACATAGATACATTTACAGTATATATACCTACATATAAACCAAGAAGCGAGGGTTGCAACGCGTGATACCGCAGACGTGGGGTAGAGTAGTCGATTTGCCCCCGCTCTAAAGAGGGGTTGCTTGCTTGCCCTCTCTTCTCCAATACGTACATATACGTATATGTATATATATATATATATATGTATACACCAGTACATTCTGCAAGGAGGAGGAGGGAGAGGAGGGAGGCGATGCCATTGCACTGCACTGGGTGAGGGTCATTAATCCTGGCACGGCAAGCCAGTGACCTCGGCCGACGCGACGCTTGCATTGATCGACGACAGGGTAAAGGCAAAGGCGAAGGCGAAGGCGAAGGCGAAGGCTAGGGGATGCAACATTCCACAATATTTCCTGATTTTTATTTTTCTTCTTCATTCGATCTTCGTTACTTTTCTTTCCTTTTTTTGTTACGTCTTCACACGATTAGACAGGCAATAATAACAGGTTGTTCTCGATAAATGGAATAGAACTTCTTTCCCTCTTTTCATATCCGTCTCTTGAAACTGACATGGATTGAATAATTTCCATAATTATTACACCATCATTACAACCGTTTTTCTTCGAATGATCATCGGTAAATCTTTCAAGATCGATCTTCATCTCTGACTGCTGGAGTTACATACGTATACATATACATATACATATATATACACTTTCACGAGAGCTGAATCCATTCATCGTATCGCAGCCACGCGCTGCTTGCTTATACTTGCAGCTTGTTGCAGCCGTTCGTTATAGGTACCTTTATGATACATGTATATATATGTACCAACGTTACGCAATGCGGTGTGTTTATGGGTACCATTCAGTGGCTCTCTCTCTCTCTCTTCGTATATTCTCATGTTTCAATGAGCCGCGTGCATGTCCGCATATACATGCACATAATACATACCGCGGACAACTTTCTTTAGCTTAAGGGCAGCATCTTCAGATACTTCCGGTAAAACGCATAACATACCACATGTCACAGACTGGAATCTACCATCTATTATACACATATACCTGGTACCTTATATATTATTATACGGAAAAGGGTAGGTAGGTACATAAAATGGGCGAGGCGTACAATTTTATACAAATGCTAGTGAGAAAGGTTCCTTTACGAAAAATAGGACCGGCTGCAGCAGCTAGAGCAGCAGGCCTTCGTATGGAGTGAATAATAAGAAATCTATGAGAGCGTAGAAAAATTTCTTCTTAATGAATCAATTTCGGTGGAAATTCGATAGACTTAAATCTATTTTTACGTGTCGTGTTAAAAAACGTTTTTATTTTTCAATTTATATAAATCGTGTAAATATTATAGGTGAAGATATTTCACGAGGAATTTTTTCTTCCTCTGAGAAACATCGCGCGATTTTTCTCCTTCCTTTCGTTTCCTTCTTTTCTATTTTTCTATTTTTCTATTCCTCTTTCTTTAAAATCAGGAGAGTGAATGAAAATGAGACACTCTTCTCGTCTAGTGAATAAAATTCGAGCTTGGTAAGCCGCGACGATGGTTAGGTACAGCCGGATGTGGTCCATTCGCATAATCCTGCGAAACCAGAGTGTCTATAAGAAGATATACCCGTACCGATTGATTGACCATTCGAGATGTTATATTCTTTTGTATTCTTCGAGTCACTCGAGACTCCCGGACCTTTCTTTCTTCCTTTGAACCTTTAGCATCACGTTCACCTACACACAATAGAATATCTCCTCATTCTGCAGTATAGAATTGTTCGCGAGAAGGAGGAGGAGGGTTCCTTCCTCATAGCACGCTTATTTTATACGTAACAACGCGTGGGCGGTAACGAAATTGCATAATAAAACGGAACTCTATTACATCTTAAGAAACGCGTGTCTTCGTATTATACCCCTGTTTCCAGCTGTCCAAAAAACATCCCTGTATAACCCGGCGTACTGTAGTCGCGTGGCGTCGCGTTGTGTCATAGGTACTTCTTTGTACACCGTATAAAGTTCAATTCTATATTCGAAAAAGGAGAACACATACGGGAATGCACATACCGCACCGTGCTGCGATTCCTTATCCTCAAGCAACTGGAAGAGAATCTTTTTCTTTCACTCATACTGTTATCCGAAAAATTTCTATTTTATACACGATCACGTATACATCAATAATTTCTTTCTTCGTACAGCCTCCTAATAATATATTATTTATTCTATGTTTCAGGTGAGTTCTTATAAAAAACGTTGAACTTCTCTTCCCTTACACTATCAAATTGCGGAATGAGTGAGTATCGTAGTTTAAAAATAAAAAAAAATTGTTCTAGCGCGAATCTGGTCTTGTTATTATTATCATATACGTCTAGTACCCATATGCGAATGAAAGTATTCGGTTAGTCCTGAAATTCGGGGTGGGCATATAATAATTTGCATCTGCCTGATCGTTGTCGATCTCAGTGCCCAGCGGGAGAAAATTCGGTTTGCGCAAATCACTAACCCTTTTCAAGATTCTTTGTGGTTGGTCCTTCGGCAATGAAATAAATTTCCTTTTAACCCTCTTCGGCCCGGCTGGCAGCCTGCCTTCGTCCATCCGTCCACCCGCCATCCATTCACGTCCACTATTACCTGAGGGCTCTTGTTTGCAGTTCGCGATGCAGAATACACCGGGTTATACGCATACGTATGTATATATTGTGTGTATTCAATATGTAGGTACCTACGTAAACGTATACGAATTTCGGAATCTTTTAACCGCGTATGCGAAGAACTTAGCTTATTTTACCTTAGGTCAGCTTAGCTCAGCTTTACCTTATGCCGTAAGATCGTCGGATTTTATACCCGCGAAGTTTTAGCAGCTGTTTTACGTATAACCAACAGGTGTTTATCCCCGCCCTCCCGGGAGACATATATATACATATATATTTCGCACGTGATGATATGCTATGTGCAAAGAGTGTCTTACAAAGTTGCGGAAATTCGGGACTTTCAGGCAATTATTGATTATTTTTAAACGAGTAAAGTAGAGCGAGTAGGTGGGAATAATTTGAGAAAATAAATTGCGAATGAAAGTGTTCAATGCGAATGTGGGAGAAAAAATTATTATTCTTGAATCTTCGATCTTCTCTCGTCAGAACGCCCGTGGCTTGCGTCAGTCCAGTTCGCAGCTGCTATGCCACGGTGGTGGAGGTCAACCCTTACGAACAAGGGATAACGAAATTCTCGGTATTTCACGTAAATATTGAAAAATCGTTGTTCCCTTGCAGCTGTTGTTTGCGCAAAAACCCTTTTCCGTAACTATATACGATTATTATACAACGTATATCCGCACCTCTAGGTATAAGGTACATATTATGCACATCGTAGCTGCAGCAGGAAGCATCTGCTCCGTCAGAGCCCGTTGCTGAAACGAGTCGAAGGCTGTGCCATACCTATATACAATTTTTTTTTCCTCTTTTGATATTCGGAGTGAGAAAAAACAAAAATTGGAAGACAGCGAAAAAGTAATTTTTTGAAACCCACGTGGGGAAAAAAGAAAAAAATTTTGATGTTTAAAGACACTTGTTGATTCACGCAATGCTCGACAAATTTCTCATTCAAGTGTAACACAAGATGAAGAAGAGGAAGATTAAGAATGAAAAAAAAAGAGAGATGTTTAATTCTCTTCGTAGAAAAGGTTACGGCATACTATATTACGTATATAGTACGCACAGTCTCGGTCCTCCACACGTGAATGGGGAACCCTGGTTTGATTCAAGGCGTGTAATAAATCTAGCACGTGGCAAGCAGAGGTATATAAGGTATATATACATATAGTAGCTCTTATAGAATCCCAGGCATGCAGGTGAAACGGAAGATGATCATCATTGATCTTTTTTCGGGACTGGGAATACCTACCTATACCTTACTTACCCACCTACCTAGCCCCGACCTGCACACGGGTTTTCCCTTGAAAAGAAAATAAGAGAAAAGAAAAGAAGAGAAGAAAAAAATCTTACCGTCGATTCGGGATAAACAATGGGCCAAGGTTGCCGATTCTCCCTTCTTTCCATTCTCGAAGACAGACTCGGGATTTCTCCTCTTCGTATGGGAAAATTATCATCGCATGCCTTAGATCTATATATTTTCAGCAAATTTGAGAATTTTAAAATTTTAGGGAGTCGAAAAAATTCTTCGAAATTCATATACGTTATATTTTCGAAAAATAATGAAATCAACGATAAACGCGAACACGTTCGGTTTATCTTTCTTGAAAGTAAAGGGAGTCCTTGAACCCCTGGCTATCCAATTCTCCGAATCGTTTCATTTTATCCCCCGATTCTCGAGCAGATTACATTCACTCCGTACCTATAGCGAATAGAATCCGATGTCTTTGATTTGAGAAACAAGATAATTGATGTCTGTCTAGCTATCCGTATATGTCTGACGATTGTCTCCAATTACTCATTACTGAGCTAGATACGCGCCGCGGGGTATCAGGATTTACCCAACATCCTCAAATTGAGCGTCCCATCGCTATACCTTATATACATTGTACAGTATACACAGATTGTTACACGATCGTTGAATCTTCGAGCATTGGCCCCTGATTCTCCCTCTGCCTGTCCCTCATCGACGCACTTACTTACTTACTTACTTACTTACTTATTTGCGGATGAATGTAGGTACGTAGATACGTGGGACGCATGTAGTGCGTTTGTGTTAGTAGTTGTTTCAGCCCGCAAGTACAATCGACGGTTCGTGTTCTCGGAGCTTCGCACTCTGGTGTTTCAAGGTCCAAAGCGAACGTTGGCCCCTATGAACGGTCAGAGACCCGATCGCCACGTCCTCCGTAGGCCCTTTGCACCACGTCGCAGGGCTTAGCGACGACGTGTGTATGTATATGTATATAAATGTGTATATATATTTATATATACTATGAAACGATATCCGTGTATATGCGTGTACCCACATTTACGCGAGCTAAGACGAACGAACTGTTGAGTAAAAGAGGGGAAGGGCTTACCTTATATCCACATGGTGGATGGAGCCTTTGTTTCTTTCTTACGTATAGTACAGCAGGGATTTTATTAATTATTAAATATCTCATCGTTTGAGGGTCTTTAAGCGTCGCTGTGTAAAACATGAAAGATACTTTCAAGCTTTGAATAACGGATTAATTCGGGACTCAAAAAGCTCGGCGGTAAATTAACTCCGTGTATATATATATAATGATGAAAGAAGAGAACTAAAAAATGAGAAAGATGAAGAATTTCGAAGTAGGTACGCAGCGTTATGGCTACTGTATCGTCACTGTTATCTGGGTGGAGATAAATACTCTGAAATGCGCACACATTGCGATATGTGAAAATATCTACGTTACACTCAGAGAGAGAGAAAGAAAGAAAGATAAACAAGTAAATAAATAAATAAATAAAAAGAAAAACTTCTGCAGCGAATGAACTACACCGACGAGACGAGGGAAGAATCGCCCGCTGCCACCAACAGCAGCGATTACGTGTGAATAAAAAAGAGAAGAAGAAAAAAATAAACAAATGGAAACCGTCAGACAATCAAGGGTAATTGAACTCGAGTAATGTTTTCATCTGGGAGAATTTATTCATTTCTCGTTATTTGTCATTCAGCTACGGTATGCGGTATATGGATATGGATTATTCCGAGAGTAGACAATGGGGCACTGGTCGAGTTTATACGTTTGCTTTGTTCGTTACTGTTCTTAATTTTTTTTTTTTGGTTTTTCTTGGAGATTGAGAAAAAGAGAGAGAATTGAACTCTACCATCAATTTTGTCTTCCAGGTTACGTTAGATGTAGTAAGAACCAACTAATTTCCTCTATAAAAAGACGCGGAATTCCGAGAGCCACAGGGCTTCTGCTGATGCAGGGAGGGAAAGCCGAAAGAAGGCGGAGGATGGGCACAAAGGGTGTCCTTGATGCGTTCAGGGTTACCCTTGTGCCTCATGGATTTATTCCCTCCTTTCCCCTACCTTCCCTATCCCCTACCTCCTACCCCCTACGACAGGGGTTTTTCATCGTTTCCATGACTACGATCGGTGTTTATTGCTCCCGACCTTGGCCACTTTCTCAAGAAATGTTGGACCTCCGTTTCATCCATCTATGTCTGAAATCCCGACCAATCATCGTATCGGAATAGAATTTTAAACCTTATCGATTTTTCGAGTAGAAAAAAGTAAGGAAAAAAAAAGAAAAAAGTGAAAATCTATTGATAAAATCGAATCATCTGAATTCTTATTCACTCAATTTTACCGAGAAATTCGGGGCAGTATACCGAGCCAGAAATTGAAAGGACATTAAATAAAAGGTCGCATCGCACAAAGGGTCGCGTCTAGCCAGAGCGCAAGGTACAATGATAAATCTGGAGCACAGAATCCATGCGCGTACACGCGTATGCATGTATGCAGCCTACGAATCTACCTGCACTTCTCCAGACACGTAGACCCTAGAGAAGAAAACCCTTCTACTATTTTGGGTCAGAGAGTTGGCATAGAAAAGGAATGATTTTATAAAGACGTGTTGTTAGGGGTGAATTTATCGGAATAAAATCGTTTTTGCGTGGGAATTAGGTTTTCCAAATTCGGGGAACATACGTGGATTCATTCTTCTCTATCGTCGCAGCTGCTGCTGCTGCATTATGGGTATAATACACGTACCTGCGCGAGCTTTTACCTATATAACATAAAACTACGACTATATAGTATCCGGGAATCTCGCAGGGGTGGAAAAGGGTCGATGAAATAACACCCATGGCATTTATTCGATTTTCTTCTATCCCACATTTCCATGGGATGTTCGGTCGAAAATGGGAAATAAAGGGTTAACCCATTTTTCAAAATCACTACAAAAGAGGGCAGGTTCTCGCTCGTCGTTAATCCTCGGCAGAAAATTCGGAACCAAAATTCTTAACGGAGAGAAGAAGCTCTTCCGAAAAGTCGAGAGTACTTCCAAACCCGTGACGATTAATGCAAGGTCAAAATCGTCCCATTTTCTCGGCAATAAATTTCATCAACGCGGTCATACTTCGAGGTCAACTACTGCAGTTACCGAACGAGGGTACATAATGACCCATGATGTTATTTCGGCTCTGAATAATTCCTCGATATTCAACTCCGTGATTTACGACCCTTGGAAAATTGTTTATTTACGATTTTTCTACCGGCTGTCTGTACCCAACTATACGCAGAAATAATTAAACCCGACGATATTTTAACTACTCAATTAATAATCGGGCAATAAATTTCTCCAACAAATTGCAAACTCTTCTCTTTCCGCACCCGGTTGCTATTATTCATAATCTCAAGGTATACTCGTCGCCAGGGAGTGCAGAACGTTTCGTTTCGTTTCGTTTCGTTGCATTGCGTTGGGACGGGACGGGACGGGACATAGCTGGGACAAGGTCAACGGTGCAGTGGCCTGCCTCGAGGTCTCTGCCCCGTGTTAGCCGTAGCCGTTGACACGTGTGGCACGCATCACGCGTGCCAACAGTTTCGCCATTCGCAGACAAAGATTACGCCGTGTTCTCTGTACAGAGTAGTATCGAAAAACGTATACACTCTGCATATTCATGCGCATATGGGGCGAATAAATCAAATTTTCGAAGCCATACTACGGGAAATCTGAAAATGATTTTTTTCTTTCTATCTCAATTTTTCGGAGTAGTTTTTAGAAAAACGAAAAGAAAAATATATGAAAATTTTTGTCCCCTATCCTTTTTCTAACATCGTCGTATAATCGCGTTGGAGAAATGGTAACCGAACTAAGGGAAATAATAAACACCGGGGAGATTGAGAGCTGCATAAAAGTGCAATGGCTTGCTCAAGGTTCGTTACTTCGTTGCAGTATACTCCGCGCAGTCGGCACCCAATGCCACTGACCCATTAATATACATATGTACTACAGTGTCATCGAGCTCGAGGCCTACATTGATACGTGTGTATGTGTGCATAAAATTTCCACATACGTGTAACACGCAGAATGGAATATGTGCAGCTGCAGAACTACTGCTACATATATATGCATATATTATCGCTTTTTAATTCATACATCGTATACATAAGAAAGATTAGTACCTCTTTCAATGTAGCTACTATAATTTAGAGCGGAAGAAAAAAAAAGATAAAAAATTTCAGACATAGCTCTTATTTTTTTTTTGTTTTTTTTTATTTATTTATTTTTTTGTTTTCTGACCGGTCCATTAGACCGAGAACGGATTCACGGGAAACGTGAGGCTGAATTGCAATGTACGACAGTGTATACATGTATTTGTATATACGTATATTGGCAATGGCGAAAAAACTTCGAGGTCTAACATAAACTGTAGGCCTCTCACTCTCCTTCTCTCTCTTTCTCATCGCGAGGTAGCCGACCCGCTTTAACCCACTGGACGCGGACGCCGACCCCAAAGGAAGCGGTGAAGGTCCTGGGGTAACCTACTCCGTGTGGCTACTGCACTCAAATGTCGGCGACCGACGATGATGGCGAAAAGAAATAACCGAATACTATACCTACACGAGAAAACTTCTTATTAATATATTTAGGCGAGTTTTTTTTCGATCGGAACTTTGATTTATTATACCTATCGATTCCGTATCTCAATAATTGTATAGTCGATTTAATGCAAAGCTTCGATATCGATGAATTTCTAAAGTTCTTAAATTTCTTATTTTATTTCTCTCTTCTTCTTACTTTCTTCCTTTTTTTATTTTTTTTATTTCTTTTCGTCGTTTTTCTTCTTTTCATAAGTGCGGGGATTAAATCGTAAACCGCAACCACCACCCACCACCGTATCTCAATTTAACGTCAAGGTGACGGCGTCATTTTCGTCGACCTTAAGAACCTCGGTAAAGTTATTCGACTCGAGTAGAAACAGGGGGGCGGGGTGGCGGATTCTAGGAGGGGATGAACAAATATTTGCGTTTCAGCCTAGAACGTACGACAATCTGATCGTGGGACGTAAGCGACGTCGCGACGACGCTAGCTTTTCCGAAGGGTCGATGCCCAGAATCGGACCTACACATACATACATACATACGTAGCTACCCACGCTGACAAGAATAAAAAAAGGAAAAATTTCGCGACTCTTCATTTTACACCCTTTCACGGTTCGCCACGATTTGAAACCATATTTTGAAAAAAAAAATTTCCGCGAGTATATTCACGACCGTTTATTCCTTTATTGATAAAACTCGAGATTATTATGCAGGATCGGGCTCTAGCTCACGTATTAGTTAGCCAATGAGACACAGTCGAACATTGCGTGACCCGCGTCTAACATAAAACTATAAAAGTTGCACAGAAGCGTTTCCATCCTCTCTCATAGGTAGGTAAAAGGGCGAGGCACAGCCTATACCTGTGTGTATCATCAGGGTTGGAAAGCAATCCGTTTAATTTCCCAACAGACTCGTTTCCAGGGACGAAGAAGGAGAAAGACAAAAAACGAAAAAAGAACACCTCTGTTTGGTTTTTGGTCACACGGCTTATCGAACTATATGCCTATGCGCTCGATCCAAACCTCGGCGACAGATTTCGGGTACATAAGAAAGAAAAACGCGGTTCCAAAATTTTGAAAAATATATTTTCGTCTCGTAATCATGGCGTTTAATATATGACGAGAGGTTGGATAAAAGAGGTGAGAGGCCGTTGAAAATATGGGGGTTCTGGCGTATAATTTCATATCATCCCCTGGTACGTCTCGTAAATCTGCTTGCAACAGCGTAAAACGTTAAACTGGCGAGTCGTAGGTAGTGTAGAGAGGTAGAGAGGCACGATAGGTTAGACGCAGTTCGTAGGACGTTGCAAGGGTAGTTTGCGGCGGTCGTCATGGAAACACCGATAGACTACGTAGCTGGGTGCACCGATGGGGGATGAATTCCGAGGACCTTGAACGAAGGCAAGGACAAACTGGGGACGAAAGTCCGGCGAACCTTGTTCATTCCTACGATCATCCTCGTTACTACGGTTTTAAATAGAATTAACACTGGCATATATCATTTCGTTACACAAATTTACCGTATAATTACCTATACAATTGTATTCATGAAACTTACCTAGAAAATTATCATCGCAAGACAAAATATCATTTTGGTAAGAAGAACGAAAAAATTCTAGCATCACCATCTGACGATTAGTTAATTAATTATTTATTTAATTAATTGACTAATTGATTTATTTTGTGTTCCTGACGATTTATTTATTTTTTTTTCTTGTTTTTTTTTTTGGTTCTTTTTCCCCCGTTGGGTATCTTCTTCGCTCGAATACCTATACAGGGTGTTTCATTTTATTTAGAACCCTAGTAAGGTCTGAATGTTGCATTTTATTGATTGTAACGTGGAGCTGCTGCTCCCGGTTGCTATGGCCACGCCACGCGGCGGCGCCCCAACTTGCAACCTAGTCCTTTGTAGTGGTTTTACGATGCACCCCCGTCGTATGTCGGACCTTTCGTTTGTTCTGTTCCTTCCTTCGTTCCTTCCTTCCTTCCTTCCTTCCTTCAGCGGGACAAAGACCGCTGCATCCTATCGTCCCGGGACCTTGATCCTGACGAAGAAAGAGAGATAGAGAGAGAGAGAGAGAAGTAGAGGTACAGATGTAGAGGGAGACCTCTTTTTCGGCGTCCTCGTCCTCGACGCAAAGGACGTGCGATTTTCCTGACAAGTCGTTATTTCATCCCCGATGCGCACGCGTAATATGATAAACGAACATCTTTACGACTCTATAAATTCGTTTTTTTTTTTTTTTTTTCATTTTCCAGTCCGTGAAATTAATTATTTGTTATTTAGAAATTCCCTAAACCAGGTTTTGAACAGTATCGCTGATAACTATACCGAAACCCCGGGAAACAGATATAGATATCAAATTGTGCATCAGAAGGGTGTGAAACGATGTTAATCGTAAACCGAATACAGAGGAAGAAGCACGTGCCCCTCGGTTTGTTAAATTCTGTGTAACAAAGACGAGGAAGATCATCGCAGAATCCCGACTGACTATAATTGCAGTCTTTGTCCTGAATTGCATCACGTTGTTGATACTGAATGTACCTACCCATCCCCCGTGGAAGTCTGCACATATACATACCCCTTCGTTTATTTCCACCCACTTATACTCTGGGGACAAAGAGAGACGGGATACCCGGACTTTTGCGTCGGCGTTCAACGCTCAGCGTCGAGCGTCGAGCGTCGACCGTCTGCCCCATGAACGTATAGAGGAATATAGCAGATTACGATTGGGGTGACTAGGTAGTGTGTAGTCACGCGACCCCCAAAGACCCAGACTTATAAGAACCAATAAGAACAGCCCCGAGCCTTCTTCCTTTCTTTTTTTGTTTATTTAATTCTTTACCTTATCTACGTAGGTGTATATAATGTGCAGAAGTACATATGCAAAAAGTTGGAAGCATTTCCATTGAAGAATTAATCGGATCGATCTTCTTTCTATCAATCCCGATAATAGTTGTTTATAAAATTAATCGATGAAATTTGAATCCATAAATTGCACGTTTTTTTATTTTTTTTTTCAATTTTTTTTTTTTTTTAGAAGAAAAAGGAAGCTCTTCTCCTGTTCCTCAGATTTTTTCCGACTACTTATATACATCTTCGACGATTTTTTTTCCCAGGAAAGTTATACACATACATCTACCTTGGAAAAAGAAGTAGCTCGTTTCACGTGTCATTTGAGTTACCTTTGAGACGTTTTTCATCTTACCCAGATTTTCAGGGGATCAATCTTCAACCGAAAACGATATATTTAAGGGATGAAATAAGGGGGAAAAGGCAAAGAAAATTCTCGTCCGAGTATCCCAATATTTAATTCCAAATTGCACACGTGATTTAGTAACAATAATTCTGCTACTAGGATACCGAGTTTCAAATTGTGGAAAACTACTCCTTGTAGACCAATATTCCGGGTCCTCCGAAAGCAGGATTCGAATTCTTTCCCTTATTAAAGTCATACCCAGGAAGAAACGTCTGGGTATGCTATACGTATATCCCGCGATCTCATTGTCATGGCGATCCTATTCCTTAACGCGGACAGCTGCCTTGACGCCACGTGGTAGAGAGGAGGATTTCGCGCACCGCCCGGAAGTCATTGTATATCCCCGCGAGGGTGGAGAGGAAAAGGGATTCTGGGGCTGGTTGCGCGGGACAAGGTCGTCGTTGTCATGACTACCGAGAGCGGCACGTGGTTCGTTTCCTCGCCTCCTCGCCTCCCAGCCTCCGCACCTCGTCGTACCTACCGATCCCGCAGGTACCACCAAATCCCGGAGTCCCAGAGTCCCGGCGTTCTGGACCAGACCGGGGATTCGAGGGAGGAAGGAAGGCGACTGCCACGGCCACGGCCCTGACCCTGAACCATCTCCCTAAGCACAGACCCCCAGAGTCTAGTCTTTACTCTTCCTTCTCTCCCTCTACATCTTCCGTGCATCTTCGCACGGTAACAAATATGTCGAATAAGGAAAATGGGGAATCGATATTTTCTCAGGAAGTATAAAATTTTCAATGAATTTCGGTCAGTTTAATACACGTATATTTTCTCGGAAGAAAATCTGGGAGAAAAATTTGGTCGTAGGTACAAAATTTTCTTAACCCTCGTTTGTCTGGTACGCCTTGGGAAAAATTCATCTATATTCTAGCCGCTTAATCATCCCTTCAGCCCCGATCTCGGCGTGGGTCGTTATACCTACCGATGTGAGCCTCTGACATTTATAGGTATAATCGTACATGTGTGTTATAGAAGAGATTAATACGTAAATATACCTACATGTAGCTACAAGCTGGCATGTGTCTCTCTGTCCGTGTGTTGAATACAGTCGCATCGTGTTCTGGAACGCTAGCAAACGCAGGGTGAAGGCTAAACAAGGTGAAGGTCTCTCCTCGCGCTGAGAGAAACCAGGGTGGGAGATTCTGAGCCGTATACCTATATTTACTCGGGTATAGGTGTGTGTGTTATATACGTCGATGTATGTATGTACTATCGCTCCATCCCCCGTTCCCGGTTCCCCGTTCCCGGTTCCCCGTTTTCCGTACCACAAACTCGGCTATGTACAACTCTGGTAAATGGCCAGATCCGTGCGGCTTTACGCTTCCTGGTTTCCCAACGGCGTTATAACTACTTGTGTCAAAATGTATACAATTTATACTTAATTTTGACACGAGCCTTATCAGGTACGTACGACAAATTAGACACATCAGAAACCACTTTATTTCGGATCTAATTTACTTCTTCACTCTTAACATCCCCGTCCCCAATTTAATAATGAAGCCGGGTAGTTCGTTCTTTAAGAAATGGCCTGGTCTCTCCCTGTGCAGATAAAATTTCGCCAAAATCCAACGAAATTGGGTTTTGAATAAATTCTCAACGCAGTCGGAGCAAAAACTTCTCTCTTCTATATATTTTCAAAACCGACAGAATCATTGATACGTTAATTTTTTTTTTTTTTTTCGAATTCATATGGAAAAATGATGAAAGTGACAAGGTCCGGCAATTTCTGCGAAAATTGATCTTCAAAATTTATATGTAACACTTACCTGTACTCGGGCGAGTGATAAACTTTATTTTATCGTCATTCGATGACCGGGAGAGGAGGAAGTAAGTTAGCTAGCAGTTGACCGGTTGCTAGGCTGAACAGCCTGTAGCTTGAATCGAGCTCGGATGGTCCCGGGCACGGGGTCGGGGTCAAGGCTGCGAAGATTTCGAAGGTTGCGAAGGCTGCTGCTGCTGTTGTTGCTGCTGCTCCTCCTGCTCCTGCTCCTGCTGCTCCTGTTCCTGCTCCTGCCTTTGCTGAAGTCGAAAAGGTCAAACGGTGTCAACCACGCGTCAGTCAGCTCGCGCAGATCGGAAATTTGACCCGTTTCGATCAATTCATGCAACTGTCTAAATCTAGTATATCTCTACCGTTTCGGGGTCAAACGCTGCAGGATTTGGGAAAGTGAGCGAGGAAAGGGGGGAAAGAGGGAGGGAACGGGACGACCAGTTCTGATTTATGCCCTATTTGTTTTTTTACTCCCCTAACTGGGATCGCTAATTGATTCGATGTTTGTCAAAACAAAAAAAAACAAATAGAACAATTTTCGTTTTACTGTTGCGCCTGACAATTTTATTTCTTTCTAACGTATTTTCTTTCACTTTCGTTTGTTGCAGGTGAGTTTTTTTTCAACCCCCATTCAATTGAAAATTTATCGGAACTAGATAGATCCTGGATATCCGTAAGTACGTAAATTTTCCTCAGATGAACAAACGTTGCCGTAATAATTTCGCTCGATTTTTTTCGCCTACTTTTTCTCGAATTGAAATATGAAGAAAAAAAAAGAAAAAAAAAAAAAGGTGTCAAATCGACTCGAAGAAAGGATACGCGCATATTCGTATATTATCTCCATGTACTCTTCTCGCCACGTGGTCCGCGAGACACGTGGGTTTTATAGTATAAACGTATATTGACAACGTGGTTCAGATACTCGACGCCAGATGCCATGATGGTGGGTTTCAAAGTCGTAATAACGCTCCGGGTTGTGGCGCCGTTACGGTACCAGCCTACACTACTTCGTACTTTTCGCGTGATACTGTCCGACCAACAACGCCCGTTTACTACTTATACCTACTCGCCAGTTTCGTACGAGGCTTACCTACTGCGCCCGAGATGATTCGTTTCTCAGCTCTACGTTTTAGTAGTAGTAGCAGACGATAAGGCCGCCGGTGCCGAATCGATTCGCGCAAATTTTATTTCGCATTTTTAAAAATTATTATTATTATTATTATTATTTTTTATTTTAATATTTTTCTCAATTATTCTATTTCGATTCTAGTATTTTCTAATTACATCGAAACTAATAGATAATCCCGTATTTTCCTAGACTCGGTTTTTCCCTCATTAACGAATCAATTAGCAGAAGTTTGAGGCAATGACGGATGAAATCAAAGCTATGTATTAATAGTGGGTTAAGATTCAGTTTTGTAACAGTATATGACGAAGCGCGTATATATAGAGACAGCTGTAATGACAGTGATTCGAACTGTTTTTTTCCCATGAATCGGTGACCGTGTTTTATATTATGCACAACTCTCACGGTGGGGGGGTATAACTACGCCTGCGACATACTACAATGCAGCGAGTACGTATACGTCAAGTTTGGTAAAACTTGAGTCAACCAAATTGTTGTATGTCGATTGTGTAATTTCTCGTGAGGCAACTTGCGTCTCTCAACTGTATTATAACACCACGTCTGGTACAAGCCGACTGCAGTGATTTCGCTTTCTTCAACCGACTACACATTATACATTCTACATTCTACACTCTACACTCTACACTTTACAATCTCTATCTAACCACGCTGCCTCACCTCATACCCGACTGTCAGTGTACAAGCTAACCGAGTCTACAATCAGCTGGACGTGTTGGTGACTGACTGACTGACTGACTCACTGACTGACTGACTGACTGACTGACTGATTCACTCGGGCGTTACCGTGAAAGTGGTTTTACTATTTACTTATGATAAGCGCTGCTGCACTTTTCACTATTTACATGCACAAATTCAAATATCCTTTATTCGTTCATTCATTAATTAATTCATTCATTCATTCATTTATTTTGAAGATGTGCTCCGTGACGTAAGAGATTAGTTTATTCCTGTTATTTCCTTAATTCCCGTAGTTTTTTCTTTCCTTTTCATTTTTTTAAATATGTTTTTTTGACTGCACGTGGCGAGGTTCGGTTCGATCCAATCCGGTCTGGTCAATTGACCTAAAACTTGCATAATGGGTAATTTAGAAGACTAATATTACACCGATAATCTTAATTCAATGTTATTTCCAAGCCGGATTCACGGCGCACTCACGGTCTCTTCCCACCTTCGGTATGATAGTATTCCTTACAGATATACCCGGCTATACTTACCTACGATATTACGTAACATTTATAGTACCTGTATCAGATTTTCTACACACCGACAAATCTCTATATGAAAATCTCTAAAGCTGAGCAGAGCAGAGATCGTTATTGTCATCCAGCTAATGTACAGCTAACAGAGATGTACGAGGTGCATCATATATGCAGTGATATATGTATGTATGTATATATATACACACACACAGAGTACTAGCAGCACAAGGGAGCTGGGGTATAAATTCATGCGCCTGCGATCCTCGCTCTCTCGCACACATTTAACGCAAAGTTCAATCACTTCGTAACCTCCTTTCAATCGAAACTATTACACACTGAACCAACCTCGCAGCGGTGCTCATCGTTAAATAACTATATTATTATTAATGTCGTTTATCGTTATTATCATTATCTCATCCCTCGCATTATACTTTAATTCATATTTTCGTATTTTATGCAAAGAAAACAGAAAAAAAAAAAATGATTCAAATAATCTCGCGCCGATATGGATGGAAATGTCAAGTATATCGAGAGACGGCAGCTGGATTCCCAGAAAATAATTTCTCGCGATTTTTATATCGCGCTTTTGTAGAGAAAAAAAAAAGTTTCTCTTTTTTTTTTATTTTTTACTTTTGCCAAAATTTTGGACCCCAATTCATTTTCGAGGAGGAGTAGAAGAAGAAGAAGAAAAAGGAAAAGGAGTAGGAGGAGGCGGAGAAGGAGGTGGTGCGGATGTATGAGTAAGACATATCAGGCTGTGCAGGGACTTGGACGGTTGTTGTTGTGCAACGGGCAAGCACCAAGCAAGCAAGCGGCAAGCAGCAGTCACCTCGATAGCGAGTGTTGAACCCAAGCGAATCTGGGGCGTCGTGCGACACACGTAAGACACGCACACCGTTGTAAAACCCGCGATGCCACACGTATTATTCACACATACACTCATGTATATATATTTATATATATACGCGGTAAACGCTCGCGCTTTATTATAACAGCCAAGAGTGAGACTCTTTTATATATATATATATATATATATTATATATACGACTGCGCACCGATACAAATACTAATATTAACACCGACAAACGATCCGACAATCGCTGGCCTCCCGGTTCGCCACCAACACGTCTGTCTCTGTATCGCAGATACCAGCGGATACCAACGGTACCACTCTCATTGATTTCCATCGTATGCATTGCATCGCGCTATTTTAGGACCATGGGTAGATGGAGATATATATATAGGTGCTTCGTGTCATTTTACTATCCGTAACCAGAATCTGATATCATTTTCAATTGTTCGCGTCCTTTTTTCCTTCTCTTTCTTTTTTTGGTTTTTGCTAATTCATTCAATGTTTCACATTGAAGATAAAAATTCGCTGTCTCTTCTTTTTTTAAAAATTTTTTTCAACAAATTTTTTTTCCTCAATTTTTTCGGGTTAACCGAGCGCTTCGAAGGCTTGGGGCGGCCCTGGATCGTGGGGTGGTGCGTCCTGGTGACCCGGGTTCGATGCCCTCGCACTAAAGCAGCCGGCGAGGGTCGTGCAGTCTTGGATGTCGCTTTTCAGGAATTTCTCGTCACCCCAATCTCACGGTATCCGCAGAGAGCCGCGAGGGGATGAAAAATTGAATGTCCTTACTTCCCGGACCGGGAGATTTGGAATTCGTGCTATAATTATCGTTCCTCGAAGAATCAAAAAAAAAATAAACAAAAATCCGAACGAGATTCAAACTTAGGGTACCGAGTTTTGCTGAAAATCTTAACCAACAACGACGACGATTAACGGAATCATTAAACGTAATAACAGAATAATAACCCTCTTTCTTCTCATCCTTCGGTTTGTGATGGACGAAACGTTACTTACAGGTCTCGTGTAGCGATCGGGGACATCGGAAAACGAAAGTGTCTTTCGACCAGCTTTAGTACCCATAATACTATACACGCCTCGAATTCGTCGGAGTATCGTTCAGGCGAGAGAGTTAGTTTATGCGAATCATTGACTATACGCTAAACAGGGATAGTCAGTCCGAAAGTGTGCTCGTCGTCCCACTGCTAATTAATCCTGGTTCTTCCTTTTCCTTTTTTGTATTTTGTTTTTCTCTTTCTTTTCTACTTTCCTCGCTTTTTATTATCGCTCGCGTTCGTGGGAAATCCCCGCAGTGTTAACTACGGGCCTATAATTCCTCGAGATTTTTATCGCCCTGATGGGGTGGGGGAGTCCTCTTCGTCTACCGACATCAACGATCGTATATAATTTTCCGTTTCTCGAGGTCAAAGTTCCAATTACTCAAAGCGATTTATTAACTACGAATTTGGATCAAATTTTCAATCATTACAGAAGCTTCGAAAATTTTCACAATGAGAAGCTCTATTAAAATCAGAATTTTCATTTCACACACCTTTTCTACTATAGGAAACGAAACCGCAAATACAGAGCTTTAATTTTATTCCTTTACTTAATCTCTTGTCTAACGGGAATCCACGCTTGTCTATGTACACATCCATAGGTATATAATATGTAGATATAAGATGTAAGTGTTCGATGCCCTCGAGCTTACCGCTCAATTAAAAAGATCGAGAGGGTTCAGTGGACTACAGCAACTCGAGCGGTGCAGCAGCGCGCACATGTATACATAATACGTTTATACGTATACATGCATTGTGCAATAAGTTCAATAATCAAAGCGAGTTGGTTGCTGTAATTCTTGAAGATTTTTTTTTCAGTTTTTTTTTTTTTCATTCCTTCTTTCCTTTTATCTATCTATGTAAGATAATACATATATATGTCATACGAAACTGTAGAGTAAATTATAACAATTTTATAATCTTTAAACGATTTCGAACTATATATGCACGATTATTTATCGCAATTCGTTGCCGCAGCTCTATATCGCATATATGGATCTCGAACTAAATGACTTTCGCAAGATTATACCACTATGTGCACTTAAATATGTATATATGTATGTACACACGTACAGGATCGATTGCATAGAAACTTGTATCGGTAAGTAATCAAGTGAAAAATAAAAAAAAAAGGAAAAAAAAAGGAAAGGAGATAAATAATTGATAAAAAGTAAGAAAAATCAAATACTGTAATTAGTATCGCAACGATTTGTGTCTATAATTAAATTCGTTCAATAGTTACACATATACATGTAATATATGTATATTCATTTATTATGCGAAGAAAAATGAAATTGAACAAAAAATAAAAAATGAAAAAAAACTTCTATTTTTATAGAGAGAATTGTTCGTTAGAATCTCTTTGGTCCGCACCGTATAGTACACGGCAAATGTAATTTCCGATTCGAAAGTTCCTCATTTCGTAACGCGAACGGAGCCGGGTTCGACGCCCGGCGTTGCCCGGCGTCTCTTAACTAACGTACAAGCTCACCGTTACACATACTCGTGGCTCATTCTCATTCTCATTCTCGATTTCATAATAGGCATCACAAACTCGGTTATCGAGACTCTGGCTAATAACGCACCTATATCCGTATTATCTCATCCCTGAAATAAAAATTCGAACCTTACCTTTAACTTTTGCGAGGAAAAAAATTTCGTTCATTGATTCCTGGGACAACGATCTCTTCTTCTTATAATATACGAATAACATTGTTACAACGATGACGAGGATTTCTAAAAGAAAAAAAAAAAAACAAACTATTGTTCCAATATTTCAAAACGTTGAATACCAATCGCAGATATCACTTTCTCTATACCCTGAAATAGCTGTTCGAAGATTCCCCCAATTCTTAGAGTATATTCGAAGAATTAGCATACCGAAACTTCACCCGGGCACAGAAGACCGCGATTGCAAATAGTTCGCAACGTACCTACTATACTTATATCTTATCCTATATAGGCGAATGGCTATATATATCTCTTGTTACGGACAGCAGCTGGTATAACAACGATAAAAATATGGTCCTGGATTATCCTGGTTCACTAGGCACGGCTCTAGCTCAAAGCCCAGTCAGTATTAGTGTAGGTACCTCTACCTACAATCAGTCCTAGTACGTAGGTATCATTATTTCGATATAACTCAAACAGCCTAGCAGTATATAGCCTCGTTCCTGATATCTATCTGTACCTACTATTCAACGACGTGTTGCTATAGTCATTAGACTGCGCAAACTCAGCTATTGCCCTCAGTTTGTTATTTCACACTGTCGCATTATGGGATAATTATTATCATTACCCTACGATCGATAAATCATATATACATATATTAGGGTGGTTCCTAATTGGATAATCTTCGAATTTCAATGCTTCCGTGGGCCAGGACTTCTCCAAATATGTGAAAAAAAAATGTAACCAAAACCCCAGGTTCCTATCTCAATTTTGAGTACCGGTCCATCCAAAGCCTTTGAATTTTCCCATTTGAATAAAATGGTTAATTTTTTTTCTTCCTATTGGAGTATAGCTCCGAAAAATCTCAAACTCGGTACACTCCTTACCCGTAGTGGTAGGTATTTCATGAAAATTCGACGGATTTTCAACGATATAATTTCCGGAGCTACAGCGCACCAAAAGAAAAAATCTTATATCCAAATTGTGTTGAATAAAATTTTGGCGTTAAAAATCCGTAAATTTTTCACGGATACCTGCTACTATGGGTAAGGAGTTGGCGAAGTTTCAGATTATTCGAAGCGATAATAAGATAGGAAGTAAAAAATAACTTTTTATAATTATTCGAAGGGTTGGTTGAGCTAAGTTTTCGGATTGTGAAATGAAATTTCTAATTTATATTTATCCTACGAACCTATATCTATACCAGGCTAAGAAACTAGCATGTAACTATAACTAGAATGACGAAAGTTTAATTTTAACCACATAGTAGTATGTTATACGTGGCAGTAGGAAAGTTAACGGAGCGTTACGTTGCGTTATAACTTAGAAGATAGCGAAATACTGCATTCTTGTTCAACAATCACTTGGCTCAAGCTCCGAAGGCCTTAACTCGAGGTCGTTTTAACAGTGGTTCGCTTCGTTATTCGCCCTTCCTATACATATATTATTATAAACGTCACGGTGTTCGCGCAAACCTCGTATTATAAATCAATTATCTATAAAATATATCTTTAAGGTACTCGTTGCCTTTTTTATTTCGTTAATATCGAACAAAAATTTCAAGAAAACAACACATTTTCAGTTTCTTTCTTTCTTTCACCCTTTCCATGTGTTATCATCGGCTTTTTTTTTTTTTGTTTTTTTTTTTTCTTTTTCTTCTCTCCCCTCCAGAATCAACCTCCCTGATACGATATACGTATGTCTATATATTTGATAAGAGGTGTGTGCGAGAGGACGACGAACTCCTGCGAATACCGCCGTGACCTTTGACCTAGCGATCGAACGCGAGCCTTTGGTCGCGTGATAAGGAATTAATTCTTTCTTCGTACTGGTTATGATATACGTTTGCAACGCGATTTTGCTATACCCACTTTTGGGTCTGAGAATTTTATTTACATATTTTGAAAATCGGTAGAAAGAATTTTATTCGGGATTGCGGAAAAGGTGGGGAATCGGAGTTATTCAGATCGAGGGATATGTATCACGGTCGCTCTTCTAAAACTTGTCTGTCGCTTCCGGATTTTGAATTCTAATGAAAGAGAATGAAATGGAAATTGTGTTATTCCCATGATTTATCTCTTCGTTAAGATAGAATTCGTTCAAAGTCGGCGGATATTATCCTTTCAAAAAGTCTTCGGTCTGAATTGGCAAAATTTTATTAATAATTATAACGCTATAGCTGCTCAAGGTATATCTTAGCTAGCAATCTCGAGATTAAATATCAATATTGAATAACCTTGGCGTCGCCTGGACTCACGCCGTGAGATAATATTTTTAGAAAATGTTCTACATATCTAGGTATACCTACACCTATACTATAACGTCTCTACATCCGTTCGCAGAATGTATCATTAATTTTTCTTCGATTTTTTCTTTTCTTCGTTTTTTATCTCGTCTTTTCTCCTCCTCAATAATTGCCCAACTATATCACAGGTAGCGATATCGCTACGTTTATCTTGAAAAAATAATAATAATGATAATAGTCAAAACTTTTGACTCTAGGATCGAAGATTTTTGGTACGTCAAATATATTTTCTACAATTATATTCTACGTACCGAGACAAGGAATTCGTTTTTTCAGAAATGAATAATAAAATCGCAGCCTGATTATTCATGTCTATACGTATATGTGTATGGAAGATATATATCTATGATCAAGATTAGTTAAACAACACGAAAGCAGCGTCTCTTTCTCATCAAGTATCGTATAATTCAAACATATGTGTACGTCTACACTCTACATACCCACCGAACTAAATAAGTATAGGTAAAAATTTGTCCTCCAAAGTTCATTGGCCCGGTGTAAGTCTCCGTATCTGGGCCGGCTACTATCGACCTATCAAACTCTTTATCATAATTCATTCGTGCCGGTGTTGGTGCGACTTATTGCGACCGTGACAAGCGATTGCGAGGGTTTAAATCGCCCAGACGTGATACCACAGCTTTACAGCGCATAAATTTAGGACACATTCTATGAATAGGGTTGCCGGGAACCACCACCCATACATCTACACGTATTACCCAAATCACGATAAAATTTTTTAAAAAAACGACGGGGATATTGCAAAAATTATTATTCTCTTGATTCCTCTCTGTTTTTGTTCTTGTTTTTTTTTCCTCCTATAGATCGTAAGTTTAGAGAGCAATCAATTATCTCTAAGGTTTCCAATCAAGTCGTGCACGATTACCAATTTTTTTAACAATTTTATATAATTTTTTTTCAAATTCTTTTTATTTCAATTTCGTTTTTTTTTTTTTTTTTCTTTTTTCCACGACTGTCACTAAAAGCATCGGAGCTGGTTGTCGGTCGTAGCGAGTAACTGACTGAGTTCGCGTGTGACGTCAGAGGACGGTTGAAGCGCCCTAGATCGAGGGAGGTCAGCTCACGCGGGGCCGACGGCCTGCCGAGGTCAGCCCTCGCCTTCTATACACCACGCTCTCGCAAGCTTGCAAATTTCACTCCAGGCTCTCCGACCGCCTAGATTTTTCCCAGGTTCTGCAATTTGTGTTTTTTTTTTTCATTTTTATTTAATTGAAAGAAGAAAAAACGTTTCATAATTTGTTGCAAATCAACTGACAGATTAATTGGTTATTATTTTTTCGGAGAAAAAAAAAAGAAAAAAAAACAGACCAACGGATCGAATAAGATTCGAGCGATCGGATTGAACAATCGCGTATATGCTGCACCGTGCAGTGCAGAGCGTTCCCTTATTGCGTCGCATCGGTGAAGTAACCCTCGATTAAGTTCTCATATATCCTATTCCATGAAAAAAATTAAACCAATGCCATACAGTTAGAGCGTAGGTACTGTAGGATATATGTATATATATGTATATGGATATATGGATACGTGGATAGAACAGAGCTATGGTAAAATAATAACCAATCGGCGATTAGCTGGCTTATAATCTTTGACTTGTATCTAATTCTACCTATACAATACCCTCAGTTCGTAGTTCCGTTTCTTGATATCGCTGCTGCACCTGCGCTACTTTCGATATTTGCCAACATCGTAGCATATTAACCGTCAAGTCTCAAGCTTATTGAGAATGGATATGTGTTCTATACGTCTATAGCGTATATACATATATGCAAGATTTTACTTTTATCTTACTTTAACTTGTTCACGTTTTGCACCACGTATACTTATAGGTACTTTTCATCTACCTACCTACCTACCTACCTATCAACCTACCTACCTGCCTGCCTGCCTGCCTGCCTCTATTCATCAAGGGGCGAATAATAATCCTCATTGTTCTAAAACGTCAAACACTACCCACGCGAGATCAAACATTATTTTTTACCCTTTTTTTTTTCTTCCTTATCTCTCTCTCTCTTTCTCTTTCTCTCTCACTTTCAATTTATCAACGAGCCACTTACTTTTGAGGTCCTGGTATAGACGGGTGAAAGTCTTGTATTACATACTTCAGGCACGGTGGTATCTAAGAGAAGAAGAAGTTGTCGTCGACTGCTCGAAACATGTTTCACTTTTTTTTCTCTCCGTATTTCGCAGAGCATAAGACTCGAAACGATATCTGTATACATATATTTTATTTTTATTTTTTTTTAGCACGTTTTTTAAAACCCTCGTGGATCCTTTACGTTCTACCCCATATAAAACCGCGAATAGTACTCCAGAGGATCTTTTTTTTTCCCTTTTTACCTCTATTGGAATAAACGAGCGAAGCGCGGCATGCGGTAGAGAAAATAAAATAAACTGCTAACGATTATATTCCTCTGTTTGTCTTTTGATTCTTTTTATTTTTATAACGTTTATACTGGACTCTGTTGCATCGTATCAGAGTTTTGTCAACTTGATGTAATCGTTAGAGACGAGGAAGACGAAAATTACGATCTCCAAAATATTCTCTGCCAAATTCCTGATTTATTCGAAAATTCATTTCTCTCCTCTTCTTCTAACGGTGTGATAAAATTCATCTTTCTTTCTAAAGGAATTTCATCTCTTTTCGCACTAGTTTCTTATAGTTACAGTTTTTCTCACAAAGATATTCCCTTTGTATGTAACTGCGTCAACATGTCCCATTTACTTCAATCTATTAGTTATACATACTCCTTGCACAAAGCCTACGTTAGCTAGCCTCTCTTTAACTATTTGTCATATAAGTGGCTCCTCGAACATATGTATGTACATCAAGTCACAACCCACGTACCCCCGGATAATACTATCATAGACGTACACAGACTGACACGTACACTTCTGTAATTAAATCTACAACCTTGGGAAGAGGTTACAATTACAATCGGGATATTAAATGATACTTATAACGATAAATTGCTGCCTAGGTTACGACCACCTTCTCCTTCTTCCATATAATTTAATTTTCAACCTATATATATTAAAAAAACCATCATAAATATATTTTTAAAATACAAGTCGATGGGTTATTTTTCGCAAAAATTCTTCCGATCGATGAACAAACATTTTTATTCAATCTTTAGGTCAAATCATTTATCAGATTGATGTATAATCGTATGAATAGCGACTGGTGCTCGGAATGAGCGGGAATTTCTTGAACCGCAAGCCAAGATCTATCCTCCTCCTCCTTCATCTTCTCCTTCTTCTTCTTCTTCTTATTTTTATTCTTATTCTATTCTACAGCGTGTTCTATACGTGTGTACGTGTGTGGCGAGTCAGAGCGCCGTTGCAGTTCGTTCCGTGATGCAGGTCAGGATCTCGGCGCATCCCACGCGCTCGAAACTAATCGTAGTCGTTCGTAGACGACGACGCCTTGTGTAGTAACTCAAGTCAGCTGCAGCTCAACGCGATCGCAGCATATATCGCGGTATATGAGCAAGAGCAAGAAAGATTATTATCTTTAATGTTAGAGGTTTATATTTATTATTATTATTATTTTAACAGATCTCAGCATGGATGAACGTCTTTATTTCTCCCTCTTTGTCGAATTGCTACGACTAAACGAAGCTAGGATCAACCTTATCACTTGATACCATTATACCACTTGCCAATTAATTATAATACATATTATTCTATACGTTTGAATTATAAATCTAGACCAAGGCTCGAATGCGATTTATAACATCCCTTAGATGTATACTTTTACGAAAAATATAAAAGACTCGGAAAGTTTCTATTTTTATTCTCAGAAAATATATAAATATTTTAACGACTTGGTAAAATTTGACTGAAAACCTACGATATAGATATAATAATGTAGTCTAGCCGTTATTACAGAAATATCTGGCAACTCTCTTGAGAATCCTATAATAAACTAGACCGCTTCATTGTTTCTGACCTTCAATTATAATACGACCCAGGGTCTTTCATATATTTTCGTCTTCGACGTGCTGATTTGTTCAAAACGAAAATTGATTTCTCGCAATTTTAGATTTTTCGTTTTTTTTTTTCAAAATTTCTTTCATTCCTTACGTCAGAATTCTTCGCTCCTCCTTCTTCTCTCTTCGCTCTTCTTCTCATTCTTATTCTTATATGGAACAATTTTTAGCTGACGCACAGACAGCCTCTCTATTCCTCGCGTATCGGAATCTCGGAATTGGAGAAAATAATGAAAAGGTTGGGTTGGGGGTATTAAGGAGTGACTACCATTCGTCATTTTTCTCCTTAACTTGTTTACCGCGATAATATTTCGTATGACGAATTTACGTCATACACGTCGTTGGACACAGGCAACAGCGAACACCAGCGCCCGCCTGTCCCAGTGAGCGGGCATTAACCCGGGGCCGAGGCCACGCGAGTGAGTGAGCAAGCGAACGAGCGAGTGAGTAGCCAGCTAGCTAGCTAGTAGCTGGTACTCTGATGCTAGTCGAGAGTCGCGAGACTCGAACGGTCTCGAAGGCTTTCGGTGTATGGAACTCTACCGAGATTTTATATATACATATATATATATACCCAGATCAACGCTAGCGAGTCTTATTTTCAATGGTTTAGAGTTTAGAGCTTTATACATATACGTGATATATACATATATACATATAAATATTTAACTAGTACCTATGTAGGTAGGTATGCGAGAAGCATGGGCTCTCCTCTGCAAGTTGAATTATTTCCACTGACTATGAGGTTACGTTCCAGATAAGCTCTGCACAACCGTAATCACGATATATTAGAATCCATTAGGTGATGTAGGTGATATACAAGTAGAAAATCAAAACGAGGACGCGATTCGGTCCGTAAACTTTATCCGTATTCTACATACGTGTATATTATACGTAGATATTGGTATAACGGGTAGCAGGTGTAAATATGTTATTTCTACGGTTTGATCGACCTTAACGAAACTGTCTTCTTTTAGTATTGAAAAATGACGAAATTTGGTGGATCACGATTAAAATTATTCACGAAAAAATAGAAATAAGCAATTAATCAAAGCTTGTATTTTTTTTTATGATCTTTTCGGAAACCCTGATATTTTTGGTATATAATTCATTGTGAAGATTCGAGGGGAACGTTATTCCTGGGTGAAAAATCCCGGAGTAGGTGTAGAGCACGCTGGTATTATCATGAAATATAGAACTGCGATAAATCGTGAAAGGTTCACGAACCCAAATCAGGTCCAATTGAATTTTAAATTGATGACTTTCACTGCGGCTAGTAGTGCGTGTAGTATAACTACCTATGTAACTACCTACTTGCCGCTTCCGTAAATTCATATTTTTCGGAATATATTTGTTTATGGAAATCATATTATTTAGCAATTCTATAGCCCACGGTATGCGGTGTATATAGCTAGCTACGATTGTAAACAGATAATGAGGTTTTTGACTCCAGTTTCTACTACACGTTTTTACTGAATAAAAAATTTTTTTCACAACGGAAAGCGAAAGACAATTTTTTAAAATTCATTTTCCTCCGACTATTCTCATACTCATAGTATTTCATCCATTCTCTATGTAGTTCTCGTTGACCTGCTCCATATCCGCCTATAAATATGTAATTCTTAACGCAAATTAGTTCAGTTCGCGTATTTGAATACCGAGAAAAAATTCTCCGGGGTATCCACCCTTGGTTTTTAAATTCTTAAATGCCTCCCGCTTTTTTCACTGCAGGGCGAATAACAAGTCAGTTAGTTAGTTACTTCGACTCGATTTAGAGACTAGTTTCGCAATTCGCATTACGAAATTACCTGCTGCACAGCGTCTCGCCGTCCTACCTACCTACTCCTAGACAAAGTATTTAGACTTCAGGACAGTGGTGTTGGTTGGTTGAGAAGAGCGTTTTGATTTTAGAGCGGCGAAGATTAAATATTTTTATTTATTTTTTTCATTTCTTTTTATTCAACTCGATTTGGAAAATTTTGTTAAACAAGGCCAGAAGCCACGCGCCGAATCTAATCGAGTCGAGCCAAGCCCGAACTGTTTTGTAATTAATTGATCGTTAACAATTAGAGCGTCGTTCGTTATTTTCCGTACATAAATATTTTAGAAATTATAATAACTTGGAATTGTGTTAATGGGTCAGATCGAGGCTCCGTGAAATTTAAACAAAGAAGAAAACATAACATGATATAAATATAAACAAAAGAAATGAAAATTTCCGAATCAGTTTTCATTACGCAATTTGTAAATAAAACAAAGCCTCATGGTTTTATAAATAAAAAATAAATTCACCAGTACAAGTCACATAATTTCATTTCATACCTACAAGGATCCGTATTTCTATCTATATACCAACACATATGTGATGTAAGGGCGTTTAGGCTGCAGCTAGACCGTTCTAGGTGTTAATAGCCGCGTGTACAGGTATAAGTAAAGTAGGTAGGCTAATGCAGACAAGAGGCGATTAAAGAGGTGTTCCACACGGTAGGTACGTAGGTACGTACGTATGGGTTTGTGCGAGCTGCACCCGGGTTGCCCAACCCTTCTCAAAAGGAATGTGTCCGATCGGCAAGAATTGCCTGCTTGCTCGCCTGCTCGCTTGCCTTTCTTTCGTCTGACGTTTACCGCGATTCGCTCTGCTAGTTTAACAAACTTTAACACTTATATACATACGTTGAGCAACGAGCTCTCTGTATCCGTCCACACACGTTCATTTTCTGTATGATTGAGATTTATGATTAGTCAGGTAAGACAATCGGATCATAATTTTACTCGAAGTTAATTAATTGGGTCAAAATTCGTGGTCATTAATTGTCATAATTAATTTATCAGTGTAAGAAATTATAAAGGTATCTAGGCGAATTCTAAAACCTGTATAATAAGTTTACTTGTAACTTGAAATGTGGCACAACGCGCGAAAGTGTTTCTCTCTTTCGTTTTCACTATACGCATATGTACATACAGGTAGGCGATTCGCTGCAGACTGGTTATTCCATTTGTGTCTCTATTTTTTTTTTCTGCAAATACGCAAATGCGTTGAGATAGTCTAATGGGGTTCGGTAGTTTACTGAGATCCAGTATATTTCGAACCGACGGTATAAAAATCGGCCAAAAGAAAAATTGTCTTCTTCTATAAAAATGGAGTTTTTGCATTTGTTTTGGACCGGAAATCACTGGAAGTAAACAGAGAAATCGAACGTCGGGTCTCGTTAATATTAACCCTGAACAAATCGGTATTAGTAATTCGTTGAAACGTACGATATACGCGTGTGTATAACCCCCGTTATTTACTCTACGTCGCGTGGCCGCGGCGCCGTTCATCTTTCGGTATACTATACCTTTACCTATGTGTACCCCAACCTACGAGGCGACTTTCACTCTCCAGGTATTAGTGAGCGAGTGCAGTGACGCGGCGACGACGACGAGCAACGGGACAAGCGAGCGAGGAAAGACACACATGTACGTATGCGTGTAACGTGTATGTGTAGAGTGATATACCTATACGGTGCATCGGGAGAGGCGCGAGGAAATCGTAAATCGTAAATCGTGAATCGTGAATCGTGGAAGAGTTGAAAAGAGGTAAGAACGGTGAGAGAGGTGAGAGAGGCAAGAGGTAAGAGCGAAGAGGGAAGAGTGAAGAGTGAAAAGCGAAGCTGCGAGTAGCCGCAAGCTCGCCGCGTGCGGCGCAGACAGTTCGCAATTTGAGACTAACAGCGCAGGCGCTCGACTGCCGATATGGTACGAGCGTGCGAGATCCCACTCGCGCCACGAACTGCACGCCATACACACACAATTATTAACGAGGAGTAAGAGTACGAGTACTAGTACGATTAGGTACGAATAAAAGAGCTATACCGCTTAACGGGTGCGGGGTAACTCTCTTTTGTTGTTTGATAAATCGTTGGAATAAAATCCCACCACGCGGTACCAGCGAGTGGTGGTGTGTCCCCCTTGTACACAACACAATACTCGACTAGTTTCTTCTAATAGTATAGTTTCTCGCTCGTTCGTAACCGCGTTGCATCGTGGCCAGCCAGCTCTCGGCTTGATTAAATAATTAAAAATCGTAGCTTATGGCCCGCGACATAAAGTATATTTACTGATCTTTACGCGTGCCATTTATAATACATATCGACGTATATAAAGCAGACTTTTATCTCGAGTTCATACCTCGATATTACGATTGAGTAATTAAATAATAAAATTTAAAAAAAAGAGACATTGAGACGTGCCATAACCTACTCTAAAAAAAAAAGATATTGAAATTGAAATTTTGGAAAAACCCAAGTGAATATTTTTTAAAGTAAAAAAATCAAAGAAAAAATAATAAAAAAAATAAAATACATATACATGCATACGTATGTGTATATATAAGTAAACGAGGTAACATACGTCCGCGGGGTGACAGTGAGAAGGGTCGAAGAAAGTAAAGTAAATTGTGCTATGCAAAATTGCAAGTACGTAAATCGGTGCCGAGTAATAATAATAAAAGAACTAAGAATAAGCGTAATAACAACAGTAATAAATAAGAAAAGTACAGAGTGTTTCTGAGAGATAGGACCCGGGGTTTTTTTATTAACCGGGAATATATTAATTATTGTAATATAAGGTTTAAATAATTGGTGAGGGATAGGTGCTATGATAGAGGGCCGCGTCGACAAGTGGTGTCAAAATAAAAAAACTGATGTCATGACGGTCCAGGATTTCAAGTCCCGTGGTACCGTTGAGGAACAACAGCCTAAAAACGACATTCTGTCACCTCCACCTGACGAGGTATTAGACAATGAAAAGGAGCCTCGTATCGGTTACGGAAACACCGGATCGTCCGCCTCTGTTCAAGACAGCGAAAATCTACTCGGCAGAGTCTTAGCCGGTAAGATAACAAACACAAAAAAAACAAACACAAAAAAACAAAACGAGAACGAAATTTAGAGAAAAAGAAAACAACTCATCCTTGTCCCAAAAATGACGTAAATTTTTTATTCATTTTTTTGTTCCCAATCAAAATGCAGAATTTAATTGAACCGTTTCTCGACCAACGACCCAGCCCCGGACCTACGCGTAGTTTAGCCTCTCGCCAGGTATCCGATCTTACCCCCGCTGTCCCCTTCCATAGTCGCATAGTTTCACTTTCCAACGGTAGAAATGTAGGTCGTAAAGCCCGCCGCGAGGCTAGTGCATTGCCCTCACGGCCTTCCACGGCGTTGGTAATTGTTATTTTTTTTTCCCTTTATATATACACATATATCTCGAACGCGTTCCCCCATCCCTCTCCATGTACCACAGCTTCTTTGATTCTCATTTTGAATATTTTTTTTTTTCGATTTATTTCAACTTTTTTTCTTTTTCCGTCTCTTCCTTTATCTCATCCTACTTTTGATTTTACCACAGTGGGTCGGTCGGTCGGTCGGTCGCTTCGCTCACTCACTCACTCACTCTAGCCTAGATTATACGTACATGTACCTACACCTAAAGATACAAGCTATATTCTAGTCTCTCGTCACGTTTAATCCCATTTTTGCAAAAAGAGAAAAAAAAAAAAAAAAGAAAAATGAAATGAAAATCCCTTATGACAATCTATGCGAGATATATACGCACCGCTATTGGTCCTCTGTATACGCGCGTTATCCCCTCGCCCCCTCGCCCACCCTCACCGCAATCCTCTAGCTCGCGACACAAAGTGGGTCGGGGAGGGGAGGGCCTTGACGCGAGGCTAGTTCGTTCACCCTGCCTGTCCCGTAACTGGGGCAAGATGAAATTAACCGAGGTCCCCCCCTCTCCCCCACCACCACCCTCTTCTTCCTCCTCCTCGTCGCCCTTCCTTCCCTCTTTTCGTTCCCTGTTCCCCGCCGTCTACCTCGGTATCCACCGACCCCAAACCCCACCTTTCCACTCTTCGCTGTATATCTACTCGCTCCGTGCAAAAGCGGCGCGCGCGCTACTCGGCCAATACTCGCGGGGACAGCGACGACGAGGTTCAACAAACTCGAACCAGGTCGGAACCCCGCTTATCTCCCCCTACCCCTACCGGCCACTTGAACACTCCGCGATACTCCGAAGGTCAACTATTACTAACGCAGACTTGTGTTACACATATATACGTTCGTACATTCATACATTCATACATTCATACTTTCATACCAACACAGGTACGTGCATATCGTGTCATCCAGCTGTATACGTACACGTAGGAATTGTTACCGCGACATCCTATATTACGAGACTTTATTACCGTTGTATTAGTATATTTCTTATTCTTCGTATACCGTCTGACTCTTCTTTCGGTTTTTTTTTTTTTGTTTTTTCTACTGTTTTCGTTACACGTATTTTAGGTACCGAATACAGGGAGCGCTATTTATTATCCAACCATACGATGATATTATTTCGTTGATTAATTGCATATAACAGTTACAGGAAAAAATTGGAAAGAAAAATCCAAATCCGGCTGTTTACCGAATCCTGAAAAACATCGATACATTGTTTCTATACATACACATATATATACATACATATCTATATATATATAGAGAGAGAGAGAGATCTCAGTCGTCTATTACGTAAAGATATTCGCAAAACGGGGAAAGTAGCTATAGATGTCACCCGCGATCACTCTCACCAGCCGCAACTTTTTTTTTTTTTTTTTTTTTATATGCGGTTCGTATAACCAGACGCGCGCTATCACTTTGTAACACTTCGCTACTCTCGAACGGAGAAGGGAGACATACAAACGCGGGGGGTGGGGCGCCTTACTATAAACTCTCTTCGATACTTTCTCCGTATATGTAGGTAGCTAGGTAAGTTTGTAATGGGAACTAACGTCATCGTGTATCCTAGGCTGCTGCTACTGCTGCTGCGATGATGATGCTCGTTCTAGTGCACTGACCTGCCCCTTTCTTTACTTACCTCACGCCCCAGCTTCTTACCTGCATCACCTGTCGCTCTAACAAAATGAGTTTTGCGGCTTTGATTTTTTTATTTATTTTTTTCTACTTTGGAAATATCGATATACTTTTAATTTTTTTTTTTCTAGTATCGCAAAGTTTGTTACGTGATCGGTAGATCAGCGATAATATACCTATGCATCGGGTTGTGCGAAATGAAAGGAAAATCCTCTTCTTCGTTATCTAGTTATCAAATTTTTATTATTTTTGGCATTCTTTTCGTTAAAAAAATTGAGGCGAAATCGATTGCGTGTGTTCAACACGTTGAGCTTATGGAGGGACGTTACGTCACGTATTTCTGTGAAGCACCGTTCTCGAGTAGGTATATATATATATATATGTGTATATATATTTGATCGTGTGAGTAGAAGAGGAGGTGAAGTATAGCTGCTGCACAGATATAGTAACCGTCGTTCGTTCGATAGCTAGCTAGCTAGCTAGAAGCGCGCGGGTCTCAAAAGTCTGCGTGTCGAAATCGTCGTCGGGTATTTTCTAATTGCGTGACGCCGACGCCGAAGACTAGCGCTAACCTCAAAACCGAGGCGCGGGCAATGCCCTAGCCTCATAACGGGTACCGCGTGACCTCGATCCTTCGCTTCTCCCTCCCATATCTACGAGCGCGTTGACTCGCTTCTATATACATATACGTATATACATACATATATACGTACACGTATCTATATACACATATCATACAGATGTACACGCACGCGTTATGTGTTCGACGAAACTAACTCGGAAAACCCGACGCGAGGCTAGTTCGTCGACTCTCTCGAGGGTCGCACGTATACGCATGCAGCACGGTATATATATTTATACACACGCACATACGCGTGTGTATGTCGTATCCCTTCCCTCATTTTAACCTATAGTGATGATATCGAGCTCGTTGATAACGTTGCGATTATTATATACATACGTATTTACGTGTATGTGTACATATGTATACACACGCGCATGTATGTATGCGACAGAGTATTTTCGCCAAGGTGAATAACCTCGTCCGAGGTCGACGCCTCATATCGCAGTTAGTCGGGCTTATCAAACAAATACATTCGTATATTATCAATTTATTTATTACAGTTGTTTTTTATTTTCTTCTACTGTTTTTTTTTTTTTTTTTTTTCATTCCTTCGCTTCAAATATCAAATACGCGATAATTTTTATTCTTGTTGTTGTTTACGGTATTATAAATTGCGAAAATATTTAACCCGTCGATCAATGACTCGTCATTTTATCTATACAGTTAATATAAATTGTATATAACCCTCTTTTGTTATTAAAATTGGAAGAACCCTATACCCAAAACGTTTTGTTTAAGAAGAAAAAGATTTAACATATAATCGTGAGTCACGCGGTTGCGGGACTGTTAATCGAAAGTAAAAGTGGTTCCCTCCTGGTCCGGATGCCAACGAAAGCGAAACCCTTCGTCGACCGCCTAGGAAGGAGGAGGAACGGACCCAATCTTTGCCTCCTCGGTCTTTACTCTCTCATCGCTACGACGACGCGACGAGACCGAACCGCGTTTCGTTAACATCGACTTTCCCTCTCGCGAGTAGGGCTGCTGGTTCACTGGCTGGCTGACTGGCTCAATGGCTGACTGGCTGACTGGCTGACTGGCTACGGTAGATTACTACTTAAACAACTATAACCCTACCTACCTACGTAACGCGACGACGATCAACGCGGGGAATTATGTTATAAAGAGAAACGACGCGAAATTCTCAGGAAGAAACTTTCGTTGCAAAAAAAAAAAAAGAAAAAAAAATTGATGAAAACGAAAAATTTTTAAATATAATATATGCGTGTATAATTATTTGCTATATTTTTTTTTTTGTTGTCGTTGTTTACTTTACTGAATCAATAATCAACGAGAAACCTGCACCCTCGAAAATTCGACGGTATAACAGCTACGGAAAATGATAATTCGCGGGAAACTGGGGCGCTAGCGCGTGTCTCTCACCGGGGAGATTAGGGGAGATTATTGTAGACTTAGGGGTTGGGTTGAGTTGCGAACCGGAGACGGAAAACCGAGGTCATCGAACTCTGACCCACCGACTATGTCGATTCCCGGACCCGACTATATCAACTTTTTTATCTTCAATTTCTCAATTTTTCAATTTTTCAATTTCTAATTTTCTATTTTCAATCTTCTCAAATCACGCGATTCTCACGTTTCATATCACTTGGGTTTCCCTCTCTTTTCCATAGGCTTAACATCAAGCATATGTATGTACCTGGAATCGTCGCTATTCATCATTATCGATATAGTAAATAATTCTTTACAATAATAATTTCACTCGTATACACAAATAGATATATACGTATAAATATAGGCATAAACATAATTAGTAATATACACGTCGGTATACATACGCGTCTACGCCTCAATAATACGATCTCTTGCGTATTTAGACGGGCCGCGAAAATAGCTGGGGGGGAAACCGTGTAGCGGTCCGCGGGGGAATTCGAGCTGACCTCGTTAGCGCGAGTGGCAGCCTCCCGGGGTTAACGACCTCGCAACCCCTGACGCAGGCGCTCGACGTCGGCCGACAACCCCGAGATAGGCTCTCCCTTCTCCGTTTTCCCGTTTCCCCGTTTCAACGTTTTCCCATTTCCCATTTCCCAGTTTCCCCTCTTTATACCGTCGCGGGTCTCCCTACGTTTTGCGCCCTAATTAGGTGCAGTGCTACGAGCGTTTCCCTCATCCGTACACTTCCCCTTCTATTATTTATCTTCCCCAAAAGTTTAAGATATATATGACCAACGATTCCAGGCTTTAATATTTTTCTGATCGATTGAAACTCGGCTTTTTAATTTTTTTTTATTTTTTCCTATTCTTGGGTGGAAAAGTTCGCATGCAAATTGAATTCACGACAAATTTGATACGAAATTACGATATCATCATCAGATATGAAATCGGTAGAAAAATATTGAGATAATAATAAATAAGCGGGCTTAATGATAAGCTCGCTTCTTGATTCTTATCAAACACGGTTTACAATGTATACGTACTGTTGAGTGGCGATTTCCGTCGACGACAATAATGCAAGTAATTATTTTCAAACCCACCTATAGGTATATTTAGAATCAGAGGAAGGAGTTATAGGCTTCGTCCTTCTCGGTGTAAATCTTTTCTCGGTTCCTTTTTTCTTTTTCTTTCGGTAACATGAAAAAAAAAAGGTGAAAAATAACAACAACAGGAAACTGGCGGATTCCCAAATAAAGGAGAAAAAAAAATCACCAGAAAACCACCGACTTCCGTGGAATTTTTTCGTTCAATGTTCCAGTGACTTTAAAATTACTTTATGGATACCTAGTTCGAGGAATAGAGCCGAAAGGGTAATTGCCGTCCCGTGGGGTAGGAACAGCGAAAGAGTGAAATATTTTTACCGTTTTTTTTATTCCCCCAAAAGTCGAGTTGCACTACGGTCAGAAGTCGTTCTTTCCTTTTTTTTTATTCATATTGTTAGAAAAAATGTCTTAGAAATGTTTTCCATAATCCTTTAAGTCTAATCCTTTGGGCCTTTACGGTTTACCCCTTTTTACGATGGGACTGCTGCGCCCAGCAATTGACTGGCGCGTTTTCAATCTTTAAAAATACATCCTAGAATCCTTTCGTTAACTTTTTGACTTACCCTTCCTTTATATATCTTTCTTTACTGCCTAGACCGAGAACAACCCTTCTCCTACCGTATTTTTAACCGAGTATAAATATACAGTTAAGGGTTGAAGGACCGGCAATAATAATTGACGAAAAGAAATGACTGCACGAAATCTTTTACGTTTATATTACTTTCACTCTGGGCAAAAATTGTCGTTTATTTTTTTATTTTTAGTTATTTTTTTCTACCGTTACTTGGACAAAAATTACCGCCATCGGTATATAATAAATCAATCAAATACCGAAAGACTTCTTGCTTTTTTTCTTTTTCTTTTTTGTTTCTCGTAAATCAGAAACTCCAGCGCTGATGATATTTCGCAAATTATTCGCCGATGTGATCAACGCATTTTCTATTCTTTAATTTTCGTAAAATAAATCTTTTCGCCCTATTAAAAATCAGCTGCGTAACGCAACGTGAGTGTGCGAGGTTGGCGCTTGCGTTTCGCCGTATAAACGCTCTCTTACGAAAGTATATCGTAGATATGTATGTAGACCTTTCACGTTGTGGCTGGTTGGTGCTTGTGCCCGCGTTCGCGTTCGCTGTCCACAGCGTGTCATTGACCCTGAGTTTAAGAAAATTGGGCCTCCTTGACTGCTGCGAGTGATTGCCTCACGATTCCACGAGACTCGATTGCGAAACCCAGTGGTGCTCTCGAGTCGCGATCTGTAATTCTTGGTTTCACACGTTCAAGCTTGACTCATTCGCTCCTGGTCAGTTCTTGTATTTACATACACAGATGTATAAACAAATCGAGTACATCTACCAGGATATCTGTTCTCGATTAAACCATTAAGAGTATAAACGACCGCAAAAAACATTTCGTACCGATAATCGCGAATTACATATTTATACACCATACTTTCACTCGTTTCATTGACACGAACACTGACAATTCTACTTTCTACTATTTGACTTACGTTTTTCGAAAAAAAAAAAAAAAAACATTAGAAAAGAACCGTAAAAAGTAATCAAGTTTTACTTCTCGATTTTTTTATTTCTCTCTCTTTTTGATATTCTTATTCTTATTCTTATTCTCATTCTTCTGACTTTTAACACACCCAGTGGATTTCGAACTGACTATATATGTAGGTATGCAGTATGTATATCCTCCGGTATATTATACCCCAGGCAAATCAACCGCTTGCTCAACTATTTCAACGTAGGTACCTATATACACATATATCGTTAGTTTTATTTTATAATCCAACTGTGTATATGTACAGCTGGATATATACACGAGCACGATCTGCTATACGTAGAAATAGGTGATTAGTTGGAGAGAAAAAGAGAAAAAAAGTGAAAAAGTAAAATAGTAGAAAAAAAAAAGAAAATGATTAAAACAGGAGTTGAGAGATTCTTTAAATTCCACCAGAAACGCCTATTATCCGTATTTTGAGAAAATTTCTCGTACACCTGTGAAACGATCTTTCTTATAAAATACTTTTGCATCCCCGGGAGAGTCGAGCCCCGACATTACGAATATATCCTCGCGGGTGACGTCAGCCCACCCACCCTAAGCTATATCCCCGAACAGTCGCGGGTCGCGAGTTCGTCGAACTCACCCAAGTGACCCTTAACCCGGCCAACTACTACGTAGTTACCTCGGGACAACCTATTTCTGTTTACTGATCCCCAGGTGGTGCAGCAGCACCACCACCACCGCCACGAGCACCAGCTTTCTGTATATATCGCCAAGTTTAGAGGTGTTGCAATATAATCCGTACACTTCCGTTCTCGTTTTTTCAATCCGTTATCTCGTCGAAAATATAAGGATAAGAAGGTAGATTTGACTTCCTTTGGGAAGTTTGCAAAAACCGTTTTTTTTTTTTTTTCGCGACCTGAGACAAAATAAATTGGATAATCCGCGATCGAACGAGGATTTTGGGACTTGAAAATTGGACAAGTTTAGGATAAATTAGTCCGTCGAGAAAATTCCTCGGAATAATAATTGCCGTTGGCCAATTTTTATATCGGACCGATGTACCAGTTTTAGGGATTTACGATCGAGTATCGTTTTTTCGAATTACAACACTGAGCTCCGGTGTGTATAATATGGGTCGCCGCATAAATCGGCATCGAAAGTTGAGCGCATCGAGTGAACACATCGTTGTATATGTGTCTGTGTATATATACACACATGCGTAGTGTGACTTTTCGCGCGATTTCTTCTCCTCACGTGAGAGCGTAGGTGGATATTCGTACCGAGACTCTGGAACGGCGAAGGTATACGACACTTGTTGCAGCTCTTGGCGTTACAACAAGAAAAAAAAAAGAGAAAGAAAGACGGAAAGGAAGAAAAAAAATGAAAGTTTTAGTATTCCATATCCCTGCTGGTCGCGGTATACCTATATGTATATATGTACATATGTGTACATATGTGTACATATGAACGTATATATGGATGGAGGTTTATTCTCAAACGTAAAATAACAACTGTTTATAGAATAAAATATGTACTACCTATGTAACTACAGATCCGTTGCTGTTCTATTACGCAAGTTATAATGCACGGCTTGCACCTTGCAAACTTTCACTAACTTTCCATCTAATCGGTACCACCACCTCCTCTTCTCTTACTAAACAGTCAAAGACCGAGTTCGGCAATAAATTCATACAAACCGCTTTCCTTTCACTCTTTAAATTTCTGTTATTACATCCATATATGTAACTATCTGTATGATACGTAGCCTGAGGAAATATGGCTGGAAAATTTTCAACCCTAAGACATCGAAATTAAATCTATTGTACAAAGAGGATATAGTCCCCTAATTTTTTCTCCGAATTACACCTGCAGCCTCTCATATCTGTTCATTCAACTTCTTCTCTTTTTTTTTTTTTTCATTGAGAATTTGCACGGTTGAGATTTGTATTTGTTTTTTTCTCTTCTTCACGCACGTAGCTAGTCCGTTCAAAGGGTAGGGAAAATACGCGTGTGTGTCGAGCTTTGGAATGAATCGAAAAAATGAAAAAAAAAAGAAAAAAGATTACATAAAAAATCTATAGACACACACGCACACGCGTTTTCATCGAGGCGATATTTCAACATCGGGCAAGCGCGTTCGTTCACCGATGGCCCTCCTGCGGGTCTGTTTCCCAACCGAATTTCAAATCACAGGTTAGGATCGCGCCTCGACAAATAACCCATACGCTCAGTTAACGAATAATACTTTTACGCTTCAAGGATTTAATACACATGCATGTATACCTATACACGACCAACATATGTATATATCTGCTTATAGATAACTAGAAACGAATCGTAACGGTAGTTTAGGTACTAAAACTATTCCTGTACGTAAATCACGGTTTTATTCTTCTCGAATTTCTCTTCTGTAGATTAAAATACGCATATTTCCTTGTCGCTGCACATCTTGGACGACAAACTAAGGCTATATCTTTATACTTTTCATTAAATCGAACCTATATATATGTACGTGAAGACAAAAAAAAAAAAGAATTGAAAAGGTGCGAAGGGCGAAGGAGAGAACGCTCCTTCGTAATTCTCGTTTCATGGTGACGCAGGTAAACAGAGCGTGTCACGTGCAATACCTTGCCTGCTATCCACGAGGTACGCGAAATATCGCGGTATAAAGGGTGGCCGCTGAGAAATCGATAAAAATCACAAAAATTTCGTTCTCTTAAATTTTTTTTTTTTAAATCTTTTGTAGCCCATCTTGGAACTTTTGTAAATCTTCGTTAAAAACCAGTTTATTATAGTTTTCTCATGTTTTCAGAATTTCTAGACCGACGTGTCGGACCTTTTCGATGTTTCTTATTTTCTTATTTTTTTTTTAATGAGATTTTGATCTTTTTAGGTTCATCTTATCGACTCGTAGAGAAAAATACAGGTGATTTTCCCTCTTTCTAAATTCCGACTAAAACCGTCACCCCGTAGTTAAATGTATAGGGAATGAAATAGATAGTCGGTAGGGAGGTTGCGGGGGCGATGGTGGGGAGGGGACGCATGCGTCAGTAATTCTCAAGGCCTTGCCGAGGCATTAGCTGAGCTGTTTGAGTTCGCTGTTTGTCCTACTTTCAACGTACCGCGGTCAACGACCGGCTCTGCCAAGTGGGTGAGAGAACGACTACGAGAGAACCGAGCAAATGAGCGAATGAGCGAACGAGCGAGCGAACGAGCGAACGAGCTAGAGCCCCAAGGTGGCCCCCAACCCACAGTCCATAGCTCAGAAACCCAGAACCCAGAGCCCAGAACCGAGAAGGCGATACGCGAGTACGAGTCGCTAGCGAGAATTGCCGATCATTTTATGTACTGTATCTTTACGGTTCAGGAATTGTCCGCTAGCGGCGCCAGTATTCATCCGCAAATTCGCGAGGTTTGATTACGTACACGTACTACCTCGTTGTACTCGCGACTCGCGACTCGCTCAGCTCGGCTAAGTTCAACTCGACTCCCCCAGCTCGTCTCGCTCGTCGGTACAGCAGAGAGTATTACCGCGGAAAAACAGGTGGACAGAGTCGTCGGTATCATAGATTACTCGCGGTAAAACCCCACCGCTTCGTGTGTCGCGATTAAAACGCGCGGACTCCTGGTTTTAACGCGATATGATGATAATGGTAGAGACCTGATTTTCGCTAACTAAAATACATCTTAGAATCGATATTTCATACCCTTTGACAGTACCGGGTGTTACATTTATATATATTTATACATATATATATATTAAAGATTTCGAACGCCTCTATAAATCTCGCATCGATTTTCATTCTCATTTGAATTTCATTTGTATTTCAGGATTAATTGATTGATAATAATGTTTGTTTTTTTCTGTTTTCTGTCCTACAGGTAAGTTCGAGAGAAATTATATCCACCCGGTATGATATGTTGGAGTATATGTACGTAGAACTGCACGAGTGAGTAAAAAAAAAACCACAAAATCAAATATTTGTATTTCTTCAGGGTATGATTAAAAATTAGACCCTGATATCCGATATGTAAATTACTTCCGATTCCGGGGGCCAATATTATTACCCAAGGGTCGTTCGCCCCATGTTTTATAAATACCTTACTCGACCTCGCATCGTATATGACTATACATGCACGCGTAGAGATATGCATACGAGAATCTGGCACCCAGCAGCTGCCCACGTTAACGTCTACTTTTACACCCACCGATCACCCCGGCGAATGTCAAGCGTTCCGATCTTGCAATTCTCTAGCCAATCGCCTGAAAACGAAAAAACAAACAAACAAACGAAGAATTAAAGTGAAGAAATTTTCTTCTGTTTCCTTTTTCTTTTATTTCTTTTTTTTCTTTTTGGGGGCAGTATCCTTTTCCGCCCAGTTTAGAAGAGAGAGATGAGCGTCTATGACGATGTAGACCGAATAACCGCCTAATCGCAAGATATAGGGCTAGTATGAATAGGGGGGTAAAGATAAATCGCAAAATAGGGAGAGAGGGAAAATGTATCCCTTGGCGCGTGGGCAATTTGGCGCCGGCGCAAAAGGGAGATTCTCTCTGCCCCCCTGCTATATATGAATCGTGGCACGACCCTGTCTTCTTCTCCCGTACCAGTGTTATCCGCGAAACTGCCTTGGCAAGTTTCTCATATTCGCGATTCAATTCAATTAAATAATAATAACAACACAACAATAATAATCACAATAATAATAATAATCACAGTAATCATAATAATAATAATAATAATAATAATAATAATAATAATAGTAATAATTAACGGGCGCTGGTATAGCGGATTGAGATGAAAAAGTCTAGACTGATAAAAAGCTGGTTCAGTGGGATCGTTCTCGAGGATAAAATCAGTGAAAAATCAAAAAGTAAATCCGACGAAGGAAATAGCAAGGTTTATGCAGGTGGCTGTAGCAGTACTGGTAACCTCAGCAGCGGAACCCCCATAATCATCACGTCGGCAATTGACCCCGTAGAAGTTTGCGAGGTCACTATCTCACCCGTTCAACCTACAGAGACCGAGAAACCCGGAGGTATAACAAGATCCGCCAAAAATGGCAGAGGTTAGTTTTTTTTCTCATTTTTTTTTTTTTTTTTTCCTCTTTATGGTTCCGGTCTGCGGGACAGCGGCGCATATATAAATAAATTATCATATCATAGTTAAGGTTTTTTCTTATTTTTTTTTTTTCACTTGCGTTCGAGACAGTTTCCTGTAGGTATATGTGCAGTACACGGAATGATTTCGTTATATTTTTTTTTGTTTTGTTTATTTTTTAACAAATTTTCACCAACGGTGGAAAGATACGGATATATATCGGCGAACGACAAGTTTGCAGCGAAAAGTCAGAACGGAAATGAAAACAATTTATCGCGCGAATTGTGGAAATATTTTGGAATCGGAGATGAGAAAAAAATAAATAAAAATTTTATTCGCGTACAGTATGTGGATATCGTTCGTGCGAATCCTGCGAATTCGTTGGGGTGGTATATGGTCTCGCTTAATACGTCCCGCAGGATTGTTTGACACTGAAACTGGTTCAGCGTTATCGATTTCCGGGCCGTGCTCACGTGCTCCGGTTGGCATTGACATTGCCCGTTCGTTCGTTCGTTCGTTCGTTCGTTCGTTGATGTAGGCTAGGAGGGTCGAGGGGAGGAGTAGGTATAACGTCGTGATGTACTAAACCGCGCGGCGGAGTAGATATTTGGCCCGAATTCGCGTATATTCGCGAGTACAGAGTTCCGCGGTCTCCCGATAGATCGCGCGCCCTCTCTATCCGCCGATATCACGTCACGACAACAACAACAACAACAAAAATAATAATAATAATGATAATTATGATGATGATGATAATAATAATTATTATAATAATAGTAATAATAATCCTTTGAGAAAGAGAGAGAGGGAGAAAGAAAAGGAAAAAAAAATAAATCGCGGACATTTATACACAGGTATTTACCGTTACTCGAAATATATATATTTCTTTCTATTTACCCTTTAAACTAAATAAAACTGTGCAGGTATTATTAAATATGATAGTCTAAACTCGAAACGGTCAGGATTATTTCACATTTTTTTTTTCTATCAATGTAGGTACGTAGATAATTTTTTCTTGATTTTGTTCGGTTACTTTTGTCTTCTTCTTTTTTTTTCAATCTTTTCGTTGTTTCTGCGAACGAATTGCGTATATAGATGTGCCGGTGGCCCACATATTCATTTTTGAGCAATACTTAAGAATAATAAAACGTTTCCCAATAGTAAATTCAGCTCAAGCCTCATTGCTGGTATCGCCGTTGTACACCGTGTGTCTTATACTATAATTGCGTAATTCGTAACATGTGTGTGTGTGCTTGTGTATCGATATATGAATACACATATGTGTACGTTGCCAGCTCTGCATTCTCGAAAAGCCTTATACGGTATAGAATATCATGACGTGATACTTTTCAATATGAATATTCCAAAATGTGTAGAAAACAAAAAAATTGACTAAAATTGCTACTCGTTAAACAAAATAAATCACGTCCAAAGGAAGTAACCTTCGGGATATAATATGTCCTGGGTCTATATAGGACCTCGTAGCTTACTCACCTACCTACCTACCTACTCGCTGACCCTGCGGTATTAAAGCCCCAATTCGTTCCTGAATGTTGAACAAATTAAAAATGCTGAAAAAAAAAAAACGACAAAATAGATTCATGTATAGACTAGGTACCTATATATTTGATATTCTCGCCTACGTACATACATATTGGATATACGTATACGTAGGCGGTTTTGAGGCCTGTATATTGGTGCTGGAACCCTGCTCCTGCGTACACCAATCAACGTAGGTACGTGTTGCAACAATTTACCGCTCCGAGTCTCATGGCCACTCACTGCTTCACGGTGTGACACCACTCCGAACGGGGTCTATGTCCGCTATCGAGGCCTCAGGGACGATATAGCTACATACCAGCTTACTCCAGGGATCATTTAATACAATATTTGCGAAAATTTGATGAAAATCAGAGTCTATATAGTATATAGAGGAAAATGAGAAACACGATGAAAAATAATATTTTCGATTTGTCGATGCAAAAATTAGAAAGAAAAAAAAAAAAGATTCGTCTCGGATTATCGATTCCCGATCACTTTTCCTCGTTTCATTTTTCACACAAAAACGCGCCGGCTCTTAGCATCTTTACTCTCCAGGTGTAGATATATAGACGTTACCATCGACGATGAAAGTGCTTTCACCGCATTTCTCCTTCTTTCTCTTTCTCTTTCTCCCGCTCTCCGTCTCGCGACGACTACGACTACGACGACGACGACGACGAACGGCTTTTACTCTCGACGCCAGAGAAAGCTTCGCTGACCCCCACGAGTGCACGGGACCCCGTGACTTTGCCTACCATTATCACATGTTCTCATATACCTATATATACATTCGCCTGTGTGTATATCTATAGACTCATCCTAATACATATATAGCCTCCTATATATAGTATTTCTATGAGATTTCGAGAGAGAAAGAGAGTGAGAGAAAAGTTGTAGAAAAAGCGAGGCCTTATTCTCATTCTCATTTTTATTCATCTTCGCGATTCTTAAAGCGATACTTAGGTACGTATACGAGTACATACATACATGTGTGGAAGTTTTTCTATACAAGTATCTCGCGCGACGACTACGTCGTGTAATATTAATAGAACAACAGGATGAGACCTTTAAGACCAAGGCTACGATGATGTGACTGACATCATATTTCTCTCTCTCCTTATGCTCTTACACCGCGTATTTTCATATTAACGATAATAACAATAATAAGTAAATCAAAAAGTTGAAGGAAAAAAAAGAACTCGAACATTGTATACCGCGCTCTATTATCCTGCAGGCTCGTTTACTCATGTATAAATTTTGAACAGGATGTAAATGATATAAATAAATAAAAAATTGAGTTAAAAAAAAAGAAAAAATAATTTACATACAGCGAAAGAATTTTTGTTCTTCTTTCAATTTTATTTTTCTTCAACATTCTTCTCGTTTAATTATTCGAGTTGTCTGGTCCCCGCCTGGTGTCTGCACCGACTTAGGTCGTCGTCGCTTTGTGGCATATTTCGTCAGGTAGATCGGGCCAGTTTACTTACCTACTCAGTCACTTACTTACTCACTTACTTACGTGTCCGAGAACGGTTGCCTAACCGTCATCGCGCGAGGCCCGCGACCGTCCTGGATGTCGGCCGCTAACCCCGTCGCCAGATTCAAGGCCGATTCAAACGGGCTCTTACTTTCACGCGGTGTGCAAGTTGCTCTCACGCACTACTTACTTACGCATTAGAAAAATTTCTCTATCAATATTTATTTATTATGTAATATCAGAGTTGGATAATGAAATGAAGAAAAAGTATCATTACTCACATCTATGTAATACGTGTATACATATACTTATATAATACATAAAATAACCGAGAGAGAAAGAGAAAAAAGGAAAAAAGGGAAAACTGAGGAATGTCTGGTTCCTTTCTCTAAATTTATTTGTTCAGTTCTTGTCATCATTTTTTTTTTTAATTAATTTATAATTCGCAAACATATCGCGGGGTCTCGTATATATTACGGAATGTACATATCTGCGAGCGCCGGCTTTGTACCTGCGTGGAACAATAAACCCAGCAACCAGGTCGTGTCTACGACCCGTTGGCCTTGCTGTGCGCCGTGGACCGAGACACCTTGCAAAATCATCGCTCGAATTAATTCTCCGATCGGAGAGCGCGCCGCGGTGCGCGTTCATTTCGCAGGTACTTTACTCCCCGGTATCGTGTTATAGTTATACTCGTTTTATACATAGACATTGCACTGATTTTTTTTTTTCTCTTTAGCGGCCGTGGGGGGAACGACGCGAATTCGCTATTTCGATAAAGATAAATTATATTCTAATTCAACCCACAGGTATATAAAGTTTATAATAATATATGACAGAGCTGTTAAATAATTGTTAAAGATGATTTAAACAAATTATATACAAACCTAGAATTATTATCTTTTTTTTTCACATTACATGACATACTGTGGTATATACATTATTTTATAGATAATGTATGCTCAAAGCGGACGCTGTGTATAATGATTTGGCCTTAATTATATTTCGTCACATTTATTATTCCCACATATATGTATATACGTATACATTCATGCTTAGGTTATATATAATATAATGTTTGACTGATGAGCGATGACCCACTTAATTGTTTCGTTATTAACTAACCTACTACTTATATGCATATTATACATAGAAATATATATATATATATAAATGTATAATTCGGTGTACTAAACGAACCTTCGATATGTTTCTTTTTATATTCGAATGTTTCAGATAATTAGGTAACTCGAATTAGGGTCACCTATAAGATTCAACCTCGGAATTAAACTCTTTCAACTATAATTCTGCACAATTTATAGAACGATAATATGCAACGTTTATTCAAAATTAACAAAAATAGAACAAAAAAGAAAAATTTTGAACCGACTCTTTTTTTTCTTTTTCTTTTTTTTGTTTCGTGTTTTTTTTTCTCATTATTAATCACGTTCTTCGTTGACTTATCCTATACATGGTATTCTATATGGAATATGATAACGGTTTATATCGGTTGAAATATTTGTGCCGTTAAAGGATCATTTCCGGTCTCTCTCTCTCCCTCTATCTTAACTAGTTTGGATTGTCTCCCAGACGATCATTCTTACTGGTACAACATATATATACATGTATATATATATTTATATGCTGTATGGGCGTACCACGGGGTTTTTCTATGGGTTTAATTATTTGCTTCATTAATTATAATGAAATTCAATTTATCCCCCATGGACCCGGGTCTTAACGTGGGGGGTGCAGCGTGCTGCTGTAGTAGGAATGTCAGAGTTCATCATTAACCTCATCCTCTTCCTCCTCCTCCTCCTTTTTTTCTCCTCGTGATACCAAATTTTAATTGAGAATGTCAACCGCAAAGTTCTGAGAACCATGCGTCTATATAAATATAGCATATATATATATGTATACCTACGATGACTTAAATAAATAAAATTATTTGTGTCAGTGTGTGTTTATATATGTATGTATATAGACGAGTTCTAGAATCCTTCGTAAATGACACAAAAAAAAGAACAAAAAACGAAATAATAAAACAAACAGTTCAACGTGGAGGGGGACAAAGGTCATCGCTTCCTCAGAAGGAAGTAGCTATTATCTGCGGACCGAGAATATGTGAGAATTCGAATTATTGAACAGAAAATGCTACGGAAAAAAAAAGAAAAGAAAAAATAAGCCACAACGAAAAATCAAAATTAAGGTAGAAAGTCCGGAATATTTTATTAATTTTTTGTTGTTGTTGCTTCTCTTGTAAATTAATCTTCATCGTGATTTATGACACTTCATTCTCTCTCTTTCTCTTTTGTCTACTTTTTTTTTTTTTTTTGTTTTCTTATTCTTTCATTCCCTCGAAGATAAGAGAGAGAGAGAAGAAGAGAAAAATAAAAATAAAAAATTGCATCAATTACTCGGAGCTCGCGTTTGCTGGTGGTGGGATTGGGCAAACTAATCTGATCAAAGTGACCCGCGAACAAAATTTAAATATTAGTTCGAAACTGGCTGGTCGTTGCCCCCGACCCATTTTACTCACCGACGCGCCTTGTCTCTCCTTCTTTTTTCTCTCCCTGTCCCTTACCCCTTCTCTACCTACATACACACACGTATATATATATATATATATAGATAGATATGCGTCTATATAAATTTGTGCAGAGTTTCGTAACCCGAGCTACACGGCTGGTCGATATCCGTGATGTGCTGGTACCAGACCATTGTTAAATCTAGGTTTACTCGAAAGTGATGACATTTTAGCGTAGAAACAGTTAAACAAAAAATTTGACGATGCTGGTTAAAATAATGTTTTTTTTTTGTTTTTTTTTTAATTTTTTTTATACATATACATATATTTATTTCTTTGATACATTTTTTTTTGATAGAGATGCAAAATCGTGTCATTCGAGAAGCGGAAGAAAATTTGTTTAGAAAGAGATATGAATGATAAAATTTAATAACGATATTTTTTTCGAGTTTCTGGCGAACGGGTGGTACACCTATTCCGTTACCTGTTAAATCCTTAGCCTCTTGAATACACGGTACACGACCGAAGTATGAACCGAGTGAACCATATCACGTGCGGCAAAAGCCACTTTACCCTGGGGTTGACTGACCCGCGCGAACCTCTACCTATATACTGTTGCGTCGCGACGCTATTTGCCCCACCTCGATCCTCGCTGATTCAAGTAGGTATAATATAACCATACATGTATATACACACAGGTTTAAAGTACCTACCTGTATGTGCATGTATGACACGTGTTTGTATCGAAGATTTGGAAAGAGAAACAGAAAAAAAAAAAAAAAAATGTAATCTCAAAGAAACGTTAATTCAATCTCTAACGCTAATATACGGGGTAGGTGAAATTTGCGGTTCATTTTAAACTGGGTAAACGTAAAACACTTTCGGTTACTATTGAAACCTAGTACGCCAAATCTTGACCTCCCACTCCAAACTATATAACGCGACGACGACTCCTCTCTCACATATATCGCTCTTTATATTTATAAATATCTTTGATTCACGTTAGATCATACCATACGGCCGCGATTATACTTCGATGAGTAACTATCTGCGTGTCTACCTCTCTCCCTCTCTCTCTCTCTCTAGCTCTCTCTACATGTATACATACGCATGGTATATCCACGTTGGCAGTAATTGGTATAGATTAGCTTTTATTTTTACTCATATATACTATATATACATGAATTTTTGCTTCTTTTCCGTATTTTCATATATTCGTTATATAATTATCTATCAATGATTTTCTCAAGGCCGCGAGTATAGAAGAAAATTGGTATATATATATATATATATATATATATATATATATATATATATATATACGGGATTCATTTACCTATTATACGTATATATTATATGCATATGTATATGTATTTAAAAGAACTTTGGCAGAGTCCACCGTACAAGTCTTGGTATTTCGTCACTGCCAGGCATCGCGACCAGGTTGAATAACCGACGTTACGTCACACAAGTCCGCCGCGACGCCTCCTCCTCCTCCTCCTCCTCCTCCTCGTCCTCATCCTCGCGTTTGCACAAGTGCGGGAGTGGTGGAATGGCGTTCAAAGCGGCGAGGGAATAAAAGGTGAAGACCGAAAGAGAGAGAGAGAGAGAGAGAAGGAAAGAAAGAATGAGAAAAGGGGGAAAGAGCGGGGATTGAAAGAAAAACGAGAAAAAAAAGAAACCAACAACAAAAAATAGGAAAAAAAAAGAGAAAAAAGGGGCACACAACCGCGGTAGGGAAAGGGGACCGCGAGTTCGAAATGGTGGGAGAAATCACCCGCGAGTTTATACTCCTCGCAACTTCTGATGGTACGGTGGTGGTGGGAAGCTATATGGAGGTCGATCACCTACGTTGAAGTCAGTGACACCTTTGATACCAGGGCACACGGTTTTCTATCCACAAAATTTGGCGATTCTTCTAAATCACTGAAGAAGAAGAAAAAAGGAAAAAAAAAAATTATGAAAAATAATTTTCTGAAAGAAGAATAAAAAAAAAAAAATGTTAAAAACTTTATTGTTGAAAAAAAAATCGATAAAATACTGAATGGAAAATCGTTTTCCACATTCTCGATTTTATACTTGTGTATCATAAACTTTTTTGCGAATCGGAAGTTTTAGCGGCTATAAAACGTTCGATTGTAATCTCCGAGGTATACGTAGCACCGTTTCTTATTAAGAACGCAATGAGACCCGCGAAGTAAAGTCAAGGTCTGTAACAACGATGAACCATCGTGTCGCGATGAATATATATATATATATATATATATATATATATATATATATATATATATATATATATATATATATATATATATATAGCTACGCAGCTACCTGCCATTACGCTCATCATTATTGTACCCACATACATACATACATATTTTTTTTATTTATTTATTTTTTTTTACCAGGTTTTAGAACCTGTGGTTCGAGCCACTGACCAAACAAGGCCAAAACTTTGTTCGTTCGTATTATTTCACGTGTATAAATACAGACGCGTATATACAGGTAAGTATAATTCGCGAGACATCATACCTTGGGATCAGTATGTGTACGAAATAAAAATAATAATAATATCAATCGTCCGTATAAATCGGCCTCTAAATTTGTTTTTAAACACACGAAAGAAATTAGATACTCGAATAATCATTCCGGGTATAAATTCACCGGAAGCTTAATCGATGTATACATATATCGGCTAATATCTTGCCAATATACGAGGAAGGAAATACAGGAGTGCCAATAAATTGGAAAGACTAACATCGGCCCCGACCTTTCCCACTCTGGCCTAATCGCCCTTCCGCATTGCAAGATCCGCGATCGGATCGACCCGCGAGATCGTCTATCCACGGGAAGGTCGGACCCGGGAGGGTCAGGTGAACCGGAACAACCTCAGCCTTGCCGGAAGTCTAGATATAGCGACTAATTATCGTCGAAATTTTTTTGATTCCCACTTTGAAAAGTCTATAGCTAAAATGTTTTCGTTCCCTTTTTTATATTCACGAAAATTTGTAGAAAATCGAAAAATTTGTCATAGCATGTGTAAAGAAACGAGAGTTCGCGCATGGAGGGAGGCATTCTACCCGACCCCAAAACCCGATCGAAAAGCCTCGATAAATCTAAAGACACCGTGCAAAACGAGGTTAAGAATGCGGCCGCCATACCTCGCCGGCCACTTGTCTCCAATACGCTCGGTTTCGAATCGCCTGCGTTCCACTAACACACACTGGCAGAGGTTCGGAACGACTGACTCCGGACTCTTATCTCTTCTCGCGAGATTCGTGCCGCAGAGTTCTGCGATTTTTTTTTCGACAGGTTTATTTATGTATGTATTTATGTTTTTTTTTTAAATTCATTTTTTCCTATTTCTATAATTAGATGAACATTTTATCTTTTATTTTTTTGTCTTTGTCACATCTAGAAGAGACTTTAGCGTGCGGATATAATTTTTGCACCCGTTTCACGTCGAACGACAGGGAAGAGAAAGAATAAATAGAAGAAATCAGATTCTCGAAAACTCGAATACAGCATCCTGTGTAATTGAATTTTATTTACACCTTGATCTATATACATGTATATAGGTATATGTCTATGCGACTATAGCACAGTTATAAAATTAAACCGTGATGAAAATGGGCCGTTGACTCGCGGCAACCAATCTATGACTTTATTGTTACGAATTTAGATCAAATAACTGTACTTTCACTTCTACAGGGACGATGATCGGGTACGACGACGACTATCACGCTCGTGCGGAATTAAACTACGTCGCCATATACCTCTTGCCTTTTACCAAATTCTAGCCTCCTCGTCAGGCTCAAGTCTGTATATAATCTATTGAACAATCCTTGTCGAATTCGGAGTGAATAGCTGTCACCAAATTCGCTACCTCTTTTTTTTTTCTTCTATCATAATTTGAAATTTTTTGTTCAAAATCGATTCATCGAATCCCAAAGAAAAAAAAAAAACAAGAAACTTGTAGATTAATATAAATCGTGCTTATATCGTTGGCAAAGCGCCCACCTACGCGCTTATAGTGTGCAATAAATTCCTAGAAAAATTTTACTTACGGTTTATTTGAAATTTGCACCCACGTCGTGCTGCGACGATCTGGCTATACCTAATGCAATCGTTAGGATAGCGTATACCTATATCTCGACCCTGGAACGTGCATACTCGCGGAATAAGATCTGCAGTAACCAACGGGGTAGGGTCGTTGCACCGTACGATCGTAAAGGAACAGAATAGAACTCATGGTGCCAACGCGTTGTTTCTATCAGTCCTACACATGCACACGTATACGTATATCTAATGCATATATCTATTACCTATTACCTACCTACCTACCAACCAACTGGCATTAGCATTGATAGCGGGTAGCCATCGTTCATTGAACTTTTACTATCCGTTCAAACGCATGCATACAGGGTGTCGAAATATTCGACTTTCGTGAGTTAATGCATTGAGAAAGTAGGAAAAAAAGAAAAAAAAATATTGAAAGAGAAACGGACTTTAAGATACTAGAAAATTAATTTATTAATTAATTATTTGATATAGGTACATATTTCGATGTGCGTTAAATATTTTGTTCGATTTTTATCAATTTTTTTCTGTTTCTGTTTCGTTTTTCTCTCCCACTATATTTAATTGCCGCGTTCTCGAAATCGACATTTTTTTTTCTACCGTACAACTTTCTTACTTTTTCTTTATTTTTTCTTCGCGCCTTACCTCAGATGTGAAGTAATATGCACTCAGGTTAGTGACCGAACCGAGAACTTTACCTCCGTTCACTGCCCTGCCGTAGCCTTCTTCTGCTTCTTCTTCTTCTTCTTCTTCTTCTTCTTCTTCGTCTTCTTACTTGACTTTACTTGACTTTACTTTACTTCAGCTGAGTTTTGCAGTTTTATGTTTAGTCACCGGTACCTATATGTACCTACCTAGTATACGAATCAGTTTATCAAATTAGATTTTTCTACGTGGCATAGAAAATATCTCATTTTCTTTTTTTTTTCTTTTTTTCCCTTCTTTTATAGGTATATAAAGGCGCTGTTCTATACCTTTAACCAGTAATCGATTTCTTATTCATCCATTAAAGCATGACGATTATACCACGCGAAAAAAATATTCTACAACTATAACAAACCTATTAGGTATCGGTTCTATCGGCTCGATTCTCATCGACGCCTTCTCGTACCGGACAAGAGTCGAGTTTATCATTAAAAGAAAAAGAAAAAAAAGTTACATGTGTATAACATATATACATATATATATAGAAGATAGATTTTCGCCATTCGACAGACGGAGAGATACGGACGCGGCGAGTATATCTCAAGACTTAATTCTGTACCGCGGTAACTCGATAGATCGGAGAGAAAGCTGACTGCATTCACTCGAATTAATCGAAAGTGGTTTTGTCTCTTTATATATTACAGAAAAGTGCATGAATTTTCGTGGCGTTTTCTTTTCTCTTTCTTTTTGTTTTTTCTTGATTTTTCTATTCTTTGTTGTTCTTCTTTTTGCAACCATTTCTTTCTCATCCATTCTATAACGTAGCTAGTTTAATTCTATCCGGGATCAATAAATAATGATAAAAATCTGAAAAAACGAGACAGAACATGCTTCCATGTATATATATTTAGCCAAATTCTAATTTATTTTAACTTTTATTAGTCTTATTTTAACAGTTTTTATTATTCTTGTACCCTCGTCGATCCACTTTTGCCGCTCTTCTCTGGCGTCTAGCCAACCACCACGTGTTATCCAACAGAACTCGCATATGCATATATGTATATCGTCCCTCAACAATTCACGGGCAATATACAAAACGAGGGAAAGGTAGACGGGCATAGGTATGCGATCGGGTAGAAATTCGATACGAAGAAATGTCCTTTGAATTACAAGGAAAGAAAGAAAGAGAGAAACGAAAAGAAAAAAGAGAAGAGAATATTTACAACACCCCAACGGTCAGTGTAGCAGAATTTGATTATAAATTCAATATAGAGAAATTAGCTTCTTTCCCAGGGGGTTAAACCAACCATAAAATCGAATGAATAAAAATTCTCCACTCGTATATATGCAGGTTTTAGATTTTTATTAATTTATTCAAATATCGTATCGTACCAAGGCAGGTATAGGCATGTGTTGAAAATTTGACGGTGTATTAAATCCGACGTATTGTATCCCAGAGGAAAAGTATGAAATACTCGAGCTTTGGTTGATCGGTGTGCAAAGTATGAGAAACCGACCGAGGACAATGGACGAGACTCGATTCTGTCGGTTGAATCGAAGCGGTCAGTGGCCCAGCGTCGTCGTGGACGGTTACGCCTATCGTTATTCAAACCACGAAGTCGAGTCTTTGATCGGTCAACGCCACAACCCTCACGCGGTCACGGAGATGGCGGTCTTCTGATATTCAACATATTTCTATATACCTACGTATATAATATATATATATGGGAAGAGGAAATAAATTTCATCTTGTTGGGTTTTTTTTTTCCGAACCTTTTCTTCGTTTTTCAAATTTGTTTTATAATCGATCGAATATTTTGCATAACCAGGTGATCTTATCTCCCCGAGTCCCTTGGTATTTTAACACGTCCTTGGCGATTTTTTCATCGGTCAATGTCCCCGGTCGAGGTGGTGCTCCGATCGTTCGTTCCGGAGATGAATAATCTCCGTGGGCTGTGAAAGATTCAAGGACTAGTTGCAAAAACTTGACTTCTTAGAAGAGGACGGTTCATGGTCCTTTATACTTCATGTAAATGTGTATATATATATATATAAATATATATTCAACCTGGACAACAACCTTTTCACCAATAAATGCCCTCTCTCTCTCTCTCTCTCTCTCTCTCTCTCTCTCTCTCTCTCTCTCTCTCTCTCTCTCTCTATATATATATATATATATATATATATATATATATATATATATATATATATATATGTATGTATTACTGTATGTGATCGATCTGTAGATCGACGCACAGATTCATTACACGTACTCGCACGAAACTAATCATTTCACTCGGCGAATTCAAAAGAGACGTTATTCATTTTTCAATTAAAATAACATAATGAACACAAAACATATAGGATTACGGTACAGGTATAACATGGATATATCTTCTCTTCTCTTCTCTTCGTTTTATTCTTATTTCTATTTTCGAAATACACGCGGTGTTCGAATTCTTACAAAATAGTCCTCTGAGTCTTTTAAAGTTTACCGATTTTTCGGAAATCTCATTTATCAAGAATAGAGAGAGAGAGAAAAAGAGAGAGAGAGAAAGAGAGAGAGAGAGAGAAAGAGAGAAGGTTTAGCCTTGTTAGTTAGCTAATTCATCGATGACGAAATCTGTCCGACGTGACGCAACGGCAAATTGTAATTCCCCGTTTCCCACTTCTCCACCATTATTCTACACACCGTCTGATTTCAACGACGTAGGTATATATATGTATATATATATTTAATATCTTACCGTTTCGGGTCGTGCTCTGCACCGGACCTCGTCGCTTCGACGGGACTTGACGTCGACGTTTGTTCATTCGCGGCTTACGGAACTCTCTATGTACGTGAATACCCGGGCATGGGCATACCTATAGCATGGCATGGTATGGTATGGTATGGCATGGCATGGCATGGCAGGGCCAAGTCAGCGGTATGAAATAGCGGTTCGCGTCCTGCCTAGGCCTCCGGAACCTTCTTATAAGCACTCTGTTTACGAGATACCAGGGGGCAACGGCCTCGGCGCAACGATCGTTCAAAAACCCAACACCTCCGGGAGGAACTGGGCCTTGTTATTGCCTACGTTCGCGTTTTCGTTCGTTCTAATTTCCAATTTCTACAAATTATCATCATTATCATTATCATTACCGAATCCATCCTCTTTTATTCTCTTCAAATATCGAGTGAAATCAATTTTCCTTTTTTTTTTCTTTTACATCATAAAGACGTTGCTTCGATTCTTTTCCCTCTTTCGTTCTTCCATATATTGCTGATTTCATTTTTTTTTCTTATTTAAATTGTTTTTTTTTTTTTTTTCCTACGTTTTTCTCGTTACCTTTGAGAAATCTAACCCCGGTAATTGAGGCCCATTCATTTTCGTAATGGTTGATGGGTGCTAATAATGGAGTAATTGATATTGTTTGTTACTCCGCTCGCCCGCGCCTATTACATACATACATACATATATATATACACATACGTATACACACGCACACACACACACACACACAGACACACATGTAGACATAGCGGTGAGTAAAGCTCGATAATCGCCATGAGATTAGCCAGTGCTCCGAGGTAACCGATGGCACTGAACTCTAGTGGCCCGACGTACGCCGGTCACTAACCAGGTAACCCACACACGGCTGTCAACGTGCTGTACAACGATTATATCCCTCCCAGCTTTTACCGCGCTCACTTTACTTCGCCAAACGAACGCCTCTCTCTTTCCTTAAGTAACTCGCATTTTTTTTTTTTCTTCTTTCGTTGTTGTTTTTTTTTTCCTTCTTTTCTCTCTCTTCCTAATCAAATTAAATTCCGCCAATAAATTAAATCGAATCAAAGATCTCGTCTTTTTTTGTTCTTTTTTTTTTTGCAATTTCAATTTTATTTCTTTGCATACAAAACGTTACAGGTATATATGGTTTTTTTTTTATTACTTATATGGGGATATCCGTGTTATAGTATAGACAGATCGGTTGCGTGATGTTTTACAAAGAAGAATCGAGAAGGTGGATAGGCGGCGGGCGTGCTGGCGTTTATCCGAGAATTTGAGCAAATAAACAGTTTGCTTTTGATTCCGAGGAACGCGGGTCAGTAACCAGGTGTATATATATATATATACTATGGTATAACTGCCGTGTCGCGGTAGGTACGGGGCTTAAAAAAATAAGAGTTCATTCACATCGGCCTGCCTGCGATGCGCGGGTATGGGACTGCGATTAGCCCATTTTCAAGTTTCCCCAAAAAACACACGACATACAACGGCCAATGTCAGTCAACGACCCTAATTCTAAAAATTGAAGAAAAAATATATATAAAAATAAAGAAAAGAGAAAAATTTACTTCGGCAACGGATTTGACCGATATAAATTTTATTTCAGGTCTCTGTTGAGTCTCGAACTATTTTTCATCCGCTTTTTCTCGATTGTTCCGAATTGCGATTTAATCGTAAGAAATTTTCCGCAGATCTGTGCATTGGGGGTATCTTCGCGTTCTATGGTATTTTTTTTTACTTTTTATTTTTTTTTTTCTTCTCTTTAATCATACGGAGAATTACATCCTACAGTTCGTCATAGTATCTCCGTTGTTTCATAACGGGCTCAGAATCTGGGTAACTTCCCGTCGCTCGAGACGCGTTCAAGCTTCTCAGAACACTTCCGAAAATTTTCTCTAGGGTCACAGTTCTCAGACGCGTTTTATCGTGCGGGCGAATCTCACAACGATCTTATACGCGATGCTCGAGAGAGTTGAACCAGCCAACCTACCTACCAACCTACCTACCTACCTACCTACCTACCTACCTACCTACCTACCTACCTAGTATATTGTAGTACACAAAGAATGGAACAAGGAGCCAATGAACTTTTGCGCGATTATGTAGGTCAGAAATATATAAATTATATACGGTCGTGGCTAAATCTATACCATATATGTATAATCCCAGGTACAATTGTATTACGCTGTATCATTACGTATCATGTTTTTTTTTTTTTTTGTTTTCATTACGCGTGAATTTTTCAATAGTTTTCATTTTTTATTCGTTTATTTTTTTTTATTATTATTGATATGATTTTAAACATTTCGATCTATTATTGCAAGACGGGGGTCGACGCCCCGACGCTATATGACGCCTATACCGCGCGTTATGTCATTCATGCGCTTACGTAGGTATTAAACTACCTAGTCTTAGCATATCAGCAGCTACGTAGAGCGTAGAAGTGTGAAAGTACAGTTAGCCAACGAGACGAAGAACCGGGCATCCGAGCCTTTGGCTTTAGCTTTATGTTAGCCGCGTCCTAAGATCTCGGAACTAATTTACGTTCAAGTTTGTTCAAACGTGACGTACTCTCTTTCGATTTGACGAATTCTTCTCCATATATATATATATATATGTGTATACACATATGCAGATATATCCACACCGCGGTCTCGAGATCTGGAAATAAACACCTTATTCATTCTCTAACTACTGTTATATACCGCGTGTAGGTATATAAACATAAACTAGGTACGCGATTGAGATTATAAATATTTCCACGTATTGATATTTTTCGCTGCTTGTCATATCTGAAAATTATCCTGAACAAACTGCGTTGAGAATTCTGTGAATTCGAAATGCATTCCCACGGATAAAAACAATGGCGGATATCATATAGAAAATTGGCATAGTGAATTATCTAGGAAGAAACGCGACGTCGAGCTGCTGCTGTTGCTGCTGTTGCTGCTGCTGCTGCTGCTGCAGGCTAGGGAATATAACGGTAAACCGAATGTGTTGGAATAGTTTTGAAATTGACGCGGATGGGAATTCCGCGGTACAATTTTCGTAAGATCCCTTTGCTTTTTTTTCTTCCTCGCCATCTTTTAACGCGAAATAATTAATTTTTTGCCCATCGAAGCTATACATGGAATTTAATTATTAACATTTGAAAACTCGTGACGTATCGATAAAATTTGACTTTTTTTTCTCTCTTTCTCGCTATGATTAATCGCATAAACTTTTTTGTCCTTCCGTTCCTTTTTTTTTTTTTTTTCTTCAATGTAATCAATTTCCATAACGTTTTGTTTTTTTATTTTTATTTTCATTTTTTTTTCGCCTCATATGTTCCTACTATACATATTACGTAGTATTTCTTTATCTATAATAGGTGTAGGTGTACAGTTACACGTCTCTCTTGGCGGGAACACCGTAAAACGTTAGTCGATGAACCATGCGTCATTCAGAGTGCAATCACCTCTCCACTGCTTCAGAACTATGAAACATAGTTCTGGCTACTAGATGATCATTAATATAATACAGCATACACGTCATAAATTTCACCTGATATTAATTTATCTCAAAGAAAATATCACATCATCTCATCTCATCACGACGAGCTTAAAATCCACGTTTTCTCCCTGTAGCGGTATTGAAATTGCAGATAGAAAAAAAAAAAAAATGAACCAATGAATGAAATTTTAAATAGAAACAAAAAATTTCTTCTTCTTCTTCTTCTTCTTCTTCTTCTTCTTTTTCTTCTTCTTCTTCTTCTTCTTATTGTTATTATTTGAAGAAGACTTCTCTCTATAAACCTAGTGAATTGGCCTCAATAAACTCGGTCGTTTCACTGCACGCCTCATCATCATCCTCGTTCTCCTTGGTCTTCGTCTTCGTCTTCGTCTTCGTCGTCACGTTTTAAAATAGTCCAGGGCATGAAGATACCTACCAGCTATCATCAAGTTAGCTGGGTACCGTTTTGTTCTGTTCTGTTCCGTTCCGTTCCGTTCCGTTCCGTTCTGTTCTGTTCCGTTCTAACATATATATTATATATTATATATACCAGACCAGGACTCCGCGCAGTGGTCGTCGTCAGTTCAACGGCGTTTCCAGTTTTCAAATGAATACTTTTTTTTAAACAGTACCTACTAACCGTGCACAGTCATCTCTTACGCACGCCCGGATCCCCTCTGGGTTCATCGTCCTGACTAACTAATCGTAAGCTAACATTCTGTATTAGTACCGCGATTTTATACATCACACTAGCTATACATACAATATATGTATACAGACGCATTTCTTCCATACTGCTACTATTCTTTCTACGGATAATTCAAGAGTTTACAATCTCAGCTGTATATTTAATATATATACATATACGTACGTATACGGGTCAACGAACTATTTTTTCTCACATTCATTTATACTCCTTTTTTTTTCTTTTCATCCAATTTAAAATTCGCGTCGAAGGGATTATTCCTTTCGTACAGGGAAATCCCATGCAGGGTTCAAAGGTCGCCCCCGTTCAACCAGAGTATAACTATAACTTGCGGGTTTCTTTATTCATTTATTCATTCATTTCATTTCATTTCCTTTCTTTTTTTTGCGCCTTTTTCCCGTATATCTAAATAATTGTGAAGAAGAAATAAAAAAAAAAAAAACGTAATAATTTGCATTTTTTAAAACGGTTTATTAACCACAAAAACGCGCCGGTTATTGACTTCTCGGGTTCACGGACAATTTTTTTTGTTTTTTTTTCTGTTTTTTACCTTCCACGTTTCCTCCCGTTCCTCCTTACACTCGTACCCGAAATGTTGACACGAGCAATTAACATGCTACCTGTGTTTTTGCGATAAATAATATGAGCTATAAGTTAGAAATGAAATTAAACGGTAGCTCGATCTATACGAGTATATACATCGAGTTGCGGAAATTCCGTGCATCCGAATAGCATCGAATATACGGACCCACCCCGCCCGCTACTTATTCACGTAATGAAAAATATCTTCAACGATGAAACGAGTGAAGGAATTATGTATATATATATATGTACGAAGAGAGTGGCGTACAATACAAGAAGTAGGTGGTAATCGAATCGAAGTCACCGGAGAGAGAACGATATATACCTAAAGAACTTAAGAATCGGAGTTCAAGGACTGCGGGACCGGCGTATTAAATGAAAATAAGAGAAAATAAAATAAGAGGTGGTATATAAAGAAAAAAGGAAGAACTGCTTGCCGCGCGCGGCACGTACACGTACAACATCCACATCAACATTCACATCCACATCCACCTCTATCGTCCACGTCGGTTTGTAATAGTATTGCGATATAAGGGCAGTGAGCAACGTTACGCGAGGTATATAGGTAGTAGGGCATTGCACCAGAGCGTCGAGGCAAGCGAGCTCAGAAACGTGCTGCTGCAGTTGAACGTCGTACGTAGATACTTACTACTTACTTACTTACCAACTTACTTACTTACTTACTTACTTACGATATGTATGTACGTACCTATACCTATACTTATACTTATACTTATACCTATATATATATACGTAGGTACGTACATGTCGGGGAGCGGGGGGGTCCGGTCTTTCGGTTCGCGCCCGCGTTCGTATTGCACTCTTGGATAGCGGCGGGAAACCCGTGGAAGGAGTTGTGCACAGCGCAGTCAGCGTCCAGTGACCCGCCCTACCGTTAGGACGGCCCCGAAGATGCGTAGCCCCCTACTACCCGGGACTTCTTCATCGACGAAGCCTCCTGCTCTTACGACGACGTATTATATAAAGCTTACCTTCGCAGCGAACTAATTTTACTAGAAAAAAAAAAAAAAAAAAGAAAAAAACGAGACGAGAAATAATTGAATCCAATCCTTTTTGTTTCAATTTTGTTTAATCTTTGTTTTTTTTTTTGTTTTATTGTAAATATATGTATATACGCATTTTTCGGGGAAATTCGCGAATTTTCGAATTAGGATGAAACACCGAAGGCTGAGGCATGTAGGGTGTCATGTACCTACGTACCTATTTATGGGTATAAACGGAACGAGATTATAATATGGGTCGGTTTTGTCGACCTCGACTCGGTTGTCGACACTTTACTACTCGAGTTAATCCAATTAGTAACAATGCACGTTAAGTGCAGAAGGGGTTTAGGCCTGGTAAGCAAATAATGGAATTCCCTGTAAACGGTTATGTACTTACAATTATATACACAATTCTCTATTATCTATGAATACATCGATTTTACCTACCGCTACCTTAACACTGTTATTTAGGGCCTAACGATTCTCGCTCTATACACCGAGACTAATGCCTACTTTACGCGCAGGTTGGGATTTTGGAAAAAATTTACAAAATCCTCATCGCACCGGTAGGCCTCGTAAATTCAAAATATTTAGAAGTGTTTAACAATATTATAATAGGATTTAAAAATTAACACGAAATAACGACCGATATTTTAATCCAATTTTACTACGATGGAAATACTATGCTTACTACTATTTCCAATTAATATAAAATGGAAAAAATAGAAAGAATACAAAAAAGTACAAAATTTTACGTATTCCAAATTTTTTTTCTTTTTTTCAAAATCTAAAGAACAACAGTAACAAGAATTTCCGAACGGTACGCGTTTCGCACCGATCAGAGGGAACGTGCACATTGTAGTTGAGCGCGTGCGCGTACCTCTTCCTCTTCTTTCCCTCTCATACCATTCCGCGTTCTTCTTCTGCATGAGTTTTCGAGTTCAATGACCGAGCTCACGATCGGTGAGGGTCGCTACACTCCCAGATCATCGCGGTTTAGCTTCTGTTCGCCCGTTCGTAATACCTACATATGTATACCCATACACGCGTGTACACGTATCTACGTACGTATAGAATCTAAGTTCGTATTGCTGCACTTTCGAGGCGCTTCTTTCACTCCCACGTTTACCTACGCTCAAATTATGCACAGCTGGGTCCCGTAAACTTCGCGGAAATCCTTCTTATAGTTACGCCACTATATTGCACCGATTTATCGCCGATTAAACCGGTTCGCAAATCTATGTTGTCCATTCGGGATTCCTTTTGGGCAGATCTTCTCGAAATTTATATTCCAACACTGGTTCGAGACGCGAGGAAAAAATGGGAAATAAATGAACCGACCGAAAATCTTCATCGCTAATTTAATATTTCGCATGAATTTACATCAACCGCAAAACCGCACGACGAATTTCTACTTACTGTACCCACTTCCGACGTATTTATATACGCGGAAAGAATTACGGGGTTGTTGATTGTAAATCAATCGAAGATCCTCGTTTTTCTCTCCCACAACCCTTTCGACGTCGTTCGTCGTCGGCTGCTCCGCCTTCGTACCCCGTGAAATACCAATTTCTAATATTCTCTACGGGGTTGCACCGCAGTCTAACGAGACTCGTATTGTTCACCGATTAAGAGCGAAACGGGGTGTATAGGTAGCTGCAACTGCAACTTTAGGATTCCCAGATATATTTTTAGGGAAATCTACCCTGCAGTCAAAGGTACTTCTTACTGATTCCACTCATTTCTCGAGGATTATCCTTCAACGAAGTCTTACCATCTCTAAGTAATGCTTAGACTCTATAATCCCTAATCCCATAAGTAGACAAATTTTGGCGATTTTCGTTATTTTTATTCCGTTTGATAGTTTCGAACGATGCGAATGGTAGAGTTTCTACTTATTTTTTTATTTATCCTTTTTCTTTTATTTTACAAAAATTTATAAGATCGGTGTATATGTAGTACGTAACGACGACTCGTGGTCCGTCCGGTGGCTGTAGTTTCTCCTCAGCTTCCTCCGACCGTGGTATGGCCGCGTTCGAGGCAGAGAATGCAACTGTACTCTCAAGGAGGTAATCCGGAGGAGGCCACCAGGGGAAAAGGCAAAGAGGGAAAGAGGCAAAGAGGCAAAGAGGGAAAGAGGCAAGGAGGCAAGGAGGTGAACGCGCTCTTGATCGACCTCCTTGCACTCAGAGCGTTATACCTTATACCTACTTCAGGGAAATGACTTTTTCCAACACACATATGCGTATGTATGTACATATGTACATATATATACACAGTTTTCATTTCGCACAGCTATATACATGTGTAGGTAGGCATATATATACCGTGTCGATCCAGTACTCGCGGATCATCGGCCTCGTGCAACCGTCTCAAAGATACCCTCGATTTTTATACAGTGAAATTGAAAACGACGATATATTATATATTTATTTATTTATTTATATACACTGACCGCGACTGAATAAATTATGAAATATCTACACACATAATCATTATGCGACGAACAACACGATCAGCGAAATTCGCATCGTGAAATTCAAGAGAAAATAAACCGATAAAAAAATAAAATAAAAACATTTATATACACGTATATTACATAATATCGAAAATAATTTACACGATCGATACGTTACTCGCGTAATAATATAATAACTGCCTATAAGTATACAGTTTGATGTATCGGTCACGTGCTTGTAAATAGGAAGAGGAACGTAGGTACGTAACGTAGGAGAAGAATTTTCGCGGTAGTTTTGCCACGCTGGTGGTGCAGGTTCAGTGACATCACACGTCACACGCACCGATACGCGTGCACGTGACGACCCGTACCCACCGTTATACGCGTAGAGCACCCACTACGGAAGTTTATGTTATGTATCGTACCTCTACACCCACCTACACCTATCTATTTACACGTATACATAAATATGCACGTATAGTATATGGGAGACCTGGACACACGATCGTATAATATTATGTATTACGTATTACGTATTACCTAGATATAGGTGTGGATTTATTTATATAGAATTGCGAATGCCTAAACGGTTTCGGAAAGAATCTCGAAAAAAAAACTTTTTTTATTTTTCTCTTTTTTTCTTCTTTTTTAACAGTAGGATGCACAAGCAGTGAAAAGTTTTGTAACATACGTCATAGACAAAGTTACAGGAGAGGAAGGAAAAAAATTCATACGTATGTAATATCATTATCAAATAGACTTATTCCGGGATGCGATAATAATTATTTTACGAGCTATATACTTCGTGGACGGGTCAACGATGGAGGTTGATACTCCGGTTACCTAGTCGCCAATGGGCACCAGGAAGCTATATCTAACGATATGGCGCAGTCGCTCTGTCGCACGAGGGTCGCCGACCGGTCGACCAGTGCCAAGGACTCTCGAGGATTCACTCGCGAGCGATTCTTCTCGCGCCTTCTCTCTCTTCTCTTCCCTTCCCTTCTCTTCTCTTCTCTTCTCTTCTCTTCTCTTATCTTCTCTTTGTGGAATCTTACGCTCACGATCAGCGACGTCGGTTAAAACCGCTCGTATACCTATATAGATATAGTATATCATCGCAGGAGGAAATATCCTCGTGGGTTATATTCAACTTTTTCAACAGAATTTTATATACCTATATATATATATGTGTATATATATATACATATAATAATGATAATAATCATAAATTTCCGAATCCTATTATGTACCGTTTTTTGTGCAACGAATAATTATCCTTATTGAGGCGTGCATATATCTATATACGTATATACGTACGTATGTACTCAGGTAAATTGCAAAATATCCAAAAGTTACGTGTATATGTGTAACTATATAGATTTTTATTCCTTCTTCATTATTTTTCAAAAAGGTCATTGACACATGATATGTATGTCTAAATGGCGATATAATATTTAGCATTTATTTAAATGAAATTACAGATTTATTTTTCGAGGTATTTGCACGGAGCGTAATACTTACCTATGCGACCTCTCTCAGTATGAATCCGCAAATTTTGAATACATTTCGCGTATAGCTCATTTTATACCTTCATTGTTTCTCCTAATTTTTTTTTTTTCTATTTTCTTTTTTCGGGGGGCTTTTTGTTTATTTTTCATGTTCGACGGTTCCTTTTTCTTTTTCTTTTTTTCCCTCTATCTTCTTTTTACCTCAGTTTTGCTCTTTCTGCTATGTAGACTCACACTGTGCTCGAAAGAGTACAGTTATCCGTGACAAAGCAACGTAATATCTATACATGCATACATACATACATGTACATTGAAAATTGGTGTGGAATATATAAAGACTAATAACTTGAAATATTCTATTATTACTATATGGAGATTAACTGTCGCGGTATACTATATCGTGGGAAAATGGAAAGCATACTATGCATACAGAATTCTTCTCTCAATTTTGGAAAGAACGACAGGAAAAAAAACAAACTATCGAATCTTGACGAATGTACCCATTTGATGACAAAAGTTTGAACCTGGACCGTCCTCGTACTTCCCATTACGAGTTCATTCACCGTTGACGCACAGAATTTCAATAGAATCATTACGCATAGTCAGCAGCAGATCTTCTCGGAGATCTGAAAGCTCAAAACTTCGACGAATTTTATCCGCTTCCACGAGGTTGAATAGCCTTGTAGGAATCTTATTTAATACAGAGAAATATCATACCGAAAAAATTTGAAAATTTCATCGAGGCAGGGTATAAAATATAGATTTTAAGCAATATTGATAAAAATTATATGAAGATGCGTACGGATTATAATTTTATTCGGAGAAGAAACGAGAGAACGAATATATAGCCTTTTATAGGTTGGCGTATAGGATTCATAGGAAACAAACTTTGGCTCTATTATTCCACTCCAATTCACCAGGTTTGTCGAACTCTAAAGCAAGTCATTGCCATGGGCTGAATTTGCTACGTAGTAAATAACCGCCACCGTCACCGCCACCGCCGCGACGCTGTATCGTATCGTATCTATCTATCGCGTTGTTAGATACATCTAACGTAACGTAAGTAACACGAGGGATTTATCAAAACATGTTGTTGTTTTTGTTATTAGTCACGCTAGCCTTGACCAAGAATCAGCTGTTACGGTAATTCCACACGTATTCAACGATAGAAAAATGAAGAAAAAAAAAATGAAAAAAAAATGAAAAAAATTATATAAGTCTTGAGGTGAGATTAAACATGGTACGGAATAGCCGATCATCGCGGCTCGTTTAATTAGACTAGATATTTCCTCGATCAATGAGATTAAACAAAAAATCTCTCCGCTGGATCAAATCATTCATCTCGTACGATCGTGATTTTTCACTCACTTAGAATCGCAATGATCTTCGACGACTAATCGACAGTCGTTGATACTTCACTAAGATTTTTATTGGCGATTGAATCCCCGTCCTTTTTTCTTTTCTTTGAGATTTAATGACTGTGCGAAATTTCTGCGAATTATTTTTATATTTGCCTTTTAACATTTCTTCCTAGTGGCGAAAATGGTATCGAAAATTTCTTTGAAATATTCGATACGGCCGTGAAGCTTTTTGCCATTTGTATTCGAACGTATAAATTATCGGGAAGAAAAACGCCTCGTTTGATACGGCAATTAAATAAAATAAAATGACCTTAGATTTGAAGAGGATGTATACGTGTATCTATTACGCAGAGAAACTAAGACCGTTTGTATGAATATACGTGTAGGTATAGGTACAGTGAAAAATAAACGTCGTACCTATGTCCCTGACACGCGTCAAAAAGTTCGCACACGGCACATACGCGCGTATCTGTTACATATAAATGCGACCTCGTATAGGTCTTTGCCCGATCTCAAGGAAACTAATTCCCCGTCGGTGTTCCAAGGTGGGAGATTATAATGGAGAATAAATATTATGGAACAGAGGAAAAAGAAGAGGAGTGGAGGGTTTGACTCAAACAACGTCAGGGCCAAGAGCCGTTGGGACTTTGAAGACAAAGTTTTAGCTCAGAGATATATTTCGCTCACTTGGGTACCTGAGAGTCTAGGTATGGGTACGTAATAAAGTAACAATAAGCGTTTGACAAACGTGTTTATTAAACCGTAATAAAATTATCTCTACGATGATGGGGGGGCCTCAGTTGTATAGTTGACTCCTAAACTGGCTTCGTAATGGTTCGGTGGATCGTGCGCCCTTGAAATTTGAAGAAGGAAGGAAAGGAAGAAAGAAAGAGGGCGAAGAAGAGGAAGAGAAAGTTTATACATGATCAGCTGGTGATCGCGATCACCATTTATGGTTATGCCTTTATGGACCCTGTGTATAGTAAATACGGTTTATTGAGGACCGGAAAGGGTTGGGACTCGCGCGGGAAGGGTTGTAGTCCAGCCCTTGGCGCGGGACAATGAACGAGAATCTTTCGCAGGTAGAAATCGTTCCTTTTTTAGAAATACGGTCAGGGTAAAAATGAGGGAAGATATAGGAATAGGAATGTAAAAATAAATATAAAAATGGTAAATATATATATATATATATATATCAGATTTCTATGTTGATTCTTTTCCTCTTTTCAACCCATTCTAGGTATATAGACCTATAGAAGGTTTGCGTATACTTCGACGGTGAAAGACCCTCCTTCGAAAGGTCGGAAAGGGTTTTTCCAAATTTCGTAGAAAAATCGGCTCATCTTTTATGCCTATGCTTCCGGTCCGCGCTTCTCCCTTCCCATAGGTGAAAAATACGCGTAAGATATCGAGTTACGATTTATTACCCTAACGTCTTAACAGACCATCGTAGAATTATTTAATCTAATATCTGATCAATACGATCATCGATTCGCGAACGACCTTGATCTCTGTTGATCGCGAAAGGCGAATATCACCGGTCCTCAGTCTCCGGTCTCCCTTCTCCTCTCCTCGCCTCGATCTGAACAAGTATTTGTTGTATCCCGCGAATCAAAAGATGGTCAATTTTTGATAGTCAAAAGATGGTCAAGAGAAAAGCCTCACCGATATAGATTAGAAAAAAAAAAAAAAAAATTGAAGAGAGAAAAAGATCGGTACACACATTCATGTAGGCGCCGGCGTCGCGACGCGCGTGGGTCGGTTTGCCCGAGGACCGAGTGAAAGGGACGTGTACGTACACTAACGCTGGGATTAGGTAAGGTAGGTACGAGCATGTACCTACCAAACGGTCTTTTGTTAGTTATAGCGCGATAGCCGGTCGCGTCGCGATCGTAGTATTAGGCGGCTATTTCAGGGAGTCTGCAGCCATCCGCTCAGCCAGCAATACAGCAATACGAGTCAGTTTGCTGCTCGATAGTAGGGATACGTATAAGTTAGTTAGCATCGAAGTGGGAGAGAAAGAGAGAAAGAGATAGATGTATATATACATAGGGAGAGAGAGAGAGAGAGAAAAAGAGAGAGAGAGAGAGAGAGAGGGATATTTAACTCTGATGTTCGAGGCAAGGCATAGCAAGGCTCGGCGAGACGGTGGGAGACGTCGGCGAGCGGAATAGAGAGAGAGAGGAGTATGGCCTTGGCCGATGCTGCGGGGTAATTCAGTCAAGGTTTCGGGCGATGAACTTCCTTCGGGACGGAGGAAGGAGCCGTGCGATCGTAGTGGGGATGTTTATAGACCAATCAGAGATGAGCTGAGCTAACCGAACCGCTTTCTCATTGGACGTAGTTGGATCGGCATTGTGCTGCCGCGGGACCGCGCTCGGTTGTCAGTGACCTCCAACATTGAAAATACCACCGTGAACCCGACAACCACGACGAACCTCGCCTCTCTCTCCCTCTACCTCTCTCTTCCTCTCTCTGTCTCTCTCTCTCGCTCTGTCTCTGTTTCCGTCTCTATCTCTGTCTCTCTCATTCTCTCTCTGCTTCTCTATACCATGGCGAGCGGTTAGCGTGTGTACATCGTGTCGCGGGGCGTGTAGACGTTGTAGAGACGGGCAACCGGCTGCCTGGTTGCCTGCTCGGTAGACAGTCACATACACCCTCCCCACCACTACCTTAGTCTTTGGTAAGGGCTGCGGGCCCCGGCTGGCCAGGTAACCAACAGTCGTCCGATCCAAACTCGCCTCAGACGATGTCGAACCGCCCTCCAGCTCGCACTTACTTTCACTCTCAACACTCTCGCGACTGTGAGTTTTGTTATACGTAAAGTGCGTGTCGTTTTCCGTATACCTATCTACCGTATGTATTTGTACGCGGTATACACTCGGGAAGAAATTGTTCGATTTTAGTGAATTTTAGAGTTTTAATATATATTTTAAAAGATCGATATATAAACAAAAATTTTTAACGTATATATATCCATATATGTATATATATATACGTATATAATATATCGTTGATCGTATATATATATGTATACACAATTTTCACTTGGTATTTATCAACAAGTGAAGAAGCAGAAGAATAAGAAGATGATGATATTTAATACGCGCAATATAAAAACAGTGTTATTTATATAAAGTGTGATAAAAGTGAACCCATATTCAGGCATGGGCCCTTAGATATTGCCTACTATCACGGCTTGTTAAGTGTAACGGTGAATTATAGTGAATTATTGTTTTTCGACATTTTTTTTTATACACATTTTTTCTTTTCTTATAATATCTTCGCAAGCGCGCGATATCATCATCGTTAAGATGGTGCTATCACCCGATAGTAGCGTACAGGGTTTGGTTGTCGCGCCTTCCGCTACCTCCTCGCAGTCCCCTATTTCCGTTTGTACAAATCGTGTCGGTGCTACAGGACTTGTTGCGCATTCTCAGCAAGGATCGGCTTATCACATGTCGTCGCATATGCCGACTATGGATTCTACCGTATCATCCGCCAGACCAGAGCCAGAATTAAACATAGGTACATACATACGTATATTCGTACGATACGGGAAACTCTTTAGTTATACATTTCTACGCGATCCATTATACATATTCCAGATTTTTTCATTAATCTTCAAGAAATATCAGATATCAGAGTACCCTGGTATTTCGTATTTCGTATTTCGTATTTATAAATCTTGGGACCCAATTTATTCATCGCTAGAGACGGGGGCAGAGCAGCAGTAAGTGAAAGCAGCTGAAAGCTGTAACACCGCGCGATGCTGTAACAGCGAGTGGCGCGGGCGCTCGAGCTCTGCACCGACCTGGTGAAAGTGTTCCTCTTTCTCTCGAGACCTTTCTCCGTGCTAGCTAATAGCTACAGCTAGATACTAGCTGCGGCGATATTTATACCTTAAGAATTGTACGAATGTATACGTACGCAGTAGATTTCGACAATCGTCGTTGTTTTATTTATTTGAAAACAAAATTTGGAACAATTATTTTTTTTTTTTTGATTTCTTTCGTAACAATTAACCGGGATGAAAGTAATTTTCTATAAATCAGTGATATTAAATATTTCCTATTCTTTTATTTTGTTACAGAATTTGACGGTACTACTGTCCTATGTCGCGTATGTGGGGATAAAGCGTCTGGTTTTCATTACGGTGTTCATTCCTGCGAAGGATGCAAGGTAAGCAAATTTCGATAAACCACATATACAATGATATTAAAGAGACCAGGAAGACTCGGAAGGTCGTGCGGTATACATGTGGATTAAGTGAACGGAGGCGTTCTCGCGTTTCGTATGTGTGTGAAATTTTCGTATGTGTGTAAACGTGATGGTATGTGTCTTAGGAAGGAACGAAACTGTTCAAGGCTGGTCGAAATGTTACTGACCGGTCTCTCTCTTTCTATCTATCTATCTTTCTCTCTCTTTCTTTCTCTCTCTGTCGCGGATAGCAAATTGGCCTTGGTCACGCGGAAGCTACTTTGGCATAGGGACTCGCGCGAAACCTTGACGTCGCTTCGACGATCAGCGCGTTATACCAGTTACCACATTGATGGTTCTAGGTATAGCCTCGTGGCACTTCTCTTCTCTTCTCTTCTCTTCACTTCGTTCTAAACGTAGAAAAAATAATGATGATAGAAATAATGACGCGTGTTTTTCTATACGGATGATTCAAATTAGTCGCCTTATAACCATTAGCATGTACACATACGTTGATAGATAGATACATGCCTCTATGTGGTACATATAACACGTGATTATACGTATTGAACGCAGTTTTATCTATGGATATTCTTATAGTTACGTAGAAACGACCCTAGTACGCGACATACACGAAATTGCAAGCATTGCGAAACTCGAGAATATATGTATTTACTATATAAAAAGCTCAAGAATTTCTTTAGACAAAACGCGAAAAAAAAAAGGATAGAAAAGTGCAATAGTTTCAGAAATCCGAGTAACGAGGTTCGGTATTAAATCTCAATTCTTAGAAATGTACACGTATACAGAAATACATGTATACCTAATTACTTTAAAAAAATAAAGATAAAACCAAAATTCTTGGTGTCGTAATTTATTCGTTTTTTTTCTGTTTTTTTTTGTTATTACGCAGTAAATACTTTGGGAATACATTTTTTTTTCTTCCTCGCGCGTAATATGAACTAACGCGAATTACATACGTACCTACATACTTAGCCAGTTATTTACCTTGGAAGGGGAACGAACGTACCACCGGTTACGCGATCGATCAAATATTGATCTTACGAAACCACTTGATCAAATTTAAAACAGAACGCTCGAAACATTATTCGCGAGTGCAAGAGTTGAAGGCCAAAGTGTCAACGGCCCCACATAATAATCGGTGTAAACCAGGGGGGCCACTGTCCGCCGAATCGCTTTAGGAAGTGGCAATACTCCCCACCTTTTACTGAACCATACTTCCACCTCTTCTTCACTCGAAACCAAGTAGGTAGGTAGGTAGGTAGGTAGGTACGTAGGTAGAGGTTCTCTTTGCCAGGTGGCAGACTTTACACTCCGTAACAGCCGACACGGCATTCCTCGCAGAACTGTCGAGGAACACGGATCGACGCGGGTCCCGTCGTTCGTTTCAATATAATCGACGATGAAGAAATCAAAAGTTACGTTTCTCGTTTTTTTTTCTATTTTTTTTTTTGTGCAGAGAATATGAGTTTTGTAATTCGTAAAAATTTGAAAATTCTCCAAAAATCTTATTGTAGCGGGATAGATTTTTGGTGAAGTAAACAGGAAACGAAAAAGTAAAAGAAAAAACAAAGAGAAAAAACTAATGAAATTGGATGAGAATAAAAATCGAATAGAAATGAAAACGAAGTGATGAGATATTCTTGACGAAGGACGGACGTTGTCGTACCTATACTTACTCACGCTTGATCGTTGGACTAGGTCAGTAACTGGCGAGCACCGAAGAGAGGAAAAATAGAATAGAAAAAGAAAAGTAAAAGAGGGAGAAAAAAAGAAAAAGGTGGCCGAACAGGCGGTAGGACGTAGATATAATAGCCATAGATATACCTATAACCTACCTAACCACGCCGCGCTGCGATTGAATGGGGGATAATAGGGTGTGTAAGCAGGAGCATCAGGGCAGTATAGGCTTCTAACTATAGTAGCAGCAGTAGTAGTAGTAAATCCGACTGGGTCGCTCGGTCGTGTTACCATTTCCCCACTACGCGTATAGGTATGCACAATATTTCTATTACGTGCACCTGCAAAGTATTACACAAAATATATATGTATATAATACCTGCAGAGAAATCCAGCCTGAGCTTCTGAAATCCTAAGAATCTGTTGTATTATACCTTCACCTATATTACATACATTTATACTCTTCACGCACCTGTTTCTCTATGGTTCTTTCTCTCTCTTTCTGGCATATTTTATAACACACACGAGAGTTTATCATACGTAGTAGTTGTATATGAGAAAGTATTAGGTGAAATTTTTTTTGTGATTTTTTTTTTTTTTTCTCGTCATTTTTTCGACCTCATTACGTATATTATGTATTTCCTCTTTTACTATAGTATCGCTGTATAATATCATGCGGAGAATAAGAGAAGATTGAGGTTCGGGGTGCGTTAACCCCAGGGTCGACGAACCCTGGTACGGCTTACGTCACACCCGCGGGGTATGGTTTTCATATCGTAATACTCGCGTACACAGATACAAACGCACATGTGTGTACAGAATTCATACACACACACACACATATATATATATACATATATATAGCGCGCGGTGATCCAATTTTCGTTTAATTGCGAGTGATATTTTTGTCCGGTGGAGAGGTCAACGACCCGGTGAATCTAATTTAGGGAATTAGGTCGTCGGTTTATTATATTGCGGTAGGTGAATTTTCACCGCGAGACTTTAGCCTGTAACAATGATAATGATGATAATAATAATGTAGAAAATAGAAAAAAAAACAAAAAACAAATTCAAAAAACTTTAATAAAGAATAATTTATACATGGATCTGTAAGAGCAACAGTTATTATTTGCACGGAGATATAGCTCTATGCGAGAGATCGAGAATTATACGGAAAATGAGTATGAGTAAAGTAGACGAGGACGCGGCGAGCGATTGCTCCAGTTTATAACGTCTACGGTCTCTAAAGGGGCCGAAAAGGGAAGAGTGTTCTTTATCTGTATAAGTACGAGATACGGATACCCCGCGAGTCACTAACGCGTCCTCCTTATTTTCTTTTCTCTATTTTTCTCCTCCTCCTTCTCCTCTTTCTCCTCTTCCTTCTCTTACTCCTCCTCCTCTTACTCTTACTCCTTCTCTTCTCTCAAAGCTCAGCGCGATGCATGCGCCCGGTTAATGCCCCCGGGCGAACTGACGGCGACTATACGCTGAGCGAGCCCGCGCATACGCGTGCCTTACTCTGGTCACCGTTACGCCGGCCTCCCTACTACCTCTCTTCCCTCAACCCACCGACCTAACCCAACCAAACCCTTCCCTACTCGGGGATCGCGAGAGCCTCGGGTCATTCAACCCGCTAGGGTTATCGAGCGGGAAATAAGGAAGTAAGGAAGTAAATAAATAAATAAATAAATAAATAAGTAAATAAGTAAATAAATGGATTAATAATTACGTTGGGCTTTAAGGGGTGAATAGAGTCTCTGAAGTCACGTGTATTGGGGAATTGCGTATAATTATTTATAAAAAATTAATAATAAAGTAATGAAAATTAAAAAATTGGGTTACGAAACGAAACAAATGGAAGAAGAAGATAGAGACTCCAAAGATCGATGCCCTCCGCTTTTCCGTAACCGACCCTCTGGTCGATCCGGGGTTGGCGTCCTCGCTACCTCCCACCTTTATTTTTCTCTCTCTTTCTCTCTTCCCCGAAATGATCGGTCGCGCTTTAGGCAACGGGACCATACGCGCGCGCGTTGAGGTAGGCGAGGTCGGTTTGACGTCACGCGTCGTTCTCGCGCTCCCCAGGCGTCGGATAGAGGCGCTAGCTATGCATGCGCGCGCGCTTTGGTTCTTCGGTTAGTTATAGATAGTTAGTTAGAGTACGTTCAGTTCGTTCGTTCGTTCGTTCGTACGTTCGTTCGTGTCTCAGACGCGCATGCGAAATAGACGATGGATGGTTGGTTCGAGTATACGTATAGGTATAATGGATCTACCTACGTATACCTAAACGGCGTTATGTAACTCAGCTGAAATCCCCCCCACCCCCTTTCCTACCCTCGACGAGGTCGGTGACCGATACGAACCTCTATCGTCATTCTAATCTATAGGTGTAATCGACACAATATATAATTTCGGGGTACACACCCGCCCGCGATCTCTTCATATCCGTATCTGTATCTATGTCTATGTCTATATCTATGGACATTTATATACTTATATATGGGAATATCGAGGAACGAGATAGAGATACCTGTCAAAGGTTTACGTTTACACGTTCGTCGGTATAGTTATTTGCGTTATTTGTGGGTGTGCGCGGCGACTAGCGGGGTGGAGAACTTACCAGGGGCCGGAATCCGTTAGTAGAACTGTTCGTAGCGAGCGGGAACGGTAGAGAGACGGAGAGAGATAGAAATTTAGAAGTGAGGAGTGAGTTAAAGGAGGAGGTGGAGGTTTCGAGAAAGAACTGAAGAGAGATAGACGGATAGAGAGCGATAGAGAGGGGACATGGGAACTCTCACTTTCGCGCGGTGAACCGCGGGTGAACGCCCGGGAATTGGGTCAGAGGGCCCCCACTTGTTCCCCACCCTGGGGTACTCTCGGCCAATGCGCCGAGAGCGTCTATGCTCTACGTGATAGAGAGAGCCAGTCCGCAGTCAAACCTCGGTACAAACGGTCGCTTTCCAAATTAAGTCCTCTTCTTTATATATATATGTGTATATATATACATATTATACGCGTATTTACAACCGCATATATGTATATATAAATAACCCGACTAAAACCGCACACTTATATCTACGTATATATATATATATATTTATATATCTATATATATATTTTTGCCTATATAGTCGGTTGCGGTAGTAGACCAAGAATACTCTCTGATCGCCGTACCTGTATAAAAAAGAGACTAATTAAAGCACGTAAAAATTTCGTGATTTTTATTTATTTTTTTGTTAATCACTCGATGTGAATTATATTTGTTTATTCATTGCGTCAAGTGATTTCGAAGGTATAAAACAACTGCGTTGAAGTGCGGCGGAATATTCCCGCCAATTTGTTATATCGTTGATTGAAAAATTTTCATGAATTTTTTCACTAGTAAAACTTGAAGACCAAAAAAAAATACGAGAAAAACAAAACAATTGTAATAATAAATAATAGGATTGTTTCGAATCATGGAGTGTTTGTGCGAATGTGATGATAATAATTTGGACATTGAAATATCGGGAGATGTTCTTGCAAACTCTCCTCGTATAATATCATCTTCCGGGTCTTCCACCTCCTCTTCTTCATCGTCGTCATCGTCAGATAGTGATGGACAAACTGACGAAGGTTTTTCCGGTGATTCACAGGGATTCTTTCGGCGCAGTATACAACAGAAGATACAGTACAGGCCATGCACGAAAAATCAACAGTGCAGTATACTTCGTATCAACAGAAATCGATGCCAGTACTGTCGTCTAAAGAAATGCATAGCCGTTGGAATGAGCAGAGATGGTGAGAATTATTCAATTTTACATATACCTGTATACATACCCTTTATACGTTTTTTCATTATTTTGTCGTATATTTGAAATACACTGGTACGACTCACTCGTATATTGATAATAACTAATTAATTAATTTTCTTCGGTCTGACATAAGAAAAAAAAAAAATCCCAATACAATCGTTTTTCGCCAAAATTGCAGAGTATTACGTATTTCGAGGGAATAATTTATTTTACTATCCCGGGATTATTTTTTCAGACAATACACGTTGTATACATATATATTATATATACATATAGAGGTATACGTAACCTCGTTCTGTATTTCGGTTTTTTTTTTGTTTTTTTATTTTGTTATACTTCTTTTTTTAGTTTTTATCTTTTTGCCATTTAGCAAGCGCAAACTCGCCCGCTGCAGGGATCTAAGTCGAGGTCAAGTCAGGTCTGCGACCCGTTCGCGCGCTCGCCTCAATTCGAAAGTGGATCATACTGAAAATAGTAACACTGGAAACAGGCGTCAAGTCAGGGGCTGGGGTGGGGTGGGGGTAAAGGGGTAACGGGGGAATTTATATCGCAACTTAAAAGAACGCGAGACGTGGCGTTGCACGTCGCGGCGGACTGCGGGGTATTGCAAAACTTCGATCGTTTTCCATTGAGCTATGAGGTGGGGGAAAAAAGACCTTGTACGAAAAAAAAAGCAAAAAAAAAAATAATAATAACTCGATTGGGAACAAAGACAAAAAAAAAACAAAAAGTAAAAAAAAATAAATAAAATAGTTTCTACATAGACGAGAATACAATCATTATCTTATATTGTTGATCTGCGAATTTGAGTCATGGAATTATTTAATCAACCACTTTCCTATTCTATTTATATCCTTATAAGCGTCGAATTAGTGGTGCAACATCGAACGCATGGTGTTACGCCTGCTGCAAAACATCACGATACGTATATATATACATGTATTATGTACTTGCATATAATGTAGAATTTTTGCCGCGATATATAGTAAAAACCGCGCGGACTTATAACGACGACGACGACGACGACGACGACGTCGCGTCGTACGGGGTCAACGATCGGTGTTGCTCGCCTTGCAACTCGCTTTAGTTCCCCGTATCGAAAGAGTACCGCTACAACATGCCGCTATACGCGGTTAGTTACCTACCCCCACCGCCGTAATACTCCTTCCTCTTTTTCTTCCCTCCTCCTCCTCCTCCTCCTCCTCCTCCTCCTCCTCCTCCTCCTCTTCCACGCTACCTTTTTTTTTTTTACTCCTTCTTTTTCTCTCACCTAAAACCCTCCACCGTTGACGCGCAACTCACCGAGTTATCCCCACCACTTTTCTCTCTCTATCCACATCCACCTCCACCTCCACCTCTATACCCCCAACCTATTACCCGTCGCGTGGCGGCGCTCAAAAGTCGAACGGACAAATCGCGAACTTATACCTCTATACGTAATACTCTGATTTCACGTATACATGTGTATGTTTAAAGAAAATATACGTTCAGTGTCGATCCAGTTATTGAAAAGCTTCGATTTCCTTTTTCCTTTTTTTCTCTTCTTTTTTTCTTCAACGATTTCGTCGAAAAAAATACGAATAAATATACTTTCTTTTTTCTTCTGTGGCCGAGGGGGGAGGGGCGTCTTGTTATTTTCATCCCTTGGATTCTGCGCGTTGATATATAGATATATCTGTCCCGCGATGTATTACCTCTACATAGTAGAGTAAGAGGGTTTGAGTCAGACGGGGTGAAGTGGAGTGGAGTGGAATGGAGTATAGTAGAGTAGAGAGTGGGGTGATTCGCGCGGGGGTAGATATACATAGGTTGACACGCCGCGCGCGGCTGTGGCTGAAACGAAGTTCAAGGCCAAAGGCTTGGCAAAGGCCACGGATCGTTGGTGGTGGGGGTCGTTCATGGGTGAATAAGTGGGGGGCTGTTGAACGCGGCCCGCTCAGAGTCACGCAGTCGGCGATGATGCTGTCTACCGTATGCACGTGTCTTACTGCAGCAGCTTGTCATTTTTCGACAATAATAATATTATAATAAAGTGCATTTTTTATTTATAATATAATAACAACAATTAATACCGTTATACCCCACCCTCGTATATTTGAATATATATGTATATATATGTAGATACATATATTTACATCGCGAGCTTCAAGGAGTGACTTTTCCTCTTTCTTTATAATAAACCAAAGAAAAGTCAGCCGGCTATTATAACAAGGCAAATTTTTATTAATTCCTTATTTAATTGTACACACCTAAGTTTATTAATTCGTTGATAAAATATTTAAAAAAAAAAAACAGAACAGAAAACGTCGCGCCTAATGATTCACGATAAATTAAACAATTGTAAAAAAGGGTGGTTGTTTCAGTGTGTCGTGAATAAAAATATATTATTATTACTATTATTATTCACATAAAGAAAAAACAAACAGTGTGAACAGAGTTTTTCAATAAAGTGGGGTTCGAGTTTTATTTTATTCGAAAAAAAAACACATTTCATTCCGTTGGATATCTCTCAATAAATATTCAAAATTCATCTTCGTCATGGGAGACGAACTACCGATACTTAAGGGTATCCTGAACGGGGTTGTAAATTATCACAATGCACGTAGGTATATCCTCCATACTTATACGTGATTTTCCATTTAATCGGATCCGTATCACTTTCGATCTTTTTTTCGCGCTCTTACATCGCCACGCTTTCTTCCACGTCGATTCCCGTTTTTGCAACTAAGAACGACTTCCCCCTACTTCTTCCCTCTCTTCGTCCCACCCCAGCCGGAGGGTCTTGAATACCGTGAATAATTCGCGAATTTGATATCAACTTACTTGCTTACTTGCTCGCTTACTTGCTTACTCGGGTTCGCGTGTGTCGCCAAGCTAAAGCTGCACTTTCTATTACCGTATCGCCGGCGCTGATTCGTGTTGTAGGTATATCTATCCTATCTCCTTACTTCTCGCTACCGCGCGTTTAAAAGTCCGCACTTTCCATCACAGTTGCGAGAAAGTCATACGACCGCTTTCCCTTCCGCGCTCGGGATCGTTCTCAGTCGTTATAGTTATTCGCCCTTTCCCTCAATTTCGCCCGTGATAATGAATAAGATTTTAGAAAAGAAATTTTCCGCTGCATCTTGACTAAAGGAAACCTTGTTTCCCTTATTCTTTGGTTACAGCCGTTCGATTCGGCCGTGTACCAAAACGTGAAAAGGCCAGGATACTGGCTGCTATGCAGCAAAGTTCCCACAGTCGTTCACAGGAAAAGGCCGTCGCCGCTGAACTAGAAGACGAACAACGTCTTCTCGCTACCGTCGTTAGAGCACATCTTGACACCTGTGATTTTACCAGAGAAAAAGTTGCCCCGGTTTTAGCCAGGGCAAGAGAAACTCCGAACTACACGGCCTGTCCACCAACCTTGGTTAGTATGATTTATAACCGTACGCGACCATCTCAATATCGCATGTATACCGGAATCAAATTTCCGACGACCCCGCGACTAATTCCGACCTTCGACGCCTCTGGCAAAGAAGGAATAAATAGGAAGCGCCAATCTCGAGGTCGTCGTTCTAGAAAAGTTTGCTTCCGGTATATAAAAAAAAAAAAAAAAATTCTTTTCCTTTTTTTTTCTTCTCACGACTCAAAAGTCTTATGGGTTTTTTTGTTCATTTTTATGTTACAGGCTTGTCCGTTGAATCCAAACCCACAGCCATTGACTGGCCAGCAAGAATTGCTACAAGATTTTTCTAAAAGATTTTCACCTGCCATTCGCGGTGTAGTTGAATTTGCTAAACGTATACCTGGCTTCAGCCTGCTGGCACAGGACGACCAGGTTACGCTATTAAAAGCTGGAGTATTCGAGGTACTCCTGGTGCGACTAGCCTGCATGTTCGACGCCCAAACGAACAGTATGATATGTTTGAACGGTCAAGTATTGAAGCGCGAGTCAATCCACAACAGTAGCAACGCCCGCTTCCTAATGGACTCTATGTTCGATTTTGCCGAACGTGTCAATTCCCTGAGATTATCCGACGCCGAATTGGGTCTGTTTTGTTCCGTGGTAGTGATCGCCTCCGACAGACCAGGGCTGAGAAATACCGACCTGATCGAGAGGATGCACAACAAGCTTCGTAACGCGCTCCAAACTGTACTGGCACAAAACCACCCCCAGCATCCCGACATACTCAGGGAACTCCTCAAAAAGATACCGGATTTAAGAACCCTGAACACACTTCATTCGGAGAAATTACTCGCCTTCAAAATGACCGAACAACAGCAACAGCTCCAGGCTCAACAACAACAGCAACAACAACAACAGCACGTTTCGTGGCCGATGGATGAGGAGCCTACGGTATCCTGGGGATCCGCATCTGACGTTACTTTGGACGAGGCTGTGAAAAGTCCGCTGGGAAGCGTATCCAGCACGGAAAGTACCTGCAGCGGTGAAGTCGCTTCCCTTACGGAATACCACAACCATAATCACGGTGCGCCTAGCACTGGCGGTCATCACGCGTCCAGTGCTCCCCTTTTGGCGGCGACTTTAGCCGGTGGACTTTGTCCGCACAGAAGACGGGCTAATTCTGGTTCGACCAGTTCGGGCGATGACGAACTACACCGTGGCTCGATGGCAAAGACACCGCAACCTCCGAGCTCCCAGTGTCCGAGGTTCAGAAAACTCGACTCTCCGAGCGACAGCGGGATAGAATCCGGCACTGAAAAGACAGACAAACCGGCCAGCACTAGCTCAGCTTCTAGCGCTCCTACCTCGGTCTGTTCGAGCCCGAGATCCGAGGATAAAGAAGTCGAGGATATGCCAGTACTGAAGAGAGTTCTCCAGGCCCCACCTTTGTACGATACTAATTCGTTGATGGACGAGGCTTACAAGCCTCATAAAAAGTTCCGGGCACTTAGACAGAAGGACAGTGCCGAGGCAGAGCCAGCGGTGGCTCAACAGTCGCAATTGCATCTTCATTTAACCTCGTCTTCATCCTCGTCTTCTTCGTCCTCGTCGTCCTCATCGTCTTCGTCTTCGTCGTCCTCATCTTCGTCTTCGTCCTCGTCATCTTCCTCGAATTCGATACAGAGTCAACAGCACCATCAAGTATCCCTGTCCTCTCAGTGCCCCCACAAAGCAGCGAGTCTTTTAAGTTCGACGCATTCAACTTTGGCCAAAAGTCTCATGGAAGGGCCAAAAATGACCGCCGAACAAATGAAACGCACCGACATCATCCACAATTACATTATGCGCGGTGAAGCCAGTCCGAGATCGCCTAACAATTCCCCATCACCGGCCGAACAATGCGCTTCTACTACCACCGCCGGACCAAGATCGAACGGTGGACTTCTCCAATGTGCTAGTTCCGGGTATTCGACTTCGGGTGGAAGATGGCCAGCACCAACTTCGGTTATTACAACGACTACGGGCGCGAGGCAGCAACAAGTTATCCAACAACAGTTGCAACAACAACAGCAGCAGCAGCATCATCATCAGCAGCAGCAACAACAGCAGCAACAACAACAACAACATCATCATCAACAGCAACAAGGGGATTACAACGGAGTGCATCAAATAGTTGGAAATGGTACATCGTCGCGTTATAACGGCAGTAATTCGTCGGCGGCAACGACGACAAGTTGTAGTAGCACAAGTCCCAGACCAAGTTCAAGTACGGCATCGGCAACGACTTTGGTACTGTCCGGTTGTCCGAGTAATATGATGGAGTTACAGGTTGATATTGCCGATAGTCAACAGCCGTTAAATTTATCGAAAAAATCACCGTCTCCATCGCCAAGGCCTCTACAGTCGGTTGGCGGACCGTGTAATAATAAAGCGCTTTCGTTAGAGGCGTAGTAGTGTACAATAGAGACGTATTAATTTAATTACGCGGTGGTTATTATCGTTATTATTATTCAGTTTATTTTTTTCTTTTTTTTTTTGTTTATTTTTCTTTTTTTTTTCTGTATTTTTAATTATTATTTAATTGAATCATCATCGTTGATGTTTTCGACATTGGAAATAAATAAATAAATTTAAAAAAATAAATAAACGAGTACACCCACCTTCGTCGATTCGGGGCCAGTTTTATGTTGATCTTTGTGGAAGAAGAATAAAAAGAAAAAATCAATCGAAAGAACCTTTTTTTTTTTGTTATTTCCATTTTGTGGATTAATTAATCGATCGATTGATTGACTGATCGATTGATTTATTGATTTATTGATTTTCTTTCTCTGTGTCTTTCTTTCTTTCGTAAAGACTTTACTACGGACCACCTCGATTTTCTACGATTCATGCTGTGAAAGTGCCAGGACGCTACGCCCGTAGCGCGTGACTAACCAAATAATTTATTATTTAAATAAATGATATCATGATTTATATAATAATGATTATTATGAAAATCAAGAAGAAGAAGAAGAAGAAGAAGAAGAAGATAATACGTTGTGTTTAGATATTGATGCTGTTTTGATGATTATATATCTATCTACCTACTATTACTACTACTACTACTACTACTATTACTACTACTACTACTACTACAACACTACTACAACTACTACTGTTACTGCTACGCATCGATGTGTGTTGTTTTATCAGAAGAAGAAAAAAAAACAAAATATTTAACAAAGAAAAGTATAAGAAAGAAAGAAAAAACAAGAAAAGAAAAAACAAAAAAATAATAAAAGTAAAAAAATAATCAATAATAATAATAATAATAATAATAATAATAATAATAATGATTTGAAATTTAAATAAATAAATGAAAGAACATCATCATCCTTCGAATCATAAAATTTGACATTGATATAATTTAAGATATGAATAATAATAATAATAATAATAATAATAATAATAATAATATCAATATAATTAATAATAATAATAATAATAATAACAATAATAATGATAGAAATGATAATAATAATAACAATAATAATAATAATAATAATAATAATACCAATAGTAATAGTAATAATGATAATAATAATAATAATGACGAAAAGGAGGGGCAAGGAAGGAATGAGATATAAACGGTATATAAATAATAGTGCCGTGTTTGTTTGTTCGTTTGTTTGTTTGTTACATTGCATTGCATTGCATTGCATATATATATGTGTATATATATGCGAAAGAAATATACGACAGCGAATTATGAACAATTTGATAATAATCGATGTCGTATAATAATAATAATTATGGATAATAGAAAAGAAGAGTATGCGTGTTAGCCACTTCCTTAGGTTTTGCGATGACACGGAGGAGAGTGGGACCCGCGGGTATGGTATGAAAAGAATTGATATTGTATATTTATTAAACATTTTTGTGGAGCTTAAAAAACAAAAGCAAAAAAACGAGAACAACGTAACTTCACATACGTTAATAAAAATATACATGTTATATAATATTGTGTTTGTGGGAGGGGGTGACGATATTTGGCAATTCAATAGGAATCTCTGCACGGCGGTATAAAATATACTCTAACATATATGTATATATATATGTGTAGTCATTTATACAGCTGAGTGGAAAACGAAAAAACACACACACACAAACATACTGTTTTTGAATGAACATCTCATAACGCAGATGTTGCAGGGGTAAATAAATAAATAAATAAATAAATAAATAAATAATTCATTGATTATATAATTATTAATAATCTATTACATGTGATAATCATGGAAAATCGCGCATATTGTACAGAAGAAAAAAAAAATATCCACCTTCATTCATCAAAAATCATCTTACACTGTACTATATATATATATACATATAGATAAATATATATATGTATACACAATATTAATTATAAAATAACGTTTAAAGGAAAAGTAAAAAAAAAAAGAAAAAAAGAAAAAAACAACAGTAATAAATATTATTACTATTATTATTATTATTGTTATTATTGTTAGTGAAATTATTTGCCAGGAATATATATAAATATATATATATAAAGATTCGAATAATAATTATTATTATAACATCAATATATATCAAGCCAGGAAAAAAAAAAGGAAGAACACAACAAGAAAGAAACTAAGTTTTATGGTAATGATATATACATACACACACACATATGTAGTATATAATAATATGATCAAATATCGATTATACTATTATTATTAATAATAATGATAACGGTAAGATTAGGGATAATTAATAACTATGATATAATGATAATGGCATAAGTTAATCGTAAGAAAAATTATCATCTCGTATGCGTGTTCGATTGAATGTGAAATCGCGTGATTGAGTGAGTGAAAGAGAAAGACAGAGAAAGAGAGAGAGAGAGAGAAACTGAGCTCGGACCTTGCGCGGGGGGCAAGTTTTTTTTTTTTTTTTGGAGATTATATCTAGAAAAGTGTTGCGTTTGGAGCAAAATGAGGAAAAACAGTACGAAATAGTAATGAGAAACGAGTAAGGAAAGAGAAAAAAAAAAGAAGTAAGATAAAACTATATAGGTAAGAGTTATATACGTAGGATATAGTATGAAGACGTGTAATAAGGTATAAGGTAAAGTGGAGTGAGATGAGAAAAAAAAAAAATCCAGTATCTCGAAGAAAATTTGAAATTTTGAAATTTGAAATGTATATTTTTTTTTTTCTTCCTTCTCGCGATATAATATTGTATATGAGACTGAACGGCCCGTCGTTGGTCACCAGTTTGCAATTATTTTACCCCGTACCTATTTATGCCACGTGTCCTTATCGTACAGTCTTGCAAATTTGATATATAAATATATTCAAGATACAACACGGATGATATGTGAAAAGAAAGGAATTGTTTCGAAATAATTTCGTAGATTCATGTTAAGGCAAGTAATTATATTATTATAGGGATCAGTAGATTGTTAAAGTTTGCAGGTTTTTTTTTCTGTTTTTTTTTTATTTTTTTTTTTCAATTCTGATTTCGCGTTTTTGAGTATTGGAAATAGAACGTAAGAAAGAAAGAGTGAAAGATATATTAATAGGAGTGATGAAAATGTCGTATCTAAGAAAACAAAGAGATGATTAGACGTACGTAGGAGAAATCAATGATCGTTGTAAATAGTAGGTTTTTAAGGCCCCTTAGTTTTTAGGACGAGTGGAAAAAAAATAAAAAATATTAAGAAATAATAAGTGATTTTGTTGAAAATCGCGAGCGAACGAGTAACGCGGCGGGCCGCCGCCGACGTGTTGTTGAGACGCCCGCCCCCCTTCCCTCCCACAACCCCCACGTTATCAACCCCCCCAGGCATAAAATGATTAAACGAATGAGGAAAATTAATTAATCGAGAAAGAAAAGAGAAAAAGATAATGAGTAAAGGAAAAAAAAAAAAATTTGAGTAAAAAAAAAAACCGAGAACAAGAAAAATTACAAAAAAACGGAAAGAATCAAATTTATGCGCTAAATATTATTATTCGCAGTCTCTTGTAAAAAATCATCTTATAGATCATTTTGTCACACATTGTATCGTACGGTATTTTATCCCTCGTGTATTTATTGTATATCTATAAAAAAGAGAGAGATAGAGAGAAAAAAAAAAAAAAACTCGAAAGTGTGACGTGCCGGATCCCGAATTAGCATCAGTGATCGTATTAGCGATATCATGTTCCCATGAAATTGCGTAAGAATTCCCATTTCAACAGTCCGAACGAAGAGGAAAACATATAAAACTAAAACGAAAATAAAAAAAAAGGAAACAAGAAATGTTAGCGTTTTTCATATTCGTGCGTAATGTTATTATATCCATAAACACTACCGTAACACGTAATGATTATATTGTAGTGATAATGAGATGGTACATTAAAACGTATGGTATATATTTCTTTATATCTGTATATAAGATCAGAAAAGAAATATGTAATGGTTTTTTGTTTTTTTTCTTCTTTTTCTTTTTTGTTGTCTTTCTGTTTTGTCTTTTTCTCTTATACGGTTAATAAAAATACGAATACAATTTACAATTAAAAATACATAGAGAAAGGAATAACAAAAATAATATTAATTTTCGTCCCCGCCCCCGCATATGCCCAGTGAGCACGTCATTTTGTACGCTTGGGAGTTGTGAGGTCGTCTGAATAAACATTGTCTGGTGAATTATAAACAAGTGTTATATATTTTCTCAACAAAATATCCCGATCATCCAATTTTCACATCCTATTTCTCAAAATTTATATTTTTATCAATAATATAAAGCACGGAAGGAGATTAAAAATTATCAAAAATCAGTAACACGTTTTATTGTTCATTTCTATTAAAATGCAAAGAGATTTTTTCTATCAATTCGTCGGTATATCGACGAACAGTTGGAATTCGATAATTCGGATAAGCTTATCGGAGATATCGGTTCGACGAACGATAAGCCAAGAGTCACGTCGCTTTAATTCGCAAATGAGATTGTCTCGCGACGTATGACTCACGTATTGATCATACTTTACGTATTTTAATGACTAGACTCTTATTCTCGAACAATGAAACAAGACTTCTGTTCTCCTTTGCTAACGAATCTATATCCACAACGTATACCATATTGTCTGTGTACACAATGATAGATTCGAGTTCTCCTCGTTTATTTTTCCTCGTTCACAGCTCTCGGACTTTTGTCGACCTTCGATGAAGCTGGGATACGAACCGTACCAAGGAAAGTATGAAATGGAATAACTATACGCAGTTGTACCTCAAAGAATATATTTGTATATAACATATTTATCATACTTCTGATTGGACGGAACTATTTCAGTATAAATTCGTTATCGTACTATAATATTAACATTCTCCGAAATTTATCTGCACTCTCATTCGCCCTCTACCTTAATCGCAATCGTTCCGCGTACTCTGAGATTTATCGATTCCACGCGTGGGAAGAAGGGAGAATAAAGATAAATGTAAAAATTCTTTCAAACGAATTGATAAATCAATTCTTTCGCTTTTCAAATCGATCGCGATACAAACAGAAGGCGTGATAACAGAGCTGGGGTATCGGTATCGTTTTCGGTCTTATTATCAGGGTTAATAAAGAAAAAGTACCAACAAAGAAAATCATTCCTTTGTCCGTTTTATTCGACAAGAAATTCAGATTTATAACTTTAATTTTCTCGATCGTCCGGTGGGTGCTGAAAATTCTCGTTGCGTTAACCTTGGCTACAGAGATATACGGGTTCGCTGGTGTTGCAGATGTAGAGAGGCGAGCCGAGCTGGTGGCCAAGAAGAGTTGTAGTATGTATTCGCGCGAGTGGTGACGTGCGATTAATAGCGTTAACAAGTATCACTGTAAAATGAAAAAACCGAAACAGGTTCATTCATAAGTTTCCATTGACGAGGCTGCAGCACGTGGAGCTCGTTACGCGGCTCTTTACTTATATACCGCAGCGTGTGGAGCAGCACGGAGATGAAATTTCGGGATAGGAACCTACTTTCCTTCACGTATGTGCGTGTACCTTTAAACACATGTGTACATATTTCTCAAGACCATTTATATCAAGTCCGCAATAAACACGTGTTAATAACTTGTCGCTAAATTGCCCCACGTTGCGAATGATGGTCATTCTTGGTAAGAGAGAATCGCGCGGATAGTGGGTAGGTGTATTTACACAGCACTAACAAGTAGGGTTTATATCAACCAGACCGAGTCCCGATGCGGTTAACTGAACTCATTTCGTACTAGGCGGGAAATTCACTTCGCATTTATTATACCGAGGAATAACTCGATCCAAATATTTAATTAAAGACAATCAGAGGCTCTCACTCATCCATTTTATATGCACCGACGTATGAATACGAGATACACGTATCAACGTCGTTTTTTAAACCGCATTTGCGGTCGTCGCGACTTGCTGTCTGCATTCGGAGACAATGCCCGCGTTATTTTTTCTCGGTACTCGCATATACTTGCGGATTTCATTATATTTTCAAACACTTCCCTCAAGGAACTAGACTTCCAGACCGCGAAAATGATTCACGCGACGTGGTAAGCGTAAGAGGTCATGAAAATCCTGCGATACCCATACTTCGGAGAAATCTAATTACAGAATCCGCGGTTTCAAAAGAGTTTCGCGCGAAATTTCATTGCCGAGTTTTCTCAGACTTGACTCTCTGACTTTCCTGCTTTTTCAACTCCCCGGGGAGCATCGCAGGGAGTGAAAATAAAGAGCGGGTATCGATGACGCGACGAGTTAGAAAATTGGATTTGCCGAATAAGTAATAAAGATTCGTTGGCAGTTTTATCAGAACTGTGGGCCTCTGCACACTTGTCTCTTCGGCCCTGTATTCCTCTTCTGTAATCCAATTTCGACATGATTTTTTCACCGTCTCTTGAATTCCCGAAGCCCACATAGCCGAGCCTAAACCGTAGCAGATTCCGCGTCATATTATCACGGCTAGACTAACTCGAGGCTGTTGACTACGAGGTACCATTACCGTGGGACCACATGCACGCGATTTACTTACCAAAGGCTGAAGAAAACTGACACCTAGATTCAAGATGAGCCGAGTGACGATGTTCCCCGCTCTCAGTTAGCTAAATTCCTGAGAAGGCAAGGACTTTGGGAGACCGACTTGAATCAGTTTTGAAATATTCAATTCCAAAATCCTTCCCGTCTAAGCAGAAAACACATATCCCGAATTTCCCTTCTCAAGCACATTCCCAGACTGGACTCGTTCTCGTCTTCTACGACGTTTGCTCATCCGTCGACGACGTAGACGCCCGTGCCACCGCGTTAAGTGGCAACGTCCCCAATGTCAAAGAGGGGTCAGCAAAGCATCCGGCACCTTCCTCTCCCCGTATGAGAAATCGCCTATACTGATTGAGAGGAGAGTCTCAATGGTTGAAAGTAAATTTGATCAATTTTACGGACTTGCCGATCAATGTCTTCTCCTTTTTTCAAAAGAGTCGCGATTTATTGTCGTGGACGATGAATTGTTTCTCTTCTGTCTTATTTCATCTCCGCTTCACTTATGCAGAAATGAGATGAGATGAGTCCGATCTGAATTACACAAAGGATAGGATTTCGAAGGGTGGGTGGGATCGATAATATGTGAACGATGGAAATAATGAAACCTGTGTTCGAAGGTTGGCGATCAGCATAAATTCATGAGGCTACTAATGTATCTACGTTCCATTTACGGTACCAGTCCTGATTATGCAGGTCGTTTGTATGGGTTTCACTGGCTAAAGTGACCTCTGCGTCACTTATTGTTATAGTCGGCGGCTTGTTTTTCAAGAAATATTCAATTCAGTGACGAGATTCGAGCGAGATCTTATACCTTATTTCGTTTTATTTTATTCCAGTTCAGATTCCCTTCTTCTCTTTTCTTCTTTCTCCTCAAATTAGCTGATTCAGATATCATCCTTGACCTCACCGAAACTAGGTGACTTTCGGCGGCGCCCTTGGCACCCCAAGAGATACCTACTTATTGTTAGCTATATCATATCGATCGATTAGAAATTCCGAAGTATATATATATACATATACATATACGAGGAGGGAATGTTCTTCAAACTTCGTCGTTCGTTCTTTGGATCAATTTTTGTTCTTTTATTTTTTGTTGGTTCTTAGTTCTGGTCAAAGAAACAGAACAACGAGGTTTTCTATTCTCGTATAACGAATAGATGTGGATTTCTAAAAAGGCAGGAATATGTTTGTGCCCTGGAGCCGTACGTACAGAATTCGGGAAAGGAAATCCTTGCCCCTGAGAGTATATCGAGTCCAGAAAATCCAGGCAGTCGCGGCCTCCACGTGGCAAGGTCACAGTTTCCCTCCCTTCCCCAAAACTACTCAAACTCATTCCATCGAACCGCGAGAAGATCCCCAGGCACGGGTCTCCCCAATGGGAATAAAATTTACGACCAGAACGGCCTTCGCTTTTCCCAATTGGCGTGGGTCCTTCAACCTAACCCTCGGCTGCCCCAACCCTAGAATTAAGATCGCGACGTACATATATACCTATAAAGTCGATTCTATACGACGTGGGATCAACTCCATGGTTCGGTATTAACTCTTTCAGCCTTGGTCTGCGATACTTCCGCTAAATTCGCCGGTCTTATCATTATTCATAATACAATACGGCCACGATCTGAGAGGAGGAGGATTTATCGTTGATTAAGAGGCATGTACAAGTGTTTTTTAATCTCTATTCGAATCCGATTTAATCAAGTAGTCATCAAGCCCTGACTCTTTCGAAGCATTTTATACGCTTGTGACATGACATGAGTAATTTTGCGAAAATTATAAATACTCTAAAAGGATGTCGCATCGCGCGCGCGGTTATTGCGATCGGAATCCGCGCGAGCACGTAGGCGAGTTTACTTGCTTTACTGTATTGCAAAAATGTGAGAATGATGACCTCATCGGAACGATACAAGAAGATAAGGTACAGCGAGTCGTTGACACCGCAAATACGTAGTGGAGGATAAAAGGAATGATAAAAATGATAGCTGAACCGAGCACAGTTTTACGCAGATTAAATTTAGCCCCTTGTTTTTCATTCCCAATTTGTTAATTTCCAATTTTCTCATTTCGCCATCCGTGCCTCGGGATCATAGCCGACCTTGTAAATACAGGCTCGTATTGTAATGGAAAAACATTGTTTAGTGGCCGATAAGAAGCTCATTAATGAGCGGCGCAATCAAGTCAGCGTAGCGGAATAATTAGGAGAAAAATAATAAGCGTTATCCAATATTATTTTCCGATACGTATATGTATGTACACGTTAATACACGGGTAGGTAGTACTTTTAGACTACAATTCAAAGTTCAGGTAAATATTTATCGGCTTTTATTCAATACGCGTATAAATAAATGTACAATAATTTGGAAATACATACATGTATATATGTGTGTATAAAACTGTATCCCAAACAGCAATACATCGAAATAAAAAGAGAGAGAGATAGAGAGAGAGAGAGAATTTCGGTTTAGTTCGCGTGCCAAATGGCTGAAGGACAAAACTTGTATATATAACCGGAAATAATAGCTGATAAAACTTTGGACGAAATTTTTTACACTCCGCAAACTTTATAAACTAATATTATCGACGTTTTAGCGCGACATCGATGATACGTGTATGCGTGAATATCGGGTATATATATATTCCGAGAAACGATTATCATACGCAAGTTATCTATGTTATCGCGTACGAAATTTCTTCAAGATTGGTCACGATTCCGTATATTTTCATTCATCAGATTTTTGCCTTAAAAAATCCTCATCCGTGTAGAATTAAACTAGAATATCCCACCTACATGTTTTTTTCCCTCTTTTGAGAAAAAAATAAAATAAAAAAAAGAACCGTCTGTCTGTAGCGAATTATTGCATACTGAAGTCTGTTGCAGTCTAGTTTTCCCCGCGTTATATACCACCTATATAAATATATACACATACATGAGCTACGACGAGCCAGAAATGTTCTCTCGTCGTGAGGGTCACGCTGCATCGTATTGCCCTAGGTCAGTCAGTCAGTCAGTCAGTCAGTCGTAGCTCGGTTGTGAAAGACCTTGATGAAACCTCCGGACTGTATGTTTGCCGGACACAAGTCCTGCATATAAACGTTTGCACAGTAGTCGGTCGGTTCCACCCTGATATGAGTCGTTTCATATACCTACCGCTACGGAGCTTCGGGTGTATCTGTACTCCCCGATGCATCCTGTATGCCATATGTGTATAATTCGTACGATATTATAGTTTCTTTTGCGATGCAGTCACTCGATTCATATGCACATCTACCTACGTATATATATATACATGTATATTTATATACATATATTTATATGTATACATATATATGTAACGAAATGACGGCTTAATACCGAGACAGAGAATTGCTGCAGCTAACCGACCGATTTCAACCCAGACGAGACATGTTTACGCACTGTATTTCTCTCTCTCTATATCTTTCGGTTTCTTCTCTGCTACAAATGCTGGCGGTATGAGAAAAAAGAAGAAATTCAAGGTCCGTATCACCTTGAACCAAACAAATATTGTATTCGCTATATATGTATATATATATATGGGTACCAGCTTCTCCTTCTTCTTAACAAGACGGACAGAGGTGAAAGACGATCAGTGAAAATATATTTATGATATATGTGTATACGCTTGTGTAACAGGTGTAAATATAACCGGGATTAAAGTACGTGTCGTATATATATATATACATATTCGTACGATAAGATCGTCCCTCCGAATTTTAATCACGAAATATAATAATTCGAATCTGAAGAACAGAATAGAAGAGAAGAGAAGAGAAGAAAGTCAAAGAAAATGAAACAAGAACACGGATTTATTTCTCTGTCGCAAATCAGCTGTCCTTCGACTAATTATTTGTACAGACGCATAGTTCGATTTGGTAATGAAAGAAAATTGAGTTCAGTATTTAGTCATGTGATACAGTCGTCTTGTGGATTATTATGTAGATTTTTTGATCATTAAAAACAAGGTCAACGTATAAATCAATATCTCTTATCTCGTTTGTACACTACGGTCTATATTGATCTGTAATATCGCTTCATACGCTTCCTCATAGCGTGTACATATACACCATCGAAAAATCTAGATCAATGTTACAATTAAAATCTAATAACTTAATCCGGGGTAAAAAAAAAACGAAAGTTAAACGTCTCGACGTTCGCCAATTCGCTGCATCAGCTGAGGGATATGCCTCTATGTTATACACACAGCCTTCGGCACACATCATGTTTGAGCTTCCTGGTTCATACCGCGTTCAAGTACGCCGTACGTTGTGAGGAGAAATCCCACTAATCTTTTTTTTTATTCGTACGTATATATATATTTATATATATGTTATGTTGGTGTAGCTAACAGGCGTAGACGCATTGTACTATACGATACGATCATAGGGATAGAAATGTGAGCAAAATTTGAGTCGAGGCAGTGGATGGCAGCTTCTGCATCGACCCGTCTCAACAAATTCTACCGTGACCTATCATCGGTGGTCAAACAATAAAAGCAAAGAACAATATTTGCGTTTAACGTTCGGTTGCTGCAGTAAACCGAGTATCATTGCTATTGGTTGCAACGCGAGGCTAGCACGGAGAGAACCTTGAGCCAACAAAGAGCAAACAGTATATACGTTGATTATTATCAGTCGTCACGAGCAATGTGAATGTCAAACTTAAACCGATCCAAGAAATATTCTATTTTTCGTATTGTTCGGGGGATATTTGACTATCTGAAAAATTGACGAGGCTCCGTGAACAGAGAAGGGAGAAGGGGGAGTAGTCGAGGATAGAGAAAACATGAAAATACCTCAACGTGTGCGGGATATTAGCGTTAAAATAAAACTAAAGTCATTCGATGGATTCTATTGACAATGTACTATATTTGGCGGACAAAAGTTCGGACAAACAGAACGGTAACGAGTCCCTCTGTATACACGATAAAATATTATTTCTAAACCGATGTATATACCTATATAATTTCAATGTCAATCTATATATATTTATATACCTATATCTATATATATGGTACTCTCTTTCACGTATACATGTACGTACTTACAATAATAACATTATTATAATATATAACATAGCATAACAAGACTTTGAGAATAATACAATTATATTATATACATATATATACATGGATATGAATTGAAATAACAAAAAAAAAAGAAAAAGAAAAAGAAACGAAAGAATGATCTCACAATTTGTTTATTTTTATTTTTTCATTTTGGGATACGTTTCGGAATTTATCGATGTGCGATGATCGTTCGTTCGATTCTTTAGTCGATATGATCGGTGAGCCCGTGAAACGTCATCTTTGAAAAATTCTGATGTCACGTAGACGGGATATGGAATGTATTTGCGTTATTTGCAGCCACGTTGTGAACACGGAGATAAGGTTATCGCGTAGCGAATGGTATGAGAGTGTAAGTACGGTACGCCTCGACCGGGTCAACGTGTACAAGGTTGTCATGAGCTTTGGTTTCCCGGTGATCGTATACGTACGGTGTTGAGCTCGTTTCTAACGTATCGCTCCAATGATAAATCGTAGAAGGTTTTACTCCTGTTTCCGCGGCGCGAAATTTCGCAACTTCATTTCTTTAATCTATGTCAGGTCAGGGTACGGTACCGATATCATTTTTTCACGCTTACTATTCTCAAGGAACTATACGCTCCTTTATTTTTTGCCTTTTATCTTTTCACTCTATCTTCTGTCCGTTCGACGATCGACAACGAAAACCAATTAACGATCTGTCAAACTGAAATAGGTTGAGAATAACCGCTTAGAAAAGATCGCGAATTCATGTATGTAACTTGCCCGGATGTATTCGCCGTCGAAATACTCAAGGCCGATTTGAAATACGGTTCTAATTAATGAATTTACGGTCGTATTGTTTCCGCGGAACGGTAATGCGGACTAAATTTAACTATATATAACTAAGAAAATTGGAAACAATAATCTGGATTAGTTTCCCTCTTACAATTATACCTATGTAGTTATAGCTTTCACTCTTTAGAGTTTCGAGATCCAACGCGATTGTGTTCTCTGCAGCAGCGCGGCGGCGCGGCGGTTCGCTATTATACGTAACGCGAATAACGCTTACTGGTACTACTTGCGAATGTAATTCGTAATTGCTTCACACAGCTCTGTACATAGGTAGGAGAAAAAAAATTTCACCAAATACGTAAGAACCGAGAACCCGCGAACCAATTAGTTGAAAGTCTTTATAATTTCTCGTAAGAAAGGAGTCATTAACCTTATAAATATATACGCTGTCTAGTTTTATACTAAGTGGTACTTACCGATGCAGAGAAACTTCCGAATCGTTTAAGAATTTATTTAAAACGGTCCATGATTCCGTTCGCTAATATTTATACAAAGAAAATTTCAAACCTCTGAATTTGACTTTTAGATATAGAAAAAAAAAAACTTGACGAATCGTCTACGAGTCCCGTGACTCATTTATGACTAAGTCCGACAAGTTAGTCAATTGATTCGTCAGTTTGACCCTGATTTGAGTCCACGCGGTACTACATGACTGCCTCATGGCTTCGGGGAATGTACTTTCCGAATTCAGACGTTTGCATCTGATTATACAAATCTAGATTCCTAAAATTTCCTTCAGATACAGATAACAGAGAGATATAAAGAAGAATAGAATTCCTCGTTCAAATACTAGATCAGTGGAAAAAAAACGAAGGAAATAACTGTACAGACATTTTATTGTATCAATCCAATCGCACATTTCGTACATACATAGATCGGATATAAAGTATCCAGGTTCACTTTCCGTATCGATCATTCAGGTAATGCTACACCTGCCCCCATTACTGGCATTTGCCGATGAGAGAGTAAGTCGCGTAATTAATCTACACCGGGTGATTTTCATTCATCAGCGAAGGCGTAGATAGAAAAGATAAATGAATAAATAAAACGTATGTATAGTAAGAGTGAAAACTCGCGAATTTTCCGCGAATCTTTTCGTCCGTTTTAGATTCTCTATATGAATGCGGTTAATTAGAAGAAAAAAAAGAGTAAAAAAGAAATTGTCAGGTCTCGTTATGTCTTCCTTGTTATTCGTTTTTGGTTAATTTGTGAAAATTTTTAACTGTACTAGTCCCACGAATTTAAAGGTGAATGACCCGACCTGGCTATTCGTAGGACAAACTGTAAAGCTTCTAGGGTGATTCCCCGAGTAGGGGGGCCATGACGTAACGAAAAAGGAGTTCAATGCCCCCGCGTAACCAATGAAAGGCATGATTCTCACCTCGGAATCACCCAAGTGTCATCGCCTTCTTCGATTCCAACTTATACCATTTATACGTAGCATGTACAGCATATATATAATATATATTTATATATGTGCGTATGCGTATGTATATATATATATATATATACGTAGATATATACGTGATGCGGGGATTACAGCGTCGTCAATTACTCACGATACCGTTACATCGACGGAAGGCGCGGGCCGGTATACACAGACCCGCAGGCAGCCAGGCAGCCAGCCAGGGCCTTACACCAACTCGCATACTCTGAATCAACGACCCACTTACTTACCTACGATGGAAGAGGAAGGAGGAAAGAGGAAAGAGGAAAGAGGTAAGAGGTAAGAGGGAAGAGAAAAAAGGAAAGAGGTAAGAGAGGGAAGTTGGGGACCACGGGACCACCGGACCACGGGACTGTCCGCCCGAGACGATCGTATTAAAGAGACGCGGGGTCATCGAACCTGCGATTTCCTCCTGGTTAGCAAAGTGCCGCGTGAGGTGGTCATACGGTATTTCCTCTCTGGCCCGGGCGACGCGACGCGACGCGACGCAACGCGACGCTACGTTTACGTATGTACATACACGTATACATATATAGGTATATTTTATATAGATATATGTATATACGTCTATCCATGTACTACGTATGTGTATAAGAGTGCGGGAGTTGAGATGGCGAACTACTACATAGGAGTGTGGTTCGTTTATACATATTACTGTGAGGACCGGGCGAGGAGGCCTAACTGTATATTATATATAACCAAGCTACGACGTCTATCGCGAGCTAATTGTAATATAAGCCGTTCCTCCTCGCGCTATACCGCGCCAACCTGAGAACGCGGGTTCACGAACCCTGCAGTTTATTTCAAGGACAGAAAACGGCGACGAGAGACATATATACTATACCGTGACTCGGGTTATTTTATGAATTATTTATTTTTTTTTTTTCCTTCAACTATCTTAATAAGGAATTTAACCGTTCGCTCCCGTAAAAGGACAGAGAAATATCTAAGGAAATGAGACGTAGATCAATTTTATTGTTCAATCGAACAAAACAACCAAAAAAAAAAAAGGAACGAAATTTCTTTGACAAAACTGACGGGTTCACGATATTTTCGCTTTCGAACAAAGGACTGATGTATCAGAGCAGGGGATATCACGGCTAACTTTTATTATTAGATTGAAAAAAATAAGAATACTTTTATACATATGCGTATATGTATATGTATATATATTTATCTATATACGTATATATATATATGAAACGACGAACGTATCAGTTGGACGGGAGTCGTGGTTTGACGATGAGCGCGTGTGTGTTGACCCTGACGGTTCAAGAGCGTCGGGTGAACGTCCTACTCCGTTGGGTTGTATATAGTTCGCGAAACGTTTGTTAAGATTAATTCTCCGGCTATTATCACCTGGATGATAAAACGAGCCACTTTATTTCGGACATACTTTGTCTCTTTTCTTATCATTTCTGTGGAAAAAAAAAAAAAAGAAAAAAAACAAAAGGAACTAAAAAAACAGGGAGAAAGAGAGGATAATTGGGGAGCCACGCCCTTCGACGCAAACGAACCCCAACCCCCGTTGCATTTTACTGTACAAATAGCTTCGTAATACATACGTATGGATTTTCTCTATGAATAATAATAATAATAATAATAATTGGGTCGGTCGATCGTTTCTTTTAGAAATAATAACGGACCGAGACCCAAAGTACGGTACAAGGGGGGAAGCTGTGATAAAAGGGGCTTAATTAGGGTCGTAAAGGAATCGGGGCTCCCGGTGAGACCGAGCGAAAGGCTTCCTCTTGACCCTTCAGAAAGTGCGAGCCTCAGGTTCGTTGAACTCGACTTGTTCCGCGAGGCCAACCATGGCCGGGTAAAAGCCATAAGAAAACTGCTCTCAAGGCCTCGGACATTTCATTCAATTTATTTTTTTCTTCTATTTTAAAATATATAGAAGACAAAATTAAGAAAAAAAAAAAGGGGAAGGAAAATGGAGCGGATTTAAATAGTATGGGAAAATTTATCCAAGTTATCGGATCTTGTATCGTTTTCACAGTTCTAGTTTTAATATCGGGTCGCGAGCGATAGGAAAGTGGAAATTGATCAATAGTTCATTGACCGTTGGACTGACCGTTATAATCTTACATAGATAAAGAGGAATTCTTAAGACTAGTTGAAGATAGATTCTCGACGCTATACCGAGCGATAGTTACAGTTGAAAAATCGATAGTAATTCTGATCGCGATTTCGGTCTACCTTTGATAAATCTTTTCTTTTTTCTTGTTCGGTTTCTTGTATCCTCGACCGCGTTTATTAGAATGAAAAAAGCAGCCTACATATAACATGGTTCTTTGAACCGAGTCAAATTACTAAACAAACCTCCGAATAACTGGCCTGAATTAAGTTAACCGGACCTCGACCGAGTTGAAGTTTTTTTTCCGTATTTGATAAGTAATTTGCACTCGGAATCATCGTATCGGTTTAGCTCCGGATCCCTCGAACAAATAATGAAGTAGTCCAGGAATCCTTCGTTTCGAGGATTTGTTTCATGGAAATTCGGAATATTTTGTCATTCCGGTAAACCCTGGTGCTGTCATGGTTTATATTTGACATTTTTAACGCTTCGCTCTGACGTCCGGCCCGCGTAATATCTATATAGATGAATAGTTTAGTTGATGAAATAAGATGAGAAGAGAAGAGAAGCGAAGAGGAGAAACTCTGCCGTATATTTTGCCCGCTAGCAAATGCTATCAATATAACAAGACTGGCAGTGTCAAGTCCGCAAGGTCATGGCTAGGCGAAATACAAACGGTGGCATAACAGCCTCGCGAGATTCGCCTCGTGTTTCCTGTGCCAAATATATCTTCGGTCGCTATACGACCTTCGGATCTGCGGTACGGCTTTTTAGATTATTACTACGAGGCGGTCTGGCCGTAGAGAGACGAAAAAAAACCACCGCTTTATCGGTTTTACGAGCCAAAGATGCCTCGATTAAGAATTTTTCAAAAAATCGATCGAGTATAGGCGGAGAATTAAATCTTACGGGGTTTTTATGAACAGAAATAATGGCGATTAAAAATGTGAGTGAACGTTTTTTCTTTTTTTTTTTATCTTTAAATGGTGTGAACTGATTGTGATTGTGAAGAATGTGGATCGCAGAATCTAATTTCCAGTTTCGAGCAGCTGTTCAAAGTTTACGGTGGACATTTATTCTCGAACGTTCGCAAGTATAATGTACTCGATCGCAGCAGGAGTTCGTTGACTCCGAGAAAGAGAGGTAAGTACATGTAACCAAAACACGCGATATCAAATTATTCTCAGGTCAATTAGGAGCGAGGGACTAAAAATCCGATAACGAAGAATAAAATTTTCGAATTCTCGTTAGCCGATTACGACTTCAGATTCTAATCTCATGCAAAACGTTGCGGATGACCCGATTCACCTCCAGTTTCCTAAACTCATTTTTAGGCACATATTCAGGCCTATGCATATATGCATGACGTAGGATGCACGTAAACGAATATATGTTTGTATAGGTATATACGGGTGCAAGAGTTCGTTGTCCTTTTATTCTCAAGATTTCTCTTCTTCAGTTTAATTTTCGTAGTTCTTTATTTTTTCATTTCCATTCTTTTTTTTTTCTTTTTCTTTTTCTTTCTCTCTTTTCTTTTCTTTTCTTCTCTTTTCTCGACGAGAATTTCGAACCGTTTCCTGACCCATCATTACGCATCGAATATCAGCTTCTCATTAATTATTCTCTCATCAATTTACCGATAAAACCCTGCAGTATATTACTACCGATTTATCGGTTTTTATATCCAGACTGTCTGCCGTACCACCGGCTTTTATACTTGATCTAAATCGAATGCAAAACAGTGCGATGACCCTCCTATCTCCGACTCCTAAACTAATTATATTCATACGTTCCTCGTGACTGGTGCAGTGCAGTAAAGTCTACCTCTTCGTGCAGCTTGAATTATTTTCACATCATCAAATTTAATATCGTTGCTGCGCACCTTACGTATGTATATACATACATACATGCGTACGTATATATGGGTTAAACGCGGTTCAATCAGCATTCCAGATTTCCATTTTCGCATTCTGGAAACTCCATATCGATAAGAAATTTTTCCGAGTTCTCGCGGGCTACATATGCAGTTCTATGATTCTAACGAATCAAATTTCCTACAGAAATTCTTATAGCGGATTGTTACGCGGTGTAGAATAATGCATGAGATGTATCTCGGATACTTGAGGGTCGACAGGAACCCATAACCTTGCATCTCGGGCGACGGTGTTAAGGAATAAAATCATCGCCGAACTTTACGATTCACGTAATAATCGATTCTATGCGAATAGATGTTTGACTGCCTAATCGACTATCGTAACGTCAATTTATTCCCCCTTTTTACTCATCTTTGTGACACTAAAATTTCTCATTAATATTAACTTTGCAAAACGATCGAAGAGTTGAAAGACCTGATTGGTTATTTATATCTCGATCAAAATAGGTCGCGTAGGTACGGGATATATTTTGGTCAATTTTTGAGGGTCGGATTCTCTTTTATTTTTTTATTTTTTTCTCTACAAGAATCCCGTCTCCCGTTTAGCAATTGAAAAGATCCTAATTTCTGGGTCATGTTTACCGCGAACCACGGAGCGTCGCGGTTCCTTTTGCACATTGAACAAAAAATTCTATCCTTATTCCCACTCCGCGATTGTTAATGCGATAATTCGTAGTAAACATTGGACAGTTAACCACGCGATATTTGTCAGTGCGGTATCGAAAGAAAAAATTCATTAAATCGAAAATTTAGAAATTTTTCATCAACCGTTAACATAGTTTCACTTATGTCAAGTGTAATGGCTCGAACTATGTCTTTTTTTTTCTTCTCATCCGTTCCCTCAATTTTTCTCTCTCAATTAAACCGATCCAGCAAATTTGATCAGCTGTTTTGTTCTATTTGCTAATAACACAATTATTTATCTGTAAATATTTATACCTATATACAAGGAGTGTTCCAGTTTCAAACAACGCTAATACCTCGCCGGTTTTCTTGCGGGAGTTCAACGCTCCCTTACGTCTAACAACCACCAGCTTGAATTTAAATGATCCACTGTACCAAGTAGACGCTATACATCGGCAGCCTAAAAATTCCATTTTTTTACTCCTCGATTCAGAAAATCGTTTCAATATTCATTTACTATTAAGTTGCGCGGGCGACCGGTACGAAATCTGTGCCGGTCATTGACTCTGAAGCCAGTTTGTCAATATTCTCTCGAAATAGTCTCGCGAAGATAGAACCCGTCTCCGCGTACTGGCGTAGGTACCGCATCGGCCAACCTGAGTGGAATACCACTCGGTTTAATTCGGCATAGCGGTTTATACAGTCCAGTTTGCATAATAGATAAATTGTATTATATACCAAGCGATTGCGATACGCTATTTTTTCTGTCAAAATTAAATTACCTAACTTTCGTACGGTTGTCGTAATAACAAATAAATAACACGAAAATTTCAATCATCATCCCTGCGGGTTTTTTTTGGGATTCGAAAAGAGAAACAAAAAATTCTGTTCCAATTTCATGTATATTTTCCACGTATATACATATATGTACAGTGTAAATGAATAATGCACTGTTTATACATATAGTACTAGGTACAACAACCTACATATCATCATCATTCCACATTCCCTCTCTTCCGGTACTGAGCTGACGAGTCTCTCTTCGTCCCGCCGTGTTCCCCTATCCCCGTTACCCCGTTACGTTACACGAACGAAGACAACGAACTGTTTGCTTGCTTTATACATATACTTGCCGCGACTAGCTCACGCTTGTGTATAGATCTATCATCTATGCACGTACACGATGCTCTACACAACAGATCCAAACTTGGGCAAAGGCTTTAAAAGTTTAAACCGTAAGGCAGGATAGACTAACGGTCAATGACCGCTCGTCTTGTCTTGTTGCCACTACTACTGCTATTGCTATTACTATTGCTTGGAACGATAGCTAGCTCACTCGGTCACTCTCCGTCTCTTTATATCACACCGGGTAATAAATATATTGAGCAATTTTTGCCGGTAGTTTTAATTAGGATTCATTTTGCCCCTCTCCGTGTCTCATCGATGAATCGCGTGAGTGAGATTCTTGCTAAAAGTTTATTGAATCACTTTTATACAACGACAAATATATATTTATTTACAATAAACGAATCTAGGACTTCGCAGAAAGTGCGGAGTTCTCGCGAATCACTCGCGGTTCTTTCATCGTCCGCATAGCTAAAGCCGTTATGTGTTTTTTTTATCCTGATGCGTGGGGTTATACGCGTCGAAAGGCTTTCTCAGTTCGTTGACCTGGTTCGTTTCGTCATAGCATCACCGGGTTTCGCACATTCTCTTATTCTCTTCGTCATTATTATTCTTCTTCTTTTTATTCTTCTTCTTATTTCACGGGGTTTCCCTCGGCGAATGAGTACAGCCTAACGATGACGCGAGTTCAAACGTGGAAATCAAAGACTAGTCATACATAATATATATACATAGACAAGATCGTAGAGATATTTTATTGACATAGCGTCTCTACAGACTCTCGGCGAATTCGCATACCTACAACCTACGAGGAGACTGGATTTAATCGGTTTTCATTCAGCTCCATTCAGTCAATGGGATATCCCTAAATCTCCGACTCTCCCGTGCTGAGATCAGATAACGAGATCGATAATACCGTAACTAATTTTCCCCTCCAGGTTATACGATAACATCTGATATTTTTTAATTACATTTTTTTAACTCTTTGTCTTGTTTCTTATCGTTCTTATTTTTAATCTCATTTCTCGCTGACATTTTCAGAGTGATTATTAACGGTACTAATAATTAAACAAAATTGTACGAAGAAAAAATCATTTCATTTAATCAAATTATCAATAAATTAAAGATTATAAATTCTGGTTCAAAGCTTGATACAAAATATCGAATTTTATAGAAAAAAATTGACAATTTTTTTTTGTATACAACTAATTTCAACGATTTTTAATCATCGATTGATCGATTGATCGATCGCCGATAACAGAGAATAAGATATAAGCATAAATATCGTTCTCGTATATTCAATACCACCTAAACATCGCGTAAGATCGCGGCATTGTATAGAATTTAAAGCGGTAATGGGGGCTCGCGAGGCTTGAGGTGGCTGCCCCCGTATTGGGTCACACTTGCGCGCAGGGATCAGTGACGTTCGCGACCGCCAACGCATACTTGCGCTCTCGGCAACTAAATTTACCGTCTATTTTGTCCCCCACGTTATAGTAGGTAGAGTTTATTGCGCATACTTCATGTACTGTCACCAGATCGTTAATTAAAATAAACCATGTATGGTTCATTCGGTGCGAAATCAGCCGTGCCAATTTTTTCATTCTTATGACATGTAGCCGTAAGACCGAGAACAAAAATTTTCAGACAGATTTTCATACGGAATATCCCATACATTTTTATTTTCTTAAAATGATATACGTCCAACTGTTCGTATAATAACGCGAAATATCGAGGCGAGTCAATCTTATTGTCAACTTCGTGTATAGAGTGTCGTGCAGGCAACGACCTCCGTCATAGTCGACTATGTAGCGGGTGCTCGGGCGCCCCGACGCCGGGCGCCGCCCTGTATATACGTACTTACACTCTATAGTATATCGCATGCCATGCCATGCCATGCCATGCCGTGGCGATCCGCCAGGCCGTTGACATTTGACCTGTAGCTCAGTCGAGGCTTTCAGATACGATTCTTAGATATTATATATACCACGTTATACGTCGGGTTTTACTTCCGTCGTATAAAAAAATGAGAATAAGCAATCGAAAGTCGTTTTACGATAATCGACGAGGATTTTTACCGCCTCAATTATTATCGGTGAAAAAAGGAAACTCTTGAAAAAAATTAAGGAACCGAATTACATGCGGGTAAAGCAATGGGATAATCGACGTGATCCCTCGTATCTGGTCTAATTTTACGGTAGAAAAAAAATTGAAGAAATTAAGCAACGGTTTACTTCGCATCGTGTTCACTTCTCAAAGAGTGATTCTATGACACAAGGTACGGGACGACGCATGTACAACGCACAAAATTCAGTCAACTATACACGTTAGAGTGTGGAATTTTTAAAACAACGGATGCGTAAGGTAACACGTTGCGATACAATTAATCCTGACTCGTTCCGTTATCAAACAAGATACGTTTTTTTTTTTCATTTTTTCCTCTCCTTTTTTTTCATTCTTCGTCGTCTCCATATACCTACATATATATATATATACACCATCGCATACACCTATTCGATAAACCGTATTCATTCGTCTCGACGAATACCTACCTACATATATATATAATATATATATACAGGAGGTGTCTGATTTCCTCCGCGTTGTCACACTTGACGCTCCGCTTTAATACTTACATATAGTTATATATATATTCATTTTACCCGGAGCTGACACGGCTTGACACGAACTAGACACGACGATATGGAATCAGAGACTCTATTTTACATGATATCGTCAAAGGTAATCCCATTTCTTACGCTTCGTCGATCGATCGATCGATATTATCGCCTCCCTCGTTATAAATTTAACACGAATTTATTACACGCCTCGACCATACATTTCTATCCCATTATTTTTGTGCAGTACATTCGTAATTGCCGTATTGATTAACGAATTATTCGTCGTTTGATTACATACATGTGTAAGCTAGTCGTTTGTTCAATTATTACATATACAAATTTATCTTCAATACGGTCGACAAAATTCTCGGCGGAATCATTAACACCGTTTTACGGGTCACTCTTCCTATTCCCTGCAGTACTTTACAGTTAGACATTGCATTGCATTGCGTTGCAGCAAACTGCACTTTGCGATGTAACAGCTCGCCGAGTCTTAACGGTACAACACTTTATTGTTGCTATCGGTTATTTATCGAGATCTAATTGTATACCTAAATTTTGGTATAATTTCTTATTCTTCATTGTACAGAAAGCGATTTATTCGACGCTTCGGTTAATCGGTTTTGCGGAAAACCGTAATGAACCAGAAACGGACACCGTGTGCATACATGGCTGAATTATTCTGGGAATCGTTGGTATAATATTTAACGTCCTTGAAAATTGCGAAATTTTTTTTAATCGCTTTACAACAGTACGCGGATATAATAAAATCCGCAAATTGTACTCCGAAAATAAGAATGCTGAATAATTATTTAACGAACTGACCATTTATCACTCTGTCGCATAATCGTACAAGAAATTCGCGATTTTTATTCATCACATGCATAACAGTGTCCATACGAAGAGTTCGCGTGAGATTTCAAATGAACAGAGATTATGTATTTCTAGAAAATGGTATTATAGCCTCGCACTGCACCGTATATAGGTATATGAATCATTATCGAGTATCCTATTATTTTATTTTCCTTGTTACATGCGTTCGTACACACGTTTACCCGTGTATACGTACATAATAGTATTTAATAATTGGTCGCGCGCGTGCCCGACCACATCATTCACGTATCTACTGTAGCGGCATTAAGTAGCGTGTACCAATACGTGGTCCAACGGTGGCGGTCCGGTCCACACGCAAGGCGACATAAGCCCGACCGACGACACGTTTACGAATAGATAGAAGTTAATTGGTTTTTACTAGGCAGGAGCCGTGAAGCCTATGGGCTATAGTTGGGGCCAGATATTTGGGAGACCTTGACGTACTTGGATACGCGTATACGCGTACTTCGAGCGTATAATACGACCTCGAGAAGAGAGTTCCCGCAATATCCGGTCTCGGTAGCGTTAAGAGGGGATTAGAGGTCGAAATTAAGCCGACCTTTTAACACCGAGAAATTAAGGATATCATAAATATAGAAGACACCAAATATTCGGGAAAACAAAAGACCATATGTTTACTGCGTCGAACATGCTAATTAATTTCTTGCCAAACTAAAGAAGCGATAATATTCCACAACCGTTTTTGCTTGTGTTCGTTCTTTTTTTTTTTTTGTTCCTTGTTGTTTCGTTCATTATTCATGTACAGATTATCAGTGTCAGATAGTTTTCTGATGAACCCGTTTAATAAATCGATTGAAGATTCTTGATTTCGGGTTCTTCTTCTGGTTTTTCTTTTTTTTTTTTGATTTTTTCTCTTTTTTTTTTATTCTTACCATTGTGCGAATTAAATCGCAAACTCGTAATCTTGACCATAATCGCGCCGAAGTTGGTCTCGTGGTGGAACGATTGTATATAGCTCTCTGTGTACGTATATATATGCATATACACACATATATATACATATATATGTATATATATACATTTTACAGGCGTCGGTTGACCTTGTCCTTGAGAAAATAATCTCTCGCTATCAACCAGCGCGAAACATCGTTCATAGATATATATGCGTGTGTGTGCGTGTGTATATGTATATACCTACATGAAAAATTATATACACACATCCACGTGTATCCTATATACGACGACGATGATAAAAATAATTATATCATACTTAGGTGTATATATATATACATGTATATCGGGGTTTTGAATTTCCATAAATCGATCACGATTTGCAATTATCATACCACCTGTATCGCGAGAGGTAATTCTGAAGAAATCTTGCGTCATACTATTGGGTTTTACGATAAGAAAGAAAAAAAAAAAGAAAAATGTTTTCTCCATTTTAATTCGGCGTAATCGATCAATGATGGTTCAAAAATTACCGCTTCCTGGTTCTGAATCTGTAGAGTTTAAATTTTGGTTGATTTTTTTGGTCAGGGGTGGGCGAAGCGGTTCTTCTCTCACGTAATATATCGGTATATAAACCTATGTATAAATATCTATAGGCATATATGTGTACATATATATCTATACTAAAACAATTAATCGACCATTTAACAGACGCCTGCTATACCGCTAAAACTGCCTCGTGCCATTCAGCGACGTTATAAACGAACGGTCTAAAACTTCCGCAAGGACAAGGACAAGGCCAAGGTGGAGTTTTTTTTTTTTTTTTTTCCTTCCTTCCTTCCTTCGCTAAATTCTAAAACGCTAAAACAGACCTTTATAAATATATGTATACACACACGTATTTACATATATACACACATGCATACATACTCATACGGTAACTCTGACGCTCGCGTTTAGTTTCCTCTTATCGTGACATAACCCCGCCTCGATATTCTCTATACCTATATCTCCATATCTCTATACATACATGTATTATATATGTATATATATATGTACACATCGCTCTCTGTCATAAAATTTCCGCAAAATCGATTGACTTATACATATACGTATGTGTTGTCGTTATCATCTGTTACGCTGAAAACAAGACCGTGAAACGTTGATTAGCGATTATGAAATACCCCGAGATACTATTAATTATAAATATTACGATCAATGAAAATAGTTACACAACTATATATATATGTGTATATATATACGTAACGTAAAGTAATGTTTTAAGTTTCTGTAAGATAATTCATATACGTGTAACGAACATACATATACTAATACGTATTGTACGTATTACAGAGAGTAGGGAAAAAAAAGAAGAAAAATAGAAAAAAAAGACGAAGAGAACCGTCGAACGGATTTAACAATCGCGCGGCCATCGGCGTCGCGACGCCCGTGACCACGCGACCTTGTCCTTGTACGCGCGACTTTGTTCTCGACCGTGACGTACGTATGTACACATACGTATGTATTTATCTACCTATACCTCCTACTCGGACGATCCGATGCGAGTTTATCGCATCTCACCTTCGAATAAAATACATATTTATGTATCTATGTACCTTAGCTGCACCAACTATGTATATATACATATATGAGAGATTTGCGTAAATGAATATAGAAATTTCATTATTCTTGCTATAGATGAAGGTATATACATATATATATATATATATATATATAATCTATTATGTTATTTATCACACTATTATATACAATTGATGAAATTTTAGATATGTATAATACAGGGAAAACAGATTGGGAATGGATGTAATAATTATAATCGTAAATTGCCGGTAAATAACGCGACGTCTCGTTTATTGTAATTATATATTTATGTGTATATACCTATGTGCGCGCGTGTCTTTATGTATTATATCGCGAACCTGAGGCCATAAGTGGGCTGCGTAGTCGACCTTCGCTTTGACCGATAGCTACCAAGCGTTACAAGATCTACCAGAGATCAAGGCTGATGAGAAAGACACGTTTATACATATGCAGTGTGTATACATACGTTTTTTGAGTAAACTCACGATCACACTCGTAATATAGAGATTAATGAGAATAATGATAAACTAAGAAAAGAATATCTATTTTTCCGATGGTTAAAATTTATTCATTTATTCGATCGATCCTTAATATTGACGATAAAGATGTGTAAAGGGTTAGAGACGGGATGAAAAAATGAAAAGAAAAATCCATTTCTGATAAACTGAAGTATATTTGAAATTCTTGAGCGACGTTTCAAAATTGTTCGATCGCGCCCAAATTTTAGAAGGCTTACTCGAATACTAAAAACTACGGGATCTCAGGGTCAGACCAAAAATTGTGAGTATATACATACGAGAGAAATATCGTCTGGAGAATTTGAAGAGTTCGCTTCTTTCCGAGAATAATAATTAAAAATCGATTTGCGCTTCTTTTTTCTACAAAATACTAAGGTATTTTAGAAATTTGGATAATTTCAAAACGTCGATAGTCACAATCGTGCGAAAAGAAAAATATGAAAAAAATAAGATTCAAGGTAAAGCCGATAATTGGTCTTTTTTCTCGTTTTCCCAATTTATTTATTCCAAAGTCTTGTTAATCGGTTATTAGGAATTCAAATTCGTTCCATAATACGTATGAACCCGTGTCCACATCTGTAAGCCGCCCAAGACTGCCGATGACTGGGTAAAGTATCGTGAAATGAAACGTAAAAAATAAAAAAATGCATTTTTTTCTCGTTTTTATTTTTTTCAAATTTTTCTAAAATATACAAGAACTTTATACGATATATCGTTACGATTATTATATCCATTGACGACGCTCCGGCTTCTTCTCTTATTACTAATAACTTGAATGCGCATAATGAGAGCTTACGAAGGTACAGACAAAACAGTATTACGGCAGATCTCCACCTCTTGTTCTTATATTCTCCAAAGATCCATACAGCTACGTATACGTATACGTACACGTACACAGGATTATGCAACGTGTCACTCTGCAGACGGAAGCCTCGTCTCTATTCCCCCCGTGAACAAGAGATGTTGTCTCTATTCGTTCAAGGTTGACATGTGTCGACGGACCGTGTAACAGTGTGCGTAATGTATAAGTATGTATGAGTTATATGTTTTATATATCTATGCGTATTTATATATATATATATATATGTATAAATATACGTACAATACGTAGCTGTACCTTTGCCTTGGATCTCTCACGTTCCATCGAACGTATAATTCCTACATCCGCGATGTGTTTATATTATGATCCCACATATCGTAAGGTACATGAGATTCTGGGAATACCGGAAGTGTCTACCTTTATCTGAAGCTGAAGATCCCAGTCTCATTACCGAGTTAGATACCATTGTCAAAGGCGATAAACTTCGTTCAGGCTTCTCCCTCTCTGTCGCTGCTGACATGTCCGTATCGATCTAACTTCCGGAAAGGCCAGGGTCGAGCTCGTTAACCTTTCAATCCTTAAAAACCTTGAAATTATTGGCAAAATTTGACAAAAGCAAAAAAACGAATTAAATGAAAAAAAAAACGGAGAGAATCTCGAAGCCCCAGGATCTAACGACCTTCGGTGAATTCTGATTCATTCATTCTTATTATTAGTATGATTTCGAATTTTTTGTCGTATGAGAAATAGAGGGAGATAGACTGCGATCGGTGATCGCAAATGTGTTTGTGAATAATCGCGACTATACTTGACGAAATAATTGCGGATGCGAATACGTTGCTCGGATTAATCGTTCATGTGTGGATATTAAATAATTTTGATATAATCGTGGCGGCCCCGAGAAATGACACTGTGTCAAATTTTATACATAACACATCATTCGTAATTACGAGTTAATCAAATAATCGACATTTTAATAATTCCAATCAACGAGACACGAAATATATTCACAGACACATACTCGTACGTGTCTACTAGATAAAAAGGTCCATCTCCCTGTATCCTACATACATACATACGTGCGCATACCCATACAATAAAACTTTGCTGAATCATATAATTTGACGGAGAAAAATACGAGGAAAAGATCACACGTGTCAAGATTCGCTTTGCGAACTCGACAAGGTCACTTAGTTTGCTAACCGCGCGTGTGAGCTTACGTTAGTCCAAAGCTAAAACGTCACCGCGATTTTAACGCCGATCGATGAATTCGAAAAAGATAAAATAATAAAAAAGGAAATAAAAAAAATCGAATTTCGTAACGCTATCGTTACAGGTCAGGTAAGTATATATACAATTATAATTTTAACGGTATTGATTATTTCGCCAGCAAAGAGAGGCTTAGTTATTGTTATTTAAAGCTCATTGAATTATAAAATGGGAAAAGCACGATTTTAGGTACACTTAGGTACCTGTTGCATAGAAAAATTTCAATGGCATTAAAATTTAACGAGATATTAAAGTTTAATACGGTGAAAAATTCTTGGGTGGGTTTTTGATCGCCTGATATAATCCGAGGGGTTTAAAAATCGTTGTATACGAACGAAACGGAAAGGTGGGATTTAACGTGAAAATTATTTAAACGAGGAAGTCTAATCTCAAATTTCTGCCTCAGTTTGACCTTTGAGCGTACGTATATAAAGTATTTACGCAAATGTTCGAAAGTCCGAGCGAACCGAAGGCGTGTTTTCGGAACGGAGATAAGAAAGAAAAAGAAAAAAGGTGAAGGAAATGGTAATTATGATGATCAAAGTGAAAAGAGAAACAAAATATCGCCTTTTGTTTTTGCAGTATGTTAAACTTCTTGTATATATTTGGCAGCTTTGCTACTCGAGACGTCCCCACCAATATATGCTACAGTCGTAGATGAAGAGTATAAATTGAGACGAAAGAAAAGAAAATATTTTGAAATTATTAATTTTTTTTCCACTTTTTTCGAATATATTTTCAGCTTTTCCGAATACGTTATACGCGTGTGTGTGTGTATGTATGTATACGGTATACGATCACGTATAACGACGTCGTCACGACGACGTTTCAACCAACACGCGAAACCGCTGCGGGTTCGACGGTCTATATATAATTAGTGGCGGTTTATTTTTCGTCAGTCGAGGGGCGACCTTGGGGAGATATTCGCGATCACCTGACGGTAACCGCGATTACGTAATCCAGGGTCATTCTCCCTTCCTAAAATCCTATACGTCGTCCAATTCGCGAATTGTAATCCTCCTCTGCCCACCCGAACAGCCTGTGCATGGTTCCCCCGCTACCGAAAGTCGACAGGCACGTGGCCCATTCGCCGATAACTAACACGCGAAAAAGAAAAAAAAAAAATATATATCATATATCGTACATAAGTAAGTAGGTGGAGATATATACCTCGCTGGAAGCTCTTGTTCTATTTTATTTTTTCTTTCGATTCATTTGACAAAAATTCTTCTTATCCAATAAGTATGAAAATGATTATTTCTGGTAAACTCTTGAGAGAATAATTTCAAGGTTCCTCGCGCGGTTAGTAGGTATAGGCTTGATGTATTATAATCGATGAAAATTTGTTCGCGAATTATTTCGCGATAGAACGTCCTTCGTATCGTAGTGACGGACGCCAGCGCGGTTTGAAACCGCGTTATCGCACCTCGGCAGAAAGAATCGGTTCGCTACGCGGCTATACGAGGACCTTGACTAAAAAGGTAATCGATAATGAGGTTTATGCTGCGATTTAATCGGTGTTGCGATAGGTGGAGGCGGAAATAGAAGACGGAAAAGAAAAAAATTGATATATCAGTACAGAATTTTTGCAATTTTTGCGACTTTTGTAATAATTCGCGTCGAGGACGAAACGGAGACGTTCTTTGGTGTATTTTTCTCTTTCTTAAACAGAGAATAGAATGATACGTAAATACCAGTGTGTGTACACTTCATGCGAGACCTTGGCACATAAAATTTGCAGCCTAGATACGTACCAGCAGCGGTCATCAAATATCCGTGGCGATTTAAATAACAGGCGAGAAAAGTGACTCTGTTTAGATTACGAAGATACGTCCACCTAGTCGCGACTCGCGAAATCCAGTCCTTGGCAATACTCGAGATTCGGTAGTAGGCAAATTTCTTTATTTTTATTTTTTTTGGCTACCCGGGTGACAATTTTAAGTGGCAACTTATACACGGTCGCTGTATGACCAGAGTACCTAATCAATGTAGTCGTGGTCGGTTTTATCTTGGTTTTTAAATGGGAACGGCGATTCCTGATTCCTCCTCGATTATACATATTTATACGAAAGTAATTCGCGAAAATATATAATTCAACGTGTCCTGAGAACCGTTGAATATGAATCTCTCCATCTCACGTAACAAGTACGCAAATATACGAAAACCGATGCGATTCACGCATTTGCAGTTCCATTCTTTTTCCTTTTGCTCTTTCGCTGTTTTCGCCTCTCGCATGTCTCTATCTACGTCGTTGAGTCAAATCGTCTCTTTCCTTCTCCTTATTTTTCTCATTTTCAGCTCACTTTCTTTTCTTTTCTTTTCAATCGTTGCAGTGGATGAAATATAATATCGAGCCCCTCGCATGTCGCTTTGCTTAAAATAGAAACGACGCCACTTCAGACCGACTGGGTTTAGTCATTTTGGTCAAACACCGCATTCATCCCTCGAGCCCACGGACAAAGACGAGACTGATTTGAGACTTTCGGATATCGTATATCGTAGTCGATGACGCGACTGAACGGTGAGGACCGAGTCGTTTTCTTTTCGAAACCTCATTTCCCAGTGCCACCCGCGCCGGTCAACTTAATCTTCTTACTGCGGTCCTTTTTCGCCTTTTTCTTATCCTCATCTTTCTCAGGGTCTAAACCTGCGTCCGATCGATACACCGAAAGACCCTCACGTCGGTTAGATTAGTCAGTAAAACGGGAGCGACTCTCGACCTCGCGTATAGCTCAGCAATCTTTGAAATTTCTTTCGCTAAAGGATCACCTCTGCGATTTTTATATTTGCCCTTGTTCGACGTGCCAAACTTTGACTTCCCCTTTATCCCTCTCTCTCTCTCTTTGAACAAGCGACGAAATCGCCCGTCGTCTGGTGATCTTGAAAAACTTGTTAGGGCTCTGCAAGGACCGCGAGGGGCTACCTGTTTCGCGACCTTCCGAAGAATTGGCTGCTCGCACTCTATATATTGACAAATTTTTAGCTTGTTTCGTCAGGAACCAGTCGCTCTGATTCCGGGAATAACGATCTTAGGGAAAAGCGTAAAACGATAAAATCGACCCGATCTGGATGCCTGGGCGATGATCCGTTTCCGCTATACGGGGATGCCGAAATTATTTTCGTCACATATCGTTGTTTGTACACTAAAAAATAAACAAAAAAAAGAAAAGCAAAGAAAAGAAGAGACACGTACATTTATCCGCGAAAGTATTTATACGAAAGTAAACAGAATTTGAACCGCGAGAATTATTTTTTCCTCGTTCCTGTAGTCGTAAAATTAATTTTTACGCCAAATTACTGCAGTGAGAAAATTAAAGAGCGAATAGATGGAGTGTGAAGCGGAGGAATATCGCCGAGAGGGAAAATAGTAGCTCGGTGAAGTCTTCGGAGGAGTGATAGACTCGACAGCCGTTTTATACCCGGGAATCTGCGGATCTTGATATCCTGGTGAAATGCGGGGGCGTTTGTAACGTCGCTGAATAACACTTTGGACAAGCGCCAGATACAACAATTCGACGTTGAAATTTTCCTCGAAAAGTTTAAGCCGGAGAAAATTAAGGAATTCGAGAGATTCGAGGACCTCTCAACTCCCATCGGGCGTCAAAACAGAATACACCGATCGTGCATATGAAATATAAAATTCGACACGAACGACGCGAGGAAAAAGAATCTCATCTTCTTCGAGGCACCGAAGTGAACGAATGATTTCTTCACTTTCCCCAATAAGCTGCACAGTAGCCGTACCGGGTATCTTTCTCCGTGCGAAATCGAGAGTCGTTTCTGACCCCTCCAGGTGATATTTGCCCAAGGCTCGACGCGAGCTCGAGTTCCTCATACATCCGATTTCACTGGGCTCTCATTTCCCAGAAAATATCGTGGGTTTTATCGACACCTTGTTAATTACCGGGTATAAAAATCCCCCATTTCTCACGAGAAATACTCCACTTCGTAAAGACCCAATTATTCAGACCAACGATTTGCGTCGGTGTAAAATTTCCAGTGTTGATACCGAGCATGAGAATAATTCACGGTTTATACGACTAGCGTTTATACCCGACGTTCTATATAATGGTAATCGATTACCATGGTGTTAAATTATAACCATGGCTATCGGTGATAGGTATAGGCATTCTGCGATAGCTTTATCAGGTATAACTTCGAGGAGTCTTTCACGACAGGGATCGATCAGAAATTGACTTCGATGGGTATGGATCGGTATAGGAATAAGCGTGAGCGTGTAACGATATCCTTAACAAAAAATGGCACGTCTATCATTCGCTAATGATAATGTCCGTGGAAAAGCACTCCGATATTATTCCCTCTCTCGATAAAATATGAGAATCCATATTAACTCGGCTAGTCGAATGACACGAGGTAAGAATTCATTACCTGCAGTTCCGAGGTAAAATACGCGTAGTTTATCAATTCATTTCACTACCCTTGAACGTCGAGGCGTCTACGTCAACGTCGACGTAACTTCGATGCTCGGGGACACCCACGCGTCCTTTAGTCCACGTGGTGGCGAGGTGGGTACACTTTCACAAGATGGCGAGGTTTCCTCGGGTGTCGTTGCCCTCCGCGGGCAATGCAAGTCGCGTTATGCAACCGCCGAAACAATGTTATGTATTTATGTATATAATATGTATCTATGGATTTTCACGTGTCTTTGTGAGTACGGTTCACTACCGTGTAGCACAGACACGTACACACGTACGTACACACATATACGCCGATACACGTATTTACCTACACGTATAGTTATACGAGTGGCTGCGCCGTGAGTAGTTAGTTGATTACCCATTACGTCACAGTTCGCGGACCAGGCTGTAGGTTGTTGTCCTAATGTTGCAAGCACGCGACTGCAACAGCCGCACTGCCACCGTCCCATGAAATAAATTATTACGAAATTTGAACCAGGTGCTAAAAATTTCTATACCTATATATATAGACTCACTATATGTTTCTAAGACTGCAGATACGTGTATCGTGATAATATCAGTGTTATCGCCGGAAATTGGAAAACATTTTTCAAAGATTGAAAATCGCGAGAGAGAGAGAGATCGTTCGGTTCTGGTTTTCTCGTTGAATAGTACTCTTTGTAATCCCTGGTATAGTTTCACTTTAGAATATCGTTAAACCGTCTGGCATCGTGGGCGTAACGGGTTTTCATGTCTGACAATGCGTCTAATGTAAGTACAGGTATATACGGTGGTGTTTATTTATCCCATGGGTGGATATGGGGTGTATGAAAATCCTTATTATTAACTCGTAGTCTACGGTAACAAAAGAAAGTCTAATCAAACATACAGGCGTATGTCGTAACTCATATAATTGCCGAAATGTAATAATTGACGAAGAGATGAGGGCAGTCGGGATGTTTAATTGGTCCAAGTGGCTAATTCGCATTAATTTCTTGCCAGACAATCGGTCTAGGTATATAGAAAAACGTTAATTCTTCGGTCAGACCCGCAGGCGAATAAACTTTCTGATAAATGTGGGTATGCAGTACATGACATCCGAATTACATTAAATAGGGTATAATTTTATAGTTGCGGATTACACGAAATTTGATCAGTTATTTTCCCCTCGTTGAGGAAACAGAAGAAAATAAAAATTCGCAGAGTGATTAATTTATTAGCTTGATATAATTGGTACATAATTAATTTTATAGCACATACCTACGTATGACACTAATTATTATTATAATCTATAATTAGCTGGGATCATATATGAATCAATGAACTCAAGTTTTTGATAAGTCGAAGGTGTCATGCAGTGAATCGAATAATTAATTAATTATTCGATTAATCTAATCTACGGTATAATCCGATTCGATGAATAAATATTTGCTGTAACAATATAGCGCGAGGTCTGAAGGTTATAATTAGGCACCGGAGAGGTGTAACGCGAGATATTATTGGAATAATTCTCTTATCAATTCCGCAAGCAGACAAGGTCGTAGTTTTATCATTTATTATACTTCTCTAAAAGTCTGTCGTCATAAAGCAGAGAATGAGAGAGAGAGAGAGGAAACGAGGAAAAAAGAAACACTGAAAGAAGTTGTTCCCTGATAATAATATAAGCGTTATCAAATCACCGAAGGTCAAAATATCGCGAATATGTTGTATCTGGAATACGACTGAAAAAAAACGCACAATTTTTTTTTCTTCGTTTTTCAATGTTATGTACATCGAATTTTCTCCTTCTATAGACAATTCAAACGCAAACACATGGAATCGGTCGGCTATATATCATTTCTAAAGGTCTAAATATCATTTTTGATTGTTAGTTTCCGATCCAGGAAGACCGCGGACCGTTTTACCAGGCGCAGTTTCTCTACGGTGAATAAAAAATTAGTCTCCGTGAAACCGCGCGCGATCGCTCTCTCTCCGAGATCCGATCATCGTCGTTGTAGGTCCTCGTTAGGGTCACAGATCACCGGGTCATCCGCGCCTTCTGGATTAGATTGGTATAGGTAGGACTCGGATCCGAGCTCCGAGCTACAGCCAGCTTTGCATACGTCGAACCTTCTTCGGTAATCCTTGAATTGCGACAGAATAATATCGCTTTGTGAAATCGACGTACGTACTATATTGGTTTGGCCCAGTATGGATGAACCCATCAACTCGGAGTGAACGGCCAGGTGCCCCTCTGCGGCAGTAAAACGACACACGCCTCAGATGGCCAACGGAAATTTATTGCGCGAAAAAGTCGAGCAGCTGGACGTAACATTTTTTTTTTCTCTCTTTTCTTCGAGTCCTGCTCGAGATTTTTCACTCGAATTTTGTTAAAACTTTCACCGGAGACGTCTTTAGTATGAAGAAAAATTGAAATCTAATTATTAATTAAATCGAATGAATAAAAAATAAGTATAACGTATGTAAGGTGGATGGAAATGAATGTGGAGAGTGTGCTTCGCTCCGGGTACATAGCATAGTAGGGGAGAACTCACGGTTCTTGGGTAGGAATGGAGGTTACAGAGTGAAAGATATATCCAGTGAAACTGAAAGTCCCATTCGTTCTACTTTCCATTATACACGGCTGTAAATAATTAGGTCGTTATTATTCTACGATAAATAGTTTTACCCCGTTCACACTATGAGCGTATTATAGATACATGAATCTGTTCGCAATCTGTGATAGGTAAAGCGATGCAAACTCGTGTAAAGTGCAACGCTTTCGTTTTCACATTTTCCTTACATACGCGTGTTTTTATAGATGAATCAGTATCTGTTGAAAAGATCGTAAAAATGAAATTTCTCCGATTGATACGAAGAGAAAGAATGAAAAATTTCACAATTTTACGTAACCGATACACAGACATCGCTACTGGGATATTCAGTTTGTTTATTTGGGTCAGGAAGTAAAAGCGAAAAAATGATAAATCTGGTATTGAATCGGGAGATGCCGAACGTAAAAAAAACCCTTCGCGACTTTAAAATAACTTTCCTTTTTTTTTAGTGTTTTTTTTTTCTATTTTTTACAATTGAACATTACGACCGGTGCGAGTAACTGGACGAGTTTTAGCAAGACTGAAAGTGAGAATGAAATTTCAAGCGAAAAGTGAAAAGTGAAAAGTGAAAATTGAAAAGTTGCAACTAGTCGGGCGCACCGGTTGAGACAGTTACGGCAATTCAAAGAACTCCCGCGGCTAATGACCGGCCGCCCGCGAATGAAATATTGCTTAAACCAGGAAATTAAATGAAATAAAACGAACAACTCGCGTTGTGAATTGCACGTTTTCCCGCGTTTATACCGAAAGTGTGTCGAGACCCACGGACTAGTACACCTAGCCGCTGCAGCTACTCACGGAAATAATTGCACTCGATGGAAATGCAGAATCGAGTATCAAAAATGGGAGAAAAATGGTTCGACCGGACTGCTGAATGGTAAGCGAGATAATTTCATTTTATGCGAATTTAACTCGTTTTAGAAATTCAACGTAGACTCCGACTAAAAAGTATCGGAGGGATGAGAAACTTGGTCTAATTCAACTTGCGGTTTATAAATCGTGTATACATCTATATACCCGTGTAACGTGTATCGCCTGTGTGGGTATAGAGTGCAGAAACTCGGGTCACTTTCTCCCTATGAAAAAGTAAAAGTTTTTCGCAGTTTTCTCCCCTCTCTTCGGTCGTTTATGACCTTAATAACGACCTCAAATAACTAAAGTGCAGAAAATTGCATACCGCGTCTAACCGTGACTATAATACGTGCGGTAAAAATGTATGTGTATATATGTACATATTTATATTTATATAAATAATAAGTAAAGCAGTATACACGTGTGCGTACACAATGAAGGAAGGCTTCTCTATTCGTGAACACAAGTTGCAATTCGCAACGGTTATACCTGCCAACTCGGTTTTGTAATCTCTCGCACGGACTACTTGTTTCGATCGCGCACTTTCCTTGATGAAATCCGTTTCTGTTTCGTGAGAACCGCGACTAACTGAAATCTAGGCTTTGGGTAGGTTGCTATTTACTATTTACCTAATACATACCTATATCGCGGCTTCATTCTCTCCCATATCCTATAAGGGATCGTATATAATGCTAACGAGGGAGGGAAATGGGACGGGAAAATTCCATATCTTACATTCGCTTCTGGTTTTAGTTACGTAATGCAATCAGATAAACAATAATCGATCGATCCGCCCGATTCTATGGTGAAAAATGTATTCATCGGAAAAATTAAACCGTAAACGAAACATCGACTTCGCTCGAAATTAAACCGAATACATTTTCGGAAATCGTTTCTGTACTCCATGGGTTTTTGTCCCGTGACAAATTTCGCGGCTTTTCTAAAACACCTTTTCACTTTTGTCAGGTATATTGACTCTGGGAGTATAGAAATGGCGAGAAAATCTTGAAAACCGAATCCATCATCGATCCTACGCATATTATTATACGGTAAAATGAGTTTCGGTGAATTCTATGAGCGTTTCTTTCCATTCATTTCGAAGTGCCTTTTATACCATTCCTTTTTAGGATTTAGGCATATCTTTTTGGACGACTTTGGACTGCGACCACGCCGTTCGCAACCCTCCAGAGTCTCCCCAGAGTCGGTTTCATTCTTTAATCTACTACCTGCAGGGCATATATCTTCGTATACAAATTGTTCTGTTGTTCAGTCGCCCTTTCACAGATATATTCATCCATAATTTTACGAACCGAATTCGGCGCCTTTCGACCCTAAAATTCTCAACTTTTTCATGGCGCTTATTTTTATTCAGAATTAGATCTACCGCGTCAAAGAATTGATTAATGAATCCATGAATTAACGAATGACGGAAAAAATTGCAGGCGCTATTCAATAATAACTGATTTAGTCCTTATTTTGGTATACAGCTTTCGAGCTATGATCGGACTAGAGTAAAGGGCTGCAAGCTCATTTTCAAGTTTCCGTAGTGTAGTGGTTATCACGTGTGCTTCACACGCACAAGGTCCCCGGTTCGATCCCGGGCGGAAACAATTTTTTGCATATCGCAATCCCGAGTTCAGCGATATCTCCGATTAAAATTGGCACCGATCACCTCAACGATATATTGAAATCTTTCTTTTAAAAAAAAAAACGACGAGACGATTGGCTAAACGATAAGAGACAAGTCGGATTGAAATTGGCTGTGTCAACGATCTACGAGCGAAGGGGCGAGATCCTAATTGAATGAAGAGAAGAAAAAAAAAAAACGAGGAAAAAAAATCCTAAAAAAAAAAATCAAATTTTTTTTTTTGCTAACGCGCACGTGGATCGGTTAGTTCTCTTTGTGTCTTGGCAAGGGGGTCTGAAGTGAAGGAGGGAAGCCAGGCTCGTCTCAAGGTCGGTTAGACACACAAGGGCAGTCCCAGTCTAGCCTGAACTCGACCGCGCCCTCCGAGGTCGAGTTTTCTCCTACCCCGCGCGGTACTCGCCCTCCCATTCTCTCGGTCTAACACGCGTAGATTTTTTTTTATTTTTATTTTTACCCTTTTTCCCTTCTTTTTATTATTTTGTTTTCTTTTTTTTTCATTTTTATTTTTATTATTATTCTTTGAGAATAATATTCCGTCCTTTACCAAGCGCAGACTCCTTCCTTCTCTACGTCCGGGGCACTACGGTCACTGGGCATCGTATTGCCTCCTTGTCCCCGCTTCAATTTACACATCTATATAGTACGCATCTACTCCGATCGATGCACAAAGAAAATTCTTACGTTATAATGAATCGAATTATTTCGGGATATGTTTGCCGAATTATATCTCCGTCATATCGTACGTTGTTCTTTGAAATGAAATAACGGAGGAAAAGTATCAATGCGTGGGCGTTGATCGTATCATGCGATTACCGAGCCGCCGATAAGAGCTCTTAATCGTATATATGAACCTCGCCAGTTTTTTCATACTATCTAACGATATGAAATATAGATAGGGCTCTTATATTGGGGAAAAAAAAGAGTTCGTTAAGCGATAAGCTCAAGTTCATTGCCGACACGTCGCAAATAAAAATGTCAAATAAATATGTGTATATCGTCGTAGGGTTCATTGTCTCGACTCGCTTTAATGAACGACGAAGATTATGAATCGACTCGCGGATGTATCGGGGGGGAAATTTCGTACAGGTATATTATTTTTTTATTCGAATTTAATCTTTCTGATAATTGGTTATTTTATTTTGCGAATTTGGTACATAATCCGCGAACGAGTCCTTAGGGCCTCCGTCACCGTACTCTCCGTCCTTTCCTCGGGGCTTTGGTCGGTTGTCCACCGTTTCATCGCGAGCGTCTAAGAATCGGGGTTAACGTTCTGTAGCAGACGCAAAAATCCAAGCGCTACCAAGGTCGGTGCATCCCCCTGTCTGTCCCTCGCGATTCCTTCGTCTCGTCTCTTTACCCCTCTTCAGCTGTTATACTACGAAGTTCCTTAGAAATTGTAGACCGACGATGCCGCGCTTCTCCAATTCTCAAGTTCTCAAGTTCTGCGTATAAGTTGCGGCTTAATAAGGGGTAAAACTGAATTCGCAAATCAACGTCTACGCCTCGATTCGCGTATCGTTCGATAAACACTCGAGCGCAGAGACTCCGGATCAACAAACTTTCAAACTTTCACACATGTATACGGGTTAATTAACGAAGTAGAGAAATTTATCGCGTTTTGATAAATATTTTAATGAAAATCGAAGAAAATGATAACGGGGTTCGATCAGGACTCGTTTTTTTAATTATTCTCCGTCGCAGATTAACTCGTGCGTACGTATAGCGCCGGTGATAATGGGGTGCCCGAAGGAAGGGGATAGATTATAAGTACGTAGAGGAATTAGAGCGGTGGAAAGGGACGTTAGTAACGCGATCCGGACTATCGTGGTATAGTATATGTATCGGGAGGCAACGACGACGACGAAGCAGAGACCACGATGATGCCAACAGCGGGGGTTAACGTCCTGTGAACCGCGAGCCTGTAGCCAGTCTGGTACTACAGACGTCCAATAAAAATATCTTTCGCACATCGCATCCCTACTCCCCCGCTCAAAATTTATCCACCACCACCGCCACCGATCGCCCTCATTCATCGATAAATTATTATTATTACGGTTGCCGAAACTGTTTTATACATTGGCGAATTTATTCGATTCCGTGTGGATGAGGGAATGAATTGGTTTTTTATTTTTTCAAAATTTTTTCTTTGTTGCAATTTTTTTTCTTTTTCAAACGTTGCGCGAAGTCGCTCTCCGCGTAACCCCTTGATCTCGTAGCTGTAATAGATATACATATATACATATTCGTATCATCTTCGCAGTCTTCCGCGAACGACAACGCGAACTAACCGATTCGCAGACTCGGGAGAAGAACTGCAGCATCGTTACGGCGGTGAGATAGACCTCGGCGAAGCATAGCGTAGCTATGCAGTTCTGCAGTTCTGCAGTTCTGCAGTTCTGCTTCTGCACCGCTATCTCTTTGTTGTTGAATACGTGCGTAGGGCAACGCACTCGGTCGGGGTTCAGTCTCTGAAGCTACAGCAGACTGAAAAATAATATAAATAAAATAAGTAAAAGAAAATGAAAGAGAATAATGCTCACCTCTCTCTCTCCCCCTTACTCTTCTATATACTCTAAACCCTTCCTGCCTCTTCATTCTTCATTATATACGTATATCGGTGTATTATGTATAAATATACGTATATGTATATAATATCTTCTTTTCGCGTGTTATTATAATCTTTGTGTATTTAAACGAATCTTGTATACGTATATACGAGTACAATACGTCGCGGATCTATACGCAACGTATTCCCGGAATGAAACGTACGTTGCAATTTATATCGCGTGATTTTTTGCGGACCTAATTAGAGGATCTTATTCATCGTTAACTACGAATCAATTTACTTTTAAATTGACGTATCGAATCCCGGTTCTCGTTGGGGTGGAAATTTTCGATTATTATCAGCGAGGAAAAACTCACGTAGTTTATATACGAGATAGGTATATATATACATACATACATATACGTGTGTATTGCGTATAACTTGGTAAGATTTAACAATATATAAACTGTATGACTGCAGACAATGTCAAAGTAGAGTTATTTAAAGATACATACACGGTACGCGATATATTCTACATGCATACATACGTACATACATACATATACACAGGTCGACGCGGCAAATATTTTCGCTCTTGGATAAACGATAAATAAATAATATAATAATATTATTATTATTCTTATTATTATTCCCTCATCTTTCTTTGAGTATCGCATCAGCGCGAGGTCATTATTGCAGACGTTACATATTATTCTGTACACCTTAAACAGCAGGAAGTACCACCGAGAGTATATATATATATATAGTTTTGAAAATCATCGATTTAAAAATAATAGAGGGAAATAAACGAACAAAAAAAAAAATTCACTCATCATAAAATTAACGGACAAAATATATATCACCCTGTTTCCGCCCGGGATCGAACCGGGGGCCTTGTGCGTGTGAAGCACACGTGATAACCACTGTTACGTGTCAAGCCACGTTATAGTAAATTTCATAAGTATTTGTTTATATATTATTAGAACTAAACCTAGAAATAACATTAGCCATAAGTCGCTTTTGTACATAAAATAGAATAGTTTATGAGCAAATTTCGAGTGGATACCCACTGCGGGTGGCCGCTCGGATTTGCTCTTAGTTTTAGAAAATAACCAGACGGACTCTTCAAGTCCTCTGGAAATAAAACAAATATGCAGGACTCGTGGGAAGAAGGCCTACGTGATTGTCGCAGGGGAAGTTCTAAGTCACCCCCATAAGGAGGATGGCTTAACTACCCTCTGCCAATCAAAAAACGTAGCCACCCCCACGAGGAGTCCTGGAAAACTCAATAGTTTTTTGAAAAAATCATATAACATTAGTCTCACAAAAATCGCCAAGGCGATCGGAACTCACAATAATACAACAAGCTCGCTAAGGCGACTAATTAAACTTCTAAGTTACTAAGGTAACCGAATAAATCATATCATAAAAAATCCGTCACGGCGGTAATTAAAGTAAAGAAAAAGGTTCGCTAAGACGACACGATTTTATATAAAAATTGTCAAATACAAAAGAACGCGCTGTTATATCCATATGTCTGAAACAAAATATTAAATCCTTTTTTACTACCAAATCTCTATAATCATTTGAACTACCTGTACAACGACGGTGTTTGCGTACAGGACGGGGAACACCTAACCAGCGTCAAAAATAACGATAGGCCTACCCGTAGATGACATAGTCATAACATATAATAGTGGTCCTTCGAGCCGGATTTACATATATAAAGCGCGAGTTGTGAAAATTATACAGTCCACTATCAATCGAAAACAAGACTATTTCATAAATAAATTATAGTGAAGTGAATAATTTCATAACAGATAACTTGCCTACACGTGCCGCGAGTGATTCTGTGACGTGAGTGCTTCACAAAAAACATAAAAAAAGGACTACAACAGTCTTCAACGATTCCACGGGCTAACAGAACGACCCCGTGATCGAGTGATTACATCTATAACCTCCGAAAACCTGCATCAGGCCCTACATCCTGACTTCAAGGACATCGGAAACGCTTCAACAAGGTAAGCTAGTTAATTGATTTGCCAATCTCTCCCTTTCCTACGTTAAATCCGTTCATAAAATCCACCATGTCTGAGAACGGCGCTGCAGTAAGTCTTGATAGTCTGAAGAATCGACGAAAGTATTTGAAGGGCTCAATAACGCACTTCAAAACATTAATTGCCAAATACACAGAAGATCCAGATTACGACAGAATTAAAGACCAAATAGAGCTAGCGACCACGACATTCAAGGAATTTGAACAAGTAGAAAGAGAGATAGAAGATGAAGATTTAGAGACAGATTATCTGCAATATAGGTTAGACGTTCAAGATACCTATTACGATACTCTGTCGCAAGCTAAAAAACTATTAAGAGCTGCAGCAAGAGAAGCTGGATTAAATGATACAGAAACTAATCGTGAATCACCATCAGCTCATCTAGCACTTATTCCACGGAAGAAGTTGCCGGAACTTACTCCTCCTAAATTTGACGGTCAGCTGGAAAATTGGGCAACCTTCAAGGCAAGATTTAGCACCCTAATCCACAATAATGACAACCTTCAAGATTCTGAGAAGCTCGACTATCTTCATGCTGCACTTTCTGGAAAGGCAGCACGAGCCATTGAAGGTCTGGCTTTAACCGATAATAATTATATAGATGCTTGGGAAATCTTGACCAAAAAATACGATAATACGCGAAAGGCTATCCTACGTCACTGGGATTTGCTAAATAATATCACTCCATTACAACGAGATACGCCAGAGGCATTAGAAGAACTTCTGGACGTTATCAAACAGCAGGTTAGAGCCATGAAAAACTTAGGTCAACCTGTAAGTCATTGGGATGCTCCACTAGTATATGTTATTTTGTCAAAAATAGGCAAAGCTACCGCGTATCATTGGGAAGTAACATTAGAGGATAATAAAATGCCCACGTACGATTCTCTTATAGAATTTTTAGCAAAACGCGCGGATTGCATTGGATCAACGAGGGGGCAGGGCACATCTAACAATGGGAATAAGACTAAGCCATTTAATAAGGGTAAGAGTCCAGGTAGAAAGGACAACGACACTCTACAAGCCCATGTTACAACCGCGCCGACCTTTTCATGTCCAGTCTGCAAGGAGCCGCACAGTATTTATAAGTGTTCGAGATTTAAAGAGCTGTCGGTCGAAGAGAGACTAAAGACGGCACAACGGGCCGCATTATGCCTCAACTGCTTACGCAGCAATCATAAAACAAAGGATTGCAAAAATGAAAGAAAATGCGGTGTTTGCCAGAAACAGCATAACACGTTAATACATCTAAGTCAACCAGCCGACACTCCTAGTACATCGACTGCATGACAAAAGGAAACAGAAACATCTTCTATCAACATGACCGGGCAAGCCTTCGTAATCAACACAGCGATAAGCCAATTAATGGTTACCGCGGTAGTCCATACTGTCGATCGTAGAGACAGACTTATTCCATGTCGCGTCCTGCTCGATACATGCTCCACGGTCAATTTCATCACGGAAGAATTCGCCACAGGTCTACAACTGAAGAAAAATAAATGTACAATACCAATAGGAGCTCTAAATGAACTTTCAACCACAACAAAACATTCAGTCACAGTAACTATCAAATCACGAGTTAACGGATACTCTCGGACACTTCAATTTTTAACTGTACCAGTCATATCAGGGCTAGTACCCGGGGTTCAAATCGATCGTAGCTCAATTCCAATTCCGAATAATCTTTCATTAGCAGATCCAGAATTTCAGAAACCAGCACATGTTCAAATGCTTATCAGTTCCGGGACAGCATTATCACTTCTTTGCATTGGTCAGATCAATTTGTCGCCAAACCAAGGTCCAGATCTCTATTTACAAAAAACACAGTTAGGCTGGGTTATTGGGGGCAGCGTCACATCTTCGACCATCGACAAGAGAAGCACCTGTCTTGCAACGGATCTGACGAAATTTTGGGAAATCGAAGATTTAATAACGGATAACCAACAATCGCTGGATGAAGTCAGCTGTGAAGAGCACTTCAACACTCATACCATGAGAAACAACGAGGGACGATATGTCGTCGCCCTCCCATTCAACAAAAAAAAGGATCAGCTGGGTGCATCGCGTAAGGCCGCTCTTCAAAGACTTGACTCTTTAGAGCGAAAATTCAGGTCAAACCCTGACTTCAAGAGGCAATACCACGCGGTCATTCAAGAATACAAAGATCTCGGCCATATGAGGGAGGTAAATCACGATCTGTACGAGGGTTTCTACCTACCCCATCACGCCGTCATAAAAGAAACAAGCCTAACAACTAAGGTCAGAGTCGTCTTCGATGGTTCGGCATCATCTTCATCGGGTGTTTCTCTAAATCAAGCACTCATGGTAGGACCGACTATACAGGATGACGTATTTAAACTATTATTAAGATTCAGGGTACACATTTATGTACTCACTGGCGATATAGAAAAGATGTATCGACAAATACTGGTGCGCGAAGAAGACAGGAAATATCAACGCATATTATGGTACGACCAAGGAACTGTCCCTACTACATATGAATTGAATACAGTAACCTTTGGTATAACACCTGCTCCATATCTCGCCATCAGATGTTTACACCAGTTAGCCGAAGATGAGGGACATAAATATCCGACGGCAGCAAGAATCCTAAGGGAAGATTTTTACGTAGATGACATGCTCACAGGAGCCGCTACGATAAAGGAAGCAAAACAAATTCGCGATGAAATGATCAGTCTATTAAAGCTAGGAGGTTTCAACTTACGACAGTGCGCCTCTAATTCAAACGAAGTACTTAACGGACTGCCCGACACCAACATAAACCTTCAACTATTAGGTAATAATGACCAAGCGTTGAAAACGTTGGGTGTTCATTGGAATTCGTCTGAAGATGCTATTATATACACAGTAAAACCTATTATTGAAGCAAGTAAGGTAACCAAAAGGATCATATTCTCAGAGGTTGCGAAAATCTTCGATCCTCTGGGTCTCTTACAACCAGTGATTGTTACAGCCAAATTAATCATTCAAAAACTGTGGGCTGCTAATCTTACATGGGATGAGTCTGTACCGCAACTTATCTACACAGAATGGTCAAGGTTTGCCGCACAACTGCCATTGCTCAATAATATGACATTTTCACGCAAAACCATACATCAAGAGGCACGGGTCGTCGAACTACACGGCTTCTGTGATGCAAGCCTGCAGGCCTACGGAGCTTGCCTATATATAAGAACAGCGGACAACCAAGGACGTTTCCACACATCCTTATTGTGTTCGAAATCGAGGGTCGCTCCCATCAAGAAACGAGGTTCACCACCAATAACGATTGAACGCTTGGAACTTTGCGGAGCAGTGCTATTAGCAAATTTATATAAGACCGTCACGGCGGCAATCAACGTTAAATTTATCAAAACGATATTTTGGTCAGATTCGAGAATCGTTCTACACTGGCTTAACAATACGACACCGGAGTCATTGAAGGTTTTTGCAGCAAATCGAGTACTTGATATTCAATCCAAGACGTGCATCAACGATTGGAAATATGTACCTACGTACGACAACCCTGCTGACCTGTTGACCCGGGGCGAGCAGCCGTCAAAATTCATAAAAAATACCATCTGGAAAAACGGTCCGAAATGGCTACAAACAGAAGAAGCAGGATGGCCTGACTTTCCACTTCTCAATAACATAATAGATCCTGAAGCGAAAAAAGCTACCTGCCTAGCGGCAACTGTACGGGATTATAGTATATTGGAGAAATACTCATCAATTAACAAACTGAGGCGTATTATCGCATATTGTTTACGTTTTCGGAGAGGAACTCACAACAAGAACTCCCCAAGCGTAGCAGAAATACGTCAAGCTAATTTGACAATTATCAAATTAACACAAGAATCAACGTTTGCCGCAGAACTACGATCTCTGAGAAAGGGAAAAAATTTAGATCCGAAGAGTCGATTGATAACATTGACTCCATTTACGGATGAAAACGGGATTCTACGAGTAGGCGGTAGAATACAAGAAGCGGATATCAGCTATGATCAACGTCATCCGATGCTACTACCGAAGAATCACCACATCACCGAGTTATTAATCAACAACGAACACATCACGCATCAACACGCAGGTATTCAAGCTACGTTATGCAATCTTCGTCGCAAGTACTGGCTTCTTGACGGCAGAAATACGGTCAGAAAGATCCTCCGCCAATGCACCAAATGTTTCCGACTTAATCCTCCAACACCAAACTACCTGATGGGAAATCTACCGAAGGTTAGAGTTACGCCAGCAAGAGCGTTTGAACACGTGGGAGTCGATTATTGCGGACCTTTCTTTATCAAAGAACGGAAATTCAGAAATAAAACTCGAGTCAAGGTCTATGTAGCAGTCTTCATATGTCTAGCAATAAAGGCTGTCCATCTCGAAGTAGTTGGAGATATGACAACCGAGGCTTTCTTAGCAGCTTTATGGCGATTCGTCGCTAGAAGAGGACGCTGTCGATCAATTTATTCAGACAACGGGTCGAACTTCATCGGAGCTAATAAGGAGTTACAAGAGCTCTATAAAATACAACAATCCAAAGAATGGAACGATCAAATTCAAAATCGCTTGGCAGAAAAAGGAATCCGCTGGCACTTCATTCCACCTCAATCTCCTCACTTCGGAGGGATCTGGGAAGCAGCGGTAAAATCCTTCAAGCATCATTTAAAAAGGGTTATAGGAAATGAAATGTTTACGCTGGAGCAGTTCAACACTTTAGTCATCGAAATTGAAGCAACATTGAACTCCAGACCACTTACTCCTCTTTCATCCGACCCCAATGATTTATCCATCCTCACTCCTGGTCATTTCCTGATTGGTGAATCATTAACTAGTTTTCCAGAGCAGGACCTGACGGACATCCCGTCCAATCGACTGTTGGTTTGGAAACATCTCCAGAAAATAAAGCAACACTTTTGGGCCAGGTGGTATAAAGAATATATAAACGAATTAAATATTCGACGAAAATGGTACAACGGAGACCATTCTATCAAGGAAGGAACAATTGTCGTCATTAAGGATGACAACCTACCTCCTTTACGATGGCTCCTAGGTCGAGTTATCGAAACACATCCAGGCATTGACGGTGTGACACGAACAGTTACAGTGAAAACCGCGAATAGTGTTTTGAAACGAAATGTGAAAAAGTTAGCTCCCTTACCGATACAATCAAGTGCAATTGACACTCAAACAAAAGACAATATAGATTCTAGTTCAATTAATTAGTTCTCAAAGACTCTATAACTAAAATTAAGAAAATGAAAGACAGTTTTCAGTGGAACCTTAACCTATTAATAAGAACAATGACATTTTACAAAACTAGAATTAGGTGGTTGGCCGTAACCTACCCAACCAGGGGCAGCATGTTACGTGTCAAGCCACGTTATAGTAAATTTCATAAGTATTTGTTTATATATTATTAGAACTAAACCTAGAAATAACATTAGCCATAAGTCGCTTTTGTACATAAAATAGAATAGTTTATGAGCAAATTTCGAGTGGATACCCACTGCGGGTGGCCGCTCGGATTTGCTCTTAGTTTTAGAAAATAACCAGACGGACTCTTCAAGTCCTCTGGAAATAAAACAAATATGCAGGACTCGTGGGAAGAAGGCCTACGTGATTGTCGCAGGGGAAGTTCTAAGTCACCCCCATAAGGAGGATGGCTTAACTACCCTCTGCCAATCAAAAAACGTAGCCACCCCCACGAGGAGTCCTGGAAAACTCAATAGTTTTTTGAAAAAATCATATAACATTAGTCTCACAAAAATCGCCAAGGCGATCGGAACTCACAATAATACAACAAGCTCGCTAAGGCGACTAATTAAACTTCTAAGTTACTAAGGTAACCGAATAAATCATATCATAAAAAATCCGTCACGGCGGTAATTAAAGTAAAGAAAAAGGTTCGCTAAGACGACACGATTTTATATAAAAATTGTCAAATACAAAAGAACGCGCTGTTATATCCATATGTCTGAAACAAAATATTAAATCCTTTTTTACTACCAAATCTCTATAATCATTTGAACTACCTGTACAACGACGGTGTTTGCGTACAGGACGGGGAACACCTAACCAGCGTCAAAAATAACGATAGGCCTACCCGTAGATGACATAGTCATAACAACCACTACACTACGGAAACGCTGTGCAAAATTTTACCCAAAACTCTCTGAGGTAATAAAAAATCCATTTCTCCTTTTCTTTTTTCGCAAAAATTCATTGATATATTTTTCTTTTTTTTTTTTGCAACGAATCGATTATATTCACTCCCGCGAGCTTTCGAGCCGTAGGTATGTGTGCACGATATAGATACACGTGTGTGTAATAATTACCGAGAGATTTTATTGCGAGTAAAGTGAATCTCTATCAAACCCTTTGTTCAGCGATATGTATGTCGAGGCAACCGTTACTGCAGCCGAGTCGTAGTGGTAGAAGAAGGCGATACACGTATTTCAGACGTATACGCGTATACGTACGTACGTATGTACGTGGATACATACTCGTTTGGAATACCTCTTCTCCCTTCTCCGTCACCTCTTTAACTCTTTCCTCTTTATTCCCCTCTCTTGACGACCTTGTAAGAGTTTACGCACAGTGCGTGCATTATTCATGCACTATATTCCGCTAATTGCTATACACTCGCCAACGCTGCATCAACTATCAACGCAGAAGAAGACCCATAGAATTAAATTGCCAAAGATAAAATAAACCTCGACCATCTCCTACAACGGAAATATGGGATGTAGGAATGGATTCAACGAGCTTCGGATCAGAGATATAAAGCAGACGAAATGACAATCTTTAAATCATATTTATTCCTGCTATAACTAGGTACACGCACGTATATTACATATATATACATATAAATATACATATACGTGTGGTATGTGGTATTTGCAACTTGTCTCTGCGTACAAACTTGTTATAATAATAAATTATACAAAACGACCTAGAGAATCTCCTGATCATCTCGTACAAGTAATTTAATGTAAAAATGAATCGGATCTCTGAGTTGGTCGTGTGTGTACGGGGTAGGTACCGAAGTGTACTCGTATTATACTTGTTGATCCTGAATTCCGTATAATTTTGCGAAAACACTTTAGCCGCCCTCTCTACGGTTTTCTATTTCTCTCAGATATCGTAAATTTGGATTACAAGTGATCGGAGTATCCGTTCATAGAACGGAAATTCACGAAAGAAAATCGTACGCTGGTCAAAATTTGTAAAGAGAACATTTTTCCGTTTTATTCCGGACCAATAAACGAGCGACTTTTATCTCGTTTGGTTAAATAGTCCGGATTCCATCGTTTCCCGGAAGAATAAAATCTCGTCAGGAGAGGAACAGAACCAGCCCAGACGCATTGAGGACTCGCGTTGTTCCATTTGATCAACAACACCGAAGACCTTTGACGATACGTTTCACGTGTGTGGTATATCCACGTATTTGCACACGTATACGTGTTATACGCGGCGAAACGGAAATGATATTTTTAGCAGTTGCGTGCTCCTACAAACGCATAGCCAGGAGCAAACGGAGTGAATAATTTATCGTGACTCACGAGGAATAATCTGAATACTTACAAGTAGTCGTGACGCACAAGGCCAAGGCCATACAGAGGCACTTATCGTTCGTATAAATAAATTAATATACCATAACGACGGTGATTTAGCGGGAGGATTCACAGATCCCGATGATCGGGGGAGAGAAACGATCGCAGGTGCCGATCGGACGCGTATCAAATCAGCGAATATGATTCTATAGGAAAGATCAGTCCGAGGTGCAGTTGAGCCACGCAGCTAATGTTAATTGGAATTGGAATATACCGCGGTTTTCCACGACGAAGACTGAAGACGTCAATAAGTTTACGCGACGTGTTTGAATTCCCTTGTACGAATACGAGTTCGTGCATAATTTTGTGATCTAGATTATCGTCGCAGCTGCATCGTATAGTTGAGATATAGATATGCCCATAAGTCTTCGGGAATCACTGCAGCTCTCGAGCTAAGCCGGTAAGGACGTCTGTAAGTTATCGTTTATGGAAGATTCCGAGAATAATATACGCAGGGTGAATCACAACGGTCAACGTATCGTTCGTCTCGGAGGATGTGGCCAATAAATAATGCAGATCGGTTTTCACCGTAAAACACCGTAGAGAAACTGACGCGTCGTAGACACAGCTCGACGTTGTAACGAAATGAAAAAAAAAAAAGATACTCCATCAAACAATTTTCGAGTAAAGAATCTCCTTCCTTTTTTATTTTCCCCGAATATTTTTAGTCAGAAGTCGTTATTAATTATTCGGTAAACTTTACCGAATTATATTTCTTCGACGTCGTATTTAAGCGTTACGTTACACGATTAGAGAATCGATTTACAGGGTCCTTTTTGGGTGTCCCAAAAGCATAATATCCAAACAAATTAGTCGTCCCCAAACGAAATTTATACTCTCACACATACATGCGAATACATAGGGAATAAAATGTCTGTATACGTATAGAAGGCCTTTGCTATAGGGGTTGTAAACTTGGCACGTGGCTCGACCGACCAACCGACCTTACAAAGGTCAAGTTAAGGTCAAAGGTAGATACAGAGGGTTGGAAAGGGTAGGGTAGGGTAGAGTAGGGTAGAGGCGGGAAGGTAGGGTAGCAGATCTTTTTGGATTAGATCGTTCAACGGAGCTGGGGATGTGGAGTTAAACACTTCCGTGATAAATGGATTTATACGGAAGAATTTACTCCCGGAATTTTTTGGTAGATCGGGGTTAATCCTACGAGCAGCTTCACACCAGAAACCGCAAGAATTATCTCGTTAGATAATTTAAATTATCGATCAGACATGTTTATGGCTGTTATTTTGATTTTATTGATCAAAACGTGGAGAGGTGCTGATCGAACATTTCTCTGATCATCCCCTTCCTCCCCTCTTCGATTTCATTCATTTCATCCATCGTCTCGAATCTACCTTTGCCCTTCGCCTTCGCCTTCGCCTTCGCCTTCGCCTTCTTCGAAGGTGGCCACCTCCACCAGCTACCGATCGATGCTGGCAATGTCAATGTCAGGCGCAGGCCAGAGACACCCTGGCCAACGTGCGCGTGGGGTGTAGTCCTGACGTCACTGTGACGTAAGCAGACTCAGCCACCAACCCCGTTGAACCAAAGCAAAGCAAAGCAAAGCGAAGTGAAGCTCGGCCCAGCCTCGACCCTGGAAAAACGAGCGAACGAAAACACCCCTGTATTGTAACCGACTCGGAAACGTTGGTAAATACGTATATGTATGCAGAGCCGTAAATCCATGTATACGTACGTATAAGTATAGTTTAGGGGTAGATAGAGGTTATATTCAGCCCGCATTTTACCTCGCTCACCAATTCCTACCATACGAAGCTCTATACCCCTGCAGTGGCAGCAGGAGCTTTACCACGACCTGCGTCACCCCAACCTGTTGATCTAGACGATAATAACTCTCTCGCTATTCTGCACCCTGCTATGTAAAAGAGTTTTTTTTTAACGGATCAGCTTTTTACCTTCTTTTCAAAATTTGAATGACAAATTTATGGAAATCGAAGGCCCTGGGCTTGTGGTATTGGTTTTGAAACGTTCTTCTCGAAATACGCTAAAACCGAAAGGTTCATTGATCTGGGAATCCTTCCAACTCGTATGTACAGATTGAAAACGAATTAAAGTGCAGTCTCACGATAAAGAATGAGCAGAAAATAAGACACGGTGTATAGCCGAGGAATCGTCTGTCCCAAGTCACTTCCCGTTCGATCCTAATTTCCCCAGCGTTTAAACAAATTACGTAATTCCCTATGACGTAACGGGTTATCGATCGTATCCAAATATTTACATTAGCACTGCTTTAACACGTCCTTAGTGATTGTTTATAAACGTTTCATCATGTCCTGTGGCGTATATAACCGTTCTAATTCCCTCTCTCTCTCCCTCTCTCTCTCTCTCTTCGGCTATTTCATCATCGGTTTATATAATACGATGTAGTTATAATTGTTACAAATGATCTTCGAAACACTTTAACGTCGAGAAAGTATCGTTAAAAAAAAGAAAAAAAAAGAAATAAAATACGGAATCAAATCGAACGGAATGAAATTAACATCCCAATCGCCTCTTTACACCGTTCTCACATCTACCTGAAGGGCTCTTAACCGCTCGCCGAAATTTTTATCCGCGCGTTAAAGCGGACGACAAAGCTTTCGACGGTGTACAAAGAACCCGGGCACCCGCGCCCCAAGTACCAGCATGGATATGTCCTATCCACGAGACCGTGGAAGTGGTTTAAATTACCATCCGCTGACTGGGGTGGTCTTCCGGAGAGCGAGAGTACAGCCGTCTTGGCAGAAGCTTCGCGGTCGTTATTTTATCTCTAATTTTACCTCAAATTTTTTTAGTCAGACATGTGTAACGTGCGAGTGGCGGAGGGGAGAGTGGGAGAAAAAGTAATCCAGGTGACTTGACACCCCGTTATTATAATACTTATTGCTGTTTTATTTCACTCAAGGCTGCCAGGTGCTCCGAGAGAAAACCGTGCTTCACCTACTTTCCAGGTCACCGTGCATGGACAGACACCCCAACCACCAGCCCTAAAATTGCTCACCTACGGGCTCCTTCTCTTCCCCATGTGTTTATAGGTCACGGGTGACACGTGATACCTACTCGCGGACACATGGCGTTTTCGATAAGGGTTTTCATTTTTTTTTTTTACTCTTTTTGCAATTTTTCATTATTTCGTTGCGGATAAAAATCCTTAACAATGATTGACCCCGATAAGGACTGCTGGCAGATGTTCTCCTGTAGAATACTTAGCTGCGATATTTCAGGGCACCACCTGCTGGCCTCGGATTCATGGACAATTTTTCATTTATTTTAAACGAGGCAGTTCTTTTTTCTTTCACCCGGTTGTAATTAGTCTTCTCTTATTCAATTATTTAATACACGTGTATATACCTACCTCGGTGTTAAATAACTTGTTCAACGATCTTATTCAAATGTTATATATTTTGTTTCTTCGATGAGATATTCGTCTCGCGATAATTAGAGAGGGGCGGATTTTTTCTTACGATCTTTGACTCGTCATTCAACGGTTAGCTCCGTCGTTACAGATTCAAGAATTAAAGAAAAATTTAATTAACTAATTAGACGCGCGTAGCTGTTCATTTCCGACACCTAGCTCAAGGGGAATTCGATTCTGACATTTCGGAAGAGTCTGCGATTTGAATTAATTAATTTTTGCGTAGGCGCGGAGATTACAGTCTGGTATACCGATCTAAAATTTAGTATAAAATTCTAAAATAACTTTCCGATTTTATCGTAAAGAAAAAGTTGCCAAACCTCTCCGCGAGTTTTGTCTAGAATAATTATAATCTTAAATATTTTCGAAAAATACGTATCCTTGGAAGTAATTTTATTCCGTGTACGTATATATGTACACATAATGATGTACAGTTAATTATTACCTACCGGTCAAAAGTCGAACAAATATATGTACACACGCGCATATATATATTTTTTTTTCTTTTTTGTTTCTCCGTCGTTTATCTCCTACGTTTCAAATCGTTAAGTTTTTTACTTGGAACAGCCCAGACGGGCCAGGTGGCGCCCTAAATTTTAAAGAGAAGTTAAATTTCCAACGACGAGAACTTTGCGCTGGTGTAAAAGAAAAAAAAAATTCGCGATTTCTTTGATTGAAATAATCCAAAAATTTTGAGAAAAAAAAAAAAGGAAAGAAAACGTAACTTCAATCGCATCTTTAGGCACGCGTCTGTATCATACGTGTGCTTACTCGAGCACGTGCGTTGCAGCGAGCCACCTCCGTCACGTACGATCGTTTCGAATCGACGTTAATAGTTATGGATTGCCATTACCACCGAAGGACATCTAGTTGCCGCATTAATGCGCGTCGTTATTAGTATTGAACTGAAATAATTAGGAGCGCCTCCTCTCGGCTTGATGGGTTCTTTGCGAATTTCAACGCTTACGCGCCGCGAGCTTTAGCTCCGAAGGTCTTTCGCCACTGCGACTTCCTCGTTCTCGTAAAATTCACCTATTCGGCCTTCACCCGCGTTACACGATACAGCGGCTACAGCTATATGTAATAGTCGAACAGATATCTGTCTCTTTTCCGGGTTAGATTTTTACCGGGTTATTTAACGGCATGCAAATTTTAAGACCTTGGGGAATGGAATTCCGCGTAGGCATATTAATTTCGCGAGTAACCAAAAACAAAAACCTCGAACCAAGGTCGAGAAATTAATTATACGTAGTGGATAATCGTATGCGGAAAGTTAATTGAAAACAAAATGATCGAGAACTACCGTATTTCGGAATTATCATTTCTCTTTTTACGGTTTACAGTTTTCGGAAAAACGTTGAGCTGATGTTCAACGTCAGAGAAAATCCGAGTGAAAACAGGTTCAAGAAGCCGAAACACATTCTGTATTTATATCTGTCGGTTTAAATTTCTCACCATTTTTCACACGGCTTGACTTCCTCTTATAAATCCTTTCGATTTTTCTTGTTTTTTTTTTTATTTTTTCCCCAATTCCCTTTTCGCAGCTAGAATATTTGGTATATATATACATAGGTGGGTATACCTTCGTCATTCTTTCGACGCGAATATTTCATCGCAGTTTTTATCCAGTTCAAATTGCTTTTTGATATCTCGTTTCATCCGCGATTTCGATATCGTAAAAACCGAGATCACTGCATCCTTTATTTCTCAAGCTACACTTCGTCGTTCCCTTTATTCCGATATTTCGAAACGCGTTCGAATGAGGAAAAGAAAAAAATCTCACATGCATATTGCGTAATCAAAAGCTACGATAATTTCCGATAAAATGTCAAGGTCCTCGCTGCCTTTATCAACGTTTCCACCGCTGATTGATAATACTCGCCTACCGTTATCCATTCTAAAATACTTATTATAGTTCATTCATACTGATTATTCAAAGAGAAGTAAATAATCGTACTTCTTAGATATATATATATTTTTTTTTTCTTTTTCTGCTTTTCCATCGCACATCGGCACATAATTAAAATCCCACTGTCGATAAATTCTACATCGAATACAATAATTATATTATTTATAATGTACGAGGATTGTGGATAATGGATAAATCAGTGGAGAACAGCGATTTGTCCACCGCGTGAGGATTGAAAAAAAAGAAAGAAAAAAAAAAAAAAGAAAATTTCTAACGAATATAATCTAATGTAATACAAACGTGTGTGTGTGTTCGTAAACGCGATGTCCACATCCACCGAGACCGTTATCACATTTTATTATTAAAATTGCACACCCTGGGATATTAGACCTTGAGCGATACCACCCGACCAAGTGGAGGTCAACTCGTGTCAGGGTCATCGGACCGAGGCCCCAGCAAAGCGCACGGTACAAACCCGATATAACATCAAGTCTTGGCGACCCTTTATTCGCGAGGCCGACGAGGGTGACAAAATAAATATATATATATATCTGTGTGTATATATATATATATATATATATATATATATATACAATATGTGTGTGTGTATATATACCAAGGTCGGCACGTGTAGGGTGTAAAAAAAAAAAAATTCGGGGCCAGTAACGCGTACGGCGTTAAGGGTTTAGGGGGGGAAGAAGTTTCTCGTGTGTAAGACGAACGCGAATTTTTCGCGGGCTATTTCCCCGCGTTTTCTTTCTATCGCGAAATTTTTAAACCGCTGGAAAAAAAGGCGGAGTGTAAAAAGACGAAAAGGGGAACGCGCTACGTTCCATGATTTCGGGATTATTTTTCACCCGTAGTTTTTTTTTGTTTTTTTGTTTTTGTTTTAAGGAATAGGAGTGCATAGAAAATGATAACGGTAACCCAGCCTCGGGAGGGGAAGGATTTTGCGGAAACATCTTTTCACCGGAAATAAATATTCATTCCTACGTTTAAGGGGGAGGTAGAGAAAAAAAATAGGGGGAAAAAAGAGCGAGCGAGTCCGGAGGGAGAGGACAAAAAGAGAAAAAAAAAACTCTCGAGCATCAATATTTCATGGGGGTAGAACGACCACCCTGGGGTGTGCTCAAGGTCAGATAAAGTTAGGTCCCGTTGGTTCCCTTAAGTGGCCAATCGCGAACAGGAATCTCTATATAGGGGTGGCACAATGCGGAAGCGAAGAGAAAAAAAAAAACTGAATATTCAAAATTGGGGATAAAAAGACAAAAAAAAAAAAAATCGCGTTATTCGGGATTCTTTGCTTTTTTATTCGTAGCATTATCCTCTTCTCACATTATTTACTTTCCCAGGACTAAACGGGCCCAACAAAAAAATTAAGATTATTACAAAATTTCCTTGACCAACGATCGTTGTTAATAAAAACAACATCACGATCTTATATATGTGGAGGAACTTGAAGATATATGTAGGCAGGGTACGTATACGTATAAGTGCACTATCTAACCGAGTGAAAAATAAAAATTGAAATAATTAGCACAAGGTCTTCGTAATGTCGGTTCGGTATGAGCAATCAGCTTCCCCTGTTAGCTGTCACCTTGACCATTGGTTGCGGGAGATCATCTGGTTGATTAGATCTAAAACAAAAATAAAATAAAATAAAATAGAAAAAAAATAAAATAGAACTGGGAGAAAATAAGAGCACATCATTGTCATTGCGGAATTTCATACACGCACGTTACTTCACCCACGTCCAGGTCTCTTGGTTGCCTATGTTTATAGGTATGGTCAGTGAAATCCTGTCTGATACCGAGTACGAGATGCAAATTGGCTCACCGATAATTTTCTACAATTCCAAATACGATATAGGTACCAATACAGGTGATTTCTACCAGACTAAGATTAGAGGTTTATAATATCGCGGTAGCATCTATCTCTTCGGTGAAGTAATTAAATATGCGATACGAGATGAATCACACCGATATGATATGACGGGGGAGGAGTACAGAGAGCACCAGCCACTCAATGAATCACGATCTCATGACATAGTTACAGAATTATTTATTCATTTTAGTTTTTTTTTCATTTTTCATTCTTTTCTTATTCTACTACTACGATCTAACGAACAGGAAATTGCAAGTTAACCTGATAAAATTTTTGCCAACAGGGTCTCGCCCCGATTCCAAGTATACGGTACGATTCACTGTACTCTGTACTCTTTTCTGATTTATTCTCTTCTCTATTTTATTTATTTTTTCCTAGTTTCAATGAAAATTGATTCCGTTTAACTTTCACACTCGTTGCATGGATACTTGTACGCGGTGCGTCTGGAACCAGATAATGCGGGTACTTTTCTTCCAGTGTTTGTATACTTTCCGATTTACGAGAAAATTCTAGGGGATTTTTCACACCGCGGGATCTTTTCGCCATAAGATAAATATCCGGCAACGCGAGTGATAAAATACTTATCCATACGTTACGTTTCGCGGTAACGATGTTTTACCTCAGTTTTACAACTCTGTGAGTATCGCGATTTATCATTTCTACGTATTTCATGAAACCAGCTAGACCCGGGCGAACTTATTCATCAATCTTTATCAAGTACTTACGGGGTACCCCTGGCTAGACTTTTTCATCTTCCGAGAAGATCTCATTCCAACGAAATATACTGACGCGAATTAAACGCGAATTTTATTTCACCATCGCACTACGTGCCCTGATCTTTCGCCATAAATTAATAAAACAGCATAATTAACGGGATCCGTGACTCACCGGTCACTTCAGTCGCTAGTCATGCTCGCATCAGTGATAAAGTTTCAGTATAAACTGGTCCACTCTAGTAGCTAGGTAATTTAAACTCCACAGCTTCTCGGAAGCTCTTTTGAATATCTGCATACTTTTGAATACTGATTCGATTCATTCCGATTATACTTTCCGGGTTCCTTTCATTACCTCACGAACACATCTCGTGCGATTCCTATAATTACGAGGGTCGTTGAACCAGAGAGTATTAAAAAAATATACATGTATATAAACTCAGATAATGATAGAATAAATTAATGGTTTGCGTAATTTCTATTTTATTTTCCTTTTGTTTTATTGTAATCAGTTTTCTTGATTCGTTCAATTTTTTTTTTGATATTTAATGACGATGACGAATAGCTCGACGTAGAGAACGATATTTGGGGGAAATAAAAGTGACGCTGTTAGGTCTGATAGTGTTAAGACGCTATAGGAGGAGGCGTCGCTCTTCTACTTCTTGGCAAATCAAATAAATCCGCAGAACGCGAAGAGCCGCGGAGTGAAGGTCCGCGGAGATGAAGAGGGTGAAGAAAAAAAAAAGAAAGAAGAAAAATAAGGAGAAAAAAAATGTGAAAGAAAAATAATGGAAAAAGGTTTTTCTCCTGGGAATACGTCAAAGCCATGGGAAAGAAAGATAAAGAGAGAAAGGTTAAGGTCAAAGGTTAATATGGTAAAGTACAAGATACACATGCCTAGAGCATGGAGAATTCGAATATCGTTATAGTGAACTCGTATAATTTTATTTAAACAGAAAAAAAATCGAAAAAATCAGAGAAAAAAAATCACGCAATCTGCAATAATTATTCGAGACTAAATATGCACAATAATTGTTATTATAATTTTCATACTTCAATGTAACGAAACGATATATCTGTGCTATATACCATGCCTGATATTCCAGACGTTCTATAACAATATTACGTCGGATTACCTAATCATCCAGTTGATTAGAAATTTGCCTACGGGTGAAAATGTTCATCCATTAACAACTGATTTTTTTTTTTCATTTTTTGTTTCTTTTTTTTTTCTTCTTGAGTTAGGATAATTAATCGTGGCGTATTTAGGCGAGTGATTGAGTGGACCGATAGGTATATTTCACCTAATCAATCATTCGCGATTATTATTCGCGGGGGAAAAATGAAAGAAAAAAAATTTTCATGACATTTGGGGGATGGATTTTGCGCAATACCCTTCTTTATCATCGCCAGTCTCTCTCTTACTCGTAAGAATTTTCGTTACATCTCATCGTTTTACATATGCGATCCATTATATTTTTGCGGCAAAGAATCTTAAATGCGATACATAGAGAAATGCCTAGAAAACCGAGTAAGCGATCGTTCAAATTCCCGTGCAATTTTTTTTCCTCTTTGACTCAGCTTCTTCTCTTTTGCTGTTAGAAAAAAAAACGCAAAAAAAAAAAAAAAACGGAGGTTTGAAATAACGACGAGCCGGTATACTGTGAACTTTTTACTCGCGTTCCACAATTTTTCACGTACCGAATCCGAAGAGCGCTTTCCCTGCAGATTTTCGCCCCGCGTTATTTCGCACGGTTTTTCTCTCTTTGTGTCGTGAATCGAATTTTAATCGAATCGATGCCGTAAACGGGTGACGATATGGCGGCTGAAATACCAAATGAGAGAAAGAAGCAACAATAGAAGAGGAGAGGAACGAGACTGAAGAAAATTCGCGGACTCACCCTATACGTAAAAAAGTCCTTTTCAGTACCGTCGAATTTTACTTCGCGGACTAATAAGCTAACGCGTGGAAGCTAAAATTTTTGGAAAAAATATATATATATATGTGCGATTTAATAGATTCTCCCCAAAGTGTAGATAATTTTGCGTATGAGCTTAAGTGGATTCGTCAAACTATATGAAGTGAATTTATCACGCGTCTGATAATATTCTAAGATCCTTTTTGGATCGAAGAGAAGAGGAACAGCTGGAACCGAGGCGAGCGGTATCGGGGGAAGATGCCCGGGGGATGACCTCGACGGCACGCGCCGCGACGCCTCGCTTTGGGTTTCGGGGGTGCGGAGAGTTCGCGGCGGCCTCGGGACGGGTCACGGTCACCCCTAGTCAAGGGCGAGCCACCAACCTTACCCTCGGCCGTAGTGCGCACAAAAGACGCGTGCGAATCGACGTCAGGGTGGCGAGAGAGAAAGATAAAGATACACGGTGGATGAACGAGAGGAAGCGAGGGGGAAAAGGCCAAGAAAAACTGAGGGAGTTGGAAAATCGCTGGGAATCCACGATTGAGGTTGCGAGACAAAGGGTCAGACGAACAGAGGAGGCAAAAAGTCATCTCGAAAGACAGTATCGGGAAAACTGAAGGTTGAATCGTCCTCGTACCATTGTATCGTTGCATAGCCACCCGTGTATACGACTGATACAGTTAAAGTAAAATTGCGTCTATAAGAAAAAAAAAGAAGAAAAAAAAATCACAGGAATGAGAACTCCCAGGAATGAAAAGACGATGTAAAATCGTGTGCGAAAATAATTTCGAATGAATATACCACGGTTTATTTTTTTTTAATTTTTTTTGGTACAAGGAATGATCACTAATTTCTGTTAAGGGTTGGATTGTACCGATATCGTAACATCATCGGTAAGGATACATATAAAGAAACATAATGTGACATAGTTTATAATGGTCTACCAATTAATTGAAATTCTGAGTTTCGCTTCGCAGTTGTAAGCTTTAATCAATTTATATAATACAGAATATAAGGAAGATGAACTTTCGGAGGGGTTGTCTGCCACCGATATTCACCGGTTTACGTATAATACGTGTTTATCCTCCGCGGGTATAAATTTGATAAACAAAGGCGTTGATGGAATTAATCCATTCAACCCCATACACGTACCTCTTCGCGGAGTAGAATTCTCCTCGACATTTATAATCCGGTTTAAATAAATTTCGTATGGTTCTTTTTTTTTTTTTGGTTTCCTTTTTTTTTCGTTTTTTTCTTTCTTTTCTCCCGTGACATTAGCCGTCGTGACGGACGTTACGCAGGTTCTGAATTCGCGTAACGTTTTTCTCCACCCTCACGTCGCTTATATCGGGTATAGCCGGGTGGTTTTGCGAAGTGGTGGTGGTGGTGGTGGTTGTGGTGGGCGCAGAGGTCGAGTCGGTCGAATTTAACCGGGGGCGAGGAAAAGCTTAACGACCTTGACACGCGCCGGGGTGACCTTCCCCCGAACTCCTAACGGGATGAAACTTTTTCCCAAATCTTTTAGAAATTATTAATGACCCTCGTATGTATACGTATAAAAGGGTTATAAGCAACGACACTTTTATTTTTTAGTTTTATTTCCATCTTTTTTCTCACCACATCCGTTCGATACGGATAAAAAGAAACCATAATTTCTACCCATGAAATCCACCCCTGATCCTCAAACTCAGCGAATTAAATGTCTAATGGGAATAATCTCACGTTTACTTATCGCCATAGGCTTTAATTAATTTTATTCAGGCCGGATTCGGTCTCCCCGTGATTTATAATTAATTTATAATACGGGAAATTTTGTCACGTGACTTTTGTAAGCACGTGTATAGAGGTAAGCTTAGCCCGCTGTTACAGCCCCCCGTTTTGTACGGAAACGTGACGTAAGATATATAGGTGCGTATCGGTCGAAAAGCTTCGTCTTTTTTTCCTTTTATTTTTCCGTTTTCTCTTCCTTTCGGTTCTAATCGAAATCGGGAGATGATATACCGGCTACTCGAGTAATCATTCCCTTTTCTACGAATGGAAAATTTCATTCTCTCTCACCCCCTCCGCACATCGGGCTATTTATAACTTTAAGTAACTATTCGCCGATTCTGAGTAAACTTCGTGGAACAATGTAAATAGTTATTTTCTCTGGTCGGGGCTATATATAATGCGTAATGCTCGGTGCCCATACCTTAATGTATGACGACGTAATTTATTTGCTAAAGAGGCACGACCTAGACGTGACGAACCGATCCGAGATAAAGAGGGAAAAACGTTAGAAAAAAATACAGAATTTTGTAATCGTATGGAATTAATATAACGACCAATTAATTTTCTATGTAAAATAAAGTTCATAGAAACAATCTTCTCGCTTCATTATTCGCATAATCAAAGATTGGCGAGGATCCTTTGAGTCCAGCTGACCGACCTTCGGAGGCAGTTAAGATCGCGACGAATAGCTATAATCGTTTCCAATCAACGAACAAACAGTCGCAAACCGTGAACAAAGGTGAGCCTCTCCAGCTCGCGCAATTCATATCCATAAAGTATCCATAGAAAAGTAACGAGGCTGCGTGTCCTCGACGACACGCTTGCGGAATGAAAAAACTCAGGTTTTACGGCAATTTCCAAAGAATTCAACTCCGCGAAGACACTTCTTCCGCGTATACGAGTTCCGAGGAAATTCAGTTCTTTTTTCCGTCCCTTTTTTCCGAATTATTGCGTCAAAAAAAAAAAAAAAAAACGGAAATAGTCGATTTTCTAACTAGGCTAGACTTCCCATTAGATAATTCGCTACGGTTTCAACGTATCGCGATATTTATCACATTTTCGTACGTATACGAATATACAATATCTAATCTCTTCCCGCGGTTCGCAGAACTGCCTTGAAAATTCCCCCGCTTTATTTTACTCGTACAAGGAAAATTCAGAAATGTAACGGTGCTTCCGGCACATGTAAACGAGGAATCGTTACGGCTCGATATAAATAGACTGTATTATACATATCGGTACACACATTCGTATACGATATAACTATATACATATACGGTATACGATATCGCGTGAGCTTCCATCTGTACATTAGTTACACACTCGTACGTGTGGTACTGGTCGAGCAACAGGAAAGTCAGCAGAATTCATCACCCGTATTGAAAAACCGGAAACCTTAGCGGTTTTGGCAGAGCTTTAGAAGCGTGTGACACGCGACGGTTTTGGCCATGGGACGCAGGACGTTGCGGTGGACGTCGCGTCACACCGGGCAGAAGAAAAATAAAAGAAATTGGAAAGTAGATTTCGCTTCCATACGTGGACACGTCTGAAATTCATTATCCTAATTGTTTAATCGAGAAAATAGAACTGCCCTTCTTTACCTCGAACGAGAGGAAAATCTTCCGTATAAAAAAAATTGCTGTAACTTTTTTTTGGAAAATCCTAGAGCGGAAAAACCCACGATTATTTTCTCCTGGGAAAACGAGGTACCATGGAACTCCTGGCTAACGGGTTGCCCCTCTCGAGGCGCGGGACTCATCATTCGAAGGTGTAGTTTGCTAGTATAGACAGGGACTCAAGGACCAAGCCAAAAGGATGCTGGGCTGGGGGGTATACCTTGTAGAGAAAGAGATCTGGTTTGTTACGGTACTTTATACGCGTCATTGCGACGAGTATACGTCATCGCGTTCCTATCTCACAGTTACGAGGCCTGAACGAAGGCAGGTTATAGCTGGGGGGCGACAAGGTCGAGAGAAAGATTACATATTTGGTTGCACCAGGAAGGTGAGCTGCAGTCAAGGACAGCCTCGTTAATTTCATTTCTATCATACACGGATCGAACGATTCGAAAAATGAAAAAAAAAGAAAAATTTCTGCTCAAATTGGACTAGAGTTACGATAAGACTCCGGGTTTCAGCCGGATCATATCCTCCGAGGACCCATTACGCTCGAGGACAAATTTAATCACTATTTCAAACACAGTATGTCTCCTACTTGCGTAATAAGACGTCGCTTTGCAGAAACTGGAATAGCGGGATCCTGGTCTCTCGCCAATTATCTGACACTGTGTCTTAATCGGCAGCCTTCAACGAGGCCGAGTTTATACCCGGGTCTTTTTACACTTGGGAAATACGAGATACAATTCATTCCATGTCCCACGCCCGCGCAGTCATTCGCCATCAATTGACCCGAGTCAAAGTTCGCGCGTTTATCCGCTAAAAATAATCAGACTCCACATAGGTTTTTCGAAAATGTATTCCAGCGCAATTGCGAGGAAAAATGACGCGCTCTACCGATTCTTTTAACTGTCATATACGAGCAGATAAATGAATCGTTAACATCGAAGCGCGAGGCTCGCGAACGACTTCACAAAGGCTGGTCAATCCGCGGCTAGTCAGGCTAAAATAGGTGCATACGTGTTTCTATGAAATAAAGGAAAACCGTTAACCCAGATATGAATTATACGGTACGTTATAATTATTGCTGCAGGACGTGCGTACGTAGGTTGAAAAGCACTTAACTACTTTTACAAGGCCTCTGCCAGAGCTGTAAAGAGGAGCTTTTGACGACGTAACTTCGACTTTGTTAATACGCGCTTGTTTTACGGGCTCATTTCACTGCCGGAGGTAGCTTAGCCCATCGCACCTTCGCTACCTTAAAACGAGAAACTCCGATCTCTGGGCTCGAGCCAAGGGACTTCCGGCAACCGGATGGGCGAGACTCGCACCGCGTTTTGTAAATGGTAATTTTTTCGTCGGTATTTGTGTATATAGGGTCACGGCCGAGTGGTCCAAGGGGACTTTGGTTTATTTAAACCACAACTAAACTAAACTCGACTCGGCTTTGCTATCTCGAACAGGATGGGCCCGGCGAACAGCTAATAGCGTCTATCGCTCCCCCGCAGAAATCTATCGCACTGAATAACGTAAGGCGAGTGCGCGTCGCGTTTTACCGTGTAAATTTGAACAAGGCCCTTCGCGCGGTACGACCCTGGACAAATAATTAATTCTTGGTATAATTCCTACGCGAAATCGGGTAGCCATAGGCAATGGGTGTGCAGATTTTTAATGTCACTTCCGCTAGGCGAGGAATCGAATCATTTTCGACCTTTACGAAATTTTAGATCAATTCATTTGGGTCGAAGTGCGATAAGTGATCGTCGAAGGCCGTTCGTATCGGAAACTGAAACATTGTGTACGTAGCTTGCGATATCCTACGGGTTTTGTTACTTTCATTATTACTATCGTTGTTTCCGTGTTCCCACGACGCGCGATGGTAATCAGTAATTATTAATTGCCAAATTTCTCGGCGAGAATAGAATGAAGAAAAAGAAATACAGCCAACAATAAAATGGGCAACGATATAACCAGCTGTCAAACAATGGAAATGTGGCTTTCTTTTTTGATCGTTGAACGACCGGAGGATTCAGGTCACTCGGCGAGGATCTCACGGAGAAAGTGAAAGCATCTAAATGATAATCTTGTGAGGCTGTAAAGTAGCTGCTGCCGCTGCCGTTGCTATTCTTCTCGCTGCACTAAAGCCTCGACGAAATCAAGAGACGAATTATACTTTCTTGAGGATCAAACGATACATATTTTACGCGATATACTTTCGAATGATTTGCCATTATCGTTATCATTGTTCTGATTATTTCGGATCTTAAAATCTGCTCGGATTATAAATCTCTCCGGGCTAAATATAACACTTTCTCATCTGATGAACTCGCAACGATTTTATATACCCGCTTCTTCGCTCTGTGATCGTTGACTTCCGGTAAAGCGTTGAGATCATAACCGTAGAGACTTTCCATCTCTGACATTACCGCGTCTGTCCATTTATTTGCATCTTATTTAATTAGGCTAAGAATTTAGCACCTTTATCATTCGCTAATTTGACACAGTTTTTTTCTTTCGATTTTTTTTTCCTTAAATCAGTTTCGTTTTGATTTGAATAGTAATTACCCAAACTTAAACTTTCACCGATTAATCATACCAGGAATTTAACAATGAACAGGATCTGTTCTATTCTCGTTAATTTCTTGGGCGAAAATTTCAGGTGAAATAACATCTGAAATGACTCGAATAAAAATCAAATAAAATTGGATTCGAAAGGAAGAGGTGTAAAAATTCGTCCTGCACTCCAACTCGAAGATTTCTATTATCTCGGAGATGATCTGAAAGAGAGAGCGACTTCGTCGTTGCCGCGTGGGTGTTTTGTCGGCCTATTTACCTACATAACGTATACGAACTATTGCTATTGTTAAAAATGAATTGACCCAAGGGATACGGAGGTGAAACGAATGCGACCGAGTCGTATCGCGCCCTCGATACGTATAAAGGCTCGTCAAAAACGCGGGGAGTTAGAAATTACACAAAACTGCTCTTTCTCTCTCTTTCTTTCTCTCCCTATATACGTATATACTCTTTTACTTGACTCTAGGTGAACTTGAACGCCTGTGAATAATAATATATGTACATAATAAATCGGTAAATCATTAGTTACCGATAAATCATACGATTCGCAGCTAGGTATGGTAACTAGCTCTCTCTCATGATTTTCCCAAGCCTGGAATAAGTTCGGCATTATAGGTATGCCTATACACCGAGAGATGTACCGTATCGATAATCCTTTTTCTTGCCTATTTATTAGACAGTGTTGAACAAAAAAGGAAGATCAAAAATGAAAAATAGAAAATTGAATTTCGTGCGTTCTACTTTTTTTTTTTTTTCGTTCATTCAGCTCGTGGATATCGTATATCTACCTATGTGTAACTCAGTCCAGGATGGTCTTTTACATACCATACTACGCGTGAACCCCAATGTTTGAGTTTTGAGGCCATGGCCTACTTATTCGCCCTCCTAGAAGCCCGCCGTTTACGACCATGACACAGTTTAGGGCTACGACGCGACGGACACGCGTCCCTTACTCCACCCATCTCTCTTCTGCACTACCATGTATATTTATTCTTCATTGTTTCTCGACGGCTAATAATACGACTTGTCCAACTTGAGAACGACCGCGATCGCACGTAGAATTTTGAAAAAATATTGAATATTATAAATATTACGGGGTCTCTTCATCAACAAATTATTTCTCAGTTATAATTTATGGTTTTCAGGATTGAATAACGCCGGATTACCTACACCTACCCGCCCCATCCCGATTCTTCGACGAGCGTGTCCATCGCGTGCCGATTTTATGCATTTACGATTATTGGCGGGTAAGTTGGGCAGATATTTATACAACCGTACGACTAGGAATTCGATTTTTCAAACATTTTACTGACCTACGTTTTATTGTCCGATGTTTCTACCTCTGCTCTGGTCAATTTAGCTTCTCGTCAAAATCACAGCCACGCGACGATCCGCTAGGATTTAACTCACGCGTACGAAAAAGTGCGACAAAAAGATTTAAAAAAAAAAAATCAACTCTCTTCCTTATCCGCGATTATAGAAAATTCAGAGAAACTGCGAGATACTTTGTAAATAGACATCGGTGGAAAAATTAGACGTCAAATTACCGGAGGGAAAGTCTTAAGTGATACAAAAAGTGTCTTTAACCTTTAGGCAGAGGTACTAATCATCCACGGAAGTAGGATGATAGATTATACCGTGTTGGAACCGTGCGCGGTTATCGATTTATAAATATGTGTAAAAATGATGCACGCTGATATCATCGTATGAATATATTTGGAAAGAGTATATAATTTCGTAAAGAAAAGTATTCCTGGTATAGGGGAAACGGAAAGTGGTCAAGGCGATGACCCTTTCATTTTATCGTGAGAATTTGACGGTAGATTTGACGTGACGGGGTCGTCGGGTCGTTCAGATTTACCCGAAGAGACAGAGAGAGTTTGGTGTTACAGAGATCGACCCAGAAACCCAGTTGGTCCAATGGCCGTTATGGACGATGAGGACTGTGTTCTACAGTGAAAGTCACGCGAACGAGAGAAAGCGAAAGCCGTCCTCGAATAGTTGACACGGGAGAGTCGACCGAGTCCCTCGGGCAACCAGATCGGTACATTAAAGATATGTGTCATAATACACAGGCATACGAAGATTGATATTAACGTCGAAACAGTCCGGGACTCGGCGATCTTTTCGACAATTTTTTTTTTCTTTCTAATTTGCGAGGTCATCGCCCGCTAATTTCGCCCGAAAATTTCTACCAATTTTTTTGCAGCAGTAGCAGCAGATCATTTGAATATGGATTGTACATGTAGTTACGCGAGTCTGGAGAGAAAAGAAATACGGTTTTTACTTTGATTCGAATTGCGAATGGGACGGCAAACACGACCCGGTGCCCTCCTGACCCAAATTTTGTCGGCTGTTTGAACGAAAGTGAAAATTTATAGGTCGTTAAGAGTCGTACGGTTTTCAGGGATTGCTGTGCCTTTTCGGAATTCCGTTCGAACGTCGAGGCGAATAATTTAAATTTTCGGAAGGTATTTTTGAGGGGGAAAATTGTTACGTAGAATTGGGCAAAGAAATTCTTTACGTTTTCAATCTATTCTGCGGTTTTCGAAATAATGGGAATTAGAACGGTTGGAAAATCGTTCTTTCAGATCGCTTGTTTCCGCGATGGAAAAAGGCAATGACGCGGCCTTTACTCTCGGTTTCGAAAATCTTTGGTAAAATAATCGCTCCGGACGATAAGGGAAAGTTAGAAACGCTAGTAAATGTATAAAACTTGAACAGCTGGAAGTAAGGCACTGTCCTCTCTGCGGAGCCGAAGAAACCGACTTCCTGGGGAGCATGTAATCGTCCGGCGATCTTTCTGGGTTGGACAAAACCGCACCAGCCTTGAAATGGCCATAACGTGGCTCTCGGGGAAAAAGTAAAACGAAATCTATAGACGTGCGGTGAAAACTTTGGTCTCGCTTCTTAAACCCTGGGAGGATTTCATTTCGAATAATTTTGTCGCCCTTGGGTTTTGACGTCGTTAGTCATGCGTTTAAGCTTTTCTAAATATCTCGTAAATCTTTGACGGTGAACTTTCACTCCGGGCTTAGGTGTATATGGACTGCGGATTCCTATAGAATCCTGAAACCTCTCACGGACGTTGAAACAATCATTTGAAATCTCGGCTCGGACGCGAAACACCGATTTACAAGGTAATTTCCGGGTCTCAAAAAAGAAAGAAAAAGAAAAATGGAATGGAACAGAATATCGCAACGATCGTTACATATTTGTTCCGAGATAGAAAGGAAAGGGAAGAAAAAATGATCAAATCACTATTTTCATATCTAGGTGTGCGGTTTTTTTTTTGCTTTTTTCTTTTCAAATTACTCCAGAATATATTGGGAAAAGAATTAAACTGGACGACCCTGACGATTTTAATGCGAAAACACTGATTCGGTATAATTATTTGCACAACGTACCACCGGGTGAAACTCGGATCGAATACGTCTCGATCGGCGTTTTCTTTTGATGCACGTTTCAAATTTTGATCATGAAAATTATTCGTTCGGAATTTCCAAAGTTCGATCCAAACACGAAAACTGTACGATTATCGTGATCAAAGACACGTAGATTTTCCAAGAAAACAAGCTAACTTCCTACTGGCAATTCATAGTCTATTTCGAAACGCGGATATTTGGCAAACACATTGCCCTACCCCGCTAATCCCCACGGTCTTATTCCTTAGAAGAAAATTCTAAGCAAACGTTGATATGCTTCCGGGTATCACCTCGAAACAATTAACATCTAAATTAGATTACCACTTACAGCTGAAAGAAGAATTGGCGAACCTCAAGTACGCAGGAAAATTCTAATATCAGTCAAATTTCTGCACATATATCATAATCAAGGCATGAGTCCTTTCATTCGAAAAAAAAAAGAGAAAAAAATCGTTGACCTGCAGCACTTCCTATTAATAATAGCTAGTTAAACGAGAAACAGTCCTTGAGTATACTTGAGCAGACACCTTCCTCAACGTCGCGGTCGCGGTCGCGGTTGCCTCGTCTCCAGGAAGTGAAGTAAGCTATAAACGAATGTGAATTATTCGTATCGTATAAGAAGCGTTTGTAACTATGAACCGAGAGTGAGGTGAGGTGGTCCTTGCTCCTCAACCTCAAGTCAAAGTAAATTTTACACACTTAAACGTATAATGGGTGAGCAGCGGCATTCACATTATGTACATTATGTATATGGCAGTAGTGGTACATTGTCGGATCCTGTAGACCCAAGGACATCCCGTTGAGATTCTGGATTGGTATTAGTAGGTTCAAATGTCCTGAGGCCTAACGGTACTCCGTCATTTTCAAATATAACCCATTGTGCAAGATGCTGACGTCTGACCTTCCACCGATCCTCGACATCGGGTGACTGTGGTTCTTGACAAGCTAATAAACAATGTTTCGTCAAGTGGGAAGTTAGGACTATAATTATGCGACGAGTTTTGGCAATGAAATTCACCTAAATACACACATGATCGTATGTAATATATTTCAATTGCGCAGGTAAGGGGAGAGCGGAGTCGGCGAATGATAATCATCCTGTTTGTTCGCATCTAAAGCTAGTGACGTTTTACACCTGGAACGTAAATGCATATATGTATACCTATATAAATCGACGAAAGAGTTGGCGAAGGCTTATATGTTTAATTAAAAATAATACCGCGGCTAACTTGGAAATGATATATCGCCCATCACCTGCCGGCTATATGAGTGATATAAGCGATTATTTGAAGATTCAAACTCACCTAGAGCTGAATCGCGATTATTTTAATAAATGGAAACGGTCTGCGGACCAACAGCCACGCGAAATCGTTTCATGGCTCTATAGACCTTAGACGTCAAGACTAACGAGGCCTGGATCATTTCCAAAAAATTCATGCAAATGGATCGAATGAACTGCAGGCGAGTAATTGCAACTAATTGGTCAGAAATTACGCTGTTTATACCCTGAATATGATATACCTACTTCAATCAGTTGATTTATAGCAAAACGCGGCTAGTATGACCCAAAATTTCGTTTTTTTTTCTTTTTTTTTTTTTGCGTGTATTACGTAATAATAAATCGTTCAGGATTCCGTCTTCCGGGTTTAGGTCATAGTCGATGATGGTCCGTAACTAGAAGGTACAACATTGGTTCTATTCGCGTTGATTTACGGAGGGTAGAACCGTTACGGGTGTAGCTATTCAGAGGTAAGAATCGGGCTTTACTGCACTCAAAAATTTCGCGTCATATTACGGAGGGGTAAATTTGTTAGCAAGGTCGCGGATAGTCAGGGTATAGAGTAGATTGATTTACAAACGTAAGAATGTTTGCGAAACAACTATAATAACTATATTTAGGAAACAAATTCAAATTGATTTATGGGTTGTAAATGGTAGCTTTAACTGTCTGTAATGTCTATACGGGTATACGTATACCTATGTATGTATGCGCAACCTTCAAAGTTCAAAGAAACATTCTCGACATTTTAAACAAGATCATTACATTACAGGAGGTAATTCTACACGCGTGGGAACGTCAATGACCCTGATTGACTAATTCCTAAGAAATATATAAGAGCTGAGCTAAATATACGTTTAATGGATCGATGAACACGTACGAAAGTTTTATTAGAAATTTTTGGAAAAAAACAACAAAAAAATAAAATGAGAACGTTCTCTGCTCATTTATATGCGCTAAGATCCTTTCATAAATCTCATTTATAACAACATGTTTACATGGTTTATAAAATATTTATCAATTATTTCCAATTATACATTTCTTTTTTCCTTGAAATTCGATTAGATTTTAAAATCCAACCGTGATTTTCCGCTCGTTTAATCAGTCAATGAATTTTTCTTTACATGTGGTTGCAATGCGTCGCTAAAGCCAATGTAGGTATGTACACACATACATCCGTACCCACATTTGTTTCGTTTCATATGTCCTTCGTTTGTCACGCACAATATTTCCCCTACGTCACAAATCGCCTTTGTAGGTACAACATACGTACACACACATATGCATAAATCTGTATATATATATATATATAAATATATATATATGTGAGAATCGCTCAGTTTACTCAAGTACAAATTGCTGCTGCTAACATAACAGCGCGATAATTAATTCAAGGACTTTTTATCGGCCATTATATATCGTTGTAAGTAATGCACGCACTCTCTCTATCTTTTTTCTTTCTCTTCCTGCCTCTAATAGCGAATTAATCTTGAGCCTAGCTGACATTGAATTCTGAAAACTGGTTCATTTATAACTTAAAATGAAGTCCTATAGGCAATTAACTGTCGAAAATGGTAAATGGGAAAAAAAAAGAAATTCATTAGGTGCAAATTGTAAATTTTTAAGTCCATTCAGTCGATTGACGATCATTATGGTTGCAATATACGCGATTGGAGGCATATACGTACTACATACACTACATCCGCGTTATGTAACATAAATTTAGACCTTGAAGTAGATCTACGAAGTTGCAGTTTAAGTTCACAGAGCCCGGGGTTAGCGATGTGACGTCAACGGATGGCGAGATGAAGTTCAAGGTCGTCGCTTCGATGTGTGGCGCGTCGCCCACGCTCTCAGCGGAAAATAGAACCGAGGGAATCGGTTTTCTCAACAACACGAAGTCCGCGGAGAGCGCCTCAGAGAGATTATTTGTCACACACATAGATATAGTATGCAAGACGCAAACATATCTGTACGTGTGTATTCATGTGACGAATCTTAAGACAGGCGTGGGGTAAGAGTGCGTGCGTCCGTGTGTGTGTGTGTGAAAGTAAGAGAGAGAGAGAGAGAAAGAGAAAGAGAGAGAGAGAAAGTAAAGTTATGATCGAACAAATGCGCACGACTTATATGTAATTTGTTATAAATATATGGATTTTATTCACTGAGCGTGATTCGCGAATTTTAAAAATACGATGATTGAGTTTAGAGAGACGAGGGTGATGAATGATTCATTGATTACGTGTCTAAATCTTTGGATAGATTCTTATTATACAACTTCGAGGAACGAATCAGCGTTGAATAGTATTCCAGGTAATAATACATGGCATATGGCTTGTTCGAACCCACCCATTCCTCGAATCGAGGAAAATACGGTGCTTTTAATTTACCTAAAAAACTCTGATCGCGATTCGCTGAACCATTGAATACCTCGTCGGTTTTAAAGCAGAAGAAAAATTAGAAAAGTGATTTGAGGATCACTGGGTGAGAGCTTTGAACACGATAAATTCAGAAAACTGGAACAGCACTCTAAAGTTTGTTATGTCATTAGCCCTGGTAAGAAGGTGTCTTAAGTAGACGAATAAATACACCCACAAGCCCACCCACACGTATATAGATATATATATACGAAAATATATATCGTTAGTATATATTTGGCGTTTCCGAGGAGGTAAAATGGCATTTAGGCTGCCTCGTCCGGGCGTAGCCCGGACACGACCTGGTCGTGGTGGCCTTGAACTTGTCCGCACCCCAAAGGCCTGGTTAGCCCCCTGATACCCTGGGAACTTTTAACGAGAATTTCTTCGGTCAGAAGTTCCAGGTGTACGTGGAAATGGAATTATTCGACGAACATTACTCGTTCCAAAGGATCAATTCATTAGGATAAACCACGGTGATGGTAATTAGTTGGAAAATAATTCCCGTTCTAAATATAGAGATGTGTGTGCGTGGAATTCTAATTAGGATTAATAATTCATCAAAGTATTTAACCACCCTGTGAAACAGGCTCGGTAACCTCTGGCAATTTATACCCTCATCGTTTACCTCCGCGCTTTATTTCATGAGAAAACGACGCGCCCGTGACCGAGAATGACCTTGGCAATGGCTGAACCGTCGCGACGCAAGCGTCGAAGCGCGCGCAGATCGTTCGATGAAACTGCTTTCGTATACGTGTGTATGGGTGGGTATAAATCGTAGCTAGGTCAACCCTGACCTTAAACTCCCCTGATATACCCCCGGCTTTAACAGCCCCTTTCCATCAGCCCCGTCAACCAGGGTAAAGTAGGTTCCCTCGGAGCTGTACAATGTCGGGGAACCAGGAGCGTTGCGCAATTCGATTATAAACCCGGCCTTGCCTTGCCTTGCCTTGCCTTGCGCCTTGTCTGCTCGCTGGTTCTCTGGCTTGTACCCATGACCGAGGTGTGGGTGGCCCCGGTCTTTCCTTATCGTTACCAATTTAACCCCATAAATAAACCTTTCAGTCGTAACTATATACGGTATACTCGCGTTCTGGGCGCTTTACACTCCTCCAGCTCTGGGAAAGTGGATAATCTCGTTCGAGGATCGTCCCGCGGTAACCGTAACCGGGAGAAGCTTTTTCCTACTGATTACCAGCGACAGTAGAAGAATATTAAATTTGACAATGACAAGGCGGCGGTATAAGAGAAAACATCGTTTTTCTCGGGGATGAAATACGCGAAAGAGAAGATTTTTCATTTTTTTAAACTACCTCCTTTCGCATATTTTTCACGGGCAGTAATCGCGGGTCAGGATTATCTCTATCGTTGAAACTCTGAGAGACTTGATCCGACGTTGTACTTCCACCGTATGCACAGACCATATGTAAACTTGTATAAGTTGTTGTTGAGATACACTGGGACGTATTATCGATGTAAAACAATTATTTCTTCTTCCCTCATCCCGCGTATCTGTACCCACCCTCGCCGTTCGTTAGTCGATATTATAGAATATGTCGCCGCGACGTCCAACGGACTTTAAACATCCTATAGTACGACCGATGCGACCGCCGCGACCGCCGCGACCTTGGCCTTGACATCGACCGCAGCGTCCCGACGCTACGCAGTTGCATCATCACACTTGCTTGATGCGCTGGCACCGAGTGACAGGTGGGTGGAGTCGCGAGTGGGGCGATACAACAGAGTCGTAGATATCGGAAAAGGTGACAAAAAAATAAATAAAAACTAAAAAATGCGGTAACACTGAAAAGAAGTTTTTATTACATACTGCAAGAGATAAGAATAGATAAGAGCGATTATCTACCAGCTTTCGCTCCACTTCCGGTTTCCATAAATGGGCTTTTATAATTGCGAAAATGGATGAGAAAGTACTTTCGACCGATTACAGACTGCAGTTGAATATTGTTTTTTGTTTTCTCAAATCTCATACTTTAACTGCGTCTGTTTGTCGTTTTTTGACGATTTTTTTTTCTCAGTTACCTTCAAATATATTTTTAAATATATTTTCGGGTCTGGAGGTCTCAATGCTGATTAGTTAAAATTTTTGATGTTTTTGCAGCTTTTATTACGAGCCATGTTCTGACGTATAGACCTTGTTGCGTAAATGATATTAGCGAAATACGTAAGTCGCTTGCCGAATTCTGTACGTCCTAACAAATGGTGCGAAAATGAGCCAACTTGTAGACTATTCTATCTCTGAATAATTAGCAACATTGTGCTGCACTCAAATTGAATGAAAATTTCTCATGCGCCTTGTTTAGGGCTTATAGATTAATGCGACGTAACACGAGTTGCCTGTAATCAGGCGCACGCGATGCACAATGTCTGTGTATGATTGAGTATTCGATTCTTTTGAAATTTAACCGCAAGGCCATCTTCTGCAACTCCCACTCTCTACAGTTCGACGATAGTTTAACGCAAACCTTCGAAATGACATAAGCGACTGAACTATCCTCAAGGACGAACCAACGAGGCGAATCGACCGTTTGTTTGCGATGACAAACAGTTTGATGATGCAAATTAGACGCGAGATCACTGACGTCAGTGTTTTATTGTCTTATATATTCGCGATTTCCTATGTCATATCGGTTTTCATTTTTTTTGTTTCTTTTTCCTAACGAAGATGAATTAGGAATTTAATCCACTGATTGACGAATCGCTAAACGCCTGAATTCTTACGTATTTATTGCCTATTAGCTAATCGTTCACGTTATCTACTTTGACAAATATAAGCCGAGTAGATAGAGTCGTAATTTATGAACTCGCTATATACGTAGAAAAAATGCGGAAAAAATAAAATTGAAAGCCACGATGATGTATCGTTTCAAAATCAATTCAAAAGTAGGGATTCTTTCGTACGTAAGACTCGGTGTGTGTATAGGTATAGACACACGTATGTATGAACTAGGCATTCAAAGTCTGATGGCCTTGCTAATGCTGTGTCGCTAAGCTATTTCCTAGCATGATGCACTTGACCTTCGCGGCATATGTATATACACGTATGTACACATCTACTATACTAACTAGATACCACTGATGTAAGTCGACTAGTGTGTACGGGCGCGTTCAAGAATCAAATATGTAGATATGTCTGTACGATATCTTCCTATGTATACGTGGAAGTCAGGTGCTACTAGACGATTAGCATAACGTGGCGACGACAAATTCTCATCGTAAACGAATATTCACGAATTAGTTACCCCGTGTGAATTAACTATAGGACTATCGCAACGCGCTTAAAGGGTCAAGTTCACTATCGTAGTCATTTTTTAATCGGAATTTTCCATTTATCGCTCGTTTCGATTGTATAATTTGATTTTTAATTATACAATATATTATGGTATTATATCGTTACTCGTCTTACGTATCTACAATTTATACCAACTATCGCGGAAATCATAGACGCAACTATTTTTGCGACGTATTTTTTTTTTTTTTTTTCTCCCCTTCGTTTCCTCCTCTTCTTTCTTTTTCTTTTCTTTTCTTTTCTTTTCTTTTGTCAGCATTAGCACACGGAGTAGAGCACACATAATAAGGATATTACGTACGCGGCTGCTGCAGGGTTGCTTGAAATAAAACAAGGTCAAGTTTAGCGAAGGTCACGAGCCGAGCGGAGTATCGGCCGCGCGATGTATGTAATAACAATTTATTAATACACTTATACTATAGTATACTATATTCAATCTTGTATACATACGATCAAAGCCAATTAACTTATAGGTATCCCGGGAGTATTCGTGGAAGCGCAACATAGGGAAGCGAAAACGCCTGCATACAGGCAACTTAAACATCAAGCGATTAGGTTTCGTTTCCTACACAGCCGGTTTTTGTTACACTATATCGACGTTCCGATACAAATCTACCTATAACTAGATAGTCTCGTTTACGCCGAAAAATTATATTTCCGACTATTTTCATGCTCATTATAATCGTGAATTATTATTCCCATCTTTATTACTATTATTATTATTATTATTCTAATTATTCTATTTGTTCAAGCAAATATATATATATTCTCAGATAAACAATATACTTATACATATTTATGTAAACATTTGCAGACAAATATTATTCGTTATCAATTCAAGTTAAACAGAGAATATTGAAAGAAACTATTTTATTATTCTTCGGAGCGTTTACGATATTCGAACATAATAATCTATTGTCTACCTAAAAACGAAATACAATTCGATAATAATGATTATTATTATTTCTAGTCTTCATAATTACGCGTAAAAACTTGTTTCACTACGTTTATTGTTTTCATTATAGTATTATACCTATACACCTTCGCAATATAACTTATATTATCTCTATACATGTATACATACTTATCGATTGAACAAACAAAATTACGCGGTAAAAATTTGTGTGTATATCTATATGGACTTTGACCTTCAACTATACCCGCGTCTATGCGGACAAGATCAAAGTTCAAGGCCACCCGCTCAGGGTTTAAAAAAAAATACATACTTTATTTTCGTACCAGCTTGTCTGGCTTATTACATCTATATACTAACGCAAACTTAGTAGATAATAGATATAGTATGTAGTTACATACGTCTTATTCGTGGCTACTTTAAAAATTTGACAAATTTCTTGGCAATGTCATGTTAACGTAGAACGAAGTTTGAATTTCATTTTTTTTTCTTTTTTCTTTCTTTTCGAATACTTAATTTAACTTCGCGCTTCTCGAAAAACCAACCAAATCATGGGTATTCCCGACTCGTATATTACTATGTATATCATGGAATAATTAACCCGACGATTTCTTCAACTTCTGGTATCTACACGTTGAGGTAGTCGATGATCGTCATTGCGTCATTAAATTACCATTATATCGTATAGGCAATTATATCGGTATGGCTACAATACGTACGCAGCGGTTGATTCTCGGCAAATATTTTCGACTCTGAAAGTACGCGGAAAAATCCCGTATATCACTATCTAAAGTATTTGTTCGAACCCATTCTATAGATGTTTATGTTATTTTCTCTAAATAAAGAGCATTTGTTTTCTTCGAAAAAATTAACAGTCCCTCGATAGAGAAAAGGAATAAAAAGAGAAGAGTGATCATAATGAAAACGATAGTATTTCATTTTTAAATAAATTTTTCATCATACGAAATTCTCCGAAAAACTATAGTCTAAAATATTCTAATGCTTCAACTGAAAACTTGGCAGAAATATACGGATAAGAAATAGTCGTTATTATTCTCGGTGCCAAAACGTAGAATAGAAATGACCTCTGTAATTTAATAAGCACGAGTTCAAGGAGACTACATGCCTTCGGTTAATGAAAATATTTCGAAAAATTTCATCATTTTCTAAATAAGTAACAAATAATTAGAAAAAAATCTCCTCATTATACTAAAGGATTGGATGTAAGCAATAAATAACAAGTACTCGCGGTGGCTCGTGGACTAGAGCCCAGGCTACCGTTCAGTAAGTCGTGGGTTCAATCTCCCCTGGCACCTCTGACATTTTTCTGTAGTAAAATTATCGTGTGTCTCATCCCGCGACTCTGGGGGCTCGGATTCCATCCGAATTCGTAACCAGCGACCCAAAAAATCCCTGTATACCAATTTTCGCATGAATATGTTTTTATTTTCAGTGTAACGTGATTCAAAAAGAAAAGACACAATTATTCATCATGCGTGGCCCACATCTGGCTTGATTAGTAGAGCCTTTATTACAAAATTATACAACGATAACAGCTCGCTTCTTTTTATCAATAAAATATATGTATAGACCTAAATCGGATTATTTCGCCTTCTTTCCTTTAGCCGCCTTGGGTTTACCCCTCGGTGGTTTACCGCCGCCTTTACTTTTCTTTCCGCGACCCTTAGTCTTGGATTTCGCCTTAGCAGCCCTTAAATCTTTCTTCAATCTCGGATCGACGACTTTGTATTGTCCTTTTACTCCTGCTGGTCTTATGGCTCGTTTTTGCATCGAATGTTTCTTCGCGACAACGTAAGTCACTTCCTTTTTCGGTTCTTTGTGCGCTTTTCTATACAATCTGTTAAGAATATAAAAATAAAACGGTAATTATTACAATTTCATTCTGAGTTTTCCTTATTTTACTCAAAAATAAAATACAAGATGAGTTTCGCGGACCAGTTCGATAAAACAGAAGATTTTCATTCATCATACTTACGCCCTGACTTGTTTAGATTTTTCCCGATCGCTGAGATCAATATTGTCCATTAATGACTCGACCTTCTTCTTAGCTTTCTCCAGTCTCCGTACAGCCCTCTTCTTCTTCCTGGCTCTAGCCTCAAGGACCTTTTTGATGGGCCTGACGTTAAGATCTTCTACTTTCTTCTTGTACTCATCGACAAGTTCTTTAGGAACAGGTGCCTCCTTTTTCATGTGTTTTTCCTCGTCCTGAACGAACCATTCGGGAAGTTTAGCGTCATTAAACGCGTATCGGTTCCACGCCGCGTCCACCAAGTCTCTACGGGCCTTTTTACTTCGTACTAGTAGTGATCCCAGGGCCAAATCTTCGTCGAATAATTTTCTCTTGCTTTTCTTCTTCATAGCTGTAAACAGAATCGAGTATTTAATGTTTGTAAGTGTTCAAATAAATCTTCAAGGTTTGATTTTGGCCAGTTTCTCCCATAAACTTACGATCGTCTTTTTTAACGATTTCAAAACCGTCTTTGCCGTTAACTTTCTTAGGTTTTTTCTCCTTAGCGATAACTTCCTCCATATCGTAATCAGAGTTTTCTGAATCGCTGCTGTCCTCATCATCGTCACTGTCTTTGCCTCCCTTTTTTCCTTTCTTAGTAGCCGTTTTAGATTCTCCAATTATACTGCCTCCTTTTTTCTTCAATTCCTCTGCCATTTTATCAAGCTCGAAGTCCTCGTCGTCTTCATTTTCCAAATTCTTGAATATATCTTTCTCAAACCAGAGTTGTGCTTTCTGAGCTCTCTTTGTTTGATTATCCCTACCATCAAGGTCTCTGACCAATGGATTAGCATCCGGTTCTCCTTTCTCATTCCGCTGTTTCTTATTCTTCTTCACTCCCTTGACTGGAGCAGTGCTGTCTTCTTCAGAGTCACTGAAACCTGCAATAATAATCAAAAAGAAAAATATTAGTAAGTCTGAATCAAAAATATCGTAGAATCAAGAATTTCGATTAAGAAAAGCATCTACCCAGCCCGGATTTGTCGCTATCTGAATCCTCCACGTCCGAATCCTCTGGCTCGCTATCTTCAGACTTATAGTATAACCCAGAGCTATCCAAATGGCTTGATTCTTTATCATACTTTACTTTCTTTGGCAGAAAAGTATCGTCGTCAGATTCTGGCTCACTTTCAGCGACTAAATCCGGGGTTTGATCAACGACGGTGTTCAAATGTTGGTGAGTTTTTATTTGCTTCAAATCGAACATATCGTCTCCTTCCAACTTGGGTCCTTCGTCTCCTTTGTGAACCATTTTCAAATTCAGTCGCTCGTTTAGCTTCTGTCTCTCTTTGTTTGCCTTTTTTCTCTTCCTTTTAGCATCCCTCATTTCCTCTGCCTTAAGTCCTGCAATTTCCTCTTCAATCTCAGCGTCTTCTTTGTCCTCTTGGTCCTCCAAGGTAACAGGAGCTGCCTCAATCGTGTCATCTTTTTCTTCGGCAGTTTCCTCCTCTTCTGGCTTACAGAATTCCTCCTTTAACAATTTCCACCATGCCAGTAGAGCCCGCAATTCTTTTCGCCCCAATACTTTGATATCCTTGCAGCACTCTTCAATCTCTTTAGTAGTTTTAGCATGCGACGCTATCCTCTCATCGTCAATAACTATTTCAGAAGCATTCTGGAGTGCTTCTATGCCGCTTTCATTCCGGATAAAATCCATCACAGACAATTTGTGGTGCAGAGTGTAATCATTCTCTGGATACCCTTCTGCCTTAGCTTTCTTCTGTTTGTCAGGGTGAAATACGTTCAATTTATTCTTAGATTCAATGTCCAGTTCGGAAAACACGTACTTAGCATCCAAAAACTTTGGATCCAGCTTATCGGGTGCTACGTAATACTGACAAACGACGAATATCTCTGCGGATTCGTTACGGGAAGCTTGGGGCTTCGTCGCATGTACCTAAATCAATGAAACAATAAGTTTTAAGTAAAAATAGTACACAAAAACGTTGCAATGGATTGTTTAGGCCGTTTATACCTTCTTGAAAAGCTGTTTCAACACCCAGACCAGAGGATGATAGTCTTTAGACCTGAATACTTTGGTAACAAACCATCCCCCAGGTCTTAAAAATTGTGTGGCAAGTTTGAGAGCTGATAAAGTGAGACAAGCTTGCTGGTAGGCATCGTGGAGCCAGTTCTTTCCTACGTTTGGAGCTCCGTCGTTAAGAACGACGTCAGCTTTCCAGGTTTTTAATTCACGGGCTATAGCAACACGGCATTTATCTGATGTTATGTCTTCTGTGATCCCGATGCAACCTGGGATCTGTTTTATCGGGAACAAATCTATCCCAATGACTATCGACGATACTGGCATGTTTTGGCGTGCTACTTGCATCCAGCCTCCAGGCGCTGCGCACAGGTCGATACATACTCGGGATTTTTGAAGGAATTCAAATTTACGATTTAACTGGATTAACTTGAACGCAGCACGCGATCTGTAACCTAGATGAGATCGTATATCAATTAATATCAACGAAAGTAAGGGTTTCAATCAATAAGAAAACATTTTTCAAAAGTCTGTTCGCCCAAGCGCGGTAATGTAAATAATTACATACAGAAGATAACTAACCTGTTTCTTTTGCTAGTTGGTAGTATTTATCCTTCCTCTGCTTTCCAATCTTCGATTTCTTACCCATAGTGACGGCTGGATTATTTCTTACAACTTATCGCCGAAACACGCGACTTCGGTGAGTCAATGCGTTATGTCCCTCGCGTGGTACGGGACTTTAAATCGTGCGAGTTGTAGGTTAGGTTGAAATTAAAATCTAGGTTATGTCTCATCTGCGCGTGGATTGTGAACGGGAGTGGGGATAAGGGCCATATTTTTATTGCCTCATATGAAAAAATAAATGAGTACGAAATTATGTACCAATTATATTTATTATCAACAGGCTATTATATCATTCAGGAAAAATCTCAGCCGTTGTAGATTGTAAAATAAGAAATTAATCATATTCTCGAAATTTAAAATGGCCCGCTTCGTTGGCTACCATGTTGGCGTATGATGGTGAAAGTGTCGCCATTTGGCGCTGCGAGGTGTCGTTGCAGAAGCTTAAAGGCTGGGTTAACGTCGTGTTTAGTCGTCGTCTCTTTTGCCCTCGTTTAAGCTGTATCAGTTTATCCTTATCGCGAATAGAGGTGACTGCTTTGGTAACGCAATTCTAACTTTAGCCAATCAAAAGATATACGGGAGAAATTAACGTAGAGTAATATCATCGTCGAGTACTGACTACTGACGTGTCCTCTGGAAAAGAACCTTCCACAAAGTTTCAAGATTATTCTGGATCTGAATAAAACTATAAAATCATCAGCACCTTGTTAAATAGAGAAGTTTACATCGTGCGACCGAAAATACGGCACCATGGCTCCAACCTTGCAGTCTTTTATGAATTCATTTAACAACAAATTGTGAGTAGCAAAAAACAGTTATCATCATTTCGACCTCGATTATAATTCCGCCTTGTCTGAAAGAAAAAGAAAAAAGAGGAATTACTTTGTTTACGCCGATATTAATCATTTTTCTTCAGATTATTCGAGATTATTATAGAATCCCCTGATCTAAATTCCCATAATTTAATCACCGTTTAAACCCGTGATATTGGGTGACATAATAATCGCTTTAACTTATGTACAGCTTGATCAGTTAATTATTTCCGATAACAATGATACAGCCATTACTTTATTAATGTATCTACATACTCAGTCTCAAAGTTTTATCAGGTGCGATATTAAACGATGAAAAAATTATACGTAGTATAGTATAGTATGCATATTGTTTACAGAGCGATTCGTTTTACGACCTTAATCTCTTTTTACCTTTTTCAATTTTTATTTTCGTTTATATTCGATACGAAAGCGAATAGTTTTCACAAACTATTATTAAAACAATTTTCACATAACTTAAGTCTAAAAAACTAAAGTTTTATATTTTTATTAAATTTTTTCGTTTCAATAAATTCTCCTCCCCCTCCGCCTTCTTCTCCTCACGTAAACAATAAATTATCGCCAGTCATCGCACACGCAATATAATTCAATTAGCTAATTCAATATGAAACTTAATTCCATGCCATCTTTTTTTTTTCTCATTTCTTCTCTTTCATTTTACAGGGAAGCACCAGTCAGACAACATTTAAAAAATGTATACGGGTGTCTATCCTTGTCAACGGTGTCAGCGGCGACTGGTGCCTACGTACATATGTACACTGATTTTCTCGAGGCAGGAATATTGACTACCATTGGAGCCCTAGGTCTTCTTTTCGCGCTTATATCAACGCCTGATAATGACAAGAATCAAAAACTACGTCTCGGCTATCTTCTGGGATTCGCATTCCTCTCAGGACTCGGAATGGGCCCCCTTTTGGAGGCCGTTATCTCCGTTGATCCGAGCATTGTTGTTACTGCATTAGTCGGTGAGTTGATATCAGAAATTATCTTGAAAATACAATTTTTAATAACAAATTGATTGATCTTTATCATATGTATTTTTATTCTTATTTTGTTAATTAAGGTACGACGTTGATGTTCGTCTCGTTCAGCATCTCCGCAATACTGGCTGAACGTGGTCGTTGGTTATACTTTGGAGGCACTCTGATGACCATGCTGAATGCTATTTTGATAATATCGCTCGCTAATCTATTCCTCCGCTCTCCAATTGTCCACCAAATTCATCTTTACTTGGGTCTGCTTGTTATGTCTGGTTTCGTTCTTTACGACACACAACTAATCATTGAAAAACGTCGTTTGGGAAGCAAGGACTTCATTGCCCACTCTCTGGATCTTTTCATCGATTTCATCGGAGTCTTTCGTCGACTTCTCATTATTCTTACTCAGAAGGTATGTAAACGAAAGGTAAAACGGGGCGCGAATGTATTTATTATTCATACTCCAAATCAATAACCACAATGTTTGTCGACTCGCGTGGCTAGGTGAAGGAAGAAAAAACCTATAACAGGGGAAAAAAAATACAACCGTTTAGTTTACGCAGGTGATACTTGGGATTAAATTATACTAATAGATTAAATTTTCTTTTTTTTGTTAGGAACAACAAAACCGCAAACGTAAAGACTAAATTTTTTGAGGCGGAAGAGGCGGGCGGCATCACAGCATTCAGTAAATCCATGAAATAGAGGTCTTCATCTATCCTATCCATACATAAATATTATACATAAATATATATTATATACACTAACCGTATTATTTCATACAAGAGAACATGCTATAATACTATATTTACTACATAAAATTTTCTAGCAACTAGAGCTATTCAACTTTCACACCTCTGACATAGCTGATGTTGGAATTGCTGATTTAATTAGGCAGCCTCAATTCTTTATCAGCTTTATGTTATGGGGTGGAATTTGGTTCTTTATAATTGATTGTATAATAAAACATATTGTAATAATAATATAATATTGATAATATAATAATAATGAAGGTAATTTTTAACTTTTACGAAATTCTGGGATAATAATATATAATACGGTGATTTAACACAATTACTTCGAACTTAATGGTATGGATTTGATTTTTTTGTTGATTTTTTTTTATCATCTATGGTGATTTTGTTTAGATTATAATCAATAAATTTAATGTACATTATCTTAAGTTTTAATAAATCAAATTTCCCAGTTTAAGTGTATTGATTTTAATTTCGGTTTAGTGATCATTCGTTACGGTATACAATTTCTTATTGCTTTCATAGTTCAAGAATGCAAACTCAGAATTTATGCATTTTTAGCCCATTTTTTTGTCGTATTTATAATTCTGATTAATAAGTATGATTTCACCTTTCATAGATCGTATTTCTTATCAAGATTTGAAAAATTATGTCCTGACAGGTTATTTCAAAAAAAGATAGTCAGAATGTAATGTTTTCTTTTATGAAACGAGAATAAGGAAACATGTAAACAATTTATTTATGTGTACGACTTCTTATATGCAACTTCTATCTTGAAATCACAGAATGGCTTTCGGGGTGCATACCATATGAGGCATACCTATGTTCGTTGCAAAAGTAGTACATCAGTTTAACCGCGAGATAGCGATACCATTTGGCACCCCGTCAGCTCGACTAGCCGGGCAAGTAGTAGCACCGACCTAGGATACGGGCACCTGTCATAGTATCGTGAGCTCAGTCGCCTGCATGGCGTTATAGAGTACGTGTGGCAGTTGAGTTATCGAGATACGTATGTGACAGCTATTGAAAAGAAATGCTATGTACGCAGAGCTTGCATCAGAGCCGAAAAAGATCTGGCCAACAAAGGTTCTGTTCCAATTGTAACGAATGTAGCTTATATTATGATATCTTGTATACGTCAGAAAGCAAATAAAGAGACTTGGTCGATTGCGATAGGTAAATATTTATTCTTCAGTAACAATTACGAATGTACCATATAAATTTGACAATATGTAATATTGTATCTATGCTACATCAATAAATTCTAATATCTATCAATATTCAAGTGTATAGTTATTTCCCAATTTTCCCTTCCTATTACTCTTTATTTCAAATAAGCGATGAATGAAACAGCCTGTGACACACAGGTGGAGTAGGAAATTAGAATAAATGCATTTTCAGCCACTTGAAAATTTGCGACCACCTGCTCAGCTCAGATGTTTTCCTGATGCCAGGCGCAATCTCCGACTTGAAATTTCAGAAACTCCAAATAACCCTGACATATAGCGACATGCATAAAGACATGAATGCATACATACTGTGCCTTTTTCCCGCCAAAAATTTCAGAACACCTCCTCGGGTCAGATGTTCTCCTGATACCAGGAGCAGAAATTTTTCGACTTAAAATTATTCTAACTCCGAAAAATGATAGTATATATGAGTAGATACATAGAGACGTGCATGAAGCCACGTATGCATGCCTATATCTATACACATATCCAAAATTTCGGAACACCTCCTCGGGTCAGATGTTCTCCTGATACCAGGAGCAGAAATTTTTCGACTTAAAATTATTCTAACTCCGAAAAACGCTAGTATAAATAGATATATAGAGACGTGCATGAAGCCACGTGTGCATGCCTATATCTATACACATATCCAAAATTTCGGAACACCTCCTCGGGTCAGATGTTCTCCTGATACCAGGAGCAGAAATTTTTCGACTTAAAATCTTTCTAACTCCGAAAAACGCTAGTATATATAAGTAGATATATAGAGACGTGCGTGAAGCCACGTATGCATGCCTATATCTATACACATATCCAAAATTTCGGAACACCTCCTCGGGTCAGATGTTCTCCTGATACCAGGAGCAGAAATTTTTCGACTTAAAATTATTCTAACTCCGAAAAACGCTAGTATATATAAGTAGATATACAGAGACGTGCATGAAGCCACGTGTGCATGCCTATATCTATACACATATCCAAAATTTCGGAACACCTCCTCGGGTCAGATGTTCTCCTGATACCAGGAGCAGAAATTTTTCGACTTAAAATTATTCTAACTCCGAAAAACGCTAGTATAAATAGATATATAGAGACGTGCATGAAGCCACGTGTGCATGCCTATATCTATACACATATCCAAAATTTCGGAACACCTCCTCGGGTCAGATGTTCTCCTGATACCAGGAGCAGAAATTTTTCGACTTAAAATCTTTCTAACTCCGAAAAACGCTAGTATATATAAGTAGATATATAGAGACGTGCATGAAGCCACGTATGCATGCCTATATCTATACACATATCCAAAATTTCGGAACACCTCCTCGGGTCAGATGTTCTCCTGATACCAGGAGCAGAAATTTTTCGACTTAAAATTATTCTAACTCCGAAAAACGCTAGTATATATAAGTAGATATACAGAGACGTGCATGAAGCCACGTGTGCATGCCTATATCTATACACATATCCAAAATTTCGGAACACCTCCTCGGGTCAGATGTTCTCCTGATACCAGGAGCAGAAATTTTTCGACTTAAAATTATTCTAACTCCGAAAAACGCTAGTATATATAAGTAGATATACAGAGACGTGCATGAAGCCACGTGTGCATGCCTATATCTATACACATATCCAAAATTTCGGAACACCTCCTCGGGTCAGATGTTCTCCTGATACCAGGAGCAGAAATTTTTCGACTTAAAATTATTCTAACTCCGAAAAACGCTAGTATATATAAGTAGATATATAGAGACGTGCATGAAGCCACGTATGCATGCCTATATCTATACACATATCCAAAATTTCGGAACACCTCCTCGGGTCAGATGTTCTCCTGATACCAGGAGCAGAAATTTTTCGACTTAAAATTATTCTAACTCCGAAAAACGCTAGTATATATAAGTAGATATACAGAGACGTGCATGAAGCCACGTGTGCATGCCTATATCTATACACATATCCAAAATTTCGGAACACCTCCTCGGGTCAGATGTTCTCCTGATACCAGGAGCAGAAATTTTTCGACTTAAAATTATTCTAACTCCGAAAAACGCTAGTATATATAAGTAGATATACAGAGACGTGCATGAAGCCACGTGTGCATGCCTATATCTATACACATATCCAAAATTTCGGAACACCTCCTCGGGTCAGATGTTCTCCTGATACCAGGAGCAGAAATTTTTCGACTTAAAATCTTTCTAACTCCGAAAAACGCTAGTATATATAAGTAGATATATAGAGACGTGCATGAAGCCACGTATGCATGCCTATATCTATACACATATCCAAAATTTCGGAACACCTCCTCGGGTCAGATGTTCTCCTGATACCAGGAGCAGAAATTTTTCGACTTAAAATCTTTCTAACTCCGAAAAACGCTAGTATATATAAGTAGATATATAGAGACGTGCATGAAGCCACGTATGCATGCCTATATCTATACACATATCCAAAATTTCGGAACACCTCCTCGGGTCAGATGTTCTCCTGATACCAGGAGCAGAAATTTTTCGACTTAAAATTATTCTAACTCCGAAAAACGCTAGTATATATAAGTAGATATACAGAGACGTGCATGAAGCCACGTGTGCATGCCTATATCTATACACATATCCAAAATTTCGGAACACCTCCTCGGGTCAGATGTTCTCCTGATACCAGGAGCAGAAATTTTTCGACTTAAAATCTTTCTAACTCCGAAAAACGCTAGTATATATAAGTAGATATATAGAGACGTGCATGAAGCCACGTATGCATGCCTATATCTATACACATATCCAAAATTTCGGAACACCTCCTCGGGTCAGATGTTCTCCTGATACCAGGAGCAGAAATTTTTCGACTTAAAATCTTTCTAACTCCGAAAAACGCTAGTATATATAAGTAGATATATAGAGACGTGCATGAAGCCACGTATGCATGCCTATATCTATACACATATCCAAAATTTCGGAACACCTCCTCGGGTCAGATGTTCTCCTGATACCAGGAGCAGAAATTTTTCGACTTAAAATCTTTCTAACTCCGAAAAACGCTAGTATAGATAGATATATAGAGACGTGCATGAAGCCACGTATGCATGCCTATATCTATACACATATCCAAAATTTCGGAACACCTCCTCGGGTCAGATGTTCTCCTGATACCAGGAGCAGAAATTTTTCGACTTAAAATTATTCTAACTCCGAAAAACGCTAGTATATATAAGTAGATATACAGAGACGTGCATGAAGCCACGTGTGCATGCCTATATCTATACACATATCCAAAATTTCGGAACACCTCCTCGGGTCAGATGTTCTCCTGATACCAGGAGCAGAAATTTTTCGACTTAAAATCTTTCTAACTCCGAAAAACGCTAGTATATATAAGTAGATATATAGAGACGTGCATGAAGCCACGTATGCATGCCTATATCTATACACATATCCAAAATTTCGGAACACCTCCTCGGGTCAGATGTTCTCCTGATACCAGGAGCAGAAATTTTTCGACTTAAAATCTTTCTAACTCCGAAAAACGCTAGTATATATAAGTAGATATATAGAGACGTGCATGAAGCCACGTATGCATGCCTATATCTATACACATATCCAAAATTTCGGAACACCTCCTCGGGTCAGATGTTCTCCTGATACCAGGAGCAGAAATTTTTCGACTTAAAATTATTCTAACTCCGAAAAACGCTAGTATATATAAGTAGATATACAGAGACGTGCATGAAGCCACGTGTGCATGCCTATATCTATACACATATCCAAAATTTCGGAACACCTCCTCGGGTCAGATGTTCTCCTGATACCAGGAGCAGAAATTTTTCGACTTAAAATCTTTCTAACTCCGAAAAACGCTAGTATATATAAGTAGATATATAGAGACGTGCATGAAGCCACGTATGCATGCCTATATCTATACACATATCCAAAATTTCGGAACACCTCCTCGGGTCAGATGTTCTCCTGATACCAGGAGCAGAAATTTTTCGACTTAAAATTATTCTAACTCCGAAAAACGCTAGTATATATAAGTAGATATACAGAGACGTGCATGAAGCCACGTGTGCATGCCTATATCTATACACATATCCAAAATTTCGGAACACCTCCTCGGGTCAGATGTTCTCCTGATACCAGGAGCAGAAATTTTTCGACTTAAAATCTTTCTAACTCCGAAAAACGCTAGTATAGATAGATATATAGAGACGTGCATGAAGCCACGTATGCATGCCTATATCTATACACATATCCAAAATTTCGGAACACCTCCTCGGGTCAGATGTTCTCCTGATACCAGGAGCAGAAATTTTTCGACTTAAAATTATTCTAACTCCGAAAAACGCTAGTATATATAAGTAGATATACAGAGACGTGCATGAAGCCACGTGTGCATGCCTATATCTATACACATATCCAAAATTTCGGAACACCTCCTCGGGTCAGATGTTCTCCTGATACCAGGAGCAGAAATTTTTCGACTTAAAATCTTTCTAACTCCGAAAAACGCTAGTATATATAAGTAGATATATAGAGACGTGCATGAAGCCACGTATGCATGCCTATATCTATACACATATCCAAAATTTCGGAACACCTCCTCGGGTCAGATGTTCTCCTGATACCAGGAGCAGAAATTTTTCGACTTAAAATTATTCTAACTCCGAAAAACGCTAGTATATATAAGTAGATATACAGAGACGTGCATGAAGCCACGTGTGCATGCCTATATCTATACACATATCCAAAATTTCGGAACACCTCCTCGGGTCAGATGTTCTCCTGATACCAGGAGCAGAAATTTTTCGACTTAAAATCTTTCTAACTCCGAAAAACGCTAGTATATATAAGTAGATATATAGAGACGTGCATGAAGCCACGTATGCATGCCTATATCTATACACATATCCAAAATTTCGGAACACCTCCTCGGGTCAGATGTTCTCCTGATACCAGGAGCAGAAATTTTTCGACTTAAAATCTTTCTAACTCCGAAAAACGCTAGTATAGATAGATATATAGAGACGTGCATGAAGCCACGTATGCATGCCTATATCTATACACATATCCAAAATTTCGGAACACCTCCTCGGGTCAGATGTTCTCCTGATACCAGGAGCAGAAATTTTTCGACTTAAAATTATTCTAACTCCGAAAAACGCTAGTATATATAAGTAGATATACAGAGACGTGCATGAAGCCACGTGTGCATGCCTATATCTATACACATATCCAAAATTTCGGAACACCTCCTCGGGTCAGATGTTCTCCTGATACCAGGAGCAGAAATTTTTCGACTTAAAATCTTTCTAACTCCGAAAAACGCTAGTATATATAAGTAGATATATAGAGACGTGCATGAAGCCACGTATGCATGCCTATATCTATACACATATCCAAAATTTCGGAACACCTCCTCGGGTCAGATGTTCTCCTGATACCAGGAGCAGAAATTTTTCGACTTAAAATCTTTCTAACTCCGAAAAACGCTAGTATAGATAGATATATAGAGACGTGCATGATGCCACGTATGCATGCCTATATCTATACACATATCCAAAATTTCGGAACACCTCCTCGGGTCAGATGTTCTCCTGATACCAGGAGCAGAAATTTTTCGACTTAAAATCTTTCTAACTCCGAAAAACGCTAGTATATATAAGTAGATATATAGAGACGTGCATGAAGCCACGTATGCATGCCTATATCTATACACATATCCAAAATTTCGGAACACCTCCTCGGGTCAGATGTTCTCCTGATACCAGGAGCAGAAATTTTTCGACTTAAAATTATTCTAACTCCGAAAAACGCTAGTATATATAAGTAGATATACAGAGACGTGCATGAAGCCACGTGTGCATGCCTATATCTATACACATATCCAAAATTTCGGAACACCTCCTCGGGTCAGATGTTCTCCTGATACCAGGAGCAGAAATTTTTCGACTTAAAATCTTTCTAACTCCGAAAAACGCTAGCATATATAAGTAGATATATAGAGACGTGCATGAAGCCACGTATGCATGCCTATATCTATACACATATCCAAAATTTCGGAACACCTCCTCGGGTCAGATGTTCTCCTGATACCAGGAGCAGAAATTTTTCGACTTAAAATCTTTCTAACTCCGAAAAACGCTAGTATAGATAGATATATAGAGACGTGCATGAAGCCACGTATGCATGCCTATATCTATACACATATCCAAAATTTCGGAACACCTCCTCGGGTCAGATGTTCTCCTGATACCAGGAGCAGAAATTTTTCGACTTAAAATTATTCTAACTCCGAAAAACGCTAGTATATATAAGTAGATATACAGAGACGTGCATGAAGCCACGTGTGCATGCCTATATCTATACACATATCCAAAATTTCGGAACACCTCCTCGGGTCAGATGTTCTCCTGATACCAGGAGCAGAAATTTTTCGACTTAAAATCTTTCTAACTCCGAAAAACGCTAGTATATATAAGTAGATATATAGAGACGTGCATGAAGCCACGTATGCATGCCTATATCTATACACATATCCAAAATTTCGGAACACCTCCTCGGGTCAGATGTTCTCCTGATACCAGGAGCAGAAATTTTTCGACTTAGAATTATTCTAACTCCGAAAAACGCTAGTATATATAAGTAGATATACAGAGACGTGCATGAAGCCACGTGTGCATGCCTATATCTATACACATATCCAAAATTTCGGAACACCTCCTCGGGTCAGATGTTCTCCTGATACCAGGAGCAGAAATTTTTCGACTTAAAATCTTTCTAACTCCGAAAAACGCTAGTATAGATAGATATATAGAGACGTGCATGAAGCCACGTGTGCATGCCTATATCTATACACATATCCAAAATTTCGGAACACCTCCTCGGGTCAGATGTTCTCCTGATACCAGGAGCAGAAATTTTTCGACTTAAAATCTTTCTAACTCCGAAAAACGCTAGTATATATAAGTAGATATATAGAGACGTGCATGAAGCCACGTATGCATGCCTATATCTATACACATATCCAAAATTTCGGAACACCTCCTCGGGTCAGATGTTCTCCTGATACCAGGAGCAGAAATTTTTCGACTTAAAATTATTCTAACTCCGAAAAACGCTAGTATATATAAGTAGATATACAGAGACGTGCATGAAGCCACGTGTGCATGCCTATATCTATACACATATCCAAAATTTCGGAACACCTCCTCGGGTCAGATGTTCTCCTGATACCAGGAGCAGAAATTTTTCGACTTAAAATTATTCTAACTCCGAAAAACGCTAGTATATATAAGTAGATATACAGAGACGTGCATGAAGCCACGTGTGCATGCCTATATCTATACACATATCCAAAATTTCGGAACACCTCCTCGGGTCAGATGTTCTCCTGATACCAGGAGCAGAAATTTTTCGACTTAAAATTATTCTAACTCCGAAAAACGCTAGTATATATAAGTAGATATATAGAGACGTGCATGAAGCCACGTATGCATGCCTATATCTATACACATATCCAAAATTTCGGAACACCTCCTCGGGTCAGATGTTCTCCTGATACCAGGAGCAGAAATTTTTCGACTTAAAATTATTCTAACTCCGAAAAACGCTAGTATATATAAGTAGATATACAGAGACGTGCATGAAGCCACGTGTGCATGCCTATATCTATACACATATCCAAAATTTCGGAACACCTCCTCGGGTCAGATGTTCTCCTGATACCAGGAGCAGAAATTTTTCGACTTAAAATTATTCTAACTCCGAAAAACGCTAGTATATATAAGTAGATATACAGAGACGTGCATGAAGCCACGTGTGCATGCCTATATCTATACACATATCCAAAATTTCGGAACACCTCCTCGGGTCAGATGTTCTCCTGATACCAGGAGCAGAAATTTTTCGACTTAAAATCTTTCTAACTCCGAAAAACGCTAGTATATATAAGTAGATATATAGAGACGTGCATGAAGCCACGTATGCATGCCTATATCTATACACATATCCAAAATTTCGGAACACCTCCTCGGGTCAGATGTTCTCCTGATACCAGGAGCAGAAATTTTTCGACTTAAAATCTTTCTAACTCCGAAAAACGCTAGTATATATAAGTAGATATATAGAGACGTGCATGAAGCCACGTATGCATGCCTATATCTATACACATATCCAAAATTTCGGAACACCTCCTCGGGTCAGATGTTCTCCTGATACCAGGAGCAGAAATTTTTCGACTTAAAATTATTCTAACTCCGAAAAACGCTAGTATATATAAGTAGATATACAGAGACGTGCATGAAGCCACGTGTGCATGCCTATATCTATACACATATCCAAAATTTCGGAACACCTCCTCGGGTCAGATGTTCTCCTGATACCAGGAGCAGAAATTTTTCGACTTAAAATCTTTCTAACTCCGAAAAACGCTAGTATATATAAGTAGATATATAGAGACGTGCATGAAGCCACGTATGCATGCCTATATCTATACACATATCCAAAATTTCGGAACACCTCCTCGGGTCAGATGTTCTCCTGATACCAGGAGCAGAAATTTTTCGACTTAAAATCTTTCTAACTCCGAAAAACGCTAGTATATATAAGTAGATATATAGAGACGTGCATGAAGCCACGTATGCATGCCTATATCTATACACATATCCAAAATTTCGGAACACCTCCTCGGGTCAGATGTTCTCCTGATACCAGGAGCAGAAATTTTTCGACTTAAAATCTTTCTAACTCCGAAAAACGCTAGTATAGATAGATATATAGAGACGTGCATGAAGCCACGTATGCATGCCTATATCTATACACATATCCAAAATTTCGGAACACCTCCTCGGGTCAGATGTTCTCCTGATACCAGGAGCAGAAATTTTTCGACTTAAAATTATTCTAACTCCGAAAAACGCTAGTATATATAAGTAGATATACAGAGACGTGCATGAAGCCACGTGTGCATGCCTATATCTATACACATATCCAAAATTTCGGAACACCTCCTCGGGTCAGATGTTCTCCTGATACCAGGAGCAGAAATTTTTCGACTTAAAATCTTTCTAACTCCGAAAAACGCTAGTATATATAAGTAGATATATAGAGACGTGCATGAAGCCACGTATGCATGCCTATATCTATACACATATCCAAAATTTCGGAACACCTCCTCGGGTCAGATGTTCTCCTGATACCAGGAGCAGAAATTTTTCGACTTAAAATCTTTCTAACTCCGAAAAACGCTAGTATATATAAGTAGATATATAGAGACGTGCATGAAGCCACGTATGCATGCCTATATCTATACACATATCCAAAATTTCGGAACACCTCCTCGGGTCAGATGTTCTCCTGATACCAGGAGCAGAAATTTTTCGACTTAAAATTATTCTAACTCCGAAAAACGCTAGTATATATAAGTAGATATACAGAGACGTGCATGAAGCCACGTGTGCATGCCTATATCTATACACATATCCAAAATTTCGGAACACCTCCTCGGGTCAGATGTTCTCCTGATACCAGGAGCAGAAATTTTTCGACTTAAAATCTTTCTAACTCCGAAAAACGCTAGTATATATAAGTAGATATATAGAGACGTGCATGAAGCCACGTATGCATGCCTATATCTATACACATATCCAAAATTTCGGAACACCTCCTCGGGTCAGATGTTCTCCTGATACCAGGAGCAGAAATTTTTCGACTTAAAATTATTCTAACTCCGAAAAACGCTAGTATATATAAGTAGATATACAGAGACGTGCATGAAGCCACGTGTGCATGCCTATATCTATACACATATCCAAAATTTCGGAACACCTCCTCGGGTCAGATGTTCTCCTGATACCAGGAGCAGAAATTTTTCGACTTAAAATCTTTCTAACTCCGAAAAACGCTAGTATAGATAGATATATAGAGACGTGCATGAAGCCACGTATGCATGCCTATATCTATACACATATCCAAAATTTCGGAACACCTCCTCGGGTCAGATGTTCTCCTGATACCAGGAGCAGAAATTTTTCGACTTAAAATTATTCTAACTCCGAAAAACGCTAGTATATATAAGTAGATATACAGAGACGTGCATGAAGCCACGTGTGCATGCCTATATCTATACACATATCCAAAATTTCGGAACACCTCCTCGGGTCAGATGTTCTCCTGATACCAGGAGCAGAAATTTTTCGACTTAAAATCTTTCTAACTCCGAAAAACGCTAGTATATATAAGTAGATATATAGAGACGTGCATGAAGCCACGTATGCATGCCTATATCTATACACATATCCAAAATTTCGGAACACCTCCTCGGGTCAGATGTTCTCCTGATACCAGGAGCAGAAATTTATCGACTTAAAATTATTCTAACTCCGAAAAACGCTAGTATATATAAGTAGATATACAGAGACGTGCATGAAGCCACGTGTGCATGCCTATATCTATACACATATCCAAAATTTCGGAACACCTCCTCGGGTCAGATGTTCTCCTGATACCAGGAGCAGAAATTTTTCGACTTAAAATCTTTCTAACTCCGAAAAACGCTAGTATATATAAGTAGATATATAGAGACGTGCATGAAGCCACGTATGCATGCCTATATCTATACACATATCCAAAATTTCGGAACACCTCCTCGGGTCAGATGTTCTCCTGATACCAGGAGCAGAAATTTTTCGACTTAAAATCTTTCTAACTCCGAAAAACGCTAGTATAGATAGATATATAGAGACGTGCATGAAGCCACGTATGCATGCCTATATCTATACACATATCCAAAATTTCGGAACACCTCCTCGGGTCAGATGTTCTCCTGATACCAGGAGCAGAAATTTTTCGACTTAAAATTATTCTAACTCCGAAAAACGCTAGTATATATAAGTAGATATACAGAGACGTGCATGAAGCCACGTGTGCATGCCTATATCTATACACATATCCAAAATTTCGGAACACCTCCTCGGGTCAGATGTTCTCCTGATACCAGGAGCAGAAATTTTTCGACTTAAAATCTTTCTAACTCCGAAAAACGCTAGTATATATAAGTAGATATATAGAGACGTGCATGAAGCCACGTATGCATGCCTATATCTATACACATATCCAAAATTTCGGAACACCTCCTCGGGTCAGATGTTCTCCTGATACCAGGAGCAGAAATTTTTCGACTTAAAATCTTTCTAACTCCGAAAAACGCTAGTATAGATAGATATATAGAGACGTGCATGATGCCACGTATGCATGCCTATATCTATACACATATCCAAAATTTCGGAACACCTCCTCGGGTCAGATGTTCTCCTGATACCAGGAGCAGAAATTTTTCGACTTAAAATCTTTCTAACTCCGAAAAACGCTAGTATATATAAGTAGATATATAGAGACGTGCATGAAGCCACGTATGCATGCCTATATCTATACACATATCCAAAATTTCGGAACACCTCCTCGGGTCAGATGTTCTCCTGATACCAGGAGCAGAAATTTTTCGACTTAAAATTATTCTAACTCCGAAAAACGCTAGTATATATAAGTAGATATACAGAGACGTGCATGAAGCCACGTGTGCATGCCTATATCTATACACATATCCAAAATTTCGGAACACCTCCTCGGGTCAGATGTTCTCCTGATACCAGGAGCAGAAATTTTTCGACTTAAAATCTTTCTAACTCCGAAAAACGCTAGCATATATAAGTAGATATATAGAGACGTGCATGAAGCCACGTATGCATGCCTATATCTATACACATATCCAAAATTTCGGAACACCTCCTCGGGTCAGATGTTCTCCTGATACCAGGAGCAGAAATTTTTCGACTTAAAATCTTTCTAACTCCGAAAAACGCTAGTATAGATAGATATATAGAGACGTGCATGAAGCCACGTATGCATGCCTATATCTATACACATATCCAAAATTTCGGAACACCTCCTCGGGTCAGATGTTCTCCTGATACCAGGAGCAGAAATTTTTCGACTTAAAATTATTCTAACTCCGAAAAACGCTAGTATATATAAGTAGATATACAGAGACGTGCATGAAGCCACGTGTGCATGCCTATATCTATACACATATCCAAAATTTCGGAACACCTCCTCGGGTCAGATGTTCTCCTGATACCAGGAGCAGAAATTTTTCGACTTAAAATCTTTCTAACTCCGAAAAACGCTAGTATATATAAGTAGATATATAGAGACGTGCATGAAGCCACGTATGCATGCCTATATCTATACACATATCCAAAATTTCGGAACACCTCCTCGGGTCAGATGTTCTCCTGATACCAGGAGCAGAAATTTTTCGACTTAGAATTATTCTAACTCCGAAAAACGCTAGTATATATAAGTAGATATACAGAGACGTGCATGAAGCCACGTGTGCATGCCTATATCTATACACATATCCAAAATTTCGGAACACCTCCTCGGGTCAGATGTTCTCCTGATACCAGGAGCAGAAATTTTTCGACTTAAAATCTTTCTAACTCCGAAAAACGCTAGTATAGATAGATATATAGAGACGTGCATGAAGCCACGTATGCATGCCTATATCTATACACATATCCAAAATTTCGGAACACCTCCTCGGGTCAGATGTTCTCCTGATACCAGGAGCAGAAATTTTTCGACTTAAAATTATTCTAACTCCGAAAAACGCTAGTATATATAAGTAGATATACAGAGACGTGCATGAAGCCACGTGTGCATGCCTATATCTATACACATATCCAAAATTTCGGAACACCTCCTCGGGTCAGATGTTCTCCTGATACCAGGAGCAGAAATTTTTCGACTTAAAATCTTTCTAACTCCGAAAAACGCTAGTATATATAAGTAGATATATAGAGACGTGCATGAAGCCACGTATGCATGCCTATATCTATACACATATCCAAAATTTCGGAACACCTCCTCGGGTCAGATGTTCTCCTGATACCAGGAGCAGAAATTTTTCGACTTAAAATTATTCTAACTCCGAAAAACGCTAGTATATATAAGTAGATATACAGAGACGTGCATGAAGCCACGTGTGCATGCCTATATCTATACACATATCCAAAATTTCGGAACACCTCCTCGGGTCAGATGTTCTCCTGATACCAGGAGCAGAAATTTTTCGACTTAAAATCTTTCTAACTCCGAAAAACGCTAGTATATATAAGTAGATATATAGAGACGTGCATGAAGCCACGTATGCATGCCTATATCTATACACATATCCAAAATTTCGGAACACCTCCTCGGGTCAGATGTTCTCCTGATACCAGGAGCAGAAATTTTTCGACTTAAAATCTTTCTAACTCCGAAAAACGCTAGTATAGATAGATATATAGAGACGTGCATGAAGCCACGTATGCATGCCTATATCTATACACATATCCAAAATTTCGGAACACCTCCTCGGGTCAGATGTTCTCCTGATACCAGGAGCAGAAATTTTTCGACTTAAAATTATTCTAACTCCGAAAAACGCTAGTATATATAAGTAGATATACAGAGACGTGCATGAAGCCACGTGTGCATGCCTATATCTATACACATATCCAAAATTTCGGAACACCTCCTCGGGTCAGATGTTCTCCTGATACCAGGAGCAGAAATTTTTCGACTTAAAATCTTTCTAACTCCGAAAAACGCTAGTATATATAAGTAGATATATAGAGACGTGCATGAAGCCACGTATGCATGCCTATATCTATACACATATCCAAAATTTCGGAACACCTCCTCGGGTCAGATGTTCTCCTGATACCAGGAGCAGAAATTTTTCGACTTAAAATCTTTCTAACTCCGAAAAACGCTAGTATAGATAGATATATAGAGACGTGCATGATGCCACGTATGCATGCCTATATCTATACACATATCCAAAATTTCGGAACACCTCCTCGGGTCAGATGTTCTCCTGATACCAGGAGCAGAAATTTTTCGACTTAAAATTATTCTAACTCCGAAAAACGCTAGTATATATAAGTAGATATACAGAGACGTGCATGAAGCCACGTGTGCATGCCTATATCTATACACATATCCAAAATTTCGGAACACCTCCTCGGGTCAGATGTTCTCCTGATACCAGGAGCAGAAATTTTTCGACTTAAAATTATTCTAACTCCGAAAAACGCTAGTATATATAAGTAGATATACAGAGACGTGCATGAAGCCACGTGTGCATGCCTATATCTATACACATATCCAAAATTTCGGAACACCTCCTCGGGTCAGATGTTCTCCTGATACCAGGAGCAGAAATTTTTCGACTTAAAATCTTTCTAACTCCGAAAAACGCTAGTATATATAAGTAGATATATAGAGACGTGCATGAAGCCACGTATGCATGCCTATATCTATACACATATCCAAAATTTCGGAACACCTCCTCGGGTCAGATGTTCTCCTGATACCAGGAGCAGAAATTTTTCGACTTAAAATCTTTCTAACTCCGAAAAACGCTAGTATATATAAGTAGATATATAGAGACGTGCATGAAGCCACGTATGCATGCCTATATCTATACACATATCCAAAATTTCGGAACACCTCCTCGGGTCAGATGTTCTCCTGATACCAGGAGCAGAAATTTTTCGACTTAAAATTATTCTAACTCCGAAAAACGCTAGTATATATAAGTAGATATACAGAGACGTGCATGAAGCCACGTGTGCATGCCTATATCTATACACATATCCAAAATTTCGGAACACCTCCTCGGGTCAGATGTTCTCCTGATACCAGGAGCAGAAATTTTTCGACTTAAAATCTTTCTAACTCCGAAAAACGCTAGTATATATAAGTAGATATATAGAGACGTGCATGAAGCCACGTATGCATGCCTATATCTATACACATATCCAAAATTTCGGAACACCTCCTCGGGTCAGATGTTCTCCTGATACCAGGAGCAGAAATTTTTCGACTTAAAATCTTTCTAACTCCGAAAAACGCTAGTATATATAAGTAGATATATAGAGACGTGCATGAAGCCACGTATGCATGCCTATATCTATACACATATCCAAAATTTCGGAACACCTCCTCGGGTCAGATGTTCTCCTGATACCAGGAGCAGAAATTTTTCGACTTAAAATTATTCTAACTCCGAAAAACGCTAGTATATATAAGTAGATATACAGAGACGTGCATGAAGCCACGTGTGCATGCCTATATCTATACACATATCCAAAATTTCGGAACACCTCCTCGGGTCAGATGTTCTCCTGATACCAGGAGCAGAAATTTTTCGACTTAAAATCTTTCTAACTCCGAAAAACGCTAGTATATATAAATAGATATATAGAGACGTGCATGAAGCCACGTATGCATGCCTATATCTATACACATATCCAAAATTTCGGAACACCTCCTCGGGTCAGATGTTCTCCTGATACCAGGAGCAGAAATTTTTCGACTTAAAACTATTCTAACTCCGAAAAACGCTAGTATATATACATAAGTAGATATATAGAGACGTGCATGAAGCCACGTATGCATGCCTATACCTATACACATATCCAAAATTTCAGATTCTCTACTCCACCTGTGCATCGTACTCCCTTTTCGCCTATCGCTGGTTCCAATTGAAGAGTTATAGAAAGAGGAAGATGGAATATAACGAGGTAATTGATTATTGGTATACTTGGAAATTTATTGCTGCAGCATTGATACAATATTACTCATTGTTGAAGTCATGTACAATTTGTAATTAATTCTTAAAAATAAATATGCACCCATTGCAATTGATCGAGTCCTTTTACTTGCACCCTGACGTATACAAAATATCATAATATAAACTATATTCGTATTAAAATAATATATACTGTGCTTGACATATTCTATAACTAATTTTACAAAGACTGAGTTCAATATACTGCACTCATGCGTTGCAATTGGAACAGACTACCTTGACGGATGTGGTTGGACTCAAAGGAAATTATTCAACTGTAGCAGAAGAAAAATTATTATGATATGACTTTTATTCAATATATTACTCAATAACTATACAAGAAGAATCTTTTTTTGCCAATGATTACGTACGTCTATTTCACGAGCCTTCTTTGCACTCGAACTATTTTTATTAAGACGCGTGCCGGCAGTCGTAGCTCGCTGACAAAAACCCACTGTTCGCTCTCCAACGGCACGAGGGCCACTGACCTTACGGTACTACGCTACGACAAGTGCCTATATCCTATGCCAGTGCTCCGGTTATTCACTCTGACGAGGCGCCATATGGTATCGCCATCTCACGGTCAAATTACCGAACTATTATTGCCGCAACATCGGTCGCCTTATCGTTTGCACTCGCATGCGATGATATCCGTGTGCCAATATTATGCTTTCCAATTTATCCAACAAATGACGCCACAATGCAGTCCAGGAGGTAGCGCCTCTTCTATCTTGATGGTGAATTAACGTACTCCTTTTCCCGCAAACAGTGGGCGGCAATCACTATGAATTATTCCCGTTGATAAATTCATTATTTATTCCTGAGAAATAATTAATATCAATTTGCATAAAAATCGACCAATTCCTAATGCATCGCGGTACTCAAAGATCATTTTCATAATGATTCTGCAGATTATTCAGTGTATTTTAATCCCAGGAACTTACTATAAGCAAAAAACATTAGCTGAGGCATACGAGGGGCACTAGATTGATGTAAATAAATTTTTTGATGGTCTAGCAACAAACTTTATTACATTTCATGTCCTAGTGGATAATAGCTGGCCTCTCGATTAATTATTGTTACGATGGATCATAATTGATGGTGTAAACAATTCGATATTCTAAATTCTTAGAGCGTGGAATTGAAAGTCTGTAGTTCCTAATTGGAGGCGTCGTTATGCTTTAAATTCAGCTGAAAATCTTCAGAGAAGAAAAGTAGCTGAATTATGAGGGCGTACATACCATATTACAATTATACTTATACAAAGAGACACGTCTGGGATGAGGAAACGTAGTCAACTTGTCCAGTCTGATAATGTCGACTGCATAGAGAAGCAGACAATATAACTTCTTGGAGAGTTAATTCTATCGTTTTTTCGCTCCATTCTTCTCCATTGTTCTCTTTCGCTCGTTATATTTCATAAAAAACGGAGAAGGAATCGTCGTTGTTTAAACTTCAAGTTAAACCAATATTCCGGTCGCTTGGCCCCAGCAAACAGCTGCGTATTATCGAGCGATGCCTTCGTTTTCTTCGCGAGAATCAAGGGCGACTAAAATGATATAATATTAATTGTTCGAAATAATTCCACCGCCGTTACCTCCTGGAATATTTTAAATGAAGGCTGGAGTAAAGGTAGCTCGCTCACTTATTGTTAGTGCCTCCCAGTGTCCAGGAATTATTAAACTCGACATCTGCCCGTTCAGTTTACTCTCGCTTTGTCTTACTCTCTCCTTTCCCCATAAATATATATGTATATACAGTTATACATAATTTAATATCTACTTCTGTCGCTACCAGCATGAGAATTTCCCTGATATTCGTACTTATACGTGCATACACAGAAGATCGCGACTATTTCCGCATAATAATAAATTTTCTTCATACGTGAAATCTCTAGTGATTCAATGAAGCGTTACAATAACGATCTGCGGAATTACAAACCATGGCAGGGGTGCAGGGCCACTAAGGTTTACGTAGAACTTGATCGTCCCAGATAATTAGGTCTGACATGCCGTTATCTGTAGCCGGCAGGGTGCGATAACGTTGAATGGTACACGCGGGGTTACGTATAGGTAGATGTCTGTATTACTGACATAGGGAGGTTGTTGAATAGCCAAACCCTCATACAGGGCAGCACGCGAGCATGAATATCGTAGTTATCGTGCTCACCTGGAATACACGTATGCGTATAACAGATGGGGATACATACTTCAAAGAGAGCGGATGGAGCGGGTCAGATTTGTTAATTGAATATCTGTATGATAAATAATCCATACTGATTAGTCGAAACTAGTTTCATACGTCCAGCGAGGAGAAAATTGAATTGTCATATATATACAGGAGTTTTTGTTACATGGTATAAGGTACCCCGTTTCGTTCCGTGTGGCCGTGTTATTAGCTTACGTCAAAGTGAAACTGAAATCGTTTGATAAAGCACTTGAGCCACACACACACGGTAATCCAGACCAAAGAGATAATCCAAGGTAAGCCTATGAATGTGCGCCCTGGACCGATAACAGAATTAGTGTTCATAGGGACCATTCCACGGTTTGCTGGTTAGCTGGTTAACCACCTGACTGCTTAACGGCCGTTCGTTCAAACCATGTAAATTGTAATTATCGTCAAACCGCGTTCTTACATGAATTTTGTGCGATTATTAATTGGGAATTGCCGTTCAACATGTGATACTATACTCGTCGAACTATGAATCATCCTCTATTATATGCATCAATATGCTATTTAGTTTGATTAGTAACTGAAGATTCATCGATTAAGCTACACAAACCGACCATCTAACTCCAGGGTGACAGACTTGTCGGTGACTAGATGGACGCATCGAGGTTTGCACTTAGACTACACGATTGTAGCATCGACAAGTCATCACGTATCTGATATCTGCACGAGCTAGAGCGACGCTGGACCATTTCAATACTTAATGAATCTGTAAACTGGTGGAGCCGTCAGTTCGAAAACCGATAATTTACTACCGGGTGAAATGCAGTTGCCAAAATAGGCAATGAATGAGTAAATATGAGTCCGAAATTTGGGACGTAGGCATATAGCTTTCGCCCGAGCATTTTTATACGCGTTTTTGCTTATTTAATAATTGTATAAAATTGCTTCGGTGTAAATGCCGTGATTTGGGAAACGGAGAGACGTACGTACGTAACGTACCTACTTCCTCGGTGACGTGACGACGCCTTCGTCGACGCGACGTCGAAAAGAAAGATATGCGGGGGTCTGCCAGGAACGTAGGTTACGGGTGATCGTTAAAAGTGACGAGGACAAATCGCCGAAAGTTTCGGTGGCGTTAAATCTTTATACACGCCAAGTTTAATTGAATGAAACCGCTCCGGTGAAACTTGTCCTATACCAAACTCCCGTGTACCTATCCGCGTGAATCGTGGACGGGAAATTGGGGAGAAACTTTATCATCCCATCTGGTCTTTCGGCCAGGAGTAGGTAATATTATTAGCCACCCGGATGAGGGTTGCTAATAGTTAGAAATTCCTATTCTCTATTCGCCCGTTCACTGATTCCCTCGATATTACTGCACGTTATAATTAGGTACGGTTAGACTCGAATTCCCCGTTCGTAGAGCTTCTTCAGAAGCTTCCCGAAATCGCATTGATAAAATAATTACCGAATAAAATCGATCAATCGTTTAGTATTAGGTATATAGGTAGATCGAAGTTAATTGAGGAGCAATAATCGACGGCTACCGAAAAGGCACAAATGACAAGTTTTAGATTCACAGCGCATCGCGTTGGCGGTGGGTATGGAAGCTCTGAGCAATTCCGTAAGAACGTGGAATGAGAATAATAATAATTACCGGCTTGTAATTGCGACCGTAATTTTCTCTAAGCTGGCTCCTTTGTCGACCGACATTATCCGGCGGCCTGTTTTTACGCGGAGTTAAGCGGACGGAGTGAAAAAAAGAAAAAAAAAATTTTTCAACCTCACCTTCATTATCCCTTCGCCTTGCCTTTCTGCAGCTCTCTGGCTGAGAGACGAAGAATATACATATATTTTAATTCCTCCCTCTCCCCGGCTCTATGTTTCTCTTTAACTGAGGTAAATAGTGTACAGGCACAAAGAAATTACGGTGTACCAACGCGTTTTATAATTTTGAAAAGAAAGATTTCCTCCTTTACATAAGTACCTATACACGCTTACGACACGAGGATACGAAGGCCTCTCTTTGAAGATCGATGTACCTTATCTCTCAGCGCAAACTTACCTCTCATCGAAATTCACATTAGTAGAGATAACATCTCCAAAAGTTGATTAATTCCTTGATTAATAATAACTCAAGCTAGCAGGCTTTGGGTTAGCCTACGGCGATGCGAATTTCTCTGATGTCTGTCATGCGGTCAATTTCGAACAGCCATCTCCATGGTACCAGGCTGTCATCGAATTTGATTAGGCAACATCGAGGTATATCGATGGAGATGTATTACCTGACTATCTGGGATATATGTACTACTATACGAGGATGTATGTATGCACGTGGTACATACCTAGTCGTGTATCCTGCATCTCTTCTCTTATTCTCTTCGGTCACATCTCTCATCCGCACGTTCTTCAGGTGGCAATTCACCAGCTTGGCATAACTCAGCCTTTCCACGGTGACAAACTTTTGGAGAAGATGAAAGGCGAAAGGGCACGTATGCATGCATCGCTCGCGGGTTCGTGGTGAGAGTTGGTACAGGTATATAATAGAAGTAAACGTCCTGTTCATGGCCTATTTTAGCTGGTAATTGGGACAAGAAATGAAGTTACAGTATAGTAGGAGCTGCGAGCTTGTAAGTCGTGAATAAATTCGAGCGTAGTAACTTTTTGAATGACTCTAAGCTTCCGAATGAAATTCAACGATTCGAGCACTATTTTGTCCCTCTAAACCCTATCACGGATCTATTTCACATACATCGATCCTTTGTTCGATAGATGATTGCGACAACAAGTTCAAAGTGCCAGTGTAATCTTAACTTTTAATTACCAAGCTCTCGGTAATAGGTGAGATCAGTTATGGCAAAATCCGCGGAGAATTTTAGTTTCGCGATTTTTCCTCACGTATATTCTTCTCGCTTCGGTTTCAGGTCCGGTAAAACCACACAGCTTGTTTATATCCTTCATTTCCGAATTTGACATCGCTCGATTCAATCCTGATAATCCTAAGTAAGACTCCAGAAACCAATTTCAAAAGTTTTCCCTCAGCTATCGCAGCTGTGTATACACTTTTCTACCCTCTTGCTCTGCACGTAACACGTAATCCTTCGGTATACCAGCTATTCATGCCGATGTAACACGTGATTTTCGAGACGGTTACACGCGCCTAACAGGGAAAATTAATTAATTATTGGAATTCATTAATCATTCGAGTACATCGCGTTATGATTTTTAGTCGTTATCAAGAATTGGAAACAATTTCTTTACCGGGGACAAACGAAGACTTAGATTTTTCATTTTTCTCTCACTGAGTTGAAATTGCTTTCCATATATATAGTATATATATATGTATGTTGGTTCGTACATACACATACGTGTGGTATAGAATTTCCGAGGTGATGGAAAAATATGGAAGGAAAACAGTTGGCGTAAGGATGTCGTTATTTTTGGGCTAACAACCGAATCATTTTCTTGTTATTCTTTGGAGGACGAGGTGCAGCTAAGGCCCGAGTATGAAATGCTTGTTGAAATTGAATGCGGAGTTGGAAAAACGTGGAGATTGGAAAAACGGAAAATTGCAATTTCAGTTGAAATTTCACAGCTTTCAAACAGCTCTTATATATACCTATATACGGTTATAGCTGAAGAGCCAGACTGTTGTACAAGGGTAAAAAGTATAAGCGATTTTCTACCGAACCTGAATATCCCTTTTTCAATATTAAAAATAAAATTAACCCTCGAGGAATGAGCTTTGTGCTTTTACACAAGATCCTCTTATTTTTATGACAAGCGTCTGATGAGGTGAATCGGTAATTTATTCTCTCTAAAGGAATTACGACCCCTTTATAAATCCTCCCATCTACAGAGCGTAAAGCGTCGAGACGTTCAACCTCGGTGATTGAATTAGTTGATATCATATAATTAGGACAGCTAAGGCGGCGTTAAATCGTGATTAGTAGTTTAGTCTGATGGTGGAGAGTAGGCTTGCCCGGAGTATTTCGTATCTAAATTTCTCCTCGCTCTGACTCGGAGGATTATCTTCAGTCAGAGCTAATTTAATCAAAGCAAGTTATATACCAGCCTGATCACATAATCAATGTATACAACGCATTATCACTCGACGATTCGTTATTTTTATCACCACCGAGTCACGTTTTCATTTCTAAAGCTAGAAAACCGCCCCTCTCCACACTTCTGACGATAACTGATATCAATGATATAGATATTTATCTATAATATGATGAATAATAAATTCAATTATACAATTCACCCTTTTTCATTCGGATTATATACGAGGATATAGCTAAATGGATGTGACGTTTTCGATTGAAGAATCAATTCCGAGCTAAATTGAGACTATTAAATTTTCATTGTCCAAAGCACACATCTCGTTCCCCGTTCGAAAATAACTCGCGATGATTGAATCTTTCTATCGATAATATCCGTCGATATGTTCGATTATAAAATAATTTAATAAAATCATCTCTCATTCGTAGTTCGCATTTATACACTTTTTATACGAAGTCTGTAGCGTAGATTGACTCGTTTTGTCGGAGAATTGTCGACTGGATATTGTGTGTATTATCACCGTGAAAATTTCGCCATGTAAATTCGCACGGATGTAAATCGAGCCAAGTGCAGTATAGTATGCTGATTATTAATTAGTTCCACTTCGGGGAAATTAATTCCCGTGTACCGTACGCATAATTAGTTAATCAGTTATTCCCGTTTTGTATGGTAAACGTTATTCCGCGTTTGTTCAACGCGTTATAGATGTTAGCAGCTCCTGTCCGCTCTAATTATCCGATTTTTCATGTTCTATTTTTTCACTTTTTTTTTCATTCGAGGTATTAGCGTTTTATCCTATGGAATATCCGAGGGAATTAACGAGCTGGTGAATCTGGCGATGAGTTCCTATCCCTGTAGCCCCTGCGGCTACGTCCGGGTCTCTCGGGGCTAGGAAACACGCAACAGGAATCCACTGACGTGACTTAACCCAATAAAGACCGGACAGCCGCCTTGGTATGGGATCATGATCGTCCTTATGTGAACAAGAACGATCCCTTGCAGCACAAATTCGAGAATACGTGGTTGTTACCGTAGTTGATAGAAATTGCGGTGAAACTGAGTAGGGTAACGTGGGGAAAGCGAAAGTTGGAAATATTTTTAGTCCGGGGAGAACGTTTTGTTATTTAGCTACGTTGTACAATTTTTTTTTTTTTTTTTCTTCTCATCAGAGAGGGAAGAATGAAGAATAATAAGAATCAGGAATAAAAAGACCGCAGCGACCCGCGTAATCGTAAATATTAAACAACGTGCGGCTAATTAATAGCCATTTAAATTTACTTTAATTCAGAGACATTTTTGACTGAATATTACGCCGCCCTGCGGTCTTCCTTTTTTCCACAGAAGGAAAATCGTCTCATTAAACAATACGACGTTAGGCTGCACCCGCCATTAAATGGTCCGCCTTTTTCCTTGACGACGTTTCGAGTTTCTCATTTAAATTATCTAATCGGGATACTATTTTACATGGCCCCTTTTTTTCCCCTGCACGCAAAGTCGGATTATAGTATAAGCGTATCGATGCTGGGTCTATATATAATTTAATTGGAACCCATTGTATTTTTTTTTGGGAGAAAGAGAGAGAGAGAGAAAAAATGACATCTATAAAGCGCGAATCTACGAAGAAAATGAAAATCGTTTTAACGACGTGATTTTGAACTTCTTTTCTTCTCGTTATTGAAGGTGTAAACCCGATAGAGCGGAGCGTAAGATTTCGCAGATCCATTATCCTCCTTATCATCGCCGGTGGGATCGTCGCGATTCGGTTTTGAAGATGGATAGATTTTACTTTCCACGTAGAAATCCGTGTCTGAAATAAAAAAAAGCATCGATTTTACCTGATTTTCGGAGTATATTTAAGCAAAGGTGCGAAAATCGACTCACTGGAATTTTTCGAAATTGAATTTTCAGTTTCATTTTTCGCCCCTGCCGAACCCTGATTTTCCCCGGATGTGGAAACCGAGGCTGAAGTCTCGAGATCGATTTTGGGACGCTCTTCTTCGGGAGTTTCGTAGTTATTCAAGGGCACCGTACCGACGACTATCCTCATCCTGGTTTTTAAATTCTTTTTAAGAATCTTGAGGTACCATTCGTTCACCTCAATGCAGGCTTCAACCTTCAGGGTATACCAGACGTCGATGATACTGCAGAACAACATTCCTGTCGGAGGAACTGCAGGCACGTCAACACCGGTTTCATACACACTGGACTCCTTGGTCACCGGGATTTCAATCTCCACTATGATCTCCTTGTGCCTTCGGGACTTGCGGTCAGTGTGATACGTGATTACCTTGAAAAACCGAAAAAGAAAACCAAAAAAAAATCGATCAATTACGATTTCGTTCCCGTTTTAATTTCTTGTATCAGAAACGACGATCAAACGTCGCAGCTATAATAATTACCCATATTATAGTACGGAATGTAATACATATTCTGAACTAATGTAATTGCGGCCACTAGGTTTAATATATAAAGCAAGTATGATATACGTATAGACTGGGGTCGTGGCGCGTCCAGGGTGGAACAATTTGATTAAAGCTTGTAACTAACTTTGTCAAGAATATGACATCAAAGTTCTACGCGAGCTCGAGGTTTCGCCGGAGCTGCGTTTCTCCTCTTCCCACTTCGCTTCTAAAATACGATTTTCTTTATTTTCTGTCAAGTAGAAGTAGCAGTCGAGTTCAAAAACCTGTTCGGCGTCAAATCTCGGTCCATGATTCCGAAGGTGAGCTACTTATTTCTCTTCCACTAACATTCGCCGCTTTTTTTGCCTCCTTCATATTCTCATTTGGTTATCGATGCTCGAACCCCATCAGGAAATTCCGTTTTATAATTAATTATCATTTTGACAGAATATATCTATAGGAAAATACCTTCTTGAAAACGACTCGAAGCTTCCTTATTTCGACGCTGCTCGAATTCTTCAATACTATTTTAACCGGTATCGTCTGGCCAGGTACGAAACCACGAACCGGTAGAGTGACCAGCATGTCAAGAGGCTCATTCTGACCAACTATTACCTTGGAGTTGTCCTCGCTGATTGGAAGCTGCTCGAAAGGGATAATTAATTCGAGAATTGAGTATTAATAATAAAGAAATAAGAAAGATGAAAAACTGATCTTATTTTTTATGAACTTTCTTGAAATCGTGACGAAAATTTATTTTTCGAAGTGTCGAATGAATTGTGAATTATTTTCGATCTCGAGCTTAGCGATAGAAACGTTTTAGCGATCTCTCGCGTTTCCGCGGCCCACAGCTTTCAATTATAAGTAAAGCAGGGTAGGAGAGCAACGCACCTACCGGAGCGAGAGAATCTTGATTCAGGTCTAGAACAGGAGCCACCGTGAATGGCACGCTTTCCGCGATGCATGAGACTTTGGTTCGTTCCAAGGATGCTGAGATTGAATATCTCACTCTTCCGTAACGTCCCTCAAAACTGCATGGTATATTTTCAGGCAACGATACGGAAAATGGAAATACATTTTCACCACCCGGAATCGTCACCTCGGAATCTCCGTCTATCCAATAATAAAAAGAAGAACAAAAAAATATATGAATTAAGGATTCGATGAAATTTAAGGGATTTTATCAACTCGTCCAAGGCAACTGACCACCAAAGAGATATAACTCCTCGGAGAGGTAGGACTGATCGTTTGAAAATTTTCTACGAAACCCTGCCGATCGATCAGTGAAAAAAACCAGCCCTCTGCCCTGGCACGATAGTCTCAATCCTGAAACATATAAAAAAAAAGATGTGTAATTTGAAATTTTGTTAAAGCGTAATTTCAAACCCAACTTTGCAATTGGAGCAGGGATACGGGTACTTTGCACGTTAAACTAGGCACATATCCAAGTACAGCGAGATACTACGTGACAACTAGTTGTCGGATGTATGTATACGCACATGTGTGTGTGTCGTGTATAAAACGTATACGATTACAGAGAGCTGCACCGACGCGACGATCGATGAGGAACTCGACAGATGGAAGCGTAAAGCTGAGCGATAACGCGAAGTCAATACTAATTACGGCTCTAATTGCAGAAAATTTATTAGCCAAGCGTCTAGCTGTACGCGTTCTGTACCGATTCGCACAGAGAAGCTATACGTCAGTCACATGCCAATATCCGTGACCGGAATAATGCTAAATCTATTTTTCCGCAGATATTTTTTTGCGGAGTTCAAAGCTCACCCAAAAACTCGCTCGGTTCGTCCAAGTCGAACGAGATCTTTCCACCAACTCGACTTCCGGGATAAAATACTCCTTGAGGATGATCCAGGAGAATTTTGAAATTCGAGGCGCCCGTCCGTCCGATCGGATCGCCCTGGTCCATTGCATCGATACTTGAACGATAATTTTCCGTCATTGTTAATAAAATTATTTCTATCTACGATCCACGTGCCTTTTACTTCCGGGCGTCGATTTCCCGGCTCGACAGACACTGGAATCGAATACTTTCGGCGTTTTCGCGGTGTTGTGCGAAATAACGTGTTAATTTTAATAGCCACGGGTCGAATCGTGCGAGACAGCTTTCTAACTCTTGTTAAGAGAGCGTATGGATACGGTCAGCTTTTGTTGTCAACATTCCAAAATTTCGTTCCAGGCTTCTAAGAGCCAAACGATACCGAGGTGCGCCTGCGTCGCGACGCTCGCCAATATCGGGCCGCCTCTCTGACGCCGGTCCATCCGAGCACGGCGTCTCTCTTATGTCGTATACTCGATTCGAACTGTTTTTATAGATACTTTATGGGGAATTTAGCTCCGGGGTGCTGCACTTCGCTCCACAGATATCCTATACTAAATAATCGGAGACTCGGAGGGATTTTTTAACGAAAAAAATCGCTTTTCAGATAAATCGTTTTCTCTAACTTCAAATCCATCGAAAATTTTTGGGTCTTGGATCAGACTTACACGCTTGAGCAAGAAGCTCAGTTTTTCTCACCTCCCGAAATTTTTTGACGAGCAGAATTTTTTCTACTTTATTTTCAACGAGTAGAGGAATCGAAAAAATCGTCCGATCGATGTCTCGAAATTCGTGTATAATAATGACAGCGGTAAAAACTGATCATAAAATGTAATAAATGATCCACAATATCTGCAGGGGGAGGAGGGGGTTGATATAATTGATGAACCGTGTTTTCGCAGGGAACACATTAATACGCTCTCTCGCTTTTTAATATCGAGTGTATAACAATTCTGCGTCACGTCGCGCTAACGAATAATGCGTGTATACGTATTCCTCTTTCTTTCTTTTTTTTCAATTTTTTTACGGTTTAAAATTTTTTTTTTTAATTCTCCCCTTCCTTAGAATACTCGGATATTATTCCGGAGTGGCATTACGTTTCGAAACTTTGAAATTTCGAGGGTGGATATACACGTATATAGCCCACCTTCAACGACACGACGTCGCGCGTCGCGTCGCTACGCGTCTTGGGAATTAATTAACGTTGAATTATAATTCGGGTCGTGTAAACAGCAAACGATTTGATTAGTCGCCTCTGGGCGCGTACCTCGAGTTCCTCAGTCCTCCCTGGCATTAAACCATCTATACAGTAGCTGCAGGTTCTGCTAACTGAATGATGTTAGCAAATTAATTATAACTTGTATCCATCCCCCTTTCACCACCCTAGAATTAACGAGAACTAGCCATAAACGTGCCCAGCCAAAGCAAAGTCATCCCTCTCTATCACCCTTTGATCCGCAGACGCTTTGCTACTGCAGAATGAGACAAACATTAATTCCTAGATTGGCACAGTGCAGAGAGGCTAGTTAGTCGTTAGACCAAACGATCGGCTAACGAGGCTGACGATGAAATTAGTACTTTTTTTTTCCATTTTTTTTCATATCATTTTCAACTCTAGAAATCCAAAAAAAAAAAAAAACGACATCGTAAAAACAGAACTGTTCAATTTTTTAGCAACGAATTTAAGCAAGCGGAAATTTCAATTAAATAGATACGTCTATGTCAGTATAATGGCATATATGCTTTGCTGAAGATTAAACACGGTTTTTATACTACACGACAGATCATTACGTATTCCCTTTTTTTTTTTTCTTTTCTTCTTTCGCGATAAGCGTGTAGGTGTGTATATAGATACTTGCGCGGGAATACGTGTGGTCTTCGAAAAGAGAATAAGGGAAAGTGAGAATTAGAGAAGAATGAAAAAAAGTGGGTGAGAGAGAGAGAGAGAAAGAGAGGGATATGGCTATGAAGCAACGACAGGATGTGCTTACCCCGCAAAAGCTGTGCTAATCCTCGTGAATAACTTCGTCGCTTGTAGCCTATATAGGTATATACATATATATAAGCTACTTTTAACGAATGAAAACTTTCCCGCCTTTAGTCAGTGACTAATCATCTGGAACCGGCAGCAAAGAAAATGAGAAAACTTGTGGAAAGTATAGCTCCTCAATCTTTTGCCAGAAAAAAGAAAAAAAAAAAAAAAACTTAGTTGCGAATACCGAAATTTAGAAAAAAAAAACCGTAATTCCTTGCACCTCGCGAACTTGTTTTTTATTTTTTTTTCCTGTTTTTTTTTTTATTCTTTTAAACGGTTCGCCGATCTTGTAAATTATAACTTTCAACCGATCAGTTCGCTTCGAATTCGTTTTTACAAATATTATACAATTTGCGCCAAGTACCTACTCGCATTTGATTTATAGAAATGTTCAACGGTGGGAGAGACACCGGACGGTGTATGGCGGGGCAAAACAACAAGTGATATTTAGTTTATCTTGTTGCATGACCACCGTATAGTGGACAAACGAAACAGTGGAGGTATACACATTCGGGAAACTGAAGACAACCGTTGAAGCGCTGGACCGTAATTTAGGAAATTGATATTACGTGCTCCATATTCCGCGTTTAGGTATTGTTCCAGGATTCACTGGATGATTTAGTCTCGTCATGAATTCAAGAGAGTAACGATAACGTCGACTAATTGAAGAAAAAAAAATGAACAAAATTTTTTTTGTGCAAAAATGAAAAGAAAGAAAAAGAAAAAAAAAGTAATTTGAGCGACGGTGGAGAATTACCGGAGACATTAACAACGGCGCTAATGCGTATACCTGAGTCGGTTAAAATCTAAATTACAAAAAACCTCAGGTAAAAGTTGGCACTTGATTTCATTAGAGAATGGCGACACGCGAGACGAGCAGTAAGGTCGAAGGTTATAAAAATATCTTATAACTTGATACCGTATACCGAGCTAATATCCTGTTAAATCGTATGACACGCGAACTAAGCGCGAGGTGGGTGTAGATGCGATTGAATTAAATTTAGAAATTCGTAACTAGGCTGGGAATTGTTGGGTGTAGGTGAACTTTATTACAGTATAATGTATCGAAATATTATACGCAATAAAAGGTCGGTCCAGTATATACGGGTAGACGCGCCGGTTTCTATATCATACTAAATGACTATGGCGATTTTATTGAAACCTGATAACGCATCGCGTACAGCGTTGTTTAAATAGTCAATAATTCCCGTCGTCCAGTCCGCATTGAAAAACCGGAGGACGTAAAACGAAATGAAAATCAAAATCGGTCCTTAACGGTGTATAATTATTCAATTATTCAAGTTTTACGACAACCGAGCAGACTGGGCGCTCCGATTTCCCGATTCCCCGATTTTCCTGGAACAAAATCGAAAAATTAACAAAACCGTCGCGGCTATAGGTTCCGCGAAAAAATTGATACCATAAATCCGTATCCGGAGTTACAGTCAGTTCGGATTCCTTCTATAACCCGACACCCTTCGCTGGCCACTAGATAGTGGTCAGTGGAGTGAACCAAAGGCAGAAATCTACCGTGGAATAGACACTGTCGAACAATATACATCGGTCAAACATAGATACACTGTATATCTCATCTGGTTCTATTGCATTGTTCGGAGAGGCTGGGCTGGGAGGCTCCTTCGCATTTCCCCCAGGGTCCAGTCTCTGTTATGTTATAGGTGCACAATGTACACACGTCCTGTCCGTAGATTTGTGTATGTTATATGTACATGCACGTGTACAGCAGATCCTATGCGGGTTGTATTAAACCAACACATCGAGCGATATCAATCCGATGCACAACGTCAGTGCCGACGTGATATCTGTACCCTGTATACACACGCATTATGCGAACATGTGTACCGTATAGGTGTACCCATTGTTACAGGGATCGTGAAAGCCTGGTTGACGTGTTTCCCAGTTAGAAACACGATTAGGGGGCAATATCCATTGTCTTTATCCCATGATTATAGGTATTATACACCTACGCTCAAGATAATTGATACGATATTGTGATACATCGAAGATTCAACGCCTGAATGAATTTCGAATGAAACGATCTACGGTCTACCTATACGCATATGATTGCGAGAAGGGATGTACAATTTGTTAAGTAGGATGTAACACGACGTAGTCACGTAGGCTTTTTTTTTAATCCAGTTTTACATTCTGTCTGATCAAGAGGTTAATTATAAAAGCCTTTTATGTTGTATATATGGTGTGAGATGATTAGCTCGCTGTTGAAACGAGGAGCCCCCAGCTCAATTTCAGCCTTCGGATTTTTACCTTTTCTTTTTGTTTTTTTATTTTTTTTTTCAAACCCGGATCGTTGAAAGTCTGCCGATGAGTGAACGAGGGAAATAGAGAGAGAGAAAGAGAGCAATCGATTTATTAAGCCTAGGTCCTTATGCTCTGGCTGCTGCCAGTCAGATAAAAGGAGAGAAAAAATATATATATTCGAAGTGAAAGACGAAACCGATCGAGTTACCGTCTCAAAGTTCGAATGGAAACGAGATCTGAATTATTTAACGTTTTCCATCTCCACGGGCGAGTTTCAACCCTCGTGATAAAATTTCTACCTCGGAACAACGACCGTCAAGACACGACAAACTACACGACGACGACGACGACGACGGTAAAGATTAATAACGTTAATGAATCCCCCCTCTCTCATCTTCCTACCACTAAACAAAGGGACGATTTATTATACTCCAAGTTATACACCGCGACTTGTAGTATCTAATTCTTATCTATCAGTTTAGAAATTTTGGGTACCTACTTTTCGCATAGACCGAGGGAGATAAATGTTACCGTCCCGTGTCAACGATTCAAAGTTTATACAATGGGGAGGATAAATATGTGAGTCCAGTTGTTATCATTAGTGTCATTGATGTTACGAATTGTTTTTTTTTTTGGGGGGGTTTTTTTGGGGGGGATTTTTGTGGAATTATTATCGACTTCTGAGCCTTGCGAGCCTGTTTAGCCTCTCGAAGTGTTGAGAAAATTTTAGCGCCGTTATTCGCGAAGCTAAATGAGTTGCTTTGATCTGGAATATGCAGATTTATGTAAAGAAAGAAAAGGAGAAGAAAAAACAGCGGGTGGGATAGGGCCGGGGAGGCAAAGGCCTTGTTTACATAAAAAGGAAGGAAAAAAAATGTTTATAAACAGGGGAATTTGATTCTCCGTGAACAGAGTGTGTTCGAAAATCAAGCTCACTCTGGAAAATACAGAGTGACCGAGAAATAAGCCTTGGAGATTCATTGGAGGTAAAAAGTTGATTGAAGAGAGGGAAGAAATTCGGTAAATTTCATTTTTTTTATACAGACAATTTCTCCCAGATTCGATCTCTCGGTTTCGCAAAATTCGAAAACAGATACGATGCCTAAAAATGAGGAAAAATTGTCTTAGATCTGGATTTTAAGGCTGGCTTCGGAGAGGGAAGAAAAAATGAAAATCCGCGTTCATATACTTTGCGGTATTCGTATCGGTGCGAATACGTACAGCGATAGGTAAGTATACGTGAGAAGAAGTCGAGCGTCGCGACGGCCGGTACCCAGTACCAATGTAGCAAATTGGAGAACGTTGTTAATTAAAATGAACTTTGCCAAAATGTTCAAAACTAGCCCCGTACATTACACTGTTAATGAATATTTAGGTATACGCTTTATACATTTTGCATGCCGCGGTACAATACTCACGGGAAGTAATTCATATCTATTTCAAGCTCTGTACCTTGAACATCCCGTTCCATTATTCTATATTCTCATTCCAGTAGCCGGTTTCACCCCAGAAACAAACCCCTATATCAAGAATCAGACGTACCTGCGGAGCCTTCGACTCCAGACCCTAAACCACCACCTTATACGCAGTCGATTCCCGTTTCGAAAGAAAAGTTCGTTTGATTTATTTCGCAATAATTGACCGAGCTAAACGATCTTGAAAGATTTTTCTCAAGGGTCGGAAAATTACTTTAACCTACGATATAAAAGGGCTGTGGGGTACGCGGGACCTCCGCAGGCTACGAGAAAATAAACTAGTTCTGTATATGAGACAGGGTTGATTTAGAAAATAGTTATATGAGATCGTAAATCGGGGCCGGGTTGGAGTTCCGAATTCGTTTGAGACGATTTCGAATTTTCAGAAAAGGTGAAAGAATAGAACATTCAAATTCCGGAAGGTCGTTTTGGCCCTTCGGATCTATAGCTTTCGGAATTTTGAACCCTGGATGTTCTTCGTCTCGAAGTTTTTTAAATCTGCTATGTAGGCTGTCGGGGAAATACCCTTTCTAAAAACTGTGAATCGGCGATATTTGAAATTCGGAATTTCAGTCCGGCCCGATAGGCCATAAATATACACTTTGAATACGTGAAAACTTGAATTCCAGAAGAGCCTTATTCCAAATTACGGCTCAAACTGTTTTCCACTATTCACGTTAATCGATCATCGAACGTGACACCGTTCCCATTATTATTCCAGGAACGAATAGACGGGGAATGAATAAAGTAAAGCGCGAGAAATCATTTCTCTACTTTTATTATCGACTATCAATACTTTTATCACCGAGTCTTTACAGACTATAAGTACTCAAACTAACGTATCGTTATAAAATCTAATGACTAAAAGTGTAAAGGTACAAAACAGTATCAGGTATAAATTACTTGTCTAACAATGAGAATATCTTAACGTATTAATAGGAACAACGAACAGCGAATCCGCATTATTGTAGCTTAATTTTTGTTCTTTTTTTTGTTTATTTTTTTCGTTAGTTTATATTACATCGTAGCGTACCTGGGCGATAAAGTTTTAAGCGAAAAGCTAGGGAGGTATGTAGGTAGCTACGTGATACAGACAAGCCAGAAACGCCCCGTGCCGCAAAGAATCTACTCAGCAAGAGCTTGCAGACTGCAATAAACAGCTGTTGGAAAACTTTACTAGGAAAATTTTCCAAGTGCCAACGCGAATAGTGAACAGAGAAGCGTACACGCGCGGGGGTGTATACCTCTCGCGAACGATGGCTGGTAACGAACTGGATGATGTCTCTGATGTTCAAATTTCGAAAATCTTTGCTTTAGCAAACTGCGAATACTCTTCGTATCTCTAAATCTCACTGGTCTATAATAATTATCGTTTATCACGGCGATATTTATTTTTTCGCTAAATATTTGTCGATCCGAATTCAAGGCACAATTTAGGCTGCCTCCCGGCACGGCGGGATACAAGTCATGGGATTTAATGGTTCGGGTCATACCGTCGTGACTCAAAAGCTACCTCCCGTCAGTGCAGCAGTTGCGAACCCTCGAGACCGTAAGATTCTACGACTCGTGTAAATCGCGACCCCTCTACCTAATTCCATGAGTTTTCGAATCGATCGAACTGGTATCAAATTTTTGCAGTTATACCTATACCTAGATGTAAATTTGGTTCTTCTTAAACTCTGTTAACAGCTAGTACGGCTCGGATTTCTAGTTATAAAATATATTTCTTACTATTCTAATCCTAATTCGTATAAAATATGCTATAAAAATTATCACATATGTATATGTATATATACTAGAGTTTGAACAATATAGATAGATTCGTGTCACAGACACCAACGGTAGGATAAATATTAAACATAGTAATTATGCTCTTTTTCTAAATTATCGACGTTATTTTTGGCAAAAGTTTGTAAGTTTAAAGGCTGTTTCATATGCTAATAAGTTGATTGGGCGTACTATTGCATTATTTGATTGATGATGGTAAAAAGAGATAAATATTGTAAAATATGGTAAAAGAAATCTACGTTGTAAGCTTTAATTCCGAATCGTTGAACTTTTCGATTATGTATCTTAGGTAGAAATAATTAACGAATCGCATAACGAGCGTACAGCCAAGTCCTTTTTTCGTATTTCTTCTCACTTTGAGATTAGATAATTTTAAAACGATCAAAGTCGATGTATCTGAGAAATTCTTTTTGGATTTTAGCATTCAAGGGGGACGTAGCATCTCCCTTGAAAAATATTTCGATGCAATTGTCTACGTCGAGTTCTTTGCAATTCTCTTCTAATTTTATATCTTCTTCTTTTTTTTCTTTCTTTTCTATAAACTTTGGATTTTTAACGTAATAAATTAACGGCGCATCTTCGTCGAAGTCAAGTTCCCGCTCGATTTCTTCCTCTTTTTCTCTTGTCACGTTCCTCAAGGACCGTCTTCTGGCCGTCTCTTCCTCCCTTACCTCAGTAGTCGTTATTTTGTACTTGGTCAACGATATAATCGACGATCTTCGCGATTCGGGGTGGACATTGACGCAGTGTTGATAAAACTGGCCTTTGGTTACGAATTTCTTACCTGTAATCAAGAATTAATATTAGAACAGCTTAGTTCACAGTTTCGAACTACCAGAAAAAAAAAAAACGATTCGTTGTATTAATAAAAAAAAAAACAAATCGCAATTTCTCACCGCAGCATCTCAGCTCCCTTTTCGCAGGCTCGTGTATTCGCCCATAGTGTCTGATGACGTTAAATGCTCGTTTACTTTTAAACCCACAATCTGAACAGCGGATGATTTTCTCCATCCTTTTGCACTTCTTTTTTGCTGATCCTCTAACTGCAGTGCTCATACTGTACGGCGACTAGAAATCGAGGGAAAATAAACCAACGGTTTTAATATATGCTCTACTCCAGCAATAAAACTAACGATACGAATTAGAGTCAGTAACTGTGATTACGGATGCTGAAATTACACCGTAAACCTCTTTCGATGTACATACCTACGTACGATTTTAATAGCTGATGAAGATCCTCGTGGGAAATTTTGTCACGAATATACATATATGATCTTTTTTTCATTTGAAAAAATTTTTTTTCTACAACATCTTCTCACTCAATGTTGCCGAAATTTTTTAGAAACGGTAAGTAAACGGAGTATCTTCTACCAAGGATAAAATGATTTTGAAGAACACCGACGATTTTCGGAATAAAAAAATTCCGTAGTAGGTAAAAATCGATTTTCTAAGAGTCTAGGCTACTGAACGTTACTAAAATAAAGTAACAACAACGGTGATGAACTATGAGAAAAGTGTTACGGAGTTGCAGCGGCTTATATCAAAGGTATCAATGACGGAGTTGTTATAGCAATAACTAGTCTTCTTTGTTCCCGTCTTCGAGCGGCATTGTTTGTATCTCCTATTGCCGGTCGAACGCGTAGACTCTCGTCTTCAAAAGTCGTTCAAAAATTTCGATTCTTACGATTTTTAGGAATTTTTAGTATTCAGAAAATTGTTTCGATCGTTCGTAATCGTTCTCCAAACTAATTTTATTCCCGTTTTGAAATTTGGTCGAAGACTAGACTCAATTGCTCGGTCAAATTTTTCAAAAACTGTAAGAGTAGGTGAATCGATATGCACTTACCTCTTATTCCGCTCTGTAGATTCGATCGATGTAACTCAGTCAATGCATGCACACACTGCAATATCAACGATCTATAATCACGTCTAAGACGGGAGTGAAAGAATTCAAATTTGTTTTAAAACCGTAAATAAAGAGCCAGAATTTAAAATTTGGCTAAACTGGACGAGCGATCCGTTTGCTGTGACAACTTTACCGATACTGACAATGAGGCCCAAAATTCTATGGGGTAGGGGTAGGTGCTAGTACAGCGAGTCTATAAGGCGACGATGAACGAAATACGCTTCTCCTTATCGTTCACACTCTTTCGTCTAACAAATCATGATCTTGTATGGAATATTTACATACATATATATATATTTCTTATTTTGATAAATATTTCTACGTGTGAGATAATATGTTTATGTTATAGCCATACGCTCGTCCCTCGGACTAATTAGGGTCTTAAATCTGCCTAAGCGGAGGGAGTTCGTGTTATTCACACTTGTCAGATTGAAACAGGAAATAAATAATCTATTTATCGACATAACGAGTGTAATAGAATGAATGTATCTTGAAGTCAAGAAAAATATACCTATTGAATCGAACCTGTAACGTATAAAGATAGTACCAGCCTCGGTATTTAACCCTAATTTTTGGAAACCTTTGTAATCACAAGAACAAAAAATAAATAAAAACTGTTAAGTACGTCAAGAACATAGATCCTGTCTATTTTTTTATTCATCGTAAAAACAGCCGTTTTGGGCAGATAGGAACGTCCAAATCGAACGAGGTGTGGAAATTTTTCATGCCAGAGATCGTTCGGCTAGCTGGTCGGATAGACCATCCTTCGATCTGATTTTCGGATACTAGAAATCCGAAAATGTAAAGATTTTTCGAAGTTAGCGAAAGGAGGTAGTGATGACAGTCTTTTTTCTGTCGTGAAAAAATTTCCTTATTTAGGTAATTCAATAGAAGACCCGAGATTAGGCTTTAACTGGTATGTTAGCTGCTTTAATGAAAAGGTCCGTAGCCCCCCGTACACAGAGTGGTAAAAAGTTTGACCCACGCACGGCAATTTGTGGAGTACGAAAATTTGTCCTTGTTTCTGAACCCTCGAAGATTTTTTTTGGGCCCTTGAACACCCGGGACACTCTGACCCTTCGCGCTCGTGAACACGCGTGAATACATGGCGAATAATGAATTTTCCACATATGTACATATATGTGTATATGGATCTACATACCGTGTCTATAAAGTAATAAAGAAAAACGAGAATTACAGACGCAGTGTAACATTCTCGTTCGGAATTATACTCATTTTTCGTTTCCAGGGAATAAATCGAATTCATGCATTATACATGAACCGCGATTTTCGTTCATACAGAGAGAAAGAAGAGGTAAGAAAAGGCGAGAAGCACAGAGAAAATTAACGGTAACTTAGTAGTCCACGTTGGTTTGACGCCGGCTCTAATTAGCCTGTACAATTTTCAAGTCCGCGAAGTTAATAAAGTCTCGACAGAGTAGATATGGAAAGAAGGTATATAGATATACACATTCCACATATTATATGTATATATGTACGGATATATGTAATATACGGTACTACCGTAAGAGGGAACTCATTTTTTTGTACCAGATAATCGCTTCTCTGTCGGTATACCCACGTATAGGTACGGGATTTTAATTAAAATTCCCTTTGAATATGGTAAAAAAAACTGCGAATTTTTTATAACCCTATATAAAAGCGGAATATGCACGTAATGAATATATGAATTCAAGGGTATGTATATGTATAATTTTTTTTTTTTCAGCTCGAAATTAGCGGTCCGTAGAAACAGGCGTACTGCCTGCAGCGAAGACAATGAGAGCTGCTAAAACCGCATCTGCGAGATAATTCGACCGTTTGAAATAATAGTATGCAATTCCTGAAATTCTGTGGGAAAGAAAAATTGTACCTGTAATTTTTAATTTATTTATTTACTTATTTTGTTGTTGTCTTTTGTGATTTTCAAATCTTTGCATAATACAGTTTTTGTGAAAAATGGCATCCGGGCGATAAGCTGCGAGGGTTGAAACTATTCGGAAGGCAAACCGCTACAATGCTGCACTGCCATGAAAATCCGCTGTCGAGTTACATGCTGCACCACCAGAATGAATGGGAAATTGAAAAATGAAAAAAAAACACATACACTTTCCGCACCAATTATCTTGCCGCGATTGTTCTCTGCAATATATTCGCCAGAAGAGCATATAGCTCATATATCGGTCCGACTATATTTGCAGCAGACAGATCATACCTTCGTAGGTCAGTTACACACGTGGAACTAGGCATGTATAATATAGTTATATAAATATATGCATTCGCGGCCCAGTTGCAAATCTCTCTGATCCTTGCCACTTCTTCCTTTTTTCTCTTTTATACATACAGCGAATATATGTCGCATACGTGAATAATTGATTGATGTGAAATTTCGAGTATTGTCCACCGGTTGCAACTTTGAATTTTTTTCAAATTTTTTTTATTATCGATGTATACGTTTCTAGGTGTAAACATGTCAATACGTACAGTATATACGTTGAATTCTTTGTGCGAATTTCTCGAAGCATGATATTTAGGTTTTTCACTGTCGACTGTCTATACACAATTCGTAGGTATACAGGAATATCGTGATTTACGTACGATTAGTATGACTAGGCATATGTGTTACAAATTCCAGAGTAAACACATGCGTGTGTACATAGATATATCTTTACATACATTACGCCTATATAGGAATTATAAATCTATAGATAAGCGTGCATAGAACGAGTGAATAAAAAGGGAAACGAGATACCTGTATCTACCTTTACGTATACATGCATGCAACATATACGCAGTAGTAATCATCTGCCGATGTAACACGTTGCACTACACACATGTATAATATCTATAGTTATATGTGTTAACCGCGGCTGAGAGAACTTTGCATCAGATCGCAGCGCAACGGCGGATGCAAAAAAAACAACCTCCACCTATACGTGTTGTAAAGGATAAAAAGTGAAAACATTACACATACATGTCGATATACCGAAGGTCATATACCTGTATAGAAATGAGTTTGCGAGTAAATCGCAACCTCTGTTTTCTACGGATGACACCGTGATTTTGTAATCAATTGCCGGTTTTATATTATATATTTACAGGTCGATTAAGAATCACCCCAACACAGCTGTCGTGGGTGAATTTCCTATGGGAATCTGAGACTAAATTTCCTTCGCCATAAATTCGATGAACCGATACTTTCCTAGCTACGGAAGGTCCTGTTCGTTGACTAATTGCAGAGCTTATACCCGACCCGAGGCTCGTTGGCGAAATTCAATTTTTCTCACGAAATTTTAGCCAAAAATTAGGAAATATCGATTTTTCCGGACATGAAGATTTAAGAACGATCCTCGACAGCTCTTCAGCCCTAGAAAAGACAAGACCCTTCAAAATGATCCAGACTAACGCAGGCACGATCAAAGCCCAGACGAATCGCCAAAATACGGAATTCTGACGTCTGATACTTTGAGGGAATTTTAATGATTTTGGTTTCTCTTTCTTTGCCCAATTTTTGTCTATGACCGCATTCAACGTGTGGATTAGTGGTACATGTGGCTAAACTCAAAGGAGTTTATATATTTTTTAGGAGTTCGGTGTGAATCCGCTCATTAAAAGTTTCCTTTTTTCTCCACCTCAGAGGATTCTCCTTCTTCTTCTTCTTCTTCTTCTTCTTATTTTTTCTTCTTACGTTTCGAACTGCAGTAGTAGTAGCAGGGGTAGTGGCAGTGGCATCATCTCCGTAGGGAAAAAAGAGAATTATTACGAGGCGAAAACTTGGCTCCCGTGAAATTTTCTTCTTTTTCAGTTTTTTTTTTGTATTATTTTTTTTTCTCTTATTTCTTCTCTCTCTTTTTTTTTTGTTTTTTAATTCCCTAGATTGGCGATTAAAAGTTCCCCACGTCGAATTTACAAATTCCTTCGGGGGTTTACCGTTTCACCGGGGCTGATCTGGTTACCGCAAGGACATTAGTTCCTCGCTGTGAACTTGCCCGCTCCTCATCCTCATCCTCATCCTCCTCTCCGTTCCCTAAACGAGAATTCAAATCTGCGGGGCCATCGAGCGTAATGGCTCAATTTCTTTCGTCGTGATTGCGGATATATATATATGCACTACATAATATATACCCAAATATCTTTAAAAAAAAAAATAAATAAATTTCTTCATACGTCGAGTCGATTTTTTCACGAATGAGTTAGAATATCGATTAGATACGTTTTGTCTGTCGCACCTGTATATACACACATAATACATATTACATGTTAATTACATATGCATACTTTGTAGTGAAAGAATAATATCTACTGATGCTGCGGTTAGAGATGATTCAGGGTTATAACCCGCTTGTGGTCATCGTTTTAGAATTTTAATTGCGTCATTTTTGCCATTCACTTGTACATACATAGGTATAATAATCCGCAATATATGGGGATGAGAGAGAGAGAGAGAGAGAGAGAGAGAGAGAGAGAGAGAGGAGAAATACTCATTCCTGCGTCTTGAGTTTCCTCGTAAATAAACTAACGAAATTACCTCGTCATATATATGTCGATGTAAATTTATGCAGCTAGTTCCAACTATTCGAAAGTCATATTTAACATAAATATATATGCATATATAGATATTGTAGATATACAGGATTCAGATGGGTAATAAAAATTCTTCCGAGCTAATGAAGAAAATGATAAGAAACAGAGTGCAGGATCCATTCGCTCGGGAAATCATCGGTACAATCCCGTATGAAATCGAGACTGAAATCATTCGAAATCGGTAAAGAAATCTATTACAATTGAAATCATTCGTACGCTGATAATACCGTAGCGAATAAGCCCCTCTCGAAAGAAGCTATATTCCGCGATCAAAAGACGTATAAAAAATTCGGAATCGATAAAAGAACAAAAACGAAAAAAAAAACCATCTAATTCCGAACTATTACATAAATCAACGAACTATCGTCTCATTAGGCGGAAATTCCTACACACACATATATATATGATATATACATATATATGGTATACATCGCGAGGTCCTAGAGCCTTCAGCGTCGATTTTCTCGCGTATCAGTCGAGGTAAAAGTCTCGGGCAAAGAGCGAGGAGGAGGAAGAAGAGAGAGAACGACGATAATGATAATAATAATAATAAGAAGAGGAGGAAGAAGAAGACAGCGGTGTAAAGTGCGCATGTGCATCACTAGCGGGCTTGCGGGGGTGCGCGTATTTCGTGCGGCATGTAGACGTTGACAGCGTCGACCGAGCGCCGGTTAGGTAGACAGTCGTCAGTCGACAGCCGCCGAAGCAAGTGTTCGTCTCGGCGTGTGATAGTGCGGGTCGGTTTGTTGATGTTTTCTTTTATCGTTTCTCGCAGGTGAATCTCGTACGTTACAAATATAAATGATCCCTCACCTTTCGATTCTTTCTAAGCCAGTGTAACTAATTAACAGCCAATTTTTTATCAACGCCGGTTACACCCGGAGAGTCATCGTGATACGTGTCATATGAAGTAACTACTACACGGATATTTATTCGGAGTGTTTAATAATCAATTATTATAGGTCAATCGGTTCGTAATAATATATAATTGTGATCAGTGCGTGCGGTAATAATTAGTATGCTCGTTAGGGTATACAGGTGATTTGTTGTCCTGCTTATAATTCTGAAACCAAATTATCGAGGACTCCCAGAATTATTGTGGAAATCGTGTTTTCTCCTCGATGCTAATTATCGTTACCGTTCTACCAGGTCAGTAGCTCGCAATTCTATACACATGTGAAGAAAGAAAGAAAGAAGGAAAAAAACCACGATCCGTGTTATTAATCATCATGCCTTATAGCATAGAAAGGACATCGAGGCTCTTGGGTCTCGATGGAATCGAGATTTTTGAAAATCGAGGAAATTTTTTTCCTTCTTATTCTTAATCCGAATTTACGATTCTATTCATTTATTCCGTACATGCGTTCGTTTTATTTGCCATACCTATTTACCTATTCACACATATACGTACACACTATAACCGACCGGGGGTTACGAGAGAGTCTAGAGTCGCTTAAGTCGTGCTAAACGTCACCAGCGATTCATATCTGTATTGATTTTATAAAAAAAAAAAACAGAAAAAAAGGAAAGTAAAAAAATAGTAGATAAAGTGGGTATGGTGTACGACTTATATACGTATTAGGTTTGATAATCGTAAAAGCTTGACCGCGGGAGGATTACCGCAGTCCTTCCGTTAACGACGCCTTGACCTTAATTTTATCTAACAATAAGCGAATTCGCTTTTTTTCTTCCTCTTATTTTTGTCGAGTAACCATTTTAACGCACGATCGGATTAGGAGAAAACTTGCGGATTGTTATTTCACTTTTTTTTCTTTCCTGATCGTTTGAGAGTTCACTCCAATTTGCACTCGTATCCTCGTATTAGCTTTCTCGCTGATTTTTAACCGGAACCGATCTTTTTCTCTCTCACACCGTGAAACATAAAAATTATATCAGACGACACGTGGTCGTTACTTGAATTCGGAAGTTTTTCAAAATCTGACTTCGCGAAATGATCCTAAAGTACAAAAAAAAAAAGAAACAAAAAAAAAATTGGAATCATTACGGTAAAAAATACTCGGTAAATTTATGTACCGTAAATCGATCCTATATATTATATATATAGTCATATTTGTCTCTCTATTCTCGAGAGTGAGTTTCGACAAGCACTTATAGGACTCGTTCGTGAAAAGGGGGCTTTGAGGGAAAGGAAAAAAAAAATAATATATATATGTATATAATATGGAAAGACAGAGAAAGAAATGGACAGAAACTCAAACCCATCACGACTAAACATAAATTCAACAAAAACGTCAGTTCGTTAGATTTGTGTCGAATGGCAGCTGCCAGTCTATAGCCGACAGTGCCTACGCGTATGTATTTTCCGGAGAAATATACACAGGTACATGTACACATAGATGCCAAAGTCAGTATAGCGTATTAAGAAACTTGAACGCGATCTAATTCGAGCTTTGCTGTACCTATAACGTCAGAGAGTTGGCAGTTCGCGACAAATCCCTATTTACCAGTCTCATTTACTATTTTTCTCATTTGATGTATGTTTCCCTTGGCACAGATCATTGGCATATGTTTATGTTTATATATACACATATATATATCAGTTACGTACGGATATAGAAATCAAAAAAGGGGAAAGAAGAAAAAGAAAATGGTTCGTATTTTTTCTAAATACTTAAACCAGAAGATACATAAAATTTTCTGACAATTTTCTTTATTCTATGCCATCGGTGTCGTCATTATTCAATTGACCCCTTATTACCTCAGAAACTACGGTTATCGATTCCGCCAATCAATCAATCACTCAGTCACTCGTGTAGAAAAATAAAAGCTATGTACCCAACCGAATGGGAATTTTATATTTCTGTATTATAAAGGTATAAGAAAAGCTCCGATATTTGCTGCAGTCTTTCTCAATCGATATTATAATTATTGGAAGTATAATACGTAAAAGCTGTAGCTAGCTCAGCCTCCTATAGGTAAGATGATCTCTCATATACTATCATATGGCGAAGAGGAGAAAATGAGCGATATAAGATATACACCTGATTTTTTTTTCACGTGTATAACTATCGTATTCTGTTTATCGATCTATCCGCTACGTTATTGTCTTCGGGTTTAAACATTATTGTACAAATGCAGTTGCAATTCCACTGATAGAGGATTATCTCTGATAAATAAACGAATGTAGGTATCAGTACTCTCGAGGTTAGCGGCTTCTGATATTCAAAGTCCGTTTCTTACTTAGAGATACCTAAACGTATGGTAGACTTTACTGAGAAGTAATTGCACACGTATCGCATTGATAACTGCGACAACGAAGATAAACGGTGCAGGTATACGTACTTACCTGCAATAACGGTGATCAATTCCTTCGGGCGTATACATGTCGCAGAATATTTTTAATCTCGATACTTAGGGCCGATCGAAGTTCCGAATTTTGAAATATCCGAACGGTCAAGATATCCGGAAGCCTGAAAATCCCAAAATTTTGATCTGTTGTGATGTGGCGACGAAAAATAGTTCATTCCAATCGAGATCCATTTTATCTACTTCAATCGACAACTTCGCGATGTCGAAAATAATTGATAGGATTTTAAAACTTTTTTTTACCAAAAAGTTGATCTCGAGACGATTAATTTGACCACTTATTGGTTTCGATACGATCGATACAGCCCGAGTTATTAAACACTGAATGAATACGTGCGCGAATCTCGAGTTTCGGAGGTTTCGCCTTTCGGATCTTTGAATTTTCGGAATTTTAAACCTTCGGTGTTCTTCGTTTCGAAGTTTTTTAAATCAGCTATGTAGACTTTCGGGGAAATACCCTTTCTCAAAACTGCGAGTCGGTGGTTTCCAAATTCGGAATTTCAACTTGGTCCCCGATACTCAACCCTGTCCTTCCTTACCTGTACAAATATCCGTGCGAATCTCTGCAATCTTCGATGTACGGAAGACCGTGGGAACATTGATTAATCTCAAGGACATCGAATCCGCGATGTACCTACGAAGTTTAAAAATTCTTTGGGTATTTTCGGTTTACTATTATACTCGATGAAAACTTTTTCGATCTTTCTTTCAGTCAAAAGAAAATAGCTTGAAAATTTTTGCGAATTCTTTGTAAAGAATTCGCTCATCTCTCTCTCTCTCTCTCTCTCTCTCTCTCTCTTTCTCTCTTTCTCCAAAAAACAAGAAAAAAAAAAAAAATAAACAGGTATCGCTGTAAATCCAATGCGATCACACGTATGTATACCCACATATTCGCATTTCTTGAAAATACCTTAAAGGCTATAAGGAGCCGGTCTACCAAGGAGGAGGATGAAAGCCTCCTCCAGCCTCCAGCCTCCGATCATTCCCTCACGGTCCCTTCAGACCGATTCCTCGCCGTATACCGCGGTCAAACATGTGGTCAAACCGGTTGCAAGTCCCAGGTTCTTTTCGTCGTCGACCTGGTTTGTTCGGAACTATACGGTCATCCAGGTCGCCGGGGTCGTACCTAGGTATGTATAGGTCGCTAGACGTTTATCTAGTTATTTAGGTACTACATGCTAGTAGATATGAATGTCAGAAAGTAGAGAAAAAGATCGAAAACGAGAGAGAGGGAGATTTCGCCGAGCGAAATCCTCGGTGAAATATATATTTTCATCTAAAAATCCTTGACTCAAGATCTCCGGGCTTTTAGATCTTCGTCGTAGTAAGTATAGGCGGCTATAGTCATGGTCCATGGAAGATCGAGGAGCTGAGTTAATGTAGTGTAAACGAAATATCGTTCTAAAATTTATTTTCGCATCGTTATAAATTTTTTAAGAGAAATTTATGAAAAAAAATAAAAATATAAAAAATATATAAAAAATTTGAGAAAACAAGGCGATTTATTACAGTAGTTATATAATTTACGATAATTTATATACACATATTCACATATGTTTAGGATGCAGTGATTAATGAGAGATCTCACTTTATATCGTCGAAGATAATTCAATGAAATAATTATTCCCGAACATCCGGGACAGGCATTAACTCCGATTTGAGAAAATAATTGTCGCTCTTTTTCGATTTGATTGGTTTTTTACCTAACAAACCGCAGCTTTTTCACCGGTATACAAGGTATCGAGGGATAATCGTGACTGCGTTCTAAATCATTCAGGGATTTATCTTCTTCGCGTGTACTACACCTTTACAGCTACTATAAAGTATATGTACATATACGATATACCCTAAGTATTCTAACACGCACCCTCGACGAATTTCAAGTGTGGTGAAAATTAGTCTATAGATTCTTAGGCTTCTTTCTTAAAAATCTTATGCCATTTGGGTACACGTATAAATACGTCCAGCTCATAAATCCGTGGATCTCTATTCGACCTAATTTTCTTTCCTCGACGGATTGACAGCTGTTGAAATTTATTCAAGAGTTTTATACATCGGCCGACGTTATATACATATATCTAGTATATGTGGCACGTGTATAGGTTTCTGTTTATCAAGAAAGCTACAGCCCCTTTATTTAGAAGCAGTTTTCTTCGCACAGAAATAGAAGAAAAGAGAGGGAGAATTTCTATTCACTTTCATATCGGAAGTTAAGAAAAGAATAATGAAAAATAAACGCGATCTAAAGTAAAATATACTTTGGAATATCGTTTAATCGACTTCCCCGCAAAGAAACTAAACATATTTCATTCGGTATAACTGAAATAAAAATTAATAACTCGAACTTGTGAGTATAAGGTATCAATCAGACAGACAAGAAACGACCCTTTAATATTCACACCTATACTCGTACCTATATTTATCGATCAAACGTCTCATCTCCTCTCTTCAGGCTACCCCCAAAGTCGGTAGGGTAGGTATAACGTCACGTTGCCTAACGTCGCCCAATATTTGGGGTACTTTTTTAGGATATAACGTATATATGTGCGGATATGGTAAATCATGGAATGAAAAATCAATAGCTGAGTTATCCGTATATATATATATATGTATATATGTGCCACAGTGAGCTTTGGAGAAGTGCAGCGGGGGTGTTTTTAACGGTAAAAAATGATTCTAGGGAAAAGTGGATAGATAGAGTCTTTAATATAGCAGATGCATAAAATGCATGAAATGCATAAAATTCCGGTAGATAGGTGGACACACTTTCAGACGGGGAAGAATAATCCCCTTTTCTCCCTGTGTGTTATATGTGTATAATCTCCGTTACTGGGTATGTCACACGCTTTAGACTGCACCGGGTTGGAATTTGGTTCAAAGAAGCTTAATCTCAATTCCTAGGGTTTGGCACGCGAGTTTAATCTGTCCTATATTTGCGAAGCGCTTCTTATTACCGCAGGTGTACGGAAAGAATTGCACGCGATATAAATTAATTTTTTTTCTCTCTTTTTTTTTTTTTTTTCTTGTCTCAAGTACATACGAGGTTTTACCCGACGCGATAACGTCCCTTGCTTCCATTACATGACGATATACCTATTGAAGGAATATAATTTCAAAAGTTTAAAGAAATTCTTAGAGTCTCGTTGATGTTTCGCTCGTAACGTGTAATTAATCGTTGGAAAAATTGCAATCGTCCACAAATTGATAAAGGTATGAGAAAAAAAATGAGAAGAAAAATTGAAAAGATAAAAAACCGAGTCTTCGCTATTACGCGGAAAGCATAAAAAGCGGGGAAATTATACCATTGTCGAGGAAACGACTGAGCAGAAGCGAAACTTGATGGTATATGCATGGCAACGAATTCGCTGATTAAACGACTCTAGTTGGTTTCCGGAATCGCGTCTTTCAATCAAAAGTTTAAATAATAGTACCGGTAACTCGTTACCCGCATCACCACGGGGTTTGAGGTGCCGGGTATCGTTCGAAATTACTAACTTTTCAGACAGCCTAATTATTTCGCACGGTTCACGCGAATCCTCGATAAAAAAAAAGCCGTTCGTATACACGTTCAAGATTCATTTGGCTAATACCCCAGGTATACCTACTTTAAACCGTACGTAGACTTATCGAACTATTAAGCTATTCGTACCCGAGGCATTAACATATATCTCAAATACCGATACGCTATGCATTCAGGCTGTTTAGCAATAGGATTTAATCCATCGATCGATCGATCAATCGAGCTGTTTAACAAATCGGATAATAATTGAACGTTTGACGTATTATGTAAACATCTGAGTTTGTACTACCTTTCTTTCTGCGATTAGTGCAATTAATAATCCGACCCTACGTCGTGCCCCAGATGCTCGAGAAATCGGGTTTTCGAGATATAGACGTACGGGATTGCGGGTCGCTTCGATTGAGATTTTGACGAAAAATTCACGGTCTAAAATAGTCCGAAGTGACAAGGAACAGCGTTATTTATAATAACGCCTTCTCGCTGCTTATACGTATACATCGGGTCATCGAACCCTCTCCATTAGTCACTTGCAGGCTGAACTGGCCCTGCAGCAGCAAGATTGAACGTAAACGTATAGGTAGACGTATGGTCTCGCATCGGTTGAATACCTATGCCTATTTCACGTATCTAGGTATACCTAGAAGAAATTTTTCAACTGTCGTCTAATCTGCCTTACGAACTACGAAGAAACGATATGTTTTATCTGACAAACAAAAAAAAAACAGAAAAAAAAAAAACACAATTAGGAGATTTTCAGGATTCCATAGCTCCTCGCTGGTGCGCTTTGCTTATCGGACCTTTTCAACCGTAATTACTTCGGTAACACGCGAGGGAACGATGTATCGGCTATCTGGAGGAAATATTCCGTTCAGGACATTCGTTAGGGATGCATATAGTCGTGACGTTGTATTACTTCCCTCGGATATGAACGATTCCAAAAATTTCTACGGTCGTTTGCAGTCGAGTTTAATTCACATACGTGGCTAGCGAACGGATAAATGCATAATGTATGCACGTACCGCATCTTCATTTTTAAGGGCAACGAATCGTTTCTCGAGGTTCTAGAACCCCCGAAAGTGGTTAGAATATGAAGCGAACTGGTTTGGCATTGTGCCCGGTGCCAGTAGACCTTGGCTGTTGGTTCTGCGATAGTGTATTGAACACATGGCCCCTCTAGCTATGTTCTATCGTTGTATCGAGATATCCTCTGTACAGATCTCTGCACGAAAGGCTGGTTGAACGGCCATACATAGCCAGGTTGTACCATACGGATAAGATTTTTGTGTAGTGGTGTGGATTCGAGTGTGCCCACTTCACTCGCGGTTGTAGGTATTTGTGGGAACCCCATTGTGTTGTATTCCTTTGCCCTCTTTTGCACAGGGCTGTTTCCTTTTAAGTTACTGCCTGGAACTTTCGAGTGCTCATCGAAATAAGAAATGGCCGTGCAGATGGAACTTGTTGTATTTCTTCTTCGTCTTTTTTTTTTTTTTCATTTTATTCTTCTCTCTCTCTCTCTCTCTCTTTCTCTCTCTTTGCTTTCTTCGTATATCACCTTATGAACGATGCTGTAGAGTAAAGTGAAGCGAAGTGCTTTCAGGGCTGCTTTTTTCACTTTGATATCCAAAATACTCGTTGATTTTTCACCGACGAGAAATTTTCACGCACATTTCAAATGCCGAGAAAATAACCCAGAACAGATACGAGACAGTGGGCGTATAGTCGTACTCGAGCGATCATCTCACTCTGAGAATTGGTATTAACGACACTTTGATCGTCATAAACCGATGGATTCTATCCCGAAGTCTGACAAGTAATGAGTTTTATATTTTTTACACGTTTTCTCTTCCGGCTATTTTCTACCCCCGATTGAGCTAAGCTGTCACGTATCGCCCTGCAGAGAGAAAATAGGAGTTATAAGAACCGACCTTGCCCCAGTGTCGCCGTGGCTTTTGCCCCAATTTTAGCAGACGAGAAGAAATGACGGTATCGGTTCTTTTTTGGGGGATAAATTTATTTCATAAATTTTCATCGGGGCTCTTTTATCAATTGATTTAAAATGTGGCCGTCGAAACTTTCGCGGGCGAAAAGGTAATAGTGCAATCGCTGCTGCAGCCTCTTCGCGAAGAAAATACCTTCTGAGTTTTCTTCTTGTTCTTCCGTGGTTTCCTTTTTTTTTTTATTTGACGGAGGAATATGCCGGAGATGAATGAAATACTTTCTTCTATGTGCATGTGACTACCTTTGCGAATTTTCATCGCTCTCTCCAATTTTGCGTAGTACAGAGCTCGTTGTTTCCCTGTCAGCTTTGCCTTCACCGTACTCAAACCCCTCCTTCTATGATGTAGACTCTGTATTTCCCTGGCTTGTTAATCATTATTACTTTATTGTTGTTTGTTGCTCGTGTAGTAACTCTATAGTTGTGTTCACCATTAATTATCGCACTGCACCGACGGACGAGGAGGAAAAGTATATTAAATATAAAATGAAGTTGACGTGCAAAAAAACTCCCATCAGAAATACAATTACGAAATATAAAGAATAGGACGAATCACTTTTCCGAAATTTAAACCATTCGGGGTTTTTCTCGTCGGGAATAATTCGAAATTTGAAATAATTCGAGTCGTACGCGCGATAATTTTCTCCCTTTAATCATTCTTCTTCTTCTTCTTCCTCTTTTTATTTTTCGTCGTCAAATATTTTCCCCCGATCCCGTAACACGGTCATTTTTCTGTGTTCATCCTTGTCTGCGGCGAAGAGAGTATAGAGCGCGTGTTAAACTTCACCGTCAAACTTTGAATGAAACTTTTCGTTTCATTTTAAGTTTTTACGATGCCGCAATTTATACGACACCAGGTTTCGTAAATTCCTATTACCCAACCAGCCTTCCTAACTTTTACCTTTTTTTATTCAGGTACACTGTTTTCAGAAATAACCGGTGCCAACTCTGTACAAGTCATACCATAAAGCTTAATTACATATTCTCCACTCCACGCATTAGCGGATCCCCGTCATGCAATATTCACTTTAACAAGGTTAACAAATATTCACCGTGACACAGCGCAATAAAATCCTAAGGCCTTTTATAACTAATTTCGAGTCGCCAATTCCGATCCGGAAATAAACTACCCACGAGATTCGGTTCGAGTCAAACGATCCTTGAAGCGGGTCTGTTAAATTCTACCAAAGTTTGAACCTCGTAACTTTGGGATCAAAGTGGGTGTCGCTATGAGGGTGGGCGAAGTGTCTTGCTTTAGGAATCGGACAATTCGGTCGTAACATTTGACCCGGAGGTTCCAAATAATCGGAGAGGTGAGAAGGAGCCGACTCAGCCACGTCCGGGTCGTTATAAATTCGATTACCACTCAATCAACACTCCGTCACCGGCGAATTCTGACCGATTACGTTATCGGCGTTTTCGGATTACTATCAAACTTTGAAAAGGGAAAAATAAAAATTTCAGAAAATTCTTCGGTCAGAAATTCAGGATTCTGAAGGTCCTGAAGCTCGATTCGTCGAAATGAGCAAAAGCCATTTTCGAACTAAGCCGACAGTCTTCTTACGTCAGGCAGAGGTGATAAAAGGAGTAAGAAGTCCTATCCTCGTCGCGAATCGCGGGATAATTGACGTCGATTAACGCGGTATTTCAATCTCGCAAACAGCAGCTGTTAAATTGCGTTTTAATCAGTTACAAATAAAGGCAGGTTTTCTATCTACGTAAAATAGCGGCGGAGGTCAGCCTCGCTAGTGCCAATAGTTGATGGTAATTAATTGGGTTAACTAGGTTTTCTCCGATGACCAGTGATACGGTACTAGGTAGGTCGGACGACAGTCTCCGCGCTGACCCCCATCACCGAATCAATTCACTCTTGGAGTTCAGACCGGAACAGGTTCAAGTGAAACGATTATCAAATTATCACGATTTTACGAGACTCGATGTAATTCGCAAAAATTATGCTCCAATTTTTTTTTTTCTCGTTTTTTTTTCTTCAACTATGTGAGCATCTCTGTCGTGAACGATTTGAAAAATGGGATCGACGCGTGACGTTAAGGAGGTTTCGAATTACGTATACCTAGTTCCTACACATTTTCCGAAAGCCCGGAGTGTCGTCACACGTGTATAGAATGTGTTTATACTCCATAGATAGATTATATCTGTAAACGCACCGGGTAGGCATTAATCATTCGTTGACAGGTGACACCTACCATATATTCCATCTTGCATAGATATCCACGTACACCTAGTAGGTTGGTGCCTCTCTAGTCCCACTGGACGACGTTTAGCCAGCTACCGTTTCGATTACTCCAACTTGGCCTAGACATCCTTCCACCTGTATGGAGTATGACAGTTATCCTCACTCGTGAGAAATTATACTCCGAATATTTTACCCGTAGAAATAATTAGATAAATAAATAAATAAACGAATGAACGAATCAATAAATAATTGGACAAAATTTATCCTTCGTGGGGTAATCGTCGGCGATTTATTTGTGTCTGAAAAAGGACGGACTAATTTAGTATCTGTTACGATGGGGATAAGAGTCGGAACGATTTGGAGAACATTATATTATAAATAAGTGAATAAGTGAATAAGTGAACAAATGAGAGGTATTCATCGATCGACACGCTTCTCGGCCTGGTTTTTTTCCTTTTTTTTTCTAGATTTTTGTTCTCTTTTTTTCTTGTTTAATTCCGTAGAAAAGCTCCCTTTTTTCGAGAGCCGAATAAATTCACTTGCGGAAATTCGATCTTGTGTAGGTATATATGTGTAGGGATATGTGTATATATATATATATACATGTACGCAGAAAATTTACCTTTCTGTGATCTCGCATGTGAATTTGGGATTTATATAGGTACTATAGATGCGAAATATCTACATATATTAGATTCCCCTCTAAGTTTCTCACGCGTTCTTGCAGGTGTGGCGGAGTTTCTGGATGAGCAACTTTGTAATTTCGGAATTTCTCGCGCTTCCCTTTCATCCCGTTCGAGCTAGCTTCTTCCCCACATCCACATCCATATCCACATTCACATCCACCCCATCGTCATCTTCAAGCGATCCGAAAGACGCTTTTCGTCTATATATATATATATACATGTACATTGTACCTGTTCCGTGAACGACTAAACTCACATCATCCCCCACGTATCCACAACGGTTATTCTACTCGAAGCTCATTTCAGATTCTCGATTATTCCATTAATTGGATTCACCACTCGATTTCGAACGAGTACACACGCCAAAATTCTATACCACTTTGTATATTTTACTCGCATTTACTTCGCTCGTATGATTTCCACAGAGAATGAGCGAGAGACGTCAATGAATCGAAGAGAGGTTCGAATCAATTTCATCAAACGAATATTATAAATAAATTTCACGATGTTACCTCAATCGTTTAACTTCTAATCAATGAATCGATATTTACCGTTTCAGACGTGAAAACTTTCGAAGTGCCAATACCCGCGGTTAAATCGAGCGATCGAAGGTAAGTTTCCTCGATTATATTTATTAGCTTTTCATACTATCGAAGAATTTCTCAATTTTTCTGATATTTTCACTCGTTTTATTGTCTCGATAATATTTTTCAATATTTTTACGGAGACGTCGTCGTCCTCGTTCTCGTCCAAGCTATAGGAAGGAAAACCGATAGATTTTTACCCCGTGCACCGTTCGTTCGGGCACGTATATTTCAGAACGTAGATTCGAAGCAGGTATCCGCCTCGATATCCTCGCCCCCGCGCGGTTTTAAAGATATGAGGGGGAAATTGATTTAAGCTCGTTTTACTCCACGTCATGAATCGAATCCACAATCATGTATTATACGATAAGCTAAATTCGGACTGGAAGTAAAAAAAGGAGGCAGAGAATAGGGGCGAAAGAATCCGAATTCAAATCCAATGTCGTCGATGTCGGTCTCCTTCGGTTCCCGCGACTGATATTTTCCTTTTTATTAGCCAAGGATCACCTAGATGCCAAATAGGAATCTTACAAATTATGATTGATCGCTTTTCTTGCTAGCACATCTCGTGACATTGATCAATCGAGGCTGCTAGCCATTGATCGATCGGCCCTAATTCGCGTCTTGCAAATACGGAATCAAACTCTAATTACCAATTCATAAATTGATCAATTCCCGCCGTGAATAATCCTCTGCCCTTAATTTATCACAATTACTCTTTTTGTTTCCTTAAATTTGGCGTAGGTACACCGTTGCAAATTTTTTTCGTTTTTTTTTTATGCACGTATCAATTTTCTCTCCCCATAGTGAAAATTTCTACACTTTCATTCATCTTTTATATGGGTAGTATAAAAAGCTCGGTTAATAATGTGGGAACATATAGCAATGGGATAACCTAGCCTGGTCGATGGCCTCCGAAGGCCACAGCTTCTATTGACGTTGTTAGCCCACTATTACTCCGGTCGTTTATACCTCTAGGCTCTAGTCTGGTTGAGAAAATCTAGTAAAACGAGCCTACCTACCTACCTACCTACTTCAGCTATGCTCTAGTACCACGAGCAAACTAACTGCAGATTTATGCATATCAGATGTTATATATGTATGTATGTATGTATGTACGTAGAAATATATGTACGATGTTACGTATTATGCAATTATGCCCGGGTGTACGCGTGGGTGTGTGTATATATGTATTATTTGTTACAATGAACGTTACGGTGCGGTGGAGAATTTCCCAGGACAATTCTTTACAGAAATTGGTATAGGTAGGAGGGTATACCGCGGTGTTAATAAAACTGACGGGGAAAATTCTCGATGCCGGAATAAAAATTTCGCGGCTTTTTTTTTTTTTCTTCTTCTTTTCTCTTCGTTATCTTCTTTTTATTTTTATTTTTTATTTTTCGATATCAGTTCACCGATCGGTTTGAAAACGAAGTAATACGAAAACACAAAGGAAAAAAAAAAAAAAAAAAACGAATGGTTTCGAGTTAATGGGATTGGCAGTATACCTAAGTTCTAACGATGGAACAGCTCCTAAAGTCGATTATAGTTCGCCATTTACGGTAAAAGTAGTTCATTGAATTTCTATATATATATATATGTATAGTATATATCTATATATATAATTCCTATAATTCGTTAACTTTAGTAGAACCGTCTCGCTTCGCGACGATAGAAGCTTTGGCTAAAATCGATTTTGGCTGGTGCACGGTGTGCAAAGAACTGTCAACCGAACTTTTAGCGCCAAGGAAAACTTGGCCAAATGCTCTTTCAAGCTATCTACTAATGCCCCTTGCTTTCCTTTTGTTCTTATAACGATTAGAGGTTCTTCTTTTTTTCTTTCTTTCTTTATTTCTTTATTTTTATTTTTTTTTCATTTTCTTTCATTTTTTTTTCATCTTATCTCGATTACTTGAGGGAAAATCGGGAGATTCGAATCCCCTCCCCTCCCCCCTCGCCGTTACGTTATACAGGTACTAGAAAATTTATTTATGGATTTCCTTCATTTCTTCCTTTTTTTTTTCTTTTTTTTTTATTTCTCTTGGTTTTGGGACACGAAAGTTTCTATCCTCGAACCAACAGAAAGTTTTTCAGTTTTCGCCATTTACAACTTTTACTATGGACCCGTTAAGCTCCCAACGTTTCTGGATAATCTTTCTCAAAGACGAATAAGAAAAAGAAGAAAAAGAAGAACAAAGCGTCGATAGAACACGCGCAGGAATTCACTATTTCAAGATAAAGCTACCGCAATTTTCAACTCGAAGCGAAATTGCATTTTTCAATATTGAAATTAAATCCACGCAAGGAAAACTAGGGAATATATAAATCTAGGAAAAATCCTTCTCCCATCTTCGACCCAGAATTATAACCGGAAACGTTGAGTGACCAGAAAAAAATCGAGTTATTCGAAACAGTGTCGGTGAATTAACCTCGTCCCTTTCAAACCCCTCGTCGAAGTGTCTCTACTGGCTATAACCCTCGGCGATCAGGTACCCAATCGAGCCGTCTGTCACTCAAATGGTTTCGGGTAAGCTTTCGGTAGGATTGCCGTGATCAGTAGCTTTCTTGGATGATCGATTCGCGTATTAGGTTGTTACGTATATATATATATATATATATATACATATATTTGAAAAGAAAATTACAGATCCGAGAAGATATTGCCTTCATTTTTTTCCTGGGGGAGGGGTGGGTCAGAAAATCGATTAATTTTCCAAATAAAATTAGTGAAATTAGTGAAATTCTACTCAAGCGACCCTTTCGGTGATACGGAATTGGTCGAATCTGGTATAGAGGGAAGGGGTGAAGTTGGTCAAGACTCAAGTATCGAGTTTCACGTACCTATATCGAGGTTCAAATACCCTCGCGGTATAGCCACGCGGAGTTCCTTTGATAGGAAAAGGTCACTTGGCTGTATAGATACGTAGTGCAAAGAAAATGAAATAATTTAGCACCCCACACGGGGTACCCGCCGATATGAGTTTCTATCAGGGCTTCGATAATTAATGGCTATACTCGCTGAAGGGGATCCAGCAAATTAATTGGAAACGTCTTTGATGTCGGGTTCGGACTTCGAGGAGCCCGTCGAGTTTCACCGTTATATTTGCGATTCGCGAACTAGGTATCTCCGGGGTATACGGTCCGAGTATTAATCAGTTGTGTCCTTACGTTATAACGTCATGCTACGTTGCAGAGAAAGGAAAATTAAAGAAAAAACAAAAAAATTGAAAAAATTTATAATTTATAAAACAGAAGAGAGAGAGAGAGAGAGAGAGAGAGAGAAATATATAGAAAAAATTGCTTTATTTAATTCGAATTCTCGAGGAGAGAATTTTTTTTTGTCTTTCTTCAAATATCTTTTTTATTTTGAAAGAAAAGAAAAAAATAAAAATGAAAAATTGTTGATTAACGAAACGGAGTAGGCGGTAGATATACCGCACAGGCTACGACCGAGAGAGCACTTGTTAGTCATTTGCCAGGATCGAATTTCGCTCTCAGTCAAAACAGGCCTTGTTGTTGATATTTCGCTAATTAATTATACCCCCGACGAAAGTCTGTACACACTCCGTATTTCCCCTATACGTGAAATATAATAATTGAAACGGACATTTATTTTCTGAAATAGGTTGAGGATAGATATACAGGTAGTCGTCGAATCTGCGAACGGGTACGCCCAGACTTTGAATTGATTATACAAAAAAAAAAAAAAAAAAAAGAAAAATGTCTCCACGATCAGAATTCTCTAGTTTAGAAAAATTATCGGTAAAATAAAAAAAAAAAAAAACGGTCGTATATTATTTTTTATTCTTAATTTCATTTTATTTTTCGCCCACGTCGATTCGCGTGGGTGTGATTTGAACGAATTTTCAAAGTCCCTTCTCCTTCGTCGTAATTATAAAACCAATCGGGGTCGAAAATTGGGCGTGAAATTAGGGTATGAGTTTTTTTTTTTTTTTCAGAAAAGGTTCGTTTATACAGTTTTCCATAGACACCTCGCGTTCGACTTTTCATCCCGGCTCCTGTAATACTCATACCCATTCATTACACGACATATTATTCATCCGCGCAGGGAGATGATACGTATATATATATATTTATATATCATATAGATAGGTGTATGTGTATATATATATATATATATATATATATATATATATATATATATACGTGTATAACAAGTGAACCTCGGGGATGATGACAATGGCATTGTGCATTCCATGGATCTTCAGGGTAAATAATTCCGTTGCATTGTCTGCGAGAGGACTGGCTACCTACTCTGGTGTGGTACTGCACTTCTATGATTGATGAACATAGGAACCAGGAGCCATGAACAAGTAACCAGGAATTTCTCTCGGCCAAACCGAAACCCTGGAACGTAACTGTAACTAAAGTTCAACTAATTTCACGTGTGCACTACAGTTCCAGCTGCAGTTCCATACATACATACATACATACATAGATAGATATACATATATCCACGGAATGAGAGCCGATTGTTGCTCGACCTGATAATACGCGAGTATACAGAGACACGTTTGACATAATTAATTCTGACCAGTTCGAAATGAAATTTCGAAACACTCGAAACCAGGTAGAAATTAAACGATCCACGGTATTCATTTATCGTATGAAATTCGACGATAAGAAATCCTGAAATCCACCGGTCAACTCATTCTCGAAACGCAGGTCTTTTTTTTTTTTTTCCTCTCGCCTCACATCGTTCTCATCAATTCGTATATCGGTTTCGCGCGTATATATCTGTCAAAATTCTGCAATATGATTTTTTCCAATTTCCTTGTAGCTTTTGCCTATTATATATTGTGGGTATAAATATATTCTCCAGGGGAGCGTGGAACTTTAAATGGATACTTGACTCCGCGAACTTGTGTTATACCTGTGTATCGTTATTTCAATAATAACGAGACAAGCACGTCGTACCGAAAATGTGCCTTATCGCGTTACCCGCCCGCGTAGAACGAACTACGCCTTCTCGCGGGACTTGGGCCTCGGCGATATAACAGACTGTAGCTACCTCCTCGAGGCTCGAAGTCTTCGGTTAATAATGAAGGCCAGTGGCAAAGGCGAACAAGATAGAGTCTGAGGGTGCGTTAATAAAGGGTGGGCTTACAATTTATGGGGAAAAAAAAACAGCGGAAAAAAAATTTGAATTATAAAAAAATAAAAAATTCTTTACAGCGATAAGATTTCACGGATTTCACGGATTTCCCTCCTTCGACTTATTTCCATTTCCGAACGGAGAAAAAAAGAGATCGGAAACTATTTTTCTACCCACACTAGTTTTTCCCATAGAATTTCAGGATTTCGTCCTTTGTCTTTGATTCCGATTAATCGGGGGGAACGAGATAAAAAATGATGGTGCGAGAGCGGTGGTTGTTTTTTTGTTTTCGTTTTTTCGTTTTTTTTTTCTTCTTCCACGTAAAGCAGGTCGCACACATAAATGGCAAGGGTGTTTTTCATCGGGAGCAATTACTCGACGTTGCTCCAAGGACCGGAGGCTGTGCAGAGGGAGAGACAGAGAGGTGAAAAAAAAAAAAAGAATGAAACAAAAAAAATAAAACGATCGAAGATATAACCGAGAAGAGAAGCGGTGGGCTCGGTTACGAATTCACTACGGCATTGTGCACCATTCCCCTCTTTACCCTGCAGGGAAGTACGACAGCAGCATTCGTCGTTCTCCCATTAATGGTTTCCGCTTCCGGCGTCTCAATCTCGTACTCTCTGCGTCCTCCACGCCCTCGACTTCTCTTCCATTCTATTCCATTCTCTTCCCGTCTCTTCCCATCTATTCTCTTCCATTCTGTTCTCTTCACTTCTCTTGTCTTCTTCTCCCATGCCTCCTATGTACGTCCCACCTTCTATTTCCTCCCCTTCAGCTCCGAGGTCCATCCACCTTCGGCCTGGTTCGAACGGTCACGATTGACCCTCGACTAACTTCATCGGCACGCTCTAATGGGGCCCGCTTTGCGTCTTGTATTCGAACGGGGAAACGGTACTTGAATTACACGAAATCGGTACATCGACGGATGAGTTCGTGAATTTTCTTTCCCCTGTACGATCTGATCCGCGGATTTTGGTTCAGAGACCTAATTTCGCTCAACGAATAACTCCGACCCGTTCACTAGCCAACCGTTTTTAATCTGACCCTTAGAATTTCGTCGAAATTGTTTGCCTGTGTATTTATTCGTTTACTTCCGTGATGCGAGGAGATACCTAATATTTATATACTGTTTCGAGGGTTTCATCAAGGAGTAAGGGAAAAAAATAAAAGAAAAAAAGAAAAAAAAAAGAGCCCTGGATTAATTACTACAATTGAAAAAACGGTTCACTTATCTCGACCGCGGTTTATTTCCTCATTCTAACTCCTACCGTCTAGATGCGGGGTGAAGGTAAAATTTCTCAAGGCCTCTTCACGTCGAAATAACGAAAAAAAAAAAAAGTTGTATTTTTATTCGATTCTCCTTCGATTCGTTCCTTTTCCCTTTTTGTCCCATTTTTTCTTTTTCGTTCTCTTTGTTCTTTTTGTTCTTCTTCCTCTTCTCCTCTTTTGCTTACACGTATATATGTATAAGTATATAGGGATCGCGTAGTACGTCACATAACTAATGAATATTTCGTGGTCTTTTCTACCTACCTAAATCCATCTCAATCCCAGAGACGTTATTCGTATCAGGTTCTCCTGAAAAACGAATGAATCCTCCTCTTCTTTTCCCCTTTTCTCCTTTTTTCTTTCCTTTTTTTTTTCTTCCGCTGTCAATTTCACAACGCGATTTCGATCCTCGCGAAGATCAAGCCTCACTCTATCTCTCTCTCCCTCTCCTTCTCTCTGTAGGAAAGTTCCATCGAACGGATCGTCTCTCTGGTTCATCAGGAGAGTGAAGTATATTTTTCTCCTCATTTCGTTTGTTCCACGATGTTCGATAAAATAAAAAAATAAAATCAGGTCTCCTCGCCTAATCTCACATCAAACTGCAGCTAAGGTTTACTCGAGACAAATTTTTATTCCAATCTACATACATATAGGTATATGTATACCTCTACCTACTCGTCGCGAAAGTTTCGCGACCAAGCGAGCCGTCATTTTCAACGACGTCGTTATACCCACGATATCCTTTGAGGTTTCGATTCCCATTCCCATTCCCTTAGGACTTTGGCTCTGTTTTCTTTCTTCCCTTTGAGCTCCGTGCTTTTATTTTCTCCTTTTCTCCTTTTCTCCTTTTTTTCTATTTTCTTTTTGGCTTTTTTCTCATTCTACTTTTTTTTTTTCTGCTCTTTTATCGTCGGTAGTCGGCTATTTATAGGCCGACTCAAGGAGTAGAGAGGTGAGATTCGTCGATAAATCTCAAAGCAGGTACTGGCTAGCTGAGTAGAAACGTAGACGTATGTACTACATACATACGTACCCAGATACGCGGTGGTTGTGATACTTACCCTACCTACACGTTATTTTACCCAAAAAAAAAAAAATAAATCGAGAAGAAAGATTCTGCTGGCAGTACCAAGGATAAGTAAAAGTAACCAAGACAGCCGGAAAGGTCGCACATCCAAAGGTAAACCCTCTTTGCAACTCGCTTTTGACGCTATTTTCAACGGGATATAAGACCAAAGTGCTTCGCAAATGCGTATTTTACGTGTTAGCATATACATATATACCTATATAAATATATATATAGATGCATACACACCATTCGTAATATATCAAGGTACGTACACCTTGACACATATGTCAGTCGGAGTACGTGGGGTTTAAAAATCTTAAGAAATGATCGAAAGGATTTGAAAAGTCTGTATAATTTTACGTACCTATGCAGTTTATATTCCGATACGTATGTAAATGGTTTTTTTTTTTTTTCATAAGGAAGTAAAAAAAGAATCAAAAATATGTACAACGCCCTTAGCTTTATATGTATATACTTCTTCTCTCTTCTTATGCTTAAATATACATGTAGGTATACTACAAAGTCGGTAAAGACCCGGACGTGCCATGAATATATAAATTGCAGGGTATTGATAAGAGAGATTCGTTTGTTGGTAGAGAAAACTGAAGGGAGAAATCCCAGAGCAAACATCTATATATGCGGTTTATAGGTAAATATCGTAAAAGTACGAAGACACACTTTGGAAAGCTTCGGTCGTTTTAGAATCTATAGAGTACACAATTCATGAAAGGACAGCCGGAGAGATAAGTCTCGCGAAATTTTATCGAACGCAGATATTTTATCCGTCGATTGTTTTTTTATTTCATTTTTTTTTTTTTGCGTCGTTAAAACGGTTTTCAATTTTTTTCCCATATCGCGGAACCTTGAATCCGATGTATACACACAGGTATACCTGTTCATCGCATAGCGATTATCTTCTTGCGAAATACTATATTCTAACGATATGCCATGGGAAGAAGAAGACTCCGTCTGCATCGAGCAGTTCTCCGCACTTACATTACCTACACACACACATACACGCGCATACTAATTGTCCCACATATAAAATGTACCATAATTATCCAGTCACAGATTAACGAGCCTTCTAGAGGTAGATATCCATATACCTATTCCGACCTTGGATACCAATGCCTGAGGATGTTAAATATTTGCTAATACGATTTTATATATATATATATATATGAATTTATTATTTCATATATATGTATATATGAATTTATATGGTGAAAGGAAGCGATTATGCGATATAATACGAGTCGGGAGGTTCATGCGCGTGATATAAGATGATGATCCTCTATCTGATCCTTGAGCTTGGAGTTTCAATTCACTGAGTGTCGTACTTTCAAACTAATTCGGACACCAGGTCACGGCAATTGTTAGTACGAGCGTGAAATCTTGATTCGATTTTACGGTCCGGTTGAAAGTTTCGAGTTTTGAACGATCTTGGGTAAAAATGAAACACCCGGCTACCTGGTACATACAACCGTTTTTTTATCAGTCGGGACGTTTCTATACGGCGATGGGAGAGAGGATAAAAATAGGAATACGTAAAACTTATTCGTTTAAAATCCTCACGAAATATCGAAAAATTTCAAGCTAAACCTTCCGATGAATATATCCCCTATCGACGGAGGGGTTAAAAAAAGGAGACGCCCGTTTGACTCGATAAAAGAAAATTGGATCCTCCTACCACGTATTATTATCAAAATTTAAACTCCGCAATTTCTCAGTCGGCGTATAAGTCCCACGGTTCTGCGTGAGGGATTCCCATAATCTGTAAAAAGTTTTCTTATTTCCCTTTTTTCTTTCCCTAGTTGCCAAAATTAAAAAAAATAAAAAAAAATTAAACAAAAATATAAAAATCAGTCCCAATGGACTTTGTCAAGCTTTTCTACTCGTTTATGAATTAGTCTCGTCACCATCCAGTTATTCGTCATCCATACACGTACGTACGCACGTATACAAACGTCAAGTAAATGCGATAAGCGAAATGAACCGAGTTGTTTAACCGTTAACCAGACGTATAATTATATTCTGCTAGTTCATTAGATCGTTATGTAATAAAACAACTCCCATACACCTTCGGGTTACGGGTACAGAACCGCCTATAGAAGTAAGATATGCTACTTGTCCGAGTATCCGTACGTGTAGATACGCATCGTAAAGAGATCGAGCGAGTCGCGAGTAGCACCGAATCAATTTAAAGTCAATTCTAGTGATCCGGTATCTGGTTAGTGTCGTATAGGAGTCGAAACTAAATTTCCAATTAATTTCTATGGGATCTAAAGCCGTAAAGTTGCAACTCTATTCGACTATACATCTGGTAAGGTATATTAGATATTGTTGATTGATTTCTTCACACTAGCGAAACTAAAGTTTTTACAACTACCCATACGCTCCGCGTTATACCGAAAGGAAATCACCGTTTCATCGGTTTCACCGCTAGGTATCAGTTCAGAGATTCATTCCGACAGGGATTTTTATTTTCATTATAAAAATTGACATTTTTTAAGGACCTCGTTTCACAATCGGCTGATACCTGCTACTATGCAGGGACTTTGATTAAAATCTCGAAGTATCTACAATATCTACGTATTGTATACATATATCGTGTAGGAGGATCGAAAATTGTCTCACTGCTTTAATAAGGTGATCCTTTTTTATTTTTTTGTATATATATATATTTTTTTTTTTCAATTCTTCGTGTACATAAAGATTTTGATAAAGAATCGATTCTTGTTCATTCAGCGATCAACCTCGCCTGTGTTTGGTATATAGGAAATTCCGAAATGTTTAAGATCGTAAATAATAGCGAGGTAAATAGTCGCCCTTAGTCGGTATCCCTTGCGGTATAAGGTATTCGCCGAGATTTTGTTGCGATTTTAATTAAACTCAAGGAAGTATGTCGGTTAACGATGCTTAAGGGTTGTCGGTAGAGGGGTGACGCCGACCTTAACTCCGAACCGAGGGATGGAAAATTTCCTTCCGTCTCTCACGTACACCCATATACACCTATATATACATACCAAAAATTGCGAGAATATATATAACATAGAGAAAAAGAAATTAAGCAATGTACAAACGAATTTTGAAAGTTAATGAAAAAGCGTATCATCGAGTCAGACATTTTTTTCTATTCCTTCTTTTATCATATTGTGTCTTTCTCTATATCGTGTTCATGTACTTATCACGGATTCATCTGTAAAATGATACTTATCCCTTGTATAGCGAATACCGTTCCGTAAAAAGTGAGAAAAAGTAACTCGAAATGTATAATAGGTGTGTCTACACAGGTATATATATCTATAGCGAATATACTTTGTCAGATATAAAAATTCTTTCTTTATCTATACCTATAGCTGTGTCTCTTGGTGTCTCTGTATTTCTGTCATCCTTTTCACGACTCGCTTTTAGGTCTGTCAAATTTTTTTTTTTCAGTTTTTTTTTTCTTCTTGCCGTTTCTTCAGACTCCTCGTAGCTTAACGCTTTTTTCTTCTCTTGTCGAGGCTGTTGCTTTGTCACAGTGTAATCGTCTCCGAGACTGCAAAGAGTATCATTAGGAACGAGTGATTCTCACACCAACTTCAACGTGCAACGAACTCAGGTATACACGTATATACTACTAAGTGACTGAGAAATGTAATGAAACCCGATGTGCAGGTGGGTTGTAATTATTCAAAGCTGCTATAACCGTGCAGTTGTACAAATTATGTAATTCGTAGCATACCTGAGTGAAGCGAATGTCGAAATCTGACGTTTCGCGTAATTTCGATGAACTATTCTCGTATAGATATACCTACTCGCGGGGAATTTCGATAACTACGTTGGTATATTATAACCTAAGTGGTGCGAAAGCACGGAGAAAATGGGAACAAGGGATGCCGCGCTAAGGGTCGAAGGGCAAAAGATAGATAGAGGTGGAAGCTGGAGAGTGAATGAGGAGGGAAGAGACTGTATGTAGTCGGTATTACTCGAGGGTATCGATTTCTGGAGGAACTGTAGGCTTTTGGGAACAGGCTGAACCAGTCAAGGGCATTCCTTTGAAGGCACCGTTGAAGCCGTTCAACGAAACCCCTGTGCGAGGCTGGGGTGAAGATTCTTGAACCCTGCTGTAAGGTCCTTCTGGATCGCTTCGTACATCCTATACGAGAACAGCTATACACCCGGCTTTCTCTATGAGATGAGAACGAGCCACTACCCCCATGTGTACCGTGCGATGCAGGAGTGCAGGATGCTCCATTCTGCGATATACCAACGAAAGGAGATGAGAGGGATTACCTTTTTATACTTGGACTCGAGTTAAACCTTCTTTGTCTTTTTTTTTCAATATTTTTAATATATTTTCATCGTTTCTTTTGAGCGATGATGCAGTATGCGCGAATATATTTCGCGTATACGAGGAGGAGACAGTACCGTACAAGTAGCAATCTCCGAGAAGGATATCCCTTTACCTCTGCACCAGCAGCAGCAGTGAAATAAGTGGAAAAAGAAGGAGTACGGGGGATACGGTAATTTTGAATCTCATATCGCGATGTGCAGCTAGAAGAGACACATCCGCTGTTCAAAATCCGTTTCCTTTAACATAAAAATTCTTCGCGTTGGTTCGCCTTCCCTTTTATACCAGTATTCTCTAATGGTGTTTCCATGGGCTTGATGTACGGGGCTGTATACCAGCGACACCCGGATCTCAAGAAATGACGTAACGATGGACCACCAAATAACGAAAGAACGAAAGAACGAAAGAAGGAAACTGAACCACCCTTACCTCACGTGAAACAAACTGCTCAATTTTGGAGCAACTGCCCGACAAATGATCGCGTCATAAGTTTTTGCTCGCTTATGGGTATACCTACAGGCGTATAAGTATTGGCCCTGCGTTTTATCATACGAGTTCCTGCAGCCTATGGGGTACCGTAAATCTCTTTGGGTTTTTTTTTCTTCACAATTTGATGGACCGGGAATGTAACGAGAGGACTTTTTCATCTCCTTTTTTTGATCCGCGATTTCGATCGTAGACGTTCGCTGAGAGACTCGAATTCAGACTCTGAATTCATGGTGAAATTCCGAAAATATTTACCGGAAAATGTACGAAGGAAAAATTTTAGAAATTGGAAGAGCGATCTCTGAGGATTACATACCTTGTACCTACCTACATATTACGTTTAGATATATAACCTGGAACCTGGAAACCCGAAACATAAGGTTTGATTCCGGCTCAAAATCCACGGAGCTATAAGTCTTCCTCGGTATATGAATTCCGGCAGAATTTTTCAATCCGAAGCACGTCGCAATTTTCTACCGTATACCCCGGCCTCGACTACGCCTATTGCCCATATATACCTATATATGTGTGCGGCTTGCGAAAATACCGAAAATCGGCATTTGTTTTAGGTGCAGAAAATTATATACACGGTATAGAAAACGAGGGGGTATTTTGTCGGCGAACATTCGATGAAAATTGGTTAAAAATTCATTTTTTTCCCATTATTTTTCTCCTCAATTTTTGACCGTTCATTTATTGTTTGCGATACACCGAATGGTGGGAATATTTTCTTCGGCTTTCCTCTGGTTCTAAGTTCTCTTCTTCTCGTTCGAGTTTCGTCACGGGTAATCGGGCAAGAACCGTAACGTGTAGGAGTAGGGTAGCCCCCGCCCGGCATATCCCGCGCCTTTTCGTGTTATCAGAAACTGGGGAAAACCGTCTATCGGGAAAACGGGACCAACGATCGACGGGGGGGCAGCGCCGCTTTGCTCAACGTTTTATAATATTATTAAGTATATAATAGTATTCGAAGAATGAAATTTCAACCCTTGATAGACTCGCCCACACAGAATTTCTCACCGATCTGCATAATCCCCTCCTATATAACTCCTCAAGAAAAAGTAGAAGAAAAAAATGAACGTACGAAAAATAAGAAGAAAAAAAAAGACAGAATTCAGAGATTCGAATAAAATTATGCATTCCATAAAATCGTCTTTTTCTTTCCCTCTTTTTCATATCGTTCTCCAAATATTTTTAAACATTTTTTTTTTCCGCTCATTTTTTTGTGCTCTCTTTCATTCCGCGTGAAAATAATGATATATGGATACGTAGGTGGATCTGGCTCGATACCAATTTTTATTACTCGACACATTGCATCTGACTGGTATATAGCGCGGAATAAATCTTTCGTTATATTCGTTCAGTTTCGTCGAATTCCTCCGGGTCTGAGGTATACAGAGCTCTTCTTTCAACCCTTTCGTAAGTTACGTAAGCGTGGATTACACCCCGTAAGAGACATATATATTATATATATATATATCTATATATATACCGGAGGTAGCAATAACTCCGCTGGTGCATAATACATATAGATATACCGCGTATACATATACATATACTATAAATAGTATAAGTATATAAAGTGCAGCGGAGTAATATCAAACTCGAGAATTCAAGATTAAACTGGTGTTTGGGGCTGGCGGATGGCTAGCGGCCTGATATACGACGACGTTTCTACTCTCTCGTGGCATTACTATATCGGAATACTTCCAAGAGAAAGAGAAGGGAATAAAAATGAAGGACGCAGAAATAATGGAAAGGAGAAAAAATAGAATGAAATAAATAAATAAAATAACAAAAAAAAGTGGGAAAAATATCGGAAGCAATATCCGCCCGCTGTTCCGTGAATGTTGTATATGCCTATAGGTGGTATCGGATTCGTTTGACGTGCGTGCCCCCACACATCGAGAAAACCACTTGTTGTCACGATCTGTAGCGTGTGAAGTAGCGATCGGTGGGAGGAAAAAAAAAAAAATATATATAGATATGTTATTATTTTTTCTTCTTCTGTTTTTCAAAATAATCCAAGGCGAAGAAAATTTGACGGAATATGAAAAAGAAAAAAAAAATGGGATATCTTTGCGATTGATCCTTGGCATCCCTGAACGAGATCCTTTTGACGTGTAGATAACTACCGTTTAAGAGGGGGTTGTGAATAGTCTACAAGTCGTTATTCATAAGCTCCGGGAACTATCCGTGAGTCCGCGCATAGCCGGGGACGATAAGCATTTCGGGTTTCTAGTATAGTCGGCGTTATAAGCTTCGCGATGTCGGAGTAGAGAGTAAGAGGGCGGCAGTTTCCTACGCCCATTCAATTAACTTTGTAAAACGTAAATTTAAGGCCTTCGCCTCGCCAGGTTTCGCTCGCTCAGCGAGAACCGCCTCCGCGGATTCTCGGCTCCGAAACCTCCGGGCTCTCGGCTCTGGCCTCTGGCCTCTGGGCTCTGGGCTCTGGGCTCTGGGTTCTGCGGGGCTACGGATATGTTCCAGCATCTCCTAGCTAGAGATATTCGCCTATATCTACCTACCAAAACGTAAGGAACGCGGAGGAGAGAGGAGGGCCCTTACTTTGCCCTGTAATAATCTATATAGCGGAGCTACAGGGGCGTAGGGATCTCCGAGGTGGATGAAGGGCGATAGAGAAAGAGAGAGAAAGGGAGAGAAAAGCTGAGGGAAAACCTTCCGTCCTTTCGCAGTCCGAACCCCTTCGGGTTTTGCCCTATTGGCCCATTGGCCCATTGCCCCATTACAGGGGTCAGCCTGGCTAAAAAATATTATGACTTTTAGGAAAGGATGGGAGACGGGGATAGAAGGGGGGCCCGCCAACCCCTAAGAGCTGAGTGTTAAGTTGGGTAGCCGCGAGTCAAGTGTCGTTTCGACCGGTCGTTACAAGGGTTTATATATTTTCACGCCCGCCTGCCCAGAATATGTTCCCCTTGCTGAGCTTAAGCCAGGCCAAATTGAAATGTCGGTTAAGCCACACCTATCATCTCGTACGGTATAATCTTTACCCTCAGGGGTTATTTAACTTCCGTATTGTACATGCAAAATGTTCGGGTAGGTAAATTGTTTCATTTTTTTCTTGTTGTTGTTGTTTTTTTTTTTATTAAATATTTTTTCACAAATATATTTCCATATCTGCGGATTTGCAGTAGGTACGTAAAAATTTCGAAGAACCGTTTCTTCTTTTCGATACCGCGACAGTGTACGTTGCAATAAATACGGGCTTGAATTTATAGCGACTTTCGGAAATTTCATGGGTTACGGATGTATCGTCGTTTCGTATTTTTACGTACGTATAAGCATGTGTGGATCTTAACTTTCTACAAGATAATTGATTATCTCGGGTTCAGTGTCCCTCTTATTTTCCCTTTTTTACGATATTTCATTATATTAAACAATATGCAATTCGGAGATTCTTTTTTTTTTTTCCTCTCTTTCTTTTTATTCACGACGATGTTTTTGTATTACGAAACGAAATTACATGACCGCGGGCGTTCGCCTTCTCTGAATTGTTGAAAAAAATGATCGAAAGGAGGATAAAAAGAGAAGAAAAAAAAGAAAGGAAGCTGTGGAATATCGTCAAACATACTTGGGAACAGGTTGTCGGTCGCAGAATTCATCTTCAGACATGAAATTTTCGAAAGTTAACGGTCCTCCTCCTCCTTCTCCTCCCTTTACCTCCTCCTCTTCTTTTTCTCATCCTTTTTTACTCCTTATTCTATCCATCGACGCGGCGGGGCACGTAACTAGGTATATATACACATCGATCCTGAATAAAAGTTCAAACGATCTGTGACGAGAGAAGAAAAAAAAAGGAAAAGAAAAAATAAAAGAAAAATGAAAAATTGGAGAAAGAAAAATTCCCGTACAACCTATAAGCCTCGAACGCAGTAGCCCACGCCGTGTCAATTATTCCGATCCGCCAAATTAGACCGCGAGCGCAAATTCTAAGATCCTAACTTGTCGGAAACAGTAAAAAAAGTTTAAAAAATCGTTTTCCGAGGCTCGATGAGCTTTTCCGAAATTTATTTCGTATCGGTTCGGGGCAATCTTGATTAGCTTTGATCAAGGTAGTAGGTAGCAGGTAGTTAAGTCTGTAGAGGAACTCGCAGTTACCGCGGGCAACGTGGTAGGAGTATCAATTCGTATCTTATCCATATTGCTTGGTCCTAGATAGAAGGCCAGCTAGCTAGGTCAGGCTTTGATGCATGTAAATTGATTATGCAGATTGTAGTAGCGGCCGAGTCGCGTAGTGTGAGGCTTACATCGTTCAATTTTCCTCAAATTCCTGACTGCTTGTACATCCTCCACGTATTCCGTACCACCGGTATCCCTCGATGCATTATGCCCTATACCGCCGCCGCGACGACTGTTCCTTAATTAATTTTCACCCTCCCGTTATTGCCGCGTTGCACACAAAACACTTCCGGATATCCTGAAACTTCCCGATCGGGAAATCAGCCGTATGAATTATCGAGTTTGTTAATCTTCGGATGATTGTAACGCCGATTTTTCGTTTTTTCTTCTATCCTCTGTGTTCAGGCCTTTTCAAAATGTATTTAACCCCGTACGGGGGTAGTTTTGGGATAAGATTTTTAAACCGGGTTGAAAACTATATGATCGCGTTTTTCGATGGGGTTGTTGGTTCAGACCCGAGTCAAGACTTCACCTACTACTTGATATGCACCGGGTAAGTAAGGAGGCCTGGACCCTGTCTCAGCCGGATAACTAATCTAATCTAACCGAAGATGTAGCTTTAGTGTTCAATTATACCATATACGCGCAAAGGTTCGGATTATGTATGTATTACGTAACGTTATAGACACGATATCGCCAAAGGTAACGAACAGAGCGTTATTAGTGCGATAAACAATGTTCGAACCTCGAAGTCGACTCGAATAATTACTGGGTAAGGATAAATCAGAACGAGAATACGGACTCTGATCATCTTCAATCGTATCAAATCGCAGTATATCACATACGACAGATATAGTTCTGAACTGTGATTCTGTTAATTTGTTAATTACGACGATATGTATGTATATATATTTTTTTATTCTCCGTCTCTTACCTGTAAAGTGAAGTCCTAAGTGTTCTAATCAACCGGAGAGTTTTAGTTTCCCTTTGCCATATTCTGCGCAGGTTGTTACCGGGGGGGTTCTCTCATACCCCGTAACTCTAAGATTAAACTAAAACCATAAAATGCATCTGAGAAACTGGGACGATTTAATATACGGGGGCGGGGGTGGGGGTGAGGGGTGGGGGGGTTAGAATTTCTATTTAAATGAAATCTCGCTTTAATTAAATACGAACCGTTTAAACTCTCCGTAATTTTGATAAGAAATTTCAATATCACTTTATGCAATTTTCGGAACATCTTACTCTCGGATTTTGTTTTTCCCCTTTCTTTTATTTTTTTTCTTCGCAAGTTCGAGGTAATATTTCTATCATAAAATAATTATGAAGCTTTCGAATTAATTAATTAATCAATTTTATCGTCCAACGATTTTCTCGTACGCAATTTACCATTTTCGCATTACACGTATAGTATAAACGAAAATGAACAATTGGTAGCTCGCTTTTCTATAATACACAGTGCTCGACGTAGTATACCTCGACTATTCTCTCGGTCCTTTTTCTCCGGTTGACTTTTTGATATTCAACTCCATGCCTATGGAATGCCCGTTTCCTTTTTAGTTCCGGTTGTGAATACGCCTTCGTGAATCGGATACCTATATCCTACCAAGTCCCAAACCCGGTAACGTACCGAAGCTCTGTATATAAGTGCGACGAACCGAACGAACGAACGAACGAGCTCGCGAGCTTGCAGCGTAAGCGATAAATCTCCACCGGCCTTGCCTCTATTAGGATCGCGTCTGGCAGAAACGCCATTCGAAGATGCCATTACTCCGCACGTGGTTCTCTTTTCTCTTTTCTCTTTTCTCTATTCTCTTTCCTCTATCCTCTATCCTCATCCGTTTTTTTTATTTTATTTTTTATTTATTTTTTTTACTACTTTTCTCTCTCTCTCTCTCTGTCCTACACACGGTTTTCGCAAGGTCTGATCTGCTGATCCGCTTCTCAGCCTTACCTCTTCCCTCTTCCCTATATCATCTGTCCTTAGTTCGCCTGGCCTAGCTACCGCTGGTTTCGCCTGCCTGCCTGCCTGCCTGCCTGCCAACTTTTCGAGGGGTCGCGACGCGACTTCGCCTGACGAGATCACGTACCGACTTCTTGCTACAGAGATCAAATCAATTTATGCGAAGTCATGCGTTTTCGCGAAATCCCACCGCGTATGGTATATATATAGGTGTATATGTCCCCTCGAGTTCTCTCTTTTTTTTTCTGTTTCTTCTGCCTTTTTTCTGTTCGAATAAAAAATTAATTGCGAACGAAAAAAACGTCGCGGATTTTATTCATAACGATAATCCGATTACCTTCTCTTCTTCGTTCATTTGTGTTTATATACATACTTGTTGAAACGACGTCGAGACGTAGTACGTACAGAGTAATGGGTCATTCCGCGGTGTGGTCGAAGTCAGACTATCGCAGTGGTCGAGAAGTTGACTTCGGTAGATAGTTCGGAATTTTGCTGTCCAGCGTTCGGTTCGAGGATAAATCTCAATTTCTACGTGAGTCTCGTGCATTTCACAAAAATCGAGTCTACGTTAGAAATATCAATCCAAAAACAAAAAAAATCACGTACAATATTATACACGTGAAAACAAATTTTCTGTATAATACCTGTACGGCGCACTCATGACGGGATCGATGCCTGATATTTTATGTTTATAGGTAGATATCGAAGGGTCTTCGCTTTTCCCCGTGTAGTAGGACGCATATAATATCGAGGATACGTATGTGTCTGTATCGTATAAAATTTTCAGCTCGCAGCAAAAGATCTGCGTGAATAAAAGAAATGGAGGAAAGGAAAGGAGGGAAATAGAAAAGAGAAGAGAGAAGTGATAAGATAGACAAAATTTATACGTATATGATGTGCGTCTGTGTGAATATGGATGAATATGAATGCGAATACCGGCATTTCATTGCAGCTGTAAAATTGAAGAAGTTAAGTAAGAGGTACGGTACACGGATATGTATGTACCTACGTAGGTAGGTAGATAGGTACGTGAAGCCGGATCCTAAAATCGTGCGAGTGTCTCCCTCGTTTTACGGCATAGACACGATATGTGAAATATGAAACATCGATATTGCTTCTGAAAGCAATTCCTCACGCCTTCCTATTCCTTCGTTCGAGTGTAATACTCGCAGGTACGAGATACACCGATGTAAGTACGTACGTATCGATACATAGATAACAACAAGAGGCGGAGAAACGCGGTGGACTTTCAATTCGCGATCATTTTTATCGCTGAAAAAGTTTCAATGTTACATACGCCCGGGTAATAATTTCAGGGGGGAGCCATACGGCCAACCTATAGCTGAAAAAATATAAGGGAAACGGCCAGTCCGACCGTTTCGGAAATTTTGAAATTCTGATTTTTATACCAGATTGTTCCAGCCTCCGGAATATTCGGACCGTCTTTTTCGGAAATTTTCGGAATCCGGGCCTTCCGGAGTTTTGAACCGCCTGCATTCCTACCTTCCGGAATTTCAATCTTCTAAACCTCAACGTTTCGGAAAATTCGAAATCGTCTCAAACGAATTCGGAATTTTTATCATTCGAAGCTTTTAAGATTTCGAACCTCAACCCGGCCGGGACCCCTGCAGAGAATAGAAATATCTTCGATATATGCTCCGATTAGGTGCACGAGAAAAATCTCCTCGGACTCAAATTCTTCTCTTCTGTAACTGATATTTTTTTTTCTTTTTTCGTTACAAAAATTCGACAGTCTCGTCCTACGTATTCGAATTCGAATTCGAATCCGAACTCGGCATAGTCATATCTCAGAAGTTCGGGAGTAAGTTTCCCTCGGCTCGCCGTAAACCGGTGTGTGTTGTGCCTTACACCAACCCCAGGAAGACATACCGATTGGACGAGTTACACTGTACACAGTAACAGGGAAACCGCCTTTGGCGTTGTTCTAGGTATTCCCAAAGCTCTGTTATTACATTCTATGTATAGGTGGTACACGTACCCTACATAAAGGCTGGCTAAAGGTATATCTGTATATTCTTGGCCGAATATTGTGCGAGTATCTTGACTCAAGTTTACCCGTTACATGTGACGAGCGGAAACAACACCTTGTCTCAGGAACGACCCGCGACCAAATTACCCGACACGTTGTCGGTGGTGAACGACGACGACCTCGACACCGCGTCATTTTCGTACCGCGGAGTTAAGGCAAAGGTCTAGTACGTCCCCCACAGGGAACACCCTAGGAAACTTAGACGAAACTAATTCATAGAACGAACTTGACGCGATCATTCTTCAAAGCGTTTTATAACTTTGCTGAAAAATCGTGAAAACTTATTTCCAAAAATAATTATTCTCATGCTCGAAGTTTCCCCGTCGAAATTCTCTCATCGACAATTTTTTCTACCATTTTTTTTTTACTTCTTTTTTCTTTTCTTACCTAGTTATTTAAACTTTTATAAGGGGTTAGAGGAAATTCTGAGACGGAGGAAAAACCTGTGACTTTGGTAAGCTGCCAGGAGTCAACTTTGGCAGCTGACTCTCTAGTCGAAGCGCTTTCCGATCTTTTTACACGTAGGTATGTACATACGTGCGTCACTGGAGAAAGAACCTTAATAGACATATGTATCGGGGAATAGACAGCATCGGATAACCCAACGTTCTCCGCGAACATACATATATGTGCATATACATAGGTATATGCCTAGATCCACGTCCCCGCATATATGTATGTATAGGTATACACAAATATATACACATGTATGGGAGAATAATAAAATCGGCATTGCGCCGTGTCTCTCGTTCGCGAAAACCGAGGGGTTGGTTTTTTCTCTTAAATACTTGAGAGCGCAGAGAACGAGCTCCTTCGGGAGGCGTTTATTGCCCGTTACTTCCAGATTTACTTTTACCTGTGGGGCCGCGGAATAACGACGTCACGCGGTTTGACTCGCTCTTTTGATTGGGGGTTGTGGGATAAACGATTTCGCTGCAAACACACCCTTACTATTTCCTTTTCCTTCGTTCTTTATCCGGGGTTCAAAAGGGTCCTTTAATTTTTATTTTGTCTTCTTTTTCTTTTCATCGTCATCAAGATAAGAGATTTTCATACACGTACGTGTACTACATCCGGTTTGTATGAAATAAAAAAAAAAAACACTTTTCATCTTCCCTTTGTGAATTTTTTTTTCTTTTTTTTTCTATTTTTTTTTTTTTCTGATTTACCTGAATCAGCTAATATCCGAAATCTGGGTCAGCGACTACGGCTGAAAAGACTCTTCGTGAATATAGCGTCATTATCATCAATCGTATAATAAGAGTTGCGCATATTCGCGTCAATTATAGCGAGTGCTTCAACTACTGGCTTCCGGTATTGAGGCGCAGCTCGGTTCCAGTTCTCAAAGCTAATTGCCTCGGCGGTCTGTCTATACCTACCTCGATATTAGGTATAGACGGTATTCTCGAGAAATATATATTTTCCGAGACCTGAGTTGCGGATGTATTATATAGGAACCGGGTATTCTATTCAGCTCCGTTTCCTCTTCAACTTTGATAGTCGGAAATGTAAAGTCTGGTAGCCCCTCTTATATTCAATAGAAAAATTAGATTCTCTATTTTCTTATATTCTCAGACATAAAAATCGGGAGGGGAACATTTCTTCCATTATAAACGCGATCGTATCAAGTAATACGATAACGTGGATGAATCACGTCCAACGTGATTCCATAATTGCTCTAGCATTCAAGGGGCCCATACATACATATGTATACCATATACATGTACGTATAGCCGGTGGACAAGTGAAATGAAAAGATCTGAAGCGGGAGATATCCGCGTTAATTCGGGGAAGTATTTGTCCGTATAGTTGAGAAACGTTGAGAAGAGAAGATGAAAAATGTTGAATGTAGAATCTGAGCGCACAAAGAAATCCAGTTCTTTATTTTTGAATGGCCTTTTTTATTTGAACGCCGCTTTTGAACACTGCCAGAATTAAATAACTCCTCGAGTGGATTACGATCGCTCGGTACGCGTCCTTTCAGGGGTAAGCAAGGTTGCTCAGAACCTGCAGGGGGTAGAAAAATAAAACAAGAAAAAATTTAAAAAAAAAAATACATATTCTTCAGTCTCAATTTTTGGGGTAAACGTCCGGGTTTTGCAAAACGTCAGAATTCGTAAATTATGGTGACTTCGAACTGAGTGGGAAAATGAGGAATGGCGAAAATTTGATACGGAATTACGATTTTTCTTTCAATTTTGTTTGCTCTAAACGAGGAGTCGATAAATTAATCGTTACCACTTATTAGAGAGGAGGCCGTTACTCCACGAGCGGACGAAGTAATAAATAATGATCCCTTAATTACCCTTAGCTTCGATACTGTCATTTTTACAGTCGAGTTGGGTGTGTTTAAAATGGGAATAATTTATACCGGGTAAAAGTTAATAAAAAATGTAACTGCCTTTGTTATATATTGCTTACTTAGTATACCGTGGCGATAAAATTTTACCTACCCGATACCCACCCTGTACATGTATATATATATACGTACATATACCCAGCCGAAAAAAAAAAATGTAATAGTTAACTGGGGGTGAGAGCGAGGCTCGTAAAAGTCAGTTTAAATTCTCGACTCTTTATAAATCGACGATTAAATTCTTTAATGACGAAGTAGAGCAAGTAAGAGAGCTGAAAGTTCTACGACTCGTACCTATATACACCCTGCCACCACCCGTACACCAACTCTTTTAAAACTGACGCAGAATCCATTAGTAGGGAAGGTCCAGATTCAATTCCGATAACACCGCGACTTCCGCCCCTCCCCGGCCGCGAACAAGGAAAAAGAAAAGAGAAGAAAAACAGAAAAATAAAAATAAGAAAAAAAAAAGAAAAAACAGGTGGAAAGAAAAGAAAGGAAAGAGAAAATAATAATAAGGGTTGAAAAGCATAATCCTTCGGGCTCGATATCTTCGCTGCTGCGTTTCCTCGCCACGATGCTAAAAGTCCTTTTATCTTATCATTAGTACCTCGCGGTTTGTGCAGGGTGCAGTTTTCTTTCGAGATGCAGATAGACTATCCAAGAGTGGGTTAGTTCAATGGTGCAGGTTCTAGGGCAGGGTATATTGTGCCTATACTTAAGATAGTAAGAAACGTTAAACGCGCGTTTTCTTATACCGTTATACGTAAAGTGGTGCAGACGTTCGTCCTTTATGGGTAGCTTGGGTACCGTTTATCTTAGCCTTTGGGTGTATTTTTACAATTATCTACACGCTAATAATGTAATGATTACGTAATTACGTACACCGAGGATATCATCGCGTGCTCGCACATGTTCGAGGAGCTTTATTAAAATCGCGAGTCATACGGCTCGTATATACAGGTAGTAATAAAATTTCTAAAACATCGATTGAATAATAGATTGTAAAAATCCGGAAGTCGAGAATATTATCGATCCCGGATGTACGTATGTACGTCGAGACTGGAACAACATAGACTGGTACCTCGTACCTCGTATTAAAATTCCCTCTACTGGGGATATTTTTCATTTATTTATTTATTTATTTATTTTCTTCAAAAATGGACCCACTATACGTATTGTCGATTCAATAAAATCGTTCGACGTTATAAAATTGAAAAATAGCGTAGCTGTATGTAGGGACGGAACAACAAACGCGATACGGTAGAGAGAAAACCTCACCGACCACGACGCTACGAACTGCAGCTATAGTCAATCAATCGATCGCCAAAAATAGAAAAAATAAAAATAAAAAATTCTGCTCACAAATTGTTATCCCGATTCTTTGTTCGTTTTTTTTATTTTTCTTTTTTTGGGGGGGTGTTTCCGTCGAAAATTTCCCTCTCTCTCTCTCTCTCTCTTTTCATTCGAAGCACAAAATAAATATATACGTGAATTTCATTCTCACCAGTTCCTATATAGAGACGAGAGGGACTTTGATGGCGTAAGGTGGTTTGCAGAGCTAGATAATGTATATACGTATACGCTAGACGTTGGGCTGCAGTATTGATAGACGGACGGGGCCGGAAATCGAAGAGAATTTTATTCCATAGTAGTACGTGAAGACTGACGCGACGGGGTGAGTTTTCTTTCTGCGTTTATATTTTACTACGTATGTATATATACGTGTATATAAATATATATATATATATACCTAAACTGCGGTAGAGTAGCACAGCCAGTGGTGTATAGTATCGTAGTATATCTACACTCAAGGTTTTACGGTCTACAGATAAAGCCGCATACTCTACTTATTTAGTTAGAATTTTAAAGTAGACTACGCGAACTGTGGGTATGGTTATAAAAACGGCTTTAATAACCGGGCGCCCGTTTGAAAATAAAAAACAGAATAAAAAAAAGAAACGAAATTTCTTTTTTTTTTTTTTTTCACCGATCTGAAAGAATTTTTAGAATTTTATTTCTCTGGACATCTGGCGTGATATTATGTCGGGAATACTAATAACCGTGCGTATACCCGCCCAGCGCGTGGATTCGCGACTAGAATAGTTTTCGAACTTGAATTAAGATCGATAAAGATAATATCGAAAAAGATTAACCCGCAATTACGAGACGGATTTTTTTTTCTGTTTTTTTTAATCTCTTTTTCACGGCTCATTATCGGCTTCGAAAAGTTAATTACCCATCGAGCCGAACGAAGGGAAAAAAAGAGAAAATTTCACAACTCGACTTCTTTTTTTTTTCTTTTTGTTTTTACTCCAACATCTCGGAGAACGGCGATGATAAATCATTTTAAACGTAGAGATTAGGGGTTCTTTCTGTTTTTTCTCAATATTACATCGTAACTTTTTCAATCAATTATTATCGGGATTTTTCAATTACTTTTTTTTTTTTTTTTGGTGTAAAATTTTATCAGTCTTTCGGCATATCTCGATTTTTTTATCCTCGCGGTTCTAACGAGCCACCGATTCTGCTTACCAACTTTCGGAATCGCATACAACGTTTGTACCATATTCCCTCCGTTCGAGAAGGTGGAAGAAAGAAAGAAAGGGAAGAATAGTAAGAAGAACGGAGAAAAAAAGAAAAGAAAAAAAAAAAAAATAGGGTAAAGAAACTCGGTGGAGAAGAATTATTGGCGTCCGGATCATTCGCATCGGGTGAAGGGTAGGCGTTCAGACAGGCAGTCAGGGAGGCAGGAGACGGTTTTCTCTGAGGTAGCGACCGACGCGGAACCGAAGATTGAGTGCTTTCGAATATTAAAACAAGGTTCCGATTCGTGTAGCATTTAAAGAGATGAAGTCCTCTCCATATTGGAAGGAAGGAAGGAAGGGAGGAGTTCGCCTTCTTTTTTCCTTCTTTCCTTTTTTTTTTTTTTGTCTTTTCTTTTCGCTTTTTCTTTTTCGCCGGGGTTGGATAGGATAGAAAATATATGTTGATCCTTATCCCGGTCCCGAAGCATGCGCAGCATCTGTCGCCCTTCGCAGGGGTGGTGCGTACGTACACACATATATCCCTGGCAGCACAATTTGCGAATGGATATTGGTGGGGCTGGTGCAGGGTTAGAAAGATACCGTTATTAAGAAGGGCCAATCTTTCAAGGAGTTTACAGGTCTTGGTTCAACTAAGAAAAAGCACGTAAAATAGTGAAAGAGAAATGGCGTACGCGAGAGAGTGGAAAATTGTTGGGAAATAAGATTCATACCAGAATATCCAATTTCGGTCTTAGAAAATTCGACGATTATAATCGTTCGGAAAATACCTTAAGTTCTACGAACATTCCTCCGTGATTTTATCCCTCTCTGCCGTTTTTCGAGAGAGGGAAATTCATTCCCTCTGGATTGTGTCGGTTCTAAATTTATAGTCGGTAAGGTAATACGCTGTGCATATACAGAATTTTGGAAACGCGGAAAGAAACGTGGCTGGATTCATTTTCTTAAAAACGAAAACTTCATTCAACACTCAGTCAGCGAGCTTTTAACGATTATTGGGAAAGCTCGCTTTCCACGCGTTTATATTTCACTTTGAATCTTCACCCTGCGGATACCTGCACACAGTCTTCATCCCTATTAACGTATTCAAATTTTTGCCCCTGCGGATAGGAGAGCGAATGTATAATTTCAATGCACTGGGTATCGATCGCCTCTATACATTCGTTTACTATTGAAAATAATTTCCCGACTAGATAGCAATCTCAGACTTTACGCGGACCGTGTTTATCATAGACGGAAATCTCTCCGCTTTCATCGCATCTCTTTCAGTCCCGTTCAGCTAAGCGTTTTTTAATTAAATTCATTTCCTCAAACCGCGTTTATTAATCTCCGACGAATCAGGTGGGAAATAACCGTTCAGTCTATGCGATGGTCTCAGGCGATTCAGAGACTACGACCCGGGATTCACAGGGCTTAAAAAAAATGTTAGAAAACCGATCGTTTCCTCACTTCACCTAAAAATCGGCACCCGGATTATTCGCGGATATTCCCAAGACGAAGAGTAATTCCGCGACCCGTTCAGGAACTGACCAAGGATTAGTCGAACCCGCTGCACCGGCAATAAGCGAAACGGTAACGCGCATACATACGTAGACACCTATACGCGTAATGTTCCTGCAGGGAAATCTATCTCTGCCTTACAGAGTAATGTCTGCAGAGCTTTGTTTCGCCGCTTATCTTCAAGCGTTTCGAGGATCTGCACCGTGCAAGGAGGTAAGATCGCCTCGTGCAACCAAGGGTTGGAAAACGACGGTGTTACCTCCAGGTATACAGGTTATACCTCTAACTTCCCGTAGCTGTTTCTCCCGAGAATCTCGTCTTCACTGCAACAGCATTCACGATAAATTCTCGGTTATTGTCTCTCCTCCTAGACCGAGCTAGTCCGAAGGTCCTCTTCCTTTTCCTCTACCTCTGCCTTTGCCTTTGCCTCGGCATTGTTCCTCCTGCTTCATTCACTCTTGCCTTTAGTCTCCCGGTCTCTCCTAGCTACTCTATTTCCATCCTACATTGGCGGTGGCCCCTTATTCTTCACCCGGGATGATTGCGGCCCGAGATATCTACGGCGTCGCGACCCTGTAGCGTTTCGCAGCACCGGAAGAGCCAACAAACAAGGATTACCGAGTTAACAGCACGATATTGCCCCTCAATTCACTGAGCAGTGGATTTTGAGAAATCTTTCATAAATCATTTCTTTTATCCTCAAATCCGTTCAGACATATACACCTAGATAAGCGACCGGCAGAAATTCGCACGTAGAAACCATTTCCTTTGCTAACAACTTCAATTACCTCTTCAACGCTTGCGAATTGCCCTTCTGACTTTACAGAGACACCTTGGGAGAATCCTAGTCTTTGTTTTAGCTCGTTTGTTACAGCTATACCCAGCTACTCGGTGTATACCGCCTATCCACCTAGCTAGGAGGGTATCGATTCACCCTCCGCGACTCGCAGCGAGTTACTGGCGTTTAGTGAATCTCCGTGTATACCCGAAATATCTGATAAGATAGAAACACGAGAAAATTTCGATTTTTCTCTTCGAATTTTCCACTAGAATGTCGATTAATTTATCCGTCTATTAATCATCCAACTGTTCGAAATTCTGCATCACCACTTCCTACGGGGTATCACTTCGTACGGAATTGATCCTGAGAATTGTAGGAAACAGTCCCTCCACGGAGATGATGTAATTGATCACTGACGCCGTCCCAATTATTCAACTGTCACGTGATTCGTGAGGGCTGGAACCCCCTCGAAGATATATACCCGTGTGTCTGTGTAGTGGATCTATTTCTGTAGTATTAATGTATCTAGGTATCTGGATGGTGCTATTTATACAACTGTATACGGTACGCGGTGTACTACTATCTTGGCGGATCGTGTGTACGCAGTTGCACATGGATCACTGGATCCGGAAAATTCGGGACTCGCCTATACTCGGCGATACGTGGGTGTACGCGTGTGTGTAAATAAAATACATAGGAATCGAGGGAATTCGGGGGAAAAACCGAGCCTCCGCGAGAACGCGAAAGTGTATTTTGTTTTCTTATTTCGGTGATACGTCTTCCTTACCCGGTTGGATGCCGAGGGCTTTCGTTCGGGGGCGTCCATCCGCTGCCTTATAAACCCTTGCGACGTGACCGATCGAGCCGCATTATTTATCATTATTGAATACCATACAGAAATTTGTACCCCCGCAACGTTCCGTGGCAAAACGTTAAACCGAGGTAAAAAATTTACCCTTCTTCGCGTTCTTTCTTCCATCGGGAATCACATCCGCCGATATAACCCCCGCCTTTCTTTCCACGAACTCATTTCGTCGCTAATCTCTTACGCAGCCCTGTAGCTCTGCTACGATTTACGAAAACGCGAGTTACGAAAGCGGGGATAAGTTAACGCCTCGTTGTTAATTGGTATCAGCGACATTATCAGATGTGAATCACTTTCTCCCGACGCGATACAGTTTCTAATAGTTTCGGCACCGTATTGCGCGCATGGGGAGCCACCAGCCCGGCTAGCGGGAGGTCAGGCTGAAATAGTTGTAAACGTGCTGCGAGGCGGGACAGGGTCCTGTTAAGAGCCCCGTTTCATCTTATAAAGTTTCTCATTTCTACTTCAGCGTAGCAACTTTGTTAGCAGTTCTATTTATGCATTAGTGTTTACCTGCGTTGATGTTACCTAGAGAATCTCGTTGCGACGTAGTCGCGCCGCGCTAGTATACCCAGTTATGCAAAGTAGCAACATAAGATTACCGGCGTGTACTACTACCTCGCTAAGGGTGCAGAGGGGCGGATGGGTATAATAGAAGCGTCTAAAAGGCGGGGTGCGGGATTGAAACAAGTGGCACCACGCCTTTACCCCTAGCTTCTAGGTAATCACCTAGTTCAATGTGTGTAAGACACGAATACTCTACCCGAAGTACATACACGTGCGGGAAAGTATAAGATACATCTACCCCTGTCCCGTAGGGTAGTTATTCAAGTATAGGTGAGAAGCCACGCAGAGCACTTCGTCAGAGCTCGAGATTAACGCGGATGCGGAAGCCACCTAAAAGTAGAAAACTTTTACTGGCTCTCTCACAGCAAATCCAACGGTCCTGAACGAAATTACAATTTTTACTTCGCTCCGACTCGGTGGACAGATTTTCTTTCCTTTTTTATTTTCATTTTTTGACGGAAAGCCTTTCTTTACACCCTGCTCGGTTAATCCGATAACCAAGTAAACCGGAATATCAAATTTTTTAGCAGAATCTCTTCGAATCATTCCCGATTTTCGATCTTCTTTGATTCGACGGTTCATTTTTTGACTTTTCGTCACTTTTCGATGGTTTTGATCAATCTTCGCGTAAAAGCATCGTACATGGGCTTCCGAAGTGACTAGAAGTGTCAGGAAAAATACCGTTTCTAAATCTCGTCGTTTCTTCTGAACGTTTCGAATCCTGACGTAACGAACGTACACTCGGGCATGTATAAATATTGTATAACGAGCGTGTATATCTCTTTGCGGAGATTCGGGTCGAGTATACCTGCGTTAGCACAATTGGTTATGAATGCTAATTTACAGCTTTGGCTAATTACCTTCGGCTTCCTCGACAATAAACCGAGTCTCTAACCTCGTTTGCTGTTACTCCTCTACCGCTATTGCTACCGCGGTGTTCTTCCTGTGCGTAATATAATTTTAACAGCCTCGAATCCGGCGCGACTACCGCGACATTTTCGTCGCAGCAATGATAATTAATTGGGTTGACAATCATTTCATACATGTCACTATCGCCCGGCTCACAAACACCGTCAAGAACACCCGTCGTACAGACGAACTCAGTTCCGGTCTACCAGGCGTCACTTCTAATCGTAAAACGCCCGGAAGTTACTCAGCGATAACGAAAAGCTTCCTGAAGCTTTTCTATCCTGCCACTTTACCGGAAACGGAATTATTCAATTTCTGACCTGAAAATTTGTCGTTTTCATTCCCTGAGACCGAACCTTCGACCAAAGAGGAGAGATTCTCACAGGGTTGAGGGGGTCAATTAAACTATGAGACAGCGATTTTTCTATTTCATGTATTTTTTGTTTTTTCCATTTCTTCCACAATGACGTATGTTCCATCCGACCCTCCGAGTCCGCGGGTTTTGTGGGAAGATGAAGAGTTGGGTGAGAAACATTAATCTTGATACACGAATGCCGCGTGAACTTCCGGTGGGTTTTTGATGCTGTCTCGCAGCGTATAGTTGGGGGAGTATGAGATGGGTCATCTCTTCTTCTCTTCCCAACTTTCTCGACAGCGAATTGCGTCTAAATAATCAATTCGTACACGGTTTTCCTAAAGCGGATGAAAAAAGAGGGAAAAAAAGGGGGACAGGACGGGGGAGGGAAAGATGGAAAGCAAAGTATAGCATCAACGGCGAGAGAAAAGAAGAGAGAAGAGAAGAGGAAAATATAGCGAACGTAAAAGTGAAGAACGGCTCAGCCGGAATGGTTTGTACAATCATTCCTACAGCGTCCTAAAGAAAATGGACGCCTATAAATCGCGAATTGTACCTACTGCTATCCAGGAGTGGGAATTATGGGGGAAAGAAGCCGAAATACCGCGGAGGCTTTCGACGAGTTACGCTCCTCTCGGCAGTCGGCCCCAGTTCCGATAACGTATTATCCTTATCCGATCAGAAGTTTATTCGATCTGTAATACTTATACGGTTCGAAGCCGCGGAGTGAGCCACAAAAAATCAGGAAAAAGAGAAAAAAAGGAAAAAATAAGAGAGAGGAAAAAAAAAAAAAATCAGACTAAACTCTCCGCCCCATAAACTTATATCGGATTTTATATGGGGAAGAAAATCATTCGGTTTTATTTTATCTTAAATTGACAAGGTATACGTGTATATTATACATATATGACACATTTTTTTAATATACAAGATCCGCATGTGTGAAGGCAAATAATTTTCATTTTTTTGCTTTTTATATAAAAATCTCATAGCCGTGAAGAATTTCGATCAGCTTTGGCATACAGGTAGGAATGGGGGTCCTTACCCCCTTGGTCTGCCAACCATTGTCGGTGAATTTCAAATCTCGGCTCGTCGCATTGAATATTTAGTCCTGTTTCATCTTTGCTTGAATAAATTTGTAATTAATTAACTTTTACGACTGTTGTGCAACGAACTCGACTGTACCCACTAAATTTCGGCCGTTTTCGCAGCGGGTAATCAATACGTGATTGAACATTTTTTTTTTTTTAAAAACGTAAACGGCTTCACCACGATTTGAAGCAATCTTTTTTTGCCATTCGTTTTATTTCTAATAAAATATGCGCAATTTTGTATTTTTTTTCCATCCTCTCTTCCCGTTATCCCATGAAAGTAAAAAATAGTTGAAAATGAAAAAAAAATACCATTTCACCCGCGCAGTATATAGGTACGTACCCGCGAGAACTCGAAGCGTAAAAATTAGCAATTAAATTGCAAATAAACAAGATAACATTGTTATCGAGTTTTTCGTTTTGTAACAGTCAGATTCGTTATACATTCTGAGCTGATTATTTTCCTGTTTTTTCTTTTTTTGTCCCAATGCAGCTCTACGTACGCATATTTGTAGAAACATTCATATTCATTAGTTCCCCTGGAAAAAAAAAATAATTACAGCAGAAGTAATTTTACTCGTACTAATCGCATCTATTCGCACGACGGTGAATTGAAATTTTGCGAATTAAATTTACGGTCGTATTATAATATTTATTGAAGATGATTCATTAGATATGCATAACAGATATCGATCCTGTGATAATTTATAAGAGTATTAACAATTCTTGACGGAACAATACGTAGGTATACCCCTCTTGTACGAAACTCTTCAATTTTTCTTATCATTCCAAGCTAAGTTTTCTCCACGGCGACAAATTGATACAGTCGAACTTCTAGCAGTAGGTATATACGTAGGTAGACTGGGAGAAATTTTTCTGAAAAGTTTCCTTCTGGTATAATCACTCGAAACTCTAAAGTAGAATCTAGTGCAATTCTCATCTACTTTGCCAAGGCCTTATATGTGTACTTCCGGCAGCAGCCGTATACTTCATGCTATTATAAATGGGGAAAATTTATTTTTAACGATTCGAGTTTGTCGAGTTTAGTGTTTGTTAGTTTAATAGTAACAGAAGCCTATAGGACCCGTATCGCGAGAGATAATGAGGCGCGGAAATTTGATATCTCATTTCGCGAACGGCATGCGCCGAGTAAAATCACGAGAAATTTTCATGATTAAATTTTAATATTAGACCATATAATTTTTATTTTATTCGGCGAAACGATGTCAATTCTTCCAGTGTAACACGGAATCTTTCATTTTTTTATTTACTTTGGAACCGGGTCGAAATTCCGAATTTTTAAAGTTCCGAAAGGTCAAATTTTCGGATTTTAATATCACCGAATCACAGTTTTCAACAAGGGTTTTTCCCCGAAAGGCCTTATAGCCGATTTCGAAAATTTTGAAACGAAGAACACCGGAGCTCCGAAAGACCGAACCTCCGGCTTGATAACTCGGGCTGTATCGATCGTATCGAAACCAATAAGTGGTCAAATTAATCGTCTCGAGATCAACTTTTCGGAAAAAAAGTTTCAAAATCCTATCAATTATTTTTGACATCGTGAAGTTGTCGATCGAAGTAAATGAAACGAGTTTCCGTAATGAGGGTGAGAAATAGACCGAAATTTTCAAATTTTTTAGCTTTCAGGGGGTCTGGACTTTGGCAATTTAATATTCTAAACTTCAACCGATCCGGAAATTCTAAATCGTCTGAAACGAATTCAGAATTACGATCGTTCGGAACCCAAACCCGGCCCCTTTATTCTTCCAATTATTTCGAGGCTCTTGGTATCTAGCTGATAAATTGATGAGTCCGTAGATAAACAGGTTAATTACCTACGTGTATAACAATTACCGCAAACTCTCGTCATCATTGATCGGCCTAGTTTAATATTTGATCGACCCTAAAAACTATAAATAGTAGGTCGCTACACATTCGGGGGCAGGAAAAAGCTCAGTCAGTAGTCAGCCAGTAATGAGAGGCGAGGGTCTAGTCGTTTATTGTGCTTTGGTATAAAGTTTAGTACCCACACGTCTAGCTACACCAATACATACACCTATATCGTACATACTCGTAGTCGGAAAATAAATCGTTAATATACATATTCTTGACTGTTTCTACCAAAAGTAATAAATTATCGTTCACTATATACTATACCAATGCCTGTGCCTATCTATGCATATATTATATATGTACTAGCTACTACCATGCGTATACATCCTTCAAAGTTAAACTAGTATCAATTTATCATCTCGTCGACGTGTATTAGACACGGTGGGTAAAAGAATCAAACGATTATCATTCAACCGAGATGGACGACATCGGTTTACCTACTTTACATGACATTAGTCAATACCTTGGATCAATTAGGAGAGAAAAAAAAAATTAGAAAAATCGATCGAAGATCCTAATCACGAAATTTTTCCTTTTTCTTTCTGGCGAATTTTCTTCAACCTTTTTCAAAGACAGGAAAGTTTCTCAACGAAGGTAGGTATGCGATATACCTTTTTTTTTCTTCAAATTCTCATTCTTCACTCCACGTGGTCAACGTGTCGTATTATATATGTATGTATGTAGCTAAACTTGTTACGTAATATATATAGTATATGCTCACGATGCAAATTAACCGTTCGAGCAAAGGTGCGCGTCGCGACGCTTTCACGCAAGAACCCGCGGTTTTCCCCCGCCGCTATCCGAATTGAACCGTAGGTACCGAGTGGGTATAGAGGTTGTCGTGGTTGTTGTAATTGCTAGTTTGTTGAGCGACGAAGAAACGAATAGGAAACCACAGCTGGGACAGAGAAGGCGGCGAGGGAGTTACTCCCTACTAAACTACATGGGAGAAAGAGTAAGAGAAAATAAGAAAAGAGATGGGAAGAGAAGAGAAGAGACGAGAAGAGAAGAGTAGAGATTATATCGTATAGTTTAATGTTTCTAGTCAATCGCGCGGACCTCAGTTCGCGCGCGATCGTTGCCGAGTATAGATACGAGTACAAGTATGACTCGCCGCGCGGTGTTTAGTCGTCGTTTCTTAATGTTAATTTAATTTTCAAGTACATATTTCGGCTTTAATTACTTGGAAAACAAAAAACGGAAAAATAAAATAAAAATTAACGCTAACAATCAAGGGAAAGGAGTCTAGCCGAGGTAGAGGTAACTCGCTCGAGTACAGAAACGACAGTGAATTAATTACAAAAGTTTAAAAAACGCGACGTGACGCGAGGTGCGGGTTTCGGTGTCAAGTGAGAATAAAATATAAGAAAATAAAAATTGAATTAAATAAAACGAGGAGAATTTCGGTTGTATTTTAATTACAACTCGCCACTGTTCGTACAATAATTCATAACTAAATGAGAAAATTGGCAAAAATAAAAGAAGGAAATGATTCATTAATCAAACGGAGTTAATTTAAATAAGGTGAGTTTATAGCCGCTGATACGAAGGAGAAAATGAAAAGAAATTAATCAGATGAACGATAAATAATGTTCGTTTATTCGTTTATTTTTTTACTTACAGCCAAAATTGGGACAAAATTTTTTTATAACCAATCAGAATTCATACATGCATAAAATAAAATTCTTACTACTACGAGCAACTGCAAGCGAAAACGTTGCCGCGAGTTCTATGCGAATTTTTTTTTCTGAAATTTTTCGGATTTCAAAAAACGCGTAGGTATCCACTTATATAGCTTAACTGTTAGATGACAGCCTGCAGCAATGTGTGCACAGATATATCTATATCTAGATAGCGAATATGTTTGGTCCATTAATTCGAACCAGTCACGTTATACTCGTAGGTGTATGAAGGCGAACGTGAGCGTAAACGCGCGTGTACCTATACCTATAATGTATACGTGCTTCTTTTTCTCTCTCTCTCTCTCTTATCTCTCCATCTCTCTCTCTCCGTATCTATCTTTCTCTCTTATTTTCTATATTTAATTTTATTTACCGTAGGAATTGCACCCGCGGTAAACCGAGCTGATCGTAAGCTGCGCATCGACGATGAAGTTGACCGCGTGCAGCAATACAAGGCGACTGGTCGGAATCCTAACTGTAATTTCTTTCTTTCCTTTCCTTTTTTTTTCTTCTCTTCTTCTTCTTCTTTTTTTGACGCGTAGCCAATAATCACATATAACAGTCCGTATGTGTACGTCCTTCTCTGTGTAGGAAGTGGGAATCGTAACGATTGCTGTATCGTAGCTAAAGAGAAAAACCGGAGCGAACTAAAAATTCGTAAAAAATTTATCTTTCTTTTTTTTCTTTTGGTTCTTTGGTTTTTTCTTTAATCATTGAAAAAATTACATAATATTCAGTGTTTACGATAAATAATTGTTTATTTACGGTACAGCTGCTTCCTCTTATTTTAGAAACGGTATAGGGGATTCTGTAAGGATTAAATTACACTAGGCTTAGAAACTGTGAGCCGCATGAATTGTACTTGCAGACGCAGCTGCAACAACGTGATAAACAATTTCTGCTCACTCTAGCTGAAACGTAAACTAAAACCGGGTTCTAACTACTGGTTGTTTATACAATTCATTGTCAGATTACCGTAGTCTCGGATTTATACTTGCTCAGTTTAGCGTGAGAAATTCTTTTCCCGGGACCGGGTCGACGTTAGACGTTTCTCTCGTTCTGGACGCTCGGGATGCACGTAGATCAAAAACTCCGAAAGCCCCGAAATCCCGAAAGCCAGATAAAAAATCCGCAAAATTTCCGTCTGTAATTTTCCCGGGATACGGAGACTAAAAATATAGCTCGTTCGCTTCAATCGATAACTTCACGATGTCGTTAATGATGGATAGAATTTCGAAACTCTTTTTCCCGAAAAGTAAGTCGGAGAAAAGAAGTTTTTTTAAATCGGCCACGTAGACTTTCGGGGAAGAAAACATCCAAAATCATTTTATCTACCGTATACTTTACGGATTATTTATACATCTATTTCGCTGTTCAGTTTCGTCTGAAACTCTTTGATCACTTCGGTTTTTTGAAGTACGAATCGCGTTATTACTTGGACGGATGAATAAAATCCCGAACCGCGTAATAACGGAATCAGCTGCTATACCGGGGTTCCTCGAGTTTATACCGGGGCGGAAATTCGCGTGCAATTTTCCATCCTTGTTAATTACGGGCATACCGCTCAATCCGGAATTGGGTCTAGAGCTCAATCAATGTCAGTATAGTTCTCAGGCTTCGGGGATAGAGGCGAAACACAATTGGAAGGTTGAAATTATCATTAATAAAATTTCAGAAAGTGAAGTAACAAGTGAATATAAAATCACGTGTCTCATATCGTTTGCGATTTCACAACGGGCTAAAAAAAAAAATTACGTTCTCTCTCTCTCTCTTTTTTTTTTGCATAAGACAGTAATAATGCCGAAATTGAACTGTCAAATTTCAGACTCCGAGAATCGTGTGCGTACGTTGTATATATATTTTTTTTTATTTGATTTTTTTTTTCATTTGTCTCCCTCGACGTTCGAGTTAACGAGAATCAACTGCCATCTCTCTGACGCGCGTTAAATCAAACTTTATGAATAAGAGGGAGAAAAAGAACGAGAAGAAGAAGAAGAAAAAAAAACCCAAGGGCGAGGGGTGTATAATGCAAGATATAAACCGAGTGAAAAAAAGTCGACGTTTCTCTTTCGAAAAATGAAGAACATAACTTCGCCACGCGGTAATAAGACGAGAAGAAAAAAAAAAAAAAAAAATTTGCATGAAAATTGAAAAAAAGTAAAAAATCCGTGGACCAGAGTTGGATTAATTGATACATGTAACAAATTGTAGCTGGTAGATTAAACGAGCCAATTTTAACCAAGGCAATACCTAGAGGTGCAGACATTGGTTCGTTTGCAGTTCAATTGGCACGTGTCCATAAAACTTTTACCTCGTTTCAGGGTTTTCGGTCTTGTTTTAGGCCGATTTCTACTGAATATTCATCACAAAACTCTTGAAATTTCGATCAATCAAACAAAAAAAAATAAAAAAATAAAAAAAACCAACTCGTATAACTCCGGGATAGAAAATTAGTTCCACTGATTTTTGCCTACCGATTTTAAACTCGGACTAATCGAAGTGAAAGAGTCGTAGATTCCCGTTTGAATAAATTACACCGAATATATATTTTTCGGACTTCTTCTTATTTTTAATATTTCTCATATTTCTTCTCCTTCTCATTCTTATTCTCGGATCGTACGTATTTCCTCCGTACGTATATCCGCGACGATTATGATCAGCGATAATGAGAGGTATGCAAATATTTGCGATTCGATTTGCGAAAGTATGGAATGTACACGCGCTGGATAGAGATGGATATATTTATTTGTATGTATATATAGATATAGCGAGACAGACGTGGTTCTGGAAGAACCAACGACTGACGAAATTCCTCTTCTTTCGAATGCGATGACACTATTTGAGAGAACGGGTTTGCAGACAACTCACCTCACTGCGAGTCTATACACACGGTATATTATATGAGCATATATATTTCCAGTTGTGAAAGTCGGCTTATTTCCCTTGCACAAAATAGCGTCGGCCACGGTTAGTTCTCCCATTGATTATGTTATGTTAATAATAATGACAAACAAGACAAGCCTAACTTACCTTCGCTTTTGTTTACACATTTCAGCAGTACGCGATACTCTTTCACACGCACATATTCACACATGAGTAGCGATATGTTTGAGAAAGAAATCTATAATCTATAATCGAAAGTGTCAGACGATTCTTTTCGTTTTTCTTTTTTTATCTATAATATTTATTTTTTATACCTTTACCTGATAAGTACACGAATCATAAATCCCCTCTCAGACATCAAGCTCGCTGTTTGGTGTGAATATCATATCGATATCTAAATTGAGGAGAAAGTCAATTGGAATTATTCTCATCTTCCTAAGCTCCAGCGTTATACAGCAAAGATAATTCACTGTCTTTGAAAGATGAGAGAAAATAAAGGTAGAAGGAAAAAAAGAAGAAAAGGAAACGAAGGCAAAACGTCAGTGGATCCGTTCTCACGCGAAATATGACCTTTTATACGAAGGTGTGAAACGGTGAAGCTGAATCTGACTGCGGGATGTTCGCTAGGTTTGAAAAAATTTAGAGAAAAATAAGTTGAAAATCAACGCCGAGTCTGATATCCATTCGTGTATGTATATTAAACTGAGAAACGAAGGTGTTCAAGGTGTTAGTCGAAGATAGGGTAATTCCTTAGCGTAAAATATAGTACGGGGACCATTAGAGGTGATATTTTACTGACATTTACAACCAGGAGCCTTAGAAATATGGCTGGAGTCTAGGTTCATGAATTTCTTATATTAGGTTTTCCCTTTTTTTTTTTCTTCCCAACTTCGCTCCCCAGTCGCGACTATATCGAAGTTATTATAATTTATTATATTTTCGTTGGATACAAGCCGGACGTTGTACTACGTCGCATCTTAGCTCCTAAAGTCTTTGAGAAGCCACAAGACCGTTAGAACTTAATTAGGCTCTTAATTGAGCCTCGTATAATCGTCGCGTTATTTCGACACGTTGTTCTACCTATAGCAGAGACATTGGATAGAGATTATTAAACTTCTTAAATATATGCGTTAATCAAACGGGTAAAGGAATTCGCTCGTCGAACAGTTATTGTAAAAAGAAAGTCGAAAGAAAAAAAACCAAAAAAAAATTAATTTCCTTTCAAAGATTCAACGACGATCGTCTTACGAACTATTGATCAATCCATAACGACCTTTCGTTGGATTATTTTATCGCTGAAAAAGAAAAAGAAAAAAAGAATCGATGATCCTTGACTGCAGGTCTGCTTCTGTACCTACCTCGATGCTTCTCTAATCTCGAAATCTCCGTGTTGTGTGGATACGCGAGGTTCGCCTAAGGTCGGCTTACCGCCGCTGGGAAAGTGTGTCGTCGAAAGGTCAGCCATCTTCTCTTTGTAGGATAAAATAAAGGAATGAAAAAAATGAATAAATAAATGACGAAGAAAGAGGAGAAAAAAATAAATAAAAATTATAAAATCAATAAAAAATCTACTATCATTGACTGCCGTTTAGTTCATTGCCAGATCGAGGCCCGTTCTTATAAACGGAGAGATCTTTCGCTCCTGCTGCATCGCTGCAGGCTCGAAGAAACATTCTCTAGTTTGGATAATCGGTGAACAAAAATTTGAAACGGGGAAATGGTGATTGATTTATTTATGTGTAGGTATATGTGTAAAAAATTGAAAATATATTCGCGTAATACGTTTAGCGAAGCCTTAGGTTAAATTAGGCTTATGAAAACCTATTCCGCGGTGGGTATAGGTATGTACCTACTACCTACTGACGCAATTTTTGTACCTCCGTTGCATAACGCCTTATGCAATTAGCGGATAAATGAATGCGTCAGAAGTAAATGTGCCATAGCGTGGGGTTTCGTGGCTCCTGCAACTACTGGAATTATGGTAAATTTCGGAATATAAACCGCTCGACGTCTGGGACGGAAAATTATAAGAAAAGTCACGCGAGAAGCGAACCACCGCGAACTGTTATTGGCGTGATAACTGTGACAATGGTGGTTTCAGGCTTTTAATAATCTACCAGGAAGCTCGGGGACAAATGTTAATTAAGATATTCTCACTTCTCACCGAGGAGATTTATAAATACTACATTTAATACCGCGGTATCTTAATAGGCCTTAAGAGCAACGCGTAACCAAGGATTATCTAAGCCCCCTGCGATAAAAATTTTAAATACGAAATCGCTATTTTTTAATAACGAGATACCCTCACATTTATATACATACAATACACATATACCTACGAATAAATAATCAAATCAAAAAATATATAGCGAATCAAATGTTTACCGAAGTATTGAACGATGATCAAGGACTAAATATTTGTCGAGGTTATTCAAAGGGGTTGTGCTCTTTGTTAGTTTTTTTTTTTTCTTCTTTCAGTACCTATGACTCTTCCGGTTCTAGTGCATTACCGGATTTATACATGTACACATATTCGTGCAAATATATGCTCGGGCAAACAAGTCGTATGAATTCTCTGAGTTTGTGCAAACGGGCAAGCGACCGTTTGCTCGTTACTGCGAGGGTGGAGGGGGTGGGTACTGCTTTGAAAAAAAATATATAAAACCAGTGAAATGAGCTTCCGAATGAAATGAGCTCCTTTGAATTATTGTTCTACTTAGTTTAAAGCACGAAAGTTATTCAGATTCCTTTTTTTCCCCCGCCACCCGTTTAAATTTCTTTCTTTCGTTCTTTTACGACTTTGTCATTCAAAAAACGCTTCTTTCACATACATCGCGCGTACACCTATATACGGGGGATTTTCCAAGTCAGGGGTTATTTTTTTGTTCACACACGATAAATCTGCCTACGAATTTTTGAAAAAGATAAAATAAACAGAAAAACTTTCAACGTTCACGTAGAGTTAAATAAAGATGAGGAGATTAAGGAGAGGAATAGAATGAAAAGAGGAATGAAAAGTATAGCCCTTTGGGGAGTCGGGTAATCAGCTTGACACCGAGAAAAGGAAAACACGATAAATCCAATTTACTTTGAAATTGAGTAAAGCCAGAAGTCGAATCGAGTTATCGGTAAGAAAAAGTCAAATCATCATTTCCCAACTGCATATCCGAGATCAATAGAAACGTCTTGCAGTTAGAAACCCCAAATGAAATCCCTCGAGAGGCCTCCGCTCCACTTCCCGCACCCTTGCTCTCCGATAACTTTTTCAAGAAATGATATTTCCCAGTATATATACAGCTACTTCCGTATCCGTACGCCGATTTTAAAAAGCCGGATAAAATCGTTGACCCACTGCAGGCTATGGCCAATCCCTTTTCACCCTACTTCAATATCTCTATTTCATCCCACTCCCACGAGTTTTCTAGTTTTCGTTTACGGTTGACGAAGCGCCAAAGCGCGAAAGCACATAGAGGGACACCATATGTCGGAAGGGACACTAAAGTACAGATGTTGCAGCACACACACACACACACACGCATACACATATCCCCAGCTTCCCTCGTTCTCTACCAAACTTACCAATTGATTTTCTCCGAAGTCCCGATGCTCGTTTTTCCCACAGCATATAGAATTCCCTTTCCCTATTTTCGAACCTAATTTCAATCCGCGTTTACATACCATATTCTCCCGTACCTTCTTCTTCCATTCTACAACTCTCTATCCTCGTTCATCTACGAAACTCGATAAGGGATTTACACACGATGACTATCGCGCGTTTGGATAAAGAGACCGAAGTGTGCGGGCGGATCGGTAGGGCTGGAACTTGGAGGCTTAATCACTCGGCGATTATTAGAATAGCGTGCCGTTTAAATTCCCTGTTTATACTTACGTTAGTAGTGGAGTATAACGAGCCGTGTGATAACGTGGGATTGATTGGCAAGGAAGCAGACTAGTCATGGTTAAATAATGGGAGACATTGTAGATATGGGGAAAATTTTCAACACGCAACAGAAGTATTAAAGTTGAGAAGAAATTCGAGTTTCATGTATTTTTCTCATACCGGCTGTCGCGGTGCGCCTTTTCTACTCGCGGAGTTTTCGAGGGAATTTTTCCGATCGTGGTTTTCGGCGATTCGCGAAAGAGTTTCGCTATAGTGCGGACCGCGTACTACATCATGTCTGAGAACTGTTTCTCAGTTTGAAACCATCTCGCATAGCTCTACTTTAATATGCGTCGTACAGAGTTTAGAAAAGTTTGTTACCGGGGGTACCTGCCGCATTTCGTTGAATTTAACCAGCTTCCGGAATTCCGGAACTTTCTAAAAGCGATATTTCCTCGTTACGTATACATCGCTTGAACGGATTAATAACAACATCTTTATTAATTTAGGTAAGATACAATTTATAACAGAAGTAAAAATTTTTTTCGTTTCCTCCTGACTCTAAAACGACGGATTTGCGACCGACGTACCGTAAATTTTTCGTCAACTAAGAATATAGGAGGGATGAAAAGCTCTCGGCGAGATCAGTCGCGATCGTAAAGCTTAAAGTCACAAAGAGTTTTGGCGAAAGATAAGCAGAGATCGTCAGTTGTCGTAATTAGGTAACTTTCGTTTGACCCCGTTCTCGTTTACTCTCCTTTGCCTTTGTCTGTTCCCATTTGTTTCACCCTTACCACTTCTTAATTCCCTTAAATCCCCACCCCCTTTATCACCCCTCTTACCGCCGGCACCACAATTCCCGACGAACCAAACTTTAGGCATTCGTGATTGCTACCAGATCCCCATTAACCCCTGCAGCTGTTACAACTGGTTGATTGCGAGGCAGCGATTTATCGTCAAATATACGTATATACGTACATCCTATACTAATCAACGCTAAAATCTCTTTCCGGCAATCAAACAGACGATCCGAAAATTATTTTGCATCGAATTTCTCGCAGCTCGAATCGAGCTGTTCTTTCGTTTTATGATAGGTCAGGTTTTTTCTCTTTTTTTTTTCTCGTTCTTTTCTCCGTTTTCTTTAACTTTTGAACGGTATTTCCGTATTCTGGATATTCGTCTCGTCGTTGCATATTCAGTTTCGTGTTCATACGCGTATGCTAACACATAATACACGCAGACGTTGGGCTTCCTGGATGGTGCTCGTAGCACACCTGTTAGATCGTATCTAAATACGCTCGCAGAAATTAAGCATTAGACATTACTGTCAAGAGTATGGAGGAAAATTACCCTCGGGGGATACAGTCTCACCGAAAGATTATCTATATTCGACTGCACTGATTGCCGTTATGTCGTTTAATTCATTCCTAAATCGAGGAATTATACCGATTCGGTCTCATCCGAAACCAGATCATGCATATGCGCCATATGGATATATACATATATACAGAAATAAGAAAAAATTATTGAACCCAAAAATTTCAACCCCTTTCAGCGCGAAACTTGAACTTTGACTGCTGACTGTGTTGCAGATCTTTGTCTCTTCCTTTTTTTTTTTTTTTTTTCTTTTTTCGCAAACCTTGAAAAGTACGGATCCTCAAAACTTTTCATCCCGTACCTTATATACACTGTCGAGAAGTCGTCTCTCTCCGCAACTTCGCTCCGAGGTGTCAGTAGATTTGTCGCTGTTTTTTTTTTCATTTTTAATTTTTTATTTTCGTTTCATTTTTTTTTTCCACCCCATATCAAGGGAGTTTGAAAGGGCGATATGATAAAGTATACTCCTCACTTGCTCTTCCTATTATCCTTCTCGTCACTGAAGAGTTTCATTCTCGTTTAATTCCCACCGCAAGAAATTAGGCTTCTCTACATTGACCAGAACTAAAATTGTATCAGCGAAAGTGATATCGAGTTATGTAGTTCTATTTTCGTTACACCGGATAATAAAGGCTTGACTAGGTATGGGCGAGGAGGAGGCATAGGTATCCGATTCACGGTCAAGATTATCTAAGACTCGTTAAATCCGATACTCAAATATACGATCCGACTCGATCATTCCATTTCGCAAAATCTAAATGCGTAGGTAGACGGTCATAGTTTTATACGCGATTATAAGAAATCATCGAAGACGAGGGGAATCCTCGCGCGTTTAACACGAGTCAATGATCTCGTATCGCTAATATGCGCCTCGACCTTTAGACTAGAGCTGCGATAATTAGAAATTCGGCGATATATTGCAGAATTTGAAAATAAAAAAAAAATTTTACATGACTCTACGGTCGAAAAAATGAGAGGAAAAAATTTTGTAAGAAAATGGAGAGAGATAAAAATTACGTAATTAGCTATTTATTCACTTTATGAGAAAGCCTCACTTCACTATGAGGAACAAAACTGTTTCTTTTATCTTGTATGTCTACGAAAAGATCTAGGTTAAAGTTGCGCGGGGTTCGAGGGGGACAATGATATATATATATATTTTTCCTCTCTTTCTCTTCTTTTTTATATCGTTTAAGCCTTAACTGGTTCCGCGGAATACTACGACACCGAGGAGACAGACTTTCTCGCTCTTAATTTCCGGGCTTGATTGTTCGCCTCACATCTGACCTCGAGAAGGCTCTCCTCCTTCCGACAGGGAAGAAGATTATTTCTTCCTTCTAGAAACCGCGAAATAAAGAAGAAGAAGAAGAAAAAAAAAACAAAAAAACTCTCATCGCCACGCGGTGCGAGAATAATGATAAAAATCGTACGTTTTTATAAAATTTCGTCGGTTCGTATAATTTCTTTTTTTTTTTGCAGAGAAACATCGAGAAAACATTCTTATTTTTTTTATTTATTTGTTTTCATTTTCATTTTCATTTTTTTTATCTTCTTATCGGCGATCGATTTATCCTCGCGAAAATAACTATGGCGGTAACAAAGCGACTCTCCTTCACTGACACATCGACCTATTCCTTTTCCACGGTCTGGTCCCCGCGTCCCGGCTCCTTTTTCGAGTCCTCGACTCCTTCTCCGATGTGGCGCGTAGCCGAAGACATATACCATCCACCGCGTAACAAACTCCCGCGACCTCAACGTTCGCGGGTAACATTTTTCACTATACAATGCCGAATTTACATCGTCGGGTATATACATATAGGTATAAGAAACGAACGAGTCTGCTGATAGGGTAGACGATAAAGAAACTCGACTTGTCCGCAAGGATCCTTTAAGGTGCAGCCCCGTTTCATTCATCAGTTTTGACCCGGGAACCCGACAACCGTTTACTCAATGTCCATCGCAACTTAAAACCCCCCTACGTCGAAACCACTCTATTTCATTTTCTACCCGCGAGTTAAAACGGTGGAAAAAAATTACTCGTTCGATGGTAATATTTCACTGTTCTCTTTATTCCCGCGGATCACGTGAATTTTTATTTTTCTCCTTTTCCTCTTTTTTTTTCTTTCTAAACGTCGGACTGTTTCCACGTGACGCAGAGTCTTCCTCCTCCTTTCTTTCTTAACTTTTTAACCGTCGTCGCGTCGCACCCCACCCCCACCCCCCCCGAATCGAGTCTAATTTTGTTTGCGTTGAAGTTCCATATAGAGACTAACGAAGGTGAGGTCCCCCTGCGGAGGGACTTCCCTCGCTATTCTGCTACCTATAACAGGACAACGTATCCACCCACCCACCTACCTACCCTAATATTGACCGGACCACTATGAATATGTTATCTCTAGCGAGGTTTTAGTAGGGGTGGAACTACCCGCCTCGCACGAACCTATGTAAACATTTTAGGACCTTAAGGGTGGCCTAGTCTATCCATCATCGATGTTGGACGACTTGGAAACTCGCGGGCTCTCCCCCTACTTCCCGATTCACGCACTTCCGTTAAAATAGAAAAAAAAACGCAATAACGAAAAAAAAAAAAAAACATAAAACCCCCATGGAAATTTTTTTAGAACTGTCACGGGGTTTAAATCTGTTTCTTTTTTTTTTCTTTCTTCGGCCCCGTTGAATCCGTCACGGTCCTGACTTCCGACGGTCATTCCGGACAGAAGTAATGACGTTTAAGATTAACAGATGTTAGAAGAAGAAGAGAGTCGATCCTACGTTCTTACATCCGCTATACTTGACCTGGAAAAGTCCAGTAGGTATGGCACGGAGGGGAATCGCTCTTCTCTGCAGATCCGCGTAGTACCGCGGAAAAATTCGCATCGTATTTCTTTCAACGCCTATTAACGGTGTGTGCTTTATATACTTTATAGATACAGCGGGGGTGTCGGGTGTGTCGGGTGCGGGAGGATAGAAGAGGATGAAATCTTCTTATTTTTTCTTTTCTTTTCTTTTTTTCTATTTTTTTCTCAACCACGATAAAAACTTTATTTTCAATTCAATTTAACGGCGTTCAGATTTTCACCGGATGCCTCTAGCGTAAGAGATGGGACCGAATTTACGCTGGAATATATTTCACAGGTTAATAATTTTCCAATGCATATAACGGATTTCCAATACCCCGTTTGACCGTCGACGTTCGCGGTGGGTACCCCCGTGTATATATATATATACATATATATGACGTGCGATCAGGCGCTTGCTTCCACCTACTACTACTCCTACTAACTTCTTTTGCTCACGGAAAATATATATTTTTCCAAATCGCACCATCTAGTTCGGAGAAAACTCCCTCCTAATGGGGCCGAATGCATCCATAAATTTTCTCATACAGGGAGAATAGCTATAAATATAATTGATCGAACTTATATATATATATATATCCACGTCTTTATGTACGTTATATATATATATATTATATATATTATGCAAGAGAGAATCAAACTATCGGATAGAGAATTTATTTCCTTAAATCATTAATTTGATTGAAATCCGATCAAATATTGGAGACGAGAGAGAAAGGAGAAGAAGAAGAAAAAAAATTGATTGCTCTAATCGACTCGGTGATATTTTTCGTTTTATTTTTAACAATGAAATCATCTCTGATCAGAAAACTACTACTTTTTCTTCTGAACCCGGTTCGCTTGCTCTTCAGTCGACAGATTAATCAATACGAGATGGGTTCCTATCCCACTATATACGTTCAAAGAACTGGGAGGAAAGGGGAGGCTGCAAAGGCGGTGGCAGTTGTCACGAAAGGGGATGAAGGAGCTTAATATTTCCGAATTGAATTTCGAATCAAAGTTATCTCGAGTCCCAAGATCTGAGTAAAAGAGTCAGAGAAAAGACGTGGCCCTGTGTCTTTTCTTTTTCTTTTTCATTTTTTCCCTCATTTTCTTAATTTTTTTTCTTTCCTTTTTTCTTCTCCTCTCTCTCTCTCTCTCTCTCTCTTTCCTCACCTTCGAAGGGGATAAAATTTGCAAATTTATAGTAGCTCGACTGGGTAATCAGAGATCGAAAGGCACGTGTGCTAAAAGTAAAGCAAAAAGGCAGCTTTAGGTACGAAATTGGATTATATATATTTTCTTTTTTCCGTCTTCAGGATTGGGGGCGAAATGGGGTAAATCGTAAAACTTGAATTGTGTAGAATTCTTATTAATAAAACGGCACGTGCCAACGTAGATATCCACGTCGACGTAGCTGTGTGTATATATGTATATATGCAGCTAAATGTATTAAATCTCCTATAACTTAACGTTGTAACGATTTTCAATTAACTTTATTACCTTACGACACGGACAACACTTAGACAGATTTTAAACTCTAGTCTTTTACCTCTCCAATTCTCTCGCTACCATTCTCCCCGTTAAATTGCTGTTTAAGTATCTCTAATAACGTTAAGAAGGAGTCTGGTTTAATAAGTGTCTTTCCTCGCTCGACCTGAGTCTCGTGTTAACTTGTTGTGACATTTTCTTAGGAAATGTTTCGTCTGCTTCGCAATGTTATTAAACGAATTTCACACCGACTGAGAGACGTCAAATTTTATCATACAATCTCTCAATCTTTCTCTCTTTCTCTCTCTCTCTCTCTCTCTCTCTCTCTCTCTCTCTCTCTCTCTCTCTCTCTCTCTCTCTCCCTTTCTTTACCTATTTATAAATTTATCACCAGTTTTTCTCGAGCTTATTTTATCGAGCAATATTTGCCTTATCGTTCGTAAGTTCATTCATGGCTGGTGTCCGTGTGTAATATAACATACATCATTGCGGTCGGAGAAATCAACACACGGAGTGACGGTCACGGCCTTATTTCTATTTATTCTATTCGTGGAAAGTCGAAAATATACTATATCCCCGATATCCATGTGGTCAGGAATGTCGGTTTTACTTATATTCATAGGTACAATAATTTCTATATCGTATTTCGTTTTATATCTGTACGAATTTATTGAAATCCTGATTTCGCTGCATCAATTTGTTCCAAATATTTCGCATCTCGGTCGCCGATTTTTTACGAGAAGATAGAGAGAGGGAGACAGGAACTGATAGAGACTCTTTCTTGCCATTAAATATAATTCCGTGGTTTTATCATCATCGTAGGTATCGCTCGGCGATTCGGCTAAGCTAAGTTGCGAAAAACTCGTTTAATATCCGTCCTTTCACCCGGGTACCCACCTAATCTACGTTAAAATGCATTTAGAATCTTTTAAACGTGTTATCCAATCTTCAACGGCATCGTTGCACCCGAGATTATACCGTCGCTTCGTCCTCGTGTCATCAAAGTTTTATAATCTTTCGCGTCATCTTGCAGCTATGATAAAGTGTCCATGTTGTATATGTATATGTTTCAGAGTGAAAAGTGAAAGGTAAAATATCGTTGAATTTGAAATTAGTTCTTGAACATGGCGCCACGAAACAGCTGGAATTTTATTAGCGGAATAATGAAATCAGAAGATTCGATGTCTTCTTTTTTGACGCGGAAAGCCATCCGAGATCGTCGGCCTTCTTCGATCTCCTCGTGATTATTATTCTTATAATTTATTTTTCTTCTTTTTCTTCTTCGATTCATTCAAACAACAAGACCGACCGGTCATAAATCCGGTATAAGACAATGCCGACCTTGTGGTCTTCACGGATGTCGCGATCTTGTAAGACCCGTGACGCGTTCAGGAATCTTCGACTTTCACATCGCATGGTAAACACCGAGATGGTATGTATACGACGAAGAGGATGAGACCCCGTCCTCCGTCGAAGAGGGGATTCTGGAATTGAGATTATCAGTACCTTCCCACACTTCGAATACGAGTGCGACGATTATAATAACGGGTATTTAATGACGGTGGAGGGGCCACTGCGTAGTCGAGTCTAATTTTCGAAATTTAGTGAGAGTTACTTCGTTCGGCCATACCGCTCGTGAGAAACTGGAACCAATCTTTTTTCCTTTTATACAAACGGTACTAAAAATTTTAACAAAACCATCAGAACCGGTGATCGACGTATCGTCCGATGTTGCTTCGACGTGTGTCCTTTGGAAGAGGAGATTTTACGAGGGGATGTAACGGGGTGGCAATGGTTCGTGCACTAGCTTACATAAAGCCGCGGGGCACGTGCGAATTACTTTTCTAACTATGAAACGTTAAATACGCTATAGAAATCTCTGGGCAAGTTGCGAGTTACCTTCGAGGCGAGAGGATGAAAGGATTCTCGGTGTAACTTTGTACCAAGTTTCTCATATCTGGTACCCTCTACTTCTTCGCCTTCGCCCTTAGCCTTAGCCTTAGCCTTCGTCTTCTCCTTCTTTTTCTTTTTCTTCTTTTTCTTCTTCTTCTTCTTCTTTGGCGTCAAGGTTCGCTAGTATAACGAAAGGCGATAAATTGTCACCTGACGTAGCGAAACTTGTACTCTTTTCAGGGTATTTCAAGAGAGAACAATTCTCTACTTATAACCTTCGGGTTTTAATTGAAACTCCGTGAAACTCTGTCTCTTCTTCTATTTTCTTAACAACTTTCAATCTCTACCGTAGCATTCTAGAATAAATTCTCATCTCGTCACGGTATATCTCTCTCCGGTACGATCAGTGCCGACTAATTAAACACCGGAATATATTTTACACTTGGAAATTTACTTCAATAGCCAATTTATAGTCGCTGTTAAATTTATTGGCATCCCTGGTAGTCTGTCCAATTCGTTTGTTATATCAGAAAAATCGATCGTTTTTTCAATGAAAATTAATTTCTATGTTTCAGATCCGCGACAAGCCGCTTCTACGAGAAATCGAAGGAATCGTTCGCGTTAAAGGTAAGATAAGAACCGAATTGAAACCGTTATTTTTATCCGGAAATTTTTTCCCCGCTGAAAAAACTAACGGAAACAAAATTGGGGATAAAATTCAGGGCAGTGTATCCACTTTAGGAAATGGGAAAAAATCGAGGCTCCGAGTCACGAAGCTATCAATATTTCGCCGGATGTGAAATATGTATTGTATAGCCGAACTGGGGTTCCAGATTTATCCTCCACCCCCCGAAAGTACATTAGGGTTTTCGTAAGCCCATTATAAAAGGCTGTGAAAAGGAATTTACTCGGCGTTCATGCTCGGGCTTCGAGTTTATATACTATATTTATATCATAAAGAAACTGTGCCGGACTCCAACGGAGCTCTTCTCTCTTCATCATTCGTTTCTTTTTCCAATTTTTCTTCTCCCTTTATTTTTCAATTAAAAAATTCATCACCCCCCAGCGTGTTGGTCCAGCGATAGTTTTCAATCAATTCAGTCTTCCCCTCCGGCATCCGTTCGCCAAAGATTTTTCGGGAAAGAATCATTTTTTACGTTCATTTTTCTATTTCCTTTTCTTGCTTTTCTAATTTCTGTAAACATAAAAAAAAAAAAGAAATTTTCTACGCGGTTTGAAAATAGAAGACACGTATCCCGTCTCATACCCGGCGAGGTGTCGATCTGTATATGTAATACCTTCGGCTACAAAACCCGGGGTCCCGTTATATTGGGTCAAAGGTCACAAAAGAAGCTCGCGAGAGAGCCGGCTCTACTCGAAAGATAGCCGAGCCAATTCCAACGAGCGAATTGACTCTTGGAAAGAGACTTATGGGTAATATGAACGTATAGGCTATCTTTTACCGAACGCCACCCAGGTCGTGGCTCTCCTAAGCCATCCTAAATCCTGATACACTCTCTTAGCAGTAATCTCCGCTATAGATACAACCGCTCTACTTCGGGTCTCACAGACCCTAAATTTTCAGTTAATTTAATCGACCGTGTGAAATAATTATTGAAACGAGGAAGAAGAGAAAAAAAAGAAGGAAATCCAAAAATTTCTTTCAACGTTTAAAAATCTTCGATCATCTATCGTTACGAAAATTGATCGATCGTTTAATTTTCTGATCAAATTTTTTGGATGATGATAATGATGAAAAAAAAAATGAAGAAACGAAAAAAAATTTGCTATTTCGACCGCGGAAAGTATCGGACATGTGTTACCTATAGTATAGAGTTCCTCTCAATATCCATCTGTCAGTTGATGCCCGGTGTAAATCTCGTTTAGATTGTATCAGCAACTGGAATTGTGTTTTCATATTTTTTACGACACGAAATTTTCCCGTATACATACACACATTACATGCGCGTATGCGATGGTATATAACGTGAATTATTTTGCAGCTGGTGGTCAGGGGGATGAAATGACATAGATAGATATTCACATGTATGTATATATTATAAATACAGGAATAGTTGCTATATACACGCGGTACATACTTTACCCCATAGTATACCCAGTAGCGATAGACGAGCGGGAATTACATATGTATATATATATGTATATATTATATATGTGTGGAACGAGGATTCGCATCCCGATGCTAAAACCGAGCCGTGAATTCCGGTCTACCGTATGTATATACACATTTGCAGGGAGTATATATACTATATATATACGTGTAACGCGTGTTGTATCTACGCCAGGCTCTGGTTTATTCAAACGTTCAACATTTACTATTTATTTACAGAGACCAAGGGTACATGTATATACCTATATATGCACATAGATGCGAATATATGTAAAACCGCGTGTGAAAATGAAATATGCAATTCTAGGCAAAACAAGGCGAAAAACAACCGTCGTTGTGCAAAACTTGCTACACACAAATATATATATACATATAAATTTTGAATACATTCATTGGTTGATAACGGAAAAAAGTAAAGAAAGAAGAAAAAAAAAATCCAGTAGAGAATTAATTGAAAATACAATACGTGATATAAATTTTTTATTTGTTACCGTAATTTTCAAACTAATTGACTGTACCGAACGGAACCCGATTCCCATTCTCACATAGCTAATTAATTCCGCGTGAAGAGGGTATACATATATATGTATATGTATATATATATATGTATATGTACAGCTATAGGGGGTAGAAATTTACTAATAGAAGTTCAAGCTCCCTCGCGTCGCGTCGTGTTGCATTGGTAAGTGGAAAATAACCGTTTGCAAAAGCACGATGGGAATGGGAAAGCAAAACTGGCAGGCACACCATCAGAGCTCGAAAACTAGCGGGGGATGAGGCAGTTCTGGTTCTGCTTCTCCTTTTGCCTTTCCTTTCCTTTATTCGCTTTGCTTCGCCTCGCCTCGCTTTGCCTTTTCTTCCCTTGCTTTGGTTACCCGAAGGGTAAACTCCGCGAATTTGCCCAGGCTTATTAGAGGGTGCCATCTGGTACTATACTTATTGTGTCGTGATTCATTTCGCAATATTCCGCAACTAGGTACGTACCTCGCTACCCTCCTTTACCCTACCACTTGCCTATATGAGACTGCGATTGCGAACGACATTTGAATACGAGATATATGTATATTGTGCTGTCTGAAAGATGTCAATGCTAATTAGTCCCCTTTTATTAAATAAACGATTCAACGGTACGTGCGGCACACTTTTGCGAAAACTTGTTTATCAATAATTTATCTTCCCTTGTTAGGGTTCCATTCAAACTTTGACACCTATATACGTGTTCATTGAAATTTCGAGTTTCTTTCGAGTCGTCGTTTTAATGAAAAATGTATGCTTTTCATTTACTCGTCGTTATCAGTTCGCGGTAATTCCGATTACTTATTCATAATTCATAAATCGCATTCTATCTCAATCCCCGTATCTAGTCGTTCAGGTGTGGCTCGTTTTTGCGGAGACAACCTCGTTACGGGTTACCGAGAAACTGATGATCAGAATTCATGGTGGAAGACGTTCCCTCGGGTTCAGTGGCCCCGTCTGGGCGGGTCAGTTCAGTACGAGCGAAGCGTGAGATTAAAACCAAGACTCTATAACTACTCGAGTATCTCTACTTACTCGAGATATACGTACTTCTCACTTTCATCACTCTGGATCCTTTTTCTCAAATTCTTTTGGTTTACAAGATCGGAAACAAACACACGACAAAACCAAAAAAAAAAAAGAAAATTCATCGTTTTTGACTATTCGATGAAATCTTGGTTTTTCCTTTTTCCCGGTTTTTTTTTCGTACGTATCCTATATGCATACCGAATTATATACTTTATGAAGAGAAGCTCCGTGATTACGTTCAGAGTTGTGTAGTACGTGAACATGTGTACGTATACGTAGGTAGTAGGTACCGAGCTGGTATGGTTGATTCAAGAGTAACGTCGAACTTCGACTCTGCGTCTGAGCTAAACTTGGTTTGTCGAAAGTTGGTATTTACACGAGCTGAGAAGATCAGCTGGCTGCAGTTTCCTTAGGACACCGATAATCCCGTACAAACTCGTGAAACGGGATGATCTTGGATCTATAGTAAAACTTTTCCACCGGCTTACCCCATCTACCTACCTACCTTAACGCTCATTCAGAGATTCGACGTTATTCTATCTCTGCGGTAGACGTTATTCCGTTTTCCGATTATTCGACTTATTGTTACATATACCTACCCGTAGGGTACCGTAGTATATCTATATATATATATATAAATATATTAAAAAAAAAAGAAAAGAGAAGAAAAGTAAGTCCCTGTGATTGACAACTTTGATAAGAAGAATGAGTAAGAAATAATAATAAAAAAAATAAAAATAATGGAGTAGGTCGATACACTTCCTCCTCAGAGATTCCCGAGTCTAATGTCATATCCCTATCTCGTCATTTCTTTCCGGCGGTTCTTTGAGCATATTTTCAATATTATAAATTCGTCGACGTCTTTGACACGTCGTAGAGACGGAGTGCCAGAGGCTGAAAATAGAAAGAAAAAACGAAGAGTAAGAAGAAATAAGTCAAAAACGAGTCTATAGAGTCAGTCGTGAAAATCGGTGACATTACCTACACACGTCATTCCGCAATAATGAATCATCCTATGGTCGTACTCGATGCATACAAAAAAAAGAGACTATTTCCAACATACCTACACAGAATTTTGATCAAAATTTCAATAAATATAATCCTTTATACCAATATACATATATATACATATGCAGACCACATCGACGCGACTGACTCTATATCGAACTGTTGGGAATTCATAGAAACCACAAACAGACGATAGCGAAAACCAGACTCGATATTGTAATGATGTGAAACGACCGCTGGAATCTCTGCAACGCTCCGTATCACTGTGACAATATTGATAATAGTAATAATAATAATAATAATAACAACAATAATAATAACAACATTAATAATAATAATAATAATAACAACAGTAATAATAATAATGGGACAATGTTTCGTGTTTAGAGATTGAACAGTTCCCAGGAATCAAATTTATCCTTCTCTGATGGTAAATTGGAATAGATAGCTGTACACCGATACTGTATTATTACCGAAGTGGTTGATTTCAACGTAACTGTGTAGCGTTATAGTGTGTGATTGATCTTTGATCTTTGATCTTTGATCTTTGATCTGTGGGGAACTTTGAGCTGCATTTAGATTCACTGCGGTAGGTGTAATTAGTGGTTACGTGTTACAGTGTGTGTACGTATGTATATCGTTGAATCGATCTATTTGTTGCAGTATCAGCCTCATCCCTTTGATTAGAATTGGAAATTGGAAATTTTTGTCGCATAGGTACGATAATAATGGAGTTATCGGTTTGAGGAGGTTTTTTTTTTTATTTTTTTATTTTTTTGCAAATTGCAACGCGCGCGATATCTTTCGGAACGATCGCGAATCGAATTCAGTAATCCGCTCGTTCTCCGTTTTTATGAGATACAGAGCCTTCGATATTTGTTGTCTGTTTTTTTATTTTTCTTTTTAATTTTTTTTATATTCGTCGTTAAATGAACGGGTTCAAAAAATTGCTATCTCTTTGAAATAAATTCACGTTGTTAATTTCCCCCGAGCTTGGTTTTTAATTTATCTCAATTTTACACACACACACACACGCACAGAGACGTGTACAGAACCAACGTAGGTATACGTATCTCTGTGTGTTTACGTTCACGATAAGAAAAATTGCGGGTTTGTTAATTTGAAAAGTGTCTAGTCGTTGTATTAAAAAGGAAAATTCATTGTTACACGTGTATACGTACCGCGGTCTACTTGAATATGAGATCGTTGAATTATTTCAAGGTATACCGTGTGGAAAGAGTGGGAGAAGAGTAGGAAAAAAAAAAACCAAAATAATGGAAAATGGAAAATGGAAAATATCATTGTGTCGCGAATTTCTATGGATTTTGTGTCGACGAGGGAAACATAGGTATATTAAACTGTTGTTGAAAACTAAATTGTTAATATTATAAAATTTTTTTGATTATTATCATTATAATAATAGCCTGCGGCTATATCGCAACATTTCGCAGCAGGTAGCAGCAGCAGCAGCAGCTCACAACTCACCGCACGATGGTTCTCTCTCCTAGTTTTGACGTAATTTTCACTTTACCACCAAATTAACACCTTTGCGAAATTATTTCAATTATTTCGCATTTTAACCGCGGTTTTACAGAGTTCGGTTCAGTTTAGTCGAGTAGAGTAGAGTCGAGCCTAACCCGGCCACGGTTTACGTTGCTCGAACAATTTTACATACCCTCGTCATTTTATTCCGGGACTTGTTTTGCGGCTAACAAACGACAATTCGTCAGTTGCATTTTTTCTAAATTTCTTCGGAGAACGGAAATTTTTTTTTTTTCTTTTTTTTCTCGTCCATGCGGAGACCTATCTATACAGGTACGTGAAAACGGAAAAGCGAAGGGACGTGCATCTGCAGAACAAAATTTGTTTCGCTGTATATGTATGCGCGGGGCGATTTCTGCAATTTTCCAGGGCACTCTGACGTACACGAATACACATACGCGGCAAACATGAACACTTCGAAGCAAGAGAAAATAAAAAAAGGAAAAAGAAGAAGAAGAGAAGAAAAACGAAATAGGAAGAAAAAAAAAAGAAAAAAAATTGGAGCTTCCAGCGAGTCCTCGTTAAAATTCTAAACGCGGGATAGTTCACGACCCCATAAATCAATGAGCCGACCATGAAAGGAGGTATATTCCACCTAGTAAGGTGTTGAAATCTTTTCACATTTTCACATTGCGTCTTCACTTTGAAAGGACGTTTAATCGCGTGTCTGCGTATTCGCAGGAGGATTGATGAAATATATCGCGTATTCATCGGGTAATCGGTAGGGTCGCGGAAAAAATATTCGGGAGAATATTACGAATTTTCTCTGTATCGATAATTCCTTGTATCCCTGATTCTGATTGTGAGCCGCGAAAAATTTCGCCCCGTTTTTCTTTCTCTTTTTTCTTCTTTTCTAAACGCCGGCTGAGTAAGGACCGTTTTCACACGTCTTCACACTCCGGCCGCGATATATAGGTATATATAGTATATTTGAAACAGAACTTTTTTCCAGAATTTGATCGTATTTATTACGACAATTGTCACGTTCTCCGGTTTATATTGCCTGTAATAAATAATCCTTTTCTCTTGGATAACAACAAAGTCTAGATTTATTTCGGCCATACCGTAAATACAGTTATACAGCTATACGCGTAAAGGGCAGTACAAGAGGTGTGAATTATGCTTTTGCCAATATAAATCGCAAGAACCGTTTTTTTTTTTTTTTTTCACCTCAAAGAATTTAATACGTTTTATTTTTCATACCCCCGTACACGGTACGTACACACGCACATACACCTGAACCTACACACATACACACACACACACTGACACCTAAAGCGAACGAATAAGACCGAGAAAAAGGAAACTCGAGTAAGCCGCTCAGATAGTCGCCTCAATTTTCTTTACAACCCGCGCCCTGTAACACCGAAGTCTAGATACGAGAGCCAGAAAATTTTCGTTCCAAAAACTACCGTATAAAAATTGAAAAATTAAAAGATTTATCTAACTGTGATAAGAATTTTTTTGAAGAATAATTAAAAAGATTGGAATTTTTTTATTTTTTTTTCAAATTTCACAGGTCAATTTGCAACTCGTTATTCGTATGGTATATGGATATGTGTGGATAGAAACGTACTCGGCTGATACAGAAAATAGATTCTATACCGTATAGGTATGAAATATGACTAGAGCTTTTCTGAAATTGTGGAAAAGCACGTTTGACACATTTTGCTTTGAATAAGCGCAGGAAATCAGAGCGTGCCAATATCCCCCGATTTTTAGCCGTCGTTGTACTCGTTTTACTGTAGGTATATAGGGTTTGGGAGGATCCAGGGAGAATTTTTATTCCTGCAGGTAGTAATTTCTGATTGTGAATCATATTCTTGTTTCTTTTTTTTTTTTTTTGTTTTTTCTTTTTTTTTTCACCCTCCTTCGTCTCTCTTTCCTCTCTCTCCCCCTCTCTTTCTCTCTTTCACTTTAAATTGGCCAAAGAACAGATGGCCATACCCCGCGCGACTCGGTAACGTTGCCAAATTGGTTTATAGCTGCAGAAAATAAATGACTAATAACATTTCAACGAGTCGCTTTCGCACCTCGTTCCCAACCCCGTATGTATGTATGTGAAAATATAAAATTTTCTCCAGATATATCGAAAATCATTAAATGTCACTGTTCATATTTCATATTTTATATTTCATATTTCATATTTCATATTTCATATTTCATCCCTTCTGTTCTGCAACAGTCGCCTCTGGCGGCGAGTAATGCTTTTATAAATGGCTAGTTTCCCTGATACCCAACTCTCTGCCCTTCACCCATGTATGTATACCCACCTATACGTATATATTCAGGTTTTTTATCAAATACGAACATTTTTGCTATTCATTTTTCAATCTCAAAAATATTCGCGATGTTTCCCGGACCGAGGGTGAAGAAAAAAATAAAGCACATTAAATAAAAATTGAAATAAACGATAGCAATTTTATGTACAAATATTTATATGTATATATGGACTAGGTCTGTAAGTTCGGGGAGAACCGGACCCACCCTTTCTTACTCTCCCTGTGTCTCCCTCGTTTCGAGTCGGTTTGATCCCCAAGGTTTTTGCATCCCTCAACGCGTCCGCCTTTCATAAGGAAACTTCCCTGGCCTTATCGCGGCTCATCTTAACGTTGAAATGTTCCGCGAATCCTGAACAATGGGCTGCTGGTACGCGGTAGCTACGATCTTCCCAAAACCACCTCTAACCACCGAGCCTCGAGGGTGAAGTTAAGTCTCAGCTGCCATCGACCCACCAAATCGCTAATGACGTCTATTTATCTCAACCCGTTTGTCACAGCCTCGACGAGGACGCGACGCGACGCGACGCGACGCGACGCGACATAGGTACCGAAGCGCGGTTTCTCCAGGGGCGTTGATCAGCCATCTCTTCAACGTCGACTGATGTATCCATCGATTTTTCCAACGGCTTATTCCCGTCTCTAACTTCACCCCTAAATTCATCTTCGCGAAAAATTTTCATCAAATTATCTCTCATCGTATATACGTTCGAGAATCGACCAATGGTCAGAGATTCGAACGACCAGAAGATGGGAAAATATCGAGATTGTAAATTCGGTACCTACGTAAGCATCAGCACCGAAAGAACGACGTAGAGAGAGAATAACGACACGCGAGCGTCCCTTTTGAAAGAGGATCATGCATAATTCAGTGACACTTCATCCCACCGGGGTATACCTGGTCGTCATAGGTGCCGTACGGCGTCGGTGCAGAGAAACAACGGTGCTTTGCCCGTCAGACGAACCTCTGCAACGGTAGCCTCTCTCTCTCTCTCTATCGCTCTCTATCGCTCTCTATCTCTCTCTCACTCGCTCACGGTCATCTTTTCAATTTTATTTTTATTTTTATACATACACATACTTTTATTTCCATTTTTATTTTTACCGCGCATAGTCGTTTTCCGCGGTTATTTCGTTCTTTGGATGGTACAGCGAGCTCGCGACATTGACGTATCGTTTCAAGGTGTTGATAACACCTTTGAAAAGGTGCCGAGTACTGACCACCGTGCCAGTCCATTATCCAAACCCTTTGTGCATTTATCGATTTATTCCTTTGTCAGGATTTAGACAGGAACAAACGAACTCGTGGTCTACTCACTCACTTTGTGTGCTCGTGAAATTCCTCTATAATTCTATTTTATTAACTTCATGACGACGGTACGATGATTTCATTCATACCGTTCATTGTCAGAGTTTAAATTACCGCAGTCCCTTTAAATTCCGCCATTAGATTCCAGATTACCTTTTTTTATGGAGTGTGCATTGTGTGTGGAAAGAAGAGCTGAGATAAGGGATGGAAATTGACATAGAGCAACATTGCAGTTCCGTATATTTATATATATATATATATATACACACATACCCATGCATGCTCCATTTATTCCCTCCAGTTATTTTATTCTTCTCATCCACTTCACAGATCCTCTTCTCATCAGGGCAACAAAACTCTTTTGTAATACCAAGGGGGTAGTTTATTCGATGGGATTTTCCGTGGGGGATGAAAAGCCGGAGTTTGATATCTCGTTCGGAAATTTTTCGACAATTTTTGGAGTTTCGAATCGACCTAAACTCGTCGTTCGATGTCCCAACTCGTTTTTGGGTACTTTAAATATTTCGTGTTTCCAGACGAATGGATTCTGAAGAATTTACCGATATCTCAGTTATTCAAGCGATCGATTTGATCTGAATTATTCATGTCCGTAAAATTGGCTAATTATACAATAAAAAAGTCAAATTATTCGCTGTCTGAGTCGATGGCGACGATGAGGTCGAGGATCGGAATTGGTTACATGCTTGACGTAGCGAAGATAACATTTATCCAATATTAAAAAGTTTATCGGTTACACAATACCTAGAAAATTTATAAACCTTCTCGAAATATTGAACGAAAAATCGCTGATTGAAAAAAGATTTTTTTTCAATTAGGAAAGAAGATTAAGGAACCCCCAGGTGAATCCTGAAAATGATCCATAAAAATTTGTTCTACTCTTTTATCTCCTGTTTTTTTTTCTCTCAATTTTTTCCTCAAGTGCACGAGTTCAATCGAGCACGGATGCTCAGGATCGTTCCATATTTGGAAGAGAACCCGAGGCATCTGCAACGGAGATCTCTTTTTATTTTATTTTTTTATTATTTATCGCAGGGTACCGTTAATGCAACTCTGTTATAGTCATCATCTGCAGGGTTCGAATACTCGTGTAATTTGTCTCATCTTAGTTCCACGGTATATAAGAGAAACAAGAAGGATGGGAAGCAGAGGCGAAGAACTGGGAGACGAACTCAGGAATCAAACTGATTAAAACTCGAAGCATGTTTCGCGAGACCGGTTTTAGTAACGGTAAATCTTTGCGAATGTATCTCCTCTTCCTTGTGTAACTTTGGCACATACATGCACGTATAGATACACACATGCATGTATATATATGTACTGAATAATGCAGGACTGAACTTCCCCGATAAAAAACATTTTCAACCATCTTCATTATCCCTTTGAAGTTTTTACCTCTATAAAGAGAAAAATTTTCAGCTCGATACAAGATATAACGTTTTCGAGTAATCATCTCGCGCAGAATCCCGGTAGTTTATTGAAAATTCTTTATTTGAGCGAATCGTTAATCCTTACGAAATTCAAAATCCTCGTTTATCTTGTCTCAAGTAGGTACGTACATACATATACGCATAAATCTCTGACAATGTTAGCCAGTACCTGGTTCACATACCAAAAGAGAGAGAGAGAGAGAGAGAGAGAGAGAGAGAATTGGCAGAGGCTGGATCTCGTCGACTAGCCATTATCCACGGCCGACGGTAATGGACTTAATTAAACAACTGAATGATCGCACTCCCTTTTAATTACTCCCGGTCGTCCGCAGCCAAACCACTCGCAACAGTTCTTATTCAGGATTCGGTAGCTCTTTCTCTTGATTATACCTCACTTAACCTTACCTTACCTTACCTTACCTTACCTCACCCTACCTCACCTTGCTTTACCTCAATTCACCTCTTTCCTCTAATCATCGACCTAAATTACCTTGGGTCCATCGCCCCGTCATACCCCGTCCTCAATTTTTGGCGTTATAAATTATCAGAAAGTAAAGTTTCCAACGAATTCGACGAGGTGATTTTTATTTTTGTTTTTTCTCTCTTCTTCTCGGGGTTCAGTTCCTTCTACGAGATTAGACAGTTGGGGTGTTATTGTTTCAAGGGTTGAATTTTAACACAGAATTTAAGAAACGTGGGAAGACCCGGCGAAGAATATATAGTATACGAGGTACGGTGGTATAAGGTTGAGCTTAATAAGCCCTATGCCGTAATGAAACCCATTCATATAAAAGTTTCTCACGAAAGGTGACGGCTTAATTGAACGACTCCCTTCTGCTGCCACATCATAGAATATATTATCAGATACACTATACGAAATAGTTGTTATATATAGTCTCCTTAATTCACAACTCACGGCGTACCCTTAATCTCGTTGTATTAATTTTCATTAGAAATTTGTATATAAGTTTGAAGAACAATTAAAGAAAATAGAATACGGAGACGGGAGCTTCATTTCCCGAAACGAGGAATGGAGTTTGAAAGAAAGAAAAGAAGGAAAGAAGAAAAAAGAAAAAGGGATCATCTCTCGCGGTGGTATACGAAATTTGAAATTTCGAGGCATGATATCGCACGGTCGTTGAGTTTTGTATCAAATTTGGTAGAAATTGCTTAAAAAGCGGACAGGATCGGTGGCACACACGCCCATACATACAGATATCCCCTCGAATATGGCTCTCCACTCATCCACGCACCGGTCCAGAAATCGTGGGCCGCATGTTGAATATTTCATTTCCTTTGTAAAGGCTGTTGCCACAAAACTCTCCCACGCAGCATTGCTTTTACGTTAACTTTCAAAGGACAAGGTACGCTATAATATTTCCAACTACCAAACCTAGGCAACTCTACATACGAGTACACGACCGATTCCTATATCCGTACTCGAGGCGGCTTATCGACGAAAGAATTACAGGGGTGAAAAGTAAATCTTTGCTAAAATTTTGTACGCGCACCGTGTAAAATATACAGCCAATCAATTCGGCATAGATGAAGTATGGCTAACCTGATCTACATTCTCGAATAATCTGATCTAATTAACCATAGCCTCCGTTACAGAAGCCATTAGTCGATTTGTAGGTACGTATATCTGTGCCGGTCTGATCGATGTGACAGTTGGACAGATGACATGATAAAAGGCATGGAAGATCGGGTCTCGACCCGGATAAGCCGGGCGACGATTTTGCTGGAAATTATATTCCTCCTGTTTAAAATTTTTGTAATTTAAAAGCGACGTCGGACGTCGGGGAATCGCGTGTTAACCGTCACGTTACATCGGCACCTTGGTGAGGTACGTTCCCGATCCAGGAAGTATGAAATTAATCAACGAGACGTTGAGAGATAGGAATCTCTTAGGAGAGTAGGTAAATCATTTCGGTACCTTATCCGATCCTGGGAGTTGAAAAATTTCAACCAGAATCATCGAGTCGTCGGAAAAACTCGTTTTAAAAAAAATAAAATGGCTTATCGTTCATCCGGGGTTATTTATCCACGGTATTTGAAGCCCGTAATGGAATAAGACTTCGATAAACTAGGGCAGAAATTTTTTTCACGGACGATTCTTATCTACGAATTTATCATGAATTTTTTTTTCTATTACAAATTGATACGATGCGTATTAATCACGGTCGATTATAATTTTTATTTTTACTATAACATAACCACGGGTTTAAATCGATGTCATATGCTCTTTGCACGTTCCAGATAAGAGTAAGCGAGCTCGAAATCGATAGCTAGAATCTTATCGAATGGTATCAGCGTGTAGTTTAGTTTTAAATTTCTCCTATGTGGCCTGTCTATCAGTCTTGTATAAAATCAATGTGAACTCTACCCGTTCTATGTACATACGTTACGTGCGTCCGAACTATTCCAGCAAAAAGAGTTGAAAAAATAAAAAACAGGGATAAAAAGAAACCACCCGGACCCTGTATGCAAACAAATTTGTGAAACTGTGTGTGCGATTTATAGATATCTGTCTATCTACCACCGATCGCGATGCGCGAAATTACTGCACTGAATAAAACACCGAGTTACCTACTACGTGGCTTTGAAACCGCGCTGTAAAAAATTGAAAAGAGAAAAAAGAGGATAAAATAAAGAGAAAAAAGAAAAAAAAACACTACAGAACAAAGTGCATCCGCCGTTATTATCTGAACTTATTTATTCACGTATGAGTCTTTATAAATTGATTATACCAATGGTATTCAATTATTGAAAAAAAATCTGTTCCGTGACGTATGTTGTATGTTTCATTCGTTAGTAAGTTGGGACGTGAAAACAGAGAACTATACCGTAATACAAGAGTAAAAGATTAGATTGAAATATCCGGAGTACGGGTGGGTTAGTGTAACGTTGAAGCGATTCCACAGCTGGAATCTAATTTAGTACTACGAAGTTAATTGCGTTGGCAGGATCGGTTTGGGAACCAGTAGTAGTTATAGTGGTGATTATATTTCACTATAGGGATAGGGATACGTACGGTGCGGTATGGGGTTCGGTTCGTTTATCTAACGGTGAGTATACAGACGTGGATTTGATTTTCAGATAATGAAAAAAATAATTTTCAATTTCAACGTGCAGAAACTCAACCTTTCGATGTATCAATGAGATCATTGGGGTCAGACTCGATCGATTATACTTATTTGCATACGAAATCAGATTAATATGGAAAGAAGCCACGCGATATCGTGGTATGTCAACATCCTGTTAACTCGATAAGTAATTATATATCGCTGTATACGACTGGGCTGTGGTCGGACTAGCACCAGCTTGTTTAAGTTAATTAAAAATTTCTTCGTCATCGCGGAGATTCTCTTCCCGATTTCGGATCGGTTTCAGACGATTTCGGATTTTGGAATTCGGAACTTCAACCCGGCTCCTGATTTACTTACTTCGACGATTTTTACAATTTTTCATACTGTTTCTTCGGCATCGAATCCGCTCGATGGAGTGAAAAATTAACGATCATCGTTCGAGCGGGATTTTAATCGTCGAGCTTTGAGTCTTTGGAAAACTAAGCCAGAGCTTAAGCTTTGAGCTTAACGTATATGTAGTATCTACCCACCTACCCACCTCTACCCTCGACCATTCATTGAATCATTTTATTCCGACCCATCGCATATCTGCATCATAGTTTACTCTCTGCCTAGTTCATCAGCTGAAACTCGATTTCGACAAAGAACCTTTGACAGGTTTCAGTATTCAATATATTATCTATCAATAATCTATACCTGTATAGGAACATTACCAAAATGGCAGGGATGTTTGCATATCCAATTAACTCAATCGAACGATCAAATATCGAACGTTAAACTGCGTTCCTACCAAAATGATGCATTTTCATTTTAGAAATTTACTCTATACAATACGCTAAGCCAATTTCGCTCATAAAATCGCTGATCTAAACCCTGTACCGAATTTATTTTTATTTTCTACCTCAACTATGCACAGCTTTTCATTTTGAAACCCGGTACACATCACGGGATGCGTACGCACATATGTACATATTTGCGAATACTGCCGATATTTATACGATAATAATGATGATAATAATAATGATGACCGTTCATACGACTATATCCAGTTGTGTCCTCGGTTGATGTACCAAGCATTCATAAAGTCGGTACCGTCAACGTAGTCGAACGATTTTTGTTCATTACATCTGAACAAATATTTGAAGGAAAAAAAAATTTAATTATGGTACTATATTACCTTCCCGTGTAGAGATATATTCTATTTATGAAATATTACTGCTTCATAGAGATGTAAATCCGTAATCTCTTCAATATTCACGTAAAAATGATGAGTTTTAATTTTTGTTCATTTTCTGTACGGAGTAAAAAATAAAATAAAATAAAATAAAAAATACGAAAATCGTTCGCCAAGGTATTCTCTCGGCGAATTCATACACTGTCGGTACTTGAATCTTGGATTTGAATTATTCATAATTCTATATTCAGAGCGTATAAAATTTTCGAACGGAGTAATACAGGTATAGTGGTACCCCGTACGCACATATTCACAATATGTATCCATCTGTTCTTTTTATTATCCGTATATACCTATGTATACGCGGTTACATCTCTTTATACCTTATTGCAATTTGAGTGACTGGATATGTCAGACCTTCCACATATATACTATTTATACATCTATATATATGCAAAGAGATATCACAAATATTATACGCTATCGGAATGTCTAGACTGCATCTGAGTGATGTATAAGACCCTCGTATGACGGCGAGGAATAATGTCCCTCTGTCGATCGATCGACGGTCAATTTTAATCAAACGTGGGGAAATATTAGAATAAGGTAATTAATTGAAAAGTATAAATGAACGAGACATATGCACACATCATAAATATAAATGTATAGCTGTTGATATAAAAAGAGTCAAGTAATGTACATACATATATACGTACGTATGTTAAAGGTAAACGAGAAAAGGTATAAGATTATACTTTTCTCGGTTGAATCCAATAAAAGTAAACTGATTAAGTTTTCTATCGTCTGGCTTTGTACGGCCCCTGTTAAACAATGGGAATTCTGAAATCCTCCCCCGAAGGGTATATAAGGTATATAAGGGTATATAAGGTGTATTCCCGTGAATCCTTACGGAATCCACGACGATGAAGCAACGGCGCGAGAGTCGAAGCCAACCGGCTTGGCTCGTCCTGGCCTGCCTTCTGCTAGGATTTGCATGGAAAACGCGCAAACTTTTCGAATAAACACGAAACGGTCTTTCTTGCCGAGCTACAACGCTATACTTACTTTTTTCTTTCTTTCTTTCTTTTTTTTTCTTTACTTCTTTTCTTTCTCTGTTCTTCCATCTCCTTTCTTATTCGCGGTTTAAACGAAACGGAAATAACCGTACACCACGAATTTTTCCAGAAAATATTCAGGGACGATGATTTACCTCTGAAATTAATTGGCTCGTTAAATTTCACCCGCCTGTCGTGTGAATAAAATTCAAATTAACCCAATACGAGGCTAGATTTCGGGGCAAGAGAAAAAAATCCACCCCGAACGACGTGCAAAAAAAAAAATCCGCATCCCTGTACGTTTTCGTGTACCTGTAATTTCTCTATCTTCGAACGGGATTTCACGCCGTTCTCTTTCTTATGAAAAGAAAAAAATCCGACGAGATTCGCGTATCAGAAAAAAAGGTCTTTACCGCCGATAGAAATAATTTTAGGTACAAGCAACGCGTGGGATTTATGTATACCAGGGTTCCAAGGGTCGAGATAAAAATCTCCGTATATTTGAACAGTAACTAATACGAGGTGATCAATCTGTAGTTGATACCAGCTATTTTCCCACCGACTGAAATCAATAATAAATTCTTAAATATACACCCGCCTCTAATGTAAGTAAATTTCGTTTAGTTATATACGATGGGGTTGCTGCTGCAGCGCACGCTAATCACCTTGTTTTTCATCGCGGTGTTTTACGTCGGTACATACACATGTATATCCATACATATATAATATATGCCCGAGGTTAACGTCACGCGAAATTAAAACCGTGGTACCTATATACATGCATGGGTATACGTATAGGTGGCTAGTATAGCCAGCACCTCTTTTAACGGCGATAAACCTCCCTCCGTTTCTGAGCAGAGATCGAATGTGTATGTGCTTGAAAGCTACCCGCACCTTTAAGGTGCTCAAGTTCTTGGGCTTAATGGTCAATGAACGAATGAACGAGCCGGCGCTGACCCTCTTCGGGATTATTGTTACTACCTAGCAAACGGCGGGTAAATACTTTAGAATGACATCAAATGGGGGAAAATTTTGAAAGAAGAACAGAATTTGAAGAAAAAAAAATTAAATTAAAGAGGAATACGCGATACCCGTACTTTTAAGAAATTTCACATGTATCCGATACGTTTCGGGTCGCTTCTCGTCGTTTTCATTTCGCAAATGTATACCTACACCCTAACGTTTGAGAAAAAATAAGAAAAAAGGGATTTCTCTAGCCAGCGGAAGTAGAGTAGTAAGGGACACGAGTAGAGACTTCCGAGACCTGTTTTTTTTTTTTTTTTTCTCCGTAGTTGTTATAAAACATCGGCACAATGTAACCGTCGGAGTATAAATTTGACGAGAAATGAGAGCCGGTGGATTATAGAGGGTAGAAATGCATATTTTCTCGCGACTCGTTGCGTCTTCTCTCTTTTATACTTCCCAACTCTCCTAGCCTGGTGCAGCATATGGAAATGAATAATAGTTATATAGCTAGAAGGATGTGTCTGCTCTTTTACTTCTTAGTTGTTTTTTTATTTTTTATTTTTTGTCTCTCGCTCTTAACTATCGCCCCCTTTTCTCGCCCTCGGGAAATTATTTCTAAAAATATCCCCGAAGTGGAAAGAAAGAATGTAGAGAAGATCGTGATCAGGGATTTAATTGACCCAGGTAAACAGCTACCGAGAAACGGGAGGGAGAGTTTTGAGAAAGTTCCAAAATCCAAAGTTCAAAGTCTAGAGTCTTTAGATAGAGTGAAATTTTTCCCTAATTACGTTAAACTTGACGGTTAATCAATACCCATGTTTAGAGTGGTTAAATGACTTCGTAATTGTCGGGGGGCAGGACCAGATGCTGTTAAGCCTTGATTAATCGTATTTGATAAAGGATTTCTTTCGCGTGATCCTCGACTTTGGAATCGGGGTAGAACATCGTATTTTTATTCCGTTGATAAAATAAAATGAAAATCTTTGATACGAGATGTAAATATCTGAGAAATATCATCCTCCGGGAGGGACAGGACTCGCATTGCGTATACCTTTTGCTCCCAATTATCGCGAACTCGATACACCCCCGTTTCTTCTTCTTATTCTTATTCTCCCGCCGCTGCTCCTCCCGCCGTCTTCAATTATATAACAACCCTCGTCTCTCGTACCTCGGTTTCCTCGCCCAAAGTATCGCGTGTTGGAATCCCCCGATGGATAATTTCGGAACTGAATCCCTCGGCGAAGGGACATGAATCTCGTAATTAATTTTACCGCACATCAAACACGACCGTGTGCCACAACGATATAGTCTCTCGTACTGTACGGACGCCGTTGCTTTGTGCTTCGTAGATCGACGAGGTGAGCATACGTTCATACGTTCATCGGTCAAACGCAGTTTAAAATTGTGAAATAAATTATTAGAATTTTTTTTTTATCAAAACTGCGATGCATCGAGATCGGAAACGCAGTTCTCTCCCTTTATTCCATTTTTTTCCTTGTTTTTTCCCGTTCCTTCTCGTTTTGTTCGAATCACGTCCGAAGGTGCGATAAACGTCAGGGTACGATACACCGTGGTAATGATTCGTGCGTTCGGTGCATTGCATCTACTCTACCGTGAAGAGAACCAAATCGAAAGTGAGTAGAAAGAAAAGTTAACAGTTCAACAGCTACGGAGCTATTATCGGAAATTGATAGCCGGCTGGGATTTAGGAGTGTGGAATTTTTTTCCGTCTCAATAAATCGGATCTCATTGGTTAATTATATTTATCGAATAATTATACCCACAGGGTCCTCGTACGCTCTACGATCAAGACAATCGGTTCTCTCATAGCCGGGTGTAATAAACCGGTAACCTTAATGCACGGGGCTACGATTTCAGCAAGAAATTGGCACAGAGCTAGGTACAGGCTATGAAAGTATCTCGGATTAATTAACACGCTCCCGTAGTTTGTGCCCCGTGCTAGGCTAAATTCTGCGGTTAGATTGACCCGGCACCTTGAAACTCTACGGCTAACCAACCCTCGCAGGACGAATTTCACTAGTTGAGGTGGAAGCGAACCTCGCCCACAGAGTTTCGCACACACACACACACGCATATATATGTATGTATATATCTAGAAATACACGTATATAGAAAGCAGAGAATTTTCAACTCTCGTGCGCGGTAGTTTACTCCGCACGGCAATTAATTAGCTCGAAAATAGGAAATAAAAATCAAGCGTATTATAATCGTAGTTAGTTATGACGATTATTTCAGAGTTTGAAAACGAAAGAAAAAGGAAAAAAAAAAAGAAAGAAATTTGCGGATAATTTACCCCGTCTAACAAAAAAAAAAAAGGAGACTTTCGCGGTCAGTAGGTCAAGAGGGAAATAATTGTAGGCTGATCGAATTTTTGGCCTTTTTTTTCTGTTCTCTCTTTTATTTTCTATTTTTTGTTAATTCCGGTAAGAAGGATTGTTACGGAATTTTGGACTCGTGATAACTCGACATTTGTTGCGGGATCTGATATCGCCACCTGGTGAACCCAGCCCCGCACACCTTAGCAGTAGTATATGGGGGCAATCCCATTAATAGTATAAACCACGCCAATCACCGTCACCGCCTTCTTTTCTTCGTTCTTCGCAACGGCCGAACAAATCGTTTCGTCCATTAAGATAGAATCTTCAGGCTCACAGAGCTATCCACCACCCATTTCACTGTGCGATCTATACCTATACGTATAGGTACGTAGGTGGGTAGGTAGGTATTATACGGGAATCCGCAAAGTCCTGCAAAAAGAAAAAAGAAAAAAGAAAGGAGAGGCAAAAAATAAAGAATATATGTTTTTTCGAGCACGCGAGCCTTATTTTATTTAGAGAAACACCTTTTTTCCAATTTTCCGTTCGATTCCGCGTCCGCAATCATGATATCGGAAAGAACCTTGCCACACCATCCCACATACCGGTTCGAAACCTAAAGTTAAGCTGTCCCTAAACGCTCTGTGATATACGAAAGAGAGAATTTTCGGTTCTGATTATTTGGCCAGGATCCAACAGGCTCCTCGCAGTTTCCATTGGTCCATTAGCGGTTACGGTGTTAACTCCGCAGTGCAGTTCAGTGCAATGCAGTTCAATGCGGTGCATCGTGTCAGTTTCTTCGACTGTCTCAAAAGTGTTAAAATTTTCGCTCTTTCTTTATTTTTTTTTTCAATTTTTTAATTTTCATTTCTCTCTACGTCCAAAAACTGAAAACTGAAAATACGAGAAGCACGGAATTTATTGATCGAAAAACTGCCGGATTCACGATTATGGAAAGCGGAGAAACTGATCAAGAGAGTTGGGAGTAATCGTTTTGGTGTTATCAATAAACTGCGTACGCATCGTTGCGTTAGTCGAGAATCACTTACGGTCCCGTATCTCTTCGGGGTATCACATCGTCATCGTGATCGAGCGTGCTTATTCAATTCGTTTGAAATCGGGTCAAACGTCGTATAATACGTGAGTAGGCATTAGGTACTTCTCATCGAATGAAACGATCTCGTGGCCTGAGGCGATTCGGAATTTCACCTCATTCGGTGCAACCACAATCGGCAAAAATTCTGCAAAATAAAACAGGCTACTGACCACTCCGATCTTTGCACTTACACCCACTACTTTTGCGCATATGCATAAACTTGAGCTTCTAACTCTCACTCTCTCCCTCTCTCTCTCTACGTATGTACTACCAGCTATATCGCGTGCGAAAAATAACTCCGCGAATTATACATACACGAGTTCCAAACCGACCGCGATATCGATCCGAGAGGTTCGTTTACCCATATTTTAGAATCTCATTAAGGTGAGCCGCGATTTTGTCGCAATTTTTTTTTTTTCATTCAATCATGTCTGTCTGCAAAACGCAACATTCAGTCGGCAGGTTTTTTGTTGTTTTTTATTTTTTTTTCTCATTTTTTGTCATCCTTCGCGACATGCATCAATTTTATCAGTATTTACTGTCACCGAAGTCTATGGTTGTCGTTAAGATATTATCGCAGGTAGGGTAGGTACGCCCGCATCGCGCTTCTAAGCGCATAATCTGTGTTCGTTTACCACGGACCTCCGCACTCTCCCTTGTCTAGGTACGTAGTTTGCTTTTCAGAGGTAGAGGAAGGGTGGGTATAGCTGTTGCCTGTTGTTGGAAGAGTTTGTCGTAAAATAGTGACAGCGTGATTGAATATGACAGAGTAATTTCGTGTCATGGAGGAAAACTGGTGGAACCGTTAGTCTGAGGCTCGTGTACCATGGGCAGGTATATGAGCAATAAAGAGCACCTCCGTTTTTCTCTATTTATCGGTAAAAACCGCACGGAAGAAAAATTCAGAAAATATTACCACGACGCGATACGGGGCCGCGTTGAAGTTCCCGATTTTTAAAGTCCAGGACGGAATTCATTCGAGACGATTTAGAATTTTGGGGAACGTTGAAGTTCGGAAAATTTTCACCACGAAAGTCCGGACCTCCGGAAAATCACAAATCTGAAAATTTCGGTCCGCTTCTCAGGATTTGAGGACGAAAAATAGTTGATTTCGATCGAGGGGTTCTTCCACGAAACGAGAAAGAAGAGATTTGATATCTCGCGGATTTTTTGAGACGCTACAGAAAGAGAGAATTTTCGTTCATGAGGGGGTGTAAAAAATGTTTTCCCTTTCGCATATTTCAGGGATTTAAGAATCGCCTCATATCTCGTAGAAATTTTTTATTTTTTTTCACACCTACTACAATTGCGGGTCCCTCGATCCCTAATAAATAAGAGAGAAGATGTATCGCGGGGACAGAGGCTTGTCAAGCCATAATTCAACAGGTGACAGATAAGAATACGAGGTAATGCTGGATTTATGGCTGCCTTGATCTTCGAAATTCTGTACCACTAGTCCCGTTGAATTGCTTCGCGTTCCTCTCGGTTTCCTGATTTATTCCCACCAAGTGGGAACCGCGATTTTCCAATTTTCAGACAAACGTGAAAATCCACGAGCTGTCAGCGACCGCATCCGTCATTTTATTTATTTTTATTCATTTTTATTTATTTTTATATTCTTCCACCACTCCCGCAGTATTTGACCGAAATTCTTAAAAATTTCACCGAGTCCAGTTCGCTTTTCGATACTTTGGAATTCCCCGAAGTTTTCCGACCTCGGTTTAGTGTCATATACTGGCGGTAAACGGCAAATTCAGTTTCTAAACTTATTGAATTTTCCCACAAAGTTTCGAGCCACGACCACCACCCCCTCAGGGCGTAGGCTCAATCGACTGGATGCCGTTTCATTTCGTTTCATTCCGGCATTTGGAGCGGGGATTCCCTGCCAAGCTCTCACCGAGTGGAAAAAAACGATAGGTTTCGTAGGGTTTTTCATCGCCCAGCCTTCTCGGTCACGTCTGAACGTCCCTCGAGTGCTCTTTTCAGAAACGCGAACCTCGGGGCGTCCAACGCATCCGGAATTCGAGCGCGAAGGACCTATTCCTCTATACACATACATCCATACATCCATACGTATATATATACACATATAATGTATATAATATACATATATACACGAATTTACACATAAATCGATTCCAAATTCGTCATATTATCCCGAATAGGTAATTTCGGAACAATTATCGATTCTCAAGCCGTTTTTAATTCCAGAATCGATCCTATCCTATCCTATCAGAGTTTCGAAAATGAAAGTTCTATCCTTCCGCGGTATCCGGGTATAAAATCTTTTCCATAGTCCTACTTAGTTCAATTTCTACCGGCCTCTCCTTCCACCTTCGCGAACCAAAAGCGATCAGAGTTGGTTTAAAATTCAGCTCATGGTCCTACACAAGGAGCACAGAGCCAATGTAGGAGAAGGTAGTTCTCCGGGTGCGAGTAGCAGATGAGGATTCGATAGATACCTAGATAGACACATTCGGATTCGGGGGGGTAAGCGGACGAGCGTTTGCGAGTATTGGGCATCGCTTTTTGTACAAAAAAAAAAAGAAAAAAAAAAGAAAAGAAGAAAAAAGCTGTAGGAGGTAACCATTACCGTTTATTGGTTTATTCCAGAAATTCTTGTGCCAAATCCGGACTCTACGAACCTACACTAAATCGGAGGTCCTTCTTTTCTTTTGTCACGCGAGCTGGGGGTGTCGTTCTTGCCATCGATTTACTCCGTTTGAAACGGGTGATGCACAAAGAGTACACGGGGATAGCCCGGATTCGATTTAGTTTGAAATTCCTTGAAGATTTGTGTAGACCTGTTCGTATCGCGTCTCAAATTTCTCGTTCTTTTCTACAGGAAACTAGACTCCGATGAGACGGAGAACTGACGAACTTTCCGGTCGATTATTTTCCACAATGTTTCACTTATTTAATATAAACTGCGAGAGATTAACTTCGATTGAAACAGATTGTCGAACAAAAGGATCTGCGAGCTGAAGTTCCTTTCTCGAAGGTTTCTTAAGGTAGTTCATTCAGTCGTAGGTTTACTAATTGCTTCGAAAGTCCGAACCTCTCTGCACGCGGGAAGGAACCAATAGGAAGTATCCTTTGGCCCCCCTTTGTCAGAGGATTGAGTAAAAAGGAAAAAAAGGACAAAGAAAAGGGAAAAAATTTAAAAAAAAAATGAAAATTAGATGCGAAAGAAAATACGAGGAGGCTGAAAGGTAAACCGGCGGAATAAAACTGTATAAAGCAGGAAGGGGCAGAAGCAGAAGTACATCTAGGTGTGTATATACGTACGGTATACTGGCGAGTAAAAAGGTGGGATTAAATCTACATGAGGGGTTGGAAATATCGGGAAAGATAAAAAAGAAAGGGCATTACGAAAAGGGAAACGCGAAGGTGAGAAAGGGAGGACGAAAAAAGCTACAGCAGAGGACTCTGCCGGGGTCTTTCGCGATGCAAAAATAAATACTGAAAAAAGTTGAAAACGTAAAAACGTGAAAACGTAAAAGCGTGGAAAACTCTTCGCAGCCGTCTGCAGCCCGCTTTAGCCAGTTTCCTCCCTCGTTCCCTTTTTACTATCTTTCTTTCTCTCTTTCCGGGATCCGTTCCTCGTTTCTTTGTACATTTTTTAATTCAATTCCCGGCAGTTCCGGCAGTCCATAAAGTGAAAGATAATATTATTTTTACAGATAGACTCCGACACCTTTGCACACCACTTTCTTCCACGCTACCATGCCTCCTTATACACATTCGCCACGGCGTTACAAACTATTATAAATATCCCCCGGCGAGAGTAGAGAGAGGAGGTCAGCTTTTAACAATCTCAATTTTTTTTTTCTCAATTTTTATTATATACTTCCATCTCTAGTCCCCCGCACTTTTACACCGTAAAAATATTTTCTTTAAATTAAGGAAATCGATTCGTGAAAAAAAAACCGAACGCAGTCTCTCGGCTCCGGTTTGAAAATAAATAAATAATTACTAAAATCGCGAGTTCTTTTCAATTTTCATTTCATTTCTTTCTTTTCACATTTTTTCGATTTTTATATTTTTTTCTTTGAGCATAATTAGAAAAATATATCATTTCCCTCCTCGTATTTTTGCTTCTAGGTGTCGGGATGAGATGACATTTCCAACTACGAGAGAGGCTGGACTCGAAGGGGTTGAAATCGACGGTAAAAAAAATACCCCCGATCAATAAAGCTTGATTATAATCGATGCGGAGATAATGAACTGAGTCGCGAGTGCACGAACGGGTAACATGAACAGTTGATGCATCTGAAGTTGGAAAACGAACCCAAAAAACCTTCTTCTTCGATGTAAAAATATTTAACGAATAAAAAGATCGTGTGAATTCGTCGTTTAGTGCCATAGATTATAATGAACGTGTGCTTCAATCGTGCGAAACCGTCGTCTACGTGTTGCGGAATTTAATCACTGTGATAATCGTCGACATATCCCGATCACCGTTCGCCAATCCTCAGCGAAACAGGATTTGGCGAAAATAAATAAATTTGGAAAAACGAGCGGATAAAAAGTATTACACGATCTCCGTTTAATATGTGAAAAGTAAAGTGTGCGAAACGCGTTGTCGAGAAATATTGATACTGAACCACCCCAGCTGCAAACGTTCGTTCCAAAACCACCGAAATGCTGCTCAGGTAACCCGAGACTAAAATTAAGGGCCAAAAATAATTCTCCGATTTTAAAACGGGAGCTAAGAGTGTCGTAAAAAAAAATTAAAAATTTTTTTTCAAAAGAAAAAGTGTTTCCGCCTAAGAGTGTGAAGTGCGACATCGAGCCCGGCGATTATTATCGCCATGAAGTTAAAGCTAAAAATCGCAGTTCTGGCTTGCGCCGTATGGTTAACGGTATGCTTCCTTCTTTACACCGAAGACGGGGCTGCAGCTGCCCAAAGACACCCTCCTTCAGGGGTCGCGGCACCGCAAGTCGCCAACGGATTTGTACCACCGGCTCCTCTTCCGCTTAGACGAGACACCCCCATCAATGGACACAGCAAATCAAAGTACAACCAAAATCAGGCCGGACCCGAACAAGGTGAGCAAAAAATGAAATCCCCATTCCATTTTAAGGGCTGCTTTTTTCTTTTTTTTTTCAAATAGGAAGGAAAAGTTCTTTCGGTTTACGAATCCGTTTCGAATTATTGATTTGGATTTTAAACCCGAAATGCATCGGGTATAAGATACGGGGAGTTTCACCCTCGGAGGATCTTGAATCCCTATTTCTTTCTACGCGATTTTTTAATTTTTAAACATTTTTTACACCTCAGGTGGTGGAGTCCTCGCAGCTCCTAGAGAACTCGACGCATCGGCACCGGGTGAAATGGGGCGCCCTGTCACCCTGCCTTCGAATCTTACCGCAGAGACGAAAAAACTTGTCGATGACGGCTGGCTCAATAACGCGTTTAATCAGTACGCCAGTGATTTGATATCCGTACATCGTACGCTGCCAGATCCCAGGGACCAATGGTGAGTTTGAGATATTTTCGTCTAGTTGTATTTTCGGCTTTTCCTTATATCACCGTGTCCATAGTTACATCAGTTTTATTCTATGATATAGCTTTTCTGGTTATTTCGTTTCTCTATTTTCTTCTTCGTTACGTACAACTAGGAAGACTACGTATCCAAACTTTCCGGGTTATACAGCTATGAGGTAAACTTGTGTAATTTAAAGTTTCGTTTGACTTGCGGAAGACTTTTTAGTTTATCTAGTCTCTGGAAAGAGTCATAAAGACGTACAAACTACCGCGAAATTATTTATTTATTCATTTATTTATATATATTTATCCGACTTCGTGTTTCGACGGAATTTCATTTCGACGAATAAAAAGCCACAGCACTCTATTCTGTAACACTTTTCGGACCTTTAGGGAAACGTATGATCGTTTCGGTAGAAAAACGAATTCAGCTCGTTCTGAAATTCGCAAAATTTCACGTCCGGATTATAGCCATGAAGAAAAATGAAAATTGAAGCTTCAATCCCTGAATGACGATCTATATTCTTGACTGAAACTTAGGTCCTGATTTTGTGTATATTGCGTTATCGATCAGAGCAATAATTTCGAGGGTTTCTAGTCAGAACTTTGAGACACGTGTAACTAACCGAGGAGAGATATCACAGCGTTACTCTCGCGTAGTATGAAAATAAAGGGTATAAAATAGGGAGTTAAACACCCTTTCCTCTACCCCTCGGGAATTAACGAGGTATGCGACACGCCGCCAATCTAAGAGAACGACGACGCGACCCGGAGTCGGAGAAGAAGAAGAAGAGGTGGAATAAGAAGAAGAAAAATAAAAAGAAAAAGCATGAGAAGAAGAAGAAGAAGCGGTGAATAGGTGCTTTACACGCGCTGGATTCACGCCTCTTGCAAGAATTATATCACGGTCTGTTTGCGCCCTTGATGGCGCAGGATCCGCCCTAAGAAAGATTTCGGGGAGGGTGAAAATCCCCGTGGCGAACTAACAGGAACTTCATTCGCGTATGTCTCGTTAGATCCAGCTGCTTAACTCCTCACTCCGATACGAGATCGTCATAATTTGGAAAATATGATTTTTGACTAAACACCGTTTCGGGATTACGTGACATTTAGTCTCTTCTTCTATATCACGGCCTCGCCCACCCTTGGCCGTAATTATTGCGCGCGTAACTTCCCCGAGAAAAAAGAAAGAGCCCGAAAAAAAGCCAACAAAGTGGAAAAACGAAAAGGTGAAAAAAATCATCCGCGGGGTTCGTCCGGCGTATTAGAAGTAGGAACCCCGCGTTTTCTCGTTAGGGTGGTGAAAATATATTTCTTTTTACTATTTCCAGCAATTATTCACCGTGCCTCTACCATTTTCTCCTACCCTCTTCTCGCCTCTTTTCTTCTCTTCTCCTCCCTTCTCTTCCAACTCGTCAAATATCCTGAGATAGAAATGGTCTCGAGTTCTTCAGTTTTCTCTTTATTTTCTTATTTCTTAACGCCCTGCCCTGCCCTGCCCTAGCCGAAGCTAACGACCCCAACGCTTAGGAAGCATACAACTCATATCTTTTTACTTTTTTTTTCTTTCTTTTTTTCTTCTTCTTATTCTTCCTCTTGTGCTTTTATATCGAGGCTGGGTATTCGGTTCTCCATTCCGTTTGCTTGAAATGGATTTTCTTTTTCAATTTCGCGGGAGATTCCGCGGTTATTATTCGCTTCTATTTTCACCGTCGTTGTTGCATTTCAGTCAAATTTATCCAGCCTCCAGAAAAAAAAAAAAAAAAAAAAAAAAAATAGACATACAAATAAAAGAGCTACTTGCTACAGTAATTTTTTTTCGTAAAACTTAGTGCCCAGTTAGGCGTATGTTAAAGTACAATATCTCGCAATTTCGAAAGACTCGGAAAAAAACGAAATTCTGTAAAATTAACTGAACAGCGATATTTTTTGTCTTTGAATATCGTACAATAAAATGTATACATGTATATATCATATATTAAACGGAAATATGGTAGAAGAAAAATTGAGATACCTCGTAAAGGTTATTGTCATTTTCTTTTATTGCAACGTTGAATGTGTACGGCTCTCGCCATACTACGCAATGGAACGCGAACGTATATCGCGTAGTTACATAACCGTTAATAAAATACATCGTTTCGTTTACACGTATGTACCAATACCTGTATATATATGTATATATATATACAATATGTGTGAGCGTGTCTGTGCAGTGTACAGATTATAACTATTTTTCGTTATTATTACGACTATTGTTATAGTTATTTCCTTCGCGCCATTGGTATCGCGGATATAGGTAGGATGCAGGTGTATAGAAAAATAAAAAATGATTAAAGAATATTGAGAAGAAAAGTTTCGTTTTCATCTTGCGGAATGAATCTGAAGGATTATTAAAGATCATATCGTCTTACTGAGAGAACACACGAAAAGAAAAAATTCTTCGTCAAAGATACACGTATACAATGTCAGGTATCTGGAACCTACAATACATCAACAAAAGTGAAAAGTGGGAAATTACGCGGGGCGAGGTGATATAAAACTGTGGAGAGAAAAATAAAAGGGGAGTGAAAAGGGGAGAAAAAAATAAAAAAATAAAACAAAATAATAGGGGGAACGAAATTCATCGCCGTGTTTAATTTATGGTACGAAAAAATTGTCCGCGAGCGGATTGCGGGAGGGTAGGTATCCGGGATAAAGGTAAAAAAAAAAAAAAAAAATAGAGAAACGAAAGGAGGGTGAGACGAGGGGAAAAGAAGGAATTTTTAATAGAGTCAGATTCGCACAAGTGTCAGAATTCTTTCGGTATTTAACTTAATTAAATCTCTTAGTTCATTGTTATTATTTATTTTTAATTTTTTTTTCTCGTCACGCCTTAACCAAAGAGATTCCGCTCCCTCGCTGTGCCGTGTGCACGGTATAAAGGGATGGCGCGGCGCGCGGTTTTAGTGATGCAAAAAATTTTCATACCCCTGTATCGTATAGCCTAGATGAATGATAATAATAATAATAAGAAGGAGAAGAAGAAGAAGAAGTGAAACGAAAAAATAAACTAAGGGAGGGAAAAACAGGGAGAGGAAAGAAAAACGGAAAAAAAAAATTGAGATAGATGTACATATGTACGTCGAAAGTGAGGTAAGAAAACGGGGAGAAGTTGGAGAAAATAAAAAAAAAAAAAAGATCCCACGTAGATACCTACCTACCCCTATAGGTGTAGGTAATCCTCCAGGACTTCTGCCACCGGTGTACAAACGCTACTTATTTACGAGGAAAATCTTAAACTGAAACTCTTACAGGAGAGAGAGGGAGTCTCTACTCCGCTCCAGACTGTCGGGGGGGTTTAGGAAGGTATATTTTTTAACAAAATTATATACACGTATACGTGGATACGTTTTTCTTTTCCTTTTTTTCTTCTTTTCTTTCTTCTTATACGCAGCGGGTCTCGGGCTAAACCAACCATGGAGAAGAAGAAGAAGAAGAAGAAGAAGAAGAAGAAGAAGAAGTAGGAGAAGAAGGAGGGTCGTTTACTCCGAAATATGCTTTCCAACGCGCAATAAATTCACACAACTTTCGGCACACAAACCACCCTCCTCCCTAGAGCGAAAGCCAAAGCCTCATTTTCTCTCTCTCTCTCTCTCCTGCTCTCGCTCTTTCTCTCTTACTTGCACATCAAAATTAACCCCATGAATATTAATTACAATTTACATGATATTAACCAGCGCGTTAGACTAAGGGGTGGGACGAGAGTCTGGCCAACTAACTTTGCCGGAATGTTTTGTACCGATGTTTGTTCTACGTTATTTCCAATTTACTGACTTATTTCTTTCTTCAAATCGTACCGAATTTCTCACGATATTTTTTTTTCATTTTTGTTTTTTTCTCTCAACACCGAATTCCATCCTTTTTCCATGCATACTCACCTATGCCCGTTGCAATAGGTAGGTAAGGTAAAGGTACCTGCTGGAATTGAATGTAATTCCTAATCGTGACCGACGATCGAACGAAGTGTCGTAAAACTCCCGGCGTTGCACACAAGTCTTCTCTACACTTCGGGTAATAACCTAGTTGTAAAAGTGGGCAAAGTCACGCGAGATCCTTCCTATACTTGTCTCCCTTTCCCTATTTCTCTCCCTCGCTTTCTCTTCGAACCGCAGTTCCAACTCGAAATTTTGCGTTTCTTGTTCCATTTTTTAGTTTTTCTTTTCCTCTCTTTCTTTCACTCGCTCAATTTACTCACTTAATTATACTTACTTATATCTTATACGCTATAAATATCTCGCGACTTTCAAAACAAAGGGTTGTGCCCGTTAATTAACCAGGCCGTTTCCGATATCCATTTGGTAATTAGGCCTCCGAACGCAATTCAGGGAAATCGTATAATTTCCGTTCTTTGATTTCGAAATATGTACAGGAAACTCGATCGAACGATCCGCATCATCCAGATTTTTCACATCTCCGATAATCGAATGCCTCTCATGCTCAAAGGATTAACAAATTAACAAACAAGACTCTCGACACGTATATCAGTACACGTATGTACACAGCGATCGATGTTTACGTCAACCAGTTAACTCGATATGAAGAAAATTCGCCGGGTCGTTAATCACGTTAATATTTATACTCGCCTCGCGTAAATAATTAACTCCCCCCCCCCCCCTTTCCATAAATTATGAAACAAAAAGGGGAAAAAAAAAAATGAAAAATCGCCAATCAGTCGATCCACGTATAGTTCAACCGCGGCGATGATAAATCACCAATTACTTCACTTATACAAGGAAAGGAGAAAATCGGTTTCATTTGATTTCTGATGATTAATAATCGGGCCCGTGTGCTTCTCAACCCTTAAAATTCTGGTAATGTCTCTTCTCTCCGCTATCGTCAGCTAGAGTAAAATTTCCCGACCTCCAATGGGGGGAAAAATCTCTTCTCGATCTTCTCATCTGTTTTCATTCGTTTAACAATAAGGAAAAGAAAAAAAAAGCAACCCCCCATCAAGGGTGAATAAAAATCATAATTTATAGCGCCGGGAATATTGAAGAAATATTTTATCATTTTTACAGTATGATGTAGGGGGTCGTTGGATTTTTTTCCAATTATCTGCAGCAGCAGCAGCAGCAGCAGCAGCAGCAGCAGCAGCAGCGAGCCAGAGCTTCTGAATTTATTCTACTCCTTGCGGTCGAATTGAGTTATCTTTAGTTCTAGGTCAGGTAAAGTCAGAAAAGGTTACCAGCCGCAGTACCCACCATCTACGAGTAGAATTCTTTAGCTAGGTACTTTACTTTACGAATCTACAATTCCACACGGATCGTTGTTCAACCCGTTACTGTCAGACCCCTCTTATTTCTCATTCTACTCTATTTTTGGAACCTGGATATAAAAGCCCGGCTTCTTCCCCGCGAGAATCGATCCCACGATCTTCATTATTCACTAAAGAATAAAAAACGAATATAAAAATCATTTTGTATTTGCCCAAAAATTCCACACGCGGTATTACTTCCTCGATTCTTTCCGACGACTATATCCTTAGCTCTTAGCCATTCTTCCTTTTTTCATCTCTCAGACCATTCCCCGTGTAGTATTTGCAAAGCTTTTACCGCTGGCCTCTGCCAATAAAGTGCTAAGTTGACAGGTAATTCAAATCCGGAGTAAAACGGGCCTGCGTTTATTTATCGATAGTAAATACACCGCTTATACATCCACATCTATATACGTATGGCTCACGTACCGAGTAAGTAAGTCCTACGGTATTAATTTAATCGGACCAGTTCTCTATCTACGCAGATTATTGGCCAAACATTATTTTCCGATAAAGAAGAATAATTAAACAATCCGATATACGCCGTCGTTTACGTATATTAAATTGCCAGGAAGGGTCGCGAATTATACGAAAGAATTGATTGTACGTTTCTGTAAGTTAATTAATTAATTAATTGCATTTTTTCGCCAAGTAGATATCGATATGGTTGATGGATATATTTTTGCAAACGTACTTCATACGATAGTAAAAAGTCTGAACGGAATTATGGGGGATGTTATAGATAGGAAAGTTTGGAATAACTTAATTCACTATCGATTATACAAGTTTGGGAAACTATTAGAGGAATTTTGGGTCAAATGTGCAGACGACACCTTGCAGGCGCGCGTTAGGTAGGTAGTACCTACAACTATTAGTCTCGCTAGTGCAGTTTGGCTTACCACAAGTTTTCCCATACTCCCATTCGTATATAGCTAGGCTGGAAAGGCACCCGTACAAATTGTTGGCTCTGTTCTTCGCTAAGTTCGATAGTGAACAGACGAAGTTTCGCTGATAGAACATCCGGTTGAGTTTGAGAATTTAATTTCTAAATTTTGAAGATCATTTAAGGAATTAGACACGATTCGTGGATTTTTCAAAATATTTACAAAGATTTCGGTAACGTAAAGATCGGAGTCTTATGACTCGAACGAATTAATCGGGCATGTGATAAGGCGCCCTGTGATAATTAAAAAACCGCCGAGGTATTCGGGTTGAAAAAGTTTCGCGTACATTAAAGACATATTTATGTCTCTGGCATGAAAGTTCGCAAGAAGTTATACCCCCGCTAAATTACACGAAGCTTTCGCGCGGGGGTGGAAGGAAGGGGGTAAATCGAGATAACGACCTATTATATTCTCATTAGTTCTTATGATGGGTTAAACCTCGTTATCGAATATTTATCCCACCCCAACGCGACGTCTAGAATTTCGGATAAGCTTTACCCCTGAAAATAATTGATATTTCAATCATTTGGAGTATAGATTTCATTCGGCCTCTGTCATTCCTCCTAATATTACGCGGAATGATTCCAATTCGAAGATGAATCGCGAATTTTATCGACGAATAGAAATTTTCGAAATATGTAACGAAGCTGTGAGTAAGGCGATTCCAGAGGTGTGAAACGAATACTGAAATTTTTATAGCGGGAGCTAAAATTAGGACACGTTCGACCGAATCCCATATTCTGCGAAGAGATATTCCACCAGGTTCAGTTTTACATAATTAATACCAGGGATGTACGACTAAACATTAACGAGACAGTCACTGATCACAGATGCGAGCCGAGAGTCCCGAACTCCAGAATTTCGTCAGACTGTATAAATTTGCGTTATTTTATTATTTAACAAATTTATAAATCGTGACTTCGGACGCTAAAGCGGCGTCGACAACCCTTGGCTTTACACTTTGGATTGAAATGTTCGCCCCGCTCTTTCCGAACCAGTTTATCCTCGCCAAATTGAATTTTACCCGATTCAGCGACGATCCTAATACCATTTTGGAATTTATTTATTTATTTTTTTCTTCTAAACAGTTATTTCTTTCGAAATAATAGCTGGCGTTTTTTATTTTTTTTTTCCGTCATCCCTTTCTCTTGCTTTTATAGTTTCCCCATCTTTATCCCCTTTCTTGTATTCCTACGTGTAAATCTTTTTCTTTTCCGGAAATCTGCGGATAGCCGGATCCGTCAGTCGAAGTGTTTTCGAATCCCGGATATCCCTCACGTCCCACGGGACCCGGCCAGCAGATCGTACCCTATCCAATTACACGGGATTCCCTGCTGATGTATTTGAGATGCTTCGAAGCGTCGCGACGCTATACGCGTTCGCGTTCGAACACACACACACGCGCGCGCGTACACCCACCCATATAACACACAAGCAAAGAATCAAAGGGCGGGATAGATGGAGAAATGAATCGGCGATGTGTGAGTTCTACCCCGTCTATACCGTTGACATAATTCGAGCTTTGAAACACATGATTGGCGTTTTTTTCCCCCCGAAAAAAAAAGAACGAAAAAAGAAGAAAAAAAACGGTACGGAAGGAAGGAAATTCAAATTTCATTTAGATGTTTCGTATCTTTTTATTACATGAATCAATCGATTTTCGGAAAATACCAACCCGCTAATGGCCCGGAGTGGATTAGGAATAAGAAACTGTTTTTCTCCCCGTTTTCTAATTTATCGTTTTCTGATCGCGTACCGCGGGTGAATTACCTATCCGTTTGAGGATCTATGGTGTGAATTCTCGCGTATAGGGTGAAAGTGGGAAATAACACTTTATATACCCATGGCCGGTCTATTAGGCGACGATTCCTTTTTCCTTTGTCCGCTTTCTTTATTTTCCTTCTTTTATTTTTTCCGTTTTTTCTCCCCTTTATTTTTCCTCCTCTTTCTCTTTTTGTCCCCATCTTCTCGGAGTAACGTCTCTATTTTCACTCTGGACTACTTTAATTTATAACGGGCCAAGTTTTACGCCAAGGAATATTTTTCCTCTTCTCTTCTCTACAGAGCGCCACAGCTATATACTTCCTACCTTCTACATTCTACCTTCCACCTTATACCTTCTACGCGTAAGGCTAAGAATTATTGTTATGCTGCTGCTGGTAACAAATTGTCAGGCACTCAGGAGTCCGAAGAGATACGAGAAAAGGCAACGACGCTACCGAGGTGCTCTCTAGATCTGAACTACCCCACATCCATACCCACCACTTTCTTTTTCTTCTTATTTATTTTTCATTTTGTTTTTTCTTCCTTCTTACTTTTTATTTTTTACTCATTTTTCTAACGAACAACTGTCTTACTAAACCTGCCGGTCGTTACTTTTCGACTTTGCTTTGCGTCATTACTTCTTTCAAATTTCAAAGCATAGCCGGCAAGAATTTCAAGCCACCCTTTTTCATTTCATCGGTCGAAATATGTTTTTACTAAAAATAAAAAACAACAACTGAAGCAAAATTTCTCTCAAAACGAAAATATCGAATCAAATATCAAATTGAACTTTGTAATCTTCGGAGGAATACCACTTACCACGTATTTATAATTTCGTGATGGATTATCACATACCTATGCTCGTTCATGGATATAGGTACAAAACCGTTGCTCGAAATATCATTCATCGATCGTTATGCTTTGATCAGATTATTGCTAAGCTCTAGAACGTTGATGTACCCCCTTACCATCATTGAAAGATTAATTCACCAGCGCATATCGCGGGTAATCCAGGCTGATCTACGTGCACGGTGTATGTATGTATGTACATACCTACCTTTGTAATATGTCGAAACGCTATCATAATTTCTTACCCTGTTCTCAATTTCTAGTTTCTATTCAACCCTCGACCCCCGTATGAATTTTTTCCAACTTTCAACGCCGCTGCGGTTCTCGTTCACATGATCGTCCCTAGCAGCAGCGAAGAGATTACTCTCCGGTACGCGAATCTCTCCGTTTTTTTTTTTTTTTTCACAAGGAAGAGAATGGGGGTTGGGAACATCGAATTCCGTTGAAATTCAGCCAATGAAATCAGTAGAAAACGCATTTTTATTTTTAGGGGTAGTTTTTTTCTCAAGAATCTTGGAGACCTCAGAGAAATTTTTTCATCTTTCTTCGGCAACCGGGTCGTAAGATACATACGACTATCTTTCGCCTCCCACGGTGTAATTCGCATAATTTTCATTATGATTTTATTCCCCGCGTTTTTTTCTTTTTTTCTTTTTTCTTTACTTCCTACCAAATTTCGTTCTCGCTTCAAAGAAGGACGGAAGAGAGGAAGGAAGCAGAGACTTTCGGCTCACTGTCCTCTTTACCCGGTGCACAGGGGTTAACCTGAAAGTTATTAAACATTCGTAAACCTTGCGGTGGCGTCTCGTTTAGCCCTGTGCTTAGGCGGTATAAATTTATAACATCGCGTCGCCGGCTGCCAGCTCTAAGCTGTAATATCTGATTCCCTCATTCTACATGGATAGAGTATTATTTATGGAATGCATTCATTCCTCTCGTTAGTACTACAAAAATGAATGAATCTCTTTTTTCTCTCTTTTCTCTTTTCTCGATTATTATCGTTGACTTTAGGAATCGCGATTCGAGGATTCACACATGTATAGATAGTCCGAGTTTACATACGTGCAAGGCACGAGTTCCACTCATGATAAAGTATATTTTAATCTCTGGTACTAAGCAGTCGAAAATTGTGCTAATCCGCGTGCTTGACGGTTGGCTTTGCGCTATTTACCCGTTTGTAAGGATAGAGCTATGGCATTCGCGAGTAGGTAGGTTATAAGGGACGCGGGCTGAGTAGGGAAACAATCTGTTGACTGCCACCAAGTATCATTATATATATATACATTCATATACGTGTATGCATATATGTGTCAACTAAATCCCTCTAGTCCCGGTTTTGACTGGTTCTGTGACGCGTTTTCCGCCCCAAAATGTACGTAGGTATACGTACCCTGTACATACATACAGGACAGGGCGTCAAACGTCATTCGTCACGTGTTTCTCTGCTTGCTAAACTGCCTGCGGGTGACAGTGATTAATTTTACAAGGGAGATTCCCCGAATTTTTCATTTTCGTCCTCATCTCGCGCGTGTATATATATATATGTGTATGCATCCCTCTCTCTTTCTGGCTAATATACGCAATATACAAACGACAAATCGTTACACATATATTATTATAGCTATATACACACGTATACCGATTATCTTCACATCGAGCAACGAGGAACCCGTGCAATTTTGTACCCACCATAGCCACTTGTCACAGGCTGTTTGCTACCGCGATAATTTATCGCTATTTCTACGCCCCAACGACCACCTAAAAACACGGTTCAACAGTTAAAGGTGTAAAATGACAGGAAAAAAACGAAAATAAAAAATAACGAGAAAAAAAGAAAGAGGAAAAAAAAGACGGAATTAAAAGAAAAAAATTACGGATAAGGTGAGGGTAATTAATCTGCGTGGAAGAAAGAAACGAAGAAAAAAAAATACAGTTTAAAATATAATTAATGGAGAAATTTTATACGCGATCCAATTAATTACAATTATCTCTCTACGTCGTAGCTCGGATAATATGAAAAAAGAAACGAGAGAAGGAGAAGAAAAAAGCAAAAAACCGCGTGAATTGGTACATCGAATAGGCTTTATAAATTTAAATTCTTCGTACACAGAGGATAACACACCTGACTTGCAAAGTCAACCGATTTGGTATAGAATATGTGAATATATGTATAATAGGGGCGGAGTACCGAAGGGTACACTTCCGCTATCCTCCCTCGCTGAGACAGGCGCATCTTTGAGCACGTGCTAGAGCCTCTAATTAGGTGGTGTATATATTGCACTAGCTGGCACTGATAGTCTCGTGTAAAAGAGGACGAAATTTTATCCCTCTCTCTCTCTCTCTCTATCTCGTTGCTTGGTGTAACAAGAAACTGAGAGAATCGCTATAGACTGCTGCTGCTGCTGCTGCTGCGGCTGCCGCTAGTGCTGCTGTTGCAGCTATATGTGAAGTCAAAAGGGTGTTCGCGATCTTGCATAGTTTCAGCGAACCGTAGGCTCCAGCCTCTTCGGGTGTCAAAGTACTTTACCCTGTGCAGCGCTGCACCTTACTTCGGTGCAACGTACAGAGGAATAAAGTGGGTACAGCTAAAGACATAATTTCGACACGCGGGCTAAATTCGTCGGGAAATGAATTCAGTTTGAAAAAATTGGCAAGTAAGTTCTTTTTTTTTTCTTTCTCAGGTTTTGTTTTCCGAAAATTCGAAACGGGGATCGAAGATTCGATCGAGTATCGGAAAATTTAGGGCAGAGAATTTTCTTACCCTTCGATGAAATCCGCGGTTTTGAAAAATTGCGATGAGAAAATTTAGGACTCGGTGATAAAACGCTGCTTCGATATCGCAAAAATTTATACAAGGATATTAATGATTCCATACCCACGTGACAATTTTGCCGGGGATTGTACCTGTCTGTCTCACTTCTCGTTGTAAGACCTCTAGGGTGCGGATGTAAGTGAAGATCCACTTGTCTGGAGGCACTCAGGTGTGCGCGCTCATTAGACACCGGGTCAATGAGGCATCGCAGCAGCCCATCCTCGCGAGTCTTGCCAAGGATCTAAGTACACTTTGAGTATATATGTGTGTATATATATATATATATCTACATACATATATATATGTACATATACCATTTCCCGAAGTGACTCGGTATAGTCGGGAGAGAATATAGCGAGAGAAAAGTCAATTTTAGAAGAGAATTAGAGACACGTACGTAATATGAAATTCGAGGGAAACTAATTTTCCATATACGTACCTACAGTCGGCTACGGAATACGTGTGGGAATGAATGACTTTTTTTTTTAGGGATAATATTAGCGCCGGGGTAACCGTGTCAATTAATCAATTCCTCGAGTATATCTACGCCCGATGTAATTCGCGAGATTAGAAAAGCGGTAAAACGACCCCCGCATGGAAAACAGTGTAGTCCACAAAATCGAGTGGGGTTTTTTTTTTCCTCTTTTTTTCCTCTCTCTCTCTCTTTCGCTTCTTTTTATACCTCTGACCAGCTTGTAGCGGCCTCGAGAGGGTCGGCTTGACGATCCCTAGATGGAAATTAGACGACGCTTGTTTACGTATACAGTCTCGAAATTAGATACAATTTCCGGTTTACGATAAGCTCTAAAAAGAACGTAACCGTTACGTAACGTAAGCGGCAGGACCTTTCACGATGGCGAAAAGTCCTCCCGCATATACCACCGATCGAAACTTATATCAGGTAACGGGGTGGAGATGCATACAGAAACGGACAAAAAAAAAGGAAAAGAAAAAAAGAAAAAATTAAAAAGGAAACGGAATAGAAAAACCTCGATGCTTATTTTTCTCGCGTGGGTTACTCGAGATAGGGAGAGACCCCGGCGCTCTTCCTGTTATTAGTTTTCTTTTCTGAAACAGCGAAAAATGATCTTCCATGAGTTTATGGAAGTTTGCACTGCCTCTGGTACTACATGCCTGCAGCGGAGCACCGCGGTACTGGATAGTAGGTAAACTATCCCATAAAATGATGAATCGCGTTAAAGACCGTTTCGCGAAGAGGGGAAATTTTTTTTTCCCTCTTATTAGTACAGTATGGAATATTCGCTGCGACCGTAATTTCATTTCTTTCCAAAGAGGGGATAAAAACGTTTTGAAAAATTAATACGAATATACTTTCCGCTCTCCATATTCTCCGGCTGAACTGAACTCGCGTCCCCAGCAGCTTCTCGGACTTCCGGACTCGTTTAAATGCGATTCAAAAACCGGAAATGAAATGCCCGATGTGTGATCTCTTCTTCGTTTAAATAAAAACATAAATAAATAAATAAATAAATACGGTACGACGGGTTCGTATGGTACATTTATCAGAAAATAAATCCACGGTCTAATTACTACCCCGGTTCGGTTTGTTCAATCGACTTCAGTCCCTTCTATTTCATGCCGGATCGACAAATTTCGCCGGGGAATATCTCCTTCGGCTTCGTTAGCTAACGGGCCGATGCGATGCGATCCCCTGATCAACCAGGGTTTTGGGTATAATTTTTATTTGCACCTATACCCAAGAACCCCGCCGCTGTCCCGCTTTCTCTGGACTAATTTAATTACACGGGTCTACCATCAAGGTACTGCGGCAGAGACCGGAGGAAACCCTTCGAATGATTTCACCGCGTAGAGGTGGTATAGGTAGAGTACCTACGTTCCCGCTCGTAAGGATTTCTGCTAGGGGATATATAGTCCGATCCCTCGTTGAGCAAATCGAACAATTTCCGCTATCCATCAGAATAATAAACCTGTCCCCGGTAACCGGGAACCGGAAAGTTTAATTTGATACGTCAGAGCCAGGATAAAGGTGGAGGAAGGGAGTGTACCAGGGGGGGGAAGATTTTTACGAAAGTTATTAAAATTTATTTCAACTTTTAACCGCGCGTCGCGGTCTCTTCCATGAACGGGGGGATCGCGCTGCAGCCTAGACTTCGCGGTTTATAAGATCAAAAGATTAGGATATCAATATAACCACCTTATGAAGAGAAGCGAATTTAAGAAGAGAAAATTTCGTATAAGAAGCGCGGAGAGTGCCTCCAGTGAAACTAATATATCGCTTTTCCCTAAGAGTCTAGGCCACGGGGTTAAATCGAGTTTTTATAATAAAAATCCCCTTTCCGTTCGTTTTTTCTTCTTTTTTTTTCTTTTTCTTTCTTCTTCTTCATTTTATCAGAAATTCAATTTCGCGTCAATTCTTTTCTTTACGGCTGCTCATTACCGAGCTTTACTCTGTCCTCCTACCTTAGATCCTTCGACACTCTGACACCTCGACTTTCGCGGACTCTGCACGTTCACAATTGAACCCCCTGTAACGAAGCTCTGGAAAGAAAGAAAAAAAAAATTGAAATTTTTTTTTATTTTTATTCTTCACTCCCTTTCCACAGCTCTGCAGCTTTCGTTCGAGAAAAGAGCCCTCGAGTTTCAGAGCAGAGGCTGCTGGGCCCCTTGAAGAGTTTAAAAATTTCGTTCTCGATTTATACCCGTAAGGGCCTGATTATCTGTTCGCGAATCGTCCTTGCGAAATAAATAAAATAAAACAAAACGAAATAAAATAAAGTGAGTCAAAAATGAACTCGTTAAGTTCCATCAAGCAATTAGTGTCTCGGTGAACTTGTCAGAGACAAAAAAAAGGTCGGAAAACCCTCCAGAATCCGACGTATGTGGCACCTAACCATACGTATGTGCATATACGCGTACTTTCACGAGTAGGTACCGAAAACCTCGCGAATTTTCATACCAAAGGGTAATAAATCACAAGATCTAACCTTCCAGGGGTGAAAATACTGGGCTTGAAACATGAAAGGTGAAACGTGTAATATGGAATATGAAACACGTTGAAACGGGGCAGAGAAATTCACGGCAACAAACCGCAGCTTACCATTTGTTAGAATAAAGATCATTCCTTCAAGCCAAGGTATACCCTAGTCGAAATAATGCCCGAAGTGACAGCTCTCTTCGGTAAACATCCTAACAACGAGGCTTAAGCCCTCTGCAACAAAAACTTTTTGTTTGCAAGTAGGTATCAGAGCCGAAAGTTTAACAATTCCAACGCCGTCAAACTAACTCGAGGATCATACCAGCCCTCGGCTTGTTGTCGTTTCTGTTTAGAGATTTAACCGAACTCTCGTTCAGCTCTCTAATTCATCTTACGATTAAACAACCCCTCGATATACTCGAAAAATGAGGCCAATCGAAAGAGAAAGAAAAAAGAAGTCTTCACTCTCTAGTTTCTATTTTCACGCCTAAGTTTATACAGCGTTTGAAATATCCCGGTGAGTAGCGGAGTCTCTTGATTACGGCGTAAAACTTTACCTCTCGTAAGCAAGATTCTTATCTTATCCAGCCTCCGCTCTTTCTCTCTCTCTCTCTCTTCCCCGGTGTACAAAACATCATCGGATATTTCCTGCGGTAAACGAGACAAAATTTTCCCTCTCTAAAACCGTGCAATCTAGAACCTCAACCTTCGTTTCTCTACTCACTGTATATATACCAGATAGAAATCTCTCTCCGATCTTGTGAATAACGGCAAAGAGCGAATAGCTGCTGCAAAGATCAGACAGCTATCCAGCTATCCGCCACCCCAACGGCGGAGTACCCCAAAACTGCAGATTATAGTTTTAGTCAAAGTTCTCCTCAAACCGACGATAAAGCTATGTACCAAGATATGTACACATAAAATAAATGTAATACATGCCTAGCTAGCTATGTAATACGTATATAGGTATAAAGGTATATCTCAGGTCATCGTCGAGGTTCGCTAGCTCAGCTACCACCGTGCCGGATTACACCAAGCGACCTCTGAGTCTAGACCCACGTCAGTCGAGCGACCTGGGGATGTCCGGGGTTGACCACGCTATGCAAAAACCAGTTTGTCTCCGGAAATTATACAAACGGTGTACCGGAAGTGGCTTTTCCTACCCCGTATACCCGCCTACCTCTACCCGGACGTTAGCAAAGTGACCACCGACCTTAAACTCTGGGCTCGTACCGCGGCTCTCTTCCACTTTGGCTTAGTTATTCAAGAAAAATTACTACCACTAGAATCTTTTACTAGCTGACTCGGCTCGAGGATGTATAATATGCTTACGGTGCGCGGCAGAGGACCAAGCAAGCATGGGAAATTTATCATACACCTAGGTGCGAGTTATTGGCGACATTGACATCGTTCGTTTTTCGCGTCTCGAAGATCGGCGTATAGACTAGGCTGTTGAATCGTTAATTCGGGATCTTTTCTTATTTTTTTTTTTTCTCCTTTTTTCGCCCTTTTGGTATAGATGATCGGAGATAAGATAGTGAGAGGTAAGAATTGGTGGAAAAGGTATACTTTGAATGATAACTATGGGTAGAGGATACAAGGTCGATTCGGACAGGTGATATACGAGGGTTGTTCGAGCTTCGTGGATACTGCTAGCTTGTGCAAATCGATCCCCTGATCTTAACGGACGATATACCTACCTACCTACCTACCTACCCGAGCTTTTGCCTTCGAGAAACCTTAAATAGCTTACCTCTTAAACCCTCTGAATTTATGATCAGAAAGCTATGAAATATTTCGAAATTGAACATATTTTTGGGCTCACATATATGTACAGCCCTTCCACGCCTGTACCGCTTGCCGAGAAGGATGAAAAGGGGAAAAGTGAAGATGAAAAGAAAAGAAAGAAAGAGGGTCGATATACGATTCCCGATTTTTTTCTTTTTTTTTCTTTTTCTTTCTTTCTTTCTCCGATTTCAGTACGTGATCTTTGACGTGTTATTAACGAGGTATCGTCCGTGACAAGTGGCTATCTAGCATCAGACCGCAACTCGTCCCTCAGGGGGTGAATGCAGACTGTTAGACGAGGGTGGTTCACCGGGTTTACCGGCACCACGTGTGCGTTGACATTCTCGATTTCGCGGTCTCGTTGATCGGGGTAGTCCTGCTGTAGGTGACAGTTGTTTGGCACCATCCGGTTACGACACTTCCAAAAGTATGGCGCATAAGCTATGAACTATCTATGCCCCGTTATGGAACGATCGATTTGACATCACTTGATTAATTATTTCAAACCTCCCAAGATTATATTTCCTGTAAATAATTTTCGGAATGAGAGAGAAGAGAGAGGAAACAAACGACGAGAAAAGAAAGAAAAAAAACAGGAAAAAAGGAAAAAAACGGAGAAACTTTACCCCAAGGCAATTTTTATTATTTTTTTCTTCTTCTTTTTCCGGTTATTTATCTCGCGGAACTTAATAACTTCGGGCTGGTGAGAGAAATTTTTTTTCTTATTCCCCCTCTCCTTATTCTTCATTAGTCCGAGGCGGCCGTTAATTGCTATTAATTTTCAATTAATTTTTCACACCGTCCGGGGGAAGGAAAAGAAAAAAAAAACGGAATCTCGGTCGTGTGTGTCCCACTTTGATGATGTCGAGTGAATCGAGAGGAGCCGTTACATCAGAACTCGCGATCGAATAAAAATGGGGCGAATTTTTTTTCTTTTCTGTTTTTCTTTTTTTGTTTTCTTTTTTTTGTTTCTTTTACTCTCTTTTTCCCAATTTTTGGCAGCGGTTATTTCGGGGTTGTAAAATACTACCGTGAAAGGGAAAAAGAGAAAAAATATAAAGAGAAAAAAAAAAGAGTTGATTCCTCTTGGGAAATTGTTTGAAATAAATCCGAAAGTACGGAATAAAATTTCACGCACATATATAGCATAACACGTGGGATAGATTTTCAAAAAGAGATATATTATATGGTGAAAGAGATTTACATTCGTTTCGTATATCTTCGATCGTAAATATTATTGCATTTTTTTTTTTTTGGAATTTATTCTCACGGATTAGGTGATAAAATTAAGAGTCTCTGATAATCCCGTAAAAATATATATACATATATATACGTAGTACATAGATATATGCGAAGGTAATGTAAGTTGGACTGTAATCGTTAGTAACGAGGTTGACGACAGGCATAGAAAGCTTTCGGTAGGATTTCGAGGTGAGAAACTACTCCGGAATGGTGCAAGGTGACAAAGCGGCGTTGCTGTATTAAAACTTTCAGAGTTCCCGTATCCCGAGGGATAAATTTATCCCGTGGGATACGGGGAACTCTGAAAGCATGTAGATGACAACGTGGAGGCAGTTATAGTAGCAGCAAAAATATTACACCAATTTATTAACCCAGCTATACTAATTATTAGCTAGAGTGATTATTATTATTCCACGTCCCGGGCAGGTAATGAACGCTTATTAAAACTTTTCCCTTACAAATGAACCTCTCATTTCTTATATTTTTTATTTGTTATGTTACATTTTATTTTATTTTATTTCATTTTATTTTATTTTATTTTATTTTACATCGGGTATATTTCCATAGCCCAAGCAGTGGGTTGTATAGGAAACACGCGTATTTTCTTTCGGACTCGAAACCGTTCAACATCATTCGGTATTTGAAAATTTTTTTGATTTTGTTTTTCGGTTTTTTCTTTTCTTTCTTCCCTTCCAACATTAAACGAGCCTCCGGCGTGTTTCTTTTCGCCGAATTTGTTTCAAGAACGGAATCGAATTTTGCGATGCCTGTACTTTGCCCGGCTTCGGGGACTCATTTTTTTTTTTTTTTTTGCAAAACGACGAAACGAATCGGAACTCAGATTATTTGTAACTCGATCGTCGCGGTGACACAATGAGAAAAGAATGAAATAACGAGAGTAGTGAAAAACGTTTATAAGTCATATTTTCTAGCAGGTTTTTTTTTTTTTTTTAAATTTCGATACATGTGGCTGGTGCGATGTAGGTATTTGTAAAAAAAATAAAAAATAAAAAGAAAACAAGAAGAGAATTTGTTTACCGTTGAAGCGTGGAATAATATCAACGTAAATTTTATATAGTACAGACTTTAGAGGGGCTAATTTTAATCCTCTCGGCCCTTAAGAATTGGCGAAAAAGAGTCGTAAACGAAACTCTGTTTTTTTTTGTTTTTTTTTGTTTTTTTTCTCCGTCTTTCTTCTCCCTCCCTTTCCGAGGAACGGATATTGCCCCAGCCGGCGAATACGGCGAAGCGTGAATAATTACGACAACTAGTATCATAAAGTGAAGGGGAGAAGAAGAGAAAGAAAGAAAAAAAAAACAAAAAAAAAAAACAAAAAAAGAAAACAAAAAAAAAACACACAAGAAAAAGGAAAAGTTTTCCCTCAGCTTCGCGAGCCAAAGAATAAGCTAGGTAGGTATACGTCGCGACGCGGACCGTGTTGACTTATTTCACCTGCACTCACGCTTTCAGGCTGCGGGATCGTTTTTAAACGAAAATAAAACCAACAATTTCGGCGTTATATTGTCCTCTAGACGGTCACATTTTTCTTTTCTTTTTTTTCTCTTCTTTTTTCTTCTCTTCTTTTTTTTCTTCACCTGAAAGCGCTTTTACAGACCCGAGAGTAAAAGATTGGTAACGAAGAAAGACGGAATAAAAAAAAACGAAAAAGAAAACGAAAAAAAAAAGGAAAAACTTCCTTTGTGGTTTTGGAGTTGTTGTGGGTACCTTGAGAGTCGCTCTCGAAACAAGGAGTACGTTGAAGATTATGCGGAGAGCTCCTCTGTTAAAGAAGGCTTAAAATGGCAAAGGACAAAATTATGGCCAGATCCGGCGTGACCAGTACCTGAAAAATAAAAGCACGAGAAGTACCTCCGACTCGAGTTAAACAGCTCGCGGCGTTACAAAAGCCACGTAATTATGAAGAACGGTGTTTAATTCGACAATTCGGGAAACACCGGTCCTCGAGTACCGAATTCTATTCACTAATTGTAAGACGTCGATTATCGAGTCCCTGCAGTCTCCGAAATAAAACGGGTCGGTCCTTTAATGAATACGACGATTATTGCTACAATTAGGAATCAAATTAACGAATCGGTAATTATTGTTTCCACCTCGGAGAGCAGCTGCCCTTTTACCCGAAGTTCTTTCCCTTTGTCTTTCTTTCTTTATTCATTCTCTTACCGAACTTTTATATAATCGGTTTTCTCGAATGATTGAATTCCCCGTCGAACATCCTTTCCTCGATCTCCTTTACTCCTACCTTCCACCTCTCCGCCAGTCCTGGTCAATTTTAAAAGCTCCTCGCGCAACCTAGACTCTGGACTCTAAGAAGAACGAACCGACGGGCGAACGAGATGTGAATTTAAGAAACTCGTTCCTCGGCCATTCGATCGAAGTAATCCTCGAACAGCCGACCGGAAACTTGGCCACTGTCCAAACAGGAAGTAATACTGACTAGAATCTCTTCTCTACCCGGCACAAGGGGTGCCTGGGTCACGTACCTACACAGACCCTATAATAGTTTCGCGACAATTAATGCGTTCCGATTTTCTCCACCGTTGATAATCGGGTTATTCCTCATTGTTATTTTACCCGTTGTCTGTTTACAGTCTACGGGGTACCTCGCGGATCCTTTCTCGTCCTCGTACCGCAATGTCGTAAAGGATTCTTATCGACGCGTGGATCTTTTCGGAGTAGAGTTAGCCGGCTATTAGCTAGTCTGGAAGAAGGATGATTAGGCAAATGGTATTAAGGCCGTTTGAACCCAGGTGCCGGTGGCAGTGTAGCGCTAACTAAAGTGGTAACGTGGATGATGGATCGCGTTTAGTCCGTTACCGGTAAACGGGCAAAGAGCCAAAGAGTTAAAGAGCTAAACAGCCAAACAGGGAAACAGGGAAACAGTGAAACAGGGAAACACCCCGGGTTATGGCAACGGCTCAACCTTTCGGCCGCTAACAAGCGCTACTTTCTCTCCCCTTGTATCTCTCTTTATCATACCTCTGCCCGAGTTTTGTAGGAATATAGGGAAACGTCCCTAACTATAACATCAGCCACAAGGGTAAGCTAATCCCTCAGCGAGAGATTGCTCACTCCCATTTTCCCTCCTCCTCCTCCTCTTCTCTCTTCTCGGTTTTCTCTCTCTTTACTCGTCGGATAGGAATGTTTTTCACGGAATTTGTCACGCCCGAGGAGTTTTCGAGAATTAAAATTATTCCGCGGAGCTTGCAGAGAGAGAGAGAGAGAGGAGAGTGGGCGCCACGAAATAAGGAGGAGATGGAAAACAGGCATTCTTCCTTGTCAAGGGAAGGAAGAAGAAGGAGAAGAAAAAAAAAGAGAGAAAAAAAAAGCGAAGGAACGAACGAATACGGGGATTGCTTGAGTCGGCATTATTTTTTCATCGAATAATTCCTCCCCACAGAAAACTAGATTCACGATATCGCACTTAACCAGCTACCGGCCCTATTTCTTATTTCCTACGACGAGACGGGGGTGCGAAAGTTTTTCCGGAAGTAGGTAAACGTCTTCCGCCAGGGCGAGGTGCGTTCTCTTCGTTCTCTGTTACCAGTTCAGTTATCGCGGCACGCACGGACATAAAAACTCGCATAACTCTCGTCGGCGAAGGTGGTAGCGCGGTGGATGTTCGTTCGATGGAAACATTCGGAATTTCCTTCTTTTTTTTTTATTCTTTTCTCCCTTCTTCCTTTTTCCCTTTTTTTTTCCCCTTTTTTTTAGGGAAAAGGGGTATCGCGAGGGAGCGGTAACGCAAGGTGAGAACCACTTCGTCATGACGTGTTACAGGATGGATATGGTTGTGTGGGTGTTTGTGTATCCCTGTTCTTTGCAGTGTATATATACGTACATACATACGTACATATATACACGCGCAGCTACGTACACCTACGTGCACACATACACCTATGCCATACCCCCAGCTATAAGCTTGCAGGTCCACCGTCCACTATCTCAATCCTTTATGAGCCCCTGAGGAGAAGCGAGCGATATATATCACTAGTTAATTGAATTTATGGGATTATTTTTGAGCAGACAGCTATATACGGACCCCTGAAACACTAAGGCTTTACCGCGAACTCGGTTTCGTTAGTGAGATCGAAAAATTTCACCACCTTTTTCAGATTCTCAAAATTAATTCGGGAAGGGATTCAGTTGGATTATTGAGAGCCACTTTTTTCCCTAATTATAATCGCGAGGAAAACAGAAGGAAAGAAAAGAAAAAAAAGAAAAAGAGAAGAAGACCGGAGAAAGAAGTTGGAGGAATTTTTCCGAGTCTTTGAAAAAAAAAACTTTAATTCACGTTTCTGATCTCTCAGAATTGTCTCTCGGTGTCTGCTGTCGCCTTTATTGCTCTCTTTCACCCCCCGAATGAAATGGTATTAAATGTATAAGACGGTGTGAAGCCACTTTAGCCGGATAAGACGGTTTAATAATTTCTAGTCGATTGACGCCGGACTTTTTTTTCCAGTCTATACTTTCCGGTGAAATAGATCAAGGGGCTGGTTTTCCATCGATTTACGAATGGACGAAGGTTTCAGCACAGTGTCAAATTCAAATTGGAACGATTTTCACTCTCTCTTTCGCTTTCGACAATCGGATATGTCCGATTCTTCGAAATACATGGCTTTTCGCTTTTACCTTTTCCATTCTTTACCCGCTACTCCAACGCTACTACCACTACCCTTACCTATACGTATAACGGGGGTTGGCAGATGCCTCGACCCTTGTTAACCAGGGGGTGCAGTCGCGAAGCCATTATTCGACCGATAACGATTTTTTATTTGACGGATGAACTCTGGCTGTCTTCTCAAGTTTCGATTCTTATAGTACATAGAAATATACATATATATATTCGAATTTCAATGCTCCCATGGGCCAGAACGTCTCAAAATATATAAAAAAAAATGTATTCAAAACCCCAGGTTCGTATCTCAATTCACGATTTTTAGTACTTCGGGGTTACTTTTAGCTTCCTATCTCATTATCGCTTCGAATAATCTGAAGATCCGCACACTTCTTACCTACGGTAGTAGGTATCCGTGAAAGATTTACAGATTTTTAACGACCTAATTTTATTTATCACGATTTGGAGATAAGACATTTTTTTTTGGTGCCCTGTAGCTTGGAAAATTATATCGTTGAAAATCTGTAGAATTTTCATGAAATACCTGCCACTACGGCTAAGGAAAATTTGAAATTTCGTTACACTTAGCTCGGAAATGAAGTCTGAAACTTCTTCGAGAAATCCCTAACAAATACGACGATTTTCATAATCCCTGCAGCTAAGAATTTTATTAACACGTAGCTCATAATACTTGCACAAAGATTAAATTTTATTGTCTCAGAGCTGTTCGCTTAACTATAATAAAGCGATAAAATTTACGATACGATATGGTGGTGCTGCTGCTGCTGCCTGCGTTGCACTTAGAAGAATGATTAAGATGTACAAAATCCTGTATAGCGTTACGCGATAATTCTCTAACTCGTGAATTCTCATCAGTTGTTATTATAAATTACAATTTTTCTAATTTTTTTTTCTTTCGTTTCAGGTGCAAAGAACCCGGAAGATACATGACCGACCTTCCACCAACGGCGGTAATTATTTGTTTCCACAACGAGGCTTGGTCTGTACTTTTAAGGACAGTACATTCGGTTCTGGATCGTTCACCGTCTCCGTTGCTGCAGGAGATCATCCTCGTCGATGATTACTCCGACATGCGTAAGAGAAATGATATTTTTCTTTTCCTTTTTACTTTCTCCTGTTCTAAATTTTCTTCGTAGTCTTTCCACGAAAATAATATTAATTTCAATACCAAAATACGGACCCTGATAGCCCCACGCACTTATTTCAAACCCGGTGTGTATCACCTGGTGCTGCGGTGATTTGCTGCCCCTGTCGCGGTCGCAGATTGTGAGGGCAGGGTATCGATCAAGTCGAAAGTGATCGATGGTGTTAGTTTATATCGTTACAGGAATAGGCGTGAACAAGAAGGAAACGAAAAAACAAGAGAAAAAAAAAGAAAAGAAAAATGGGAAAAAATATTTCTCCCTTTTCGTTTTTTTTTTTTTTTTGTTTCTTTCACTTTTTTCTCTTTCTTTTTTTTTCATTTTTTTTGTATTTTCAAAGACCGGTGGAGTTTTCAATTCTTTAAACTTCCGGATGGTGGTGACCTCCGAGCCAACTGCGTCACGTTCACTAAATATTTACAAACTTCCGTCTCTACCCTCACCTCGCCTCGCCTCTTCCACTGAACCCTTTCAATTTAAATTTAAACGGTAGAAAGAGGACCGGAGGGCGACAAGATTTTCGAAAGGGGAATGATAAAATGAACGAAATCCGGATTTACTACGATTTATATATACATATATATATATTTCGCTAAACTTCTAGCTCCCTCTCTATACCTCGCCTTTATTCCTCTTATTCCACATCCGAGGATGAGTCAAAGCTTGAATTACATTCGCGTAGAACGGAACCTTAACTTCCGTTTCTACGTAGATATATATATACCTACATCCGGGAACGAGAATGGGAATGAGAATGGAGATGGGAATGGGAATGGGAATTTGTCGTTTTCTATTCAACAGGATGAGATAATACTCGGGATCTATCGTGTAGTAGGTATGTTACTATCGCCTCCACGCGTTACCCACTATACGTATGTACGTAAGTTCTGTTCCGCGAGAAGATGAACCGTTTCCTACATCGAGAAATGAAAAACGACGAGTTTTCCCTCGTTTAAATTACCATACATAGCAGACGAGGAGACCGTCGCGACGACCCCAACGAATAAAACGCAAAATTTGTGACACCCGGTTCCCTACCTTGTATAATTGACTTACTAAACTTGTAATATTCCATAACGCGAAAAAAGAGAGAGAAAAAAAAAAGAAAAGAAAAGGAAAACAGAAATATGCAAATGAAAATTTTCAATCCATAATTCCAGAGATCATAGTCTAAATTATCACATCACATCGTATTATACAATACCAAATCTTCGAATGATTCGAGTCCAGAAAAAAAGCGTGGAAAGCGTATAGATTAGAAACTCCAAGGGTGGCCTAGACGGGGATAAAACGAGGGCGTGTAAGGGAGGGTATATTCCCTTAAAAGCTTGAGATAAGCCAACGGACTTGGCGGAAGTGAACCCCATAAACATACTCGAGAAGCCTGCTGGATAGATGTATATACCGGACAACGTTAGCGTGCTGTATAACAAACAGTGCACTTCGTGTCAGGGCTCATTATTTTATTGCTATTTCTTATATACGGTAATGAGATCATCTAGTTGTTAAAATGAAAAAGCTAATTTTTTATTTAATCTGAAATTTTTCGGATTCTTTTTAACATTCGGGGCTCGTCGAAGAAATAAGTTTGAGACCCAGGGGGCAGGAACTAAGTCAATCTCCATCTTCTTATTCCCGTTCCTTCTTCTTCTTATTCTTCATCCTTCTCTCCAGGCGAAGGAAATTAACTGTAATAAACATGCAAACGGTTAAATCCCCCCAGCAACCGCACAATTTCTCTGCTCTTCGGACCTCTCGCCTTATCTTTGGCTTAAGGACTATTTATTATGGCTTTCGGTCGGAATGACCGTGGTAAGAAGATTTAACGGACAGAGGACGATATACCGATTAAACTACTCCTAAACCCGATATCATTCACCGTAGAGACGTCAAAAATCGATACCAGAAATTACATTCCTTCCCCCTGGTATCTTTTTTCCTTTTCTTCTCCTCTTTTTTTTTCCACCACGAATACGATTCCCGTTTTCTTCCGAACCATACCGATCTTCGATCCGATCGCTGATCGAAATATACCCATCGGTATTTCACTTCGAAACTGTTACGTGTACACGGCGCGTTCGGTTTACACGTAGAGCGAGGTAAATCCGGAACGAAGAAGTAATCCTGCTTTACCGTGAACGTTATTTAAATTTACGATTCTCCGGTGTAATAATCGTACCAAATGCCATGGGGGCTACCCACCTGGCAATTAGCAGTGAGTCAGCTAGCGATCCGTTCCCAATTCGCAAGGAAAATTTTCCTGGGCAAAATCGTCACTGCTCGCTAATCCCGAAGCTCAGAGCTGGGCTTAACTGACTGTGGCCAGTTGAAAGGGACTCTAATTCAGTACCTTAAATGAGCCAGATCGAGCCGCCTCGTATTTTACGTACGCCTCGATGCTCTGACATTTTCAATATTTTCATTCGCGATCAGTATAGGCGCCCACTTCACCTTTTGTGGAGCTTTTATCAATTTTTAAGCTCGATATTTCGCTGGTTTTCTGCTCTCGGTATTCAAAATTATTCATACGTATCATCAATCCATGGAATAAAAGGGTCGTTTTCAGACCATCGAAAACGGAGAAACGAATTTTTTTCGATTTTTTTTTCTCCTTTTTTTTGCCTCCGAATTTGAATTACAAATATTTTCATTCTTTCGCGTAGAATATTGCAGTCAACCATATTCGCAAATCTGGCTTATCCGAAAGTCCTTGAGTTTCCCCCCTTGTGTGCCTCTCGTTATTAATACAACAGTCAATTTTCGTGTCTACATAAGTTAGACCGTGTATACCTACGCGTATGTAGGTATACTACATACGTGACCGGAATATAAGACGGAATAGGTAGGCGGATTTACTCTCATCCTTTATGAAAACATTCTGACACAAAGAGAAACTTGGAATATATTATCCACCGACGAGAGTTTCCCATCCGATAATTTATTCAATTTTAATACGTATATGCGTATATACAGGTAAGATCGATGATAGAAGGTCAGGGTAACGTGAAAACCGTCCCAAATTTATCTGTAAAACCTACGAATAAAATATCCGAAAAAACGGTGCCAAAAAAATAAAAAAATTAATACCGTCCAACAAAGAGACTCCAAAATTACCCAAAATACATTATTAACATATCACCCCGTCCAATGATAAATAATGTCCAGCCAGTGAAAGAGTTCACGAATTACTATTTTATTTATGCGAAAACAGAAAATTATATGAAATAATTCGACGAGGAAGTTCTCTCTCCGAGTACCTACTTATAAATTCGCGGAGAGGATTTGTCGGATTTCAAAACTACGTTTAATCCTATTTAATAATAATAATAATAATAAATAATAATGATAATAATGATATAAGGACGTCGACGTAGTTGGTATAAAATCGTTGATATAGTACTACCGAATTTCTAGTTGATGAATAGCGATAATAGGTAGTATATCCTGATCTTTCAGCACATTTGAAACGTCAGCTAGAGGACTATATGATGAACTACCCTAAGGTAAGGATCATTCGCGCACCCAAGAGAGAGGGTTTGATCAGAGCTCGGCTGTTAGGAGCTGCGGCAGCGAAAGCACCGGTACTCACTTACTTGGACAGCCACTGCGAATGTACAGAGGGTTGGCTTGAGCCCTTGCTAGATCGCATAGCCCGTGATTCAACGACGGTAGTTTGCCCTGTTATCGACGTCATAGACGACTCGACGCTCGAGTATCACTGGCGAGATTCCGGGGGTGTTAACGTGGGTGGATTCGACTGGAATCTTCAGGTGAGGAAGGGGGGAAACCGCCGTTTTTAATCGTCGGAAGAAGAAGAAAAAATCGTTGAACGAATCTTGTTTAACTTTTCAGTTCAATTGGCACGCCGTACCTGAGCGGGAAAAAAAGAAACACAAAAATTCGGCCGAACCGGTCTGGTCGCCCACCATGGCTGGAGGCCTGTTTTCCATCGATCGTGCTTTCTTTGAAAAACTGGGAACCTATGACAGCGGGTTTGATATTTGGGGAGGTGAGAATTTGGAGCTCTCCTTCAAGACCTGGATGTGCGGAGGTGAGTCGAATCGGTTGAATCCACTTCAACCCACTCATTTGAAACCGTGTTCATTCCCGTCTTAGAATACATTAGCTGTGACGTGAAAACCCTGGGAAACCACCCTGCACCGATGAAGATATCGTTGGTGGAAATTAAACGCCGTCATTGACCCCTTCTCGATAAAGGGGTCGTGATTTATTTCACTTTAGAAACTCCTCTAAGCCCTTAGAACCTGCATTCTGCACCCGACTGCTCAACCTGACTCCCGCAATCACTAAGTAACGTATACGGTTTAGGTACCTTAGAGATTGTGCCGTGCTCCCACGTCGGACACATCTTCAGAAAACGATCGCCTTACAAATGGAGAAGCGGAGTCAACGTCCTGAAAAGGAACAGCATTCGTCTCAGCGAAGTATGGCTCGACGAATACGCGAAATACTACTACCAGCGAATAGGACACGACAAGGTGAGATTTTGGAATTATTCCCCGGAGTTTGGTGACATTTTTGGTCCTTTTATAGACTGGGTCTCTGATCTCGGGTTACCGTTTAACAAAGATTTGTAGCAAACTTGTGTTAAAAGTTGATCAAAGTGATTAATGGAAAACCTGAGTGAAACTGTAGGCTGAGAACGGAACAGGATTCGGTTAGGGTCCCGAAACTTGGGGGTATCCTCAGCCACGTTAGAGGAAGAAAAAGAGGAAGTAAATTTCCTCGTTCCTTATCAAGTATTAATAACAAACCCGCGTACCTTTTCAAGAAATCGTGAAGATTGTACTGAATATATCATGCCGCGGACCTTTTGCCACTCGCTATACTTTTACCACGGTTCAGATTGCTGGCTAAAAATTACCGACAAAAATTCAACCCTCCTTCATTCTTGATTATCGCTGAAATTATCCGCAGGGAAATTACGGCGACGTTTCTGATCGCAAGACGTTGAGGAAGAAGCTCAACTGCAAGTCCTTTAAATGGTACCTGGACAATATCTATCCGGAACTTTTCATTCCCGGAGAAGCTGTCGCCTCTGGCGAGGTAAGTCTCAGTCCGCAGAATGTCAGGCATTCGCATTCTGTTTCAGATCTACGACGAGGAGTATCCGAGCGGCGAAGTCTTCGCAAGAAAAAAAGAAAAAAAATTGCCAACGATTTTTTCCCACTTTGCCAAATTTTTTTCAGCCCATCGTTGACCACGTCTTATTTTTTCAAACGTCGAGGATCGAGTTTAGGGGAGGAAAAATAATGAATGAAAATTGTTTCATTGACTGTTTTTAAAATAAGGAATCGAATTTTGGTTTCGGTCCGAGGGAGAGATATCAGGGGTTCGAAGACGCCCTGGGTCATCGTCGCAGTTCCGGTAAATCGGGAATTCCTAGTAGCTCGGTTTAGGTTCTTTCCAGGGGCCGGTAGGAACGTCACAGCCCATTAGTGGGGAAGCGTTCTCTCTGCGAATTGAAACAATGTCCCCGATTGCACCACAATGCAGGGTGGAACCAGACCAGGGCTGAGGGAGGGTAGAGGCTAACCACTACGAGTAGGTACTACGTATCTACTGCATAACTTCCGGATCCATTGACAAAGCTTAACGTTTCTCGTTTTCTCGCGGTTTCCATTTACGAATCGAACGATCCTCCCCTAACACCCCCGAGTTTATCTCGAAAAATCTCTATCTCTCTAATTATTATCGTATTTCTTTGTTGCTGTATCTCATATTCAGATTTTTTACATACATTCGAACCTCCCGCGTCGCATTTCATCCCCCACACGTATGCAAAAATTAATCAGATTCATTCCTCGAAATATCCTGACGTTTGTTTTACATATACATATACGAACAAATAGCATTCGACAGTTTCGTTGAATCGCACCTATGTGGGATTTGATTTATTCATTGCAAACCTGCATTTTGCGCCGGATTCCTAATTGCCGAATAATCTATATATATATATATGCATTTATGTTACACCGAAACGTTAGCGATCACCACGCGGATACACGATTTCACCCGAAATCACCACGTCAATTATTAATTCAATACAAGTTTAAAATCGCGATTAATCCACGCGTTCAATATAAATATCATATATATTCTCACTGATCGCGATTCAAATATTTTATCAAAGCTTTCGCCCAGGTAGATCCCCTCTTTTTTGGCCAACTATCGCAGCTGCAGTTATTATACCGATTTATGTAACAACGTTCGAGTTTCAACCCCCCATAAAATTCACGTTAGCCAAACATGTTATTTTCCGAGCTAAATTCAGCGCAGTTTCAAATTTTCTGGTATTACAATCTCAAGCTGCCCTTATGGCCCGTGGAATAACAATTCCATAATTTTTGCATCCCCCCCGCGTAGCCTGAGGGTAGAAAGATGTATTCCGTTAGATTCTATTGCCTGGTACTTGGGCATTTTTTTATATTTCCTATTTTCTTTAATTCTTCCTTCTTGCTGTTGCTCTCTCTCTCTCTTTTTTTTTTTTTGGAACCCAGTTTTTATCCCCGGGGTTTTACCTCCTTGCCTTTTTATTGTTCCGTGAGTATTTCTCCCGGGTTTTTATTTATATTTTCGCAACGCAAAAAGACGGGCTCCGGTACCAGGGAGTAAAATATACATATATCAGGGCGAAATTCTCGAGGGAATTTATAGCCAGTGGGTAAAGGCTAGTCTAGGGAAGTGTGCAGCTACCCCCGTACCCATACCTATTGCGAAAAATCGTAGGCATATACATATACACCTACATCTACCAGCAGCTACAGAACGGTAGCCAGATGCGCGGAGTGCCGTGAATAATTCCTATAGCGAATTGCACCGGAAGTAATTTCTGTCTCTATACAGCCGGAGGAAAGAAGAAAAGAGAAAAAAAAAAAAAAGAAGCAAAAACTTTCAAATCCTTTATTTATTTATTTATACTTAATTTCCTACTGTAACTTCGCGGACTTTTTTCCACGTTATATTTTACAGTGTTTAACAGTTTCTGATATGAGAAAGGGTATAAAAATCTCGAGAAACTACGAGGGAAATGTAAAATGAAATGAAAAAGAATTGAAAAAAAATAAATAAAAAATAGAACTTTTCGTCTCATCGTTCCCACATTTCTTTTCTTTTCCTTTCTTTGTATTTATTCATTTTTTACAAACTACTCAACTTCGGTCGTTAAAAAACATCCGGTAGGGTGAATTCTCTAATTTACTTTATCATCCTCCCATGATTATTCGATCCTCGGCGTTTCTTTTCGTACAGCAATAACTGCAGGAGCTACAGCAGCCATTCGGAGTCAGGATATCAGCGACGTTGAAATATCGATGGATAAATTAATATGTTTCTTTTTTACTTAAGAAAAGAAAAAAAAAACAGACAGGAAACGGTACTAACCATCTGCATAATATGAACTAACAATTTAGGTACGCAATCTTGGAGAGAACGGTGCTACATGCCTCGATTCTCCTGCTCGAAAAGCAGATTTGCACAAGCCCGCTGGTCTCTACCCTTGTCATCGGCAGGGCGGAAACCAGGTACAACACAATTCACCAGGCACAAAGCATGCAATCTTGTTTTTCGTGTTGTTCGTTGTATTTTTATTTATTTTATTTTTTTTCTTGTTTTCATCTGTTTTCTCGTTTCTTTATTTATTTATTTATTTATCGTCCATTCCGTGGGAGAAAAAGTTTCAGAGCTTTTACCAAATTCTTGTACCCACACCTATATGTCATGAAAGATGTTCGAGCTCGCGGTGATTCTTCTCCCTTCTCTTACCTGCAGTTTCATTTTTCATTTTTTTTTTTCTTCACTTTTCTAACGACAAATTTCTTATTCCACGATACTCGAATCGGATTCCCGAAGGTGGTTCTTTTTTTTTTTTTCATTGAAAAAACGGTATTCGTGGTATTAACTCAGCTTTACAACAGACTGAGATTTATCGTTGCAGTTAATGTAATTGGATGCACGCGTTCTCGTATCCCCTAGTGGTTAAAGGTAACAAATCCTATTGATTTCTCGTGGTAAAACTCGTTACTGGTTTATTATACCGAAGATAACGAAACCGGGGTATTGTTCCTCCTGCGGCAATTTCTTTTTTTTTGTCTTCCGTGTTCAATTTTTTTCGTTTTTTTTCGTTTTTTTTTTCGTTTCTCGTTTTCTTTTATTTGCCGAAGTGCTATCACTGTATACATATAGGTATATATAATATATATGAATCCCACGTGGATATACGCGATATATATGTATGAGTTTAATTTCGCTCGTTGCGAGTTCAGATTTCGATAAAATTCCAATTCTCAAATTTTTCCACCCATACCACCTATACCCCCGAAACGAAACCCCGCAGAAATTTGAAGCTGGTTTTCATACCCTGTAAATTATATCAATGACGAATATCAAACCGACGAAATAATAGTTATATCGAAATTCGAAAGCTCTGAAACTTTTTTTTTTCCTTTTCATTCTTCATTCTCGCGTCTCTCGTCTACAGTCGTATACCTATAAGCTTACGTGCATGTGCATTCGTCCAAGCTTTTAGCGCTTCTATTTATATCAATCAATATCATATATACCTATATACGCTATAACATCAATTTTACATCCACGAAATACGAAGTACTTATCTTGTAGAACTCGATAGACAAATATCAGTTCTATTTTCTTTGACATAAGTGTATCTAGAATATCCTCGACTGTAATAAGATCATAAACAAGTAACTGTATTCTATACCCTGTAAGTGTATACCTTATATACATATATATGTGATCAAAAGTCGAGGGAAATTATGAAAATAATAATAATAATGATAATAACAACAATGATGATGATGATAATAATAATAGTAGTAATAATAATAATAAACCTTATCTCCCTTGTCTCGTGAAACAAAGAGCGGGTAAGGGAAGACGTGCCGAGGAGCGACGTTGTCCCCCGGAATAACCGCAAGGGTGACATAATTATAACAGACACCAAACACGTACTCGACTTTAGTTTCACTTCTCGCACGGGCTTTGAGCCACACACCAAAGACGACGGGGGTTTTTTTTTTTTGTTGTTGTTTTTTTTGGTTCCTTTTCATTTTTTCTCCGACCTTTCGTAATTCTTTTTTCACCCTCCCGTAGAGAGTAGAAGGATAGAAAAAAATTGAAATGAAAAAGAAGGGAAAGGCTCGACTCTGTATCGTGTTACGACTAATAATCTCGATTATATGTGTACCTATACAGAATTATACATACTTCGCATAGAAATGTATAGTATATACCGATATTGTTAATGATTTTTGAAAAATTCATCGTATATAGATATAATTTGATGTGAATTAAGGTTTGGAAGCAGCGGTCTTGGACGGATAAGGAGAAGGAGGAATTTCGATTGACTATATATTATATTTTGATGAAAAAAAAAAGGAAAAGATTGAATCTTGTTGTTTTTTGTTTTTTTTTGGTCTTTTCATTTTTTTACATTTTTTTGGTTTTACTTTTTTCTTTCATTCGTCGAATACAGATAAGACAGCGCCCTAGCGCAGTGTGTATAGACTCGCCTGGAAAACCTGAGGACCTGCACCAGGCTGTTGGTCTGTGGCCGTGTCATGGACAGGGTGGGAACCAGGTACCACCACCTTTGTTAAAATATAAATAAATATATACATATTTCAAATTATAACGATGAATCGGGGCCAGGGGGCATGTTGGGCTACTTTCGGACACTAACTCCAGAAAAAAGAAGAAAAAAAAAAAAGAGAAACCACGGTGTATCATTTCAACCATAAAAGTCAGGATTATACTATATAACAATTATTAATTAACGGTCCTGGATTAAACAATCGTATTTATTCTAATATTAGGTTCTATTATACTACTGGTGCAGGTGCTCGTATCGATTTGCAAATTATAAAAAAAGATTGAAAAAAAATTTTAGTCCATGGCTAACAAACGGCGCAGGTTTTTTCATGATCTACAATTAGTTCAATGGAATATCCAGTAATACGTATGGCTATGATTAATTTTTTTCATCATTGCTTATACCTTTGTATATATTTATATATACGTGCGTGTGAGGTTTTCTGTTTTTTTTTTCTTTTTTTTGGTTTTTTGATTAATTTCAGGTAAAGGTACGAAAAATTGTTATCATACACACGTCGGTTAAAAAATTTATTGTTTTTTTCCTCCTTTCCTTTCTCGCTCTCTTTCTCGAAACAATACGGCAATTAAAAAGACAATCCTGGGTATATATGTAGCGCACATTGTAACGGTGGTGGTTTTTTTTTTTTTGGCTCTTTTCCTTTTTTTGGTTTCCCTATTTCGCTACGTCTCGTAAAATTTCGTTGGAAATGTAGGATATTCACGTCTGTAATTACGACGCGGTTGACAGTAATTACTAATTACTAATTACGTTTTGGACGGGTGTTCCTCCACTCGCCGCGGGTTACTGCACCGCGGGTAAAATCACGTCCGTACATATATACATATATACACGTATACACACACATATGCATATATATATACATACTCGTATATTATAATGTTACCACGGCCGCGACTTTATGAGATCGTTATTTACATTTTTAATCTAGATTTCATACGTGCTCGAAATGCACATATCTATTTATACATATGTATACATACACACACATATATACACATAGATATAGATATACATATACCTATATATAATCTAATTTTCTTTTCACGTCACTCAAAGAATCCTCAACGACGTCGAGATCCGATTTCACGTACGGTAACGCTGTTAAAACCGCCTACAGTACGAATTAATTTTTCAAACCTATGATTCGACTTGTCTCTATAGTCTTCCTTATCGATTATATGTCAGTTGTCATTTGCCTTATGGTAGACATAATATAGACACAACTGGAACGTCAATAATGTCTTCATTAGTGTTGATTAAATTCCATTATAACTATCATATCATTGATAAGATTCTAAGTATGGCTAATTAATGAACCATCATTTGATTTGCATGTAATTTGTTCTTTTATTTTTGTTCAACATTTTTGTATTGTTTTACGGACACAAAAATCGTCCAGTTTTATCTCATCGATTATTATTAATTTTTATTTAACTGCTATAATCCCAGCTTTTTGCTAAATATGCATGCTGCTTTCTCTGTATCGCATTGTTATTTCATCGTATCACCTTTCATCCGTGCAAACAATGGTTCAAATTTATTCTCAATTTATTAAAAACGTTAAATTGTTCTTTTTTTTTAATCGGTAATTTCTTCTCTCTCAATTCTCCCATATCAATCGAATGACCATATAGGAACGGAAAGAGGAGATATTTTTCTACTTTTAATTATCAGTACGTGATTCTTTTTCCATATATTTAATTTCTCCCCCGATTCGCGTAACGCGTTCAAGCTCATTTGAAATTTAGAATAGTTATATATTATTATATATACTCCCTATATACACGTGTATGTATAATTTCCAATTGGCAGGATCAACTCAATTTCGAGGACCACTGCACTCAATTATTGATGCCCGTTGCTCATTACGTGTTTGGCTTTGACGCCTGCGGTTTTACGGGCAACTGTTGCCGCAGGAAAATGGCCAATATCATGTCCCAAATTAGCCACAAACACGCGGTTCTAGATTCCTTGAAAACGTAACGGATTTCATTATCGATTATTTCTCTTCTCTTTCATCGAGGTATCGATTTTGAAGAAAAAAGCAAAGACAACAGCTGAAATTTCTCCGATAGAAATTTTGAACCATCGTTTGCAGCCAAAAATCTAAGGATATACGAGCCCTTATAATAATGAAAATAATTATTTCGCAGTACTGGATGCTAAGTAAGACTGGAGAAATTCGCAGGGATGAATCCTGCCTCGATTATAGTGGAACTGACGTTATCTTGTACCCCTGTCACGGTAGTAAGGGTAACCAGCAATGGATATACGATCCGCAGGTATTTCATCCCCGTAAATTAAAATGGAATGATTTTTTTTTATAAATTATTGAAAATTTTTGAATTCATTGTATTCTCGTTTTTTACAGACGAAACAAATCAGACATGGAAGCAGCGACAAGTGTCTTGCGATAACCGAAAGCAAGCAGCGTCTCCTGATGGAAGAATGTTCGCTAACGGCATCTCGTCAGCGATGGTCATTCGAAAATTACGACCCTTCGAAACTGTGATATCGGGCAATATCCGAATACCAGCTTAGCTGGAAACCTCAACCACAATTTGAACTCGAACTTCAGCCTCGGCATCGGTCAGAGGGTTTCTGGGTCGCTGGACAACGCTATTCCGTTGCTAGAACAAGATTCGGAAGATAAATCAGCCGAAATATAGATATACGCACTGCCATTCGTGAAGAGATTAGTAATTTTCTTGAACAAAAGAAAAAAAAAAGAAAAAAAAAATTAAAAAGGAAGAAAAAGAAGACTAGATACGAAGAAACTTGAAATCGATGTAAATATCGATTTTGAAGATACTATTCGCGGTTTCAAATAAACTAAAACTTTTTGTATATATTATATATAAAAAGATACGATGTAGAAAATTTTAGAAGAAGACGAAGAGGGAAAGGGAAAAGAAGAGAAAAAAAAAAACTAAGAGTAAAGCTCCCACAAGGTTCTTGAAAATGTTTCTGAGTTAAGCTGCCGATTGTTTACCCGTAAAGATTTATCAACAATTACGTCGTTTATTATGACAATGAGAAGGCTTAATCGGATACGCTTTACCGTAAATTTACTCAAATAAATATTCTCCGCCGATGGGGGTAAATATTCGCGAGAACAATACAAGAGTTCAGTTTCATTCTTATGCGGGTGGGGGCTTAAAATTTTGCCAAATTATTTTCAAATCCCTCGACGGTCGAGTGAACTTTATGCGATCTAAGGAATTACACGAAAATATTAAGAGAGAAATTAAATGAATAAATAAATGGGGATGAGAAGCGGAAAAAAAATTGAAAAATGGAAAAATGGAAAAAGAAAAAAAAAACAAGTGAAAAAACTAGAGAAATGGTGAGGAAAATGAGATGAAAATAAAAATTTTGTTTTGTTCGACTTTAATATTTTCCTCAACGATACACGCCAAAAACCTCAAGGGAAATTATAATTCCTTTCCCCTAAAGCAATAAAGATCCGTCAACGAAAATAGAAGAAGAAGAAAAGAAATTTTTCTCAAGAACGTGTCGCATAACGATGATTTAAAAATTTGAAATTACACTGACTAAAAATTAGAAAGAAGAAGAAATTTTTTTTTTAAAATGACTGAAGTAAGTAGAAAATCTAAAATTTGATTCAATTCTTGCCGAACAAAAAAAAGTTCAATCAGTATATTAGATTGAGATCGTTCGTGACGAACGATCTATTTTTCAGCAGAGTAAACGAATCTCAAGGAAAGAGAAAGAGAATAAAAAAAAAAAATATGATCCTCATGCTTGAGAATTGAGAAGAGGATTAAATTTTGGAAAATATAATAGCGAGAGATCGTAAGGCCTGTTTGTGTCTTCCAATCTTACTGAGAAAAGCGTTCTGAATCGCGCTGGGATGCCATGAAAATAAAATTGCCTTCAATCTTAATGGGAATTGTAAATTATTTGAGAAAAAAAAAGTTCTGCGAGATTGCATCTGTCGTGCGCGTTCGTGAGCTTTATTACATATCCGAGAGAGATCATGAATTTTTTCATTTGTTTCTCGTTAAAACATAATGAATGATGAAGAGGTAAATGAGAATAAGAATAAAAATGGGAAGGAGAAGTATGAAAAAACTTAATTAACACAATGCGGTGTAATCCATATCATAATAATATGTGGTGAAACTTTCGATACTTATCAATTATAATTATCATCGTGTAAATTTTTATCCAATAATAAAATATATACATATTAGTATTTAAATATAAATATGAATATAGTAATAAAATAATAATAAACTTAAAAGTATTTCGATGATCATAAATATAAATTAATCAAGTCGCAGCGACGTGTCGTTGTCTAAAAATTCAATGTACCATATCAGAATGTGTGTATTCATATATAGCTGTAGAATAACTACGTCCTATACGCTCTATTCATTTATTAATTATATCAAGGAAGAAATTTACCTTATTTTTATAGATTATCATTATTATTATTCTTATTATTATTCTCATTTTATTTTTCATTCCATAATGTATAATTATACGATCATCAATCTCGAAGATATATTATATTATATAACGACGTTGATAATATTAGAATATAATTGATTATCCCCATGTTATCTAGGCGGAACAAAAAAAAAAAGAAAAGAAAATTCCATATAATTATTATAGATGTTTTATTTCGAGCTTAATTATCGAGAAATAGTGTATGTATATACCTTATGTATACCTACTCTCAGCTACGGATATATACATATATATATATATGAACTAAAAATTGAAATACATACATTCCAGCGTTAGTTTTTGTACATTGTACTGTAAGATATAATATGTTTAATAGAATTAATTTTTAATATTTCTAGAACGAAAGAAAAATGGCTAATCAGAGAAGATTTCTTAATCTAAAAATAAGTAAAACAAAATATTAACAATAATTCATCGATCGATAATAAGTGCAATAGCTTTTCGTTTAACGGAATTAATTATTATATAATACAAAAAATCTTTCTAAATTAATTGGAACTCGCACATATAAAAAAAATTTTAATATAAAATTGAATTAAAACGAAAAGCAAATGAATAAACGAAGTTGAAGATGCGTTTTACGCCATATTGATGAGTAATTATTATCATTTAATATATATCACCTGTCTACGAAGAAATCGATGGAAGTTTTTAGTGCGAATTATAATATAATATATAGTAACGTAATTGATCTCGCGATTATAATAAAGAATATAAATAAAATTATATATATATTTGAATTGAGTAAGTAAAAAATCTATTGCGATATTGTATAATAATAATAATTACGTAAGAAATTTTATGGAAGTATTGTTAGATAATAGGTAATAACGAGCGGCGATAACTTATGATTAGTTGTAACGATATTATTATTAAATAGGGACTTTTGATGATAATTATTGTAATAATAACACATAATATTATGTTATAGTTTCGTCGCGATAAAAATGTATAAATATGTGTATCTGGTTTAAAAGAAAAACAAAAAAAAAAAAGAAAAAAAAAGAAGAAAAGATAAAAAATTATTATTCAATAACCAATGAATTATACCTATAATAGTAAATATATAGAAAGAGAGGAAAAGAGAGAAAGAACGAGAGAGAGAGAGGAAATTGTAAATCTTCGGCGTCTCAGGCGAATAATAATTGATACGCCAAACGAACGAGGAGACATTTATACTATATAAATATTATTATAACATTTTCTACATTTTAGTGAAGATGTAACATATCGTAATTAACAATTACGCAACATAATTATCACTGACACGTGGCAATGCAATTATTATAATATCAAGTGTCAGGTGCGGTCCACTAGAGACGTATTGAGATGAAGATAAAGATATAGAAAAGGAAGGGGAATGAAGTGAACCTGAATATCTTGCGTGTACAGTGGATTGCACAAATTAATGTAATATCAACTGTGCCTTATTTCATGTATATAAATTATAAATATTATAAACTCAATGATAATATGCAAGCATTTGTGTTAAATAAATCGATGTTGTTTTATGTTACCATTGTACCCATATCTCATTTCGTTAAACCCGTTAATCTTCATTATTTTATTCATTATAAACTATCAATCTTTCATCTACGTATTAAAACGATTAAACAATTGAACTCTAAATTTGTCATCAAATTAAAAAAAAAAAAATCAGATATCCCTTCGTTCGTTATTAAAAATCGCTGTGATCCTAACAAACGATTCTCTTTTTGGAATCTTCGTGTCTATTCCGATAAATCGAAGAAGAGGCCAACATTCAGTCTACAAATAATAATTCTAACTCATTGTGATAACGAGGGTTCGATTTATAGCACCAAGAATATGGATAAGGGCGCGTTCCCACAGACTATAAGCATATTTCAACGGATTTACCTCGATAACTTTTTTTCTAATTTCATAAAAATAACACATTTCTATATACTTTTATCAAACTTTTTATCAAACGTCGATTGAACTGGTACTGAAATAACTAGATGCCCGTCTGACATCAGGTTTTTCTTTGGCTTGAGAGCTGTATTGACAAAATCCAACCTTTTGGCTCTTGAGCTCATATAATATTGAATAATTTCGTGTTTTTTTTATTTTGATTTCATTTTATTTTTTTTTATCTTTGCTGGAAACTCGCTGTCGGTGAGAACGGAATCTGTGTTGCGGCATGCTGGATCGATCAGGGGTGCGATAAGTGTGTACGTATATACACACTTATCTACACTGTTAGATAATCTCCTAGTAGATACAGGAGCTGCTGCTCGCGGGTTTCTCTTCTCATTTTCATCGGGTATCTGGTAAACCGATATTTTATATTCAGGTAAAAAATTTCCGGCTTTAAAGGGGGCTAATCAAAGATTATATCTATTGAACAAACCACCGATACGTCAGAGCTTTATACTACGGAAACGAGCGAGCCACCGCTCGTTATTTCGACGCCGGCGCTCTTCGGACCGTTCAGATTTTCGCGAAAGCTAAAAAAAAGATTCGTGCCCAACTTACAAGAGGAAAATAAATTCCGCGTTGAAGACTCGATAAGCTTTAATGATTCAACGAATTCCTGAAAACTCGAACGATTCCAATTCCTGAATTATGCAAATTTCAATTTTCGCAATTGATTCATTTCCCCCATCGATTTCGTTATCGTGTACTAGGATTTGATCCTCGATTCTAATTTCCTCAATCATTTTTCAAACTCGTCGCCTCGTTTTTTTTCACATCGTCTGGGCAACCAAGTGTACGAATATAATCTCAGGCTACTTGTTGCAGGCTTTGAGTATTGATCTTTCGAGTAGTCGCGGACTCGCAGACTGAGCTTCGCAACGATGTATAAAAGTTTACGTACGAATATGAATGAGTTTCGGAAGACCAATTTGCGGAAACTGTGAATGGCGATTAATCCCCATCTCAGATCTCGATTGATCGATAACTGCTATTGATAACTGTAGTGTAATGAAACTCATAGATGCATGTGACTTTTAAGCCAATGAAAAAATAAAGTAAGCCAATTGATCTTGGAGAACTTGTAACGTTTAGGATCGAGACGAAAATCTTCGTTCCAAATATGGATGAAAAATGAAAAATCGTCATCATCGTTATCGAAGGCACGAGGTAGAAGCTACAAGTCTGACGTCACCCCCTTTCCCCGAATGACCCAGTTTAGGGCAAGCCAATGTCACTGGATCTGGGTCACCCAATACTTATATATATACACACGTATACCATCCCGATGTATATATATATATATATATATTACATGTATACCATCCCTGCAGCCTTCACTCCCCATTCAATAATGCCCCAGCCTGCCATCCAGCCAGCAAGAACCCCTAGAATTTACCTTGCCCTCTGTGTACCTACTATACCTACCTACCTCGAGCATATTATATCTTGCACCGCCCAGGGTCTCAGCCACGAACAAACTCGATTTCGTCTGACCTTCGGAAAATTTCACCCCACCTAGCTACCCTTCCCGAGCTACAGTTTTCCCCGATAATTATTATATGCCAAAAGATAATTATATTCGGATATAATTTATCGGCGAAATTCTCGTGCCGATTTTACGTCGATTTCAATATTAAACCTATTGAGCCCTTTTTTTGTTTTCTCAATTTTATTAGAGTTTCAATGAAATTTCAACTCGTTAATAATTGTCTGCGGTTATTGAAAAATTTCTAGATATTTTCGTACGTATAGTTATAATTCGCTAATTTCTAAGCGATAATTAATTTTTGAAAATTTCTCCATCAGTTACAAGTGATTCGATTCTTTGGGTCAGTTTCATTTTATCAAGGGTGAGAAACCCCGTAATAAATTCGTTGGTTAATACACTTGAAACGTTTCTATTGTTCCGAGGGAATAATTTAATGTTGAATTGAAAGTTCTTCAATAAATGACTCCTGGGATTGAGAAGCGCAGACTCAACTACGCCGCGGCGCAAGCGCCCATAATCGAGCTTTTTCGAGGATTGGAGGAGAGCACCGAGTCTATAGGGTAAGTGTGCATCGAGAGGATCAACCTTCTGTAGTTCAGACACGATATTCATTCATAGATGTACCTCTTCGTAGATAACTCTTCGGCACTTTGATAAACAAACAGATTTTATAACATACGATCATCAGGCATATACTTCATGAAGTGTATTATCGGAGACTGGGAAGATTGGAGATAGCTGTTAGTCATCGTACACCGAAATTCATTAATTCAACGTTAATGTCGAGAATTATGTACGTGACAGTTATCGGTGACACGCGAACTTGAACACAGGTAATCTTTTCTCCTCTTACTTCATCCCTTGAAAAATCTTTAACGTAATGATTCGCCTTCTTGCCTCAAAGATAAATTTATGGAATTCAGTTTGGTTCAGCTTCGATAAAAGCTGCGGAAAAATGTAGTTGGAAATTTGAAAATGAATGAAAAAAATTGGTTTCAGCTATTCTATGTTTATTTGGGATCATCTTAATACGTGCTTATGTACTCGATAAGTCCCTCGATGTACGATAATATTGCGAATGTTATTTATATCCTGTGATCAGGGAGCTGCGACTTCCTTTCATCACGATCTAGGCATCCGGTAACACGCGGGCAAGCAGATAATATGCGTAAAGAAAATCAGACGGAAGTGAAGTGAGGTAAAGTGTTTTTTCGAGGGAGAAACAGCCCGGCGGGCGAGCGGGCGCCGGGACCTCAGCAACAGGTAATTATATGTATGAACCGATCTCGTCTTACCAGACGACGATTTTTTCCCGCCACTGAAGTAGAGGATATAAAAACTATTTTTACTCAAAATTGTGCAGGGTTTTCTCCCTCAGTTCCGGTACTCGCGTACCTAATCCCAAGTATTTTATCACGAGTACCATAAACCACCCCTATAATTCTTTTAAACGAAGAACGCTGAGGGTAGATCAAAGAAGCTTTATTCCCTCGACGATAATAATTGGACACAGTGATCTCTTCTGTCGTTATCAGACGCCTAGTCATTATACTCGAACATGAAAGAATCTATAGAAAAGTAAAGGTAATGACAGTGTAAGAAACGAGTCGAACAAAACCGGGTCCAAGGACTCGAAGACTCTCTTTGAACTGACGAAAATTTCTGTCTCTTTGGAAATGAGAAATCGCGACTTTCTGTCCCTTCGGGAAACGCGGCGACGAATGCCAGTGGGTTTAGATAAATATTGTCCAGCCATTTTTAAGCCTCCGTCAAGATCCATGTTTCGATTCGCGATTCTTAGGAGAGCTCAGGATCCATGCCGGAGGCATCAGGATCGGGGCTGGGCCTTGGAACGATAGGGGTAGTCGACTCGCTGTCCGACGAGCCAGACTACTCGACTTTTGAGAATAAAAGTGGTTTGGCTGAGGACATGAAGTTCCTGGCCAGTATGCCCGAGCTTTGCGACGTGACTTTCCTGGTCGGAGACACCCGGGAGCCGGTGTGCGCCGTCAAAGCCGTTCTCGCAGCACGTAGCAGGTGCGAATTCTTAGATTTTTAGCGAGTCGATAAAGTGACTTTTTTTTTCTTTCAGCTGACTTCGACTCCGTTATTTATGCCGATTAAATTCTTTCAGAGTTTTTCACAAGATGTTATATCAAGCTCCTAGTCCTCAGCGTAAGAAAGACCCGCCGCCACGTGAGAATAAGCTGCGTCTTTTCCTGAAGAGGAGTTCGGAGCCTTTGCTGAACCTCCAGAACGCGGCTCAACAGGTATAATTCAAATGGTACCAATACATAATCAGGGGTAGACGAGTTCGTTATTCGGTGCATTTTATTAAGATGGTAGAGTTTTTTGAGAGTGTGGAAATCGCGATATCGCGTAACGTGTGAGAAATAATTTTGCTAAAAGCTCAGAGATTAGTCGCATATTGATTAATTAAATGATAAGGAACTGCGAGGCGAATTCAGAATGCGGCTGCGTAAGGCTTTCGAATGAACAGTTATTGGCTTTGAGTGATAAATGATGAAAAATAATGATTAGAAAATGAAATAACAAATGCCTTGTATTTTTATTCGCTTCATTATCCATGTATTTTTTCCCCCAAAACTGCATATATTATTCGATAAGCTAAAGAGCTTTTATTTTGGCTGACAGAACTGAGGGTAAAAGGAACCTTAATTATACTAGAAGGGTTGGATTGTAAATAATTTATACGAGAAAGACAGAAATTAATTAGCGATAAATTAAAGCCTGTATTATTTATGTCCCTGTATCGCAATCGGCGTAATATATTATATGGTCTATTTAGCCACTAGCACGGGTCTCGATGTTTCAATTTCGAAATAGCAATAGTAAGTGTGTGTTTGTTATGTGTCGTGTAGCGGTCAGGCTTCACGCAGCAGCTGGCCCCCATTCAAGAGGTACTTTAATCACCTATTTAATCATTAAACAAGATAAAAGTAATCCTTAATTAATTAATCTCCGTCGGCTGAAGTCTGCCTTTCTTTTTAATATTATACCTATGTGTACTAGTTGATCGAGCCTTGAGCTAGGTAGCATTAATTATACCTTTAGTCCGGTCAGGCCAGTGCCAATTTTACTCATTTATCGATGACTCCTATTGCGATACGAAAAAAAAATGAAAAAACATTGCAATTCCTTTGCAAACGTAAAATTTATGCTGGTCAGACCCGATAGAGTGAAGCACTGTAATCAATCTATCATTAATATCACGCAATCAATCATTTAATCACGTGCAATTTCATTATCTGCGATTAAATCATGCTTGAAGCAGTATTTGCATTTCTTTGTACATGGATAGTTCTTCATTTCTTCTTTAACGCCATTTAGCACAGGCTTTGCATATGGTTAGTCATGGTTTTGATTGATCGTTCAAATTTCGTGAATGGCTTTACTAGGATTAATTATATCTTGAAATAGATGCGAATCGTAGATTTGGAATACACATAAAAGCATCTTCACGCTCTTCCTTCTCTTCAATTCCTTCGATGCATTGAAACTCTTTCACAGTACCTGCAGAATTTCCTCTTTTCCAGTTTCCGAGATTCTAGACTTTGGATCACACCTTGTCTATTCCCTCTCTTGCGCTTTAGAGGTAATAAATACACTCGTTATGCACGAATACAGCGCGCAGTTCTTAATTGGATCCTTGGATGATCGGATTCTTTCTTTAAACACTCAAACCCCAGTTTTAAAATTGCTTAGCATGAACGCTGTTATTGAATAAACTTTTACCTATTCATTCATAATTTCGGAGTTTAGCAAAGAAATTTAAAAGAAACCACAAATCACTGATTTCTATTTCCTGTAACAGCCGCAGTCAAACCAGCACCACACATTGATAATAGAAGAATTTGAACCAGACGTATTTCGCCAGCTTATCGAATACATTCATACTGGCTGTGTCACTCTACAGCCAAGAACCTTGCTAGGTAAGTTAATCCCCTGAAATCGAAAAATATCCCCCAAAAATTTGTCCAGCAAATAATTTTACATTTTTATTTTTCTCACGAAGGGGTCATGAACGCTGCGGACTACTACGGGCTTGATGAACTGAGGAGAGCTTGCGCTGGGTTCGTTCAGTGCTGTATAACGGTAGACACAGTCTGCGCACTTTTGGCATCTGCAGAACGATACATTCAATACAAATGCACCAAGTCCCTGGTGCAAAAGGTTCGTTAAATAAATCGTGTAAACTTTTTTTTTATAATTATGGCGCAGTGAAGATTTCTCCATGATTTTTCAAGGTCTTGGAATTCGTCGACGAACATGGTAACGAGGTTCTGAATCTAGGGTCATTCACTCTACTGCCGCAGCACGTTGTTAGATTGATTCTGGCTAGAGAAGAGCTTCGAGCAGACGAATTCACAAAATTTCAGGTTTGATTGATGGAATATTTTCCCAACGATCATCGGTTCACATCGATTTATAAATATTTGAATTAAACCAGGCGGCTTTGATGTGGAGCAAAAAGTACTTCGACAGCAACCAAAACACCCCGCTGAAAGATGTGATCGGTAATTTCTTGGAATACATACAGTTCCACAAAATACCGGCTAATGTTTTGATGCGAGAAGTTCACCCCCTCGGATTGGTGCCGTACAACATAATCATGAATGCATTGGCCTATCAGGTGCGTGTCTGAAGTCTGCGCAATTTTCATTCAACCCTCTTCTTCGCATCCATTCTTCTCCCCCTATTCTAACTCTACAAGGACTTCCCTCAGATCAGGGAGTTCCAATTCATCCATACGCCACGTACGAAGGGTGTCGCTCTAAAGTGGCATAACCGAAAATTTCCAGGAGCCCAAGAAGGCTGTGTCATTCTTTAAATTTCAGTATAGCACAGGGTATGCCTGATCAAAAGCCGCATTAGTAAAAGCGGATAAATTTCTGAACAAAGTGGAGACAGCTGGTTTTAGCGCAAGCCCCTTCATACGTGTGTCTGAATTAGGGGATGAACGGGGTTCCCGTGGAAAGGGAAAAAATCGATTTGTGTGTATGAATCGGATTTTTATTGTTCCCTATGATAATTGAAATCCGGGAATAACCGAATCGTACAGCACTTGACTAAAGGGTTGTTGCAGGCAGACCCAACCAGTGTCGACCCCGGGAAACTCTCCCCACACAGAGTGAGGCGTCAGGGCCGAAGTATGTCAGTACAGTCGTCGTTGGACCCCTACGGTAGTAACACAACCCTAAGTTCAAGCGGAAGTGACGTCGGTTCAGATCAGAAACAAAATTCGGGTAGCAACTAACCTCCAGCCGCGGCCGCCCCAGTTGCGGCCGCCGTTCAAATCGCTTTACCTTTACCAGATCGATTGCACGAGCCGCCGATTCTCATTGCTCGTGAAGATTTAAACGGCGAGATATCGGCCGCGGATTTAGGCGGTCTTTACATTCGCTTTGTTCTGCGACAGGAAGGCCGGGCAGACCTGGTTTGGCTATACAAAACGCACAAGTTTTAATCACTTTACTATACTGAAAGGAAATTAGAGTTCTCTGGTAATCGGTGGGAGAAATTTTCCGCGATAATTGCCGAATAATTAATTTCATTGATAATAGAGAGAAAAGTTGGACGCGGATATGAGAAGAGAGAGTCTTTCAACTCTTTTATATTTAATATTGAGCTTTAATCTTCCATCCCTTTCGTTCCTATATAATTGTTTGAATCTTCCACTGTCCCGGTGTCTTCATTGTCCCTGTAAACATATCCTTTATAATTATAAGCTATACTTCGATTATAGCTGAATAAATTGTGAATCGATATATTTGAGTACAACAAACTCGAGTGAAATATTATTTCCGTTGGTATTGACCGGTGAATATATCGATAAAATTATGTAACATATCCATCGATTAAACGATATCTATTGATAGTGACGTTTGAATTATATATTTGATACTATGACAAAGTCACGTGCTGTTGCTCCCGTCGGTATATGGGGCATTCTCGCTTATCCGGGATACTTTTTCGCGCATGGGTCCTCGATTTTGGTGCCACGAGAGATTTCCGATTTTCGAATCATTCCAAAGCTCTCGACCGAGCATATCGATATTTTTTTTCCACATTGGGTTTAAATTCACGGAAAAATCGGAGATCCATCCGCAGAAAAGTGTCGCGGATAAGCGAGAATACCCCATATATTGAAAAATGAAATATATAGTCGTTTTCTCTTTTCTTTTATATACATATATTAAGCGTGCGTCAATCACTTATTCCATATCTAACAACAAAAGTTATGAAATCGAAGAAAATAATGCGGTTTTATATTTTTAAACACCGCGAACTGATCCAATGACGCGTGCTAATAAGCGGTGTTCAATATTTCTCGTATAGCTACGCGTCGTTTTGGTAAATTTATGAATACCGAAAAACACGTACATGTAATAATAATTGAATATGGCGATGAAGAATATAAAGGAAAAATCTTTTTCGATCAATAAATCGTTCGGTGTTTCCGTGTCTTGCGATCTTGCAGCGCAAAGGCAGCAGAGTATCATAAATCATAACGTATAACCACGCCGAAGCGCACTAGCTGTGATCCTGAATATTTATTTGTTTTAGCCTCGGCTAAATAAATTATATTGACTTAAAGTTAAAGTTGAAATTAATATTAAAAGCTACTATATACGTATAATATACATATAAATTCGCGTGAAGAAAGCAACAACAAAAAAAAAGAAGAAAATTTAAGAAATACTACGTTATTGTTATCGGTACAAAAATAATTCCAGGGGCCCTGCCTTCCTCCGCGATTCTCCAAGTGTTTTCAAACCCCCAAAGAAATTATATCCTACATACATACAATACCAAAGAGAGAAAGAACGAAAAAACAACAAAAATAAACAAAATTGAAAGAAAACTAATCATGCCACCGTTTTGCCTACGTGTCTAAATAAATATTTTGCTTGCAGGTGGCTAACGCGTTGCCCAATTTGTTATTTACACTGCAAAGCATTTAGATGATGAAGATAAGAAAAATCTAATGGATGTTTCAAAGAACCGTTATTGTTATTGGTAGATAAATTTTATCATTCTAAATGATTTATGAAAATATTGATAATAATTAATAATAATAATGCGATTAATTGAGACATTCGTCGGGTTAGTTGCTGCCCTGAAAATATCGTATCTATACATATATACCTATATACACCGTTATTATATCTAAGTTACGAGAAATCTAGGTAAATACTATCATTGTTATGTATTGAAAATTTAAAGATTATTATCCTGTTGTTCCGTGGATACGAGGGTGTTATTAATATTCCGACGATGACTGTTTTCGGTGTTACTACTACATATTTGACATTTATTTTTCCGCCCGTACTGAACCGTCGACATATTACGAAGCTCTGAATATGTGTAACATATATTTAACCCGAAAAAAATCCCGAAAAATACAAAAAAATACGAAAATACCTCGAAATTTCACATCTTTCGCATCTTATATTTTTTGATACATTATTAATACGACCAGTGAATCATTGAGAATCGATCAGTCAGAATGAACTCAAACTCTGCTGGTAATATGTACCGTATTTATGAAGTTGTCTGATCGGAAACGGAAAATATTAATCAATAAATATATATATATATATATAAATATATTTATATATTCTGTATATGTATCGGATTTGCCTGCTTGGCTTTTGTCTCGTGCTGAAAAGCTGGTATGTTGTAATGTTGCTCGAATTTGACCGATGATATAATACAGTCAAAGAATTAATAGTCGATACAAAAATTTGAATCAATTTTTATATTAAAAATTTTTCTTTTCAAATAATTTCGCTACATCTGATTTTATTCGTTGACTGTATATTAACGCCAATTAATTAACAGACTAATTATTCAAGCTTTGGTGTTATGTGGGCAAATAAAAATGACATCGCAAAACGAATATTTTCAAAAATAAATCGGATTGCGGAAAATTTTTTTTAATTATTGACTATTCATCAACGGCTAATTAATTCTGCTTTCCCGCAGGACGTTCTATTTTGTAAAACAATTATTGTTGAAAAATAGTTAATGAAGGGGTTTAATTAACTGCCTCACAAGCAGGACGGACAAAACTGGAAAAACTGGTCTTTTGTCATTGTATATTTGTATATTTGCGTGTTTAATTTATTTATTAATATATTAGTAGGTAATTAGTTAACTGTCTATACATTGTTTGGCGAAATTATTTGCTGATGATTTTTATTCTGTATCATTTGTGATAGCAAAACAAAAAAGATTATACAATACATAAATTATACATCGTCGCAGATGTTTTATATTGTCATGTTATATGCGAACGCATAAATGTCAAGGATATATTTGTGAATGTGAATATATATTGTCGTACCAATGTCTAATAATTATAATATATACAGCGATATTTCCCTTATTTTCGTATAAACAAACAAAAATATCAGAATGCTTGATTCATGACTAAAAAAGAGCTGCGATCTGTTGATGGCGAATATATTTGCAAGATTTTCTCAAACAGCTAAGAGTCCGGTGACCGAAAGGTTCCGGAATAAAGTTATTTGAAGTTTCCTTTAACACAATTTCTTCTAATGTGATTCAGTTAATTTTTTACAGTTGAACACGGAGGATATAATAGTTTGAAATTCGAAAAAATTTCAAAAAATCTGCAATGGCCGGAATGTTTGAAAGAAAATGGGGAGAAGGAATCATATCAATTAACGCTGTTAGTATATCACTCAATGACTGTATTGTGAAGTATACAATTCGTACAAAAAAATAACAAAAAGCCAAAAGGTAACCAGAGACATATATCAACAAATATCTAAACATATTATTTGCCTGGTTATTTGATCCCATAGAAAAGAATAATTTAATGTCTCATTCGGCATAATCTATGGCAAAGTCTTCTGTGCAGACTAGAATACTCATTATTGATTTAGTTTCACACACACCAACTCAAAAACTTATATTTAAGTGACAGCGTCGTGATTCAATTTGTCAAATTGTGATGTGTCAGGATTTTTTTTAACATGTGAATTGAAAATCAGAACGTCGATTGGCGTGGACATGAAATATAGTGAGCAAGAGAACCGAATTGAAACTATAGAGTTACAATAAATCGGCAATTGTATTCTGACACGTCACAAAACTCGAAATTGTTTAATTATCTTGAATTATGTAAGTCAAATTTCGGTTAATCACGTAGCAGCAGTTATCAAGTGATAATTATTAAATTTCTGCTATTTGGAGCTTGCCAAATAGAACATCTCTATCTGAAGTTCGATCTCTGTAATGTTGTGATATACTGTAGCCAAATCAGACGAAATAAAAAAAAAAAAACGCATAATATACCAAACGATCAAATATCAACAAGAAATCTGTCTTTCGGTATCTCCGATCCCCGTACATAATGGACAACTTTTATCCTGCAAACTTGAATTCCACACGATATCACAAGCTCCTTCTGATTCAACGACATCGAAGCTGGTCCACCAGCCGATAGCTGGATCAAAATTATTTCACCTAGGATAAATCGGGATAATAGCTAACAGATAAAAATCAAATCGCATTAGGTTGCAATAACGCTGTCGGACATTGGCTAAAAAATCACGTCGACGTTAGATTACGGTTGTATTAAAAGCGTGTCACGAGTCAATCGAGTCGTATCTTTATACACAATCCGGCCGACTGATTGTAAAAGTCATCAATTTATCGGTAAATTTTATTATTAACTTCAATCTGATCGATGATTTGATCCGATAAAGCCAACGGTGCAGAATTTGCTGATAAACAATCCTGTGAATAACACGTACAATGGTAACTCTCAAGTAGATTATGGAACTAGTAATGAACTTCGGAATGAAACTTCAGAGAAATTCTGCGATCAGAACTTGATACTATTTGATTTCGAGTCCGTGGTGTCCTTCTCTCTCTGACTCTCTCTCTCCATAGTCAATCGTGTTTGGATATACACGCAATTAATTACGTAAATAAGAAATGGGCTGTGTTAGTGTGAATGTACTAATCAGATTCGATAAATAGGTAAGACAATGATTTTTATAAAGTGATTAAAAATTTGTGCATTTTTTCCTCATTAGTGAAACGTGTACATGATCAAAGATTATAATTGTTAACTAAACGATAAGATTTCAGGAAAGTATAAATACCGAGCGGTAATCGACTCGAGATACGCAGATCGCAAGATGCTGTTACCCGCGACGTTTTTAGCCATGGTAGCGGCGGCTGCCGCCGGCGCCTCCAAGGATCCCCATTACTGGGATGGTCGAGACACCATGGTGCACCTCTTCGAATGGAAATGGAGCGACATCGCATCAGAGTGCGAAAATTTCCTAGCACCGAGAGGATTCGGAGGTGTTCAGGTAAAATTTCTCTACGTTTCCTCTCGCAAGGAACCCCACATCCCACTTTTATTCCCTGAACTGGAAAAAAAACAGATTTATTTCGTTCACAGATATCACCACCGAACGAGAACATAGTAGTCAGCGGCAGGCCTTGGTGGGAACGATACCAGCCAGTCTCTTATGAATTAGTAACGAGATCTGGTGACGAGGCAGCTTTCAAGGACATGGTAACACGGTGCAATGCGGTGGGTGTCAGGATCTACGTAGATGCGGTAATCAACCATATGTCCGCATGGTCTAGCACAGGGTATGGTACAGCTGGAAATTCAGCGGACTATGACAATAGGTATTGGCCCGCGGTTCCCTACACCTGGGACAACATCAATACCCCGGTATGCTCGATCGAGACTTACCAAGACGCTAATCAGATCAGGAACTGCGAGTTAACCGGTCTCGCAGATCTTAACCAGGGAACGGAGGATACACGCTCTAAAATCGCAGCTTACATGAACAAAGTTATAGACATGGGGGTTGCTGGTTTCCGGTGAGTATCCTGACTTTTGGAACAATCGTCCAACGGGTCAAATAAACGCTTCTTCATTCTCGACCAACAGTATCGACGCAGCAAAACACATGTGGCCTGGAGATTTGGAAAACATCTACAGCCGCCTGAACTACCTCAATACTGACCATGGCTACGCTGCTAATACCAGCCCCTTCATCTTCCAAGAGGTCATCGATAACGGAGGCGAGGCTGTCACCGCTTCGGAATATACAGACATGGCGACTGTTACCGAATTCAAACATGGATCGGAACTGAGTAATGCATTCCAGGGAAACAATGCACTAAAATGGTTGACTAACTGGGGTGAAGACTGGGGACTACTGAATTCCGCCGATGCTCTCGTATTCATCGATAACCACGATACCCAACGTGATGGATATGTCCTTTCGTACAAAAACTCTAAGCCTTACAAGGTGAGCTCGCAAATGTTCGCAACTTCGCGGGCTTTATCGAATGTCGGGATTCATGCACTAATGAATATCCTAATCTCATGTTGATTGTCTATTTCATTGCAGATGGCTATCGCCTTTATGTTGGCCCATACCTACGGTATTCCCAATATCATAAGCTCATATCAGTTCAGCAGCTCTGACGATCCTCCGCCAGCTGACAGCTCAGGAAATCTTCTCTCTCCTGAAATCTACTCCGACAATACTTGCGGAAATGGATATAACTGCGAACACCGTTGGCGACAAATCTACAACATGGTTGAGTTCCGTAATACCGTAAAGGGAACTGGAATAAACGACTGGTGGGACAACGACAACAACCAAATTGCATTCTGTCGCGGTGGTTCCGGCTTCATCGCGTTCAATCTAGACACATATGATTTCAAGCAAACTCTCCAGACGTGTCTTCCGGCTGGTACTTACTGTGACGTGATTTCCGGTAGCTTGGAAAACGGCGCCTGTACAGGAAAATCTGTCTACGTTGGTAGCGATCAAACTGCTTACATCGAGATCTTGACCAGTGAGGAGGACGGTGTTCTTGCTATCCACGCTAACGTAAGTATAATCGATTGAAAATCGCCGCATTATTTTATGTTTGATGCGTGATTTTTATATTCTACACTGTAATTTTATTCTGATTTGCTTTCTAGTCGAAAGTATAAGGAACCTACCGGCCTAATGGATATCTGCAAGAAACCAAATGAAGACACGAGTTACTTTGATAATATTCCCGTGCACACAGCTGTCAGCCGAAGATAATGAGATTCCTCATTATTCAGAAATGATTTCTCTTGGATTGAAGTATAATAAAAATTAGTATTCAGTTATTATTCTCGAATTACACCTTCCTCATAATACGATTAACTTAGATACAAGATTTAGGCTTAATCGTCAACTGCTCACCAAAGGGTCCTAACATCCGGCATAAAACCTGTCGTTAATTTTCTCAGCTTCCAACCCAAGCATTTGGCAACCAAAACTCAAAGCTCAATCCGCAAATTAGTTTATAACTTTTCCTTCGTGATTTGCTAGTACTTTCCTCTGCATTGGTTCTTGTACAAAAAACCGACCGTCTACGTACTTCTTATAAGAAATCAAGAATCCAACCTTTGACAGCCCTCCTTCAAATTCTTGACTGATCTAAACGATTGAAAAAATCTTCCACTTCTACTTCTTCAACCAATAACCGATGATTACAAATTCCTACCCTTCCTCAAAAATCCCTCTCCACTTCCATTATCGCCGATCTTCGAAATCTTTCATGAAACTAACGTCAGTCTGACACGATCTACACGGATGTACGCTGTTGCAGCGTTGTCTTGAAACTTAAGCTTTCGTTCTCACAGAAGGCAAATTTCGGAAGCCTAGGTTATGAATATCATCTCATAGAAAGATTTATAGCATCGGAATATGCACTCTTGTACAGAGTTAGGTGAAAGGAGCTAGGACCCTGATAAACTCAAATTTCGAAGACGGGAAAGCAGAAAATCAGGGTTACAGCGCGGAAGGAAACCGCCGCTGCAGCGCGCATGTTTTACAATCTACGAAGAACCCCTTGCCTTCTGCAACGCACATTTTTATGATACCTGAAAACCCCGAAACCCTACGTATATACGAATCCAAGTACATAACCGAATCCTCCAACCTTCACCCACAGTAAATATATACAGTTCTCGAGAAAGGCCTGCACGATCTGCACATGGTCTAAGAGATCCTAGATTCAGAATCCGGATGGCCAAAACTGCATTTTTTCACGCACTTCTTTCCCTCGCCAGTCCGCAGCCCCCTTTTTCTTTACCAAATTCCTTAGATTCACCAACTTCGTGTCAATTCCTCAGTGCCAAATCTCCGCCATAACATCGACGGCATCGGTAACAGGACAAGAGTCTACCCTTTTGTAAAACGGAGCGAGAGTACAGAATCACTTTTATATCGTGATAAACGATTCGCTGTTCAACAACGACTAGTAGTTAATGACCTCTGGTACGAACCCTTACTCGTACTCATACAACATTAATTTGCGCAAACTTTTAATCATTGATTGATGTCTTATCATTAAATCTGATCTGATCAATGATATAAGGTGATAACAGAGAATTCAAGGCTTTTGCACGGGCAAAAACTTTTAACTCGCATCGATAAGCTTCTACAGCACATAACAAGTAGGTATACCAATCACGACCAATATCGACTTTGAAAAACAATTTTAATCAGAAAGAATAAACAGAGCTAATGAGAAAGCAAGATATTCGAGAATATTGACTAGCATAATCTAGTTGATTGACGGAAATAACGCCCATAAACTGTGCACAACAGATTATGTTGAACGAAGTCTGCGTGTAACCGGTTGTACATGCAAAGCGAACTAATTACGGAACAGGTTTGTCCTGGCAAGGGAATCGATAATGCCAATCAATCACTGTCTTCCCAGATTTGACTCGAAGCTCACGTAAGTCAGCACTTGTACGATCATTTGGTTTAATCTGAGCTGATGAAAGTGATAAGAGATTATCATTAACCAACCGATAAGTTTTCAGAAAAGTACAAATACCGAAAATCTACAACCTGGATAGCACAGTTACCAAGATGTTGCTGACCGTGACGTTTCTGACCCTCGCCGCTCTCGCGGCAGCTACGAAGAACCCGCATTACTGGGACAATCGAGATGTTATGGTTCATCTCTTCGAATGGAAGTGGAACGATATCGCAGATGAATGTGAACGCTTCCTAGGACCGAAAGGATTCGGTGGTGTTCAGGTGAATTTATTAGAATTTCAATCGTGCAAATCATACTCTTATAATAAACCGGGCAAGAACTGAAACAACGCGAATTCATCCGTTTTCAGATCTCACCGCCCAATGAGAACTTAGTAATTGGCAACCGACCTTGGTGGGAACGGTACCAGCCACAGTCTTACAAATTGGTGACGAGATCCGGTGATGAAGCAGCTTTCAGAAACATGGTACAACGCTGCAACAACGTTGGTGTAAGGATCTACGCCGATGCGATCATCAACCATATGTCAGCGTCATCAGGAACTGGCACTGGTGGATCTGCATCACATTACAGCGATAGATGGTGGCCCGCAGTACCCTACGGTTGGAATGACTTCAATCAACCAATCTGTGGTATAACCAATTACCAAAATGCTGAGCAGGTTCGAAACTGCGAGCTCGTTGGTCTGGCAGATCTGAACCAGGGATCTGAATGGGTCCGCACGAAGATTACGGAATACATGAACAATCTCATAGATATTGGTGTAGCCGGATTCCGGTGAGTGTGAAAATATTGGCAAGCCGTCGTTTGCTATTTCAGGATGAATCAACGTTCTCTTTTTCTTTGACCAACAGTATTGACGCCGCGAAACACATGTGGCCTGGAGATTTGGAGATCATCTACAACCGCCTGAACAACCTCAATACCAACCATGGTTTCGCTGCAAATAGTCGTCCATTTATTTACCAGGAGGTCATCGATCTCGGAGGTGAACCCATTACCGGTTCGCAATACACCCACCTTGCCACAGTCACAGAATTCAAGTTCGGTATAGAACTGGGTGGTGCATTCAGGGGAAATAACGCACTTCGATGGCTGACTAACTGGGGTGAGGCTTGGGGTCTCCTAAATTCTGCTGATGCTCTGGTCTTCATCGATAACCACGATAACCAACGTGGTCATGGAGCCGGTGGAAATGTCCTGACCTACAAGGACGCAAGGCGTTACAAGGTCAGCTAGAACTTCACAGATTACATGGAATCCTGGAGTTCCGGCCTTAATCGAAAATCGAAACTGATATCAATTCTCTATTTCATTGCAGATGGCCACCGCCTTCATGTTGGCTCATCCCTACGGTATTCCCCAACTAATGAGCTCATTCGCATTCACCGACAGCGAGGCTGGTCCGCCAGCTGACAACTGGGGCAATATAATATCGCCTAGCATTAATTCTGACAATACTTGCGGAAACGGATGGGTCTGCGAGCACCGTTGGCGCCAGATCTACAACATGGTTGGTTTCCGTAATGCCGTTAAGGGAACCGGAGTAAATGACTGGTGGGACAACAGCAGCAATCAAATTGCATTCTGTCGTGGTGGTGCAGGATTTATTGCATTCAATGGAGACAGCTGGAACTTCCAGCAAACTCTCCAGACTTGTCTTTCGGCTGGTACCTACTGTGACGTGATATCTGGCAGTCTGGAGAACGGCAGATGCACCGGAAAGACTGTTACAGTTAACAACGGTGGAACTGCTTATATCGAGATATTGACCTCTGAGGAAGACGGTGTTCTTGCTATCCACCAAAATGTGAGTAAAATAAATTAGAATTGCACGGCTTTCCTTCGTTTACTTTACAGCTTCTATAACTTTTGTTATTATCTGTTTCAGGCGCGATTGTAAGAAGGCAAAGGGTCGGATAATGATCTACAGTAACAACAAAACACAATGTAAAAAAATTGGATAATATTATCACACATACAAACGGTTTAGGGAAATTTGAAACTATTTAAGTTTTCAAATTCAGTAAAATTTCGATCCATAATAAAGCATGATATGAAAAACTAAAAAAAGTTTTAAAACTATTATTGGGTCACACTTCCATATAAAATTACCCTATCAAACCTGTAAGATATTCCTCAATTGATATTCGGCTGATATTTGGTATTGATTACGTTCTAGTTCGAGTAGGGTCTGTGATACTGATCGAATACGAAGATTCAATAAGCCCACTCGATAGCCAAGTAGTGGCACACGTCATCCAACGAATAGCAATCAATTACCCACACGCCTGCACGCCACTGTAATATAATCAGATCAACAACAGATACATCAGAGATCATTATCGTTATATCGATTACAAGATCACGTTTTGTACGTTCTATCGAGAGATCTATAAATACGCTTACACGTATTGCTTGGAGAGACTCCCAAACTACTCAGATATACAGTTCAATTAAATCAGTAATTCAAATCAAGCAAAGAAGTATCTTTCTCTCATGTTCTCAGAATAATTTCCATCCTCTGAAATATCGAGAGTGTATTTCGATATCGAACGCTGTAACATTATTCCCTGGGTGTGTTACGAAATATACTGCCACTATCGCTCAGTATGATATCACATGGTTAACTACCGAGTGAGTTTCATTTTTACTCTGAGATTTCAGTCGCAGTTAAGAAGGAAAACTACATTTTCTACACTTTACTACAACTGCCTCATTTCACAGATCGCGGTAGTCGCAGTCAGTATCGCCTCGGATTCCATGCCGTGATGCTGGCAATAATTGTAACACGAGATAGTCATTTTGCGTAACTGCGCAATACACACGTTCTCACATCCACGCTACATTTCTTATTTATCTACCGCTTGCCAAAGACCAAGAGGCCAAAAGCTAAATTCGTCTACAGTTGCAGCAGCGAACAGTAACCTTGTATAATTTTTAGAACCAGTTATAGTGTCGGAGGTACCTGACTGTCGGCCGATAAATTTTAATCAGCCGCTAATATCTATGAGCTGAATTAATCGGAATTCAAAAATTTGGAATGCGTGTCTTCTGTCTCATTTTTTCGGTGCTGGTGGCAGCTGTTTCAGCTCAATGGGATCCGCATTACGTAAATGGACACGAAGGCATTGTTCATCTTTTCGAATGGAAATACGCGGACATTGCCAATGAGTGCGAAAATTTTCTTGGTCCTAAAGGATACGCCGGTGTTCAGGTAATCTTCTAAGCGATTAAATATCTCGAGGGAATCTGCGGCTTTCATGTTCATGACGTAGACGAATGTTATGAGATTTGCCAATCCCATGCCACAGTCAGGCATATAAACACGTACTTGACCATTTTTCAGTTATCTCCGGTTCAAGAGAATGTCATAATCGAAAGGCGACCATGGTGGGAACGTTACCAGCCGATCTCTTACGTTCTTGCAACAAGATCCGGAGATGAGGTAGCCTTGAAAGACATGACGAAACGCTGCAACGCTGTAGGAGTTAGAATTTACGTAGATGCGGTCATCAACCACATGAGCCAAAATCATGCCGTGAATATTGGTACTGGTGGATCCACCGCCGACCCTTCTTCCAAGAGTTATTTTGCCGTCCCTTACGTATCCGCCGATTTTCACTCGACCTGTAATGTCACCAACTACACCAGCGCTGCCAACGTGCGAAACTGCGAATTAAATGGCCTGCATGATCTGAACCAGGGCATTGCTAACGTCAGAAACAAAATTGTTAACTTTATGAACCGTCTCATAGACGCTGGAGTAGCCGGATTCCGGTAAGTTGAGTTCACGTATCCGAATGCACATTGTCAATTGCTTAAGCCACGTATAAATGTCTCCTTTCATCTGATGCACAGAATCGATGCTGCTAAGCACATGTGGCCCGAAGATCTTCAGGCAATTTTTAACCGCCTAAAAAATCTCAACACTGACCATCAGTTCTCCCCCCGTAGTCGTCCTTTTCTTTACCTAGAAGTAATCAGCAACGGTGGCGAAGCGATCAGCAGCTCTGACTACACGTACCTAGGTACGGTTACGGAGTTCAAGCACAGCTACGAGATCAGCAAAGCCTTCATGGGACAAAACCCACTGAAATATTTAATCAACTGGGGTCCAGATTGGAGTTTCCTGCCGAGCAATAAAGCACTTGTCTTCGTCGACAATCACGATAATCAGCGTGGCCACGGCGGTGGTGGAAACATTCTGACCCACAAAAAACCGAGAATGTACAAGGTTCGTCTCTGCACGATCACGACCTGCGTATGCCACCGAAATACAATGCTTCACACTTTTCAGATGGCTGTGGCCTTCATGTTGGCTCATACCTACGGAATTCCTCGCGTGATGAGCTCGTTCTTCTTTAATGATACCGACGCTGGACCGCCTGCTGACCAGCAAGGAAACACAGTTTCACCTATCTTCAACTCAAACCTTAGCTGCGCTAATGGATGGGTGTGCGAACACCGCTGGCGACAGATCTACAATATGATTGAATTTCGGAATACGGTGGCAGGAACAACGGTCAATAATTGGTGGGACAATGATAGCAATCAAATAGCATTTTCTCGGGGAGAGTCTGGGTTCATTGCTATTAACGGTGACGGTTTTGACATGAAGCAATCGCTTCAAACTGGCCTGCCTGGTGGCAGATACTGTGACGTTATTTCCGGCAGCCTTTTGGACAGCGTTTGTACAGGGAAAGTGGTTAACGTTGAAAATAACGGGGTGGCGTTCATCGAGATATTGGCCGATGCAGAAGATGGTGTCTTAGCCATTCATGTTAATGTAAGTCGGAGAAAAAAAAACTTCGATATTTGGCGATAGGAACATGAATTCACAAACCTCACGTGTCTATTTTTCTTTTTTACAGGCAAAAGCTTGAGAGTTGCGAAACCGCGTTACTTCGGATGCGCAAATTTGTGGTCCAGCGTATTGATGAGTTTTGACAGAAATGCTGGAATATAAAATCCGAGTATCGAACTGATCCTGCATACTTGCTGATATGTAATCTTTGCTGTGATTTAGAATTTGAAATAGTTTTTATATTACATATATTATAGGAAAATGCAATATAATGAAATAAAGTCTGACAAAACTGCTGAAAACGAATTTATTTCAATCTTTCTACACCTCGTACAATGTTCTTTATTTATAGTTTCTTAGTTCCTAGGATCAAAATACATCAAATAATCTCCGGAATCACCATGAAAATTATTTTCGAGTACTATGGTGCAATCAAAATAATTCCATATCCCTACGAATTAGTATTAATCATTTATCCGCACTAAGTGATGAATTTAATAATGCGGGGAATTCATGCTGATTCCCGCCCGCTGCTTGCGGCAAAAGTAGTTCGTAAATTTGACCGCGAGATGGCGAGACCATCCATACTCTGATGGCGCCACACGCCAAGCGAAAAAGAGCATTGACCGGGGGTACGAGCACCTGCTGCAGCGTCGTGGAGTTAGTGGCCTTCGTGGCGTCAACTGGTTCACATGGGTACAGTCTCGATGAAATACGACTGTGACAGGCGTCTTATAGAAATACTCCGAACGTAACGAAATTGTCGAGAAATAAAATACTCACTTAGTGACGGAACGAGATTCTTCTTGTCTAGTCTTTTGGGTAATTTACTGGGTAATAGAGATATAACAAATGCTCGTCCTTCTGTTACAGTTGAATTAGTTTTCATCAGAGCTGAAATATCTTTGTCCAGCAAGGGTTTTGTTCCAATTGCAACGAACGAATGTATATTGAGCTTATTGTTAGGCTTCGTAAAATGAGTTATATTTGCTAGTAGGTATATATTATCGTTATAAGAACGTATTGTATACTGCATAAATTTGACGATGAGTAATACTGTATACATGTTACACCAATAAATTCTCATATATACCAATATTCAATTGCATCGTTATTTTCCAATTTTCCGTTCCTATATCATTATTACGAATGAGCGATATCTAAAATAGCCTAAGACAAACAGGTGAAGTATAGAATCAGAAAGAATGCATTTTTCGCTACTTGGAAAATTGCAACCTAAACTTTGAGAAACTAAATAACGCAAACATATAATTGAATAATTGCTGCTGGTATGAGGAGAACATCTGACCCGAGGAGGTGTTCCGAAATTTTGGATATGTGACAGATATAGGCATGCATACATGGCTTCATGCACGTCTCTATATATCTATCTATATATACTAGCGTTTTCCGGAGTTAGAATAATTTTAAGTCGAAAAATTTCTGCGCCTGGTATCAGGAGAACATCTGACCCGAGGAGGTGTGCTGAAATTTTGGATGTATGTATAGATATAGGCATGCATACGTGGCTTCATGCACGTCTCTATATATCTACTTATATATACTAGCGGTTTTTGGAGTTAGAATAATTTTAAGTCGAAAAATTTCTGCTCCTGGTATCAGGAGAACATCTGACCCGAGGAAGTGTGCTGAAATTTTGGATATGTGTATAGATATAGGCATGCATACGTGGCTTCATGCACGTCTCTATATATCTACTTATATATACTAGCGTTTTCCGGAGTTAGAATAATTTTAAGTCGAAAAATTTCTGCGCCTGGTATCAGGAGAACATCTGACCCGAGGAGGTGTGCTGAAATTTTGGATGTATGTATAGATATAGGCATGCATACGTGGCTTCATGCACGTCTCTATATATCTACTTATATATACTAGCGGTTTTTGGAGTTAGAATAATTTTAAGTCGAAAAATTTCTGCTCCTGGTATCAGGAGAACATCTGACCCGAGGAAGTGTGCTGAAATTTTGGATATGTGTATAGGTATAGGCATGCATACGTGGCTTCATGCACGTCTCTATATATCTACTTATATATACTAGCGGTTTTTGGAGTTAGAATAATTTTAAGTCGAAAAATTTCTGCTCCTGGTATCAGGAGAACATCTGACCCGAGGAGGTGTGCTGAAATTTTGGATATGTGTATAGGTATAGGCATGCATACGTGGCTTCATGCACGTCTCTATATATCTATTTATATATACTAGCGTTTTCCGGAGTTAGAATAATTTTAAGTCGAAAAATTTCTGCGCCTGGTATCAGGAGAACATCTGACCCGAGGAGGTGTGCTGAAATTTTGGATGTATGTATAGATATAGGCATGCATACGTGGCTTCATGCACGTCTCTATATATCTACTTATATATACTAGCGGTTTTTGGAGTTAGAATAATTTTAAGTCGAAAAATTTCTGCTCCTGGTATCAGGAGAACATCTGACCCGAGGAAGTGTGCTGAAATTTTGGATATGTGTATAGGTATAGGCATGCATACGTGGCTTCATGCACGTCTCTATATATCTATTTATATATACTAGCGTTTTCCGGAGTTAGAATAATTTTAAGTCGAAAAATTTCTGCGCCTGGTATCAGGAGAACATCTGACCCGAGGAGGTGTGCTGAAATTTTGGATATGTGTATAGGTATAGGCATGCATACGTGGCTTCATGCACGTCTCTATATATCTATTTATATATACTAGCGTTTTCCGGAGTTAGAATAATTTTAAGTCGAAAAATTTCTGCGCCTGGTATCAGGAGAACATCTGACCCGAGGAGGTGTGCTGAAATTTTGGATATGTGTATAGGTATAGGCATGCATACGTGGCTTCATGCACGTCTCTATATATCTACTTATATATACTAGCGGTTTTTGGAGTTAGAATAATTTTAAGTCGAAAAATTTCTGCTCCTGGTATCAGGAGAACATCTGACCCGAGGAGGTGTGCTGAAATTTTGGATGTATGTATAGATATAGGCATGCATACGTGGCTTCATGCACGTCTCTATATATCTACTTATATATACTAGCGGTTTTTGGAGTTAGAATAATTTTAAGTCGAAAAATTTCTGCTCCTGGTATCAGGAGAACATCTGACCCGAGGAGGTGTGCTGAAATTTTGGATATGTGTATAGGTATAGGCATGCATACGTGGCTTCATGCACGTCTCTATATATCTACTTATATATACTAGCGGTTTTTGGAGTTAGAATAATTTTAAGTCGAAAAATTTCTGCTCCTGGTATCAGGAGAACATCTGACCCGAAGAGGTGTGCTGAAATTTTGGATATGTGTTGTGACGTTGCAGATTTTCTGCCGTCACGGTAGCCCTTCCGGCGAATTCTTTTAGCTAAATATACCGCGAGAGAGAGGTAGGGCACGTCTCGACCTCGGGATAATAGCGACACACCTAGTTAAGGAATATTAGAACTAGACTAATTTGATGTGTTTTTTTGTTAATGTACGCCGAGAGAGAGAGAGAGAGACGATTTAGAGCCAGACTGCCGCTTCGAGAACTTCCGCTCCGAGAACTGCCGTTGCTGAGATGACCGCAACTATCGCCATTGAGGCCTCCACGGTACGCAACCCGGGACCTGTACCTCAGAAAGTACCGAGGGTAGTACCGCATCATCTGGAGGGAAGGCTGTTGACCTTGGACGAAGATGCCGCTGAGAGTGAACAGGGCCTGCATACGGCTCCCTGTCAGCTGATGTCGCTTACCACCGAGCATCTGGCCTGCAACGACGGCGTATAGGGTTGTACGCTACGACGCCGCAACCTCCCGTCAACGCACCAGCTACCATCTACCGCTCCTGTTAGTATTACCGACGCCACGTTTGGTCCAGGAAAGACTCGTGGCGTAACGTTATCGCCGAAGGATTGGCCATGTGAGAGTGGGCGAGAATTGCGCCCCACATGCTACTGACGGATCCAGAAAGGTGCAGATCCGGTCCAGGGGCACCTAGGTCTCGTCAGGAGGCTGCAGCGAGGTCGACTTCGGGTGAGTCTGCCGCTGTAGAGCCTGGTCCGGAGAGATTACTAACGCAAGGACGGTACCGCCACGTAAGAGCCAAGGTCACACCTTCCTCCACGTCATCTCGCTACCCCAGCCTCGAGGAACGGCTGAGATACCGCTGAGAAGCGCGGAGCCCTACGCCTGATGGCCGGCAACAAGATGACGCTTCGTAGACAACGGCTGACGAGCAATTGCTACGAAGTCGTCGGTTAAGGGAACCAATCAAGTAATGAGATGTACCTCATAGGTTCCCCACCCCCTATGCGTAAGGAGCAGCGAGGAGACCACCGAAATCCTGCAAGAACTCGTCACTTCTACGTTCGACTAGCATTTGGAAAAGACGTGTCTCGTTATCGCTCTCTCTCAAAGCCAGTAGTAGCCTCAAACCGTTATTAAGTTTTCGTTGATCTCTGTTAAGTTTATTGTTAAGTTATCGCGGAGTTAAAGTTGTAAAGTTAAAGTGTATTGAGTGGCGAACCACATCTACCGCTAAGGTAAGGTCTCTTTGCTCTATCTGTTGTAAAGCCACGAGGTCTCGCTGAATTTTCCGCTTACCGTATCTTTGTGTAGCGTGTAGCCTACGGGCCACGTGATTAGTTCATTTTCTTTGAGGAAACTCAGTAAAAGGACTTCGTGACTGACTGTAGCTATTTTCTCTGCCTACCTTAGTAGATCTATCTTTTCTGAATACTTCCGATGCTTATTGTTTGATATCTGACTGCTTACTTACTTTACCGCTTGATTAATCTACTTCCTCTATCTAATTGCTCTATCTACTTTCTGTATTTAGTCGTTTGATCTATCTTTGTAGTTTATAGTATAGCACGTGCATGGTGTGTCGCTAATTAATTTCCAACTCCCCGAGGGTTGGCTGAACGTAGATGTCATAGGCTAAGTTAATTAATAAGTAATTTCTTTGATCCGAATTCCGCCGTATATCTTTGAATTTACCGTTATCCGAAATATTGAATATTTCCGTAGATTGCGAACCCCTGATCACCAACTGTTTCTACACATTTGAATCCCGTCTGTTATCTGAGAAAGTTAGTTAAACTCAATTATTAAAGTAGTATCGCCTATAGTATAATTAATATCGCTAGCGTGCCGCCGTGTTAGAAAATTTGCCCGAGTATCGTATCGCTCGGTGATACGCAGCCTAAAACGTAGTATAATAGCTTGCTTTGTGTCGCTTCCAAGGCGCTCGCTAGCCGACCGGCGTGTTATTGTTTTTTTGCTACCTCTGCGTCGAAAATCAGGCGTAGTTAAATTATATTATTTTCTCTGTAAATTCGAATTATCCCAAGTCAAATCACATAAAGATACCGTCTCTATTATATTATTTTTCTTTGTAGTTTATGCCGATCGTCTTATTTTGGTTATAGTGAATTTATTTGTTACCGCCACTTGATTGTTAACGCAACGAATTGAATATACGGAATCGTGGATTCCCTTGAAGGATTTATCTGGTGTTCCAAATTTTATTTCATTAATTAATTCGAAGGCGAACCTACCCACTCTATCATTATCGCTGCCCATCTGAGCTAATCGCGAGCTTTAAGGCCGTCGTTCCGTAGATCTTTCTGTACCTTTTTTTGTCTGAATTATCGTAGTTATCTGTGACTGACGCAGTAGCGTCTGGCGCCCAACAAAAATTATCGCTATAGTATCTATCTCATAAATCCGTTATTCAATTTGAGGAACGCCGTAGGGTGCGGCGGTGCCCCTCTGACACCGACGTTACAAAATGGCGCCCAACGTGGGGCCACGCCAATAAAATTCAGAGACTTTCCGTTGAACAGTACCGCTTTTAAAGAATAATTAGTCAAAATAAACCCAGATAAATCCTGTAACGTATATTATTCCGCTGTCTTGGCCACGTTGTAGGTAGAAGGAGTTCCAAAGGTCTCCGAATAAAACAATTAGATTTGATTTGGGGTAATACATTATTTTTTTTTGAGTAACGCTAGATCGATTCTTTCTTGCTGACGAACCCCCTTACAAACCCCTGAAAAATATCAAAATACGAGACAAACCGTTACAGCGTTACCCGTTCGAACTAACGGAACACCAATTACCGGTACCTTAGAGTTTAAATTAACAATAGCGAAACCGTTGGAATCCCTAATCCTTATTTCTTCACTGTTTTGGGATTATTAGCGACCCATTGTTGTAGTACAGGGATTACCGTATTATTCAGCTAAGGATCACTTCGATTTAACAATAACGATCGAGGAGAACCTAAATATCGAACATAAATATCGAATATAAATACCGCTAATCCCTCTATTTCCATCGAGACCTAATAATAACGATCAAATCCAAACACCGCTAATCCCCGAAACTTTGATCGCGATTTGACAATAACTACCACCTTCAACGTAAATACCGCTAATTTAACCCGTTGATACGGCACGGTTATCGTTCGCGTTTATTTGAACCCTTGGTTGATTGCGTGACTTTATGTCAAGTAGTTCCAGCGACTACGAGTGGGTCCAACGATTGGGTGAGAGTACCCTTAGGTTAGTATTATCGCGACGCCACCTTTCAACTGAAGGGCCGATTTCCGAGTTACGCGAACGTTTGATAAACTCTTTCAGAGAAGCTCGTCGGAACATGTCAATAAAAAGTATGTCTGACGGAGCCGAGAAATTACCGCCTTTATAGTCCCCGGAAAAGGACTTTTTCATTTTACGCGAATGCCTTTTGGTTTAACCGGCGCTCCGGCCACCTTTCAGAGGCTACTCGATCAGCTGATCGGGCCGGATATGGATCCGCACGCGTTCGCATATCTAGATGATATCATTGTAACCACCAAAACTTTTGACGACCACCTGCTCTGGCTCAAAAAGGTGTTACAAACAATTCATACCGCGGGCTTAACCATTAACCCGGAAAAAAGTAAATTCTGTCGCCCGGAAGTAAAATATCTCGGATTTGTCGTAAATGAAAACGGGTTACAAGTCGATCCGGATAAAATCGAACCGGTAGTTAATTATCCCACGCCCACCAACGTCAAATTAGTGCGTAGATTCTTAGGCATGGCTTCATGGTACCGCCGGTTTATTCCTAATTTCGCTACTACATCCGAACCCCTCACGCGATTATTAAAGAAAACTCAACCGTGGATCTGGCAAGCCGAACAGCAAAAAGCGTTCGAGACGCTCCGCGAGAATCTAACGAGCGCACCAACGTTAACGTGTCCAGACTTCGACCTACCCTTTGTATTACAAACTGACGCTAGCATAGTAGGGTTAGGTGCCGTTCTCACACAAACTCGCGACGAGATGGAATACGTCATCGCTTACGCCAGTCGCTCGCTATCGGACGCCGAGCGCAAATACTCAGTCACCGAGTTAGAATGTCTCGCAGTCATTTGGTCGATCCAGAAATTCCGCGCGTATATCGAAGGTTATCGCTTTACGGTCGTTACTGACCATAGCAGCCTACAATGGTTACATAATCACAAGAACCCCACCGGTAGATTAGCGCGTTGGTCTTTAGAATTGCTCGGTTACGATTTCAAAATAATGTATCGCAAAGGCGCCCTGAACCATGTACCTGATGCCTTGTCTCGCATTCCGGAAACTGTCGCCGCTATGATAACGCCTCCTGCTACCTGGTATGAACGCCGAAAACGGGAAGTAGCTACGGTACCGCAAAAATACCCCGCGTGGAAGATCGAGGCCGACGAATTATATTTCTATCGCGAAGACCCGTTACTTGGCAAGTTAGTGACCGACTTAGACGCGTGGAAGCTCGTCCTACCAGCTGATCGACGCGAGCAAGTCCTACGCGAAGCTCACGATGAGCCACAGGCCGGACACCTAGGTATCGATAAAACCTATCGCCGCGTAGCCACGTCGTATTACTGGCCCGGTATGTTCCGCGATGTTAACAAACACGTAAATCAGTGCGAAACGTGCCAACGCTGCAAAGTCAGCCAGTTAGCTCCCGCCGGCCTCATGGGCCATCGAGTAATCGAGCAACCCTGGACCGTGGTCGCTGCCGACATCATGGGCCCGTTTCCCCCAAGCCGCGCTGGCTTCGCTTATATTCTCGTCTTCCAAGACCTTTATACGAAATGGGTCGAATGCTGCGCCCTGCGGAAGGCCACGGGCAAGGCGATTAGTGATGCGTTTAAGGAATTAATAGTGTCACGCTGGGGTATACCGCAAGTACTTCTGACGGATAACGGAACGGAGTTTAATAATCGTACGCTGAAAGAATTAGCCATCACCTATAACATTGTACACTGCACCACGCCACCGTATCATCCACAGGCGAATCCTGTTGAACGAGTCAACCGAGTTTTAAAAACCATGATTATCGCCTTTCTCGAGAAAGATCACCGCGAATGGGACCAACATCTCAGCGACTTCCGCTTCGCGTACAATACCGCCTATCACTCCTCGATCGAAACGAGTCCCGCTTTCCTAAATTTTGGCCGCGTCCCGCAACCCATCAACTCCCTCAGACGTAAAACTAACGAAAATCTTGCCGTGGCATCCCTGCCACCTAAGCTCTGGGCTGAGCGCATGGAAGACTTACAGCTGTTACACGAATGGGTTACCGACAACCTCGATAAAGCGTACCGCCGACAATCTAAACAGTATAACCGTCATCATCGACCCCCAGCCTTCGCTGTAGGCGATTTAGTATTAAAGCGGCATCACGTATTATCTTCCGCAACCCAGCATATCGCAGCCAAACTCGCCCCAAAGTTCCATGGTCCTTTCCGCATTACCCGAATTACGTCTATTGTTATCGCTGCGGCCTAGCAGGCGTAAAGTGCTCCGAGTGCCCCTACTGCCAGGGTCAGTGGGACACCGACTCGGCGAAGTGGTGAACCCCCTCCTTCCGCGTTCCCGCTGCCGAATTACCGCTACGGATACCGCCGCGCGTTCGGGATAAGCCGCACTAAGTTGATTTCCGTTATAGTACCTCTAATTATCTACTCCTTATGATTTCGCAATAAATATCGTTTATACCGTGTAACCGATAGTCTCGACTTAACCCCTATGTCTCGTATTCAGTCCCCGAATCCCCAAACGCTAATCGTAAGTATAAGAACCACTATCTCTGCTATCGCTACCTACGCATCCCTATTTTCGTCAGTAAGTCAGGAAAAAGTCTAGTAATAAGTCCATCTTCAGTCGATATAGCGAGTTCCTAAGGAGTGCCTTTGTCAGTTTCTCTGTAAAGTTTAGTCTCCGAGACACTTGCCACAGTTAAGATCTTTGTATTTTTTTTTGTTGTCATATCGCTATCTCAGTATATCCGCTTCGAACCACCATTCTAGTCGTTCTAGTCGAAAACAGCTTAGTCTTGCCTCTCGTTCAGTAGCGACCACCAACGAAGTCTCGTCGATTCCGCGATCAGCTGTCAACTAAGTAAGTAACCTTTCTTGTAATAATTTTTTTTTGTGAGGCCAAGTCAGTCATGAAGTCGCTATTATCGCTCGTGGTATAACAAGAGCAAGAGGCCTTTCCTAGGCCTCCTTTTAGGAGGGAGGAGTTGTGACGTTGCAGATTTTCTGCCGTCACGGTAGCCCTTCCGGCGAATTCTTTTAGCTAAATATACCGCGAGAGAGAGGTAGGGCACGTCTCGACCTCGGGATAATAGCGACACACCTAGTTAAGGAATATTAGAACTAGACTAATTTGATGTGTTTTTTTGTTAATGTACGCCGAGAGAGAGAGAGAGAGACGATTTAGAGCCAGACTGCCGCTTCGAGAACTTCCGCTCCGAGAACTGCCGTTGCTGAGATGACCGCAACTATCGCCATTGAGGCCTCCACGGTACGCAACCCGGGACCTGTACCTCAGAAAGTACCGAGGGTAGTACCGCATCATCTGGAGGGAAGGCTGTTGACCTTGGACGAAGATGCCGCTGAGAGTGAACAGGGCCTGCATACGGCTCCCTGTCAGCTGATGTCGCTTACCACCGAGCATCTGGCCTGCAACGACGGCGTATAGGGTTGTACGCTACGACGCCGCAACCTCCCGTCAACGCACCAGCTACCATCTACCGCTCCTGTTAGTATTACCGACGCCACGTTTGGTCCAGGAAAGACTCGTGGCGTAACGTTATCGCCGAAGGATTGGCCATGTGAGAGTGGGCGAGAATTGCGCCCCACATGCTACTGACGGATCCAGAAAGGTGCAGATCCGGTCCAGGGGCACCTAGGTCTCGTCAGGAGGCTGCAGCGAGGTCGACTTCGGGTGAGTCTGCCGCTGTAGAGCCTGGTCCGGAGAGATTACTAACGCAAGGACGGTACCGCCACGTAAGAGCCAAGGTCACACCTTCCTCCACGTCATCTCGCTACCCCAGCCTCGAGGAACGGCTGAGATACCGCTGAGAAGCGCGGAGCCCTACGCCTGATGGCCGGCAACAAGATGACGCTTCGTAGACAACGGCTGACGAGCAATTGCTACGAAGTCGTCGGTTAAGGGAACCAATCAAGTAATGAGATGTACCTCATAGGTTCCCCACCCCCTATGCGTAAGGAGCAGCGAGGAGACCACCGAAATCCTGCAAGAACTCGTCACTTCTACGTTCGACTAGCATTTGGAAAAGACGTGTCTCGTTATCGCTCTCTCTCAAAGCCAGTAGTAGCCTCAAACCGTTATTAAGTTTTCGTTGATCTCTGTTAAGTTTATTGTTAAGTTATCGCGGAGTTAAAGTTGTAAAGTTAAAGTGTATTGAGTGGCGAACCACATCTACCGCTAAGGTAAGGTCTCTTTGCTCTATCTGTTGTAAAGCCACGAGGTCTCGCTGAATTTTCCGCTTACCGTATCTTTGTGTAGCGTGTAGCCTACGGGCCACGTGATTAGTTCATTTTCTTTGAGGAAACTCAGTAAAAGGACTTCGTGACTGACTGTAGCTATTTTCTCTGCCTACCTTAGTAGATCTATCTTTTCTGAATACTTCCGATGCTTATTGTTTGATATCTGACTGCTTACTTACTTTACCGCTTGATTAATCTACTTCCTCTATCTAATTGCTCTATCTACTTTCTGTATTTAGTCGTTTGATCTATCTTTGTAGTTTATAGTATAGCACGTGCATGGTGTGTCGCTAATTAATTTCCAACTCCCCGAGGGTTGGCTGAACGTAGATGTCATAGGCTAAGTTAATTAATAAGTAATTTCTTTGATCCGAATTCCGCCGTATATCTTTGAATTTACCGTTATCCGAAATATTGAATATTTCCGTAGATTGCGAACCCCTGATCACCAACTGTTTCTACACATTTGAATCCCGTCTGTTATCTGAGAAAGTTAGTTAAACTCAATTATTAAAGTAGTATCGCCTATAGTATAATTAATATCGCTAGCGTGCCGCCGTGTTAGAAAATTTGCCCGAGTATCGTATCGCTCGGTGATACGCAGCCTAAAACGTAGTATAATAGCTTGCTTTGTGTCGCTTCCAAGGCGCTCGCTAGCCGACCGGCGTGTTATTGTTTTTTTGCTACCTCTGCGTCGAAAATCAGGCGTAGTTAAATTATATTATTTTCTCTGTAAATTCGAATTATCCCAAGTCAAATCACATAAAGATACCGTCTCTATTATATTATTTTTCTTTGTAGTTTATGCCGATCGTCTTATTTTGGTTATAGTGAATTTATTTGTTACCGCCACTTGATTGTTAACGCAACGAATTGAATATACGGAATCGTGGATTCCCTTGAAGGATTTATCTGGTGTTCCAAATTTTATTTCATTAATTAATTCGAAGGCGAACCTACCCACTCTATCATTATCGCTGCCCATCTGAGCTAATCGCGAGCTTTAAGGCCGTCGTTCCGTAGATCTTTCTGTACCTTTTTTTGTCTGAATTATCGTAGTTATCTGTGACTGACGCAGTAGCGTCTGGCGCCCAACAAAAATTATCGCTATAGTATCTATCTCATAAATCCGTTATTCAATTTGAGGAACGCCGTAGGGTGCGGCGGTGCCCCTCTGACACCGACGTTACAGTGTATAGGTATAGGCATGCATACGTGGCTTCATGCACGTCTCTATATATCTACTTATATATACTAGCGGTTTTTGGAGTTAGAATAATTTTAAGTCGAAAAATTTCTGCTCCTGGTATCAGGAGAACATCTGACCCGAGGAAGTGTGCTGAAATTTTGGATATGTGTATAGGTATAGGCATGCATACGTGGCTTCATGCACGTCTCTATATATCTATTTATATATACTAGCGTTTTCCGGAGTTAGAATAATTTTAAGTCGAAAAATTTCTGCGCCTGGTATCAGGAGAACATCTGACCCGAGGAGGTGTGCTGAAATTTTGGATATGTGTATAGGTATAGGCATGCATACGTGGCTTCATGCACGTCTCTATATATCTATTTATATATACTAGCGTTTTCCGGAGTTAGAATAATTTTAAGTCGAAAAATTTCTGCGCCTGGTATCAGGAGAACATCTGACCCGAGGAGGTGTGCTGAAATTTTGGATATGTGTATAGGTATAGGCATGCATACGTGGCTTCATGCACGTCTCTATATATCTACTTATATATACTAGCGGTTTTTGGAGTTAGAATAATTTTAAGTCGAAAAATTTCTGCTCCTGGTATCAGGAGAACATCTGACCCGAGGAGGTGTGCTGAAATTTTGGATGTATGTATAGATATAGGCATGCATACGTGGCTTCATGCACGTCTCTATATATCTACTTATATATACTAGCGGTTTTTGGAGTTAGAATAATTTTAAGTCGAAAAATTTCTGCTCCTGGTATCAGGAGAACATCTGACCCGAGGAGGTGTGCTGAAATTTTGGATATGTGTATAGGTATAGGCATGCATACGTGGCTTCATGCACGTCTCTATATATCTACTTATATATACTAGCGGTTTTTGGAGTTAGAATAATTTTAAGTCGAAAAATTTCTGCTCCTGGTATCAGGAGAACATCTGACCCGAGGAGGTGTGCTGAAATTTTGGATATGTGTATAGGTATAGGCATGCATACGTGGCTTCATGCACGTCTCTATATATCTACTTATATATACTAGCGGTTTTTGGAGTTAGAATAATTTTAAGTCGAAAAATTTCTGCTCCTGGTATCAGGAGAACATCTGACCCGAAGAGGTGTGCTGAAATTTTGGATATGTGTATAGGTATAGGCATGCATACGTGGCTTCATGCACGTCTCTATATATCTACTTATATATACTAGCGGTTTTTGGAGTTAGAATAATTTTAAGTCGAAAAATTTCTGCTCCTGGTATCAGGAGAACATCTGACCCGAGGAGGTGTTCCGAAATTTTGGATATGTGTATAGATATAGGCATGCATACGTGGCTTCATGCACGCCTCTATATATCTATTTATATATACTAGCGTTTTCCGGAGTTAGAATAATTTTAAGTCGAAAAATTTCTGCGCCTGGTATCAGGAGAACATCTGACCCGAGGAGGTGTGCTGAAATTTTGGATATGTGTATTGGTATAGGCATGCATACGTGGCTTCATGCACGTCTCTATATATCTACTTATATATACTAGCGGTTTTTGGAGTTAGAATAATTTTAAGTCGAAAAATTTCTGCTCCTGGTATCAGGAGAACATCTGACCCGAGGAGGTGTTCCGAAATTTTGGATATGTGTATAGATATAGGCATGCATACGTGGCTTCATGCACGCCTCTATATATCTATTTATATATACTAGCGTTTTCCGGAGTTAGAATAATTTTAAGTCGAAAAATTTCTGCGCCTGGTATCAGGAGAACATCTGACCCGAGGAGGTGTGCTGAAATTTTGGATATGTGTATTGGTATAGGCATGCATACGTGGCTTCATGCACGCCTCTATATATCTATTTATATATACTAGCGTTTTCCGGAGTTAGAATAATTTTAAGTCGAAAAATTTCTGCGCCTGGTATCAGGAGAACATCTGACCCGAGGAGGTGTGCTGAAATTTTGGATATGTGTATTGGTATAGGCATGCATACGTGGCTTCATGCACGTCTCTATATATCTACTTATACGAGCGTGTTTCGAAGTTAGAAAAATTTCAAGTATGAAATTCCTCGTGGTATCAGGAGAATATACCCGAGAAGTTGAACGCAAATTTTTGAGTAGCTGAAAATACATTAACTCTTACCCCTCATCCTCGTGTGTTTTTTGAACTGTTCGAACTATCGCTTATTCTAAGCTGAAATAAATATTTTTAGGAAGGGCAAAGGGAAAGGTAAGAAACTCAAACTAATTAATTATTGGTATATCTGAGATTTTATTGTTGCAGCATCGATGCAATATACATGTTAAAGTTGTCTATACTACCTAATATAACTAATTTTACAATGAATGACAGCGGTATATACTCGCTCGTTGCAATTGGAACACAATTCCTCCTAGCCGGAGGTGTTTAGGCTTCGATGAAAGTTTATCCAACTTCAACACAAGGACGAGTGCTTTGATATAAAATTCAGTTGGGAGATTACTCTAATAATCAGTTGGGAAAAATCCTAATCGCCCCAGGGGATAGAGAAAAAATATAATAATTTCGGATTTTGTAGGTTTTAGTCTTCCTGCGTTTTTTTAATTGAGACAAATAGAAGGAAAAATGGTGAAGAATTAAACAATATACGGAATCAGTGGTTAGTGAATTTGTATCTTTATCCGTTCTGTGTTTTGACGACATTTCTTCCAACGGCTTTATTTCCATTCGTTCAGATATGATGCAAATATGAGTGCGATAAGAGATCAGTAATTCTGTTTAGCTTCCCCGCATTATTTCCACGCGCCTCTATCTTTTATTGTAATTAAGAATGAATTAAAGGGTTAGTAGTTTTTTATACTGCTTCTCAGAATTCTTACGAGGCGCCATTTGCCACGCCCCCAGGTAGAAAGCGAAAGGATCGTAGTATTTTTTGTCCGCATATTTGTGCAGCACCACTATCGTTTCATTCATGCCGAGCGCTTCTCAGAATAGGTAGTAAATTTTTTATCCGCATATTTGTGCAGCACCAGTTTTCCCTTTCATTCATTCATAAGCGATCAGCGCTCTCTATGTATTAATGTTAGTATTTGTCCGCGAGATGGCGATACCATTCGGCCCCCCTTTTCGCAGTTGGAGATTTTTAACTTATTCAGGCGGGATGACTCCGCTGACTTGCTGGCAAATTCTCGAATTATTTTTGCCGTAACCAGCAGGTTGCAATCAGTATGAATTTTCTAGAATCTCGAATTGCCGCAAACTATTATTGCTGATGCAAATGGATATTCTGTTTCTCTTGCTACTACAGCTGCAACAATCATTAGAAATTTACGAACTCTGCTCGCTCACGCATATCTCTAAGCTAACAATAAATATAAGAATTATAATGCGTAATGAACTTTACAATCAAAACTATAACATGTATATTTGTTTATTAGATTGTTTATTGCGTATGCTTACGTTCGGATATATATACCTATATATACGATGGTTATTAAAATAAAATTATCATTTACCAACTTATTGTTAATCTAAAAGTACATAATTATTACAAAACATCCGGGCACATGATTTACATCGTTATCAGAATTTATAAGTTCAATGTATAAAAACACTGTTTTGCTTCGGATACTGCACTGAATATTATTTTATGTATCTCTCTTATAAAAAATCAAATATGAAATAGTCCACTCAAACAATTACCATACATCATTCATAAGCGATTCACTACTTGAATATAATTTTAAGATAAATGTACATACAGATATATTATACAATATACTAATAATACAACTAACTTATATACCTATTATTCATCTAACGCTAATCAAATTTATCTTTAGCTTACAAATTTTTTATTATTTAATGATAAGATAGAATTACTTACTACTGATAACATATTATATTCATTAATCGCCAAATGCGTAGAATTAACCGAATAATGTTACATTAAAATTAAATATTGTTACAAGGTATCATACCTCTTGCTTGCCTCTTTCTTCTGGTGATATTAATATTAGTTTGAAAACTTTCGGACACAATAAAAGACCTATTACTATTTTTTATGTGTAGAACTGGCTATATTATTCATCCCGTTAATCAAATCAGTTATTTTTATTACCAATAGATTTGCAAGGATATACTATTTCCGTAATACCTAAAAAATAAACGTCAAAAAGAATACAGATACCAATCCTAGGAATTATACAGCCGGAACTGCACCCGCATAATCGATTCCAAATGCGTCGAGACACAAACGACAAATATAACATTGATTCGCTGAAGATATGGGGCACCAATAAATAAATCCCATTTTTAGTTATACATGTAATGCTACAGATCATTATTCACTAATAATTGCAAAATATCCTCACCTTTTTGCCCCAATTTCAAACTTACTTTCCAATGTTATAAAAACATTTACTGATTTTTATTTCCGCGATCTTAGATCAAGAACTACCTAACTATTTTACCTACTCAGAACTACGTTATGCTTCCACCCAGGATGTTTCAGCACTTGATATACAGAGTTTACTTATCTGAGTTCAAACTCTTATACTTTTCTCGAATAATTCAGTTATCTAAAATATAGTTCAGTATTATCATTACCTGCTATTAAAACAAAGCAATGATAATCGATTAAAATAAAAATAAACTATTTAGACACATGGCTCCACGTAATTTCCAGGGAAAAGTCCAGTGATACCATCCATCACACCTTCCCACCATCCGTCGTCATTCTTCTTCAAAACATAAATGACCGAGCTCTCCTGGAAGCTCAGTTCATCCTCCTTATCGGCGTAATAATCATAGATTGCAACAACTGCAAAAAGGAAAGATAAATCTACGATAAAAGATAAGTCACGAAGAATCCATCAACAAGTGAAACAACTCCCACAATTCTAATTCCACCTAATCAGAAATAAGATTCGTATAAAATCATACCCTTTTCAATATAGTTCTTTGGCACCCATCCAGGCAGGTCTTCCTCGTCAGGAACAATCGGCATGATAGCACCAGATGACTGGGCTGGCCTTCCAAATTGTGGATGTTCATCATGCTCAGGAGGTGGTGGCGGAGGTAAGGGTGGACTACTGGCTCCACTGCTACGGCTAACTTGATGTGAGAGGCGATGTGGTAGAGTATGGTGTCCACCATAATCTGCCATGTCTCCTCCAGCCCCGACTAGCGGCGAGGGAGGTGCTGTAAACGAAAAGAAGAAGACATTATATGAATAAATGATGAGAAGATTGCTTCACAAAAAAGTTTAGCCATCAATAATTTTCATAATTACGTGGCATGCTGTTGTGATGTTCCTGGGCGTATCCTGCAGCCCCGGTTACGCTTGGAGGAGCAGGAGGTGGAGTTTGTGGATGGCTTTGCAGAGGATGAACAGTTCCAACCTGCGGCGGCAGAGTATGTTGGGAAAGCGTTGCAGAGTGAGCATTATGCTGTAGTCCGTGAGAAGGATGTGGTGTTGTATGAGCATGAAGTGGTAGAGTGCTGTACCCCGGCCCTCGTTCACGTCTCGGATGACCTAAAGGATAATTTGGTGCGTAGTGGCTGGGTACTTGAGGCGGTGCGACTGCGGGTGGTGTTCTGTACTCACGAGAACCTTTACTCAACGTTCCTGGAGCAAAAAGATATACATTAATTAATCCATCAACTAATACGGACGAAAATGTACATAAAATTGATCAAAACTTGCACCAAAAACTGAACCAAGAATCTTCAAGCCATATGTAGCTAATTATTCCATTCATAGTGTTTTTAATATCAAAACCTTCAAGAAACGATCATTTTTCTCCACCATAGTGGGAAAAAACTTGATAAAATCTTAAATCACCTGTCCTAACGGTTTGCGGCGGGGTAGGTGGCTTCGTGGTAGGTGCTGGGCCGACGATAACGGCGCCTAAACCAGATCCGGTGGAAGCAGCGCCGAGACTTTGTACACTACCCTGACTTCCGCCGCGTTGTTTACTCCTAGGAGTCCCTCCGCTTCTTACGCCGTGTCCAATTTCGTCTAGGATAGTATAATCGATGCTTTTCCTAACGTATTTTATTGGTTTTTCAGGATTGGCTGGGGCAATGATCTTATACTGTCTCGTGGTCATTTTGTTAGCGGTAAGAACTCCGATTTCTCTTCTGGCTACTTTTTCCTTATGAATCATGACCGTTTGAGCTATGTGGTTCATTTGGCTTTCCATTTCGGCTAACTGAGAAGTCTGCAAGTCTAATAACTGCAGGAAATTATAAGCCAGTGTGTTTATCTGATACGCAACGCTAGCCAATGACTGTGTTGTGTAATTTTTTGTCTCTTCTAATGCTATCCGCTTGTTTTCAGCCTGGAAATAATTAGCCTCACAATATTCAGCCACTCTTTCTAAATTTGTGTGACTATCGGCCAGGTTGCTTCTCCCATCTGGGATTTCATGCCTCAAAAGTGCGGCGAGCTCAGCCATGATTTCAGAATCGCTTCCCACACCTGAAGACAAGCGATACGACTCTGAACCGCCTTGAAAATAAAATTTCTTAATTACATCAACCGGTGAAAAACTTGGGAATTTTATTTTGACCAAGATTTATTTTTAGGAATTAATTAAATGGATTTAGGAAGTTGGTTAAGTAATATAAAGATGATTTCTTATTCAGAGGATGTAACGTTTGAGGTTCAGGTTGTTCATTTGAGAAAGAACGAATAGGAAATGTGTAAAATATGATTATAATAATATTTACGATCGTTGATGAGTAGGGAAGGAAGGGTGTTGTCAAAATAGTAGATATTACGACGACGCTGATGATGTAGTCGGAAATCAAGATGGAGATAATAATATAGAAGTTTGTTTAAAACTGAACGATTTATAATACGGATATAAATTATGATAAAAAATAAACTAACGGTACTCAGCCATTCTCTATAAACAGCTACTACTTCTTCATTAATTTAATAATTACCAAAGCTCTTGAATCGATAGAAAAAAGGAGCTATACCACACACCGCGAATTGCACCTTGCAGTCACAATCGGAATCGGAATGTCGATAGACTTTTACGTCGATTTCGGCATTCGTGACATCGAGATATCGCTTCGATATATGTAATGGTGGAAACTCTTGAATCAAAATCATATTTTGAGGTTATAGAAGCTAGTGTCACTCTTGTTATTCTCAACCTTATATCGTATTCGGGGATAATAAGTACCGAGAAAGTGGATAGTCCCTTTTTGAATAGGAAAAAATGGATAACCTACTGCGGGAATTAGAGGCGATGCAAATTACGGGAAATTTGTCGAACGATAACCTATGGAAAAGTTGTGTAGAATTATTGGAAAGCACATTAGTGCCAGTTAAAGATATCGGGAAAGACAGACCCTGCGAGGAAAAGGATTATAGAGAATACAGACAGATTGTTAACAGAAATTTGCGGAATATAGAATCGACTTTACGCCACGTGGTATCGACGTTTAACGAACACGGTCTAGAAAGAATACCGGAAAATCAATATGTTAGACATTTTTATATAAATTTGATAATAGTTATCGGCGAACAGAGCGAAAAATGCGTTTGGAATAACGCAGAGTCTGTTTCTATCGCCGAAAACCTCAAATCTTTAATCTGCAATTTATCGCGGTGTGATTCAGTTTCGAAAATTTTAATACCACAAAATACTGAACCAGGGTCCGATGCTTATTACAAAAACAATTTGCTAGACATGGTCTCAACGGCACTTAGGCCTAAACTGCTCAAAGATCATTGGAAAGCTTATCCTGCTGCTGTTCAATCTTATAAATGGATTTTATGGCAAATAGAGGTAATCGCTGTCTAGAATTTAAATCATAATTTTTTGCAGTATGAAGTTGAGAAGCCTTTGTATAAAGAAAAACAAAAATTCACTAGTTTGGCCACTCTTGTTCCATTACTTAATCAAATATTGCCTCTCTTTCAGGAACCTTATTTAGTATATCACATGACCAGTGTGATACCTACAGCTTTAATAATCCTCGATGATTACGTCGTGGAGAATAGACTCTTGGGAATAAAGTGTATAGAAAAGATCCTAGAGCATGGATACATGGTAATAAATATAGAAAACTTGATCTTGATAAACTTCTGATTAAGTCTTGTCGGATAAAACTATGCAAAGTTATCCAAATATTAAAAGAAAGGATAGATAAAAGAAACGTGATTTTAATATTAACAACCGTTTTCTATTCATCTGATCAAAATTTCTGCTGATTCTATTTTCAGAGAAAGGAACTAGTCGACACTGGATATTCAGAAGTTATATACGATGCATTAAAGAGGCTTCTAACACTCGGAGAAGTCGCTTACATTGTGCCTTTGTACTCTTGTATAACAAGGCTTTTATCAACCTCTGAATACTACAATAATACAAACAGCCTTGAAGTAGGTAGAAAGAATAAAATGACGAAATAAGCCTAAAAGTTCCTTTCTTTTTTTTATATTTGTGTGGAAATTAGACCCCAAACTTATAAAAATTATACAAGTTTTCTTGAAATCGATCTTTTCTCACTTTGAAGTTTATTTAATCAATATTTTTGTTGCAGTGGACGAGACGAGACGACGTATTGGCGTCTTTGTTGGGTAATATGGAATGTGAGCAGAATCTAGACCTGAGGCATGCTTATATGTGCAGTTTACCCGGACTTTTAACAAACATTGGATGTGCGAAATGGTGCGAAAGATTGGCGAGAATTTTATCCGAATATTGCGAGCATCACACGGATTTAAAGACCCTTAAAGTAACGACGGAAGTACGTTTCTTCTTGTTTTGCTTCGATATAACATACATTATATCCCTTTAATACAATATAAATAAAATTTTGTTACCTTTTTTCTTTCTTTCCAGACAGCAAAGAAGTTTCTAGTCACTTTTCAACCCAGAGTACCAAATCATTGCGTGTCTTTGTACGCAGCTTTTCTTAAACTTCATATGGACTTGATGGAAACACCGATTTTCGACAAAGAGATTATAATTAATTTAGAAGATTGTATAGTATTACTTTATAAATTAACACCGACTATTGGTAAAAAAATAATCAGCGACGATAGGATGAAATCTATGATTCATCAACAAGTCCAGTTTAAGATACTCAACGATAATACTTATTTTGAGTAAAAGGTACGTCCGTTGATTTAACGAACCTTATAAATATTATGATTTTAACTGAGTTAAAATAATTTCTCTGTTACTTATATCAGTTTTTAAGAAAGAAAGAAAAAACGTTTAATATATTTGTTACTTTAGTTAATTGCGTTGATGTTTTATACAGAAAATAAAGATAAGAAAAATTATAAATATTTGTATTATAATACAAGTGTAAAATTTTTAACAGTCAACAACAATTACCAGAATTGATAATCTGGTAGCACTGCTTCTACGAACATCTATACGATATTTGTTTTTATTATTAGTAACCAATTGTGATACATATTCAGGCTTTGTTTTATAAAAATATTTATATCCTTTAAACCAATGTCTCTACATTATTTAATCCCCAAACCAAATCCTGTTTAGGTATTTCTATTATTTAAAAAAAAAATGATCTCATTGAAGCTGTACACTGATAAGGTAGATCCTCACTCTGACGGTCTAAAAATTTTTATTTTAACAAACTCTTCTTCAATTTAAAGAATTACTCTATTACTGCCATTATTGTACGTCAGGAGTTATTAGTATCGATTTAGCAAGGATTTTTCAATCTTTCATTCCGAACTGATATGTAGGTCACTGTCGATCTCATAAGCTCTGAGTTATCCTTGAATCTATTATCAGGACCCGCGGCTTCAGACAGCATGAGGTAAGCAGTGAGGCATTCATTGGCCCATCAAACACTCAAGAACGGGTTTTTTACCAATTTTTTTTCGATGTTCAAACAATTTAAGAATTTACTAAAATTCACAGCATTTGGTACTAATTGATTCCTCTAGTATCTAAAGGTATAATGAGGAAGCAGTTACGTTGTTTAATATTAGAAGAAAAAAAAATCATTAGCAACGAACACTAATAACACAAATATTTCAAGATACGTAGTACACATCACGTTATTCCGATAAATTAGCTCGATATAATTAGTGTTTCCAAGAATCTATATTCTTTCTTATATACTATTTGGGTCGTTTACTTCACTGCAATAATAAACTGTTATTCTAACTGTAACGACATAAATCATATACGAAGTCATCACTGACATCAGAGATTTCCTCAACAGTGAAAACAACAGGGCTCATCATATCGCTCTATAGTGCCCGAGGAATTGCATCCACTTTCATCATGCTGGCGGAATTAGTGTCGTTAATTTTGCTAATTATTCTTTTGAGCACATTCTATCATTTCGTATTCGACAAACCATCAAAAAACGTACCACCGGGTGAGAACGGACGATACAAATTAATATCAAAATCAATATTTCCAGTACTGCAACGGTTTGCAGAGTAATTAATCGAACACCGAAATTGTTTCAGTGAATTAATTGACGATCGGACAAAAATCGATCTACACTATTCATATTCACTTTCCTTTTAACAATGCTGCAGGTTTGCCTCGGCTTCCGATATGGGGAAGTTACTGGTTTCTTCTCTGGGGTGACTACACCTTTCCACATCGAACGATTAAGTATTATACAAAAAAATACAAATCCAAATTGGTAAGCTGTTGGTTGGGTGATTATTTTACGGTAATTGCAACTGATTACGAAAGTGTTAAGGAATTATTGAAGAATAAGAATTTCGACGGGAGATTGGGCGAAGCATACGTGGCTAAAGCAAGAGCTTTTGGGAAAAAATTAGGTCAGTATATAATTCTAACGGCATTTACTTTCATAGCTATTCACAAAAAGTTATCAATAAATTGAAAAAAACTGACGGGAATCGAGGGTACTAAGTTTTATCGAAAAATCGTATGACTGCACATATTATTGTGGAATATAAGTCACCTATGACCTCGCGATTGTACAGCTAGCCGTACAAATAAGACACTCAAAGAAAAGCTTCGACACGATCCACATGGTATTTGTTATCGCTGAATTTATATGCTCAACCGCACGTCAGTGGTTGCCTGATAGCTTTTATTGTATACTAGGATACGAAAACAGCGAATTTATATTGAGAGTTGTTGAAAAATTTGAACCTCTGCAATCTAAACTGCAGTTCAATGGCTACTGAATCGTTTTTCGGAATAGGTATTTTCTTTAATGACGGACTAAGCTGGAGAGAGCAAAGAAGATTTGCTCTGAGGCACATGAGAGATTTTGGATTTGGCCGACGAATGGACAAAGTCGAAAGCGATTTTGCGGAGGAATTAAATACCCTGATAGATACTTTGAAAAATGGCCCAATCAATGACGACGAACGAGTAAGAGAGACATTTATAAACTACTGTTACCGTATGTGAAAGTAAAATCATTGACGCAATATAATCGCAACTATTTTACTGCTGCAGAGCCTAATGAAGGATGGGAAAGTTTTCTTTCCCGATATTTTATACCCCCTTGCCAGTAATTTCTTTCTAACGATATTCACCGGAGAACGAGAACCCAGAACGGAGCACAAAAAACTTCGAGGAGTTTCAAAAGCAGCGGGACAATTTCAAAGAAACAGCGATACAACTGGAGGTGCCATTTTTATGACTCCTTGGCTTCGTCATTTCGCTCACGGTTTTGCATTTCCGGGATTCATTAAAGGCGCGATGGCAGTGACAAACTTCGTCAACGTGAGCTGACCATTTATTCGTTCATTCCTTTTTGGCATGAAAATTCAATTCTTAGTATCAATGCAAATTACCTGTTGCCTGTTGCACAGAAATGTTTCAAAACGAACGAGGTCTCGTTCATCGCTGAAGAAGAAAGAGGCTTCCTCGATACGTATATCAAAAGACTGAAAGAAAATGACGAATCATCAACTTTCTCTGAAGAACAGCTCTTGGTGATAGGAACGGACCTCATTTTTCCAGCACTTACCGCGAATCCATGGGGTGTTACCGTCTTCATTAAATACATGATGCACTACCCACACGTAATGCAGAAAGTTCAAAAGGAGATAGACACGGTAGTCGGAAGAGATCGACTCGTTACACTAAACGACAGAGTGAAGTAAGACGTGAAATTATTTTATATCTGGAATAATTTTCACCCCGTTATTCCCCTTTTCATTTCAGTCTTCCCTACACCGAAGCAACGATCCGCGAAGTTTTGAGAGCCGATACTATGACTCCTTGGTCAATATCTCATAGAGCTATCGAAGACGATCAACTTTGCGGCTTCGATATTCCCGCGAATACTGTGCTAATAACTGACCTTCATTCTATGCACCACGATCCTGAATTCTGGGGAGATCCCGAGAACGTTCGACCAGAAAGGTTTCTGACCGAGGATGGCCGCCTCGGAAAAGACCACACGCTACCCTTTGGGGCAGGTCAGTACTATACGATCTCCCGGTTCCATTTTTGAAAAATAAAACGCACATTTTTTTCTCCCGCATTGAATAATCGCTTGACTTTTTACAAGGTTCATTCAACATTCACCGTTCGTGCATGGAACTTACTTTCGATCAACTTGTCATTTGTATCCTCGTATGTGTAGGAGGACGACTCTGTGCCGGCGAGACATTCGCTAGACAATTTATGTTCCTTACATTCGGAACCCTGGCTCAGAATTTCGACTTTTCATTTGTGGATGGCGAGCCGTCCTCCCTGCAAGATAGACTGCCGGGTTTTGCCACGGGTCCCAAAGATCTCTGGATTAAGGTGACTCCTCGTACATAAACGTGCGAATATATTAACCGCAATCCACAATATGAGCAATGTAATCATCTCTTGTATTCAACGTTGAATAAACAAGGAGTTGATTCCTGACTCCTTCTTCTACTTCCTTCCAATTCTCTTCTTTCCATCGAATTGTCATAGGTATTCACTTCAAAGTAAGGAGAAATTTGTTGATTATTTTATGTGGAAGTGATATACCTAGATCATGTCAATCCTGTAAAAGTCTACGCGTTATATTTTTTGCGCTACAGTTTATGAGCTCAAATTAATTATGGACTCCGGGAATCTATAGTATTCCGTTGTAATCTCACAATGATAACTGTAAAAATTCATGTATGCGACACTTTGGGTGGGATAATATCTAAAACCGTTCATGATGTCAGAGATTTCTTGGGTTGTGAAAAGACCGAAGTTCATCATAACGCTTTTGGCAACCGAGGAATCGTACTCGCTATCGTCATGCTGGTGGAATTAGTGTCAGTAGTTTTGCTGATAATTCTATTAAACAAATTCTATCATTTCGCATTCGACAAACCGACGAAGAACGTACCACCAGGTGAGAATACACGATATAAATTAATATTAAAATCAATATTCCAAGTAAAATTCTGAATATATTATTCTATGCAATACTACGCAGAATCATTAATCTAGTGCCGAAACAGTATCAGTAAATTAATTTATGATTAGACAAAGATCTATCAATTTTTCTTTATCAATATCCACGGCAGCTTATCGTCACCGCGTACTTTTATGCCGTGGGAATCATTTATCTTAAATTTTTTTGCTGTTTAACAATGCCGCAGGTTTACCTCGACTTCCGATATGGGGTAGTTACTGGTTTCTTCTTTGGGGGAACTACAAGTTTCCACATCGAACGATTCAATATTATACCGAGAAATATAAATCCAAAGTGGTCAGCTGCTGGCTGGGTGATTTTTTCACGGTAATTGCGACTGACCACAAGAGCGTTAAGGAACTATTGAGGAATCAGGATTTCGACGGGAGATTGAGTGAAGCGTACATAGTTAAAGCAAGAGCTTTTGGAAAACGACTGGGTCAGTATATTCCAAATGCATTCATTTTCGTTGCTGATTCGAAAAGTGTGAATTCGATCTTCCGAATATTTACAAATTAAGGAAAATAAGAACAATAACCGATTGAGAGTGCCACTCTCCCTCCTTGGATGAGCTAAGGGACTTTTGTCCGTACCCTCTTTGTCCTAGGGGAGTTGGCGACGTAAAGTCGGGCAGGGTGTCTGGTCTATTTCACTACGCGCCGGGACTCTGTTGTTTACATTTTATCACTGTAACCAGAATTGTAGCTCACTGGTTACTAAATGTATTTCCAAAAACAGGTATTTTCTTTAACGATGGACCAGCTTGGAAAGAACAAAGAAGATTCGCTCTGAGGCACATGAGAGATTTTGGATTTGGGCGACGAATGGACAAAGTCGAAAGCGATTTCGCGGAGGAATTAAATACCCTGATAGATACTTTAAAAAATGGTCCAATCAATGACGACGAACGGGTAGGAGGAACAGTTTACAAACTACTTTTACCATACTTGGATTTAGAATCACTAAGACAATATAATCACAAGTATTTCACTGTTGCAGACTCTCATGAAGGATGATGGAAGAGTTTTCTTCCCAGACATTTTATACCCCCTTGCCTGTAATTTTTTCCTGGCCATATTAACCGGAGAACGTGAACCTAGGACGGAGCACAAAAGACTTCGAGGAGTTGCAAAAGCGGCCTGCCAATTTCAAAGAAATACTGACACAACCGGAGGTGCCATTCTCATGACTCCTTGGCTTCGTCACATCGCTCACGGTTTTGCGTTTCCGGGATTTATTGAAGGCACGTCGGGAATGGTAGAATTCATCCAGGTAAGCTGGCGATTTATTTATTCATTTATTTTTTGCATAAAACTGTGAATCTAAGTGTCAATGCAAATTTTCTGTTCCACAGAAATGTTTCAAAACGTACCTCGGCTCGTTCATCGCTGAAGAAGACAGAGGCTTCCTCGATACGTACATTAAAATGCTGAAAGAAGATGGTGAAGCATTATCGTTCTCCGAAGAAAAGCTCTTGATGATAGGAACGGACTTTATCTTACCAGCTCTAACTGCAAATCCATGGGGTGTTACTGTGTTCATTAAATACATGATGCACTATCCTCACGTAATGCAGAAAGTTAGGAAAGAAATAGACACGGTAGTCGGAAGAGATCGTCTGATCACATTAAACGACAGAGAGAAGTAAGATGTGAAATTGTTTCATATCTAAAACCATTTTCACCCCATTATTCCCCTTTTCATTACAGGCTTCCCTACACAGAAGCAACGATTCGCGAAGTTATGAGAGCAGACACTATGACCCCGTGGTCAATCGCTCATAGAGCCATGGAAGACGGTAAACTTTGCGGTTACGATATTCCTGCAAATACTGTTCTAATAACTGACCTTCATTCCATGCACCATGATCCTGAGTTTTGGGGAGATCCCGAAAACCTCAGACCAGAAAGGTTTTTGAACGAGGATGGCACTCTTGGGAGAGACGACTCGCTATCCTTCGGGGCAGGTCTGTACTCTATGATCTACAGGTGTCATTTTGCGAAAAGTGAAACAAACGTTTATTTCCTCGAATTGGATAATTCTTTGTATGTTCTCCGCTCACGCATGGAAGCAACTTTTGATCAACTTGTCATATTTATTCACGTATGTGTAGGAGGACGACTTTGCGCGGGTGAGACGTTCGCGAGACAATTCCAGTTCCTTACGTCCGGAACTCTCGTTCAGCATTTTGACTTTTCATTCGTGGATGGCGAGCCGTCCGGCCTGGATGATCGGCTTCAGGGTTTTGCTACCGGTCCCAAAGACCTCTGGATCAAAGTAACTAATCGTGAATAAAAATACATGATTTGAGCGATTTAAAGATGACTTGTATTTCTTTTTGACATTCCCATTTACTTTTTAAGACCTGCGGCCTTCGGCGTGCCTTCAACACCCTGACTCTGTTATTGATACTCGTTACTTTATGCTCTACAGTATGCACCTTTTTTTACCTATCGTCTCAAATTAATTACTATCAGATTTTACCGATAACGAGTGATAGAACCTCGTCGAAGGTTTTATCCCTTAGGCTTTTACGGAGCGAGAAAGCAAACGCGCCGCTAGGGCACCACCCGGCATTCGCGCTGGTAACGCGAGTTGCCGATTTTATGGCGAGGAAAATAACGAGTAATTTTTCTCTGAACTCTCTTATTTTAATTGAATTGTTGAAGATAGTCTTTCGAAGTGAGTATATGGCATGCAATTCTTTGAGAAAGACTATACCCAATGCTCTGTGAGTAGTTCTCCAAAAGATGTTCATTGCTGTTGAAATGATAAAGGTTGGCCGAAACTGTATCTAACAAATATGAGTGCAGCACGTTTCGTTTTCAATAAAAATAAATCGAGAGCAAAGAAAGGAACAAAAATTGATAACGAAATCGGACGTATCAGAGAAACAACACAAACACTTTAGTGCGGTAGGTGATGCGGTTTAAAAACCGAAGTTTGGATGTCGAAATTTTATGTAATAAGGCGACTGATAAAATGAAAGAAAAACAAAAAGCGAGAATTGAGAAACGTTGAACCCAATCTATCAATGATATCATTTTGTTTTGCCTTAATATTTTCGCAATTTATAATAATTAATCTTGAACTTTTAACGACGAATATGTGATAATATAAAGCTAAATTTAATTGACAAACTATATGAAGCAAAGTTCAAATGGTGAAATGGATCCTCAGATCTTATTTCTGTACCCAGGTATTCGAATAAATGAACATTTGATTCGGGAGCTATAGTTCGTGGTAAATTATATCGTTAGACAAGTATACGAAATAAAAATACAGGCACTTTAATAACATATTGAATATCCAAACACATAATACTTCTCGAATAACAGTTCTGTACTTAGCCATTAAATCGGAGAAAAGATTGACAATAAATAATAGACGATTGTAAAGAAAATTTTGAAGGAATGAATTTCCACATGAAAAAATCTGATATTGAAATATCATTACGTATATCAATTTTGATAAATTGATGACTATATTTATTTTTAAAATAATAATTACAGCAGACGATGGTTTTATTGTCATCCCATTCTTCGCTAGCTGTTCATCAGCATATCTTACATACTTCAAAATCTATTAAAGCATTCATTTTTCAATTTTTATTCCCATTGATTTATCCAATTATTCTTATGTTTGTATATGTATATATATTAAATAAAAGAGGAAACTTTGTCGATAATTAGCGTACTTTCTAATCACAGATTCACACCTTATTATAATATAATATAGGTAATATAGTCTTAACAATATATACATGATTAATAAATTATAAATATAGGTCACTTCAGAAAGACGTCAATTAATTTTCTAATATTTATACATACATATATATATATAGGTATGCATGCTACCTAAATTTAGATCTAATTAAAAAATCGAATCTCAAATGTAATCGGCTTGCATCAAAATGAAAATGACCTATCATTATAACTCTGTAATTAGTATTATTTTACATATGTATATAGATGGAAGTCAGAAAATCTGTCGGTTTATAGATGGAAAATCAATATAGGTTCCTCGGTATAAAACAAATAACTACATATAATAACTCTATGTATAGTATAACAATTGTGCCATGACATACATGTGGGACATACTTTGAATCGCTCAATGGCAGTGTTCTGTAACGTCTACAATTACAGATTTTTTCCATCCAAAAAGGAAATATCCAATCGCAGCACCAAGTACAACAGCAAAACACAACCAAATGTTATAAGTCATGAATATTAACATCAGAAAATACGAAATAATTATTTGTACGATGTGGAGAAACGTTTGGAAGGAGTGCATCCAGGACAGCATCGTTGGCCTGTTAACGGAGAGTAAAAAAAAATAGAAAAAAAAAAACAGAAAATAAAATTTCCGTATAAGTTCTTCTCTTCCCAATTTAATAAAATCTATAATTGAATATCGAAAGAAAATTACTGCATGCATTGGGCTAAAGGAATTAAGAACTGTTAATGAATTAATAAAACCTCATGCCAGTTGATACGAACATTTTTTTAAATGCCTTAAATCGCTTTGATCGAGATTGAAAGAATTTATAATTAGGAAAGTAAATAAATATATGAAAGATTAGATAAGAATAATCACGTGTTAGCTGTGTTACGAATGGTTTTTACTAGATAGAAGAAAAACGTATACCTTCACCCTTGCAAAGGAGAGTAAAAAGCCTTTAATGACCAAATAAAATAGGCACATATATATGTATATATTCAAAGGTGAGATTTTATTCTCAATTTAAAGAAATCGATCCTTCGATCGATTACTCACGGTTGCTTGTGAATCACCTCTCCGACCATACTAAAAGGTAAAAAGAAAAAAAAGCGATATTCGATCGTCAGTTGAAATTTTGTCGGCTTTTGTAATTCTATGAATCAAAACTACTGATGATTTTCACAGTTATAACAGTCATTGAGTTTGAGGCATTACTATTGGATTCCTGTTACTTTTTCAAGAACAATAAAGGCAATTGAGATTCAAGAAAAGGGCCATTTACTCACTGTACAACTCTGTTGTCTTCGGAAACGACGTTCTTCCCCTGTGGCATTGACACACTCCGGTATTGCAGGGCGTTGTAAGTTCTCCAGAATAAATATTCCCGATAATACTTAAGCCCTTCGTAAAGTGCCGCCATTATAATAATCCCAATCATAGAACCGACCAGACTACCAACGGAAGACACTTTCCAAGATTCGAAAAGTACCGTTTCACAATAACCCCAGTGGAACGCCATCTACCAATTATTCATTCGTTCATTCATTAGGTATACACGTTTATAACGTTTATAAATGCGAATTTTTTTTGTTTAAAAATTTTTCCTGGATCAATCCAAAGTCAAAAATTCTTACCGACATTCCGTGCCCGCCATGGCCACCACTGCAGGCTTCAGTGGCCATCGCAGCGTGGTCATGACCGGCCTTATGAGCCATGGAAGATTCATTCATCATTCCATCGTGTAAGTGTTCATGACCATGGTGGTCGGGCTCATGTCCGTGGTGTGACATCTGTAAAAGTTCAACTTGAAGTATGGGCCTTGAAGTTTCCCGAGAATTATATAGTTGCCAAAAAAATATGCGACTTTTTTATAAAATAAAGTCCAGGTCTTTTTCAGTCACAAATATCAAAATCTGAAGATTTTCATTTAGAATTTGCACATCCGAGTACAAAATTCAAAATTCCCTGATAATTGCAGGTTTTCAATGTCGCTGGATACCTTCTTTGAGGGATCATTGTTTGAACTTAAAATAAATTAGAATTTAGTCCTACTCATGAACGAACGGTAGTATTACTCTGTTAAATTCTGTCATACGTTTAGTGCGTTTGCATAGGGGGTTGAATCGGAATAATTCATTGAAGTTTCGTGAAGGTGACACATTTCTAATTCCCTTTATTATTGCCTATCGCACTGATTGTATTGCTTAAATATATAAGAAGGTCTTGAATGGACCTCGATCAAAGACTGACTGACTGCTAATTGCGGAACATGCTTATATACACTTACATGTGTATGTGTACGGTCCCAATGTGTGCTTTTATATCACACAAGGAAACTATACTATTATTAACTGCCTTGCATTGAGTATCACGTATACGTGCATGGGCTCACACACGAGTAGAAAGTACTTTCGACTTGGTATCTTCTATCGTGCAAGACACGAAAACGAGGGATTTACTCCGCAAATATTAAAAATTGGCTCTTTAAATAAAAGGGTATTGTAAAAAGTTTTACCACTTTTGATGTCCTGGCAAAATGGGATTTTCTGCAGAAGTATACTCGTATAGTTTAGCGAATGAATGTAATTTAGTAAAAACTATGTCTATAGAACGACACGCAGATATGTTAGGAAAAGGAATAAAAACGAGAAGAATAGGAGCGAAGACTTTCTAATTCTGTAAGAGACTGGTAAAACTGATCTCCGAACGAACGTGAGTTACGGTACCGACTATGTCGCGGATATATAATATGAAACAATGGTTTTGGGTGAAATGAATTATTTTTAATAAAACGTGAAAATTTATAGAAAACAAAATAATGAAAGTATGAAAACGTATTTATATAATCCATCGATATGTATGTGAAGTTCAGAGGCATTTGCAGATAAAAAAGGACAGACAAGGTCAGAATTAGCCGCAAGTATATCCGTTCGTTGCTGCGGTTTTCATTGTTATTCGAAGAACTAGGGTCGGAGGAAAAATAACCGGTAATGATAAAAATTATCTTTATTATACACATGTACATGCGTGATTCGTGTCGCAAGTGCTTTGCGGATATTAGGTATAATGCGTATAGAAGAGAAAATTGAAAAATTGAATTTTAATCGTGAAAGTTCTGATCCCATGAGACAACAAACGCTAGTATCCAGTTTATTGAAACTGAGTAAACAATATTGCGGCTAAAGCGAGCGTGTATTATGTTATGACAAGGCATAATTTCCTAAGGATCATTTGAAAAATATTTTCTTATTAATGTTTAGTGTTTTCAAATCGGAATAATGATATCGGAGAATGCGGTCGATCGATCAACATAACTTAGAAACCGCACACGAAACCGATTCTGAATAGCTCATTGGACAATACACGTATTCCTATACGGAATTATTCCGGAAATTGAAGGAAAAAGAAGAGTAATATAATAATCATAATTGATTAGTCAGACATCCATGAAATAATTCAATTTTCCCCGATACCTAGTGTACAAAAATAATTCCGTTTTAATACGGGGATACTGAAAATATTTGCTTCGGTAATAACAATTCTTTGTACTTTGGTAAATAAATTTAATTTAATCTCTAATTGTATTATAATTCAGTGTTTTTCAACGTTTTTCATAGGGCGAGCTCCTTGAAGAGAAAAACATTCAACAACAACATAATCATTAAGGGGTTATAACAACTGCGTGTAACAACTCAAAATAAAACCTTTATTAAATTATTAAAATTAGGAGGTTGATTTGTATTTTTTTAATGAACATATTCGGAACTAATAGTTTTTATTTTTCAAGTGACTGCGACTCTCCTGTACAGGGTTCGCGACCCACACGTTGTAAAACAATGCATTGAAATATATGAAAATAAAATAATAAAACTAATTACGATTATGCAGTAAATTTGAAAAACAAGATATAAAAGAATGTTGAAAAGCGTTGAGGGTTGAATAACCATACATTTTTATCTGTGATTTCTGTTTATAAATTACCACCGGTTTGCAGCACGCTTCTTAAACAGCGACAAAAAAAAAGAAAAAAATACATTTTTATCAAAATAACGACTGCAGAGACTATAAAGTTGTAAATCATTATCGAGGCAATAAATACCGAATAACAATGGCTTGACGAGATATTATATCGCGAAATATGTGTATACGTATATTAATATTATATTTGCACTACATATTATTTTACGACCATATGTATACTATATGTTGTTTCTCGCTTTCTGCTGTAGCATATAGATATAGGTATAGGTAATTGAAGTATGTATACAGCCTGCACTTTATCTTTTATCTTTAGCTGTGTAATAGTTTTCTTGTTTCTTTGCAATTTTACGACAAGAAGATATTTATCGACGATTTTGAATATGTATATAACTAAATATCGATAATTTTGAATTCTATATCTTATACCTTATCAATAATTAATACAAATTAAAATTGATATTTTCAAACCCAACCCGGATCTTGAATCTTTACTATAGTATAGACCTTGTTCGTTCGTGAAAGGAGCTGTATGAAATACCATTTATATATATGGTGTACGGTACGAACGTAATTTGTGCTAACAGCCAGTGAACAGTATGGCAATTCTTGGTACACGATATTAAAAAACCGGGTATCAGGCCCCGTTATATTGTCGAAAGAACCACAAGTTCAGATCTATTGTTAGATAGATGATTCGCGTTTGAGAATAATCAAGATTCAAAGATAGAAAGAAAGAACGAAACAAATTACTCGTGACTTGCACGATGCTAATTTGTTTTTTTTTTCCTCCGCTTAAATCGAGTTCATATCGAGAACCACGAATTAAGAGAAGAATTGATTGCGAGGTCGACATATCGAATTCAGATCGCGACTTTCACTGAAAGTAGATTTTTAAGCTGGTAGAGAAATCGAACGACTTTTATCACTCGACAGGATCTATATTAGATGGTTAGATGGAGAAGACCACAATGTCTGAGAGGCACGAGGCATACACAGGAAAAGAAAAGAAAAAGAAAAAGAAGAAAAAATCTCCATAAAAGATGAAAACAAAGAAAACTGAAAGAATTGATCGAATATAGTAATAAACTGCGATCCAGCATACCTGAAGCGCGATAAAAAGTGTGAAAATAAACGAATTGAGCGAATTGAAGTGATGATAAAGAACAGGTGAACAAGGTTACACATATGTTACGATATCCGATCAATTTTTTTTCTTCATAATTTGAAGAAATAGTACTTGCTATAAATTAGAGTCAAAGAACCAGCTGAGTAATCTTCGTATATAAAATATTGACTTGTCAAATAAAATAAAATATTACATATGAGGCGATTTTCCAAGGTTATGGTTATATATTATATGTATGTATGAATGTATTGGGAAAATGAGCACAGGTTATCGTGGCGATCGAATTCTACGTGGGAGAATTCCCCTCGTTTCGGAATTTACTAAATGAAATTTTTGACCCGCATACTTGAGCTAGGTGAGGAAATAATGAATAATTTATTGCATGTACTATACGGTGAGGAAATAAATAAATTAATAAGTAAATAAATAAATAAATATATGGATAAAAGAACGAAGAGAGAAGATAAAAATGAATTTGAAACTGGATTTTAAAAGACAATTTAGTTTCGATTCATGAGACCGTCACCAGATCTGACCAAGTATTCGATTATTGCGAAATTTGATATAATCACAGAGAAATATTTTTTTATAGCAATCGGAGATGAGAAGAAAAAAAATGTCGCAGCCGCGTACGCCTCGTTATCCGCAGTTATGCGCATGACAAAAACACGGTAAAACAAATCACATTTGTTTAAACCTAACTGAATTTCGATGAAAAGATGATTCAATGTTCCGGGAATGCATGATATGAAACTTGTTTAAACTTGGGGCCTTCTGCTTGCCGCGAAATGTTTTCTATATTTTCATTGCAATATTTGTAAGAGAAAAAATATAAAGAAACAGTTCGAAAGATGTTTTTCACAGAAAGTGAAAAAAGCAATAAACTAAACTAGTATGCATGCATACCTACCTATTATATATTAAAAAAAAAAAGAAATACGTACGTAGTACAGCTGTATTATTTATTCGGATTGTATTCAAACAGCCATCACCTGTTATTGGTGTATAATAATAAATCGAGAGAAGAAACAGGAGATTAAAAATGTCCAGTATACAATGAAAAATTTCTTCTTTTATTTTTTTCTCTATCGATTATTTAGCTAACGAGAGTAAAATAAGATCGATATTATAATATAAACTACAGCATCAGTCTATTGGTAATCACGGTTTATCAAGGTGGCCCACAACACGAATGTTATTGATCTCAATTGGTCCAATAACGAGAAATTAATATTCATAAATAATAGGCTAACTACGTTCATATAGGTATATGTATACACACATACATGGGCTTATATCACTTCGCGATGTGCTATTCCGATCTTAATATTGTATAAATAAAAAAGATAGTGAGAAAGCGAAAACTTTCTTATTCAACAAGCAGTTATAAGATAATGTACCACATACGTACTACGTGATCAACGAATCAAAATATTATTATTACATGTGTCAAATGAACAGCTGCCACGCTTTCGCTGATAACATTACTAATCGTCAGGAAGAAAATACCCATTACATATTTACAAAGAAATAAAATATAATTGTCATAATGATTGAATGTTAATGAATTAAGGGTGATTATTAGTTCTCATCCATTTCTTTTTTTAATTATTCATTACTGAATGAAAGTACCCAAATCCTGACGAAAAAATAAAAAACGAAACAAACAAACGTAAAATAGAATGAAGATAAAGAAGAGGAAAGAATACCTTGTATAATAATATTTATATAAGTGTCACTGAGAACATAGATATGTAGTACGCGAAAGACTCGGTAAACTAGGTTAATCATCTTACCTTAAATACTTGTAGGTTATGTGAGTAGATACGTATCTCAGGTGAATCTCTGCAGAGGTAGAAAATAATAACCGCACTAAATTATTATCGTAGGAACAATATTTATTTCAAAGAAAACTCTTCACCAGACGGTACAACGTCCATTGACAAACCGATTCGCGCAACAACCAACTTTCTCGACCACGACACAATCACCACCGCAGACTCCAAAATGACAGATAAAAGTAACTCACCAAACTTTCATTGCCTCTCGCCTCGGAATTTCACCACTATGTTGCGCTGCGGTAGTTGTAGTTGTTTATTTCGGATGGCGCTACTTGTAACATGTTCGTTCTTATTCTAGATAAGACTCTACCCGTCTATTGACGGACTGTTTTTCTACGGTTTGTTAAGACATTGAATAGAGGTTAATATAGTTTGAAGTTTGCTTACCAATAAATATTTTGATGATAAAAGAGATGACAGATAACCAAGATTCGGGTGATGAAATCCATTCGATATCGCAAAGACTACAGACAATAACAACGATAGATAACAACACCGTTACTCCCCGGTTGTCAAACACGAATATCTCAACTGTCGGACTGCGATCTCCAGGAGCACATAACCAGTCGTTTCAAGATATGAGGAAAAGCCACGACGCAAAGCGCGCTTCAGAATCCGAGGAGAATGAACCGGTCAGAAATTTGCCGGAGCTCAACGTGCCGGAAAAAATAATTTTAATAATCGACATAACCAAAGAGGATAACTGCACGAAATTCAAGCTTGGAACGGGGGCTACTTACATGCCTATGTTCATGATCAAAAGAGTTGTAGAAATATTCGTCGGTGGTAAATCGATGATCAAACGAAGCCACGAATTTGCCGTTATGACTTTAGGCCAGGACTCTATAAAATGGGTTTGCGATTTTACTAGTAATGTTAAGACCGTTCTATCGGCTTTGGACTCGCTTGTTGAAGAGCCGATCGACGAGGACGAAAGTTTCTTTGACTTAGGCCAAGTATTTGAGACTCTACACGCCCACGTTACTCTGCATAAGAATATCGAGGCTAATGAACCGCCAGCTTTTGTGACGAGGGCTATTTTGATCTATTCTAGGTCAAACTGCATTCCCAGATTTCTTACGGGGAGAAAATACTTCGAACTATTGTCTGAGAATCCTTACTTTGTTTTCGACTCCTTATTCGTTCACGAGCCCCCGAGCAACGACAACAAATGCGAGGAAGTTTACACAGAGCTTACTGCACTTGACGCTAAAAATTTTTCTTATATATTGGAAGTTGGGAGAAATGCTACCAAACTACATGACAATATGGCCAAACTACTCGCTCACCCTCTGCAGAGACCTTTACAAAGAAACGCTTGCTACACTATTTCTTTATCTGGAAGTGGAGCGGAGGAAATTCAAACTAATGTTTAGAGTTGAAGAGGCGGATTTTTTTATTTAGGTTTAGGATTGGATAGAAATTAAATAAGATATAATTCTCGCTGTGTTATAGATATACTGTAATTTTCAGAGTTTAAAATGCCTATATGTAATTTAGTTATTTTAAAATTAACAGATTATTGAATAGGTTCATTTTCGGGTAATTGAAATTGAATATCAAACCAAATTACCAGCTGGATTATTGCCACTTTATCAATAGTCATTTCTCATTGTATGTATTTTATTTTTCAACGTTATTCATTGAGCAGTATGATTATTGTAGTAAGATAAAATGATTGTAATAGTAATAAATTAATTTTCTTTAAAAATTGCCCTGTAAAGTTTTATTAATCATTTTTCTCTAGGATAGTTTTTTGACTTTAGAAAAGCGTTCACTTTTCAATAGTACCGAAAATAAGATTTTAACTAGTCATGGACGGAAAACAAAAATTTCAAAACTTATTGCGATTTCAAACAGCAACTATTAGATTATATTTGCGATACAATGATATAAAACGGGATTTATAATAAATACTTGAATATTATCTGATATTTATTCCTCTAGTGTTTTTATTAATCTACAGAAATATATAAATACATGAATATAAATCCCATCAGACTTTTCGGAACTTAGTACATTTCAGTTTACCGATAATTAATAATTAGCCTCTGCTTTTATAATTAATTCTAAATAATTCAGTAAAGTAATAATCTCATTTACTTAATATTTAGTCTATTAATTGATCCCAATCGAGATTAGAAGTTTCAAATATCAGGGGTTGCTCATTTTGCCTCATGCCGGCCCTTTCTGCTGTTTGAAAATACGAAATCCAGACATTTATTGATCATGCAGGCACTGGGAAAGCCGCGAACGATTTGAATCTCCGGTCTATAGAAAACTTGAGCTGAAGTAAAAAGGGGGACCCAAAACTCAACTATATGGCAGCCATAAGCCCCACGCGACTTGAATTCTGAATTATTTACATCATAACTAGTGCAATTCGGCTGCGTATGCTTTTTAACTCAACTATTGCCTCAAATCAGTAAAACTCTACCGTTGCAAAGCGTAACGAACTCCTCCCGTTCATCGCGACAGTATTGTGTATCACGTTTTTGTTTGCTCGCGGATTATTAATTCCGATGAATTTATATCGGTGGTATCAATCTGGCATCGTCCAGCGTTTATATGAATGGCAAGTTTATCTCTTCTCGTAAATGTTCGGGTACATGTAGGACATGCGAACGGTCTTTCACCCGAATGTACACGTTGATGACGAGCCAAGTTAGAAGCGTGCGCAAATTTCCGTTGGCATTGATTACACTCGTAAGGTTTTTCCCCGGTATGTTTGCGCCGATGTTTATTCAAGTCACCGGCGTGCGTAAACTCCTTTTTACAAAAATCGCAGTGCAAAAAACGACCGTTTTTCTTCACGGTAGACGAACACTCGCTCGGGCCGTAATCAGTAACGGCGATTTTCGTCACTGATGATCGAACCGTAGACCTGTAAAAATGTTACGAAAAACTTGTTGTTAATTTGTTCGCGCTTCAGTACTTCCTGATTCGCACAATAATCAACGACGATCGCTACTTACAATGAACTCAACGGTATTGTAGCGTCTTCTGAATTTCTTCCGCCTGTTTCGTTTGCTAAATTTATTTTGGATATATTTCGAGGGCGTTTACGGCGGGGTTCATCCGACGCTTTTATCATCATAGATTTCTTTTGTCCAATTATGTGCTTGGCCAAATGGGGGGAAGGCTGAACCAAGGAATGGGAATCCCCTGGGCATCGAGGCCGCGCTCGCGTATCCGTCTTTGCAACGTCACTGTAGGAAGTGCAGCTATTGTAACTTGCATTTGACGCCTTGGAATCTTGGGAATTTTTGGAATTTTTAGCAAGTTCATCGACATCCATCACCATTGATGGTCCAGATGAACTATCCGTTCCCTTTTCATTCAACTCTTGAGTTTTCATCGTCTGCACTTCTAATTCATCTGGTGGATAATCAGCGTCCTCGTGCTTTATGTAATCGTTGAAAACCATGTCCAGATCCATCTTCTTTACAAATCGTTCGATCTTCCCTATGCAGACTATGCAGACGGTGTTCAAAATCTGTAAAACGGAAACGAAGAAGATAAATTGTAGCAGACGATCGATATTTCCGTCTTTTAAACAGTCAAAAAACGTTTTTAAATGGACTACTTACGATAAGTTTCAGTTTCGCCTTTTCAATGAAGAAATGTTGTGCCTCTCCACCCCCGAAGACAGCAATGTTATGTTTTCTGGCACAAATACGACAGCGTCCAAGAGCCTGACACGCCATTCCGATTTTCTCGTAAATTTTTCGTTTGGAATTCGTTCGAGATCAAGATCATTCACGATATTGTTAATTAATTTTTATAATAACCGATGTAACTTATGATGTCAACTGAGGACGGTATGCCGCAGTCAACTAACAAGAATTGCTGGCAATTGGCAAGTGTTTAGTGGTTGGGCAAAGGAGCTGCGTGCGAGCAATCGCTACGTATAGAATCATGGTGGGAGAAGCCGGGGAATACCCGGAGTCCGGAGTTCCCACTGGTAAATTTTCCCTGACCCCTCTTTCTCTTTCTATCCCACAAGCTACAGCTGGGCCTCAATCGGTGTAAAAGCTGTATTCTCTATCTCTCTCCTTCACGTGTGTATATAGGTATAAATATATATATATATATATACCTATATATATATAGGTCATTGAATTCCGTCACACGGGCACTTTTTCGTCAGTCGAATTTTCACCGTAATGACGAATTACCGCTCTTTAGTTAGTGGTGAATTACCTAGTATGAGAGTACTAGTTTCGCAGAATTCGGGACCTGATAGTACAGCTGATATATGCATCGACTGGATGATTATACGTCACGGTGACTAATCGGTTATCAATTTAGATAGAGAGGTGAAACAACTCCATTGGTGGCATCATTTTAAATGTTATCATTTTCTCGTGACTTTATATTATTCAATATTTCTATATAGAGTGACTAACGGAAAATGAAAATGTGGTGCAACATATCTAAGATGCATTTTGCTGCAGTTTTAATCAAAACTAAAAATAATCTTATCTTGTTTTGTGCACATGGGATTTATTTATTGTTTGAAGATGTTTGCTGGATATGTCTTACGAGCACGGCAGCAGATAAAAATAAGTTCTTAGCACACAAATTTCAGTAGGCTTTATGCGTGAGTGATTAATTCTTACTCTACTAAATATGATAATGAAGACATCACTGGATCACATGTAGTTTATTTCTATTTTTTTATTTTATATCTTGCCTGAAAACGAGGATATAAATAAAACTGGAGTATTTGATTACTCTGGGAACAGATTTTCGGCCAGATTGAAGAATCCGCACAATTATTATAGTCTGCATTTTATATTTTATTATCGAACGTCTCATCGAATCTTATATAGCATAATTATGCAATAAATTGATTTTATTTAAAATGCGATATCGTTTTTTTCTAAATACTTTTACGTACAGTCTCGTATCAAAAACACACGTCAGATTCATTTACACATATTCTCCTCAGATTCATTCACTCTCTCTATAAAAATAATAATAATAATAATAATAATAAAACTAAACTTACATTTACATTGCAGGAAAAATTGTCCTGAAACATCCGTAAGCTTCTACATTCAACTAAGAATAATGATCTATGATTAAGTTCGTATCACAGTATTAAAGTTAATATTAAGTACTATCGCCGTCATAATAAACATATAAAATGTTATTTTCACATTAATTCTCACACTGAAGCCAAGATCTCTGTGGTGAATGAGGTTTTGAATCAGACAAACATCGTAGGAAATGTTAATTTTCATGGAAAAGGGAAAAGCAACCCATCGTTTGTTAAGAAAATAAATAATAGACGGCTAGTCGAATTCCCCTCACCAATACACGTCTTGATATCCAGATCTTAGCTTCTTTTAGACTTCTTCTTTCCTACACTCTACGAATATCCAGTATTACGTCTATTCATGAAATAAATTTCATGAGTCAATTCGAAAGAAATTTGAAAAAATCTTATCTATACCTGAGATAATGGACTTTCAAATTAGTCGATCTCGCTAATGATTAGAAAAATACTTTCTTCGTAAAAACACTCGCCTGTTTCCCCACGCTTTGTTCAGTATGATTCACTATAACTATATAGCTTGAAACTAGCTAACCGTAAGAAATTAATTATATAAGTATCCGGAATTTTTACGTAGGTAGACCGCGGACCGCAGAGATATTACAAACCGCTTAAGCACACCGTATATATATACACACTGAACAATATGATGTTCCCCTGATTACGTGAATCGGAATAAAAAACTGAATTTCACCAGAAATTTTTCACGGCCAATAAACACGCTATACTAATTAAGATTCTCGCGTTACAAATAATCGAGTCTGAAGAAGCGCCGGAAGTTAATCCTCCCTTAGTCAGTTCTCGTATTATCAAAGGTAGCCATTGTGTGATGGTAAATTTTTCTCTTTCCACTTCATTTTCGTGGGGATCTGTCATCTCCGTTGTTGTCCCCTCAGTCGTTGTCGTCCCCTCAGTCGTTGTGGTCCCCTCAGTCGTTGTGGTCATTTCAGGTGGTCCAGCTGGCATGTAACTTCCGCAACGAGGAAAGTCCAGTGGTACAGGAGGAAAATCTTCGTGTTCGCCAACCTTGAAGATCAAGGCCATTCCCAATTCGACGTGGAACTCAATGTGGCAATGGAAGAGCCAGTATCCTGTAACCGAGATAAATTTTTTGGAATTAGCTAGAGTCTCGATTTTTTTATTCTACGATTTTCGAATCCATATCGGCGCCTCTTTTCAGTCTTACCTGGATTGTTGGCGAGGAAACGAACGATGGTGTAACCACCATCGGGCACGGTAACAGTATCTTTGATGGGAGCATGACTGAGCTTTCTGTCGATCTGGCCAGCGGCGTCTAATCTCTTAACTTGGTCAATGGTGACGTTCTTTCCGACTCTTTCCATAGCCACAACTCTGAAGTCGTGACCGTGCAGATGAAACGGATGATTTGCGTCGTAGGTGAAACCTGGTGTTAATTTTTCTATCAATTTTCTACTTCTATGTGTAAAATTGTATTCATCAATGAAAAAAAAATTGGTTCACGATGATAAAAAAAGGAGAACAAATTTCTACTCGAGGTGTACATCGACGTACCTTTATCGACGAGAACCAATTCCACAACGCTTCCCAATTTCACCTGAAGAACGTGAGTGCAAGTACAGTAATCGTCCTCGCATCCGACGACTGTGCTCTCGTTACAGAATTGACCAGGTTGAATCGAGTCTCTTTGCGATAGTAAAGGAAAGTCCGGTAGTTTCATGGATATGTAATTTAGCTGAGGTGTAAAGAGCCTTTGGGTGTTTTTCACAACTGTGAAACGAAAAAATCTGATTAGTCATGTAACAGCGTGTAAAATTGTTGTTCGCATATTATCAGGAATTTTGAACAAAGAAGCCAATTAATAAACACAAAATTACCTTTTTTGAATCCGTAGAGATTCTTGCGATGAAAATGCGGATTATCCTTAGCGTAAAAATCGTACGAAACGTAGAACTGGTAGTCCGGTTCTCTCGGGTTCCATTCGTCATCTGGGTCCAGCGCCTCAAGGAATGGCATACTGATGCTGGAGTTACTTTCAGTTCCTTGATTTAGGGCATTCACTTGCTGTAAAGTATAAAAACGGTCTTAATACCAGAAAAGGTTCACCATTTCGAAGAATTTTCTACTTCTCGAGAGTTCGCGATTAATTAAGATGAATTACACGACTTTTAGGTAGAGCAGAATTTTCTTTTTTTTTTCTCACATGAAAGGTAAAAAACACTTACCAACGCCTCAGTCCAATTGGAAGTAATTCTTTCGTAAGATACAGTTGCGTTTGGATCAACCTCAGGCGCGCCTTCGTACCTGAGAATCGCGACTTGATTTGCTTTCAAGAATCGCTCGTCGCAGTCCATCAGACCGCGGAATCGAATCCAATAGTTATCAATTTCTTGATCCATTTCAACTATGAAGTCGAATCTTTCGCCGGCGTATGTGACCAGCGATTCGGCTGTGGGGGGAAACGGATATCGTTATGTTTCACGTCTTGTGAACAGGGAAATTTTCCTGTTATTATAAGGCAATCGTCTCTGGCTTACCTTCTACTCTCTTGATGTCATTTCCGTCCGTACTCACAACCCACAAAGTGTGATTATCTATCGATACTTCGATCGGACAGTTCAGAAACTCCGCGTTTATAAGCCGGAATCTGTATCTCTTGCTCTGAAAGGAGGTAAAAGGGTTAAAAACATTCGAATTCGTTCTCTTCATCTGATTTGTAAAGCAAATCGATTCCACCGATCGTTGTGAATATAAATTAGAAAATAGTATCTCTACCTCTTCAACGACGAACGTAGCTATCGGGGTCATCGTTTCGTTGTAACGACCGAGACCGTTGACCAAAAGACTTGGAGGCTTGTTATCACCGTCGGAGTGATGATGAGCGAGGAATTTATCGGCTCCAGTTTCATGGTCCCAGTCCATAATTATCATGCTGTGTTCGTCAATGTCGTAGAATTCTTTAAGAGGATTGAGACTGGGTGGTACCCGGACTATTAGAGCGCCGAAGACACCATCTCCGCGTTGAAATCCTGTTCAAAAATGATCATGAGAAGATATAAAAATCATTTTTATTCTAATGAATGAACCCGTTTCTTCATTTCTTTTTTTTTGTCTTTTATTTCATCAACTCACCGGAATGAGAGTGCCAAAAATGTGTGCCAGACGTTTGGGCGATATAATGATATCGAAAAGTAGCTCCTGGGAGAATGGGACATTGCGTTACGTAAGGAACTCCGTCCATGTAAGGTGTAGTACGATGATGTTGACCGTGCCAGTGCATCGTTGTACTTTCGGCCGGAAGAAGATTGTGCACGTCCACAATGACTCTGTCCCCTAAACACACCTAAAATAAACGATAACCATTATCGCACCGAAGTTCACGGTTATCTAGGTGAAAATTGATAACACCATGACGATTTTAACCGTCTTTTCGGTTCAAAAGAAAAAAAAAACTGGAAGAAGGAAAAGTGTTCGTTGTATATATACCTCAATTGCTGGTCCAGGCATTTGCCTGTTGACGACAAGAAGCGATCGTTTTACTCCATCAGCTGTAACGCAGTCTGGTCTCAAGCAGTCAGTAATATTTGAGGGACAATTGAAGCAGGCTTTGCTCATGGTGTGATAAGCTTCTAGACGAAAATCGTAGTGACATTCCATCGGGGTTGAATCGTCCCTGCATTCACGTTTGCAGGGGTGTTTACTCAGGTCTGAAGTCACTGTCATTTCGTCGACCATATCCGGTGCCGTTATCACCGTTTCTATGAAGAGAGATAAACGTGTCAGGTACAAGGGTCAATTTCAGAGGAAAAGTGGATACGACGCACATCGTGATAATTATGCGGTTTGGTTGCGGTTGTGAGGTAAGGAAGGATATCCCGTATAATATTATTCTCAATGAATGTGTTAAGATAGAACTCATCGACGAATATTTTTCCGACTTTCTTGGTTTCGTTGAAAAATAATTCACACGGAAATGACGATGAATTTTATACCGAGAAAAAATAAAGAGCTACCTATGTCGTGATGGGAACTCTACTCCTTCATTAATACATGTGGGGTAGACTGTACGTAGATCACGAATACAGAACGAAAGATCCGAGATTACATGAAATTTTTATTAACTCGACATTTTCTTCCTATCAGCTTTACTTCTATAGGTATAATTGCAATCTTTTTGACACGCAGATTCGAAAAATATTCTTTTTTTTCTCTTTCCAAAAATTATTCAGATTGATGATAACATCGAGACGACGGGGAAAAACTTGCTCGGTTCAATATATCGGGTGCAGTTATCTATCCAAATCCATTTCATCGACTATTTATATACGGGGAAGTTTCGCGACTGGTATTTTTAAGCGAATATCAACGGGTAGTATAAAAACAGGTTCAGCTGTGTGTGTGGATACCGACAGTTAGATAAACGGCGGAAAGAGTAACCGGCCTGGGGAAATAATTTCCATACCTGAAAGATCTTCCCCGTGAATGAATAGCGTGAAAAAATAACGAAGGATATTTTTTTACTGGTATAAAAATTAAACTTCGGATTGTCTTGTGTATAGTTTATTCAAACAAATTTGAAGCTTCTCTAATTACGATCAATTATTTTCTCATTCCTTTTATTTTTTGATTTCTTACCTGAGCTGCATCGGTAACACATCAGGATCACCTGAGCTGTCAACGCGAATTGCCTGAATGAGAACATCTTAGATCTGCAACGAAAAAAGAATATATGGGAAACGATTCGTTGATTGATATATTTGAATTAGTTGCGACTAAATCGACTCGATAATCGAATCGATAAGAAAAATATGAGGTAACAATCCGTTCGAAGTAATCTAGTGTACAAAAGCGAAAGGGAGCTATTCTTAATTACGTCTGGAGAACGCGGGAAGAAATAGCGCCGTAGGTTGAACTTCAGATTCCTCCTTTTTGCAAGAACAGATCGTAATGAACTTGATTTACGATTAGAAAATGAATTGAGTGAACATTCGGCACAAAAACTGAACGTGGAAAACCGTTCAAGCGTATATAGAGCGTGAATCAAAAATGAATGAAAAGAAAAGGAGGATTTTCTTTGTAATAATAGTTCCATTCAAAAGCAAAACCTCTCGATCTCGAATAGATCGAGTCTCTCTAACAATAAGTAAGCAAGCGAGTAAGCGAGTAAGTGAGTGCGTTGAGTACTGCTATGTAATCAGATGTAAGATTAAATAATAAAGTGTACAGTTTTTATTTCTTTCTTTGGCTACAACTCAATTATACTTCATGATGTTCCTTTTTTTATTCTCTTTTATTAATCAATATAGCGCCCGTTTGTTTCGGTACTTTCTAACAGTCACTATATACACACTAATCTACATACCGATGTATCATTCAATTACAATCGCGATTCGAAAGTGCGAGATTTGTTTTTTTTTTTTTGTCATTTCAATCCACCAAAAATCTAACCCTCCATAAAATTTCGATCTACGTATACGATTATATACGTGAAGTCGAGAACTTTGCGATATTGCTTTCTTGCGATATCTCTGGCGCATCGTCGTATGGCTTATTGTATGATGAGCTCAGATACTTCAGAACCGGAATTAACAGAATAGAATTCTTTGCTCGTATACCATTAATTATCTCACGTATTACAGTAATTGAAAATGAACGATGATTTAACACTCGAAGTACTCAACGAGAGAAAAAAATAAGGAAAAAATCACGAAGAGGAAGAACGGTGTTTTAATTATAAAATCCATGAAACTCGTACCTCTTTTTTATTCAGTCGATTTTTTAAAATTCACTTTTATAAAAAACGCGACGAAATCGGTCACTTCGCGATCTGCAACGATTTTAATGAGACTCTAGTACCGCCGAATCCTCGACTCTCCGATGTCAACGGAGCTCGAGAAAACTGTATAGTATTATAAGTTGTGAAAAACGAAGGACGGTTTTCCCCCGTTTAACAGCAACCCGTAGGTCTCGATGCAGGACGATCGGGTCTCGACGAAGAACTGACCGCAAGACAGTCGCTCACCGTCTTTATTTACAAGACCTGATCGGAGGTCAAACGCTGCACACCCCACGCGATGGCTTTTGCCACCGGATCCCGTTCGACGTGCGAAACTCCGCGAAGGATCGCCGAAGACGTCACTGGGGATTCTCTGTAGTTTCGATGTGATTAATTTTTCCCGGATTCTGAACTAGCCGCTATCGGCACGAAGAGATCGAATTTTTCCTGGCGAATGGACGATCACGCGATGGCCAGGCTTCGCAGCAAAAACGGAGTGGACATTTTTTTACAACGAGATAGGATGGAACGTTGAGCGAAGTACATCGCTTTTCGGTCATTCATTTGACAGTGAGATTTTCTGGAGGTTTATTTTTGAAACAAGATTGATTTATCCGAGGAAATGAAATTCTCCATCTGCTAATTCGTGACGCTATTTCTGATCATTTTTTCGTTCGGTAAATCGAGGTTTGCAATTTGGCAGAATTAATGGGACAGCTAAGCGCGTGAAAAGATTGAAAATGATTTTATTTGAAATTCGGAAAACAGTTCGAATCGGTTCCTCCAAAATTTATAGATTCGATTCTGATATTAACGGGGGAATGTATCAACGTGTTCGATTCTGCAGAAACATGAAAATATATTTACTTTTGGGATTTCTACTGATCGATTAATCTTTCTCAAAATAGGCATTAACTATTTTTCCGTCTCAGTTCGTAAGTGCTGACTAATATACGCCAATAATTCGAGAAATATATGAATTTTATGGATGTGTACCAAAATGAACAGAGGATCTAAAAACTGTTGTTTGTTCAAAGATTAACAATAATATGGATTTATTTTCGAAGGCCTCGCTCCCGACTTGCAATTAATGGCCACTTAAACTTTTTACAAATTGGTGAAGAAATCTACAGACCAGTTTTTTTTTTTGTCTCGCGGATAAAACGAAGAAGGTCCTTCTCAGAGAGCAGCAGTTATTTTTATTCTATTTCTTGTATCCAGATTTAAAATTTTAACGTTGATTACGTCAACAGCGGATTGATTATCACTGCACAGTAACTTTTGAAAGATTAGAAAAGCACAAATTCAGCTATTACACGTGATCGTGTATTCGCATATCGCCATGTAATTGCATGTTCAATCACAGCTACGTGTAAATATTCGCGATTCCTATCTGAGAACGGAATAGTAATTGTTTTGTTGAATTTCAGTAAACGTTAAACGATACGTATTCCGCTCCCGATAGACTGACTGCCATTGAGATGGCAGAAATAGGTGAAAATAGGAAAAAAGAAAAGAAAAATAGTCTCAAACGTGAGAATTTCGCACGTATGTGAAACAAATGGCTAGAAATTCTCTCGTCAAATATTTAACGACAAACGTTTATCGTTCAGTACAAGAGTCTTGCAGCAGCAGCACCAGCAGCAGCAGCCACGACCTTTCACTTATAATATCTGCCATATTACAAGATTACGACATTGATCGCAGGACTGTATATTTTTTTCTGAAAATTGTCCTGCATATCACAAAATCGGGAACGATCATTCACGCCATATTTCAGATCTTTGCAGACAGATCGTTCGAAAGTGATCTTACAGGTGTGTAATCAACCGGAAGTTAATTCAAGGGCATAGTGAGCAGCCCTGGTACCTATAAATACAAACATACAGGTATTACACATCGTAGGCTTGTTCAGTCCCGGAACAACGCGTTAATTTCCGAGCTTTTGATCACCGATTAACATTCTTCGTAACCGAATCTAATTCTCGATCATTATATTCATATTTTCATCATCGACGAGGCCGTTCAGTATACAGACCGTAATATAAATTATCATGACATGTACTGGATCGCTGGATACATTCGATCATGACTGACTATCTCTCCTAAATCTTCGCGGCTCGTTGAGGCTACGGAAATTTATTATATAAATATCTTATATATTCTGATCTACGTATATAGGCTATTCACCACCTCTACCCGCATTCCGTAAAATTATCCTTCTCTTATTAGTACTTTTTGAACTCGTTATTAGATCAGGTATAGCGTATAGTGACCCTGCAGCACGTGCGAATGAACACCGAGTTTGGTGAGACGAGGTGATCTGAATCGACCTCGAAAAGACCACAGGTGAAATAGGTGGGAATTTCAGTGTAAATTGGATTCTGGGAAACTGAGAGATGGAAGAATGACAAATGAGCAAATAAATAAACGAATGAATAAGCTAACGTTAGGGATTTTTTTTCATACTAATTACAAAGAATTTTTACAGTCATTTAAAGACTTAGGGTAAACAATTATTCACCGTTGTCAACTTAGGAGGAAATGATTCTTCGACAATTACTAGAAGATAGGATCTCCCGCAGCTTTTGAGACCCTTCAGCGTTGTTTTTTTATTAGAAAATTGCATCCGGCCATTTTCATACCTGTAAGATAAAATCTGTGTACGTAGACGCAGATGCGCGGCACTTTTCATGTGTGTTTTACTTTCGACTATACGTATAGTCGTGACACACCTGGCCTTGCATGCGCCAAATATTTGCTTCGGGCAAGGTGAATAGGCTGACATAAGTCAAATTAGTTAAACGCGGAAATACACATATTGGTTGAACGCAATGAGCAAATAAGCTCAACTCGGAAGTGTCTAATTATACATTTTATAACAATTAACCAATTGAACCATGGAGCTTCGGCGCGAAAAACTCTCGACTCTGATCGTAAATGCAAATCTTATAATTGCACCGCCGTCGTACTTCTTGCAACAATTTTAATGTTGCAATTAGACATTCTGACTGATTCATTTTACCTGCATTCGACTGCATCCACGCAATGACGTGCATCATGTTCATCGTCGCTATACCATGACCCGAGGGAATAAACGTCATTTAATTTAGTAATAATTAATATACGTGAATTATTGTCATTGGAATTAACGCGGTAGTTACTACATGCAATTTATTTTTATAACAACTCCATAAGGAGTTAGGAATTCGCATCGGTTGGCAAAGAGACTCTGGGGGAACCCCACGACCGGCAATTATATATTATAGGCACACTTGACTACAGGAGTCCAGGATCAGGGAGAAAAGACGATGGGTATTCCCATCCGTCTGGTTCAGCTTCGTACACGGCAAGAGCCATCAATTAGGTCAAATTTAAACATTGCCGTAGTCTTTCGACCTGAAGGAAATTCCCAATTGTGTTATCCCGGAGATGCGGCCTTGTTCGGGCAAAAAATCGCAAAAATCTCAGCGTAGGTACTTCGGAGAGTTAGAATTTCGGATCTTGTTATTTTATATCCTCTTTCAAAAATCACCAATTTCGGATGACCGCGAATAAAAATGCGCTCGTATACTCGGTTTTAATTAAATCTTGATCCGCGATACGGTTACGGTTTTTAGATAATTTAAAGATCTGCTCGGTTCGTCGTGAGATCTAATTAGCATATTTGTAGTCTCCGTGAATAGCGCGTTTAAATATTCCGCGTTCATGCATCAGAGTCGCGATTTATGTGGCACGCGATCAAAATATTTAGAAAAATGAAACTGACATCACAGATTTTATCTGAATGATTCATACACGGTGTAATCATATATGCCCAAAAAAGTGACCTATATACCTACCGATACATGAATAAAAATCGCTCGCATTGGCATAGGACGCGATTAACTCTCGGCGTAGGAAGAACTAACGAGGCGCATTTTTCAAGGCTCCCGATTAATATATCTGGTATAATTAGCTAATGCCGATGAATCTGCGAGACGGTATTTAGACTGAAAAAAAAGGTCCGAACTACCAAATCTATGGAAGGAACTTAGAGTTGTGAAACTGTAAACTGCCATAGTCCTACTTTCGCAGACTTCTGACTGCAATTAATGATTTAACGCCGTATAAAATATTTATAACTGCCGCTGGTGTATCAGATACTGTAATTTTCGATGTATATCTGTATATATATATATCTTCATTCATTTTATTACATCATTAGACACTTGGAAAATAAATAGTAACATCAGACCTTTCGGATTTAAACTTGGCAGCGTATTTAACGATTGGTAAGATTTTATGATCAACGAACGTGCAGATAACTATTTAAAATGATATTCAAGTTGTAACTTGATTACATGAGGTGAGAAGTGATACGGTGAAGTCACACTTAACCGGATACAAATACTAATCGTAGTTCAGTAGATATAGTCTAGTCAATAATGAGCAATAAATTAAATTCATAGAAAATAAGAGAATCAAACCAGCTGATCGTACCCACAGATATACGAGTGTACACGTATGAGTTTACTACTCCAATTAGTATGACTCTGAAATAACATCCGTTTACGTAATAATACAGATATGGGTAGTAATAAATTCTACAATATCCGCAAGTGAGATGAAAAAAAATCATCATTATTCAACTAGATGAGAAAAAACGTTCGAACGCATATTGTTAGCCGAGTATACACGCATATAATTATTTCGTACCACTATATTCTAGCAAATTATCAACTCAGGGCCAAGATAAAATTCTTTAATTCATCGATCATCCGACGATTGTAAAATTAAAAAATATTATAGTTATGGACGAAGACAACAACTCGATCTTTATACAGAATATAACAGCGGAGACGTCTTTATTCAACGGAATATTACATTTATAAACTCATTCAGAGATCTGAGACCTCACGAGCCATAGAATCATTGTGATAGCTTACAATTGACGTATGATACGTTTTTTGCAATCAGTCATCGTACAATAAGCGTGAATTGCGAATTGTATATTTATCTACAAGTGTGAGGCGGGTTTTGTCTTCTTCTACTTGTATCTTTGATTCCGAAAAGATTAATGGCCTGTGGTTCGGTTTTTACAGGAACAGGTTTTTCCTTTCTGTTTTTTGCCTCACGTTACAAATCGGCGATAAATACTCTTCGATCGTAGAATTTCCATACGGTAGATACAGCAGGTTTACTGAGAACAAGTGTCGCTCCTACATGTATTATTTATCCGTAGATAGGCGTATAGAAACGACTTCTTGACTCGAAAGACGACTTTCAAAATTGTTGAAAATAAATTGCAAAATAAGGAATTGTGCAATTCTCGTCTGATCACGTGAATTTTATTATAGATTTATGTTTATCTTCATTTCTTATGATTTGGTTCTCTTTTGTACCTCTACCTACGCGTTCTCAATTTGTTAACTGATCGTAGGATCGGAACTACAAGCCATTAATCATCGGAGGATATTAATTATCCACCTCTTGTTTGAACTGAGAATTTATTTGTATGTAGTTTGTAGTGAAAGAGTTACAGAGAACTAAAACAGAAATTCGCCAAAGAGGAATCTCGACGCTTGTAAGACGTCGCGGTTTTGCACTCTGTCGCCGTTTAATTTTAGGTCAGGCTTTCACGGAGTTTCGGTGCAAAAAATAAACAACTCTTTCTCTCGATACTTTCCTCCATTACTACGTTACGCAATTACACGTAATTATATTATTTCACTTACGAGCAACCTACTAGTTCATTTTTTCTTCTTCTTTCCTCATCCGTTAATATATACGAACCTCTCTGCAGCTATAACCGATAAGATACACGACTTTGGCGACAAGCTTTACTACTTCATTGCCTATAAATCCGTATCTTCAAATCTGGACAAATATTTGACATTTCGAGCAAATGTGAATAATTTTGAATATTCAACGCGCTATATCTGACGCGAAGAATCTTTTCCAAAAATCCTTGGCCTCCTGTGGAGTTTCACGGTTCACTTTCTTCGCAGATTTGCGGGTACATACGAACTGGATCGCGGTGAGCTGCAGAATTGCATACATCGTAAATATATGTGCAATTTTGGCGCTAAGTGCGGGCAATTTTTTTTTTTCTTTTCATTTTTTACAGCAGTATACGATATGTAAGCCTGAGGGAAATTTTTTCTCGTATTATGCGAGAGGACCGACCGACTCTAAAGATCCAAATCGCAGCTTCATATTTTGGACTTCTCGGGGTCAATCGAAAGTCACTTGGAAGAGGAAAAATGACTTAAAAAAGAGAGAGAGAGGGAGACAGAGAGAGAGTATAATATATAAGGCACCGCTCTCATATACCGAGATGAAATCTTCCAGCTGACGAATCATCCTCTTGAATTACGTCAATGGATCATTTGAATACCTGATTATGACGCGGTGAATACGATTAAGGAAAGATTCAGATATTATATATATATATAAACCTGAATACGAGAAAAATACCGTTTTAACGACACTGCAGCTGACGTATGTGGTACATAACACGAATACGTCAACCTGCGTTTGAAACAGTAATGAATGCTTGTGAATCGAATAGTGCAGTACACACGCGTGCAAGTACGTATTTTCCTGTATACCCACGATGGGAAAAGTCAACGAAACTGTTATTTCTCGCGTTTCTGTATGCCTATATATGTATACGGGTATATAGGGGACATACCGCTGTTGAGGTCGTAAAATAAATTTCAAAACGGGAGCACGAAGTGCAATAATTTGCACATGCCTGCAGTTTGGCAAACAAATCGTGTTATTGAAGACAGGTGAAAGAGTCGTTTCGTATTAACACAACGTATAGACTGTAGACAGATGGGACGAGAAAACGTATGTCTGTAATCGACGCGAGTACAAACACTGTACAAAACACAGAATCTATATAAAAATTTCCGGCTCATCGATGAGAGGTGATTAGTTCGTTTATAACTACCCTACGCTTTCGAAATGTTGGATACGAAAAGGTTGAAACATGTTTTTTCCAGCCTGGTCGATCTCTAGGTATATCCTTTTCTGGATTTTCGCGGTTTTATCCCGGTGCTATAATTAGACAACGAGTTATAAACTTTTAAGGATAAAATCGCGTATGTGAAGGAAATTTCTTTTCTTTGGAAAATTCGTCAGAAATCTTGTCAGAGTTTATCGGAAAATTGGTTAATAGTGGGTCAGTGATAGATGATATTCCATTCCAGAAACGGATAAACTGGCTCGTAAATCTATGAAGTACATGGAAAGTGAGTAGAGCTGCGGTTTTCTTTCGCTTGTGCAAAATACGCAATCTGATGATACTATCGAGCCAAGGCCGAGCAGGTCGTTCGCTCGACTGCTGCAGTTATGAAAATTGTTGCAATGCCTGCAGGACGAGCTGTGCTGATTATCTAAAGATGATATTATGATTCTTCCTTTATTTATTTTATCCGATTATTGAATAGTCGAGAAACTGTATAAGACAAAAAAATTTTGGTTTTTTTTTCTATTGTTTCTTGTCAGTTTTTGGTGTTTAATTCTAATCCTACATAGCGAGGTATACGTGTCGCAATTGTGGAGAGAATCGCCTTTTCTCAAGGCACCATGAAACTCGAGGAGAAGGCTATAATCTATCCTTTGTAAGTTTTACCGAGTACTACGCCTACGTAGACTTTCCGAGGTGTACCGATAGTTGTAACACTGTTCACGAACTTCTCTAATTTTTCGCAAGCACATTACGAAATATCACGTAAGTATCCGTAGACGCGTTTACCTCGTGGCGTGCAGTATACGGGTTACGTATATTACATACTTATATGGGTTTAAAAACGGTAATAATTTCTGTACAGTGTATACCATCCGCATCGAATCGTTAAATTTATAATGATATGAGATTTTTATATAATTTTTTTGCATATCAATTATAGTCTGAAAAAATTTTAAGAGAAGAACGTTACTTATTATAAAATACGTATTCATTACAGCACCATAAAATTTGAGATTGGAAATAAAGGAATAAACTGATTCAACCTAAGTACCTGTATACATATTATAAACTTAACAGTACGGCAATGAGAGCTAATATTTTAATCTCTTACAAACTGCTTAATATGGTGTTTACCTGAATAAACGTTGGCACATATACTGTATACATCTATTTATATATAACTAACGAATACACGGAATTGACGCATGTGGGTAAGATGTACGGACATACATATCCGTATATACTATCTACAAAGGCAATAATATGGTACCAAGTTATATTTGTACGTGCAGGAAATATGTTTTTGCATTCTGCAAACTAACGAATAATACAACCATATCGTTATACACGTCTGCATCACAATTATGAGGGAAATGAGTAATTTGTTTAAATACTATCATGTTCATCGGCCGCAGACGTCGTGTTTATTATATGTATCCACATAAATATATTTTCATTCCTATATAGATTTAGTAAATAGAATAAAATGTAGGTAGGAAAACGAAAGAGAAGAACGAAATGTATAGATTAATTCTTGACATTAATAATTCATGCAAAATTTGTCCACTTTGTTTAAGAATGGTTTTAAAATAATTCTAAACATCGTATATTATATACTTTGGTACTCACTCAGTTGGTCACACGAAAGCCAGCAGAATTGATTGGCACTTGTATGCAATTTAGAGGCACTGAAATCGCGAGAGCGTCTCCTACTCTGCAGTCTGCAACCGGTGAACACCTCGTCAAAGACTGTCGCGTCCCGCGTATTTTTTATTTATGTCATTTATTTTATTCACGATTTTTCACGTCAAGTCTAGAGGATGCGTTTGTGTCTTCCCCCATACGACACCACCACTCGGCGAGCTTCGCTGTTGGCCTAACCGGGGATAAGTAAGGTCTAGACTTTGGAGACTACCTAGACTCTTGAAAGTCGAGACGATCGAGGAATTAGGAAAGGAAAGAATTTCTAATTAACAACACTTGACTCGCGTCATGTTATCTCGAAATTTCTTAACGAACACAGGTGTTTCTTTTTTTTTTTTCAAACTTTGAATTGTGTTAACGTCTCCTTATCACATTAGATACTGCAGTTTCACTGAACCACTTTGATTTAGGGTATTTCCCTACACGGCACATTCTCGTTAAAAATCGTTCATCAATTTCAAAATCAAAAACATTCAATTTACAACATGGTCACAATATCTTGAAACATACTTACCTTGAAATAGCCTTCGGTTTAGTTCTTGGGATAAAGTTATACGATTAATTGTGTCATCCTTGCGATACATATGAATATTGAAATTCCATTTTTAGACATCAAAAGACCCAGAAAGTTGAATAAAATCCTCGCATACCGAATGATTTCAATGTCATCGTGTTTAACAAAATTACTCTGTTTTATAAAGTAATGACAATTGTATATCCTGTTCAATTAAAATTCCGAAAAGGAATCGAATGGCGACTAATTAGCGATATTCGCGGATATTATTCGCCTTGGCTTACTTAGGTATACAAAAACAGTGAAAAATGTGTATTCAAGAAGAATTATTAATGAATATATATATTTTTGGCAAGAGGAAATACGACTTAGTAGTAGGAAACAATTATTATATCAGTTACGTTACGTGAGACACGAAAGCTTGGGTTATTATAGCCTTGAGTTTTCTATTTCTTTCATGGATAGGTTTGTATATGTACCTAGTACGTAAAAGTTACGCCAAATCTTCACGAGCGTTAATTAGCAGCGATAAGTTAATTTCGTTTTATTTCAACTTGAACATTTTAACTAAAATATCTTGAATAAATTAAAGCGGATAAATAATATCACCGAATGCAAATATCACTCGGTGGAATAAATTTTTAAATTTCTCTTATGCAACGTGTTTATCCTATTCAAATAAGACACACGGTCACGAGGAAGATCAGCGTACAAAGATTCGCAGTAACAGATCTGCGAAATTAATGTCGCCCTTGGAGAGCCTGCAGCTTCCGGAATGCAAAAACTTGGGAGAATTTTCGATCTTACGAAATCAACGGATAAGGCTGATTCGTATTGTTATGGAAAGTTATATTTTTTCGAAAGAACGATATGCACAACGATTATTTCTGACTTTTGTATCAGTTTCCTTGACTTTTTCTCCTCTTCACCACTCGCAACTTAAAATATTATTCCGCAAGTTCTTATACCTTTCAATTCCTGATGTCATCTCGTTAAGATTCCGCTTAGAAGTTGAAAATGTTTTAAACGAGGTGTACGCATTATTTATTGAAATCAAAATCTGAAGACGTCGAAAGAAGGAATTCAGACGACGTTATCTTATCCTGCGTTTAATCCAACCGGATTTGTTTTAATGTCATTACAAGTTAAACCGCGAAAGACGTGACGACGCAAATAAAGAGCAAAGTTTCGTTGAACCGACAAAAATTTTTAAAAGCTAGAAATTATCATGACGACAATTAATTCTGTTAGCATTTTATAGCAGACCATGATAAACGCCGAATCAAAAGTTATATGGTGAAGAGAAAAAAGTTAATTCGATAAGTCATGACCGAAAAATTTCGTAAATTGACCTCGTCATTGGATTATATAAGAATTTCTAATCATGTGCGATGAAACAAGTATAGAGAATTATACATTTTTTTATTTTTACTTTCAGCACTTTCTGTTTCGGAATTATTATGACTTTAATGAGTAAAAAAAAAAACAAAAAAAAAAATCTGCAATCTTGTGACGATCGCGGATCGGTAATTAGCTTGACTTTAAATACATAAAGATGTGAGTGACCCCAGAATGAATCGCGAACTAGCATCGAGGTCTAGCGAAAGTGTGAGCCTCGTGACTATGAGTCTGTGTCCTCAATGGGAATCGCACTATGTTTGCCTGCAAAACACGTAATTGCAGATTATTTATCCTAGACTACGCTGTGGTACGGACACGTGGTCACATTACGTATGAAAATGTGTATTCATCTAATAACGGTACATAGTAATTTTCTATATCAGCGCGGGTAATAATTATCGGCAATAATAGACGGTCGCGATAATTTTGCACAGCTATTTACAGGATTGAATAAAGAAGAATAAGAAAACGAGTAATAATGATAATAATAATAAAAACATTACTGAAAATAATTACCTGCTGCTCATTGTCAGGTACTGGGTCAATGCCGCGTATACCCAGATTCGCGATTCACGTGAATTGTATTCGCGATGATAAATTACATAAGAAATAAGAATGAGAAACGCGAGGTAATTGATCCGGTCTGTGTAAAAGACCCTGACTTGAGTCGCGGTTTATTGAAACTGTTTGGCAAAGACGTGAATTGACGTGAAATTTTCAAAAATTGAAGAACTAAGAAGATTAGAAGTAAAGTTTTTGATTTTTTTCAAAATCCTAAGCTGATATTTTATTTTTGTTGTAACTTTTTATTAATTATTATCACAACGATATGTTCATTAGTTACAATGCCTTAAATATTTCTGTATTCCAAATAATCACTATTATTATTATTATTATTATTATTATTATTATAGGTATATACTTTCAGGTATTTTTACGTATTAACAAAAACCACATTTTATGTAAACCAATATTATTCTTTCGTCTTCAGAGTCGTACTCGTATAAATCGATGATGTGAAAAAGTAACGAAAATTATATAATAAATATTTGTAATCGATTTATTACAGATTGGTACTAGATATCTAACTACTGATATTATAGTTAGAAAAATACCCGCGCATATGTAAATAATTATGTATATAATACATATACTTTGGAAAACATAATTTGAACTTGTTAAAGATTTTTTCCTTTGTACATTGTCGTTATACAATTATTACATATATATTCTTATAGTATGTCATTTCAGATTGATTTTAGTGAAAGATTATTATACATGTATGGGTAAATATTCCTCAAATATATTTACTTATGTATATATTTATAAAGAAACAAATAATTCCTTCAATATATACATATAATATATAAACGCTTATGTAAAAATGATAATAATCATTATCTATTCCCAAGCGGTGGTTTGGTACCTGGGGCTATATAGTATAATGGTGAAAATGAATTTTTCATATTTTTGCATATCATTATTACATACATATACGTATATGTCTCTACGTACATATATATATATATATATATATATATATATATATATACATATATACTATATACTAGTACATTTTTTATAGATTATAAAATTATTCTTCTTCCATTATTATAGGTATAATAACTGTATATTATCAAAGACATATACATATAGGAAGAAAAACATTTGTTCATTAGAATCTTAAATCGTTATACATATATACGTATTACACAATACATATTCCATATACCTATACCTGTTTGCAATCACTTATATCAGTCATAATATTATATACGTATGTATGCATGTATTTATTTATTTTTAGACACGAATGATAAAATTTATTCGTATCATATGTTTCACGAGTTTTTGTCTTGTTTTTATTCTTTTGTTTATTAATACATAAATACTAATTCATGTATCACATAATATAATCCCTTTAATCAAATATATATATATATATCTACTATACATTCTATTGAATTAATTTGAAAAACTGTCATTTTCTCCAACCTTCGAGTTAAATAAAATAAAATGAAAATAAAGAACTAATAAAAATTGTCAATCGAAGATCAGTCCCAACATATACGAAACTTTCACATACATACACATATCTATACATTCAATATTGTATTATATAAGAATTCGTGATGTATATAGGAAGTTCTGTGGACTATAGCCACCGAAGAAAATTGATACCTTCTAAAGACGAAGGTAATTGAAAAAAAAAAAAAAATGATAAACTGTTTCTTGTATCTTACTCGAAGTTTCTTTAAATTTGATAAAACTCTTTTCATCGACTTTTAAATTTACATCAATTGTCCCTCTCTTTCGAAGAATACAGAACAATAAAAACAGATTTCAGTCGTCAACTGCAGAAGCATAAGTCTTTCGAAGTTTCAATATAATATAATATACACTTTATTTCATTTCACTTAGTTTTTCTTTTTTTTTTTTTTGTTCGTTTTCCCTTTTTCTTCCTTCTTGTTAAAAAATATGCGTTACATAATACCTACATATATGTATAAATACGAATATGAGGCAGATGATTTATATACCTCATACGGAAGAATATATATATATAACGTCATATAATTTAATATTAAAAATATTCATAAAAATATGTTGTTTTTTTTTGTTTCTTTTTTTGTGTCTTCGTATATAAAACTTACGTTTATTATTATATTATTAATAATAATGATAATATTAATAAAATGATTGTTGGCCTCGTGTTATTGGGCCTTTTGTGCAACGTGGGCAACGTGGGCTACATGTGTAGAAGATGCAGGGCCAAGTACATGCCCATTAGAGATTTCCTTTTTAACGGATATTATATCCGAGCCAGTCTTGTTCCGCCGATCAATTAGTCCCATCAATTTCGGCAATAGAATTATAGCTGTCACCGCCAATATATGTGGGGCAAGGTACATGTGTCTAAAGAAAATGATGAACAAAAATAAAGAAACAAAAATTGAAGAAATAATAAAAAATAATGCTTTCTTTTTTCTTTTTCCATTTCATTTCATCTCATTTCCTTTACTGTTATAGCTCAATTCTTACGGATAACTTTACTTGTATATAAGTAATGAGAAATAATCAAACTTACAGATACAGTCTAATACTGGGATAGAACTCGAGTAGAATAAAGCTGAAGGTGAGGTAAGCCATTACGACTCGAGTTGTTGAAAATGTTAACGCGTCATAGAACAGCTTGGAAGAATATGATCCGAGGAAGTAAGGCCGAAGATGTCGCCGTACCTGAAATGATGAATTAATAAATCAATCAATTAATGAATAAGAAGAAAAATTATGGTAATTATTTCGATAATTGGATTAGTTTTAATTTATTGATTATTATACTTACGGTACGAGATGCAAAAGTGACAAGTGCACCACCGGCGAATGTGAGGTAGTATCCGGGATAAAAACCGTGCCATAAAGCCGATAGAGCGTAGGTAAGGATTGTACTATGACGGGTAGTTCTCTCGTAGACAATCATTCTCAGCCATCGATTTGTACCTTTATTCCACTGTTCTATACTGTCTCGCAAACTAAGCGCCGTCTGATTAGTGGAAGATGAAAGAAAACAAAAATTGCAAAAATCAGCGTTGTTATAAACGTAGATTATATTTGAGGGTGAAAATAAACGCGGAAGAACTTTCGTTCGATCGAATTCTCCGAGAGATAGTATAAAAATCTCAAATCTTTCATCGATTATCTCTTCAAATCTTGAAAATTTATCAATATTTTCGATATTCTAATTAAAACTTACCTCGAACTTAAGTACGTCAACATTAGAAATGAGGTCCCAACGGGGAGATCCGTCATTATTATAACCGTTGAAGCCAAGTCCCGAGTTGTTGCATATAGCATCAGCGAAAAGCCAAGCGTGATAATACTTGAATCTTCCCAGCATCGTGGATATCATTAAAAATCCGACTTTGTAACTCAACGTTGTGTGATCTATAAATTCGTCCTCTGAAAATTGAAAAAGATCTTTTTTTTCTTTTCTTATCTTTTTGAGCCAATCGTTGAAATATGTACAGAGAAATTAGAACTGATAGAAAATTACGAAAAGCTGTAATTTTCATTCAACGAACCTTTGATCTTTCGTATGGGAAATGCTGGTATAAACGTGACGTAGATGAAGGCGCAAATACAGCTGGCAACTACCTTTTTTACCACAACTAAACCTGGCGATGGTTCCAAAACGATTTCATTACTGTTTAAATTCTTATCCCTGTATCCCTGTAATGAATAAAATAGAAAAAAATGAGAATAGTAAGGGCAAGAAATTGGTCTAGAATTTACGGTACAAGACGATAGAGAATGGAGTATATCTTACGGCTAAAGTTTTCGATACGTAGAAATTGTGACCGTCTATAAAGTCGATGTAATCTCTATAGAAAATAACCGGACCTGCCATCAGAGCTTGGAAGTGTAAAACGTAGCTGAAATACTCCAAAGCTGTTGGCATTTTCCTAAAATAGATCGACAAATATTACCGGACAAATTTCGTTCACTATAAAACTAATAAAGTTTGAAGTATCGTGTAGTTATAGAGTAGAATTTATAAACGAGACAGAACTCAATCTAGTTACAGGGGTCGGACTACAGGCTAGTGCAATCATGAATCATGCGTCACGACACTTACATACATTAACTTTTTTCGTTCTTTTCTTTTTATTTTCTCGTTACATACACAAAGCTACACATCCGACTATTAAATCTCGTTGTACGAACGCGCGAGATAGCTCCGAATTGTTTCAGCTAAATGGACAGGGGTCATATAACGTATGTATCATGTAGGTGAAAGATGCGTCGTATCAAAATTGGTTTAACGTGGCATTGAGAGAGAATTTTTTGTTTAAACGTTATAATAATAAAATTAGACTCACCTAACGGCATGGTATTTTTGCGAGGGAGTTAGATCCTCTTCTTTACGTGTTAGTCCATCGTGCAGACTATAGGCAAGACTGGTGACCTTTTGAGTTATGACCATCAGCGGACCTGTGGAGTTATTCGTTCGCAATGAACTAATTACTTCAAATAATCGCTCACACAACTTATACCTAACTTTTATCCATTCATGAATCAAGGAAATTCAATAATAATATAATCACATCGTCGATAAGTAGAAATGAGTAAATAATACTGACCGGTAATGTCCAGAGTATAAGATCCGTAGTCGTAAGCTTGCCGATGGAAATGTATGCAGGAAAGGTATAGCAGAGCGACGAATAGAACCGCCCTGAAAATATTTAATAAAACGCATATTTCAGATCAGATCAAGAATAATGATTCTCTCTTTCTCAATTTCAATTATATGTAACACTTCGTTCCGTTTTTGCTTCAGCTATAAATGAACAAGCCATTGATTTCAGTCCTTCTATTTCAGCCAACAAATTACACATTTACATCGGTATTATGTATACACATGCATCAGTATACCTACGTTACATGAAAAGGCTCGATATGTAAAACGGCAGCACGCGACGCGATTGAATTAATTAAATGATTCCGGTAATTAATTTGCATCTATAATCTCAAGTAGAATTATTCTCGTCATTGTCAGTACAAAGCAAAAAAATTCTAATAAAATTTATTCCTACTTATTCGCAGACAATAATCAATCACCTTTGCATACTGCGAGGATCTTGCGTCCGCATAACGACGTAGCAGATCGCCGGAAGTCCTGCCAAATGTACCGCATACCTGCGGAAAAATATTTCGTTCGTTCTTTATCGGTTATACTTTTATGCGTAAACCTAAAAGTTATGATATCGAATAAGCGATCTTGTCGCGTAATCTAATAATTCGCGATTAATGACGTACTAATTTAATCACATATGGGATTGCTTATCTACTAAGTGTTTGGACTAATATTGAAAGCTCCATGTTCATTTATCGTTACGACATCGCCAATAAGGCACTCATATTATATTATCTAAGCTCTATATACCCACATTATGTGTATAAGAATAACAACAAAGATACTAATAAGCTGTAGTGCCCTCATGAAATAATTGCGGCTCAACGGATATCCTGGCCATTTATTTCTCAGCACATTGTTTATCGTTTATTATAGTTTATTCCTGTGTACTGTGAAGATGTATATAACCCGGGGGTATGAAATCGATCGTTTTATACACATATTTCAGTTAATAGTTAATAATGGCTTACTTGCCGAAACTGAAGTAGCCGAAGAAGAGACCAAGGACGAGACCGAATGCATGTCTTGTTCCTGGACCCACGGCTCTGGGGCTCAGGGATGATCTTAACAAGGATGCAAGTGCCAGAGCAGAGAACTGCGTGAGCAGAAAGTTCATCTGTTGAGAAAATAAAAATATTTTATTCATGGAAATATGATATCTGCTGATTGGGAGAAAAAAACTGTATATTCATTAATTGGTTCAACAGTCGTAATGATTGACGAGTTTTTTCCAAGCGTCATACTCAATTTGCATATGACTCGGTCACGACTCGGGTAATTTTCTCTGAACCCGATGCAAATATTGTTTAATTCATTCGAGGGAATTTGAGGTTCGGCTTTGTATTTAAATTTTTTATTTATAATTAATGAATGAAATTTCGAAGGCTAGGAATTAGAAGGAAAGAAATCTGAGTCGTTCGATCGAATATGCATTTATGGAAATTTTTCATAAATTTTGAACAGGAGTAAGCTATGTACATTATTCCAGTTCATTCCAGACCCACGGCGATGATGCGCAGTAAAGTATAGAACCATGGGTCTAATAATATCGCAGGAACTGAGGGCGTCATTCTACGGCATATTCTATAAGCGTAGACCCGCGTGAGACGAGACTGGAAAGCGATATATGTTACGTATCTGAAAATCTGTCAGATTATAAATTTATAACATGGGAACTCAAATTTTAATGACTAAAAATACTCTTCCAGCAGCGTTCGCGCCTAAACTTTTCCTCGATCAAATCTACACGCAATACGCGATCTTCGGAGTATATATTAGCTTTTTAATCGCGCCGATGATATTCCCATCTCTTCGGATTAGTCTTTTTCATTTTCAATAAAAAGGAGAAGAAATTTGTTACAAGTAAAATAATTGCGCCTATGGATATTTCGCAGTAATTAATATCTGACAGCTTCGCGTTGTTTCTTATTGTAAGATTGCTCAATCTGCTGACTATTTTTCAAAAACAGTGTCCAGCATATGGTCGAGCGATAAAAGCGCATGGCGTGCGTCGTATAGCGGATATCGTTGAGTTTCCTCAAACCACTATATTTGCATTAACAAATTACGAACAAGAGCGAATTATGATCATCGAGAGAAAAGGAAGAGTTAAAAAAATATACACCTTGTGAAAAATTTCAGATGGTAAATAACGCGATATCTAGATCTACGTGACTATGTACAGGGTGTTTTATAATCACGTGTATACATTGCATTGTACCTTACACTCCTTGTTCAAACCAGACTCGGATGATTCTACGTAAGTTGTGCGATGCCCCAAGTATATGTGTATAATATATTAGATATATGTGTAGGTATAAGTATGTATATTGGTATATAAACGCGTTCTGGGCACTATGGGAATTTCCCTTTCCTTCTGCACAGCCAGGCACCCGATGACGATGCTACCAAGGAACCAACCCCGAGGCACATAGCGATCTGAATTCTACACCCTATGCCTGTAATACATATACATGCACACACACACACACACACAAATATATATATACATATATATTATAGAATAGAACGAAAAGGGGCTGAGAGTAGGAAGTGCGGGGAAATATACAGTGGCGTACGTATAAACTATAAATTAGGTGCAGGAGGAACCAGCACAGTTCGTATCAGGGAGAATTTCACACATCCTCGAAAATATCGAATCAAATTCCCACCATGTCCTATCACATCGTATCAAAATATTGCGATATGTTTGTGAAATTTTTACGGTTTTGCAATTTTCTGATCATGTACAGGCGAAGCGAGAGGATTCTTTCTTATAGAATTAACGCACAATATGCGATGAGCAGCTGCGGCTGCTGTTAATCTTCGATAATTTCATAACGGTTTGCTTTTTGCCTATTATATATTAATTGTACAGCCTTCCTATTTCGGTCTTGTGGATAAAGGCGCCCTTTCACTCTTGATTACGCCACTGGTAAGGGACCAAGGCGTTTTGGCCTCGGGTTATAACTTATACAATTTGAATTGGTAGACCATAGAGCCTGTAGAAGATGAGGCTTGGCCCTGTAGGTATAAGTGTACCTTCATAATTCTATACCATCCTCATCCTACGGTTTAAAAATTCCCAAATCTCCGAGAGTTAGTATTCAACTATGTATAAGACAAAAATTCCATTAGTTCCTGCGATTATCCGGTAACAGAGGAACAATGATCATTTATGGATGTTGAAACGCGTGCTGTTGATTCTCGTTGTCATCTGGTCTTCCGAAATTTATGAAATTTCGTTCGTATGATATTGGGAAAGAAAGTCGAAGCTAAAAATAGCTGAATTACATGTATCCAGTGCGTTGGAAAATAAATGGCCTGCAATAAGCATCTGTGCACATAATGCCAGGAGCACCTAATGCCTGATGTTTGAATCTACGTCACGTTTAGTAATTTATGTTTATATACGCCAATGACGTGTACCAGATTGCGGAAGTACCAATAAGCTAACCGCAAATATATAAATATAAACATGTAATTATAATAAAAAAAAAACTACAAAATTCCTTACGGCACTTGGGAACTGCAGTTTTACAGTGCGTAGGCGTAAAGATGGATATATCGAACACCTATTAAACAAAATCGTATATTTTGGCTGGGGGAATGTCTCCGAATTCAGAAATCGGCAAGGCGAATGGGTATAATCACGAAATCGGAACAGAGAAGGTCATCGAGTGGCGAGGAATTTGAAGAAAAAAAAGGAATGATTTTTAATGCGATAAAGTATAAATGTCAGTTATTCCAATTTCCTGTTCATCTTTACAACTCCGATTTACACGAATCCAAAATTTTTTCCATCCATTTTTTCACACGAATCTAATTCCGCGATTTCTATCAGTGATATTCTCTTCGTATATAAATATATATACACATGCGTGACGGAGTATAATATGTGTGCATATAATATAGTATCTCGTAACAAGATATCGTGTACTAGATTCTTTTACGGTCGTGTTAATCCGCGGTGTTAATCCGATCGTCACGCCCACGCGAATGCGCATTTAACGTGCGTTATGGACTATAGGTGTACGCGCAGAGATTGTTCATTTCATTTCACTCTTCTGTATCTGGTTTTTCGACGAAATATCGTTGAAAAGACTCTATTCAAAACGAGAAGAAGACGAGAAGAAAAAGAGCACTAAAAACTCGGGAATGTAAATGGCTAGCGCTAAACTAATGATACAAAGCGAACTACGTCAGTAATAAGTAGTCGTTCGTTGATAATTATGCGTAATTTCAATCCGTCTATGGAAACCGCATGACGTAATTCAACGCTATACGATATACATATCGATAACCGCGTGTCTTCAGCAGCTGGCAGAAAAAAGAAAAAACGTTTATATCGATTAAACGACGATAAGGTTTTTTTCTTTCATTTTTTATTCAAACAAGATAGGAAAAGGGTGTCGTCTCGCGCGCAAAATTGTCTGTACAATTATAAGCCTTGAACAATAACGAAGAAAAATCCATTCGAGGGAACTTTACTTCTGTTATAATAGCAGCAAATGCGCCGTCTACGGTCTCATTGCTAGTCATACCATTCGCGTCAGTACAGTACTCATTCTATTTCTCACAAGGATTAGAACCGGCGCAAATTCTCCTCTTCTCACTTACTCATATAGCTATAAATGGTTGTATCAGACGTAGCTACTCCCACTAGCTTTGTAGATCAAAGCTTCTATACTATAGCAACGGGGCAGAAACTGATGGGTATGATATACCTTCGCGTTCGCAAAGGCCGGAGAATGCGCTCTGATTATATCGCGGTTTTCAAATATATATATGTATACAAATACGCGCAATAGAAGAATGCTGCGTCATATATCGATTAATTTCATAAGAATTTTATTTTTAACTTATATACGTGTACGGTATGCTTATGTAGCTCGGAATATACGCATCGTTGATGACGATCTTTAAAGAATTTATCACCGCGATCGCAACAGAGATGAGAAGGCTAAAGAATATCGTGCGATATTATAGATTCGTTCGGGAGAGGAAATACGCAAAATATATTGGTATTCAAAAACCTGTAGAACATAAAGCATTATAGTACCTAGTCAGTAATCAATATACATGATAAAGGAATTATCTGATAGTTATCGAGGAATAATTATTACCAAATAACGTAAGTTCACCGTATACGATTACAAATTGTATCTAACATACGTGAAAATCGAAGATACGTGTATCGCTGAAATTTCGTGAAGCTAGGTCGCGGTCAGTTCTGTATTACGTACTTCGGAGATACTGCCTACGTACTACATACTAAGCTGATGCGGTACCGAGGAGTTTTGTCATGCCAGGAACAACACCCGCCTACTACGTGACTAAGATACGTAATTCATGAGCTTGTTACTGAAATTGGACACCTGTTGGTATAATATACGATATGCTATGGATGGCGGCGCGTGAGGTGAACAGGTTCCTCTTCAGTCTAGGTATAAAGACGATTCATTTACAAAACAAGATTACAATTTGATCATTTTATAATTACTCGTTTTCGAATACATGCGGTGGTACCGAGCCTCGGGATTTCGAACCTTTAGTCGATCTAGTCTAATTTTTGATCAAATTTAATTAACATCGTATACAACATAGGGATGACGAATGATTCTATTCACTCGGAAAATGATGTAAGCGATTAAAAATATTCAATGATATCACTTCGTATAATTTTATTGTAGAAATCATCCACGCATATAGGGTGTGAAGACTGTAAAAATTGCAAGATTCGAGTCTCGATCGGAGCCAAAGAGTCTGACGAATGGATAAAGAAACTAATCGTAAGAATCAGCTCGGTAAAGATGATTGATTGTGAGTCATATCGAGACATAAAGTCAATTATTGAATAAAAAGTCTTTCGTCCGGAGATAAAGATAATGGGATAGAAGTTATCTCGATAAATGTTCAATTCAGCGAATTAGATTCCCATATGAAGTACCGAGGCGACTATATTGTTTCCTCTAACATAAGTAGAAAGTAAGTGAGTATACACGTAGGTACCGTAAAATACGACGCAATGACCTCTTGCAAATGAACGGTTCTTGTTGCTTCTATAGCCGAGTACTTAGCTATATGAGCTACGAAGAAGCTAAAGAGTCTGCTGCACGAGTGTCGAAAGATATTGCAGCCGAGTTTTAATTGCTGAATCGAAAGGTGTCGATTAAATATCGCGATATGAATAATATAATTGCACTCGCGAACCGCACGATCAATACCAAGTCGTTGGGCGAGGGTTTTGAACCGCTGAATAAAATGCGAAACGGGGGTGAAGATCGGAGAATCTATATCCTCAGGGCAGTAGGGAGATATCTGCTCATCTTACCTGGTCAATTGGCAGCCCAGCCAGATCCGCAAGCCACGTGAAGACCCGCGAACCATCGTAGTACAGATTATCACTTGCTGCGGAACCACCCATTCCCGTTCGCGGTCGTAGCGGTACTGACTGGATTGAAGTAACGAACTTGAAACGGAGCTGCCACCAGCCTGTGAACTGATCGTGTTCAGTGCCGTGCTATCCACGATCCTTTGTCAAGGGGTTGCGATCGTACGTATGTGTGTATGGACACAGACTCGATATCAGGATGTGACGATTTTAATACGATTCGTCAATTCGCAAATTCGCACATTGCGAGGCGATCGATTCTTCGCGAATTATTTATCAACTGGGAAATTTGCACGGATTAGAACCTCGTGCTGAATAGACCCGGAATCGTAGTCGTTCGTAGATTCGTACTTTTAAGTATTTTGATGACGAATGAGGAATACCATTTTTTTTTAATTTTTTAATTTTTTTATTACAATAATTTTTTCGCAAGTAAAGACGCGAATTTGACCGGCAGTTTGCCGCGGTCAAGTCCATGGCAACCGGGCCGAAAGGTAAGGGAAAAAGATGGTCGGGTCGCAAGTGGTAAAGCGATACTCACACTGTAAATTATTCAAGTTTCTTCGCTTTCTTTTAATCACGAGTTTGAACGAACTCGTATGCTGATACATATATTGAATCTAGTACGCATATGTTCGTAAGGAGTTTGGCGAATCTTCACTTACGATACGCGAATTTTTTATCGCGAATCGCGGAAAATTTCAAAAAATAATTATTCGTTTTTTTTTCTTCCCTCTATTTTTCGAAACTTCGCAACATTTCTACGGTGTGAATTCAACCTAAGGTCGATGCGCTTATCTCTTATTCCCCCAACTTCGTCGACGCCTATTCTATTCACTCCGCTCTGCTTCAGCGACAGACTCGCTCGCCTCACTCTTCGTGCCGGTGGGTTGGCTCGAAGAAAAATATATTCTCATATACCGGGTGTCTAACAGAATAAAATTATGAGAAATGCGACAGCGAAAAAAAAAGCAAAAAAATTTAAACCAACGAAGCATCGTTTTTAAATGAAATAAATATTTATATTTCTCCATAAGTTCAATTATCTACAAATTTCGATATCAATTAATATAACTATCGATTTTACCCAAAATTAGATCCAAATCTGTCACAGCATAAACGAGGCTTAACAATGAGGTCGTTAATCTGCTCCGGCGGACCGTGAAATTGTTTATTTTCTATGTGTTCGTTGATGATCGATGAAGTCCGGAGCAATTTATTTATTTATTTTATTTTTAGTCAGACCTCTTCCTTTCCCCTGGTTTAGAAATTAATATCCTGGGGAGTACGATCGTTTTACTACGGGGATACTCGATCACCCTTTATAAACCGATCAAACAGAGCAACTGCGGATTATAGTTTCGGCAATATAGCCGCAAGTATTCTCGATCAAACGACCGGAGAGAGATGCGGAACAGAAGATGTAGGATACCAACAGGAGGATTCTGAGAGTCCTTTCTTATTAGGAATACAGTTAGGTATTCTTACTTCTTCGAACTATCCTCAGATCGTTATTACAGTTCGAACTATAGTACAGTTAGAAATTCAATACATCTCGTGGTCTTTTTATTCAAATTTTAAACCCGTCTAATTCAGCATCGTTTATCGAGTATCCATGGCGATACTTGCCTCGGTTTTACGAGGGATAATTCTACTTAACGATTATTCGAAGCATGTGAGAAGCCGGTTCCGAAAATAGACGACTTTAAAGAGTTGAAGAATAGAGAAGCCTAATGGTTCCGGAATTTGGCATTATCACATTCACCAGATAAGAATTTTATCGATTACGAGACCATAAGCGCGGTTATAGCAACAAACAGCTGCTCGTTTTAAAAAACGAAAATACGAAACAACTTTATATCTTACGCCACATGCATATTAATTATACTTGAATTAGTATATGCGCGTGAACCTGAACTCTTAACAGGTCACCGATCACGATTCTACGATTTAATCATCGTCCGCGTTTTTACTCAATTGCAAATGTTAATAAGGTCAATGATTACCGTCTACTTAATTGACGTCTGTTACATCACTGGTTCTAGGACTTATGCAGCGTCCAGATCCGAGGCAGAAATATTTCGTATCCACTTTCGAACAAGTCTTTGATCCGCAAGGATCAGTGCTCCAGGTGCCTGTTGCACCTTTCTAAATAACTGAGTGCAGGTATGCAGTAAAATAATTACCACATTTACTTACCGAGACACTTTTATACCGTCTGTTTTCCTCGTCGAAGAGATGTCGAAAGTTTAGACCGCAGCGAAATTCTTCCGCTCTCTTAAGGCATACAATAATAATTGAAAAAAATTCATAAATAAATGTAATGTAATTTTGAGCGATGGAAAAGGGTGAAACACTTGTCCTATATTGTATGCACAAAGGTGGTATTTGCGCTTTATGTCGTGTCAGGGGAATTCGAGGTTTTGCGTCTTGAATCACCACGTGACCATAGAACTTGGCTTTTGTAAACATCGTCTATAATTAGCCAGTGAGTAATACAGCAAATAAAGTCACATACGTAAATATATAGGTATACATTCTGTTCTCGGTAGTAACTCGTAATCTCCGTATTAATTAACGATTGGTAAAAGTGCGATGAATGGTATCTACGATATGAGAAAGAAAAAGGGCCACGAAGAAGGAAAAACACTTTCAGCATGATAAATACGTACCATCGTCACTGAATGTGATATATAAATCATAAATGATAGGCTTGTGCAGTATATGATATCGCATGAGTAAATCGCCAGCTTGATTGCTTCATCTTCTACTAACTGCACGGTTTAATGGGACTCTGTACCGTTTTGCAGTTCAATTCCAACTCCGTTGAACTAGAATACCTGATATACGATATAACTCATGAATCAGCATGAATCAACTAAATTTGTCATATTTATTTACCAATGATTATTCCTTCTCCGGTAACATTACACACGTATGCACACGCGTGCGCGTACACATGGAATAATAGACACTTTTACATGATATTTACACCTTGACTTTATACACTAAATAAGTGTACATGTATATTATTTATTGAATGGGTATATATGTCAAGTTTTTTTTTTTTTTTTCTCTTTCCAAACAAAAATACTTCTCTACTTATATATTTGAATGAATCGTTTGAATACACTATAGACGGATATTAACAAACAACGCTAGAGGAAATATTGCAACTTTCTAATAACACTTTAATTTTCTGACAAGCTCAAATAACTGTGCGATTGATAATAATAATTATTATTATTATTAACAACAAGGGATTATTTGGATACGGATGCATAATAGAATTAATTGAAAATACAGCTCTGCACTGCAGGAAGCTGATCCTCATAGCTGAAAATCGTATTCAAATATGCCAATTAACAAAGTAGATTCGCCAAATTTTCAATCTTCGTATAATAACCTGTGGACAAACTAGATCGGCTTTGATAATGAGATAAGATAGAATATACATCGAAGCTTGTTCATATTCATGCAATTTTCATTAATGCGTTAGTCACACTTATCGAAGATTGATAATATTCATGAGAATTGATTAACGTAAATCTTCTGTATTTTTGCGATAGGATAAACAAAAATTGTATTGGTAATGCAATTATTTCGTGCTCAAATATGATAAGACTACAGATTGAATACGTTACATCGATTTACTGTATTCTATTAGTTTTAATAAATGTATTACTTATCTGTAAATTCATAAAATAATGTATATCGTGGAATAGATAAATCATATACACTCAGAAACATTGTAATTTGTAAAGTTTTCATTTCTCTGATGAAAATCGGTATTACCGGTACATAGGAATTAATTTATAGCCGCGGTAAATTTGACCTCATGACTTACTTAGGCCAGCAGTAAAATTTTATTCACACATATGTATATTATATTTATAACGTGATAAAAACTAAGTCGAATTTCTTTAACGTCGAAACTTTAAACTTAATCCATAAATTAACGTGATAAGTTTATATCTATATACCTGTATATGGGTATACATGTCCTAATATCAGATAAATATTTGCGAAGATTTGCATAAGAAAATATATATCCGGCTAAATTTTATACACACGTATATGTAATATATATATATTCATAAATTTCTATATAGGTAAAGTCGTATTACTAAATACTAGAATTCTTTTTCCATTTTGCATTGCTGCCGAAATATAAGGAAATGAAGAATGATTATTATTACATGCTATAGTTTTTCATTCAAACTACAGAAATATTATTGATATTTTGACCAGTGAACAATCCAACGATACAGGATTATACAATCGATATATCATATTTTTTAGAAGAAATATCAATCCTATTTAACTAAGGTCACGCTAGTTTTCATATACCTTTTTTCATAAATACTTGCCCTTAATTTCTTATGTTTGTTTTTCTCTCTATTTGTAGAATTAAGCGTAGTTAAAAATTACTGACACAATAAAATTGTATCTAGGGTACGAGTATGTCTAATGAATTTATGAATTAACGAACGAATAAATCCAGTGCTAAAAGTTGCGATTATACCGTGCATGTACGAATGTAATACGAAAAACGTGCGAATAGGTGTTTTGATATCCACGTAGAACCGGACGAATAAAAATGAAAAATGCTCAGGTTTTATCAACGTAAGCTTGACAACGGGTTTATCGTTATTTTTCAAGCGAACAGAAGATAGGAAGTAGATTAACATTATATTAGTAACGTGTAAACTAATTTTAAAATTAAAAAAAAAATTGAATTCTCAATCCGTGCACAAATTTTTGTGTATACGAAGGAAACTTGGAACTAATTTAAAGAGTAGCAATATACTATAAGTTTACTTCGAATTTTAACAATTAAATAATACGGGTTTAAAAAATTTGTACCACATTTTTCAATAGCTTTTGTTAGTACCTAATTCGAAAAAGATATGTATATGTGTATAACGATCAATAATTAGTGCAGTATAATAATAGCTGCCGAAATAAATTGCATTATAATTATTAATTCGTACCTATAATTATTATATCACTGTCGACTAATTCCTGTCTCTTTATTCCCTACTTTATTCCCAATAATAATTGTCCCAACTTTAAAGTGGGACCTTCGCAATAGTTTGTGACTCTCGTGGAGTCGCAAATCGATCGCAAATCTTATTATATGACACAATGAAGTCTATACCTAGGTCTTTTTCATTGCCAAAACAATAGTATTTATATCTGTCCCATCGTTAATTATAGTTTTGACAGAACGCAATTAAGATACGGTCATTCATGATTTTTATCTGAAAGTATAATTGTTATCGTCGTTTAATATCTAAGTATATCGGAAGTCAAACAAAAAATAAATAAAATAATAATAGACACCGGAGTTACGTAATCTTGTTTACAATTTTTTTTTTTAAATCCATTATTAGTTTTATCAGCGTTATTATCATCACACATCGTAAAAAGGATGTTCGATTACGAACTGAATATCGCATTTCTTCACGACCTTTTAATTGGCTGGCAAGTTTCTACATCGTAAAATTAATAATGGACTATAATAAACGGCGATCTAGTCTTAGACCGATAATTTTATCTTTGCGATACCTATAGGAATAATACAGAATCGCAGCGAAACAGTTTACCTGATATCTCTCTAGAATTTTTCCAACATAATTAAAGATATATTACTTTACTTTATTTTAATCTTGTGTAGTTTGAGCTTAAACCCAAGAAGCTCTGAAAGCACTCCTGACAGAGCTGAAAGAATTACTACTTTGGTGATGGTGTACATGTACGGATTTGCGTGGAGCCCAGAAACTTTGAATGAGCTCTCCAATTCCTGTAATAATTAAAGTTTCATGCATCCGATATACTCGAAATATTGATTATCAATATTTTTTTTTTCACCCCGTAATCTAGAAAGCTTTCACGTACCTTCAGCAAATCTGCAGCTAGCTTGAGAACGCTGTTCGCCACCATAAGCTCATCCTTGTTTTGTGGCTTTTGCTCTATTTGGAGGTAAAGATTAATCTGCAATTAGAGAAATAGGTCATTTCTTATATTCGTCAATAAACGGACCTAAATCGGAGAAGATAATTAGGGAAATAATTTCAGGAATAGAAAGAATGAAGCAAAATTAAAAACACAAAGAAATTGTTGTATTATATATATGTACGTTGTTTATTTCAAATATTGAACCATTCTGAAATAGAATATAATTGTTTTCATCAGTATTTAAAATTCCCAACGTATTATAAAATTAAATTAAATAAAATAATAATTAAATATTACAGATCCTAAAGAATATATTATTAGTTATTAATCTAGAATCAACTATATTTATATTTAATTCCGGTATAATATGTTATACTATACTGTGTGCTTATAATATGATGTGTTGGACTAATTTACTAACGATTAAAAAATAAATTAAACACTTATTAACTATTCTTGTTATTGTATAATTAATTTGATCAGAGTTAATTATCGTCAAATTCTTTACCATATTCAACAATAAGTTAAAAATTAAGTTTAGTTAATTTTACAAATCTTCTCCCACCATCCAGCTAATAAAGTAAATCAAAAATCCTATAGGATCTTTGAGTTTTCCCCCTTTGAACTAAAAATCTGGTAATAAGTTGAATAAACAGTCAACCATATCGAAAGAATTTCATCTTTAGTTGCAAAAGACTCAGTCATCTCCTTTCAGAAACCGAATAACATCGATCATCTCTTGTCTCTTCTCCTGAATACCATTAAGAGCAGTTTCCAGTTCTTTGTTATGTTTTTTCAAACACTTAACGGTTTCTTTATGTCCGTTATTTTCCTCCTTAACTCTTTCAATCTCTTGAGACAACTGAGACATCTTAGAGTCGTGGTTCTCATAGCTCTCTTTGCGCTCTTTGATCCTTTCCAAGGTCTCACAAAGCTCAGAATTGAGGCCATCGACTTCCTTCTTCAGGCCCGTTGCAACTTTTTGAAACTTATCAGTCTCAATGACCAGGGAATCTCTTTCCTCGACTAATTTATCGTGAAGTTCCACAGCCCTTTCCGCTCTTTCTTTACTCAATTTCTCTTTCTCTAATAACTCTGCCAATTCGGCGGAGAGTTCGTGCCCTCGACTCGTAGCATTCTTCAAATTGTTTTTAGAAATGACTAGGTCCTGTTCCACGTAAGCCAAACGGCCTTTAAAATCCCATTTACTAAGTTTTGGTCTTTTTCTTTCGATGTCTAGATTCGCACTCGCCTTCGCTGGTTTTGCTTCCTTTATAACTGCGAGAGGCTGTGGAGGAGAGGGGCGATTCGTCTTCCCATTATTCGGAATCAATTTTCCAACTGTTTGAGTATCTGATACGAGTTTTAGAGTTCGATTTACACTTATTGTTGTCAAATGACGTGACTTTAGATACTGCGATGTGTTGGAGTCTTTTTTTCTGTACGATTTAACTACGCCCGATAATTTTTTGCCGGATAATTTTGAGTCCATTCTCGATGATCTGTACAGAGGAGGATTTCATTATTTCGAGTATTAATTGAATGAGGTTCAACATCGAGAAAGGTTATGAGACAATTGATTGCAGCGATGGACAGCGAGTTCAACGAACTTTTATGTACGTTAAATGATCTTACTTACCTTCACGTTGACTTCTTTTGCGGGTTTGAATTAGTTAGAATTTATAAAGATGGTTTAAAGCGATATACACTTCGGCCGGTGCGCCGATTTGATTTACAACTGCCATTTTTAAACCGCTCTGTAAGTGCCGCCAATGAAAAGAAAATAACAAGGAAGAACGAAATGAGAAGAATTTTCGGTTATTATGATCGAGAATTTGCCGATTTAATAATCAGAAGTTAATCGTTACGGCTCTCGGATATAAGAATAATTAACGTTATGTCTAGTTTATACGATTGCATCGTATTCATCGTTGATTATATTTCGTATATTGACTTAAACAGTTGGCAACGGATAGACAGGTGAAGCAGCTCTGAGTGGGGAGCGTAAGCAACGACCTAACCTAACATAACTCAACTCTGGAGTTCCGATTGGTCAGAAATTATGAATGAGTTCTCTCAGCCAATCGGATCATCGTGTCTTGAATTCCTTGTGTGCATAGTATCTCTGTGTGTATGCATTCTTACGCGTATGTATGAATTACATTCTCTGAATAGAGTACTATAGGTATACGCTCCATTCATAATTTATTCATTTATTATCACCACCATTCTAAAATCGGGTTGGGAGAGAATAGCGCGAAGTTTATGCGCACGGAATTACATGAATTCGTTTTTAATAGGAAAGTATGACTTTTGACGCGATTAAATGTCGGGATCCGTATTACTGATTGAATTTTCCACCGAAATACGTAAGTTTTTATTGGTTAAATGTATTATATCGTTAATATTCACCGTTTTATCGTATTTTTTTTACACCAGTTTCGTTTTCGATGAAGATATAATTTTATACTTACGGTTTAATTGACTATTTTGCAATAAATATGTAATTGAGTCAATTTATAATTATTTTTTCACTCTGAAACCTCTGATTTTCTTTTTTCTTCACAAACTGCAATTTTCGTTATATTATCTCGGCTTATCACCACATCAAGATAAATTAATCGATTTATCTTTGGAAAATACTTTATTATTGTAATATTTTCGGAAAATGGTTCAATTTTTTTGTTGTAAAAAGAAACTGACTGTATAAATGAAGAGATTCAGTCGCTTATCTTTAGTTTTATTCAAAAACGGAATAGTCCAGCCTTTTCGATATAAGAATACAATCGTTTTCTCAATCATTCCATTTTGAGATTTAATGAATTTCCAAGTCTCATTGCCATCTTATTATCAGAGAATGAATTTTAGAACTTGTAAGGAACTTACCTGTTCCGTAAGCAGGATTGAAACGTTTCTGTATTTCCGGTCGATTTTTGTTCCTAACATCATGAAACGCAAGATAAATATTCCGAGAGCACAGCTCCAGCAAAGAGCCTCGACGGTATATTGTGAATGCAAACTTTCAGAGTCCTGTAATGGAAGTAAAATTTTTCTATGTAATGAATGAAAATCGAGAAACTTATCCATTTAACAATACTGCAAAATATCGTGACTAGTTTTATGTACCTTGATATATTCCATGCTGATAAAAGATAATAGCAATAGGGTGAGAAGTAAGACTGCCGAAACAATCATGTTCACAGAACGCTGTGGTCCTCTCCTCTGAAATTCAAAACCCATAAAAAAAATATTACCTATATCAATTTTCCAACAAGCAGAAGAAATTAGAACTACCGTAAAGGAATCTACCTTCAAGTAAGACCTAACACTCAGCCATGTTTTTATATTCCGGACTTTGTTTAGTCGAAAATGCGGGAGTTCAGACTGTCTAGCTTGCCTCGAAGATGTTAAATGGGAGAATAGTTTAGCGCATAGAAGACGCTGCTTGTAAGTCCGTTCGGCCACGGCAACCAGGAAGAATAGAAGGCAGGACAGAGTCAGCCGCTCGAAAAAAGATATCAGTATTACCGTTCGCTCCCTGCAACAGCAATAGATAGACATCAATTTTGTGAGATTTTGAAGTGCTGTATTTAGATGTTGTGGATTTTTGATTTCATTTTTATTTACCAGAACGTATTTCCGAACGCTATGTCGATTATTCGACACAAGGTGTCTGGATACGTGTCCAAAATGACTTGGGATAAATCCCCGAGGATTAGTGATCCGGTTATATTACTTGCTGGATCTTTTCTGATCTGATCACTCAATCTCCACATCGATGGTATAAAGGATAGTATTACTGAGAACACTAGACCGCAATAAAAGTAGTCCATACTCTCACGGATAGCTTCTACTCTGTAAGTAATCAATGAAGCTATCTCAAGGACTGACAATTCCACTTTTCCCAAATGACCGTTCTTCCAAATAGTGCAGGAGACTGTGAAAAATGTTTCTGTTTTATTTGTCGTTACTAATTGTTGGTCAGGAATCTAAGACATTCTTTTTGGCAATACTTACCACTGTCTGGTGCTGACCAAGAAGGAATTCTCTTGAATTTTGGTATCTCAAACTCCCAAGAGAAAGGATTTTCCAAAGATTCTCCAGGGTTCATGTTCATCCCAACATCTGACTCCGATTCCTCAAGCTCAGAGCTGAAATGCAATTTTCAATTACCTACTTTCAATCCATAAACTGCGATTTACTCTAACAATTTTTACAAAATAGATCGTCATTGAGTACAAATAAAATCAATTCCTCTTGTTTTTCCAAAGATATAACGACCTAATTTTTAAGTAAATCCATTCACAAGTTATAATTTATTGCTTCAAGTAAAAATTACCTGTAGCTGCAGTCGTCGTCACTGTTGGTAGTAACTCCCATCCATTCAGTGGCCGAGGTAGTAGCTTCAGTGAGATGATGTGTTACTGCTTCTTCGCACTCTCCTTCCTCTTCGCTTTCGCACTGTGGCCCATGTCCAGGAAATGTACCTGAGACTTCACTTGCCTTATATGATACAGTGAATAAAAAATAAACTATTTATTGAAATTTTTCATAAATCATTTCTACTAGGCTTGATACATTTCATCCAAGGTAAAGCTTCTTCACAGCAACAAAAAATCACGAATCACGAATTTATAATCCAAAGGTTATCAAAGATTTATATCACCTATTTCAAATAGCTCAAGATATACCTACTGGATTTTTTATCGGCTCTTTCGCTCCATCCAAATAAATTTCTTTCTTTGTCCGAGCTGGATGACCTGCAGAAAAAATATTTGCTCGTATAAAGATTGTTTATACGTTCTTAATATAGAAAAAAACTACCCATATGAAGTTGAGTGCTGCAGACCTGATGACCTGCATTGATGTGGTTCGTCCTGCTGTTGTCTTCTGTCCTGTATTCCGGCCTGGTACCAGTTTCTACATTTACATTTTGCCAGGCAGCCTCCTTTCTCAACTTCTTTTTCCTCCTTCGGATTCTCTTCAAACTCTGGGGCTGGTTGTTCTGCAGCCACTTCTCCAATTTCGCTGGATACATTACCATTCAGACTCTCAAACCCGTCGTCATCTTGGTGAATGTATTCCTGAATTTCACCAGCTTCAGCATCGTCTTCATTCTCTACATCATGAGCCACTGCCTCTCCTGGATTCAAGGCAAATGATTTAGTCCAATGTTTTGATGTTCAGAAATGTTTGACTAATTAAAGCAACACTTCTGTGTATACCTCTTTGTTCTTTGGCTGGTAAAATGTGAGGCTGAGCTCCTGGAGCGGCGAGAAAATTTTTATTTCGTGAAACGTCCTTCTCAGCCTGATTAACAGAGCGCAATTTCCACGAATCGGTGGGCACTTGCTGTTAGATAAAGAAAAGTTCCATAAAAGTTTATTACCAGATACTTGGAAGACATTAAACAACTATTAGAACATTCTAGATAAGACAAAGACCTCATAACACCTCTGATAACTAACCTGGGTAGGCGGTACCACATTAGGCTCTTGGATAACAACGTTTTTAGCAAATCTAACAGACGATTGAATGTCTACCCCAATTGTGCTGGTCTTTTCAGAGGCTGAATAACGGTAATACTTTGTCTCGTGCGCAACTGTGATTCATATGAAAAGTTAATTAATTAAAACCAGTGAATAGAATAGCAAATATCTTTCTCATGAGTAAATAAACTAACGCGGATTATGGTGTGTTCTTTTCTTGTTCAGATGACACCTCCTGCGTTTGGATCTATGAGTTTTGGTATCGTGTTCTCGATTGGCTGCTGCCCGACCAGAGCTCGTAGAAACAATCTGAGAATGTACCATGCATAAAACCAGCATCATTCCAGCAGGTATTAAGACCTCGAAGGGCGATACGATCTGGAAATGAGTGAGTAGAGAAGATTAAATAGATTTCCTTAGGTTTTTTCTCTCCGGTATGGATTTTCAAATCTAAAGAGAGACTCTACCTCTGGTTCGGTACTGTCTTTCATAGAATAATACGAGTAGATGGCAACGTTGAATATTTGCAAACAGTAAAGCAGTAAGAAAAGGGCAAATATTCTAGGACTCGTTTGCCGGACCCACCAAGATCTGTGCATAGGAAGTAGCAAAAGTCTTTGAACAGCCAAGTAAGCGACCGTGCACAAACCATGCTCAGGTTTTGCTTTCGGGAATGACGATCCTGGCGAAGTAAAAAATCGAAAGTTTTTAAATGTTGGATAAAAAAAATCCGAAAATTAATGAAAACAATTATTTGTCATTTTGTTACCTCTCACTAGGTCGACGTCTATGAAATTTGTTTTGAGGTTAGCTCTTGGCACAGGAATCCATTTAAAATGATTAATGAAACGTTGTTCCAGGGTCTTTTCCCACTGTTGTTTATCGTAAGTGCCAATCTTTTTTTGATACCTAAAAATCGTCGTTTATTACAATATTAAAACACCGATTAATTGATCGGATGATAATAAATGATAAATTTGTGAAAAAAAAGAGATAAGATAAAAAATAGAATTAACACTTACCAGTACATCAAATCGTTGAGCCCCATTATTTGCGATCGATTCCGAAGCGTATTTAGGTTAAGATTATGAACAAATGTTATTCTGTTTAGATTTAATCCGAAAGTTGTGTGGTGTGTCTAATTCAGTCGTGGACGATTTAATCAATAGTTTATTTATTTCGTAGCGAGTATAATAATGAAGTTAGAGTAGTCGGAGCGTTTAGAGGTCGAAACCATTATTGGCAATTTATTGTATGCATGTATTTACGTAGTTCTGATCAATAATATACGGATCAAATAGAGAGTTTTGATTTTTTTAACGTCATTGAATTTCATTGCGGGAGGTTTTTAGCTGAAGAATTTCTATCGCACAGATCAGCTGATGACGTTGACGTTCGTTTTAAGCTTATATATAGTCATCTGTAAATACGCGATTAATTTAACTTTCAATTTTTAATTAACGTAGTGTTGATCTTAATTCAAATTTTAAATATCCAAGAATCCGAACAGCTGTTTAATCGTTTAGTTTTATGTCACAAACCAACACGATCATTAAAGGCGTTCATACATCGGTTTTAATAGTAACACTCCAGTCTCTACCAGTCTGACATCACTGGAACTAGACATACAGCATCCGTTTCTTAGCACTGCTGCCATCTGGTTATGGTTTTTGCTCATTTGGACAAACGGAACCGGGAGTCCCAAAACCTTTTAAACATTTTCTACGAACCGCGAACTCAGAGGGGTCTTCGAATGATCAATGGGGAAATTTCGATTGACTCGCAGAATATAGACTGGAATTATGATTTTCTATATCACCAGCGATCTCATATATGCATAGAAAAATGAAGAACTAAGGTATTTAGATTATTTATTCACTGATCCGGTAATTTTATCCATATCTCATCCTAGGATTCGTAAATTCGAAGATAAGAATAGACTATGATGGACTAGAAAAGCATTATATTGGTCTTTGATATTTCTTTATGACAAGATGCTGGTTTTATTATATGTTATTATACACGAAATGGTTCATAAATTAGAGAATAGTATTTAATTGATAATGAAATTGTACAATGGTTATGAAAAAAATTTATTGAAATGTACAAGATGTATTATTATTATTCATGCCTTAGATATAAAAGCTAATGAATCCGCTTGGTCTGCACGCGAGCCGATGAGGTGTGTGTCTTCTGATCATTTATCGCGTACTAGGTATAATAATAATCTAGTTAGGTGTAGTATATGTAAATATAGGTAAATATAAGTTAGAAATGATATCGACAATATTAGTTACTTATAACATTAAATTCGAATGAACAGACATTCCAGTAATAGACAATACACATCATATGAGACAATAATAATTAATAATATCATTTGAATTTCAATTTAATGTATTAAATGGCACATAAATAATTTATAATTGATATAATTGAAATTAGATTTCTTAGAGATTGGTAATACCTCCCCATTAAAGGATCAGTGTAGTATAATGTGTTTATATTAAACGTGTGTATCGTATTTTTAATAATCATACGAAAAACCATTACATAGTTCGACGCAATTATTATTGTTACTATTATTATCATCTAATTACCAATGTTATACATATTATACCCGACATTGATAATCACCTCTTTCTCACACTTATTCGCACATTCACATGAAGTTATGAAATGAAAAAAGAAAGAATGAGAAAAGAAAAATAATGTACAACGGAATACAAACACCTAAAATACTACCATACATATAATATATTTACAGGATTGATGATTGTGGCTGCGGGGGTTCTTTTTTTTTCATTTTCCTTTTTTTTTTTTCTTTTTTTCTCTTCTTATGTTTTGTTTTCGTACCAATACTGAATATCGTTCATGAATAACAATAATTCAATCAGAATTACGCTTCAAATCCGAATAAAAGACTTACTAGAAAAATTAATCTCACTCTGTTATATAAATTACGTAAAAAATGGGTCCTGGAAGATCGCAGAGATATACATGTATTGCATATGCATACAGGTATACCTACATATCAATGTCGACGAATGTTGTTATTTGTTTTTGGTTTATTTGGCATACGTAGAGCCTCGGCGTACGACATTTCGAGTCTTTTTAAACGCGCTACTTCCGCTGATGCGCTACTCGGTTTATATTCATATGTCGCGGTTGTGCTATGCTGTTCGCTGACATAACGAACGAAAGAATTGCTCTGTCTCACACCCGTATTATTCGGGGATTCCCTGACGCTCCCAGTGCTACTTTTACTAGGAAAGAAATTCAAAGTATTTCCATTCCAAACCGCAGCGTTATTAATTTCTGTCGTTTCTCCGGCCACAGGAACATTTATAGCTCTGAATCTTCTCCTTCCACCACTGTTAGACTTTCCTTGAACAATTTTTGGATTCGTTGTCTGAACTGCAGTATCAGGAGTCGTAGGTCTGTTATCACTGGCGAATATCTTCTTAGCTGAATTCTTTTTTGCTGATGATTTTTTCCGGATGTTAACACCGATCGAGAGGTACTCCAAAGGCTGACGTTTCACAGGAGTTTGTTGCAAGTGATGCATCATAGGCTTCGAAGATCCAGAATTATACGTCTTATGATCTCCACCAGGACTACAAGCGTTTATTTTATCCCTCTTTGTTTCCCCTACTGTTTTTTGGCCGGAAACTGGAGTTTGGCTTCTGTACGGAGGCTCGGACACAACCGACGATATAACAGAAGAAACAACGCTCTGAGTATCGTCTGTACACTCGTTCGAAATGGCCAAAGGAATTCTAGGAGCGGTGGAAACTGACGTATTGCTATCGTCGAGAAGCGGGAGCTTCTCTCCCTCGTCCTTAGCTTCGGCTGCACGTTTCAGGACTCCGAATATCTCCCTGAATAATTGTCTGTACTCTGGGGTCTTCCTAAATCTGCTTTCTATTGGACTAGCGTCATCATATATGCTGAATTTACAATCTTCACCGTCTGCTATTGAGCAGAGTAAAGACCCTGATCTGTCGTCTGTTTGGGTTGATTTGTTGCTAGTTTCGTCGGAGAAACCGGAAGACGAGGATTCCGCCTCTGAGAGATCGGTCGGGGTTCCGGAAAACGGTTTTATACTACCTCGAAGCTTTCCATTTCGCGTTTCACTGTCGGTTTTTAATTTGCTCACCTCCTCTCGGAGGGTTTCTGTCTTTGATTCGGATTGGGATTGGCTTGTGAAGCTGTTGAAGTCGCCCGACATTACGAGCTCCTCTTGAAGAGACAGACACGTTCCTGGACCACTTGCTTTTCGTCGGGGAGCTGGGTGCCTTTGTACTTCTAATAAAGCTTCGTATTTTTCTACTAGAACTCTGTATGGGTTATATTCGACCTCTTCGTCTTCGATTTTGGGGCAATTTTCCTGAAAAAAAATTCAGATCTTTGAGATTCTTGGTTGAAAGTGATCAGGGAGAATCCAGTTAGAATTATCGACTAGTTTTGATTGCCTGGAAACAATTGTCAACTCTTGATCATTTTTGACATTTTAATCAACTTTTTACCTCATTTCTAATATTCAATCATTCACCGAAGTCGTGATCGCCTCTTATCTTTCTTGACCTCGATTTATTCGGCGATAAATATGTAATGCCATAAAATATTTGCATTGAGGATCTTAAACGTAATTTTAATTGGATAGAAGTCTATTACAGACATTTCTTTTAATCCTTTTTTATCTCCCAACAGATTAGACACAGAAAATTAATTAGCAGAATAAAGATGTATCCAGAGGAGATGACCAAAGTTAGTGAGAAGAAATTTTGTTAATTTGTAATCAAAATTTTTTTTTTTTAATATAGGATGAAAATGGAAAAAGGGGATAGTGCAGGTTAACTGCCAGATTTATAGGACATTTATAAGAAAAATAAAATGCAGAGTATATTTTGTTTTTTTTGAAAGAAATATTTTTATTCAAAATCGTATAAATCTGGCCTTATAACATTGCACGATACACCATGAATATATAAGAATTGGACTAGACATTTAACATGCACAAGTAAACCATGTAAACTATATACGTAAAAAATAATATTTTATGTGTAATGAATGATTCTTCTGAAATTCAACAAGTCTATTCATCAGTCTTTTAAATGGAAATAATTTTACGCTATCATTTATCAGCGTGCCTTATAAAATAAAAAATAAAAAAAAATAGAATGAAAAATTATACTATAACGTCGAAGAATTTTGTTTTAAAGTTATTTTTAAATCTTTGGAAATTGATATCGCAAGTAAAAACTAAAACTAGAAATAAGATATGAAACAAAGCTTTGGATTCCTAATAAAATGCGTTCGTTTTTTTTTCTGTTTTTTTTTTACCATAATTTTTTTCACAATTAGGCAAGCAAAATTAAAGAAATAGATAGAAGATTAGTTCAAGATGAGCGAAAGATGAAAAGCTATGGATCTATACCTATAATCAGAGTTTATGAATTCTATGAAATCTTGTTAACGCAAGGAATTATGAATCTTTTCAAAAATATTCCGAAACTCGAGATCATCATTTTAAATTGGTAAAAATGTAAAAATCTAATTCGATAGCAAAGGTCTATATTTCTTTGAATCAATTTAAATGTCAAACGTAACGACAAACGCAATTTCATTGTAATGATCCGTCGTAGAGATGACAAGAATGCAAATTTGGTAAAAACCGAGATAACATTAATTCAACTAACTAACAGGATCCTTAATTTGACTGTTTACCTTTCCTTTATACAAATAAATCGTAGAAGGTATTAAATATTTTTCCTAAAATATTAAACCGTATGTATAAGATAATAATAATAATTAATAGGCTAAATTCAGTCTTCGTGAAATTCTTGTGGGAAGAATTTTTTTCAATATAATTAACGGTATTTTAAATGGTTTTAGAACAGCTGGTAATACGTATTCGTTTCTTAAATATTCCAACGTTTCCAAAAATAGGCCTAGAAGAGACGGCGCTCTCCATATACTAGTCACTATCTTCCAGATGAGCGAACTAAACAGTATACTTTCTTTATTTTTGGTAATGATCTTTGCCTAAAGAAAATAAAACCAAATTACTACCAAAATCATATAGTGATACGAGTTTCTATACCTACACACAATGAAGAAAAACAAAAAGGAATCCAGAGAAGCTCCTGTATCATTAATTTTCATTTCTATTCAATGATTTCCCAAAAAATGAACAAAGTAACGATTTTACGGTACATATAATTTCTGTTTCCATTGCGTGTATGTTGTGAGTTTCAATTTATTTGCGAAGCTGCATGCAAATTGTAAAAAAGTTGCAATCTCAAATCATCAGATAAAATGATCAGGTAAAATGATGAAAGTAAGAAAACTAGAATGAAAAGCAGCTTTAAGCTACCCATCCAAAACCACCCCTAACTTTTTACTGTGCTCGAATCGTCGCCAACTTGAATATAAGTATATATGTAGGTGTGTTAGTGTGTTTACGATAATCAATATCGCAAACTGATACCACGACTCTAGGACGACTCAATGTACGTAATATCATCTGACCTAGTTAAAGTTGAGCTCAACAAAGTTTGAATAATTTAATTTTAACGAATCAGCAAGAGGGAATCAGAGTATGAATATAATTACGTTAAACGTTGGCGAAAATACAAAGTGGACGGAAAAATTTGGCAAGTTTTATTGAAAAAAAAAAAGAAAATAAGAAGCAGAGAGGAGTTTGTGCCGGAGTATGAAGACTACTCGGAAAACTGTGTCGTTTCATACAATTTATATAATTTAAAATTTATTACTGAAAGTTTATTAAACCTTTAATGTAAATTTTTTACCACTACAGCAGCGGATTCAACCTTTCGAACTTTCAAAAAACAGAAAGGCATTATAACGCGTACTTTCGATACACACGATACTAATTAAACATCGCGGGAAGAGAAGCTATAATTAATATACCACGATGTGCTATAATCAATGATGGATATCGAAGAGACATGAAACAACTGGTCGTATTATAAAATTTATTAATTACCTGTGGCAGGGGAGTCCCGGATTCTCTATGGCTATCAGTCGTTATAGATTCAATCAAACTAATATCATCATCTTCCTCTTGGTCCAACATTATCGAAAGTGCATCGTGTGTCCTATTGTCAACGCCACGCAAGCAACGGCCACACAAATGACCTTGTCTGAAAGGAACAACAATTTTTAATAGAAAAAAAAGACACATCATTTCTCCAGACATCCAAAAATATTTTATACGAATAATTTCAACAAGTATTATACAACGTTCAAAATATCAACCGTCATCAAAGCAATAAAGAACTGCTTTCAGTTCCAGAGGTCAGCAAGAACTGCGCGACGCTATCAGTCTTGAATAATGACATATACGCGTATATTTCGCGATCAGTGAAAAAATCAGGTAGAACTTTTTTCACGGCTCGAGTAAAATCCTTCGAATAATTTGATGTATCCGTCTTACAGATCGACTGAACGATCTCATTAAATATATCGATTAAATGAAGTTGACCTACGAATATATTATACGATATCTCCCTTTTTCTAAGTTTTTTTTCTTCTCGCAATAAGACGGTAATTAAGAATCTATAATAAGGATACTTTTGAACGTGTGAAACCAAAATCAAAAAAAAAGGAAAGATAGGCATTTTATTGATTATCGAATCGAGATTGATTCCTGGATCCTTTCTCAACATCTCAATAGTGTCGGGACTTAGGTGAGTGTTTTTGTTCAACCTACTCGAACGGTCCACTTGTCATTGTTCCGTTCGAGCCCGAATCTCTATCGACACATTTCAATGAAATAAAGGTATCGATGCTGGATCGTTTTTATCTTTTAATGAAAGGAATCGGATTTGAAAAGAAGAGGGAATCTGAGCACGTTTCTCTAACCGAACTACAAAACATGATATATCTGATTTATATAGACCAACGTGTCGGAATTTCACGATACGTGAATTTTTTTTTAAGACCATAGAAGGTGAACCACTCACCTCACTTCTTCGAGGGTGCTTATTTCATCCTGAAGATTCTTCATGTCTTCAGCCTTGTTCCGCCATGTGTTGAGCTGCTCTTCGAGGGTCGCATTCTCTTGCAAAATTGAATTTAGCTGTTCGCCAAGTTCAACGACCCTTTTCTGTTCTCTCGCCCTCTGATTTCTAGCTTCGTGCAATTGCCTCAAAAGCTCTGTTACTTCGTCGTCACTTGCCAATGTCGATGCCAGCTCTCTCAAACTCGTGTCCATTGACTTTTCTGACAAAGGGGTAGATGGGGCAGCGACCTGACACGCAAAAATCACCAACCACAATTAATTCAAAGGGTCATTTAAATTTTTACGATCACTCAGATAAACTTTTTAAGAAAAATTTTAAGCCATATCAACCTGTTCTATGCTGCCATCCTGCGACACCTTAGCCTTCCAAATCGCGGTTACACGGGGCTGCAAATTAGCTGCGGCAGTGTCATTAGCGTGATGTCGACGAAGCAGAGTCTCGTATTCTGCAGTAAGCTCGTCGAATTTTTTTTGCAATTCTTCGCATTTTGTTTCGAGAGCTTCGATGCTTACTCCTTGGCTACATGAAATAAAAATGATTGATATTTCAGATTTTTGAGAAAACTAGATATAAAGTTCGATGAAAGTTGATCCGCGACGCATCGTCATTCGTACCTTTTTATCTGCTTTTTATCAGATGAATTTTCAAGGGCAAGACGATGATTCGCTCGCTCTAGATCTTGAATACTGACTTCCAGCTGCTCGTATACTCTCAAACGAGAATCGTTCACTTCCCTCAAGGCTGCCGTCTGCTTCTTCATATACTGCGCCGAGAATATATTCAAACATTTTACTTTCACATGTACATTAACGTATGTGGCATTAAAGAGAAAGATAAGAAGAAGAAGGAGACATTCGCAGCTTGCAAGATATATATAACAATTCCACGATTAATCTGTATAACCAGCCAATTAATTCTCTATAGCTCAAAGCACGGATACAGTGGGGTAAAAAAGTCAGGGAAAAAACTCGTTTCGGGGATAAAACAATCGCTGTATCAGCCCAGAACCTTGACTGATCCTGTCAAGTTCATTGAGAAGTATCAAATAGCGATCCATGAACCGCACCGATAAACCGTGATCGCGGTATCGATTTAACCATCGCAAATACTGTAGTCTCTCGTTTTGTCAGTGTCGTATTCCAATCAACACGATTAAGCAAAAAGGTAATTTCCGTGGCAACCGTTCCGAACTATCAATAGTCTGACACACGGCAGCAAATTGTCTGCGATATAGATGGTGGAAGATGCTAACGAGACTCTCACGAGGCCATAAGTCAAATATTTTATCAAATGGGTAAAACCGTTATGACGACCGAATAATTCCGTCCGAGTTTGCATCTCGCAGTCAGATTAGGTATCGAATCGAACGAGATAAATTTTCCCATAGTTTATCGAAGACTGATCAAACCATTGAAGACCCAAAAAATGGCAAATAGAGAAAGAATGAATTGTTCTTTGAAGACAGTTTATTGCATAAGGAATACAATATATAGCTGCTGTACACATATTGCTAATATCTAATTTTTATGAAAACTTTGTAATACTTAACGAACCCGAAGCTATTACCATATAGAAAGCTGCAGGTTCGACGTCGACGGCCATCGACAGGTTTGCAAAAATTTTCGCGATATAAACGATTTCGTATCCTTGATTAAATTTCGGAGAATCTATCGTAAAAAATGGTCCAATTAGATTTTCATCCGGTGAAAACTACGGTTCCTTGAATTGACGAAACGGGTTTGAAAAACTGATCGATTTAAAAAATTTTTAGACAGGAGAGTTTAATTCTTTCTTGCCAAGCATCGTGATATCATTTTTATTTTTTTATTTTCCGCAATTAGATAAGTACATGGAATGATACGTTGACCGAGGAGTAGGAATCTCAGGTATCTGTGTACAACCGACTAATTAGGAGTCTTGTAAATTGGCTCTCGGGTGTTTTAGTGAAAGTTGCGCAACGCCTTGTTAAAAAAAGAGAGAAAAAAAAAATGGAAGCAAAAAATAAAAAAATAAAATAAAATCACCTGCCGCGTGTGCCGGCTGTTAGTGACTTACTTCACGAAAGGTGAACGTATCGAAAGGTATAAAATATAAGAGGCCGTTCACACGGGGGGGCCGCTCCTCCACCAATAAACTTACGTTTTAAATTTTTTGCATAAACAGTTAGGGCATTCATGAGATTATATACTCTACTCTGGTCTGAGCCACCTGTTGGGAATGATAAATAATACATGTTTCTAAAGAATTAGGAGGCATCCGACTCGCGGCGGTCACACATTGATAGACTTTCTTTGAAGCGATTCTTCGCGCTTCTGATTCTCTTAGAACTATAATTCTCATCTATGGGTATGTATATACCATAGATATATGTATGTATGTATGTATGTATGATTCAGTCAAAGCCATACGACGTGCAGACAGTAGATAAGTACTTAGAATGAAAATAGTCGCACATACAGTATACGAATAACTACCGTGAAAATAATGAACTTCCCGCGTACTAACGCGAACAAACAAAAAAAAAATATATATATACATATAAAAGATGATAAAAAAGACCGTTATAACATCCTTGGAGAATAGAATTTGTGAATAAATCAAGAAACACTTGAACGGAGGCTCATGAATATTCTTGGGAAAGTATATATCCGTATAATACGTGTACAAGTCGTACGTAGATATAATGAGGAATCCGCATATACGTATATTCCCGCGAAGAAATTTAAATAGTTTAATACTATATTCCCACTCACATTAGGTATCTCATCGTGAGAGAATGTCACGGAGAGAATAAGAACTTTAAATCCATGGGTTTTTACATGTCACTTTTTGACATTGCTATACTTGAAACGAGAGCGACAAACTACAGCTCGTTGTTCAGTTGAAATTTAGAGGAACCAAGCTACTACCCGATGTGAATCATTTATTATCAACTCTGTAAATATGAACTGGATAAAGGTTCTATATATATATATATATATATTATACGTAATCTGGGAAACAGTGAAACTGCTTGGGGCGTACGTAGGTACCGAATGTGAAAAATAAGAAATGAATTTCTATATGGGTATTTCTATACGAAATGAATACGAGTATTGCGTGCGGCAGCTTAGGTACACACATGGCATGTCCATGTGCATTGACCAAGACATACCGCACGCGTGTCTCGAAAGAATAAAACCGGTCCTAGTAGCTCCCCAACGTACATGTACGTAACATGTACGTACAGGTCCCATACTTTGATGGTGACCGAAGCCCAGCTGCATTCCATGCCACGTGTTTCGCTCAGCTTCACTGTTTTTTAGTATTTAGCTTTGGGTGGGCCTTGCTACAGGCTGATACAGGGGCTTTAGGCTTAGGGACCTGTGGCCTACGCGTTACGAGATATAGAAAGAAGTGAGCGAAAATCTAAATCCTAATCAGATCCGAATGGGTAGAGATTTTATTGACGAATCATTGAACGATATGAGCGTAACGATGCGAGAGACTTTCGTCGTTGGTATTTCAATTTTTCGTTACATTTTTCGTTCAAGTTTATCTGATAAAATTATTGTCATCGTATTTAACGCGGTGGAATAACCGTGGTGAATTCAACTAGCAGTACGTGACTAAGGAGAGTTAAATACTGAAGCATAAGTACCTATGTTGGTATAGGAAGAGGTTTGAACCTCGTTATAGCAAAAACGATGAGCAAAGAACGAGGTAAAAAATAAAGAAATATATATATATATATACATAAGAGAGAAAAATAAGTTATAGGAAGTGATTAACTTGATGGTAATTTGTACATGGACTCGGTGATCGTAACTGGAAGATATAAGATCGTCGTTCGCGTTACTGGTTTGCGAATTCCAACTTTGTACAGTATATCGTACAGTCGCGATTGAATATTTTTTATCACTCACCTCTATTTCCTGTGCTTGTTCATCGATGGTGTTTTGCTGTTGTTTCAAGTTGTTTTCGAGTTCCTTATTACGCTCGAGTAAAGTCTTTCCGAGCTCGGCTGCCAGCTGAAGATCTGAGACAAAAATTAAATCGAAATATTCAATTTTCAATTATCTCATTCGATTTTTTAGATCCCTCACGGTCATTTGAGAATAGATAACGTAAATGTGATACGAGAGTACGTAGGATGAATATAATTCGCTCTTTCCTACCACAGAATAGCAATTCTTCAATTATGGCTATATTCGATCGGCCTCAATCATTGGTAAAAACGAAAACGATATCACGGTGCAATGCACACTATTTTATCTCTGTAAAGAAATTGATTAGAGGTAACTAATCCCAAAAATAAATCATCGTTCATCCCATACTTTGAATTTGAACGCTTGTATCGATACCCCAGAAGGGTGAAAGAGGCTGTTGATTCAAAAAGGAATTCCCGAATAAGAAAGATAATTGAAAAAAAACGGTTCCAAACTGAGTTGAAAGAGAATTTTCCTCAAAAATCTTCCTCGACGTATAACATGTTTTATTCGGCTTCAGTTTTTATCTAAGTCTCTCAAATCACCATCGAAGAAGATGAATCGCGAATTTGAGCCGATTGAAACGTTGCCAAAAATAAAAAAGAAGAAAAAAAGGAACAGAAAAGGAAATGAAAAACGGATAAAAGGCCTTTGAATCATCGAACGGTTATACCTTCTGGACCTTGGAGGCAAGCCAACTCTATAGAATAATCCCAGCAATCAAGTGGACTCGAGTTGATCTGCGCGGGAGAGTCCCAAACAACCTCCATGCTCCGTGTCGCCATGATATATATATTTATACTACAGAGTATTACCGTATAGTAAAAATTTAAATTCCGATAGAAAAAAAAAATACGAAATTGGAATCCTTCACCCCTTACGTGACGTTTTTTTATGGAAAAAAAAGGAAAAGGAAAAAAACGATATATAGTCTATCGGAGGAGAGAGGAGAGAAAAAAAAAAAAAAAAAAAACAGCACTCGAAGAACTTTTTGAACCACGCAATTTTCGTACCAACTGGCACCCTTAAACCGAGTGCGTCAATAGTGTATGGTTATCGTCGTACCACTGTAGGATCGAACAGTATACCGAAGACTGTGCACCATGCATTTCCCTCTCCAAAATCCTTTCTCTCTCTATCTCTCTCTATTTTCTCCCCCTCCTTGTATTTGCTCGTGTCTCTTTCTAGTCGATCCTCTCTCCTCTCCTTTCCTCTTATTTTCTCCTCTCTTCGCTTCTCTTCTTCTCTCTCGAGCTCAGGTAAGACGCGTAGTAGGTATGGGGCACAGGTAAATGTGTCCCACTTGGAAGGAGCACCTTTCCTACTGCGATCGCCTTGGGGCACCGCATCGTGCCTTTTCTGTTCCTTGACTCCAGGTGTTCCTCGTTCAATGATCGTAGGTTTTTCCCATTTTTCTTCCACACCTAAATACCTACAGTCGTTATAGTTGTAATTCCCGATAATCCCGAAAACCGAGAAGGGAGGATCGAAACCGTTAGTTTTTATGGGGCTCGTATTAAACCGGCGAAATGTTTCTCCATTATCTGCTTAAACGGAACAGGCTCGGATTTCATTTCACTCATTTTAGTCACAAAATGAGGAAAATTCTGTTCTCGATTTCACATTTTTCATTTTATCGGCCAAGAACGTACAAACCGGACTTTTAATTCGCGTTCAAGTCGTAGTCATCCACCTGGAGGAACGCAAAATTGCGTAATAAAATAGCTTCGCTACGCGTGCCGATGTAAGTACTCTTCCTAGGCTCTGTAGAGCTGCGAGCTAAGCAATAAAATAATCTTCTAGTCCATCGCGAAGACCGGTATAAGCGAGTTATGCAACTATTTGACGTAATAAGGGGTTTAGTTGTAACGAAAAATAATAAAATAAAAAATATGTTTTTTTTCAGAATAATTTATGTTATATTATATGTATATTATTCTAGAATATGACTTCGTTAATTGAGATAAGCGCGATGGGAGATAGAAATTAAAAAAAAAAGTCATTAAGAACGCTTATCGCGATCGAGGCGATACTTTCAACTTTGTACCGTTTATTCATATGCCGATGCTGCAGAATATGGTTGATACATAATTACGTGTTTATGCACACGTGGCGATCGCTTGAAACGGCATATATAATATTTATTTATATATATATGTAGAAGTGAATTATTTTCGACATTTATATATCGCGGTATAACCAGATCTGTCTTCTCGTTGCGTTCGATTCCATATCGTGGCTACTTTCTTCCTATCGTGCCGCACCCTTGAAAAACTTACGTTAGTTTACTCGGTCGATCACTTTCTATAGTTTCATCTAGGTACGTACGTGTATGGAAATTTACCCTTATCCGACCTCCATGACCATAAATGATCGGACTCGAAAGAAGTCCAGTGGAACGAGGATAGAATTATATATAGGAAAAATGAACTATGATATGAAACTGCATCGCGTGCATCGCGCGGATCTCTACGTAACTGCAGACACTATTTCCTTACGTAGTATATAATTATATACATAAACGTATATAATTAATAACTTTCATTCAAATTTTTAGTCAAAACGAATCCAAAATCGACGTCAATTTTTTATTCTCATCTTTCCGCAGCAGATTTTCAAGGGTGAAAGTTATTTTTCATTTCCTATTCATTATATGAAGGAATAACTGGTGTGTGTATCTTATTATTCGCAGATACCTGCATGCAGTAATTATGAATGACTTGCGAATTATTCGCTTTTACGATATAAACTATACGGGAACACACATGATCGCATTAGGAAATATAAATTGTGGACGCGATTTTCAGTCGAAACAATGGATACGACGAAGATTTTTGCACATCGCTACTTTTGCCGGCGTTTCACGTTCGGTTCTCACCATTGTTCGGTTCCGAGACGATGTATTATTGTTATATACGTATACGTGCATCCGTACACATTTCTCGATCACAGAAATCGTACATTTTCACTTCCACTTCCATTTTCGTTCTCGATTTAATCTCTCGTTAAATAATTAGCAGCTAAGTAAGTACGTGTAACCTACGTATACACATCTCCCACGTGAAATAGAAGTAACAAAAAATAAGAATAAAATCTAAGTACAACAATTGCATATAAAATACAAATTAATTCTTCATTCATATTTTATTTACAAACCGTACACGCATATACATATGCATATCGAGTTTACGGCATACGTAAAAAATGTCAGATTCTTCGGTCGCGAATAAAATTAATGATTTCCGGTCGAAGAAACGAAACCATGAGACTCATATGTGAGATTGAAAAAAAAGCACACACCTTGGATTAAATGCTTTAATTATACTCCGTTTATTTATTCACTTTTTGTTTCTTTTATTGTGATAAATTCACGACACTTGGTATTCATAGTAACGAGTAAATTCTATATGGTGACTGTGTACGGCCTCCTTAGGAACTCGTCTCTACCCATATCCACGGTAACATGATTTTCTGACACAAAAACCATCGCAGCATTGTCGTTTAATTGTCTATTGTTTTCTATCAGAGGGTAAACGTTAATTACACCATGACCCTGGTAGGTAGGTATACCTCAGGTATACGTATACCTAGATAGAGCCATAATAATACCCATTCGAAGTAATTGTGCCGATCTGATTTACGGGACGAGTTTCTTCACGGGTCAAGAATAATTGCTCATTATCGTGCCCCTAATTATTATCCGGCTCTTCCATCTTATTCGATGAAAATAAAATGCTCCACCGACGACGGAATGATTTGTTCATCGTTCGGACCTCGCAGTCAAACTCGAGCCTCGCGTAATTAACTTGGCGATTATTTTCAGCACGGAAATTTAATAGCCAATTCATTGATCAGCTACTTTAGTACCCGACAAAATTTTCCGCTTAACAACTGAGAGAAATAATAAAACGATATTGTATAAATTTATATTCTGCGGTGCAGCAGGTGCAGCAGGTAAAGAACCGTTATAGTTCAAGAGAAAATGATCTGCAGGCGGAGAAACAATTGTTCGAAAATTTATGCGGATCGCTGATACATTACTGAGAGGAAGAAGCTCTCGGAGGTTCAAATTTCGGTTTCAATTATTTTCTCAGGCAATTATTATACAAGCGGATGATTAATTAATTAATTAATTAATTAATTACGTTACACTCATGTATACCTCGAAATAAAATGAGGAGGAAGATAGGGAAAAGAACGGATTCAGTGATCGTATAAAAGAGATAGAGTGTGCAATATAACGTGTTAAACTTGAATAGACTAGCTCCTTATCCACGTAATACAAAGTTACTCTTTATTTCGTTATGATCCATCGCCGCGCAATATGATAATCCATACTGTTTACCGCTACTTCCTGCGACGATAGCTATACTCGTTTGACTACTCAACTTTTGCCTGAGTATATGTGCAATGTGTAGATATATAATTAGCAATTACGTCTTTCACCTGTTTAAGTCCGGCGATCGTTTTCTACATCCTATATATCTACGTACTTCTATAACTTACGTATAGCCTACCTATGCCTATATGACTGATTTATCGCAAGTAAATTAATTCAACAAAAATAAATCACTTATAGATATTTTATTTCATTTATACGTTTATGTATATATATATATGTATAAATGCATGTGATTACTTTCTCTCAAGTGTATGTATATATAGTATAAATGGAACCGCAAGAGCGTTAAATGGCAAAAACTGAGCCGAAGCTTAAAAGCTTGAAAATGAAAAATTAGAATGAAGTAGGTAATTCCGCAATTGAACAACGTGCACTTCGGTACTTAGTAAGTGATTGGACTGTTTGCATCCGGCGTGTAAATTGGATGACCGAGGAAGCGGTCTGGCCGGAAGGCGGAAACGCTCGTTAACTATTGTTCGCGTATCATTTACGGTGGCAATTGGATGACGATAAGATGGTAGAACTTTTAATCCGCGAGTTGGATTAAGTATGCCTAATATCCGTTATCACGAGCCCGGTAATAAACATTTCAAGACCCGAAAGATAACGTTTGCCAGCTCTGTGTAATCTACAGGACACCGAATTTCCAGAAACTTTATCATAAATCCCAGGCCGCCAAGAAACCATGAAAAATGATACGACGTAATATACCCGAGTCTGAAGTACCTGGAGAAAAATTCACTGCGCTTCATACCGCGTTAAATCACTTTGCCATAGGATTAACTGTGCATTCATTGCCCCGGTATACTAACGAGTGAATATCATTTCGAGTAAGCCTGAACCCCCGTAGAGTTTGCATCTGCTAATTTTTCGGACAAATTAGTTCAAAGCTTTAAATTTTCGGTACCTTTTGGAGGATTTTGTGAATTGTGTTCGATCGCAGATGCATGCGATAAGGTAAACTCGATGGGAATGAAACGACTTGATTATGATGCGCCGGAAGTAGGTTCCGTAATCATTTTCTTACTGCATCATATATTTATATGGATGAAAATATTTTCTTGGACTTTTTCGCCTTTTTTTCTACCCGGTTTTTAGCGCCTGAAGTACCGTACTGCGGTAGGTAATTTTCAGCAACATTACGCGCGAGCAAATCATCTGGGATTCTCGATCGCTGAAGAAGTTTATAGGATAGATAGTTTGAGGTGTGTATAAAATCAGGTATACCATACCGTGCGGAACGATACCTGGATAGTTATTTATGCTAAGAATTTATAACACGGTATCAGAGTAACGTGCAGTCTGCCTATTCCCTATGCAGAAACTTCGGTGTTTGTCTAATCGGGAATGAACGAGGCGTTCACCTGTTGCAGCAGCAGGTGCTGGCAGCCTTTCAAGTTTCAGTAATCTACGTAGGTACCAGTCTATCCTCAGGTATCTGAAATTGAAGTACCTAGGTGCCCAAGAATTTACGCGAAACAATAGGAAGAAATTTTGCACCTTTGTAATTAGTTATTAAATTCATTCCCTAGGATCATTCTCTAAGATAGTAGTTACACCTAGTCAACAGTCAGACATACATATATACAAGACACGACGTTATTAAGCTCAGGATGAGATTCTCTCAGAATTTTTATAAACCGAATGAAATGAATGAAATCAAGGAAATGAAAATTCCTCGGCGTTGAACAGAGGGAGAATAAAGTTGGCGAAAGTTCGACGATCTTTAATTGAACCTCGCTTCATTACTACCGTCACGAAATGTCTCCTCGCTGATTCGCGGGGCTAAATTGCAACACCAAAAAATCTATCTTTCACAAACCGGATAAGAAAAATTGTTCGCAAGCAATTTTTCTCGTCTCTAAACGCCGACGGGGCCGATTAATTAGCTCTGTGTATCCGACACGAACTGCTGACATGCGCCACACCTACGGTCATCTACCTACTTTCAAGTTTCAAGAGTATGTAGGTAAGCTTCATTGCAAATATGTACATAGACTTGCTATCACGGAATTTACATTAGTCAGTTCTCACGGATAGGATCGCAAGGCTTAGAGCATACACACACATCCTTTAAGCCCTACATCAGGTCACGCACAGTCTCGTTAATACGGTGCTGCTCCGTCAGAGTTAGAAAAGAAACTGATTGCAAATTGCATACCTGTAATGCAACGTGAACCGTTAACAGCTTAATAACTCACGAATTTTTATTTGTTTTTATGATTTTCTGTTTTTTTTCGAGAACTATGGAATACGTACGCTCTACTATAGTTCGGACCGTCGTCACACTTGAGTAACTCGGTCTCTGCCTTGAACGGACGCGAATTCAGGGTCGAAACTTGACCAATTTTGCATCTGGAACGATCGGTTCTGAATTTCTTCAATTTGTTCAAATTCGAAATGAAATATACATCCCTTTTTTTTTGTTAATTTGCGGAAATTAGCGATCTCTCGCTTTCTTGCGAATTACTTGCTTTCGCGAATATATACACATACATATGTACATAGGTATATAACGAGGATATCTTACAGAGGTGATTATTTCCTCGCTTTATCAACCTTGTAGTAAATGACATATTATCGAAGCTCGAATCGCGTCGAGTATGTATCTACTTAATCGTCTTCTTCCGTCTGACGATGAGAGAAGTAAATTCATGTCTGCCTTCGAGTTTGGCATCCGTCGCTGCTTTCTCTGCAGAGCCAGGGAAGAAATTTGATCTCTTGACCCAAGTCACGGTTCATATCCTGCCGTACATATAACTGTATGCATAATATACATCTTTAAATACCTACATCTATACCGGCTAATTACTGTATTGTGGAGCAGACGAAGGCCTTTTATTTTTATCTATTATCTAGTCGATTGATTGGTGATCAAAATAGTACAGAAAAATAAAAATAGCAAGGAAGCCGAGATCGAGTAGAAGTTATAATTAATTCGGTATCCGAATCAAGATTTACTTATAAGGATTTAATTACCGGAGTTTCAAGTCACTCGCTCAGCAATTATATCCGTCGTTTGAAAATAAAAACAATGGCCTTGTATATCCGGCGGAAATACCAGCGACTCGTGAATAAAATGAAATAAAGTTGAATAAAAGTTAAGAGATAAAAACGAATGCCTTGAGAAGAGTCTTGCAGGGGTTCACCTGTCATCTTTTATTTCCCACAAAGTACGTTTCTGTATTTTAGTTTAATTGTTCGTTTACCTACGTGTAATTTATATACTCGAGATTATAACGCATCGATCGATTCGGTATATACTGAATGGGGTATACGTTATATAGCCGGCTATTTAATCTAGTTCGTATCGCGCGGGCCTCGCTAAAGAACGAACACCGCGGGAAAGTGAAACGCCGTTCTCCACGTGTTCTAGACGAGATTCTCGCCTCTTGATCGGGTCTATCGTAAAGCACCTATACATACAGGTAGGTACAACTTCTTCATTATGCGGCACGCCCGCTATAAGTTGACCTGCTTCCCATACATACGTATATATATATATATGGATCTATCTGTACCTATATATATATATATATATGTATATTAACAAAACCTAAGGAACTGGACGTAGTACAACGAACCGATGACCAGTGAAGAAAGAGGCGGGACCGGATCTGCTATGCCGATTATAATAAGATCGGGAGTGTTGACCGAGACTGATCAATCTTACTTTTCGCGGCCGCAGCATTCACCCGCTAACAGTGCCGGGGTTAGACGCGATCGTGAGTGTGTATAGTCGGAAATTACTCGGGGCGCCGCGACGTCGAAATCATTTTACACAATTTCTAACGTTGTTTGCAAAAAAGGGGGAAATAACAAGTATCCGATCGAAACATGATTCCGAAATATATGAGAGATATCGGAGAAAAATTAATTGTCAAAGAAATCGCCACGTCTCAAAGTCTAGTTTGTCTCGCATTTTTTTTTACAGTTTTTGTCAATAATATCAGTTTGATCAATTTTTGAAATTTACTTGTCTGCCTTTTTTTTTATGAAACGAAATTTCTGCTTATTATAAAAATGAGTATGGTGTAACAGGACGGCCCTGGGACGGCACCATTGCTCCATATATATCAGCGGCGCTGGAGATGGTCGAGTATAGTCGACAGGTTTTTTTTTTTAATGGTTGAATTTATTATCGAGAGAAATGATTTTTTTTTCTTCCCTTCTTTCTGTCTTCCCGTTCTTTTACTTCCTTCTCTGTGCTCTTTTTTATTTATTTTTTTCTCTTTTCTTCTTTTTGTTTCAACTAACTAAACACGCAGTTGTTCCGTTCTCTCGAACATTCGCTGATCCCTTCATTTAAGAAAGTTTATGAAATTAGATCAAATCATTGAGTAGGTAAGTAGTTTTGTACACATGGGTATACTGCCCATACCGCGTCTCACAATTAGAACAACTACGAACAACTCCCACGACATATAAGAACTCACTCGGCAAATCAGCAATACCGAGATGATAACATGTTTCCCTCATGTATTAGATTTCCAAATCCTATATCGAACAATAAACCTAGAAATTAGTACGAGTTAAAAAAAAAAAAGAAAAGAAAATGATTTGAAAATTGAATAACTATGCAAATTATCGAACGAATAACGTAAGTAGGTATATATCTATATAGATATATACACATATATCTAACCACCGCATTGAACCGTAGGATACTGTTGCTTATTAGATTGTAAGCCGAAGTCATGTTTCACGTTTTGTTTCTCTTTCTTTAAATCAATGCTTGAATTGCCGGGTAGAATAGTCGGAATAAATGATCGTATTGATCACTGCTGCACGCTTTCTGACCCCGATCAAAGCGCAGTTGAATTAATGATTGACGAATTTAAGGATATGGTATGGTTGAACAGGGCAGAGCAATGATTATAAAAGTAATCGTTTTTCGTATGAATTTGTCGAACCGTATATTATTTATCGATTACTTAACGAGTTATTTCGGTAAAAATTTACGAAATTAACACCAACGGATGTATATAGGCCCAAGTATATGAGAAATATAAAATTTCTATATACCAGGTCGGTCGAAGTGACGACTCGAGTAACCTGCGGATCCGAGACACCTCCTGACACCTGAGACAAGTCGAGAGATCTAAAACATTTAATACTTCTATACAGGTGGCTCCAGTGTATTCTGTTTTCTACTACGTCTTATAATATAATAAGAATACGTAGATGCGAAATACAATGGAATACACAGCCGTAGATCTCGGGTTCCCATCGTATCGCGTGTCGTCGACTGGCTGCTTCTGTAACGCAAGATAAACAGAAAAACCTCGTTTTGTAAACCCGCAAGTTTTATTAAACTCGCGAATAAGCGCGCGGAATTTTTTTTCTTTCTTCTTCTTTCATTCAAGATACGATCGGATCTGTTTCCGATTCTGTAACAGTAACAATAAATATAGACGCGGTGCTAATCTGAAAGTCTGATGCTAATTCAAGAAAAGAAAGGAAAGAAAGATACCAAAACAGTACCCTGATAATATCATTTTTTTTTCAATTCCTCCTTTCTGTTTCCGACAGTTCATTTTACGACTAAACCCCATAGAGCCGTACTCGGCTATCGCGCAACCTTCGTTTCCGCTTCGCGTGGGCCAAGTGCATCCAGCCAGATCGATAATGCCGCGCGAGGAACGGCGAGGGTGCCACCAGAGCTTGAGCTACCCTCGTTTTCTCTCCATCCTTATAGGAGCTGGGATATTATAGGATTGCGACGAGCAGCCTGCGCGATACTGTGATTCCCTTTATTGTTATTATGGTTATAGACGATTTTCGGTACCTTAAGGTATTTAGTTTCTTTTTTCGAATTGTACTCGATGGCAAAAATTTTAATTGCGCAGAATGTGTGCGTTTTTTTTTCTATATTTTACTTTGCGATCTAAAGTTTAACAAAGCGCACCTCGCACAGCTATAATTCGATATCGAGAATGATCGTAGCTGCGCCACTCGTCGTGAATAAATATTTATTTTCGTTTCAAATTTAAAGACTTTTTGTTCAGTTTCGTATACCTAGATGAAACCGCAACTGACAATCGCGGACCAGAAACCTTAGGAGGTCAGACTCTCGGCGACTCGGACTTATACACGTACCCCAATTACCTATACACTCAAATGCTGAATCTACAATCGCAGCATGTATCATTATATGCGTCGTCTACGTTCATTATGAGGTATATAACCATAATAACATCCAAAGTTTCATTCGCCATATACTTTCGTCATTCATCCATACCAAGAACGATAAATCACCTTTACAATAAGAATATGAATTTCATTCTCACGAAGTCACGACCGAAAGTCTCGTGTTTTATCTAATGTTTTATTTTTTGTCTATCTCTCGTTTCTATCGCCATTCAAAGGTCAATTGTAAAAATCCTTAGACCACTAATTCCGGTTTATATTTTGTTTAAAATAAACAATTTGTATGCTATTTAGCGTCGCTCTGACGTAATCCATCATCGTTCATCCGTGCAGCTTCCATAATTGTATTTCCGATTACGTAGTTATACAATTACCTTCTATACGTATATATGAATTGATTTAATACACATGGTACGTATAGTCCGGTAAAAATTTTTTGTTTTGTCTCGTTTTTTCGTTCAAGAACGGAAGGAGGGGATTAAAATCTACGTTTTTACCGTATCGTCTTTCTTTCGGTCATATTCTTTAATAATCGGAAATCACATGGTAACACATGTCGCATGTGTGCCTATCTTGTTCGAGGTTTAATTCATTCACTAGAGTCTATTCATCAGGAAGGTGCGATTTAAGTATCAAGTAACTCGCACGTTTGCATATCAATCGACGTAGCAAGGAATCGGGGAAGTGAAAGGTATACGTATACGTACACATATACATATATCCTTCGTATTATGTTATATTCGATTCGTCGCCAAGGCTCGATCAGTTTTTTTCATTTTTATTTCTTACTCTGAACCAAATATCAAATTTGAGGGACAGTTAAGATACAATATCTTATCCCCATATTTCGGACCAAAGATCAAACGAAATAAAAAATAATAAGTTCCTCATCTATTTTCTCAAAGTTCAGTCCTAAAAGCATCGATATACTGTCTACAAAAAATCCCATCTCCAGTGCAAACGAAAAAATGAAAAAAACGAAAACCTGTACTGTTGTTTTCGTTTAATTATCCAACAAATCATCGGCCAGCTACAGTTCAAAGTGCGGGAGTGATTTCAATGCGATGAATCGCGAGTTTATCAGCGATTTGTTTATCGATTCGGTTATACAGAGTCGAGTACGTTGAATGAGATCACAGATACATGTTATTATCTTAGGTTTTACCATAATAGTCGCAATATTTGTTTATCGCGAATGTTTATAGAGTTAAAACGACACGAATTGTGCAGAATTGATATACTATCTTACAATATATTTCATACTGTGATGGTGAAAGTTTTGAAATTTACCCTGCAGCATGTTGTGGTCGGCCTCCTCATCAGCCAGGCAACGTACGCCACCGATTGAGGAAAGGACGCTCATCGTTGTCGACGACTTTTCGAGCTCAAAGCTCAAATACAAATCGATAATCTCCTCGTCCTCGACTATACGATAATAAAATCTTGAGCTATAGCAGCCTGCAGGACCAGTTTGAACGGTTTTTTTCCTCTTCTTTGTCTTCGAATTTTTATATTATAACGGCGAATCGTGAAACGTTTACTCTACGGGTGTAATATCATTATCGCGAAATGTGACCAACGTGAACGTGAACCCCACCTGCCACCAGGTCTTATTATTTCGTCCCGCACCTTCACTATCGCTTCACTTTCACTCGCGCTAAGGAGAATAAGAAGCGGAATAAGAAGAGGAAGATGAAGTGGATTAAGGGAGAGGAAAGGGAACAAGAAGATGGACACTCTGATAGATCGCGTATTTGAAAAGAATCTTGTGCGCGTGAAGGATTCGCGTTGAACCGTAGCAAATCTGCGGTCCTGATGGGTGGCAGGCGGAGGCCACGGTTTGCGATTTGAACGACAGCTGGATTATAAATTTATGACGAATGGGACGGACTGAGAACGACAACTGACGACGAGGCGTCTAAACTGACTGCACCAGGGAACAGACAGAGAGCCCCGTTTTTCAACGGCGATTTGATCCGAAGACCCGAGTATCCCCTCGGTAGCGCATGACTCAACTTACGCGAAGTAGAGAACGCGATCAATAAACGAGCCACCCGGCGACGTCGTCGTCCTCGTAGTTTTCCTTTTCAACGCGTTTTCGTTGACGTTGACGTTGACGTTTTCCTCGAGGCGCGAACGCGGGCGTCACCGTCAGCGTCGGCGTCGCGGCGGCTGAGCGCGATTATTAAAACTGCTAACAGACAAGACAAGGCAAGACAAGACTCAAGCGGCCTTGGCACGGCTGACCACACACGATATAATTCTACTACTTCGACGAGGGAGCCACCGGACAGCTCTCTGATATTACTTCAGTCGGAAAAAAATTCATTATTACATTATTACTGCAGTGGACTTCGGAATAATATGAATTTTATCTAAATATCTTGTCGTGTGTACAGATTTATGACTATAGATACTATAATCGCCCATTTTGAATCATTCGTCTTTAGATTCAGATACTTTTTTGAATTGTAGACGATGTCTAGATATAAGATAATTTTATTCTGTCTTACAGATACGTTTTGTAAAGTATTCAGATACGAGAATGAAAAATCATGTCCGATTGTTCATTAAAATATTCACTAATTAAAAATATATAAGAATATCTCGTTGAACGATTGTAGTTTCTTCTACTGTGACGATTTTAAATATCTTCAATGATTATACGTCGCATATATCACTCATCTCCGTTTAATGCCGCTTAATTCGTTGATCTATTTTAAAACTATGCGTGCAATAGTATGACGCCTGTATTCTTCAAGGTACTTAGATAATATTTGATGTTATACAAAGTTATGACATTCTTTAATCTTGCGAAACTTTTCAAACGATTAGACGATCTTTCCTAGAGCTAAGAATCGATAACGATGATATTAAAAAAAAAAACAAGAAAGTAAAGAAATGAGCGGATATAATCATAAATTCAATTTTCTATTTATAATATAAAGTATTTCAAATCTATTAAACTGATGGAATTTTAATTTTGTAATATTTATGAATATTTATAACTAACCAAGCTCCGCTAAAACCTAATTCACCTCTCACTGGCCTACAACGCCCGATAATTTATGTACATTACGAAGTATGTACCATTTACCAAGACGAAGCAATGACCTCGACTTTAAGTAGGTATTATAATAATATTATATCCAACAGCTATAATCATGGTATAATTTTATCCTAGAGAAAATCCCTCTAAGAACCTATATGAACTTTGTCTCACAGATTACATAAGCTATGCATTAATTATACACATAACGTATCATGTAAACGTGAGCAAACGCATATCATACAGTAGTTACAGTAATCCGTGATCGGGCGCTTCACAGTAGCTTATTTCCCGTACTAGTCGGCCGGGAATAAGAGCCCGCAGACCGTACGACGTCCGACTAATTTTAAGCGAACGGTTTTACTACTTCGACTCGTAGCGCAGGAGAAAACTCCGCGAGTTGATAGTGACACAGTAGTTACAATGATCCGTGATCAGACGCTTCACAGTAGGTAGCTTCCCGTACTAGTAAGCCGGGAAGAAGAGCCCGCAGACTATACGACGTCTGACTGATTTTAAGCAAACGGTTTTACTACTTCGATTCGTAGGGCAGGGAAAAACTCCACGAGTTGATACAGTCGCATTATCAATTAGTTTTCGAGCCTGAATTCAGCATTACAGCTGTCAATCGAATAAATAATGAAATAACAATAAACAACAAGAGAGAAAAGGTATTCAAAAACCGTTTATACGAATGGATACAATGCTTTGAACGCCCTAAAAATGTAACGGCCGAAGAACCGGCAGATTATATCATTCAAAGCATTAAAATGCCAAAGAGAAGTGAATTGGTATTTGAATTTGGAATGTGTGGGCGCGGCTTTCTCTCGTCCGGTAGATCGTCCGTTGGCGCACATACCTGTTACACGAGCTAAATATACATGGATAGATACGTTAAAAGGTATACATTTAGCCGTAGCGGTAAAGACCGTTTGTTAATTATCATTATCGCTTTTGTTTTTGTTTAACCGCTGATAATGATTAACCGCTGTCGCAGCTTATTCCGCTGGTATTTTGATTCAGATTTTTTGCTATCCTGTTTCGTTCTGTGCAATTATACGTAATGCAGTCATATTGATCCTAGCATAAGAGTGATTTACAGATCGCGGACGTCGATAATAATTATTGACAGCAAATTAATAGAAAGTGCGTTACACCAGGCTATAGATCCTTGTAGTTATATTACGAACGCATTGTACGAACCCGCTTCTCTCACATCTGTGTATATACCAGAGTTCGAAGTACCTTCATATCCATACCTCGTCTACACTCGATAATTGTACGCTAAAGAGTTGTCTAAAAGTTACCTATATCATTGCTAATTTCGTCGTTGATGCAATTCTATTATTTATTTCGCGTGAGTCCGATTATCACATCGTGGGAAAAAAAAATTGTGTACCTAAATGTCATACACGAATCTAGGATTCGTATTGTTCTGACCACCACCTGAGTCTAGGTCGCCGGTTAAAGTCCGTTTCGATTCGTAAATAGGACTGTTATTATTATTGACATGTTCACGATCACTTGCTCGACCATATCTCGCCGTTCTATATATTTCTTCAATTTCTATTGGCCTGCTCGGGGCTATAAGTTCGCTTCTTTATTTTTCTATTTATACTTGACTATTCTTTTTCCATTTATGTTAGTTAGTATCTTATCTTAGGACGAATCTACTCGAATATCGTTCCACTTGTCTCATAGGAAACGAGAACCTGGCGACTCGTTCTCGGCAATTATATTATAAAGCGAAAACTCGTCAAGATCAAAATGAATAGGCGTTTCAATCTATCAAAAATAAAAAATCGAACTAAAAAACCAACAACGGTTCGATGCCCACACACGGTTCGAAAGATCGCAAAAACCGAAAGTAACATCCAGCCAAAAGAAAGTCGCCCGTCTAACGCGATCTCGATTTCAATTTATGAAAACACTTCGCACTCACGATTTGATCTTATTAGATATTTTTGGATTATTGCTTACCTTCTTTCGTCCAACAATCAGTGCACTCCTGGCATAACATCGACCACTCGGTTTTCAAGTCCTTAAAACTAGCCATTCTGAAGTATCTGGTGTTCTAGATCTTCGTCGGGCCCAAAACAAATCTGAGATCACTTTATATCGCACTTGTTACGTTCTAGTATATATATGCATGTATAACTGGTAACTGCACTCGTTGAGGAGAAGAGGGATAGGATAAAGGAGAGGTTTTTACTTCAGGTTTCGAATCAATTTCAAATCGGCACTGTTATAGCCGAATATAGTAATAATAATATGAATATCAATGTCTTTAATAAAAATCAAAAATTAGGGATTAGGGAAGCGGGAAACGCGACCACGTGGTAACGGGACGCGAACGACTCCTCGTCGTCGACTAGACTAGGTGTGATGTAGGTATGGTAATATGTATATAGGTAGTATATGGCCAATCGCGTATATCTACACGTGAGGTGCAAGCGAGTTTATACGAGATTGTAAACCTACCGTTCGAAGCTTGTTTCCGTAGCAGCAAACATTGAAACCTCGTTTGCCGAGGGCAAAGACGGGTTGAAAAAATAAAGAACGATTTTTTTCACCAATAATAATATTATGAAATTATTGAAAAAAAAATCGTAATAGTAAACATGATTCTAATTTTTAATTTTTCTTCTTTTTTTTTTTAATTCATGCGTTTCGGAAAGAAGCTGAGAGCCTCTGCTGTTTTTTTGGTTCTTTCAAATCGTTTTTTGAATAGTCGCAAACTTTGACGATGTGTATAATTAACACATACCTATGAATAATTATAGTAGATAAGCATAGGATGTGTGCTGTTATACACACACGCACTTAAATGCGAGATGCACTTTCACTCGACTTACATATATCCGAACCTCAAGTCCGAAACCTGAAACTGCGGGACCAGTTTTTACGAAGCTTGTTTAAGCGAGTCCCTCGAGTTATGCTAGTTATAAATCTGTCAATCAAATTAAATCGCGGAGTCAAAGATCGAGGATGTTTTAATAGGTATCTGTCCGTTGAAAAGTGTTGTTACAGGTAGAGAAATTCTCAATAAATATTCTATCGTCATATGGACAAAGGAAAAAAAAAAAAAAATAAATCAGATTAAATTCTAGGACAAAAAAGAATAGAGTAATAACAATACATCGTAGAAATTAAATGAAGAAGTACGTCTGTTTTTAATTTGGGTCACTATTGGGGATTTTTTATCGTTATAATTCGATCGGCGATGGAAAACGATGCAATAATTTAGAAATAGGAAAACGATACAAAATTACACATTGAAAAACAACAGCTTCTATTTGCGCAGCTTAACTAAGGATAAATTGTCTCGCAGGTAGATCACGCCGCGCGTGCCCTCGTTCTAGATTTAGAATCTAGACGACATCGCAATTGTTGTAATTAGCGTTCGCTAGTCAAGAAGTACTGTACATAGGTACAAATAAAATTGGTTAATTAAATATTAGAAACGATTGAAATTTATTGATTGAAGTGATTTTTTTCTTTCTGTTTTCGTTCATTTATATATAAATGAGACAGTTCATTTTTACTTGTCGAGTATTTTTACACTCTGCGTCAAAAATTAACTAAAATTAGGGCTTCTTTATCTTCAAGAAGCCGGCCGTATTGGAAAAGTATTTTGCGTTCGCCTCGTTAACTCGCTTCTCTGCTGCTTGAGGATTTACTATTTCCAGACCCTGAAACAAATCGAGGAATTTGTAGTTGTTTCATAGAAGACTCGATAAATAAAACTATTCGTAAAATTTTCGGAAGAATAGCGAAACAAAGATTTAAATAACGTGAATTTGTAACGGGAAATTACCTGCAGCGGGGTAAAAGCGACACTCGACGCGGTACCAGAAACTTGTTTCTTCACTGTAGTACTGCCGCCCCATTGTTGCTGCTTCTGCAAATTCTTTTGAAGAGTTTTCGATATCCGAACTTTGGTCTTTTCGTCGATTTGCGGTAATCTTATACGGCCTGTGCCAGTCTTGCCTATGGTTCCTCGAGAGTAACCCAAATCCTCTTGATAGGCGTCGTTTTCGATCTGAAAAATAAGGGAAATAATTATTTAAGTTTTTTTTTTTTGTATACTAAGCCGAATATGAACAATGGATAAACTAATTCAAGTATTTTTCTATAATTTATTTAGGCGATTGAGAAAGCCTTACGTCCGCAAAGTTCATCCTATTAGCGTGCTTTCGGAATTCTGTGATTGCGTAACGTTCCTTCATTTTTCTGACCCTTTTACCACCTCGCTTCTTTCGGCCTGGATCTATCGGCTTTGGAAGAGGTTTTATGAACTTTACTGGAGGAGGTTCTTGCAGTTTATCTAATTTTTTCTCGATTTCGTCCCTCAGCATTTGGCCGATGTGACCATCCGTGCTTTCGTGACAAGCATCGACTCTCGCAGCGAGCATACTCTTAGTGGCTACAAGCCTTGCCGCTTTTCTTCGTAAATCCTGTAGACAGTAAATAAGAAAGTTGAGAAAATAACGTGAATTTTATAATGTTGTGAGTATTCCCAACTTTCGGCATAGCATTTTTATGCCGAAAGATAAATTGAAGGAATTTTTACAGGCGGCGTATCCTGCACTATGTCCGAATAGTAGATAAAACCTGCGTGAGGCAGAGCAGCTACTTGGGAAAATCCGGACAGAGTTTTTTTCTGCGAACCCAGAACCAAAAGATTGCACGCCGGCATCTTGGAGAGTTTGGTCAAGCCGCCAGCAATACCTTGAACAATTAGGTGATTGTTACTTCCAAATTATTAATTAGGAATGATATTTTGGAATGGAAAATTACTTCTCAGTCGAAATAAATGCCTGATCTTTGATGGTTTGGCAATAAAAAGTATACCAAATCAATTTAACACCCTAAGCTCTTGAAACTGTCTCTATTTACCCATGATTTTGGCCGCGGTAGATGCTCCAACGATTATAGAAAGGTTTGGAGCAATGAAAGCCATTCTGCTTTCAACATACTCGAATATTTTCAGTTTACAATTATTTAATTCCACAGCCATATCGCAGGCTTCACAAATCGCTTCCTTTTCTTCCTCAGTCATAAGTTGCCTGTTGAAAAAACCCAAAATATTATTGAATTGACTCATAAATCGTAGATCAAAGATCCAGAATCAACATATAATTTTACCCCTGAGTAGTAGACGCGGTCACAGACACCACCATGATGGTAGCTTGCGTTAAAAACTGCTGTAAAGTCTCATTGTTCTTAGCTCTATCCAAATCATTTCCCAGTTCACGAACAGTCATCACATATTCCAAGGGGCCAACTACCAGCGACTCTAGCTCTGGAAATCTCTTGGAATACTTGTCTCTTGTGAATCGGTGAATCGTAGCTGAAAAAGAAGATAAAAAAGGATAAAAAGGACGCATAAAATTATTTTTTGATGTAAGAAATTCAAAATGTCGAATCGTTTTTCGTTACAATGGGATTAAACTCATCTGGACTGAAGATTGATTAAATCTTGAAGGATTTAGACAAACTCACCTATTTCATCGTCGATATCAACTGCGATGTTGTTTGCTTCTACGATAAGCTGGTATTCTGGATCTGACTCGACGGGGCCAATAATGTCGGCTGATTTTCTTGGTATTTTCCCATAACTGTCTATGAGAGAAACTACTTTCTGCAACTGTGGAGAGTCGCGCAGTTTAGCTAATTCTCTGACCGAGGCGACTTTGAGGATTTCTATGTGATATTAAAATCGGGATAAATCTTGGAATGTTTCGTAATGGTTAGAAATTAATTTTTATGTCTACTTCAAGGTTTTAAAGAATTTTAAAGGAAGTTCTGAAGCGCTCAAAATATAAAACAAACCTTCTTCGATCGGTTTCGCAGCAACTGCAGCAGGCGGAATGAATTCCGGTTCTGCTTCCTCCATAAACTTATCGGAGTCATCGTTCTCCTCTAAATCAGCTAGGAGCTCGTCGGCCAAAGACATCGTTGATCAATTTATGAAATTACTTATAAACAAACATCGAAATATCTTAGACCAACGTCCGAATGACGTTTTCTTAAATCTCGAAATTAAAGACAGGTTATGTGAGGTTATGTTAATTACGATTAATAACAATATAGTTCGGAAAGAACGACCGTACAGGTTAGATGGCGCCTCCGCCTGATTTTATTTACGGATGTTTGCAGCGAAAGTAGTTCGACAATTCGACCGCGCAATGGCGATACAAGTTGGTATGCCGTCAGCACGACTAGCCGGGCGAGTTATAACACTGACCTAGGTACCAGCACCTGTTATAGATACTGAATAAATACTCTGTACGCAGAGAACTGGTCGCAAAGTGGACAACTTTGAGTTGTTCTTTTAATTGTTCGTTCGTTTGTACACATCGCTAGTTTCCATGCCCCGCCCCTCGCAGCAACTGCTCCATTGGTACATAGAGAGCGCTGGTCGCGTATGGATGAACGGAAGGGAAAATAGTGGTGCTGCACAAATATGCGGATAAAAAATTTACTACCTTTTTTGAGAAGCGCTCGTTTATGAATGAAACAATAGTGGTGCTGCACAAATATGCGGACAAAAAATACTACGATTCTTTCGCTTTCTACCTGGGGGCGTGGCAACTGGCGCCTCATAAGAATTCTGAGAAGCAGTATAAAAAACTACCGACCCTTTAATTCATTCGTAATTACAATAAAAGATAGTGGCGCATGGAAATAATGCGGGGAAGCTAAACAGAATTACCGATCTCTTATTGCATTCATCTTTGCATCATATCTGAACGAATGGAAATGAAGCCGTTGGAAGAAATGTCGTCAGAACACAGAATAAATAAAAATACAAATTCACTAAACACTGATTCCGTATATCGTTTAGCACTCGTCCTTGTGTTGCAGTTGGCTGAACTTTCATCGAACAGTAGAGATAAGAATTATTGTATTTTCAGGTAACATAGGGGTACCCCGTATTAGCTGGGAGGTTGTTTATAGATACGCAGGAATTTAGATTCAATATTCTTAATTGACAACAAATTGTGTGAAATTTGGGGCCCTCTAATTTGCACCCATACTTTGTATCAGCACGGTCCTGATGAGTTTCAATCGAAATTTTTTTTTCTTGCTATGGACTCGATATAAAGGAATAGAACTAAAAATCAGTAGACTAGATAGACTCTTTTTAGTATTCATGGTAGGGGAAAGACAATTTTGAAATTAATAAAATTAGGGAACAGGTGTTGAGAAAACATTAAGGTAAAAAAAAAGCGTACGAAATTCTGTTATTTACACGATTTTATGTATATTTATGTTTATAGGTACATTGTATAATTTGTCATTAAAGAGTGTCTATCTCTCGTCTCTTCGCTGCAAATTCCATAGCTATTTGTCGTCTAGTTTTTGTAAGATTCCTGTGTCCTGCACAGTCCAAATTCTCCTTGAAGCATTTCTTTCTACAGCATTGTCTGCACAGTTTATACCCGCATTTGTAACCCTGGAAAAAAAGGCGTAATACAACATTAAACATCTGTAGACGAACTAAACACATAATAATGTTTCCCAAGTATTGAAAACTGCTAACCAATGGGTTTGGGCAATCTGTACACAAATCTGAGCTTCTTTTAACACCCGCCAATTGTCTATTAGGCCGTCGAGCTATTCGGCGAAGTTTCTTTAATCGTTTTCTTGAAATCTCGTTACCATCTTCGTCTTTAAGGTCTCTTTTAATCGTGCTATTTTCTTGTTCCATTTTCTTGGCTTCAACTTTAATCAGATGTTCTTGGGGCGAGTCTCTCACATAAGGTTGACACAACCAGGGTGGTAATTTCAAGTTGTAATCTAACAGAGAAACAATACAGTCGTCAGAAAAGTATATACCCTAGATATCGGAAATTTAATTGAATCGCTAAATAATAATGAGAAATCTCATCTTTTTACCGTTGCTCTCAGTCTCCCATAATAAACGACCTTCGTGATATGGCAAATATCTGGCCTTTAGCGCCTCTACTACACCACGGAAAGATTCCATTGTAGAATTCCTTGCTAAATTTGCCCTTGCCTCTTCATTTCCTGTAAGACAAAGTCTACTCTCTAGTTAAACGTATGCTGTAACTGTACATAATGTAACAGTGTTCTTTTAATTACCAAAGATTATAGGATATGGAATATTTTGTCTAAAAACTTTATTCTATACTGTATGACTATCTTGTTCACTTTTCGTGAAATCAACTTCTATTTTATTTCGCAAGGGACAGAACACTGACAGACAATGAACGCAATAAGTAAATAGATTTGAGACATACATGTGTTGAAATAATTTGAATAAATGCCCGCGTATATAAGAGCTTGGGGCAGGATACCGTTCCACAAGGTCCAAGTATTCCGAAGCCGGTTCCCAAGCAGGGGGGTAACACCCTTCAAATAAAAATGGATTGTACAAATTTCCTTCAGCAGACATCACTCCCTCAACATTTGTTTCCTCCATGCATCTATCTGCGTCCTGCACTGTCTGTATATTTCCATTAGCAAACATCGGGACTTTGACGTGTTCTCTGCAATAAAAAAAAAGAATAATAGGTATACAGAATATCTCAAAAGAGGTTTTATAAATTACTGTAAGCTTACCTAACAGCCTTAATGTGTTCCCAGGAGGCTAAACCTGTAAGGGGTCCTTTTTGATCCCTAGTTCGTCCATGAACTGTGAGCATGGCTGCCCCAGCTTCCTCTAGCATAAGCGCATAATCAATTGTTTTCGAAATTTCTGGGAAAATTCTTAGCTTGCAAGTAACGGGTATTTTGAGTCCCTGACTCAATGTGCGGACTAAAAAATGAAGATTAATTAGTCAGAAATTTTGATCGTTTATATAAACATCTGGTAGATAAATTGAAAGTGGAACTTACCGATATTTTCGAGCAATTCCCAATCGTCTTGTAGAAATGCACCGTAATGACCTCTTTTGGCAATAGCTTGTGGACATCCAAGATTAATGTCAACAGCTTGGCAATATGGTTCGGCGAGAAGCGCTGCTTCCAATAGTATTTTAGGATCGTTACCACAGAACTGTAAAAAAAAAAAACAAAGCAATTACTTAGGTACAATATTTCTCCCCTTTTTTGTCTCAAGTATCTGACTCCTAGTTAGGATACTAATTGATTACCATCTAAAATTCAACTTCTGTTGTTTTATACCTGTACTATCAGTGGGTGATCTTCTGCACAGCTAGCTAGAGCCTCGCGTCTGTATTTTGGATCTCTACAAAATACTGAGGAGTGTAACATCGGCGTATAACAGAGCTGAGCGCCATGTCTACGGCTGAGTAATCTCCATGCCAATTCACTAGCATCTACCATTGGAGCAACGACGTATCTTGGTGATCCCAGAATGTCTTTCCAGATATTGGGCTTCATTTTTTCTGATATAGAATTGGTTTCTACGGTGCTGGTTTCCATCTGCGTATATTGAAAAGAATATTTCTTGTAAAACTACTGGAAATAAGTGTCGCTAATCTTGTCTTTGATTGTGAAAAGCAGAAGCAAACAATCAATGAAAATCGAGAAACATTAAACAGCGTTCGTCAAAAGTACAGGAGGAAAATTTGCGAGGCAACTGGTATGCAGCTTTTTTTATATTTTAGCAGGGCGGAAGGAAAAGATCGCATGATAAACTACATTTAGAGAAGCAAGAAGAAGGGCGTGTCCTTCCTGGCACAAAAGTGGCAATTTGGTCTCTATAATACTATTCGTCATGCTATACCCCTATTGTACCAGGCTGTGCCATAACTTTATGACATACAAATACCATTCATTTTGGGGTGTATAAAATCAATTCTGTTTGACTCCCTATTTCTCTCTCTCTAAGATTTATTACTAATTCTTTCAGTTCTACTTCTTTACCTCAGTTAATGATAATGTGGCAATTGATATAGGTAAAAGTATTTCTTCTATTGTTTAATTTATTTTCGAAAAAATTAAAAGGGGATTACTTGAGATAGTTTATAACGGGATGAAGTGATGAGAGTTTTATATTTCTTCGTGTAATGATCATATTTATTCAGCCAATATGTAACATCGGAATTATATAATAATCTTATAAATATAACTAGCATACAATAATCGAATATTATGTATAAAAAAAACGATGGACGGCAACAAAGTTCGTTGTAGTATCATCATATCAACGATATAAAAAGAATTGACTAAAATATTATCTTAATGATCTTCCCGTGCGTCAGTATCGTTAAATTTCATTCCATTACTAGGTGCAGCCGGTGGGAATGGAAAGTGATTAATTTGCGGTGGTGTTCTAGGAGAGGCTGGTTTAGAAAATTCGGATTCAGGAATCGGCGATAATTGCGCGGTTTCAGTAACGTGTGGTCCCATTTTGAACCTCGGTCTTTTATAAAACGAAGTTCTCCTGATTCTCAAGGGCGGCTGGCTTCGTTTCTGGGGTGGAATAATCACCGGATTTGAAATCGGCCCGTCAATCGTAGAAGGTATCTTTTTGATTTTATGCCTCGGCGGTAAAACCAAAGGTGGTAGTTTTAGCGGTGGTCGCGACTGCGTCGGTTTATCATCTCTGCAGCTACTAGTCGAAGAGATCGGTGATTTCGGCGATTCATTATCCCGAAAATCATTATCGCTCGTAGTCGCGGGATTGACTTTATTTTTTCGGCTCCTAGACGGTTCTCCGTTTAGCGATCTCGCCCGGGAGTTTCTCCGCAATCTAGTCCTCAAGAAAGACTGTATTCTCCTCATAGTGAGGCAAGACCTAGCGCCTCTTTCCTTGACTGCCGTTGTTGTTCCCACTTCAGGTGGCTTTTGTTGTACATCCTTTTGTTTGCTTGTCGACTTGGCGTTGATAATCGAAAAGCAGCAAGAAACTGGGGACGGTGTCGAGGGCTTAAACTCTATCGGTTCTTGTCGCCTTTCGATATCGTCGTTTAAAATAGTCTGAGAAGATACTTCTATAGAAGTTTCGCTGTCCCGTGTTTCGTAAGAAAAATATAGGTGGAAATTTCTCCTGTCTCTTCTTTTACCCTCGCCGTTCCCATCGCTGCACGACTGTCTTTGATGAGTTGAGCATATGTAAACACTCCGCTCGTTACTGTCGTTGTAATCGTTTCCGGAAAGTGATTTGTTGTTCTGGGATTGATAACGGAGTCGTTTATTATCCGCGTTACTATCGTTGCACGAGAACGAGCCGCACGAACGCGATCGTAACTGATCGCCGTTTCTATCCTCTGAGGACAAAACCCCCTTTGCTATTTTACGCTCTCGTTTATTCCTGACGTATTCGTACGTAGTGAGACCAAGGCAGGCAATATACCCGTGAAAAAAGCACAAATGTATAAGAAGCGCGGCTGCAATTGCCGACAATATACCAACGAGCGAAATCACTATCAAGGATCCTGTGCCGGGAGGTGATTGCGAGATCGGTAGAGTAACGTTGTCCATTTTTACGTGCCAGTTAGTTAATATACTCGAGTCTATATTAACGATTGCAATTTCTGTTACCGAAAGACCGGCGACAACGAGGGCCGAAATAACCGCGGTAATAACACATACGATAAATGCTGGGTAATTTCTACCGCCAATACAATTATTCAACCATTTACAATGGTGGTCGAATTTCTCAATACATTTATTGCATATCGAACAATGTTTAGTTCTTTTATTCGTAGTGTTTATATTGCACAAGTGACAACGACCGTTCTCTATCACATGGAGATGTTTTGTTCGGTCAAATTCTGGCACGATTTTTTTCGACGATTGTGCTCTGACTTTTGGATCGGCTGGATCAAGCAGGAGTGCTACTAGGTGCGCGGCAATGTGGAGAGAAAACGTTACTCCGATTAGGGCTGAAGCGAATGGTTGAAAATTCGGACCGAGGTATGGGAGAACCACCGTAAATGTACCGACCGCTATTCCGAATAAAGCAATCCACCCGACCACTTGTTGAGGGTGTAAAGGAAGCTGAAGTCCATGTATACGTCTCAGACTGCTTCTCTGTTCTGAAGATGGTATTATGAACGCGGTGCAGTTTCGAACCGTGCAACAACGCGATAGTCTCCAATTTGCTTTTCGCATTCCGATTATTTTCTCTCATCGCTTCAGAGTTATCGGTTTATTTCTTATTCTTTCGAGTATTCTTTTCTTCTATTTTTATTTTATTTATTTTTGCTATTCTTTTCTGTAAAGTATATTTACTTTTCATCGAATCTATTTCTTATTTTTATTTTTTCTTTTATGGAGAGAGAGAAAGTATGAGTATTGGTACAGGAACTATGCGGGGTTCAAACGCGAGTGTAAATGCGTGAAGAGTTTATCCGAGACTACTGAGAGGTACGACAGTCGTGCCTCGCGTTCGTATAGCTACAAGACCTACGCCCTGTGCTTCGCGAATCGATAATGGCATAGCAACCTCAACTTATGAGTATTTGTATATGTGTGTATAGTATCTATACGGTAGACTACTCTCTTTCTTTTTCTCTTTCCCTCTTGGTCATAGATATGTATAATACATAAAAACACATCTACTGCACATGTTGTTTCGCGGTTGGATTATTATTTCGATGTTTTGAACATTTGTCCATCTCGTTATTTTTGATTATCGTTTCACGAATAAATCTCTTCCGACGTTTTATATTTTGATTTCATTCATAGTTTTGATCGTTTTGATTGTCATCGTGATTATTATTATACCTTTAATATAGAGCTTCGTGTTTTGGTATTGCATCGAGAATTCAAGTATTCGATAATGTTCATTACCCGATCGTAGATACCGAATGAAGCATGCGAAAAATCATTTTTATTGATACAAATTATCGTTGTTTTTGATCGAAACATATTTTCCCCTATACTAAACAGACGTGTTGAAAATATTGCGTATTTCTATTTGATAAAAAGGTTGAGACTTTACGGAAAAACTTTTTTGCACATAAGAATTACCCAAAAATACAACGCTTGTTAAATCCTTGCCTTTTTACCATCGGTTTCAAGATTCTATCCAGATTTGTTCTGTAGCTAATTATTGAACTTAAATCTGTTGTGACCATAGCGTCTTAAAACCAAAATCGCTTCGTTAGTGTTTAAAATTTACGAAAATAACTATTCGAAAAAGCGTGTCATAATCGATTAAAGATAAATAAAATATTTGTTAATATTTTGATAGGGCTTTAACAATAAATGGTGTCAATTTCTAGGGCAGTAAGCTTGAACTACCTAACCTCAATACTATATAAACGCAGTTCTAGCGTCGATTCAAGACCATGATAACATTAAAAATCACAAGAGCGAGAGACTATTATATTATCAATCTGTGAGCCATGCAATAATTGTAGACAGATATTTACAGTAAAACGAACAAACATATGACTTACCATACGTACTCAACGAAGCAGACGGTTGTTTAAGGTTATGCTATGCTTAAAATCTCAGTCTGCAATAAATTCTGGTCTATAATTGTTGCCTAATTCATGCATTGATTAAAACAACAACATTTGAGAAACAACTGTCTTTCAGACAAGGGAAAAAACAGAAGATTTTCTTATTTATATCCGATTATTTCGAGAATCTCACGCCACATAACCATACACTTAACGCAATAATCGGCATAAAAAACTAAATTTGATAGAAACCGCACTAAATATTATCCACTGTACTGAAGTTAGCTTTGGGTAAAAATTACGCGTTGACTATGCCATCGCACGTAGTTATACGCTCTATGGATTGTTAACGAGTGACATCTATTAACACACTACATACTCACAGTCCGTGCCACGTAATTTTTGTTCATTAAAGTACTTGTGTGTCAAACAGTCATTTGCCGATGATATTTCGAATGCATGCGTATGTCCAATTAACCAAATAACAATTCTCTAAATAGCTAAAATAACATTATTAAAATGGGATCTTCCCAAAGCGTCGAAATATCCGGCGGTGGTACGGAGGGTTACCACGTTCTACGCGTAAGTAGAATCTGTCAACTACTTATCTTAACCTATTCCATCCTTCACATATATTCACCATTTATTTACACCACGCATATTTAACATCACGCGAATCAATTGATCGACGCCTAAACTTTTACAGGTTCAGGACGGTTCACCCGGACAAGAAGCAGGCCTCGAAGCTTTTTTCGATTTCATTGTCATCATTGGAAACACTCGTTTGGTAAGCACGTCTGTTAATTAACAAACTGCCATAAATTTAGGGTAAAAATATATCTAATTTCTCTTTTTTCTCTGATTATGGCATTAAAGAATTTCAAGCTCTGTATCTCTTGCTTTAGGATCAAGATAACGATACTTTAAAAGAACTCTTGAAAGCTGGAGTCGGGAACAAACTTCCAATAACAGTCTATAGTAGCAAGACGCAATCTGTACGACAGTGCGTGATTTCTCCCAGCACAACTTGGGGCGGTCAAGGCTTACTCGGCGTCAGTATAAGGTTTTGCTCTTTTGAAGGAGCCAATGAAAACGTTTGGCACGTACTTGTGAGTATTTAGGTCTCCCTTAATCATTACTTGTTATTTTAGTGGCTGGATTTTGTAGTTTTAGATCCTGAGTCGATCCTTCCGATAAATTCTGCATAGATTTCTTCCTTCAGGAATTTATGTATGGACAAAAGTTGCTTGTTTCATGAGAATTTGATGTTTTTTTCTAAGGACTTGTAGTTGAATGAATGAGAGTTTTTTTCAGGAAGTATATCCGTCTTCACCGGCTGAATTGGCGGGCCTGAGATCATTCACTGATTACATTATTGGGGCTGATTCTGTTCTCCATGAAAGTGAGGATCTATTCACTTTGATTGAGGCGCACGAATCTCGGCCACTGAAACTCTACGTTTATAATACGAACGATGATTCATGCAGAGAAGTTACAATCACTCCTAACAATACTTGGGGCGGAGAAGGAAGGTGATTAGATGAGATTTTATTTAAAGTTTGGTAATGGCTCAGCTAATTACACTTTCAAATTAGTGGTTCAAATAGATAGAAAGATTACAGAAGGCTGAAAGCTCTGTTAAATCAAATTTTGAACAAAAATAACAAACTTCCCAGCCATTCTCGTTATCATTTGGTTTTGAAGCTTTAAATGCACAAAGCCGAAGCTAGAAAAAATTCTCTAATTACATAGAAGCTTCTGAATAATATAAGTTTAGTCAGTTTTCAAATTTTCCTTGATTTCAAGCCCAAAAAACTTCATAGAAATTGTCTCAACAATTTAAAACCGTCGAAAACAAATGGTAAACTGAAAAAAATTTGATCTGATTTGAATAAATAAAAACTTTTAATATTCAGTCTTGGCTGTGGGATTGGATATGGATACCTGCACCGTATACCTATCAGAAGTATTCCTGCCCCATCAGTCAGCGCCAGCAGCCATTCATATGCGGTAATTTCGTTTTTTTTCCAATTTCACTTCTGGATGTATTCCAGGTCTAAGAGTCTGATAATCTGCTTATTCGTTAGTCTTTGCTGTCTTCTGAGTTGAAGTCTTTTGTTAATTTTTGAAAATAATATTTTCTTATTAACATTTTTTTACAGAGTAATCTCAAGACTCCTGTGACCACAGCAGCTTCGACGAGTGTACATATCGGCGGAAATAATCCGGTGACTACCATCCCACCTGGATTTTCAATTCCTCCAAATTATGTATCGAACACTGTTGCTCCTTTGACTACTAAAGATGCTACAGAAGAATCGACGGCAGTATCTGTTTCTCAAATTCCATCTGCATTGCCACAAGTCGGCAGCATTCCTCAATTAGATCCTGTATCAGCTGGAGCAACTACCACAACGACATCGACTAATCATCTTTTTACTGGGCAGTCGGATATCAATTTTACTCATAGTAAGTAATACTGATGAAAGAAGAGAAAACAAACGCGTGTTTTACAACCTTACAGGCTTCTTCAATCGCCCGAGATGTTATAGAAACTTGAAAATGTAGAAAAACGATGTTTTTTTTCTTTCAAACTCTTTGTTTTCATTACCTATATGTTTATATAGGTACTGTACAAGCAGGTGAGTACCACGGGACTCCAAATATTCCTGGCATGCCACTGAGCCCACCGTCTCCTGCGAGCTCAGTAAACATCAGCTCGCCATCTGGCGTACCTAAGCTGCCTCCTTTGACACAAAATTACAATTTGCCAGTTGGTGTAACGAGCGCAGCTTTACCATATAATGTAAGTTCTCAACCCCACATTGTAACAACGCCTATTTCTCTACCGGGTATGCCGCCGATTACAGTTAGTGCTTCCCTTCCCCAGAATCATCCATACTATTCTCCCATTCTTAATCCTAACCAACCTCCTGTCCCAACACCAGGTTTACCACCTACAACCGCGTCGGCACAATAACATGATGGAAAGATTGTAGTATGTAAAGGAATAATTCACTACGCAGTGTGAAATAGAAGCTCTATAGGGGAAAGAGAAAGAAAAAAATAAAACAGCTGACGCGGTAACATATATATACATATTTATATATGTATATATGACCTTTTTAAGAGAATACGCATATTGAAACTTGAGTAATGATGAAAATGGAATTTATATCATTTAAAATATGTACATTGCTAGTTTTATCTTTATGTCTTAGACAGGTATCACAACTTCAGACATATTTTTACAGAGTTTAGTTTATTGTCAATACACGCTTTGTACGATCAGTGTCACATTTGAATAAAAATTTTAACTATGAGTACCTTTTAATTTGAAATTCACTACTTGGATTCGTCGGAGTCCTGTAGGACAATATAGAAATTTTGTCTTTGGAATTAAGTAAACAATTTTCTTCTTGCATTCGAGTAATTGGAAGATTTTTAATTCGATGCTTTTTAAATTAAGGAACTAAATTCAATACATCTTCTATGTAAATATGATGGTAGTAGATTGAAGTACAGAAGTTATAAATTTATGTGTAATATTATTGATTGTTGAAAAGTACACTTAATCGATATTCTTTCTTTTGTCAATAACAATGAGGTTTGAAATTGTGTTATTTGAAGTTTCGACATTTAAAAAGCTCAAGATATCTCACATCTGCGTAAAGTGAATAGAATATGGAAAAAGATATATATATTATATTTGTAACGACCTATATAAATTTGGCAAAAATTACAGATTATCTTAAAATACCTACTAGATAAACTAAATTAGGCTTGTAGATTTTATTTTCACAGAATCTTTTTGGCTCTTGTTTTGCTCAGTTATTGCATGCATATAATATCGAACTGGGGGTGTATTATATTTTTAATATATAGTATTTAAAGATACTATACATATTTAACTAATATTAAACGGTATTTAAAAAATTTTATTTATTAAAAATTATTTTTCTTCTACCCTCAAGAATTAATTTCTTTAAAATGAGACAACTGGGAACAAGAAGAAAGCAAGAACCCGATCTTCTCACTTTAAACATACCTATACCTATCAAAGGGTAAAAGATAATCAAATCCTCGAATATCTTTCAACGAAATATTTTATTCTCAGCCGACGATGAAGATATTGTAACAACATAGAGTAAGTGTTCTTACATTATTACAAATAAATGTACATATTTATATTTCGATATCATAATGCTAACAGGTATGAACTAGTTACACGCGGGTATTAAAGCGACGTTATTTTTATTTTTTCTAAATGATAATCTCTGTATCACCAAGTTCTTCGTCTGTGGGAAGTACCACCTTTGCAGGGTCCACCAAGTTCCGATCTATAGGAGGAAGCCCCAATTCCTCCCTCTTACGAAGTACTAAATAAGCTTCTCTCTGTGACCAATCACGAAGTTGTGGATCCGGCAAGTAGGATAGACCAAATCCTCCGAAGACAAGGCAGACGGTAACGGTGATGAAGAATGTTGACTTAGTAACATTACGATCGGTAGCTTTGTCTTTACGATCAAACCCGTAGCTTACCCAATTCTCTTTGGGAGTTTGTGGCGAACATTCTGTCTGGCTTTTGACTTGTTCGCTTTTTTTTGCCGTTGAATTTATACACCGTCTTGGCCTCACCGCTACTGTCAATGTTTTTCTCAGCCCTTGGAGACCTTGCAGACGAACTACACCCGCCATCCTCGATTTTTGACTAACAGTTACCAGTTGCCAGTTGCGAGCGCTCTCCGCAGAGGTTAGTTACGCAAAAACCAAAAATCCTCAGGCATGTGGAAACGGGTATACATAGCTTAGAAACTAGATTATAAAATCGCTTGTAAATGATCACGTAATCGTACGATAAATGTTTTCGAATTCACGCGGTAGGTGCGCCGAGCATTTATGATGCTCAAAGTTTCTTCTCTACATTGTTTTAGATTGTTCATGGAAAAGTTCTGTTTATCGACCGAGGGACGAAAACAGTCGTGTACTTTTACTTTTGTCCGCTTATTTTTGAATGTGAATTAAAGATATTAGGTTAGGTTGTTGTGCGTGTGTCAAGTTAATAAATAAGAAGCATGGATCTTTTACCTAAATCCCACGAGGAATTTGGCCAGCAGACTTATTGGAATACGTTCTTCGCAAAGCGAGGAAAAAAGGCCTTCGAATGGTAATATTACATCTGTTATTATCTAAGAATAACGCTCAATAGAGTGACATAACCTAACATAATTCACGTTTGGGTGTGATTGCGAGAGTTTAATTTTATTGAATTTTGAAATTTGAGGTACGGCGAGTATCCAGAATTATGCGGACATCTTCACAAATACATAAAACCAAAAGACGAGGTTTTGATGATAGGATGTGGTAATTCAACGCTGAGTATGGATCTTTACAACGTTGGTTACAGGTATTTAATACATCAGCATTCATATAACCAGCACAGTGTTTTAGATGTTCTTTTATCCAAGGAATAGCTGAGGTTGTTTTTAAAAAATTACAGAAACATCACGAACATCGATATATCGCAAGTTGTAATCAGACAAATGATAGATCTGAACAAGATGCAGAGACCTGATATGGTTTTTGAACAAATGGATGCAACGGCGATGAGTTATGGTGATGATAAATTCAGTGTTGTATTGGATAAAGGAACTCTTGATGCTCTGATGCCCGATGAAAGCAAAGAAGTTATTTCCAGGATTGATAAACTCTTCAGTGTAAGACCATGGGACAGAGGAAATAGAGATAATAATGAATAAGGAATTCTTTCAATAGCTAAGACTGTTCATATATTTCAGGAGATAACTAGAGTTCTGCGAAACGGAGGACGATACATTTGTATATCATTACTGCAAGAACACATCCTAAAAAAGATGCTTGCTTATTTTCCTCAAGCTGGTTTTATGTTTAGAGTAACTCGCTGTTACGAAGCTGAGTTAAAAACTCGTGAAGAAGATGGAAATGCAATGCCAGTCTTCATAGTTATCGCTACAAAATTTAAGAAGCTAATGCAGCCTGTAAATTTTGAACAAAACTCATTAACTTTGGCAATATGGAACATTTTTCATCGTCATTTTATAACGACTTTGTAATTTGAATAGGTTCTTGAAGTTGGATTAACCGAAGGTGTTTTAGAACGGGTTTCAACAACTGATGATATCATTTCAGCTGTTAAATCTGCTCAACAATTGGCTGTTATTTGCTCAGGACTTAATAAAGGAAATGTTATGGATGTCGGTGAGGTATCATTAGACTTGTACAGACCTGGAGACAAGCATCCCAGATATACGATATACGTGTTGGATCAGCCGGCGGCTAGAGAAAACGAAATATACGCTGCTTTCATAGTTCCGCAAGGAAAGTAAGTCCCAAATTTGAATTACGATATGAATTCATTACTGACTTCAGCCCCTTATCATCAAATAAAACGTATCTATATTTATCTATTATTTATCATTACTTATATCTATATTTTTATTTATTAATTACACTAAAAAATATAAAATTCTATTGTTTGCCCATTAAATTAGCTAATTTCTTAACAATTTTATGTCAGTCAATTTATAATGTAACAGAGAAACAATGTGGCTTTTTTGCACTAAAGAAGGACGTCAGCAGCTGCTGAAAACAACGAAGAAAAACAGACTGGCAATAGTGACTCTGCGCAGAGAACATACGTACGAAAACTTAGAGACGGTCAAATCAGAGCTGAGTGTTAGCATTCGAAATCTTGCTCCTGCGGGAGTAAATGATAAGACTCAAATTCCCTATCTATCTTTGGACTCAAGCGTTGGCAAAAGAGAAGTCTGCTATGAAGGGAACAGCAAATTCAGTGGGCAGTTTGTCATCGAGGAAATAGAAGACGACCAAGGGGCGTTTTACAGAAGATTAATATTTCTCAACAACCAATTCACCATACAGAGCGAAGCTAAACTAAAAACAGGTAATTGAATGAGAGTATCAATCTTTTTCTAGTTCGTTAATCATTCTTTAATCTTTATCGAACCAAATTAACGTTATTTTTTTTATTTTCCAGTTAAATCTAGACGAGGGAAAACTAAGAAGGTTGTAGACCCGGGCTATCTGGCTTGTGAACATCACGTCTATATGAGTGTAGGAGTTTCTATGATTGCTGATGAACAAAATGAAATAGCTATCATCGGACTAGGTGGTGGAGGCCTCTGTACATTTTTGCATCAGTGTTTACCACAGGTGAAACTAATAGTTGATGTTAATTTGACTAAAAATTCATAGATTTAATTGCAAATTCGAAACATTGATTGTGATAGTTGATTCTTGCTGCTAATTGAATTTATTTTCAATTTGTTTCAGATTAAAATCACAGCCGTAGAGATAGACGAAGTTATGTTACAAGTAGCAAAAGATTATTTCGGCCTGGTGCAGGATGCAAGGTTAAAAATCGAGATAACTGATGGTCTGAAATTTATTGAAGACTCAGCAAATGGAGGAAAGAAATTTAGTGCAATTCTATTCGATGTTGATAGCAAGGATACTGCAGTTGGCATGAGTTGCCCGCCCAAGCAATTCTTAGATACTTGTATCCTTGAGGCAGTTGCGAAGTGCATAGGAGATTCTGGACTTTTTATATTGAATTTAGTGTGCCGTGACCAAGAGCTGAGACACAAGGCGATAGAAGTTCTTAGGTCTAGTTTTAAATCAGTATATTCTTATAATTTAGAAAGTGACGTGAACGAGGTAGTTTTTTGTACGACTTATGAGATAGGCGACCGTAAAGAATGGAAAAAAAATTTTCAAGTCGCAGCCGAAGGCTTGAATAGACAAGTAAAGACGCGAAAATTGCAAAACGAAGATGTTGTAGACGTGACGAGCTTGATGGAACATTTGACTATGGAGTTATAAACTGTATTACGGCTTAACAGTAATCTATGATCAATAATAGCCTAGTCTAATCTACTGAATATCTGGATTGTGAAAAAATCTTGAAATTGGAGGTTTTAGTTCCCGAAAGTACTTTGTACAGAAATATATTAATTATTAAGTCGAATGTCAATAAAAATCAGCAGATTTGTTTTGTCAATAAATTATAAAGGTAACTGTTATATTTATACTACGATTGTAGAATATACTATATGGTACGTAGTTTATTCTAGTATGTAGTTGATTTTCTGATAAATGCTGCCATTTAACAGATTCTAAGATTCTATAGAATACATATTTTTTTACAATAATTTTGTAAAATACAGTCGATAAAATAGGGTAGAATTGTCGCGAGTCTAGCGACTGTTTGGTTAGTAGATAGTTTTCATGTAGATGCTATAGCAGCGCTATGTTCGCCAAGGGGTTTGAACTTCCGGTGAGCGAGCGTCACCACACACAAAGGAAGATTGGGGCAATTGGCACCCAGTTGGTAAGAGCAGCACTGACCTAGGTACAGGCAACTGTCGTGGGATCCGTACTCGTCAGTGGTCCACCTAGCGTCAAAGGGTTTCTATGGAGGCTGCCTGAACGAAATACAAAATAGTCAATCTACTCATTAACAGAAACAGATTGTTTTTCGTCAGTTTTTTGCGTAATTCAGTGAATGATAATGACATTTCAACGCTGATTTTTCTGTTACAATTGAATAAACTTCTATCAAAGTCCGAATATATCCATTCAGCAAAGAGGCTACTCGTAATGCAATAAACGAGTTAAACATTGAACTCAGACTTTTAAAAATTAGGTATATTAGATAGTATATTATTGCAAATAATTATGTATTTATATACTGTGGCAATAAATGCTTATACCCATATACCAATAATCAACTGCTGCATTATTTTTCACCTTTCCCCTTCCTGCTACTCATTATTTCAGGATACAATAAATAAAACACCATAAAGAAATAATAAGAAAGAAATGTAATAAAAATTTCAGTTTCGGAGGACTGTAAGGCTCTGTATAGGCTATTTTTTCTGCTTACGGAGTATTTCAGCACACATCCACGATTCAGATTTTCTCCTGATACCAGGAGCAATAATTTCAGACGTCAAATTTTTCCAATTCCAAAAAACGCTAGTATATATAAGTAGATATACATATAGAGACGTGCATGAAGCCACGTATGCATGCCTATATCTATACATATATCCGAAATTTCAGAACACCTCCTTGGGTCAGATGTTCTCCTGATACCAGGAGCAGAAATTTTTCGACTTAAAATTAGTCTAACTTTGAAAACCGCTAGTATGAAGAAGTAGATATATAGAGACGTGCATGAAGCCACGTATGCATGCCTATAACTATACACATATCCGAAATTTCAGAACACCTCCTTGGGTCAGATGTTCTCCTGATACCAGGAGCAGAAATTTTTCGACTTAAAATTATTCTAACTCCGAAAAACGCTAGTATATATAGATAGATATATAGAGACGTGCATGAAGCCACGTATGCATGCCTATATCAATACACATATCCGAAATTTCGGCACACCTCCTCGGGTCAGATGTTCTCCTGATACCAGGAGCAGAAATTTTTCGACTTAAAATTATTCTAACTCCGAAAAACGCTAGTATATATAGATAGATATATAGAGACGTGCATGAAGCCACGTATGCATGCCTATATCAATACACATATCCGAAATTTCGGCACACCTCCTCGGGTCAGATGTTCTCCTGATACCAGGAGCAGAAATTTTTCGACTTAAAATTATTCTAACTCCGAAAAACGCTAGTATATATAGATAGATATATAGAGACGTGCATGAAGCCACGTATGCATGCCTATATCAATACACATATCCGAAATTTCGGCACACCTCCTTGGGTCAGATGTTCTCCTGATACCAGGAGCAGAAATTTTTCGACTTAAAATTAGTCTAACTTTGAAAACCGCTAGTATGAAGAAGTAGATATATAGAGACGTGCATGAAGCCACGTATGCATGCCTATAACTATACACATATCCGAAATTTCAGAACACCTCCTTGGGTCAGATGTTCTCCTGATACCAGGAGCAGAAATTTTTCGACTTAAAATTATTCTAACTCTGAAAACCGCTAGTATGAAGAAGTAGATATATAGAGACGTGCATGAAGCCACGTATGCATGCCTATAACTATACACATATCCGAAATTTCAGAACACCTCCTTGGGTCAGATGTTCTCCTGATACCAGGAGCAGAAATTTTTCGACTTAAAATTATTCTAACTCCGAAAAACGCTAGTATATATAGATAGATATATAGAGACGTGCATGAAGCCACGTATGCATGCCTATATCAATACACATATCCGAAATTTCGGCACACCTCCTCGGGTCAGATGTTCTCCTGATACCAGGAGCAGAAATTTTTCGACTTAAAATTATTCTAACTCCGAAAAACGCTAGTATATATAGATAGATATATAGAGACGTGCATGAAGCCACGTATGCATGCCTATATCAATACACACATCCGAAATTTCGGCACACCTCCTCGGGTCAGATGTTCTCCTGATACCAGGAGCAGAAATTTTTCGACTTAAAATTATTCTAACTCCGAAAAACGCTAGTATATATAGATAGATATATAGAGACGTGCATGAAGCCACGTATGCATGCCTATATCAATACACATATCCGAAATTTCGGCACACCTCCTCGGGTCAGATGTTCTCCTGATACCAGGAGCAGAAATTTTTCGACTTAAAATTATTCTAACTCCGAAAAACGCTAGTATATATAGATAGATATATAGAGACGTGCATGAAGCCACGTATGCATGCCTATATCAATACACATATCCGAAATTTCGGAACACCTCCTCGGGTCAGATGTTCTCCTGATACCAGGAGCAGAAATTTTTCGACTTAAAATTATTCTAACTCTGAAAACCGCTAGTATGAAGAAGTAGATATATAGAGACGTGCATGAAGCCACGTATGCATGCCTATAACTATACACATATCCGAAATTTCAGAACACCTCCTTGGGTCAGATGTTCTCCTGATACCAGGAGCAGAAATTTTTCGACTTAAAATTATTCTAACTCCGAAAACCGCTAGTATATACAAGTAGATATACAGAGACGTGCATGAAGCCACGTATGCATGCCTATATCAATACACATATCCAAAATTTCGGCACACCTCCTCGGGTCAGATGTTCTCCTGATACCAGGAGCAGGAATTTTTCGACTTAAAGTTATTCTAACTCCGAAAACTGCTAGTATATACAAGTAGATATATAGAGACGTGCATGAAGCCACGTATGAGTGCTTATATCTATAGACATATCCAAAATTTCGGCACACCTCCTCGGGTCAGATGTTCTCCTGATACCAGGAGCAGGAATTTTTCGACTTAAAATTATTCTAACTCCGAAAACCGCTAGTATAAAGAAGTAGATATATAATGTATAAGCATGCATGCGTAACTAGCTACTGCATATTTGCTACCTGCGATAGAGAGTTTCAGGGAGGGGAAGGTGGAAAATAAAGTAGCAATTGATTATGGGTATATGTGGCAATTTATATTGATGCAGTATCGATACAATATTATTGATTGTGGAAATTGTGTAAAATTCACAGCTGTTTCCTCAAAATAAATACATATGTTACATATTGCAGTTGATCAAGTCTCTTTACTTGCCTTCTGGCATACAAGTTTTCCTAATCTGACTCACATTTTTATTACAATAATACACTGGCTAAGATCACTCATTTTACATAGACTCAGTTGTATAATATAATATGTAAATATGTAAATACCCGTTCGTTGCAATTGGAACAGACTCCTTGCTGAACGCGTATGCTCGGACTTTGATGAAAGTTTATTCAACTATAACAGAAAGACGAGTGTTATGATATTATTATCATTCAGTAAATTACGCAGAGGACTAAAGAAAAAGAATCGTTTTCCGTCAATGAGTAAATCGTCTATTTTGCGAAAACTTCTCTTTGCGCTCAGAGTATTACTATCGGAATACTTGTGACAGTCGTAGTCTGTTTACGTAATCCCCATGTAAACCCTTTGGCACCACGCATGCCACTGACCCCAGGTAGATCCTTACTGTAAGTCTGTGCTACTCCTTGCCCGGGAGGTATTGCTATCTCGCGGCTGAATTGACGAATTACTTTTGCCGCAAACTTCAGTGCGCCTTAGTGCATGCAACTGCGATCACAACGATGCATTGCGGGTAGCATGAGATAAGACGTGTCGATGTTGCGGCAAAAGTAGTTCGCGATTTCTTCCACAAGATGGCGATACCATTTATCACCCCGTGCCACAATATTGTGCTGAATTAATTATTTTCGCCGCAAACAGCGGGCAGTATGAATTCTCCGCGGCGTTATGTTTATTATTTACTTTTGAAACATCAATGAACCAAATTACATGAAAATCATTTTCAGAATGATTTCGTAGATGTCTGAATGTATTTCGAATTTCGATTCCAAAAAATAAAACACCTAATCTAAATGGAGATAGAAATGTAAAAATGTACGGATAAAATGTATTTTTCAACAAGTTTATTTTAACAGAAACAATGTACTGTTTTCTCTATTCACCATTAATTTCTACTATACATAATATGACAGTTAATTGTAAAATAATACACGATCATAGATAGGTCTACTGTCAGAGTTGTAAGAAAGGAGCATAGTAAACGTGAATGAAAGGGATCAGAGTAGTAAGTATCACAAAATTGACATAACGCATGATGTTTCTCGTACTAATCGCTAAATAAAATACTACAGAGTGGTAAGCACGATATAAATAAATGCTCAAGCAATATGTACATGTATGTGTGTACGTTTAATAATTGTAATAAAAAAAAAAAAAAAATTAAGTAAGAGCCGCTGATGTTTAGTCATTAGAATTCTCAGTTTCGTTAAAATGAAATATATATGTTCGTCAATATCAAAGACTGTGTGAAAAAAAGTACAATAAAACACACATAAATATGTATGTAATAATTTCGTCTACAAATAAATAAATAAATTTAGCGTACCAGCTGATACATATATTTGAATTTTCTGTACCGCGAATTATTTATACAATACGATAGAATGTTCCGGTGCTTTTCAAAATTTTATTTGTCAACAATACTGCGGTAAAGAAAAAGAGAAATAATAACAATCACAGAACAATTTGAAAACAAGAGACGAAATATACATCGAATATGAAGGGTCGCAATGGGAAGCGATCCGCAATTATTATTCAAACTGCAGTTTTACATATTAATATATGAAAATATAGAAGTTATCTTTTGTTCGTGTGAAAAACTTAGTTTTGAGTCATTTTTTTTTTTTTTTAATGTGCAGTAAATTCAGCCTAATGTAAATCTAAAAATACTGCTTTAATAAACTGGGTGTATGTTTCCATTTTACGAATATATATATGTATACATACTGTATGTGCTATCTTCTATTTATTAGTTACTATTCACTATCTAGGCCTATTACGTCTTAATTTGTTTATGAATACAATAAGGCAACGGTTTTAACGTCTAAATAAATAAAGACTATTTTAAAAATGTACATATTATATTCACCTTTCAGCTATATACTTCGTATATAATGTATAAATCAGACGAGAACATTATACTTATACATACATATATCAACGTTGTTACGTACACGTGTGTATATTATAATATACCGTCTGTTACATATATATTTTTATTGATTTATTTTCTATGATTTTTTAAAATGTTTTTAAATATTTATTCATTACTTTTTTTTTTTAGTTATTTTCCTTTTTTTCTTCATTTTTAGTTTCAATTTTGCACGTAGAACAATAGCAAAAATATAATTTAGTATATAATAATTATTTATATATAAAAACTTTGTTAAAATATATAAAAGAAACAACGATTTGAGCAAATACGTATTTCCTACATTTCAATATATATATATGTATGTGTATATATATATATATATATATATATGTATGTATATAGGTATATAATATTATCGAAATGTTATTGTTATTGCACATATATAGGTACTACATACGGCAGTACCACTAATTTTATATACTTCGCTATCCCTTAAATTATACATATATAACGATATTTTTCTCCTAACGCATACATAGGTATATCCGCGTGTATATTTATATACATACCTATACATACATATATGCATATGTTTCACGGGTTTAAATACCGCTTATAATGCGATTGTTTAAAAAATAGATTTTTCTGTTTCTTTTTATTCGTTTTTTCTTTTGTGTCAAGGCACTGCATGTTTGTCATACGTTTTATATATTATATCATATAAAACAATAGATATATTATTGTATATAAAGTCACAAATCATTTTTTCGTCACGTGTATCTAGTACGTTTTGTCTTCGTGTCGATTCATACGATTATTTAAATGCTGATTTGGAAGACATGCTTGCACTAAGCTTTTTTCTTCTTCTTCATGTTATTTTTATTCTTCTCTTAGTTCGTCCAAGGTATTCTCGTTATAATTTATCGGCATTACCTTTATTAGACTCTGACATCGTACCCTGATCAGTCAAATAAGACACAAACTTGCGCCGGGGAATCAATTATCCGATGTATACCTCGTTGGCACTTTTATTTTGAAAACAGCGATACGATTTCGAAGAGAAAAATTTCAGAATACACTAGTTCATGAAAAAATCTGTCGAATCTCCTACGAAAAATTGAACTTCAAATAAGCGTTTTTTATTTTTCTTGTTAAGTACTTAGCGATCGTAAGACTATAATATTCCGTTAACTAATTTTAAGATTAATCAGGCGTTGGTGTTGTTTCTTTTTCTTTTCTTTTTTTTCTAATTCTTTACCGTTCTAAATATTGTACATTTCTTGTTTCTTTTTTTGTTCGCGCGTATTTTGATTGGTACGTGAAATCCAGGGGGAAACCTTGTTCGCTTCATGTTTCCGGTTGATGATGAAGATGAAAAAAAAAAAAAATGATCTAAAAATGTATTTCGAATACAATTTTTCGTCTTATCTTTCTTTTTTTTTTTATAATGGACGTACATGTATCTGTATAATCTCCAGCGCAGTATCCTCTCGTTTATAATTGCTTAATTAATACCTGTGCGAATATATACTATATATGATCTAGTAAATTAAGAATTGTCAATAAATTATTACTAAATATAAACAGGCGTTCGATATTAAGTCTGATGTTAAAGCGACGTTATAATTAAAATGGCGGAGTCTCATGTTCGAATAAAGCCATCGTCATTGCTTGATTGGCTTTTTGAAAACAACTTCCGGTTGTTTGCGAATTGGACGATTCGTCCGACGCTCTATTCTAAGGGCTCGATTAAGGTCGATTTCTGGGCCCAGAGTCTCCGCCGCCATTTGTCAGTTTCCGGTACTACTAGGCCGTCTTCCGGGTGCTTGCGTTGCCGCAACTGCAGCAGCGGCTGTTAACGCCGGAAGCGGTGTTTGGTGACAGTGTGCGCAGTGAAGACAGACCGTACAAGCACCTAATTTCCGGGCTAAAAGAGCCCTAAGTTTTAACGCAGGACCCAATTTCATTCCCATAGGTCCCGTGAGGTGATCTTCCGAAAGGAGCGGAAGTGCTGCACCGTCGATGCGATGTTCTCGGAAGTTCTGTAAACAGAAGAAAAAGAATTTAAAAAAAATTTACATCATTCGGTTTAATGAATTATTGAGGCGTTATCGAATGAGAATGATCAACTATATAGTATTGTAGACAAGTAGTAATTATAAAATTTTCAAATAAATAAGTATATGTATAATAAATATATAAATAAAGAGGAAAAAAAAAATAGCCTCGGGGATAAACGGTGTGGTAATATAATGTACGGTTCGCTGTGTTTAATAACAAAGGTAGTAACGGATAGTAATTTCTCTTCCGAGACGCAGATCAACCGCGGGACACGCGATGTATATCCTAAACCACATGTATATGTGTATACATACATTCAATTCATACATATATATATACATATATACGTATATATGTCGGCGGCGTGGCAAATAAATTTCTTAAGGTATATGTACACCTATGAGGAACAATTTCATTCACCTAAGGGCACCGGGCATCGGGCCTCAAGGCTCTCTGCTGCTCTCGAGTAACAGCCGGGCAATTAGAAGGAACAGCACTCACTGTGGATGTGCGATCTTGCTGTTGCTGTTGGTAGGTAGTTCGGAGAATAGCTTACCAACACATGCATTTACTACACATACTCACTTACTTACTTACTTACTTACTTACTTAGGCTCGACACTCGTTATGAATGAAATATTCCGGGTGTAGAAAACTGGCGCGGATGTGCACGCAACTACCATCTTACGTACCTGTATATAAAACCGGAGAAGGTAGGTAGGTATCGCGTCGACCTAGACCAACCGGTGTTTCGTACTTATAGCAACAGCACGCGTGCAGTAGTAGAGAGTTATTATTTGCCATGGTCTTAGTTAAGGAGATCTTATTGCTACTTTTACTTCAGGTCAAGGAATCGGTGATTATTTTAATAGAACGGACGCTGGTTCCAAAAATTTTTTCTTTATCTCAATTTTTATTCAATTAAATGAAAAGTTTCTAGAAATAATGCCGTCAGACTTGCCGAGCTGAAGCAGAAGCAGAAGCAGAAGCAGAAGCAGAAGCAGAAAAAGAAGAAGAAGAAGATCATTTGGTATTAATTGAAATTTGTTTTCTTATTGAATTCAGCTGAGTATCAATTAGCGATCTTCAATAGCCTCATCAGGTAGCAAATCGTCGGAAGTCTGATGTGTCATGAGGAGCGAAAGAAAATGAGATACATTCGTACGTATGGAGAGATAGAGGGGGGCGAAGGTAGGTTAATTAGCATTTTTTGCGGTAGAACTTAAAGGGCAATTACGAACTGCACAGGCTGTGACGAGGCCTAGTGCACCGGAGGGCAATTAGCACGCGATTCTTCGGAGTAATAATATATATAGGTGAATGAAATTATCCTATATAAAAGATTTAACAGTTCCCCCATAGCGAGTTTTCCGGTTATTCTATTCCGATCTAAATAATTGGTTGGATTACTGAAAGGAATTATTCAAACAAATGGGATCTCATCCTGAACGAATTGTCCGATTGAGTGATTACGCGATGTTAGTTACGGGGAACAAACAGATTATAGTATCTATATAGGAATAAGGAAAGGAGAAGAGGAGGGAAGAGATAAAATGAGAGAAAAAATTTCTTCTCAATAAACGTCTCGGGTATTAATCGTAACTTATTACGCGTAGGCCTTCCTCGCTCGGTCGCGGTTTGGTTTTATCTCGATTCTCGCGTTGTGCGTTATGGAACGAGTTGCTAATAACGTGTTTGAAGAAGGGATAATTGATGCCGACCAAGTCGCCGTATTCGCTCGGGGGTCCAGAGTCCACTATGGTGCCCTGTACTCTGTACTGGTGCAGGAGTTTGGAAATGGGTGGAGAAAATACAGGTTGTCTTCTCAGGTCGCCCGCGGTGCAGCACGAAGATGATATATCCTCGTGACCGCAAGAACTACGTATAGGTACGCCGTTGACCCTCGACGTCGCAAACGCCTTTGGTATATATACATATATATATATATACACACATTCAAACTCTTATTATTATTTATTTCTTTACCCCGACGGAACAAAAAAAAAAAAAGAAAAATCAAATCAAATCAAAAGAGTGAAAAAAAAGAGAGAAATTCGATAGTTCGTAACACAGTTTTTCTCAAGTATCGCAAATTTTCTTCCATCTAGTGTAGTATATGTGTATAGATAGTAACAATAATAATAATAATAATAATGAATCTCATATAAGAAGCAGCCACATAACAAAAAAAGATAATAATAATGATAAAATTAAAAAAAAATAAAATGAAAAAACTGTTAAATGTCAAACGGTGCGCACGCGAGATCGCGAGAGCTTGTTTCAGGAGTGGAAAAAGTATCGCGAAACGGTCACTTCAGCCGCAGCAGCAAGACCAGCGTACATACATATACATACGTGAGAGAAGGAGGCTGCAGCTGGGGTAAGGAAGCGGTTTGCTGCATGAGCGAAACGGGGTTACCTAAGGTTAGGCTGGGCTTCCTTGGGTTGGGTTGGGCTGGGTATGGGTTGGTTCTGGCGTCGCGGCAAGGTACGTACGTACGTACGTACGTACGCCACGACGACGACGACTACGACTAAGACGACTACGACGACTACGACGACGACGCCGCTCATGCTCTCCGAGGACCGGTGACCTGCCACGCCCTGGCGAGGTCACCCCGCGACGCCCCGCGACGCCAGGCCGAAGCAGACCGGCATACGCCGCGGGCACCGGCCTAACCAGATCAACATCCCAGCAGCACTGCTGCCGCCTCTGTTGCACGCTGTGAGTTCCTGTTGCTTCGGTTTGATCGAATCTTAGAATTACACCTAGACTCTTCAAGTTTAAGAGAAAGAAAGAGAGAGAGAAAGAGAACAGAAGCTGTGGAAGCTCCCGATCGCCGTATGGCTGAATCGATTATTATCAATTATTTATATCGATAAGATGAATTTATTACACCTGATAGATGGTATGTATATATATACCTATGTATATATATATATATATATATATATATATATATATATTATGTGGACGAGAAAGTTAGGTGAGAATATTTAATAGGAAAGCATATAATATATATAAGATTTGACGATTTTTTTTTGATTTTTTTTTGATTTTTTTATTTCTGTTTTTTATATAAACGTAACAGAAATAATATAATCCGAGAGATTTTAGGTATGCTAATTTTATAAAACCAACGAAATGTTAATTGATTCAGTTTTTTAAATCGCTCGACCCACGTATGCCTATAGTAGTATTGACGTATTCCGTTTGTTTGTTTAGTCATTTTACTTTTCAGCAACGACATTATGTTCTTACAGCCTTGACAATATCCAATTTACATTTCGCGATGTATTTATACATATATATATAAATATTATATATCCATGTTTTAAAGGACAATTATTTATGACGATTTGCCATTGTGTATTGTTGGTTGAAATTCTAATTTTTTTTCACCTAAATATCTCGCCTAATGCCTAAGTAGGTGAGTCCAGCTTCTAGGTACATATAACTAAGGCTGAAGTTCAGTTTTAGCGAAATAATCTAACGATATAAACGAGAGGCCGTGTCAAGTTAACGAGGGACATAAATAACGAGACGTCAAGGCGTTTCAGCTTCCGCTAGACTCTGGAGGAAACCATTTCTCCGGTGCACCGGGCCGAAGCAAGTGGAACACAAGGTCGAGGACTGCTGCACCTCGGTCCACTACGCTCAGGTTTTACTTCAGCGTAATGATCTGGATCTCTAGATCCGTGTATCACTTGCTCGTCGGTCACCGTACACCGGCAAATGAAGAAGAGAAAAAAAATTAAAAAAAAAGAAAAAATGGAAAAAAAAGATGAAAAAATAAACGAAAGAAGAGAAATATCGTCCTTCTTCAATCTCTCTCTCTGATCTCTGTCACTGAATGAACATTCAAAGATTCGACCTCCGTTCATCCGTCCATCTATAAACTAGAGTCTAAACTCGATGTCCACAAATCTATTATGCGGATCGAATTTGAATGAATGAACCGTTCGTCGGAATTTGTTGCCGAGTTTTTTCTAACGAATAGTATGAAATTAACCGATGATGATAGTTCGGTTGATATGCTCTGATTGAAGCGGGATTGGATACAGTTTAGAGGATGAAATATGAGGTGAATAGTTATTCTTAACGGTCGTAGAATTGGACACGAGATAATGTCCGGATATTCGATAGTCAGATCGTAGAGGATGAAAATGAAACCATGAGAATCGTGAGGAACAGGATGAGGATGATAGAGCTGTGGCGTTTTGAAGGAGCTTCGCTTTTACCTCCGACGTATAGGTACGTACAGGGTGTAAAAAGAGGGCTCTTGCCCCTTTTATACGGTGTTTTGCCCCGGTCACTGTCACCGTATAATTGAGGGACATTCAAAGAGCATTAGCACACGAGCAGCGAAGGAAGAGAAGCTAGTAAGCGTGCGAGCGAGCGAGCGAGCAGGCAGGCGTATTAATTGCTCATCAGCAGTAATGAAGGGTTTATAAGTTGATATTAGCATAACTAACTGGTTTCCTGGTAATGAAGCTACGCTTTCGCGAGCACGTCTTCATATCTGGTTTGGTTCGGCTCTAAACCCAAGCCGCATCACCGACACCGACCCGTACAACGACGACGACGACGACGATATTTCATCAAGTCTTGACCACCGGAAGCGAGTGATCCCTTAAGATTTAAATATCTCCAACACGCGATCCTCGTGCTCTCTATAATCGAGATAATCTCGTTTCCCGCATAAGAAGGGGTTAATAAACCTAAGCGAATCACGAGTCGAAGGTAAAGTTGTCCGATAAGCATACCTAAAGTTAAAGTCCGATTGAGATTTGTCTCCGACAATGTGCTGCGGCACTCTGTTCTGGCTACCATTTGCATCCGTGCAGGTCGTCTTTTCTCCGCGTCGATCATACGATAAAAGTGATTGACTTTTGAAACGGGTCCTCCTGCAGCTTCCATTCAACCGACTCTTAGTTCGCTGTCGGATAAGTTCGTATGTGATATAAAAACGTTTCTTTTTTTTTCACTCTTCTAACTTCTCTTCTGCAATTAGCATTACCGATCTTCATCGTTATACGGTGGGTCACGTACGACGGATAACGGCAATCCCTCCCAACTCTACCGTCAATCTGATCGTCAATTTGATTCATGGGAACCTGAATAACCGTCGAAAAATGATGAAAAAATAGCGTGAAAATCTAGAGTCGGATCCATGATTCATGGAATAGTATCCAGAAGCGAGAAACCGATAGTATAAAAGCCCGCGAACGCGGCGAGACTCGGTCTAGGTAGGTATATCTTGAAAGGCAACCTTGCAATGACCTCAGGTGAACCCGGGTACCTACTCGACATGTGGTGCGACCGTACCCTGCACGGAGACTAGACCTCCGCGAGGCAGATATCGCGGCAAGATCTACTCTGGTAGGCACGTGAGTCTGGCCTATGTGCACCCCGTACCTACGTAAAGAGCATCTTGTGCGAGCCAAGGAACGAATGCGCGGTTACAAGCCACAGGAATTTGCGAATTTCAAAGTACCGTAAAGCGCCAAATAACAGTGCAGCATTTCTGACCATGGTAACTTCCGGTCTTTGCTACCAGAACCATACGCGAAATGATAATGCACGGAATTCTGTACCAGTAGTAGGGCTGGGCTCGATTCTAAGTATGAAGGAGTGGAGGGCCCGGGAAATTTCTTGGTCGTTGGTATGTGGGCTGTGCTATCGGTTATCAGTTCTGGTACAAAGCTAGGTTCTCTCGAAGCGAGTTTGTAATAGAGTAGCACGAGTTAGCGAAGCAAACGACATATTCGATCAGTTATATGCCAACATATACATATATAGGTGTATACCGTCGAACGAATAGCTATGACATTTGGTATATTTGGGCGAGGACCGATGGCGATGTCACGCGTCTGTGTAGACCGAAATGTATAATGTCATGAGGTTGTAGCAACGCCCAAAACTATAAAAGTTATCGCATATGGTTCGCCCAAGGCGAATCGGTCGCAAATATCTGTTGCACGAACCGGGAGCATTAATCATATCGGGCCATTTTTCATAGAAGGTTGTGAAATATTTTCTCATGAAAAAACACTCGGATCGTATAGCTGATAGAACTTTACATGGGAAATGTGTTTACAGTGACGACAGGTTAAAGTTATAGCCGAATTAATTCGTCCTAATTGTTTCCTAAACCTCGTGTTAACAGTGGTGTTTAAAAAATCTTCCCTCAACGAGCATTTAATTGGTTATTTTGAAAGATGTAAACGCGGTATAGGTAGTACCTAATTCAAACCCATATGCAGAGAAGCAAATAACAAATTGCTTGTTCGGTGCTAATAACTTTGGAGACAGCTTGTACTACTGTCTACGATAATAACCGTCGGGGCTTTTAACGGATGCCCGGAGAGTCGCGGCTACCTTTGATCTTTCGAGACACAACAAGTGTGTTCCGACAGAGTTTGGTCACTCGGATACCCTCTGCGGAAGGTCCTTGAACTCATATTGCCCTAAGAATCGGCAGGGCAGACAGAGATTTGATTTATGTAACTCCGAAGCTTCTCCGATGATGATTTCGGCTCTGCGCTCGAAATAAAAACACCTTGTCGATTTGGACTCACATATAGATACATACTATATGCATAAGACCGTCGACTTTGGCCTTTAGCATATCAACTATGCAAAGCAGCCGTTCGTTCAAACTTAAGATAAATATATTCAACCGCAGGTATAATTCTCTATCCACGCACTCCATTAGGGTAATGAAAAATCTATGGATTACTTGTACTAGTAGATAGGTATACGCATTAAGATGTGTACCTCGTCGTCTCTGAGCTAACCAATCAATGAAACTTCAATGCAAAATGATTGAACAAACTAAACCTCTGGGCAATTTCCTCTGCTCGATCAGTCGTACGAATGTACCACGTACAAAAAATATAACTACCGACTGCCGCCGGCTGTCTACTCCTAACGATCGTAAAAGTACAGAGATATTCTTTTATTCATAGTATTCGGGGTCTTTCCCCATTCAGATATCGATTATCGATTCTTTCGCTCCCTTTTCTGTTATTCCTACGTACCGAATTATCTTCAAACGGTTATAATTCAGCATAAAAGGGTCTCCCTGAGCGATCGTGAGAGTCAGTCAGATGCTGTGTCGATCTGGCAAACATCGGTTAGTTCCGAACGCGACATTGTACGTGATCGAGTGGTGAAAACCACTTCTTCGAGTTGAATCCTTGTTTCATTCCTAATTGATTAACTCTGTACACTCCATGTCGAACCAGCAGAGACGACCGTCTCTCAAAGAGACAGAGAAATAATGGAATGAGAGAAGTAAGTACCTACCTACCTAGCCAGCACTCTGCACTCTTATAACTCGCGGTCAACCGTGACCCGAAGTAATGTCGCACACTTTCGTGTCCAGCCTTGCAGTCTGAGTATACCTACACTACGGTGTCATTCGTTTTGTGATCTTCATCGGATTTCCCGTTACGCCTTGACTGTTATTGGTTCTCCCGGCGTTTCTGAACGCCAAAGATAAACCGTAGACGAAACGAGCTCCATTAGATACTGAATTTAGTCCCTGTATAGTGCGAAAGTATAATGGTGATGAAAAAAAAAAAAAAAATGCACGTGCAAAAGAACCAGAGAATCTTTGCAGATAACATCAAACGAAGGAACGATACGTCAAGTGATCTTTTTCCTCATTCAGGTATTATTTTTTCTCTCATTTTTCATCGCGGAAGAAACTCCACTGAGTAGGTACATGTAAGAATGCCACGGCTTTCGAGGAGTCTGCTGCAGTTGGACCAAGAGGTGACGTACGTGGCCCGCGAGATCTCCTTGGAGTGACGTAACCGCACGGGGCTCCCACACACGAGTTTCTTCTCCTGAGCTACTCGGGGAACAGGGAATCGTATCGTATCGTATCGTTTGGTATCGTATCTGGTGCGCCACTGCTCACCATAGCTGTAAGTTAGACGTGCGGTGTTCTGGTTGCTTACCTTTCCAATATGCTTCTTGATACCTATACAAGCTTAAGGAATGGAAACAGTGGAACAAGCCGCTGTTTCATGCCACACCGCACCAGAGTGAGATATAAACTGTCTAATCCGTATCACATTTTACGCGAGATCGAATCACGGGCTGGAAAACCACCGCGATCACTACCAGAACAGAACAGAACAGAACAGAACAGAAGGCTGAACCGACTCGTTTCTAACTTACTATAACGTATCCACTATGGTTGCAACACCGACTCTATAAATATGACAAAGTGTCATGTTCTATCGCAAGTATATGGCATCCGTCGATTATGCTGGTAGGTATTAGGTACTACCATGAAATAGCATGAAAATAGTAGATCACATCGGGAACTGGACCATTGTACGAGATAAGGCCACGCGGATCCATTACTCCGCGAAATTTCAGGTTGAAGAAATGTCCTCGCGAAAGTAACGCTTCTTTCGTTCGTTGGTCAGATTTTTTCTGAAGCCTCGAATGATCAATATTGTAGGTCCTACTACTTCTCGCGTCTTTCCTTCAATTGGACATTTTTTTTTTGGTCAATCATAGCGTATAGGAGTTATTTGAATTTTACAGAGCGTCGGAGCGCTAGGTAACCACATAATGTTGGATGGCAAAAAAGTAATAATCTCAAAAGAACGAATCTGAGTTATGATTTTTATAGCAACGGGATTTATACCACCGTGAGAAGAAGGAGAAGAAGAAGAAGACGAAGAAGAACCAGCCAAGATCAGTTTCGAGTGAATTATCAATAACGACCTTGGATTTTTGGCCTAAACTTTACAACCGAACGATGAAACAAAAACCGGAAAGTCTGGTACGACCGGAATTGTAAATTTGTCTGTCCGAAATTTTATTTCTAACTATTTTTTCAAGTAATTAAGAAACGTCTGCCAAGAAAGTGGGCACAGTTTATCACTCGGCAAAAATTTAGACGACGAAATATACCGCCTACGGTGAAAGGCGATCCAGCTATGCCGCAATCAAACGTGAAGCTGCAGCCCCTCGGACATTTGATTTCCAAATTTTTTTATATTTACGAAAAAAGGGCTGGACGCCTTGAAAGACATCAAGTAAAAGAATCTCTCATCAAAATCGCGCGAACGGTCGCCGAGATATCAGAATTTCTTCGAAAACACGGTTTTCGCTCTCGTTCGCAAACGGGTCGATCGATTTTTCTCAAATTCAATATCTGATAAAGTTCGACGAGATCGTTCCACTCTTGCGAAAAAAACTCCTCAATGGTGGGAAATAGAAATCTTTTTTCTCGGGCCTTTTCCTATTGTCATATCCCGCGCACGCAGCCATCATATCTATACTTAAGTCCGCAGCGCATAACGTAGTGCGGAATAAAAGCATAAAAATCAATCGCTCTCCGGCCATTACCATACGTTATTGGTCGGCATTGGTCGCTGTGAGTCGGACAGACTCAGTGTTGCCATAACTCTAAATAAATAAACGTTGGGACAGATAAATCTGCTGTACCTTGAGCGTGTATAATGCAAATGCAATCATGTCCGCAGACCTGGCGGTGCTTAAAACTGAGTTCGCGCCGGGTGGAAAGGCCGTAGGCCTAAGGGTAAAGTTGGATCGACTATCGCTAAGGAGATTTCTGCTCTTAAGATTCTCTACTATTCGCTATACGGACTATATGTATATGTATAGCGATGCGACCCACGCAAATTGTTTCCAATTCGATCACGCTCGCGATGATTCAAACCTGTGGCATAACGATATTTCCTGTCTATCGTATATATACGCGTATTCCTTCGCATGGCTCGAGAACGATAAAGGTTAATTGTTTCCTGTACGCAAATTTCGAATTTAGAAAGTTTCGAACGTTTCAATATGAATTTGAAAAGTGTGGATCTCAAGTTCTGGAATCGGTTGGAAATATCCTCTTCCGGCGATGTGCTAGCTAGCGAAGTAGGTACCTAAATCTTAACGATCTGTCGACAACGCTCAGTTACTCGTATAGCGATGCGATCTCTAACCGAAGACGGTATACAAACGACGTTGCCTACCTTCTAATAGACAAATATGCGTTAATGTCTTGAGAAATGAGATTTACGTCGTTCCTACAACCAGCCAACCGGTATCGGTGTTTTAACCAAACCTCAACCAAGTGTATCCGGTTACTTATGCTTTAGTCCGCGTCCATAGAACCTGGTACGCGTTATTTTCCGATCTTAACACTGACACCTCGCGACCTTGTTGTTATAATTTTTATTTTTTATTTCCTTAATTCTCGTGCTCTTTATACCCATATTTCATCCCTTTTTTGTTTTATTTTTTTTACGCGAACCATTCGGCCGATGTCGAAGAGACAGAATTTTGTACAAGGTGTTTCTTTCTCGCGAGTCTCAAATGACGAAGTCAGATTAAACCGCGTGCGGACCTCTAAGCGCGTAAGAAGCTATAAGTAAGTAATTGTTACCTCAGGTAGTTTCAACGCTAAATATATTAGGTGTATACATGTATCTATATACGTGTTAAAAACCTTTGCATATATCAAACCGAGTTCAACATCGTGTCTATACCTGTATAGTTTGAATTACTAACTCACAGTTGCCATCGTGAGGTAGTAACTACATCAGAGATAAGAATAAGCGGCTGTGTTGAAGCAAACCGTAATGGATTCTTACCCGAAAGAAAAGAAAATAAAAAATGATAGGAAAAAAATAAAATAAAAGACTTCAGAAGAATGAAAATCGGTAAAAAATTCGCCCTGTACTTCATATACACTTGTAACAAATTGCCTCATTCTTATACATTTGTATCAATCTAGTTAGACGTATCCGAACACCTTTACAGGTTCGTCGTAAAATAATCGATCAATTTTCAGAGCTGAATCGCATCGGTACTCACGTACCTATAGGTAGGTAACTACTCATTGAACTGAAACTCTTAGATACCCACGGGACGCGAATCATTTCTTGTAGTAGAATAACGACTAACTAACCAACTAACTGACTAACTAACTATTATATTGAAAAGAAACAAGTGGAACGAAGTGAAAGACCGTCGTAAGCGGGGGTCGATATTGTGGGGCATATATAAAGGTAGTCCAAGAAGTACAAGTAATTAATTACAGTTAATCTGCAGGGGGTAGCGAGTGATAATTATTACGATCGATTTATACACTGCAATAGTACGCGGCGGTACATCGGTATAATCTGTCTGATTGTTAGTAGCATTGAGAATAGAAATCCGGTGATGAAGGTGATCGGTATTGGTACGAGTTGGAATAGTGAGTTGCAAGAATTACATTCCTGGTATCGAGTCTTTTCAATTTCTCCAATCTAATCCAAACTTCATTCGTCATTGCGGTTTTCTCCGCCGAAAAAAATTTCTTGGAGTTAAAAACGGTACGAAATATTTTCAAAGTTTCAAAAACAACGATCTGAATGTAGATATACACACATATATAGATATATACGCTGTAAAGCCTCGTCGCCAGTCTTCTAGGAAATTTTTTCAACCGATCAATACCGCTTTGACAAGATCAGAGAAGCTGTGCCCTGGGCTATACGTTAGACGGGGCGGCGGTCAGTTCGATTGTAAGCTGAAGAGTGTAGAGCCCTTTTTTCCACGTAGAACAGGGCTCCCGCACCTCCTTTGATTACATTTTAATCGATACTATTTCACTAGTTGATTGAGTTTTTGTAGACCAAAGTCTAGCCCAGTCCTCTCGGCGCAGGTTGCGTAAGAGATGAGAGAAACCGAATTGCCTCGTACGATAGCTGCACGAAGAAGATACGGTGTGTAAATGAGGAATGAACGACAGTCTCGGATACCTCGGAGATTTTTTTGAGAAAATAAAGAATTTATGTATATATATATATATTTCTGACATTTTAACCCACGAAAAATCGATTCCATGGGTCAGACTTGAAGCCAAACCCGGAGTTAACAAGCCGCTGTGATTCTACGAGCTTAAAGTCAAAGTGCATCTCGATCGACGAGACCGTGTTCAAGCATCGTCTTGACGTCCGGAAAGAACTTCGAGGGACTATAGCCGGGGGCAGAGGAGAGAAGCCGGAGGGAAGCGAGGATCAGATCACATCGTGTGTGGTCGTCTCTAAAGAGGTTTAAGACGGGGTGCCGCGTGCTCCACCCACATTTAGATTCAATAATCATTAGCGGATTTTATCGATACTAAACTCGTCGATTTTTCAAGCTTCCGGAAGAATTTATTTCACCGATTTTCAAACGGAAGATAGAATTTGAAAAAAAAGAAGAGACCTCGATCCACCAAGTCGTGTTTCAAAACACATACAATTGTCTCCGAGACCCTGCGGGTTCCCATATCGAAAAAACCGTATAGAGGATGAAACGAGCTTAAACGAAATGCTGTCGCTTAAGAACTGATTAAATAAATCGATCAGCCGCACCACGCTGACCGCTGAGGCAGTAGGTATACCGATTATATCGGCTGTTTATACGAGACGTACCTTGCAGAGCTTAATTCGTACCCGGTCGCATGTCGCAGGCGTGTCGGTTCAGAGTACAGGCCTTAGCAAAAACCATGATATATATTTTTTACAGATGAAGAAATATCCGAAAATTTTGTAGTTTTTAATTTCTCGAGGTCGCTGAAGAATTTTTCACATTCGGGTAATAATAATCTCTCTTCGAAGCTTAATCCGAGATTTCGAAAAGTTGTCACCCTGATACGTGTGTGAAATATACAGGTGCGTGATGATATTCGAACGACCTACCGTCACGGTTGAGGGGTGCGCCGGTCAATTTTCCGCTCCGTTTTCACCATCAGACCTTTATTTATTTGACAACTCGGCAGTAGTTGACTAGGATTACTAACGAACACGTGTTAATTAACGCCAGAGGTAAGAGCGAGCTGCCGTCTGGTCGGTTTGCTCTTTTCGTAATAGAACGAAGAGTGTGAGGTACTTTTTAGAGAGATTTAACGGCGAATCCTCTCGCCTATCTCATAGAAACGAAGCGAATCCGAGTCTACGGTGGCTTATGCAGCGTTGTTTAATCCAGGACACGAAGATAGGGTGAAATCTCGAGAAAACAGAAAGCGATAGATTTTAACGCGATTCGAAAAAGCTTATCCTCGACGAACATCGCTGCTTGGAGTACCTCTATATACATATATAGTTATAATATATTTCGCGATTAATTCCCCGATTAAAAAGCATAACGATCGTGATCTCGATCGGGAATGATTAAGCGGGAAAGATGAAGGCGCAGGAGCAACAGCGGGAACATCAGCAGTAGCGCGGTAGCTTGGTAAGGATAAGATTCATCCCCCTCATATATATATGTATATACGCGTCTGCGCCCGGGATAATATATATAAGGTTCGGTAAAGTAAGGTAGCCGAAGGCAAACTGCATATATATATGTATATACGCGGCATCGTAAGCGCGGGACCTTTACCAAAAAAAAAAGAGACTCCTTCATTTTCCTTCTCCTTATATTTATATTATTATTAGTTTTTTTTATTTTAGTTTTTTTTTTCCTCGTCCTTTATACCTCGTTTTATCTCGCCTTTCATTTTTCTTTTCGCACCGTAATTACTTCTAGTCTGCTCGCGGTGGTTCAATAGCCAAACTTATAATTTAATGGTTAATTATATAAGAGTCTCCCGCGCGGTTGGGACGCGGGTAGCCACTGGGCGGCCACAGTGACGTGCAGGAATGTTCCCTGTTCCCTGTTATCTATCTCTCTCTCTATCTTTTTATACTCTTCTTCCTTTATCTTACTCCCCTTCCTATCTTACTCTATCATCTCTCTTAGTTCCGAGTTTATAGTCGCAAACGGTATCGGCTTTGGCCAACGGATCAACTTCAGAAGTCGAACGAGTCAATGAGGACTAATCAGTGCGGAACAGCTTCCCTTTTTTTTTCTTTTTTTTTTTTAACTAAAATATCATATTTGTCTTAATTTTGATATAAATCATGATGATCATCATCATCATTATTATTTCATGATTCTTTTTTCTCATATAGAAATCTAATCATCTTTGAACCCGGAGTGCATATATCGCATATATACTTCCTTTCCGTATGTAAGTTACCCGTAGGACTGACTGCCGCGTTGCTGTTCCTGTTGTTGGACTAGAGGTAGAGGTACGCCGATGTAATTAACGACTCTGTAAATCAGTGCCGGTTAACGCCGCCGCGCGAACCACAGAAGTTATGGTCTTGGCAGTTTTCCGATTTGTTAGCCAACTTATTTATTAATGGAGTAGGTATAGGGTGGTGGTAGTCTGTAACAGCTGGTAGATACCATTGCCACGCGATACGTACGCTAGAATATCGATCGGAATCGAAATTCGAAAGATTTTTTAATAGGAGAAAAAAAGAAGCCTTTCGACGAAATTTTCTTACTCGATGATTCCGACGATCCCCGGTTTTATTTTCTCGATAGAACGGCTGTGTTATCTACGATACTAACAGTACTCGGAGGAGGAAGGAGGTTGAAGAGAAATAAAGGTGTAGAAAAGAGAAGGAGAATGATAAGTAGAAAAATACTATCCTAGCAGAGAGTATTGTGATAAAGTGATACAGATCTGTCCGTAGGATCTTCGTATACGAGAGGTATCACGGTGGGTGGTACGTTGGGGGAGGGACGCGACGCTACGCGACGCGACGGTCAACCTGCGGATCGTTCCGCGTCCTCGAGCATCGCGTACAGTTTATTTATCTCTCTTTCTCTCATCTGTCCTTTACGCCTCCTTTTATTCCCCCTTTAAAACCCCACCCAAGTTTCCATTCCTTCTCGACGTAGCGTCGCGTCGCGTCGCGTCGTCAAACGCGGTAATCGTCAAACAAATATCTTTCCAGCAGCTATACACCGTTTCCTCATAGAAATTTATACGCATACAGTGTATGGCTAGGTATACACCTCGCTTGTATTTTTTACGATTCTTACCTGCAGCACGTAGTCACCTTACTAACTGCAGTGCGTAAACATTTCCCTACACATTTGTGTGCGCAAGGTGCACACCTACAGCTACCTACTTGGCGACGATTCTACACGGCTAACTTTGGCCTAGGCGTATTCCCTGCAATGATAATTGGACTCGGACTACTCCGACGTACCCACTACGACGCACGTAGGTATAGGACTAAAAACTACCTACCGGAGGTGCAGGTGGTCGACTTTCTGTTACTCAGAGGAGAATGAATACCGTTAACTGATCACCGGCTACTCAGTTCTTCGATGTTTGAGGAAAAGACAAGTTTTATATTTTATATTGAAAATCTATACTAATTCGGGAAGATATTTGAAGAAAAGAAAAAGAATCCGGTACGGTGGCTTCCAAAGGCACCATGAAATGAAATCATTCAATAATACGAAGTGGCAGCGCCACCTTAAGACTTTGAGAAAGTCGGTTGTCTCGTGATATATATACACCAAAACCTTTGACGCTGGTGGTGCATCTAAGATGTAGAGAGGGTTCTCTCTTTTGGAAGTAATCGATTCCGCTTAGTCTCGCGGGTCCCATTGTGAGCGGACATCGGTCCCACGTGATATCATCTATATGGATCGGTCCGCGGTGGTTGATCTGAGAACTCCAATAAGAGGAGTGTCAATGGGACCTTAGGGAACGGTGGAACGTTAGGGATAAGTTGGAAGTGGCCAGGTCCCCCTAACTCACCGTATAATCACCGCCATTGTATTATTGACAGCGGGACAGAGGCGACATGGCGACTTCGAAGCGACATTGTGACTTTGAAAAAAAAAAATGAATAAGAATAAGAGTAAGAATGGGGAAAAAGGACGATAAAAAAAAAAGAAAAAAAGAAAAAATAAAAGAAACGTAAAGGATGAAGAAATCCTGTCGTTACCGACGCTAAATTTAGCGTCTAGCCGCTCAAATAGCCTCCGGCCTCTTGACTCGGGGCTAAAAATCGGTGCTGCAGGTTAAAAATCTATACTATCTACGTATATAGTATATGCATACTCGATACATTAAAATAATGATAAAAACTCAGCGTTTATAGCGACTGGTATCTTACGTTAGGCGTAGAGGCATTTTATGTCCGTATCGCGTACGTTTGGGTCCAGGAGCGCAAAAGCGAAAGAATTCCTTCCCAAATCACCGGTTTATGCTAATTCCGTTAACATGTTGTAACATACGCTAATTCAAGGTTTTTGCTATCGACGTACGGTCAAAGGTTGAACTAATGGCAGTCGGTCGATTGGATCTTCAGAAAAACTGTTCGTTTTCGTAAAAAAAAAAGAAAAAAAAAAAATAGCTGCGAATTTTTCATACTCGCGAAATCCTAAGTTCGGATAATGTATTCGCGTTGATAAATATCGCATATGAGTTGGATAAATAAATTTCATTCGTTGCACGGTGAAAATATGTGTAATATGTTATAGCTGCGGTACGAAATCTGTAACCGTCGCGTATCGTGGTAGATCGGTTAACTTTGAACTTTTACTTGAGCAAAGGTATGGTATACCGTATGAATAATGCATCCAGGATTAATATACGAGAGATATATGTACACCTACCAAGTTTATAATTATTATTGGATACGGTGATAACTATGCAAATGATAATAGACACTTATTAATATTCCCGAACCAGTCCTTTAGCGGTAATCGGTTCTGATCTGCGGTTCCTTAACCTTTCCACCATACTTATTTACATTTTTAGTTGAAAAATTCTTGAAACCCATTAGTTTTGACTATATATTTTAAACTAAGAATTCGATCTTCTAAAACGGCTTGAATAATGACTGATCATCTATCGAGAACTATATACAGGAATAAGATCGTCGTATAAGTAAAGAGAGAAATAATCCCGTGGGAAGAATTGGAGGCGATAGAAAATATACCGAAGTTAAAAAAGAAAAAAAAAGAAAAAGAAAAATGAAAAAGAACAAAGTTAGGTAGAGAAATCTTATCGGAATCAATTGTTGGGCCAATAAACAGGGAGCCAAAAAGAGGCTAATTGTCGGTATACTGCAGCAGTCCTGCGAGAGCCACTAAAACCCCCTTTCTGACCCCCCGTTGGTTGCGGTATGTAATTACAAGGGAGTGACTCGCCGTGATGGAGGCCCTTATCGATTCGGTCCCATAACAGAGAGAGAGAGAGAGAGAGTGAGAGAGCGAGAGATCGAGTATGGAGCCCGTGGGACCACCGGTCATTTAATCCCATGACACTGTGCATTGTGGGTTTGAAAGGCTTCCACCGGTACCTAGTTTGCTGACGAAAAATTAACGTCGCATGCACCACCGCGTATATACCTACCGGATCGTTGAAGATTGAGTTTTTGATCGTTATGGAATATCGTCAGGTTATTTGTACAATTTGATTCAACAAATCGGCGATCTCTGATAGTCTGGATATGTTGGAGTGTGTGCCTGTATATAGATAGAATGTGGTAACCGTGTGGCAAGAAGTTCGAAGACCAGATTGGTAGGTAATGACAAATGAGTAATGACTAGTGACTAATGGTATAAAACCGTGTTAGGGAAACAATAACAGAGACGCCTGAGCGAATCTGTTTACACAAGAAATCGAGGCTCGGGTAGGTAGGATAGAATCGTGGACAATGGATCGTGACTTAGTCGACGAGGAGAAACGTGTTGTTTTATTTTATATCCTGACGACTACGACTACGATGAGCGAGAAAGATACAGAGAAATAGCAATGTGTTAGATAACAAACAATGACAGAGGAAAGAGGAGGAAAGAGGAGGAAAGAATCGGCGAGGGTTATTTATTGAGGAAATAAAGCCCCATCGACATCCCAGAGAAACAAAACTATAGCAATCTAATTACCGCATGGTGAATGGATGTATCGCTACTTTTTCTCGAACCTTTACAAAAATCAGGCAAAAATTGGGAATTTTCAGCTATGTAGACTTCCGGGGAAATTTCCCCTTTCTATGAACTGCAGTGAGTCGGTGATATTGCGATTCGGAGTTTTCGCCGATCGGGTGAACCCGCGAAAATCTGCGAAAATTTTCGTTACCGATTTGAATAAAGGTCTATAAATTTTCCCGCATTAGCGAAGCCGAGCCGGCGCCGCGCTCGAGCAAAGAGAACAATGTTTACCAGGGTAAACGCTTCGGGAGGTTAGTAGTTGCAGTCTGCATGTGTGCGCGCCACGTGGCCTGAGCTCTCTTGGGCTGCTGTGATTGCAGCGTTGGGTCCATCATTACGAGACCCCAAGATGACCTTCTGCGGACCCCCCGGGCCTCCGCAGGGCCGTCGACGAGCCGCAAACACGTACGAATGTATACAACGGAAAGAGAGACGGAGAGAAGGACTCGGACCGAAGAATCTAACCGAAGAAATCCACATGGAAGAGGGTAAAACGAATTTCACGATAGGGAAAAGGCCAGCCCCCGCAGGTGGTATAATTTGGGCGGCGGGGTTGCGGCGGCGTTGCGGCGGTGTGATTTTTCCGTCGCGATCGGCGATTCGTAGAAACGGAAAGAGGAGGAAGCCGCGTATCCATTGTAGTCTATCCGCATGAATCCGTAGTCCGGATCGCGGTAATCAGAGCATGATTATTTGTGAACAAAGAGGATAATTTATGATCACGTGATCTTTCATTGGGATCGGTGTGCTGGCTATGGGTACCCCGTTGAGATGAAGAAATGGCAGGGCTCATGGGGAGGGCATCGCCAAGCCCTGAGGGAACGCGTGGTGGAAAGAGAAAAGATGAAAGAGGAAAGAGGGAAGAGGGAAGAAATAAAGAGGGAGAAGGGCAGGTGAAGAGCATCAGAGTCATGCGAGCTCCCTCAGGGGTCTGACCCCATGACCCTATCAGGCTGCTCGCGCACTGGTTGTGTATAGCTCGCACCGTCCGAGTGCTCGGCATTGTTCTTCCATAACCGTATACCTAGAGTTTAAGCTCAAGCTAAAGCCACAGCCACAGCCATAGCCACAGCCAGGGTATAGGTAAGATACAGCTGGAACAACGGCATTGTCTTTTACTCGTAGCAAAAGCTCGCCGCCTGGACAACGATGTAATTTATGGAGTTATAAACCGTCTAATTATCTCTAGGTAATTGCTCAATTTCGATCGGGCGCCTATCAATAACGCTACCTGAATATCTAAGCCTCATAACCCTGACCTGTGACCGGGTCTTCCGATCGCCGACGAATCGCCTTTTACCCTTTTCTTTTACTTTCTTTTTTTCATCGTTTTTTAGGGCCCGGGTCCCTTCTGATGTTCCTAGAGATACGATGAGAACATTTTTTTCAACTAGAAGATTTCCATCGACGTAGGTATAACGTCTACGAGTACTTCGGTAACGATAGGCATAGGTTACTGCCTAGCTAAGAAGATCTTTGACTTAGGTACCCACCTACGTTTATACATACACCCGCGAGTTTTGATCGACTACACTGACACAAGTTCGTGGAGCGAGAGACACTGGACAAAAAGAAAAAAGGGTAATGCCTCCGAACTATTACCCACCGGATAGACGGGGGTAACAAAACCACTAATGTCAGAGGTCGGCGCGAGCACGTTTAGTCGGACTGCATAGCCTTGGTCCATCGAAACTCAAAGGATGATCGAATGGAACAGAGGCAAGCAAGCAGGCTTTTTGACGCGAGGATAACCATTGATTATTACTCTACGGTTCTCGCAAGTTTTTTTTATTTTTTTTCAGAATGCGAAACCGAGTTGCGACGAATGTGCACTAAAGATTCTGAAATCCTATGATCTTGTCCGAGATAAATAAGATCAGCCCGATATTTCGTCTCATAGAAATCGCGTCAGTTGAGTTTATCTTTCGCCTTGATCTGGATGAAACTGCTGATTATCTTCACCCTCGATCAGTCACGAAGATTGTGCGTTTTACTATTTTCACTGAAATTTTGTAAAACTAACTGTAATAAACAATCTGATCAGACAGAGTCGAAAGGTCGATCTTTGATTGAAACCTTTCCACTGTATAAGACTTTCTTACCCCTTCCATTATTCGGATGAAACAAGACGAGAATCTCAAGCTTCTTGGGAATGATGTTATGGAAATTCATCTTTCGTTCATCGTGTAGAGTTAATCGTTAGAAATGTAAGAAGTAAACTCTTCTCGAGACCATAATGGCCTCGGGTCCGTCCTTCGGCGATCGGTTGTCAAGTAAGTATAAGTACGTAAGTAAGTGAGTAAGCAAGTAAGTAAGGAAGGAGATCCTATTCTAAATTCAAAAGATGTATACCGCTACCACCCGCGGGGCAGTGTCATCGGTAGAATTTACGCACGGCTAGTCTTACGACCGTGAACGCGCTGTTTTATCGTCATTTGTGAGAGAAGCGAAGCATCAACATCGCGCCGATCTACATTTAAGGTGTCATTATGTAGCTGAGGTCGGTTCGCCTCGCCTCGCGTCATCGGATACCGAGTAAGGAGGAGTTTGTGCGACCGTCATCATCATGCAGTGGCCAAGGCAGTGTCCGATCCAGTGCGGCAACCCCAGAAACCACCTTGCGGCCTTTTTCCCGTCCTTATACTCGTCGCCGTGGAATTCCTCGATGACTGTTATTAGGTCGAAGATGCCATGCCGTGTCGTCCTCGCATCGCATCGCATCGCATCGCATCACATCGCATCGCATCGCTTCGCGCGCTACTTTTTACATTTAGTTCTTCGTTTTACGCCCCGTTGCATCCGGTGCGATCCAAGACAGTCCAGTGCGTCGTTTCACGATCCAGGGTCATCCTTGTCGCGGATCAAATCGCGCGGCCAGACATCATTTCTCTATACACTAGATTATTGCCATCATTATTATTTCTCATCTCAATTATCCCTCGAAGACCTCGTCGTCGTCATCTTAAGCTTCCCTGCTTCCGTTATAGCGATCATCAAACTGCCACACGCTTACTCATTACACTCTTCTCTACTACCACCGAACAAAATTACCTATATCCATACGACTTGTGCGCACACATGTGTGTACATATAAGATATACACGTACCCGTCTCTCTCTCTATCTCTCATCTCTTTGGATATACCCGTCGATAATCGAGGTAGGTAGTACGTACATACATGGCATCGAGTAAGCCTCGCCCAATTCCCCCGCCAATAAAACTGATCCCCAGTTCTAACAGGGGGGGAGGAAAAGGGTTGACGGCGGTCGAGCCAGTTCTTGGAACTTGAAGGAGGCTCGGAGGCTTTGAGTATACCCGGGACCAGGAGGAGGCAGGATGATGGCTGACGGGACGCGAACTCGGACTCGTACTCGTACTCGAACTCGAACTCGAACTCGAACGCGAACGCGAACGCACGCGCCAGGGGCAAGCAGAGGAGCTGTGCTCTGTAATCACTCGGCGAGCACGCATACTTCTATATGTAAACGTACGAGGAGGTTATACGAGCCCACACTACAAATCTTCATACTTCGCATACTAATTCCTTTAGGTGGTTGGTCGGGGCCCCCAGACCGTGTATCTATACGTATATAGAGTCGCGTAGGTGCGCACCGTGCGTCCGCGTCTGGGCCCAAAGAGGGCCCCCCCCGACGGCACGCCAGGCTCACGCTCACGCGCGTACGTCCTCCCAGCATCGCGCATCTGCGTAATTGTCCCCGCCGGCAGCATTCGACCAGGCAGGGTCTCTACGTTCATGGGACGAGAGAGAATGAAGAGAAGAAGGAGAAGGAGAAGAAGGGAGCGAGACCGCGATCAGCGCCGATGTATAGCGTGTTTCAAAATTGATATTCAATTTTTTCCCCAGGTTCCAGGAGATAGAGAATAAGAACCTGACGATTGTCAGTCCCTGGTTTCGGTATAGAGAGAGTGGTATTCCCTTGATATAGAAGAAATTGCTGGTTTAAAGCTGAAAACGTTGGAACCGCAACATTGTATCTTCGTGGACGGTAGTGGTTAGGCAGTAATTCATCTCGGAAATTTTTTTCTCGTGTTAAAACATCGAGAATTCCATTAAAATACCGAAAAGAAATCTTCGCGGTTTATTATACACCAAATTGCACTTGGTCAGAGAAATCCGTATTCAAGTTTCATACTTTTATTAGCGCATCGGAGAATCACCCAAAAAATACTTCTTTCAGAATTTCAATGTGACGTAGCTTCTGCTGCTATTCATTCGTTTATAATAAGCTCTGTATACATGCCCTGTATATATATATACATGAATATATATATATACACGCCTGTATTAATCGTAAGTGAGTTTTGAATTCACAAGTACCCTCGAGGCAAGACGATGGGTTGGGTAACCACCGGTCTACCATCTCTCAGCACGCGGTCTGCATAATCCCTCCAAGCTACGCAAAGTTTCTTGCGCCTGCCTCGCCCCGGGGACGAAACTCGGGCTAATGATCAACGTTTCGTGATTTATTTTTGGAAGAGGGTAAATCGCCGCTCTGTGCTCTTATTCTTAAGCCAGTCGCGTCGACGCATCTCATGGGCGAATGGGTATAGTAACATGGTCATCTCTTACATATATCTGGCGTTCTAGCCGGAAGCATAGTTTCACAGATTATACACAGATTATTTTTCATCATTCTCCTCAGTTTGAAAGGTAAGTCATATAGTTCCATACTTCCAGTCAATACCACGCTTCGTCTTCAGAGGAATGAATCTCATGATCAAAGATCGTACCGTTTGGACCATGTTTTCATAATCATGTAGAAAAATTGTTTAGAACAAGAGATTCCATCGACTTGGCACCGGCATTAGTGGCTATATTATTGAGGAAGGGTAGAACACGGGGTATCATGTAGAACGCGGTTGGTTTGTCTTTAGAGATCAGAAGCAGTGCACGATTCTCTTCATATATATATATAGATATAGATATACATGTATATGTTGTGGAAAGAGCTGAGCTAGGCTTGTACATATCGTGGTACGTGTCTCTCCGATCCCGATGTGCATATATGCATATATATGAAAGTAAGTAGTGTATGATGTATCACTGCAGCATACGCGGGTGTGTACATAGGTATTACAAACACCTCTCGTAGTCGTTCTATATTTGTATATGTGTTGGAGATGTATCTGCAGAGACTTATATGCGGTATATGGAGTCGAGGAGGCAAAAGGCGTACGTATATGAGTACACCGTCGGGGTCACATGCCTCGCACGTCTCTCACAATCAGACACATGTTCCACATGTTGTGAGTATTTCGACACGGCCGCATTTCTAAATCATGTCGATATATACCCCGGCTTCATACCGCCCGCGATACCATCCTGCCGCCAGATTACCTCATTGTGTATATACTAATGGCTTGAAATAGCATTATCTTGTTCGTGTATTCAGAGCGCGGAATAACTGCTGGATAGGAACCGCGTATTTGCAGTATGGGAAAGTATGCCTCCTCGGATTCAATGCCTGCCTGATATCTGGATCGAGGGTGTAATAAATCTTTTCAACACTTTGAGATCCCCGATTCTTTCCCATCTTATTGCGCTCGATATAAGCTGCTCCATCTTCCCAACGATATAATTTCGAGCACGGACTACCTGAGAGCCATCGGTCCACGTGACAATGATAAGGCACTGAATTGATGGTTCATTTCACAATCAGTTCCTGTCCTGCCCTCGTTATCAGTGTACGACGTCAGCGCACCGATCCTACAGGGTTGATACGAGGAACGAATGGGTCGGGTTTAACGACGGAGGACGGAATCGATAACCGATGAACCCAGGAGCGGGTTATTAATTTAGACATTTTTAGAGGATACAAGGAACTATCGTTGACCCAGGGGGATAAGACGAGAACTTCTATATCGGACGTCATTTCTCGAAGGTTTGACAAATCAATATGAGACCAGCGGCGTTTTGTTCCTTTTTAAATTTTGGATCATTGTACCTGGTAGCCTTCGATCTTGGAGCATAAATATGTAATAATCAGTAAACGTTGAAAAGCGATATTCTTGAAACGAGATAATTTCTCGAAACTAATGTTCTTGGTATTGTAGATGTAATGGGTGCATTTAAAAGGCGAAAGAAAATGTAGAATCGAGTCACAATGCTTCTTTCCTTCCTGTCACACTCGTTTAATATTTCTCGCACTCCTCTTTACAGGCAAAGTTAACGATGCCCATTAGGGCACGCCGCGGCTGCTTGACTAATCGCAATGTGCATGACTTCATAGTTCACGTAGCGAGGCTATTCGTCTAATATGCATGTACATCCTCTCGAAACTGTCAGGGGGATTTTCTATACCTTTAGTACCGCAGACGCAGCGAGCCTTTTGCTTTTGCTATAGCTGACCACACGAACACGTTACATTACCTCTGCACAATGGATACAAAAGTACTTTCGAAGCAAAATCCTCCATAATTCCTTCGAAACGAACCAAAGTTCACATCCTTCGGAATTCCAAATTTCATTCAGTTACCGTAAGAAATGGTAGAGTTACGAATCGGTTTCAAAAATATGCTTCCTTGAATATAACCCAGTTCCTTTTGTCTCAAGTATTGGCGCCGTTTGGGAAGGACATTGTTATGCAACGTGAAGTAAAGGCAGCCGAGAGTTAGTCTAAGAAAGCGAGTTGCGCACGAGATGAGGTAGGTAGAGGTAGAGGTAAAGCGCAACCCAGATCTGTCACGAGTAAGGGACCTCCGCGTTGGTGGATCATGTGATCATATATGTAAGCTATGAGGTGAAGTAAAGGTGAGGGCAGCTCATTCATCAGCCACGTTTATCTCCTCGGTTTAATACGTGGACTAAGGTATACGCTAAGGGAATTGAAGAACTGCGTTGAGGCACATATCGAAGCACATGTGATTCTCGATTCTCTCAAGTTAGCTCGTTTACGCCGTTGCGGTAAAATAATCGTGCGTGGCTTCAAAGGAACCGCCGGTATATATGGATTGCATAATACAACCTGCAAGTGATAACGAGATACCTACGTGTCGTATACAGGGAAAGTTTGAAAATAAACTTTCCGCCGAGAATTCTCATCGAGGAAGTGAATCTGTACCGTATAGTATAAATACTCGGAACATTTCGCTCCTCTACTCGCAGTCGTACCTCGTCGTATAACTTAGCTCTGTTCAAAAGAGAAAGAGAAAATCTAATATGACAGGTTCAGCTCGAAGACCGACCTCGACAAGGCCGAAACTAACTCGTGTCTATCCTACAGGTCGTATGGCAGGTGTTGTCCACGGGGACATGATCGGTGACTGTCGTTCCAAAGACAGCGGGAGTCCAACGGATATAATATCTAACTGTACAACCGCGTGTGTAAACCATTCCGTTATAACTGCACACAGCACTGGTTTAATCTCATCGAGGTATTCGGATATGTCGCTACGAATATGCAGATTTAACGATAACGTTCCAATTTCCGGTACCTACTTTCAGATCGGCGATGAAAATCGATTCGTGGATTAAAACGTCGCTATCTTCAAAGGCAGGAGTTCCATTTTCTCATTTTGAAATTGCGACAGTCACCTGCCTCTGGTTAAATAATTTCTTAGAATGCGTTAAAATCGTGAGAAAATCGTGATAAGGCTAGTGACCGAGTCGATGATGGAAGAAGAAGCCAGCTCCGTTCTAGGAGCGGCTTGGGTGTCCCTTGTTATCGGTATCTCTATCGCCTAATTTCTATGCAGTGGCCTCAGCTCATTAGGCTATGACTAATTATGCCTCGTTATAGATTGATGCCTAATTACATACCGATCGGTTGTACCTGCATACACGAAGGTATAAAGAAACTGAGGGATCGAAAGAACAATTAGTTCCTTTGCTCAAGTGGCGTTCTTTTCGGATTTGGTATAGACGAATAGTGGAATAAAATAGAATCTAAATTAGACGAGAGAGTGCGGTGATATGTGCGGAATGGCGCGGTGAAAACGATGGCAAAGCGGCAACGTGAGGCAAGAACTACGCGGGTATGAAAACGTGAGTGATGGCTCGAGGCTGGGCAACACGATCTCCAGCTCATTACCATTATCTATCTAGTATCGGGGTAATAGTGCGAGTAAATTAGGAGCACGAGAAGTTCATACCGAGCATGTGCGTTGATATAATACAAGAGAGAGAGAAAAAAATGGTACGAATATGAAGAAAAGAGAAGAAGGAGAAAGAAAAAAGCGTAATGAGACACGCAAATATGTTCATAATATAGCTTGCGAAACTGTGTGGATTTCGTGGAACGATCAGATCGGTTAGAAAATCGATACCTACACAGAGATTATTGACAGATGATGAGATAAGCAGCCGCGGTAGGAGAGAAAGCGCGCACGTGGACCAATGGACCAATTAGTCGTTTCAACCGGATTGTATAGGTGTGTATATGTATATATATATATATATATATATATATATATATATATATATATATATATATATATATATATATATACGTATAGCGGGCAGGAACTGGCCTTACTGGCCTTACTGATCGTTGATCGTTGACCAGCTACTATTAACCGATTCTAAACCAATCGTCGAAATCTATTGGACAAAAAAAAACCGCTTTCTACTATGCGATTTGCATATTCCAAAATCAGAGACCGATCGAGAGAGAGAGAGAGAGAGATCGATGGACGGTGGACACCAGAGGAAACCCCGCATATACGCAATTTTGAACCTAGGTATATCCATTTTTGATGTATGTGTACGTCTATACATATATGTAATCAGGTAAAGTTTTGAAAGTTAAAAAAATGTCGAATGATTAACAAAGGTATGGGTAGGTAGATAGGTAAGTACTAATCCAGGTTGTAACATCCTGCAAGCTAACAATGAAATTATTACCGCACACAGTGCTCGTCTCTGCTTCTGCATCGTTCAAGCAGTCGGGCTGCGGTGCAGGAGAGCGAAATCTCCCGTAGCAAATTACAGGAAGCTGGGGGACCACCCGGAAGGTCGTGTGATTATTCCCAACGGTGGTCCGTTACCAATTTTTATTTGCAATCAAATTTCACGCCGGTTTTATACCCTACTTATTATACATACGTACGCATACCAATCGTCGTACGTATGTACATACATATGTGTCAATCAGATGTTTCAAGACAAATTGGAACCGAGAATCCTTACTCTTCATTAGAGGTGGAGAAAAATTGAGAAAGGAATGATATCGGTATGAATAGATCGCCCGAAACTGTATTACAGGTACATACAAAGGAGAAGTGGCTATGTGAAGGCGTTGGTAGTACTTCTCGATATCCTTTCCCAGTCTGAAAGATATACCAGCGCTTTGTCTCGTCTGAAGATTATCGCTTATTAATGATTAATTGATTGCGGTACCGCAACGTCGGCGAACCCGCATAATGTGATACGTGTGTGAAGGTGTTACATGTTAACTCCGCTGTAACAAGAGGTCACCGTGGTTCAGATCATGCTTTGCTCTTGCTCGTTAGAAAGTACTACGTTCATTCTCGCGGTGTGGATCACCCAACGAATAGGACCAGCTCAGACGAGAAGAAGGGAAAAAATAAGGAGAAGAGGAAACGACCACTGGATCGGCTTGATACCCACTTGACACCCTGCACAAAGGTCATAATTCGCTTTCATTTCATACTAAATGATCCGACTAATTTCCCCTCTTGGTTCCTTATGCAGATAATAACCGACCCAGGAGAATATCTACACCCTTTCCGTCCGCTATTAGACACGTCGTAGGTGGTCACGTGCGATGGAAGATGAGTGTCTCCTCCATAGATTACGGTTCGCAAAGTAGACGCTAACCATTGCACAATGTGGGTATATATATATATACATATATATATACAGACTGTCTGTCTCCGTGTATAAGATAGGTAGGTAGGTGCATACATCGGGGTATGGATGTGCCCGGGGAAAGTTAAATCTTGCGAGACTTGATTTAGTAGACAAAATCCTTAACTGGATCTCTCGTCTCGGATCCGAGTCCCGCTGAACTGCACTGTGGTAAAGCTCTACGGAATGGTTGTGTAACTACACTGTAACCCCCGATATATATGTACGCGCGATCACGCAACCGATTGGCACTGGATTATTCACTCATTTCTATCTTTGTCTAATTTTTTTTTTTTTTTTCTTCTTCGCGATGTTGTTGTTCGAATCTTTGTTCCCTTGGGGACGATGCAAGGACGAGTTATAAGAAACAACACGATACACGAGAAAGTTGTAGGAATGGAAACAGGCTCAAAGTTACGGAGAACGAAGTTATGCTCTGAACCGTAGGATAGAATCTTTCCAGTGCAGATGTGCCGCAGATATATGTTGGAGTGATAAAAACTGTATCACCATCACGCGAGATCGCGAGATCGGGATCGCGGCTGTAACATTAGTGCACATATGTGCAGCCGCGGGGAATTTCACCTTAGAGAAAGCGAACTAGCGACTCATGTATCCAGGAGAACCTATAGAGAATACGGAATACTGCAACGAGAGGTGTCCGGAAGGTTCTGGGTACCTACCTCTAGTCCGGGTCGAAAGCACACGAACGGTATGTACGCTCCCACTTCTTTACTAACTATAAGGGTCATTAGAACGATCCATGGGACCAACTCGTAACCGCGTCTTCCTGCTCCTGTCCGATTGACTGATGTGTCTATAGATCGCGGAGCTAACCATACTAACTTGACTAAGAGACACACTATTCCGTCTCTCCTTATTGTTTCCTCTGATAGTAATGACACAACATTTATATTATATTACGACGTAAGAACAAGAACAAGAATAAGTGGTTGCATGTCATTTAGAAAGCGCAACCGTACAGCGAAGGGGGTACAAAACCATCCCGAAAAGGAAACACATTGCACAAGATCGGTATATGGGTATGGGTATACATATGTAAATTCGATATGTCCCATCACTTCACTTACCTGGGCGTATTCGGAGCATATATCAATCGAGGATACGTAGTTAACGACGTCTTCTACCGACCACCTATTCACCGACTGACCATCACCGCAAGGCATGTGACCGCAGAGAGATGGACATCTTACTGGCGGTGGTGTCGTTGGACGTTGGGAAGGCTTCGGTTTTGGAGATACACTCTCGGGCCTTCTCATCTCCGCACGTTGTCTTTTACGCGGCGCGAATCCACCCGGATTCGAAAGGTCCAATGGACTCGTTACCGCAGTGTCTCTCTTGTTCGCTCCTTTTCGTTTTTTTTTTTTTGTTTTTTACAAAAATAATTAATAAGTAACGGGAAATTTACATCGCGACATCGTAAAACGGCGGATAACTCCGCGTCAACTTACCCTTGAGATATGTCTCGAGTTCGGCAACGTTTTGGGCGGCATTCGCCGTCCTGACCATATGGAGCAGGGCCTGAGTCGACGACATGTCGAGCATCGGTGGGAATACTGGACTGTTGAATATCGTTTCGTTCTTTTGTTCTTTCGGGTCATTATTCGACAATGGTGATGTCGTGGGGACCGTTGGAGGCTGAGGAGGTACCAGGGGTGTCATCAGACCAACGAATGGTGCGGTGCCGGTCTTGAAAGCCGGAAACCTCGGGTCCAGACCTGGTGTGTAGCCATTTCTTGGTGTGCTGAAGTAGCTGGAGTCAGAAATACGAGGAGAGGGTTGAATTCCGGTATTCCAATGGCAAAATCCTGTTTACTTTTTTCAAATTTCTTCGAAAAAGGAAAGTCAGACGATTGGAAAAAATCCCCTATTCATACATACACCTATATGAGTGACCGAATCCGTTTGGAATGCGAATCGTTGAGATAGCGCAGCTGACCGGTTCGAATAGGGTGTAGATATGCCGATTTTTAAACGATTGAGTCGTCTCGAAAAATGAAACAGTTTATAACACTTATCGACGGTTCTTGTCCCGGGTGGCTTACTTAACTCCGATACGATCGGTCGAACGAATTATGAAATTAAACGTACGACACGGTTCGAAGGAAGGCGATAGTAGGTACGTACCTACCCATAGCCTGTACCTAGGTATTAAACCTACCTTGAAGAATTAGGCGTCAGCACTGAAACGATAAGATCGGCAAACGCGAACACGATTTGTCGCTCGAAGTTAAACGAGTTCCCGTCCACGTAATACTATCAGGTATATAAGCTACACTGAACACCCACGTTAACAGGTTAAATTCAATGTAAATTTATATATTAACAATCCTAATAGTGTTATACAAGTTTATGAATTGGTTTGCCTCGTTTACTCATTACGTACATATATATATATACATAGAAATGAATTCATTAATTAAGGGCGTTACGTTAACCGGCTAACTAATACGCGGAAGGCAACCGAACCAAAAGATGTATCTTTTTAGTTTTCTATGCAAAAAGTGATAATTTGCACCCTTTTGCTATTTATCATTAGATAGAGTCGATTTTTCGGGTCTCTTCATCGACCAGTGTCTCCTTTTCATTTTTCTCGCTGTTAACAAATCTAATTCCCAAACTCAGAGCAACTTTCTAGATTCTAGTAACGCGATTTTTGATCAGACACGCTCCGAGCTGTACCGATAAATTTTTACAACAGAATACGTTGATGATTAAGAAAAAAAAAAGTGGCAGAAGTTTTTTCCCGAATTTTATTTCATTTCTTAAAATTTTTTCGAAGTTATATTATTCAACGAAATATCACTCACTCGTTCGGATGCGCGTTGTTGTACTTTGCGGCAAGACTTCTCATGAAGTCACTGTAATTTCTACCCATCATCTGCTCCATGTGTTTAAGATGATGCGGAGGCTGAGGGCCTTCCGGTCCACCGAGTGACGTCGCATTAGGAGGCGTACCCGGATGACTAAGCGACAACGGGGTCACGCTCCTCGACGACGTCGAGTTGTTGTCGGGCGTAAGACGCTCCGTTTTTACCTGAAACACAAGAATTTCTTTATTTCTTTTTTTTTTACTTTTCGATCAAAAAAAAAATGTCGGAAAAATTTCGAGAAAGAAGAACGATTCTCCTCTCTTTTAACATCGGCGCTTCTTCTTTTTCTTTTCCTTTTCCTATCGAGATTATTATTTAATATCAGTTCTTGTAAAAATCTCAGGCGTTCTAACGCGATGCGAAACGGATAAATTCTGTCGCGATATTCACTTACGAAGATCTCAAGGTAGTAGCTTTTATATATAGTTATATACGTATGGAGGGAATATCTCCGAGCATTAATCCTATGAACAGATTGCATCTGAGATATGGTAATGAAGGTAGCGTGTGGCGTAACAGTTGACTCCTTGCGGGCAACGCCGTGACACTAAGCGTCTCGCCCGAGTCTCCTACGATTCCTAGAGAAAATAGAATCCCGGCTCTACCGCGCTACTCCCATCCTTATAAACGACGGATTGTAAATCTCTTTACTTTACTATTAGTTTACCGCTATATCGACTAGGAGCCGGCATAGCGCGGAGCTGTGATATCGTTTCGCAAAAGTGTCTCACTTGCATCTAAAGCCGCGCAAAATAATAATAATTGGCCCGTTTCGGAAGCGCGAACGTAGATGAATTTTTTTTTTTTTTAAAGACGTTATAACTCGGTAAAAAAATTATCGAAAATAGATTGAATAATGGGGATTTTCAAGCTTCAACGTTTCTCTTAAAAATACTGTCTTTAAAAATTTTCTAAGATTTTTTTTTTCACCGAGTTATTAAATATTGAGTAAAGACAAGTGACGTTAGTCAAGATTAAATAACTCGGTGAAAAAAAATTGTAGAGAAATTCAAAAGAAAAAAAAAAGAAGAAGAATTTCGAAGAGGAAACTTCATGCTTCGAAATCATTACGGTCTCGATTTTCTGCGATCTCTTGTTTGTGCACAATAAAAAAAAAAAAAAATGATCTTTAAGTTGATACTTCAATCTTGCAAATTTTTTTTTTTCGAATTTTTTTCGCGGATTCGGATAGACGAGAAATGTTTAATTACCTGTGCGGCGTCGACGCCGTTTTGGTTCTGCCGCCTTCGACCTCGAGCTGGTCTGGGGGTTGCGGCACCAGAAAGATGTGCACCCTGGGGGCTTCCGCCCCGGGCGTCCCTGCCGTCCACCGCTGCGTTTGCGGCCAGGGTGTCCCCGTCGTTTGTCTCCGTGTTAGTCGCTAGATCCGCTGCTTCGCCGCGGTCCCCAACGCGAGTACCGCCGCCCGAGGATACAGTCTCACCCGCCACCTCACCTGAAACCAAAAAACCAAAAAGAAACATGAATAAAAAATCCCAAAAAATTGTTATCTTTTTTTTCTTATTTTCTTTTTTTTTCAGGACTGATCGATGGTCGATGTCATACGAATTAGGTACATTCGTTTGAGGCGATTTTCGATTTTCAGATACGTTGAAGTTCAGAATATCAAAATTTCGAAAGGTCGGAAAACAGACGGCTCAATAGTCTAGACCCCCAAAAGCCCAAAAATTTCGGTCTATTTCTCGGTATGCGAAGACGAAAAATAGTTCGTATAGTTCGTATAGTTCGTAATAGTAGAAACATACGTGGACTATCGGGGAAGAAGCATTTCTGAAAATTGCGAATCGGTAATATTAAAATATAAAAATTTTGAACCGATCGGATTGAACAGTGTCTATCACATGATAGTTTCCTACTTTTGAAACCACGGTGTGAATCGTCATGCATCGATTACAATATGGCCGACAATCTACGTTCGAGTTGAATGATTACGAACTGTAACGAATGGCTGCAGTCACCGATCGAACCGACGAGTAAGAAATGACCGTGTGTTAGTCTAGAGGTCATTTTGTGGTTACAGTTTACGTGTCTCTAATTATATTCCCGACGTTGTGGCCTTCGAATAACGTTCCTCTCGTTGTCTGCTCACCTGGTTTTTGTTCTAATATAACAAAACGATCGAACGTATGTACGTTTCTTTTTATAAACCAAGGAGCTGCCAAACCGAGAAATGATCTTTCATTAGTTCGATATGAAACAATAACACTCAACTCCGCATTGCGGGAATCGATTATTTCCAAATTGAAAAGAATAAAAAAAGTTTGGATGAACGGTGCGACCTGTAACTTAAAATTTTCGAGTAAAAAAAGCCACTTTTTCATCGTTAGGCAACGAATCTCGAGTCGTTCTATAAACCGCGAAGAATCTGCCCTCGAAATCTCGATCCTAATCAAACATACGCGTCTCTAATTTTCGTGTGACTTAACAGTCCCATTAATTACGAAACGACAATAACATCTAGCCTCGCTTAACCGGTGTACTAAGTAGGTTCGCAGTGGTAGTTTAACTACGGTTGAAAAATATCGAAATATAAAGTTACGTTCGCTCGGTTATAACGAAGGTAATTAAAGCTTCTCGCCAGTAAATATTTTTCCCTTACCTTCGCGGCGTAGCTATACTACCTCTGCACTCGCGTGTGTATGTATGCGTGCAACTAATAGATAGATATTCCTAAAACCAATAAATGACAAGTAAATGTCCGGTATGAGCCAACGAGTACATAAAATATCACCACATAAAACAGGACTTAATTTGAACGCCTCACCGAGGTGCTCTTTCCCTGCCTCCTCGTCTTCATTGCCGTTCGACCTTACTCCGATATTATTTATTACTAATCAGAAGGTATTTAGAAGTAACGCTTGTCCCATATCGCCGGTGATTTCCACCTCTAGATTGACTTGAAATAAATGATCGTTATAATTACTGGGTAGATGATTTCCAGTCAAGAATCCCTAATTAGGTTCTGATTAAAATTTACAAATTATTTCAACCATTTTCGAACACTGGAGTGCACGATAGGTGGATAGTAGATATCGGAAAGAATCTTATTCGGTGTACGTAGAGACGATCGTGAACGTCTGTATACCGTAGTACCTTGATACTATAAAAATTTAAGAGATTCTTTAAGGTCGGGGGATAACAGGGCCGCGAAGCGAAGTCTCGAAAGGCAATAAAATAGGAGCGCGTAAAGTTGGTTTAATGCTTCGAAACATTTTTTCATTCTCCTTTTATTTTTCATTAAACTTTTCTTTTTTCTTCTCTCTTTTCTCTCCTCATCTTATTTTTATCTCACGTTACATATATCAGGCTCGAAACGAGCCGCGTTCGGGTATTATTTGAAGAGAGAAGAATATCGGATTATCGTATCTCCCGTAGATATCTCACTCAGACATTTCCCTCGTACGGGAGTAAGTGTGATTAAATACCTCCGCCTAATATTTGGAAATTTGTAAATCAACTATTACATTATGGATATTCAACTCTGTTTACCTGGTTCCAGGTAAAAAAATAATGATAATAATAATAATAGAAAACTATTCGAGCTCTTCGCAAGCCGTTGAGTCCAGTTGTCATATACTTAAACTTTGGTTCAACAGTCACGTTCGCAATGAGCCTGAATCTTATTTAAATAGCGTTAATAGCAGGTGCACGTTTCGGTTAAATACACGATCGACGGTGACGAACCTTGCGTGGGATTGGTAGTAAGTCGTTTCAATATTTTTCAACCTCTTCTTAAACGCCTGTAGTTAGGTACGTTACCTATCCTACCGCGCCTACTCGAATCTCGGTTACGAAAAGTGTAAAGAAAAGGAGAAGGCGAAGGAAAATAAATGTAAAAAAATAAATATATTTATATATATATGTGTGTGTGTCGACCACGAGACAGAAGCTGTGAGAATAAACTGCGGTTAACGAAAAAGAGAAGAAGAAAAAAAAAAAAAATACAAAGATCAGGAAGCTATTTCGATCTTGTATTACATATGTAATAATTATTCTGATTACAACCATCGCTGAAGATCGATAGAGAAAATTCCAGGTGGCGAAACGGATTAATTAGCTATACGTAGGTAGAAATAGGTAAGGATCTCTGTAATTAGGCAGTAATTCAGTGTCGTAAAGCTTCCGGGTTTAGTAAGCGCGGATAAGGTGAAATTCTAAGTTCGATAAAGGCAGATATACAGATAGTATTCGTAAGAATCGAAGGAAGGAGAGAGGAGAAGAAGGAGAAGAAAAAAAAATAGTTAGCTAGCTACTAGAAGGTAGAGATTTATACTCGCAATAAATGGACCGGTCCTTAAACCGTCGATTCAAAATTTGGGGCTTATGGTGTCGCGCGTTTGCGTAGTACTCGTCGAAATGAGAGATAAAAAAAGATCAGGCACAAAGGTCAGTGTCCGGTAGCCCCCGGAATATAGAATAATTTATGGTAGTCGTTAACGGCTCGCAGAATCTTAAAACCGCAACCATATGCAATGCAATGCAATCTGCACTGCACTGCACTGCACTGGCTTTACCCGAGGGCCAAAATTGCAGTCGTACTTACAGCTGATTTTATCAGATGCGTTGCGCGCATCGTACACCGAACTGGGAAGATAACAACTCCGCGAATTTAGCCTCGGGTTTTTCCTCGATAAAATGCACGGCCTCCGCTCACGTATACGCAGGTGCGTTTACCTCTCATACCCATGCATCTACTTATCCAAGGATCAAGATAACTCAAATTTATACCGTGTGTAATTCCGTTTATAAAATTTTAGTATAATTAGGTATACGCCTAAAAAGATCGATAAGAAGTTTCGTTGGTTAATTTGTTTCCGATATTTTCCGTCTCTCGTTCTGTTTCATTTTTTTTTTTCCTTCTTTTTTCCTCTCCTCATATTTTTTAGCTTATCTTTCTTCGTTTCTTTATTTTTCTTCTTTTTTTCTCTCCAATCGTACAGGTAGCGATGTACCTGTCGAACGAACTGCTCGTTTCAGCTACTCGATCAGATATATACGCTTAGCCTACGCAACGCGTTGTACAGAGGTAGAGGTAGAGAGAGGCGCGGACGTTTTATCAAATCGTATGATCGATATTTGAATAATTTTAACGAGCACGGAACTTAACCGATGTGAAATTGACGCGTCAATTCTTCGGATTACAGATCGGATAAAATTCAAGGATAATTGTCACCTTGATAGAACGAAGGGGTTGACGGGTGTCGAAGACGTCGCATAGACACAGAGAACTCACTCAGCCCTTCAGCCTTCCGTTCTTACTCGTCGAAGCTACACATCGGCGCCAAAATCGCGGGAAATAAATAAAAATCGAGGGAAATATAGATATACACTAGCGGTCAGAGAAAAACTACGAGCAGTGTAGAAAAAATCGGTCGAATCAGTTCTGCCGGGTAAGTAGACTGAAATAACTGCGTAGATAGATCAAGACGATCATGTTATACTTTGATACAAGAACTCGTCGTTATGTTCAACGACTAGGTACAAGTTTCGTCGACCGTGGAGAAGCTTCTTTTTATCGCATCTCGTAGTTTTTGAGAAAATCGTTAGTAAATCTGGCAAGGCAAGCCAGTTACGCGCGAAGAAATATCCCGATCGGTTTCTCATCATTTTAAAATCGACCAGAGTCCGAGCAACGCGATTTTCCTTCGCATTCTTCTCATTCTTATTCTTCGTCATATTTTTTTGTTTTTTTATTTTTTTCGTCGATGATAAAGGCGACGGTGAAAAGATGAAAGAAAGGAAAAAAGGACACGGCGGGGACCCCGGATTTGCTACCGAGCTCCAATGCGGTGAAACGATGTCGGAAGACATACCTGCACCCGGCGTATACCAGGGCGAGATAACAACGCGGGTAACTTGGGATCGCAATTAAACGGGACAAAAAGGTCGGCCCTCCAGGCACGCGACACGACTTGCCACTCAGCGATACGCGTTCAACTGACGTCAGTGATCCGCTACGTAGGTAGTTTGCGGTTGCTCGTGTGCCATGCGATGCCATGCGATGCCATGCGATGCCATGCGATGCCACGCCGCCTTATGGAGAGTTGATTGAACCGTGATTAGAGATACCACTGCCGACGATCGGTCGAGTTCATGAAACTACGCGACTACCAGTTCTGCACTAATTCCTTCCCAGAAATCGTAACGAAAGAAAAGTAGAGAAAAACCGATAGATGAAAACGAAATACGAAAAACAACAACAACGTAATGAAAAAAACGGCAGTTCTCTCCAATACTCAAATCTTCGTGGTCATAGATCCTAACGATTGTCATCTCATGATGAGAGCTTAGATATACTAGTGTCAATATCTAAGAGCTCGTGACCCCAGGAGTCTATGATAGTTAGCGTCGCAAGTGGGGTCTATAAAAACGACTCAGGTTCTACTGGAATCGATTTTATCTGGATCGTTAGGAGTTCTAGATCCCGTTTCCAAAAAAACGGTCGATAAATCTGTCGAAAATTGATCAAATTTCTTGGATCTCTGTCTCTCAAGATACGATCGGAGATTTTCAGGATTAGACGATCCACGTCAGTCTTATCGAAGATGATGAAAAGCCACAAAGTCGATTAGATCTATGGAGTTACAGTAAACATATCGAGGATTAATTTCGCGGATGATGAACTCCGGAGTTTCGATCTGCTCCGGTGGGCAATGAAATCAGAGAAATGACACCTGCGTCATTTATCACTTGGCCAACGTAACTATCAACGAGGTTTACGACTTTTAGCATCTCGGACGGCTTTTCTGCCCGTATATAACGGCCATCCATCTCTCTACTCACCTATCCGTATCTTTTAACGGAGATAATATACGCTGATAGATTCACGCGTGTATCATATGTACCCATATGTGCACAGAAACGTAGCCGCGACTACGTTCCGCATACAAATATATCAAACGAATGTAATAAGGACTCTCACAGTCGTTTAGCGGTTTTAAACTTGTAGGTAAAACGTCGTGCTATTCTATTCGATTCCATCCCATTCCCCATCCCGTTCCATTCCATTCCACTCCATTCCATTCTATGCCATACCGTTTTTCAGTCTGGTCAAATATTCACGGGGCAAAGTCCAACCTGGAAGTAAATAACCGTACGGACTACCATATCCAGGAGTCGAAAGGTCCAGCGGTTATGATATTTGCTGAACGTGTCACGCCGCCTCGCCACCAGACGTAGGTACGTTCAGCTACCGCTGTATCTGTCGTCGTCTTGATTTCAAGTAAAGTTTCGTGAAAAAATCGTCTGTTTTTTTTTTGTCAGGATGAAAAAATTTGCGAAAAGTAATCGAGAAACGATGATTTTTTCATCGTGAAAAAAAGAAGTTCATTCGAGACTTTTATCCCGTACGGGGACAAATGAGTCTGCTTTGTAGCCACTTAGTAATGGTAAGAGAAAGGTGTAGCAATCTATAAGAGGCTTACCGTTGTTAACGATACACGTGACCGCTGTTAGTTGATTTTAACACATCGTTACCAGATTTCACACCCCGGTACCTCGCGGAGAAGGTTTTCTAAAGGGTCGACGACGATGAGATGGATGAGAGAGAATTCCATCCCGGTGGTGCGATACGGGATATTAACAATGACCGTGCTGTTGGTTTTCTTTCACGTACTTTTATGCTTATTTATTTATTTATTTTAACACATATCCGTCTCCTTCCTCGATTCCTAAGGAAACCGGGAGAAGAAATTCGTTTATTCTTACATCGGGAGCGATATTTAACAGCCGTAGTAGAGAAGTTTGCTTTACGATCACACCTGCAGCAAAAGTAACAGCAGCAGCAGCAGCGGCGGTAGTAGTCTCGTACTATGTTTTATTTATTTATTAAGTGTGACTTTAACGCGGTAACGTTCACTTCCTCGCATAAAGAAGTGTGTATACGGTATATAACACGGTGTACCGCATATACGTATGTGGATATTTGAGAAGTAAAAAAAAAAAACAAAAAAATGAGGAAAAAAATAAAATTAAAAAAGTGAATTATTTCCCAAATAGTACCCGTTTAAAATTCGACGTTATTTTTAACCGCGTGAATATCACTTTTCGTTACTATACGGCTAATGGCTAAGCTAGATAAGACTACTAGGACTCTGGACGTTTGAATTAAGTGGAAGGTGACGAAAGATGAACGAACTATGCTCGCGAGTAAAAAGGAACATAAATAAAATCGCGGAGAAAGCAAGCCTGCAGCTGAAATATTTGATGCTGCAATACGTGGTGGTGTATACGGTGTGATTTAGATCCGCGGTTAAATTTAGGAATTTTTTTTCTTTCTTCTTTTCTTTTTTTTCCTTCTTCTTCTAATCTACATGAATTTTCAGAGAATACATAATACCCGTTGATGAACCAACCACGGCTACGCCTAATAAAACCGTATAAGTCGAAGCGTCATTATAGCTTCCGATAATTCTGCGTAAAGACGTATATTTTTTTTTTTTCAAACCGACGCGGTTTGGTGTAAACGAGAATGAAAATCTTTTATCGATAAAAGAGAAGAAAAAAAGAAGACAAGAATACCTGAGCCGTACGATAGCCAGTTCCTCTATAAGGAGCCGAAATATGTTTGGCCGGTAGAAAATTGTAAGTAGCCACGAAGTTTTTGAAGGTGGGGAGCATAAATTATACTGGTCCAGCATCTTGGTAAACGAATTGACCCCCGCGAGGTCAAGAATGGAGTGGTATGTGACAGGAATAATAATAGCCGCACGCTAGTTTTGGTTAGCATTAATTATGCCCAGCGTTAAAAGCCTATTCTTATTGCCGGGTTATTAGGCCTCATTAGAAAATCAGCGGAGCCGAGAATTTCGTATATTGAAATATAAATTTCAATCGAATTGATTACCGTAGAATCGACGTATCAAAATTCTTAAACAAATAACAAAAATGAAATAAGAATCGATCCCGCGCGTTTGAACGTGTTACCGCGATATTTCGACGGATTTATTATAGGCAGGTGGGTGGGTGACCGACGTATACCTCTACGTACACGTATACGTGTAATATGTAAGTGAAATAATAAATAAACTCAAGCCAATTATAGTAACCGAGACACAAGTTAAACCGCCGAAGTCCGTTCGTTCGAATAAATATTTAATTACACCCGCGTTAATGAACCGTGGATAATGTAATGTCCCGTCTAACCGCGTATGGATATTAAAAATATTACCGAAAGCGTCAGCGTGGTCTTTACCGCGGAGTAACAAGTGGCGATATCATTCGATATACGTGTACACATCCACGGGCCTCAAAAGAACAAATAAAAAGAAAAGAAAGGGAGTATAGTAGAGAAACGAATATATAAAGTATGGCAATCGATCGAGGCGAGATGAAAGACTGTAAATCGAGGGGAAACCGGGGAACTGCGGGATTGTCGAGTGGTCAGTGCACGAACCTGAGCCGGATGTGTGTCCGTATTCGAGTCGCTTCCTTTCGTACGCTACGCAGTTTCACCACGTTCGGTACAACGATACATCCGGGGTTACTTATACACGCGTAGTTTCATTTGGTACTATGTGACATCGGTAAACACGCAGGTATGTGATACCCGTGAATCGAATCAGGCTTAATTCGTTCTCTGATCGGAATTAAGGCCATTAAACGCAAATGCAGACAACAACAAGAAATAATATTTCGCTGTCAATTTCCGGCGTTAAGAATCGCGGGCTTTCGGGTAAAAGTATCAATTTTGTATCCGGAATCCGACGAAACGTCCGAAAACGTATTTTAATCGGCGAAAAAATCGCCGTTTCACGTTTTCGATCGGAAGCTCGCAGTTTCTTTTCTCAGTCTGAAGCTAAACCGCAATGGTTATTGAAACAGCATATAGATTCGATGAAAGCGCTCTAATTGTCGCGTTGGAAATCTCTGTCGACCGTGATGACCTTGGCCAAGCGTGAGGCGCTCTTTAACAAAGGACGTCAGCTGTTTACGGTCTTGCATACCTACGTATACCTAGAGAAGTTGTACGTGTCGTAAGAGAGAGAAAGAGAGAGGAGAGAGAGGGGAGGGAAGGTGGGACACAATGGGGTCCACGTGATCAGCAAGTGTTTATTACTCGGTCGTCGAAGCGTCGCGGTGTCAGGCGTCAAGAGAGCTGAGGGAGCCGCGCCCCGAGTTTTCAGCGAAGGTCGTATACTCGATGCGACGACGATTCCTCGTCATATTCTCTCGATTCCTTCAAGTCACGGTCGCATCGGTCAGTCTCTGGCTCAATAAGGTGGGAATAAGTGCGGAAAGCATTCCTGCAACCGATTAGCTTCTATTGTCTCAAGAAACGCGTCACCCCAGCGATCGGTGGGAACGATCGCAGCGGCTGAATCGGTTCTTTGTACCTCTTGGCAAAAACCGAGTTTCAGATATACGCGAACTTCTGTTCGTCGACATCTCGCTGAGGCACGATGTAATTTCGTCTAATTTCTTCCTTTCTTTCTTTCTTTCTTTGTCGAGCTCGAACGAACGGAAGAGAATTAAGAGACAGTGGAGAAGTGGGGAAAAAAAGAAGAGAAAAAAGCGGATTTCTTGCCGGTATAAACTACTGAAGAGGGGACTAAAAAGTTTGGTAATTACGAAAAAGATCCGAGCTGCTGCACCAGCCCGCACAAAGGCACCGTCCGTGGAAGAGCGCCATGATCAGAGGTGGAAAGAGGCTCCCAGTAATTTTAGTTCCCGAGGACCAGGCGACGACGACGTCTCAATCCTGGTATTTGCGGCATTCTTGGTCGTGCCTTCAGGGTGCGGTGACCCCGGCATAAAGACTGCCAAGGAAACCACCGCGGGGTCGTTCAAGGTGCGTTTAAGCTCACCATAAGCAACATTGACCAGATGTTACCTCGTAAAACACTGCAAGGCATATTCCTCTCCTTCCCTTTCTTATTCTTCTCTTTCTTCTTCTTATTTTTCTCTGACTTCCGGTTTAAGTGCAGAAAAAGACATTGACCAAAGTGCAAAAACGTGGTGTGTAATTCGTGGAGTCGTTGATCGAAACACTTCTTCTCCGTTTCCCTAGTTTCTTAAATTTTCTCTCCTCCACATTTACCTGGTCTGGACCTTAACCCTCGCTGCTCGAACCACGAGGCGAATCATTATTCATCATGGACGCGGACAAGCTGCACGAAACGTAGGAGTTAAGAGGATTAGCAGAAGACGTCGTCGCTTCTAGAAACCCGAGAGACCCTGAGCCGACTAGCCAACTACCTGGGACCGTGAAAAAACCTCAACAGTATATCAAGTTTTGGGAATTTCTTTTTCACCTATACTTCGCTTTTCATAGGATTACAAAAACCTCGGCTCCGCATAGTGGGACGTTGTTAATTCCGCTATTAGCGCCTAATCATTATTAGGAATTCGACAAAGGATGGTGTGAAGAGATGATAATGGAGACTTCTTTCTTTTTCCTCTTCGTTGTTTCGGAGGAAGAATTCCCCGTTGTTGCAATATGGCGTATATTAATACCACCGGTAACTTCCATATTAAGTAAAGTGTGAAGTGGTATTAATTAACGCGAGGTAGGTATACGAGACGCGCTGGTATATCTTTTCTGTTAAAATATATCCCGCGGATGATCGTAGTGTGTATACCTTATACTCATATGACGAAGCAGAGATGAAGATCGTTGATAGACCAAGATGTGTGTTCGTACCACCAGCAGCAGCAGCAGCAGCAGCGATGACCCGACCCCGCGAGCTGGAGTGAAACAGGTATAAATGTACTTTTTTGGACACCCGATACACGAAAGTTACCTGGGTCGGGACCCTGAACTCCCACTTGCGATGACCCCGAAGGGTCTAAAGGTCGTTCCGAGGAATGTTGGGCCCTGATATACCGCGCTAATGAACCGTCTCGTGGTTTCTACTCGTTTGGGTATATCCGGCATCGAAGGTTCAAACTTTTGGTCTTAGGATTTTCCGTGCATACTTAAATTTTGGAAAATGAATCGCACTTTGGAATTCCGTTGAGTCATTCTGGTGATTGAACACTCGTTTCGTACAAACTCCGAGACTCCGACTCGTCGTGTGCCAAGATCAGGTCCAAAGGCCAGGAAGTGAGAAATAGTCGGGACCTGGTGGCGCGATGTAACATGTGTTTGACGCTGCTGTCGCGAGTCACCGTCGACCTAGAGATCCTTGATAATATGGCCTCGACAGACTTTGCTGCTGCTGCTGCTGCGGCTTCAGGCTCACAGCATGTCTTATCCTTTCCTCTCGGCGCCGTTCCTTCCTTGTCCGAGGTACAACAGGTTGAACTTTGGCCCGGTCTTCGGGCTCGTTGAACGTTCATAAAATTTGATATTTCAGATCTGGCGTGACAGAAGAATCTTCTGGGATCGGTTGGTCGATCGGAGAGATCGACTCGAATGAAGATTACCGGTAGTCGTGTGATGAATGACTTTCAATGAAATGGGAGCATAAAATGCGTCTCGTCTTCATCATTGACAAGCTTATGCCACCGAGAATCTCGGCAGATAGTAGTTATTATTTACTGAAGAAGCAACGAGCAATGCAAAGTTAGCAGACAGGGGTATGGACTCCTTTGCGATATCTCGTCACGACGATCTGCCGACCGACACGCCTTGACACACAACAATGCATGCATGAATTAATAGCTCCTGCCACGTCCCACTCTTGTTAGAACAAGATTCACATCTTCATTATACGGAGATGCGGAGGAGAAGGAGGCTGTAGTATCTTTGTTTCGTAATATTTCTCTCAAAACCAATAAGCTACTAACTGGAGCATTGCCTTATCCGTTCATAAGATGAATGATGGAGAGCCAAGGCCGGACTGCTCGCCTTACGATGGGAAATGGAAGAATTTGGTGATCCAATAATCATATGTAGAGGATACCATAATTCAGAAACCAACGAACATCCAATTCCATATTTAATGAAGGAAAGAAACTGGAATGAGCTTCCTGGACTCTTCTATTCATTTATTACCTTACTACGTAGGAAGGCTGCCTTACTACGGAGTTAACTAACGCGTGTCAAAATTGATTTCACGGAAGATAAGCAATTGTTAAGACTGCCATCGGTGATAAAAACTCATTGTCTATACCGAACGACTCGGTGCATAGGAAATGACGTGACTCATCTGTCCGTGTCTATAGGCTCGAATGACATACATATATGCAAGCCCGTTTAATTATCCGACGCTAATTTATTGCGCAAACTCTATCAACGGTTGACGCAACGGTTGACAGAACTGATTGCTACAAGAGTGGAAATGACTCAATCGCATTAAAACGTATTTTATACTCCTCTGAGCGTCTCGTTAACGAATAGTGTCGAAGAATTTGCGAAGATATCGATAAAGAACGAAAATCTGTACCTAATTCCATGCTCGTTGGATTTCTCCTGCGAGAGAGCCTGACGTCGGGTGCCTGCGACGCGTAGCGGTCGCTCGTTGTGACTGCTTTGTGTATTGGACGAGGATAGAGGCTCTCTCACTTCTCGACGAAGAAAAGAGATAGAGAAAAGGAGCATATTAGGCGGGAGCGGAAAAGAGGAGTGCGCAGTGACATGAATGACGACGCGTACTCCGGTCACGTGGGCAGGGCACAATGCGGGGTGCGGCATAACCTCTGACACGTCGGGTCAGGACCTCCGATCGTTGACTGCTCGAGGCTACAGTCCACAAGGATGGTTATACGCCACAGTCAACACTGGTATATCACGGTGCTTCGCCGGAGCTGGAGCTGGAGCTGGAGCTGTATTATTGTGCACCGCTAGAACTCCGATGCCCAACCCACACCGACGCCAACACACTAATCCTCCTGGAATTTCACTGGCATTGGAATACAAATAACAAACTATGAGATACCTCTGAAACACGATCCGTTAACCTCTGATCGGTCCATCAATTTCAACCGGCTCACTCTATCGATCGATATTCTAATGGATCCGAGCCACCCATTCAAAGTGGGATTTAGATCAAATATCATCGAAGATTGGGGATTATGGCCTGTAAATTATGCATTTCGTGATCATAGTGGATCCTCGATTGCTAAACAGTCGCATTTTTGAATGACTCGAGTACGAGAATCGGTTTTGTATTTCTTCAATGAACCGGGTGGACGTGAATGCACTCCGCCCATTCCATTGTCAGGTTTAGTTCATAGATTAACCGAACCTTGACGGTAGTGGATCCTGAGGATTGTCAAAACGACATCGTCTTCCGGTTGGTGACCACTAGGTGCGTCGAGACTCGGACATCACATATTAACCGTGATGGTCTGGTGTACCTTCTTGGTTGGTCTCATAAAGGTTATACGTTCGGTCTCGCCCACGGCGACTCGTATCTTACGGATGAAGACATTTATGACGAGACTCGCGCCATATCCATACTCGCGCAACTCCCCCTATGTGCACTCTTGACGAAACGCCGTCACCTTATCCAACAAACTTATCTCCTCCGCCGTGTCTCTCTTCTCCGTTGAAAATGTCACGTATATAGTATATGTGTTTAATACTCAGTTCAAGTAACACAGTTGACGTCATACTGTTTATACATACGAAATCTGACTGCGGAAGACAAAGACGTACTATTTTCTTCACAGGCCATAATCTCCATAAAAAATACGATATAATTATCGACCTTTCTACGAGGTTCGATTACGATAACTGCATATAAGCCTCGCATTTTCACCAAGTCCATAGTACGGACTATATAGTTTCTCTGATCTTTTTAATACGACGTCTATTAAATCCATGATGGATAGAGCTGAGCCTGAAGTTGATGGAAGGAATTATACATGGTAAGAGTCTGGCTGACCAGATGGACCGCGAGAGGTCAACGCTGTAGCTTGGGGTCAAAATCGCTGACGTAAAACCTCTGCATTGTACGCGCGTCAGACGCAACCAAGAAATCACGTGACCCGAGTCCATAGATGGCAAACTCCGAACAGATACACGTATACACGTCTATCCAGTATGTGTAGACGTACAGTGTGACGGTGAATTACATGTACAGACCTGGTGTCAACAGCGTGCCGCAAAAGTCAGAGGTGACACTGTTATAAAGGTGATGATGGTTTACCGTTGCGTAACTTTGCTCGTTCCGTCTCGCTCTTACCTCTATTTTCAAATATATCTCCACGTTTACCTCTTACTCTGGCAAAACTTCTCTTCTTTTCCCTTACCTGACGTGAAACGTACGTGATTCCGCATTAGCACGACCGTCAAGTTTCTGGCAGGGTATAGGAATATAATAACGCGCATATAATTTACGATAAATACGTCAAATGATTTAAAAAAAAAAGATAACAATAATCGCGGTCTAGACGTTTTCACGCATTTTTGCAATTGATTATCGATATATTAACTATCAGGCACCGGTCGATTCGTAACCCATTTCTATAGAAAGAGGGATAGCTACGGGATAAGAAGGCTGAAGTATAAAGGACGTGGATAAAAACTGGACCCTTCGTTGTATCAAAAAATCGAATATTTTGATAAAGTGGAATGTTCACCGGCATTGCCATACTAGTTTTTTGTTTTTTTTTATTTTTGTTTTTGTTTACCGAACCGAACCAATAACCGATCGATCTTTGACCATGATCTGGAACAGGTTTGAAGAATCACGTGTGTAGTGGCTACCGATTTTTTCCTCTGATCATCGTAAGTCATCCAGTCTTCATGGAAATGTATGAGAAGCAAAAAGAAACACAAAACAACTATGATATTCATTACTAAGAATTTGGGCAGACACACTAGGCTTCGGATAGGTAATCTGTCACTGTCACTGTCACTGTCACGCGGTGGCAATTGCGAGGCTTGTCGTTATAGCTTGTAAATGAATAAACTGTAACCGATCATAGTCGATTATCGATCTCGTATGGGTATGCGCGTACCTTCTTACCTTATTGCTATATCCTACCTTCGACACTGAAAGGAGCATACACCGCCGTTGCGGCATGATAGATACATAGGTAAGTGAAATTTATGGACGTTAAAGGTATTGAAAAGTTAAAACGACACGAAAATCGTTATCACGATTTAACCTTACAGCTTATAGGTACAACTTTCGACTAGCAATGAATTTCTCTACCGCAGGAGTTCCTCGTTTGTCGCTACACTCCCACGCCAATGTTACATGGTTCGCTCGATAGGATGGCATAGCTTAATAAGCATTGGCACGAGAATAGATCGAGTAACACGAGTACCTCGTCAATCGCAGAAATAACGACCTCTCGCGTATATAGGTGTGCTCCGTGCGCATCCCTGTGAGATAAAAATTCGAAGATTTGCAAAAAAATAAAAAGAAAAATAAAGAAAAATCAATAGATCTCGTTGCCGTAAAATTATTTCGTATCGAGGTTACCGCGGGATAATAATCCCGGGCCTTTGGTATTACGAGCTGCATATTATTCGCCGATTTATTATACCTGGAGTGAAAAATTCGTACGTGGGCTAGTGTCGAAATACTAGGTATAGTTCAAAGATATCGATCTTTTATAACGGTTACAAAATTGGCGTTGTCCTAGAGAATTGCCAGATGGAATAAAATCCGGGGTAATAAACGATAGTAGCTAGAAAAAAAAAAAAAAAAAAAAACGTATAGGTAACAATTTTTTTTCTTCATAGTTACGTCACGAAGTCCGAAGTTTGAAATGACCTCTGTACTTTCACTTTCGGTGAGAAACAATAATTCACCTCGAAAAATCATAACGGTCAAATATATTATACACATTTATCGCCTAACTTCCACCTCGATAACCGTATCTTTATTCCCGATTAAATTCAATCATTTTCTCGATCGTTCAATGAGCACCTCTGATCCCCGCACGTACGTATGTATATGTATGTACATAGAAATACGAGGCGGACCGGTTCGGGTCATCAAGACCTCTCATAAGGTCACGCACCCTTTTTCAGATCACTAACACCTCGCGGTGACCGTCTCTCGCTCTACTTTTACACGATTTATATATTTGTACACACCGAACCGCGCCCAGACTCGTCATCCAGGTGTGCATTCGAAGTTCGCACACGTACCAGTGTATATATGTATGTATATACCTATGTGACATACGCGCGTGTATTATAACCATATGAAACCTCACACGCGACGGTGGTAACGTCTTTGAAGTTCGGGTGCGTGTAGAGGTGCAGGTGATAAGCTTGTGGACTATATGCAGTGCAAGAAAGTGTGACTGACTAGTTTATTAGATACCGGAGCTCGGTGGTTAATCGTTGGTATATATACGTCAATACATTATACCGCTAGAAGTTAATATCACCACGCGATGTCCTCCAGATATCGAATGGCAGGGCTTGAAGAACTTCGGACCCATACAAGCCCGAGGCCGGTCCGAGATGCTCCGGTTTAGATAAGGCGGACTAATGTCACGCCTGACCTGACACTTTCAGATCAGGAGACGCCTTGTAAAGTGATATTAAAGGATTAGCCTTTCGAGCACCGGACGTTCGTTCGTTCGTTCGTTCGTTCGTGCCACTCAGCACCTGACACTTTTATTCAGACATCAGGGACGACGGGAATTGGTTCGAAAACCAGGGTCACGTAACCGCGAAATTTCCTCATAACACATTTCATCTATCTCTTTTACTCTTACGGACTTATGGATTTTTACTCCGGACTTTAGAGACCGAGAATCATATACACGTGTATAAGGTATACGTATACATGGGGAAACGAGAAAAAATGTACGACTGAAATTCTGAGCCGGGGGAAATCTGATGATTCTCATTTTTCCTCGTTGCTGATTGTTACATCATCGGTATGATATATTGGACCGAGAAACACGGAAAGCGATAAATTTCTATTTTGAAATAAAAAAAGATCAAAAATGTTGAGGAAATTCCATGAGAATTCGGGCTCTTCCAGGTTTTCCTCGTCACCGGAGACCCCGTTGTCCCCGTTAATGGTTCTATTCGGCTCCGTATACTCGACGCAGCAACACTTTGTCGCGAGATTCTTGCTGTCTAAGATATCATTTCCTTAATAGGAGAAACTGGTGACATTAACGACAAATGGCTATTGAGATCTAGCCGTTACCCTACAGCTCAAGATTTGTCCTACCTATAGCCACGGACGAATGCATTTATTATCTACTAAATATATAGGAATTAACTTTTACGAAGTGACCAAGGGTCGTCTACGTATCGCGATTACTAAAACCACGGCGCATTCAACGGTCCAATGAATTTTAAAACTCATTTGGAAAACCAGGTTTCATTCTCTCAGAGTATCGACTGAAACCCCGGTGAACCCGTGTATCTTTTTTAACGCACGAGCTATCCTCTCATACGTATCGTAACCACACTGTCGCAAAGTGCGTACATAGACCCTAAGACACACTATATGGAATTGTAAGGACGCGAGGAGGGGCTCCCAGACTGACTCGAGTCACGAGTTACGAGTCACGTGTCACACGTCCCATAAGGCAATGGTATGTGCTCGTCCGGTCTGTCTGTCTGTCTACCTGACTACCAGGTCTGGCTAGCTCAGCAAACGAACGGCTTTGTCTTCAAGATCTGACGATTCGGTATGAGAGATTTTGGGAATGTGTGGAAATGTCAGCATTTTTCGTTTTTGATCTTCGTCAAAAGTTCGCGTCGTCAATTTTTGTCGCCGTTTCAAGCCGAGGGAAAATGTACAGCTATTATATATTCCGTACCGCACAGGGAGGAAAGGTGGAGGGCGACTCTCGAGGTTCACGAGAAGAAGGCAGAGTGCGGTCGAATCCGCGGGTGCAATCTCCTCGACAATTAGCCCAGAGTTCGTGACGGGCCCCTCCTCGTCGCTGACTTCAAGAACTTCTGTTGCTCCAGGAAGAGACCGAGCTGGATGGGAGAATACGGTGTGGCCTTTGCCCAGGCTCCCCGCCTCGATTCGTAGTCCTAGTTTCCTACCTGCCGTTTAAACCTAATCGACCGGCAGGTGAACGTCGCGTCGCGGTCGTGTCGCGACGACAACCTCTTTTCTTCGGTGTGTGTATATACACATATTATATACTTGTGTATATATTCACCGAGAGGAAATTGAACCGGAATCAGTTGCTCTAATTAAAGATAATTACATTTTCAGGCATTTCGCATCCTCGCAGTCCTTTTATTTTCCACTTATTTCTGTCTACCAAGAAAGTAGGACGCTCGCAACCGTCGAATAACTTTCGAAGGAGTGAACCGATTCCGATAAAATTTGGTACCTAAATACCTCGAATGATCTTCGGATCATACATCGAATTTGAGGGAAATCGGTCGGAGGATCTCCCCAAAGAAGACATGATTCTTTTTTTAAAGAACTGCTGATCTAATATCTCGTCATGGTAAACAAAATTTGGGAATCTCATACCGGACGGGTTCCAATTTTGGAATTTGTATTTGAATTTAAATTTCCAAAAAAATATAATTCGAACGAATTTTTAGAACTAAAAATTTCCGATTTCCGTCCTTCTTTATTCTTCCTAACTTCTCCGATCCCTAACCGATTTTTTAATTTTTTTTGTATTGAATTTCACACACGTCAGCGACTCGCATAGTAGCGTATAGCAAATCGCCGCTTTGCTCCTCCCAATAGATCCTTGCACGCTAGCACTAGCCATGCCGAACGATCGTTCGAGATAATTAATTACCAAAGGCTTTCACACGGCACGGTAAGAGTCGAAGTCGAGTTGGAGGTTGAGGTTGAGGTTGAGGTTGAGGTGGAGGTAGGGGCGGTAGCAGGCAGCCAGGCGTGGGCGAGGTGTGAAAGATCCATTCATTACGAGACCGTTAATTCATCTCGACGATATCCCCCGCTGACAAACGATACGGTATGATAAGTGGACTAGATTTAGTCAAAAAAAAAAAGGAAAAAAAAAAAAATTTAGTCAAATTCTAAAATAGTAACAGATTTTTCCCTCGGAAACGCGAATTGCAGCACAAATTTTTTGGAAATTTTATGTAATTCGTTTTTCAATTTCTTTCTTTTTTTTTTTTTTTATCGATTATAAATTTTTGTACCGTATTCTTCGCTGCTAATATAAATTCAAATTAATAAATAAAACTACCAAAAATATATTGAAACTAGTGTTGATTTAAGCGACTCGCACACGGAACGATCGTCAACGATCTAAGAAACGAGCGTGCAACCGGTTGTTGGGACAGGAGGGGACCCCCTGTTGGCGCCGTCGCCGCTTAAACACTCCTCGATCAACGAACGATCTATGGGATCCATTGGGAGCCGGAGAGTATCCTTACCTGCGCGACTCTCCGAAGCCGCTGCGTGGGCAGTCGCTGTTTGTCTTGCTCTCGACTCCGACTCGGCGCCCGCACCGGTGTTGCTGCAGATACTTGAGAGATCGCGTCTCTACGCTGTCCTTTACCTACGGTACTAACCACGAGGGGGGCTATACCTTGGTTCAGCCACCGAGGCACAAACGGTTTGACAGAACGATAGTTTGACAGCTGTTGACAGTACGCCAAGTATTATATCTATTGACCGAGGAATATATGATCGCGGGTGTGAAATCGTAGGTGTAGAGAGTGTACGACGAATTTTTTTCAAAGTTTCTAATTAATAACAAATTTACAACCGAGGTTTTTCTTTTTTTTTTTTTGTTTTTTTTTCCTAAGAATTTTTAAACCGATGGAATTCTTCATTTTTTTTTCTTTTTTGTTTCGGGATATTTATCTACACCTACCACCTACTTTCGTGTCTGGACACATCGATCAAACGGCGATCTTATAAACTTGCACAAATATATTAACCGGAGATTATCTGATTAATTATACTCGCTAATTACCCACGCGTGTAAGATACGGGACTGGTATACGCCTACCTATGAAAGTATATCGATCTATACTCACGTGTAACTATACTTTTAAGGTAAACGGTACCGATTCATTTTTTTTTTTCTTTATAACAAACATAATCATTTCGTTTTATATATATAATTAACAAGAGTTTATTCAAGGCGACAAAAATTGAGAAAGGCTTACAGCGCGACCCCTGATGAATTATAAAATTGCGATAATGATTGCGAAATATGAAATACCAGAAATTCAAAATAAAAATAAAAATAAAATAAAAAAATGAAAACAAAATTCCGTTCACTGATTTAGGCAACGTAAGAATTTCACTCGTTCGAAGGCAGATCAAATTTCCCGACGTTTTCTTGAATCATTATTAAAAAAAAATATTGATCAATTAGATTTCTGTCCCCCAAAAAATGTTCCAACGATAATAACGATAAGAAAAAAAAAAAAATTTGGATTTTTCGACGCAATTATACGCGTAGATCGTATATTTCAAGCTTTCAATTGGTCGAATTACACAATCGATAGTTCTGAGCTATTGAACTCTTTGAAAGATGATCGGTCGACCTGCGTAGGTCCCGGGAGGATAGTTGGTCATGTTAAAACCATGGCCGGGTGAAGAGGAGAAGAAGAAGAAGAAGAAGAAGAAGAATAAGAATAAGAAGAAGGAGAAGAAGAAGCGGTAGGAAGGTAGGAAGGTAGGAAGGTTGGCCGAGGTGCCCCCGGGGCGGCGGGTCACCCAGATTTCAATCTAGATACAGCATTCCTCAGTTAATTAGTACTGCCTGCCCAGCCAGCGATCTCCATCACTGACTGAACTGCTGTAGCCACCACTTCGTTCTTATATTATATATGTATACTAATATAAACGCTTCTTTTCATACACATATGCTATATACAAATATATTTCATACTCATCTTACAGATACTTTTGCATGCGGCTATACTACGTCGTATACATAATAAATATAACACATACTCCTGTGTAGGCGTACGCGATATACACATCCATACATAGCCATACATTCGAATCTAGGCACATCAGGCCCCAACCTCGGGCTTCCCAAGTCGAGCAATCAGTGTTCGATGAAGTTGCCCGTGCTGCAGTTCAACTTTTGCTTTTCATATTAATTTTTTATTCTACGTTTATATCGCTTTTTCTTTTCTTTTCTTTTCTTTTTCTTCGCCATCTCAAGGACGCTCTCTTGGCACATCTTACGGTAGCCTATCACGTCCGAGGCACTACACGGCTATCTTCTTCATCGGTTCGATTCGCGATCGTACGTACAATTTTCTGTACTGTGCTCGGAAAGAAAAAGAAAATAGTTTCTCACACGATACGAATTTTCGAACCGAACTGAATGAAAGAAGAAGAAAAAGAAATATTGTCATTTTCGTTGCCAAATATACAGATAACTGTTATTTTATGTACAGTAAAAAATGAAAAAAAAAAAAAAAAAAAATGATAATTTGAAACTTATGCAGATATTTATTATACCTGTGGGTAACGTATCTCTACGTAGCCTTGTCAATCAGTCAAATTTTTTTCCGCGGTTAATTTCTTTAGGAAATGATCATTATGGTTGAATATTTTTTTTTTTTATCTTCTTCTTTCTTTCTTTTTTCGAACCTGTCCCTATACCATCTGTCTATAGAAATAGTAGTTTAGTTTTAGTATAAGGAAATAGCGATAAAGAATTATTATCGCTGTCTATGCTAATTCAAGCTGCGTAGTACTGAGGTAAATTAGAATGATTTACAATGATTGGTTGTATCATAAATATCCACTAACGCTTATACCAATACCAGGTGAGTCTATGCCAATGGTCAATTACTTACGTGTCAAATCGACAACGAAAATTTAAGTAGTGACCGATAGTCGTTGCTGCTGCTGCTGCTGCTGCACGTATGTACGCACGTACGTATGTATGTATGTACGTTGATATTCTTACTATAGTTAAAGAAATAACAAAGAAAAAAAAAATTAAAAAAATTAAAAATTAAAAAAAAAAACTATAGACGCGAATCAACGTTAATAGCAATAATAAAACACGCAGCTAATTAATGACCAGGTTTCTTTTTCTAATCAGAAGCGATATATTGTTTCTAGTATCGTATAGATTTTATGGTAATTAGAATCCACATTTTTCTCCCACTGCAGCGGTCGGAAATCTAATTGCAAAATAATAGAATCTCATAAATTTTCTACGTTCTGTAATTAATTGAGTTAGAGATTTGGAGAATCGTTTTTTTTTTTTCTTTTTTTTTTTTATTCCTCGTTTTTTTCTTCGAACCGAATAATTTACGCATCGTCCAATGGAGATTTATAGATTTTCGTATGTATCTACAGAAATTGTGTGTTAAACCGTACGGTTTAATTTATTCAATTACGCGCTATAAGTGAAAAGAAATGCTGCAGCAGGGGATACGGGGTTTAAAATTTGCTAATTGACAGATTCGCGATGGAAGGGAAAAAGGAGAGATAAAAATTCCGCGTTCTTTTCGCATATATACGGCTAAAGTTTGACGGCTTACGATCCTTTAAGGTTGAATTTTTATTCGCGGCAAAGGTAATTGCCGCTCGACATATACATATGTATATGTATACTATATTAAAACATATACGACGTACAGTATTTGCTGCACTCTGTGCTCAAATTGCTGCATATAGATATAAGAAACCGAAGCTTGATTAAATCCTACACGGGGAAATACCCTGGCGGACCAAAAAGTCACTGTCACGGTCTAATTATATGAGACAACTTCGTTTTTGGCCCTCATACCTACGGTTAAGCAATAAACCGCCGAGAGGATAAGTTTTTGTACTTTTTTTTCTCTTTTTTACTCTTTCTGTATTTCCTTACCGCTTTTTTTTTACGAGCTCTCGCGAACGAAGTTCGCGAATTTATAACTCAATTTGAAAATTGAATATACATATACGTATCGTACAATGTTGCGATATCTGAAGTTAACATGTACAGGGTGATTCAGGTTGAGCGAAACTCGTTATTTTTAGGATAGATTCCCCGTGAAAATCTAAGACTAAATTTCCTTTACCGAAAATTCGAGGGACCGATAGTTTCCGAGATACAGAAGATCTCAGTTGACCAATCGCGGAGCGTATAGGTCGCATAGACTGGGCACCGCTCGACTTCCACTCATGGGTAGCCCAGTCTGCGTCACCTATAAGTTCTGCGATCGGTCAACTAAGATCTTTCGTAACTCGGAAACTATCGGTCCCTCGAATTTTTGGTAAAGGAAATTTAGTCTCAAAATTCGACAAAGAATCTGCCCTCAAAATATGGCCCACTAAACCTGAATTTTACAAAAGAATGAATAAACAAACAAATGAATAAATGATTATATTCAATGTATAAGAAGTTGGGTCTAAAATAAATAACAATAAAAATCTGCGATATGCATGTATAGGTATATACTAGGTGAGTATAGAATAATTTTTTCGTTGCGGTTTCAGATCCCAAGTTTTAAGTAGTGGTATAGTTTTATACAGATAGACTTGAGTCAGCGTTTGCTGTGTTATAAGCGATCGGTGGTGACTCAGGTGTCCGTTTGAACGAAAGCAGTCAATCGTGTTTTTATTGAATTCAACTAAAAACAATAGGAACGATACTCGACGACGCGAGTTGCATAATCGCAACATTCCCTGGCTGGTGCTGGTGCAGCAATGTGAAACTCGAAACGATTAACCGCGAACGGCACTGAAATACTCGAGTCGTTTATCTCGAATCTTTGCGGGTTTCCCGCGCCACTTATATTATATTCCCTTCTGCAGTTCTCGTCGTCAGTTCAAACTCTCCGAGTCTTATATCTTGAGCCAATACTTGTCACAATCTTCTCTCGGCTTCTTTTCCTTTTTTCTTTCTTTTTCTTTTCCCTTTTTTCTCCGTTTTTTAATATTTTTTTTACTCTCATCAAAAGACCTGTAGCTTCGCTATTGCGGTGACAGACAAATTACACACGTAACATACCCTTGAACTTATACATATATGTTTCATACACTGCAGGTATTCGCATATAATTACTTCAAATGTGATACAGACGAGTAAAATGTATTTGATTACGATTTTTTCCTGTTTTCTTCTTTTTACATTTCGAAAAACGACTCGTTTGAGATGAGATCAACGAATTCCTTTCTCTCACTTTATACGTAGAAATGAACACAGGACGTAGAGAGTCAGGATTTTTCACCGTACTTTTCCATCATCTTGTACAGAAGCCCATGCAATTATTAGTACCGAAATGTTGATTGTCAGTCAATAAATTTGAAGTCCAATTTTTTTTCTCGTGGAAACGTTACGTTCGAACCGATAGAGATGTCGCAATTTTTTTACGACCATCATCCGGATGTGAAATCGTAGTTAATTTCGGATTTTTTTAATCGGCGAATATGAATTCGTCGATTCGAAAAATGTATGAAAAATATTCTACGATCGAGAAACCTGCTCGATACTCCTGTTTTAAACTCGGAAAGACGTGATCTTTCATTCGAAAGGAGAGAAAATATAGTTCGTCGTTCAAAAAATTGAAATTGACATTTTTTCGAAAGATTCGTTAAAATTAGCGAACGTCATTCTCCGACACCGCAACGAATGCGAATCGAAATTTATCTCAGTTGAATCAAACGAAAATTGAAAAATCGAGGGTAAGGCGACTTGTCAACCCCGTGTCTCTTTCGAAATGTCGAGAAATCCCGCTTCACTCGTTCTTACCGTAGGTACCTGTATTTCCATGGGGTTGAAAAAAGAGAAGAGAAGAGAAGAGAAGAGAAGAGACTCAGAGGGGGCATTAAGCGTAGAATCATCCTGAAATATGGGAAGATAAAAACAGCAGGCTACGAGAGAACTGGGTCCCAGAGAGAGGTAGAATACCTGGTCTCTCAGTCAGGTCAGGTTACGATTGCAGCCTCTTAGTCGGCGGACGTGTCATCCGCGATTTTACAAGCAACTAACCTTCGCCCATAAGAGGTGCAGCAATCGCATTCGCTTACTTGAGAAAGACGTTTCGTTCGTTACAAGCGACGATATTCTACAAGAAGTTAGTTTCGCATGTTATCCTCGATTTTTCAATTTTTCCATTTTTCTTCTCCTTCTTCTTTTCTCCCGAATGAAATTATTTTCGCGTTCAATTAAGAACAGGAATTAATAATCGAAAAATAGAAAAGTTCTAAAATCCGACCAACACATATAAAAAAATTCTATAACCGATGATAACCATCGATAGGGCATGGTAACATGCGTATACATATAGTCTTAAATATAATTAGGCGTATTAGGAGTTTGAAGGGTCTTTTAATAACGTTCTAAAGCTCGTATCTGTCCTCAAGGAAGTGTTGAGTTGAAATAATGCCTTAAAAACACGTCTCTATCGAGCGTTGAGATCTTCACCGTCTTATTTTCATCCTCTCTCGTTTCTGTTTCCTTTTTTTTTTCTTTTTTTTCCCCTCTTTTCTTCTTTTTTTTTTCTCTTCTTTTCTCGCGTAAGTTTCTCCTCTTCCTCTCATCTACTCTCCTCTGTATAACTTCCTTCGCCTTGTATACATATATACGATATAATACTAATAAACTTGCCGTTTTACCGCACCTCCCGACATATTTACAGCATTTAAATATATTTACGGTCACCTTTTTTCGTTTCTTTTTTTTTCTCTCTTTTTTTTTACATCTTTTATACTCTCTACATGCTCAGAGTTCTAAATTAAGTCACGCCCGAGATCGGGGCCTACTAGGCGCCGCGGCAGCCTCACGAATGATCCTTTTTCTCGCTTTTCCGGTTTCTGATTAAACCCGCTTTTATAACACTTCTCTATTTTTATTCTCGCTATTTCTTATACGATTCTACCGAAGCTATTGTATAATAAATAATAACAATCAGCTGAAAATTGATAAAAGAAAAAAACGTTATTCTCGAAAATGTCTACGCTATACATATACGAGGTGATTGAGATCGAGCGTGCCAAATTTTGAGAGTAGATTCCTCGTGAAAATCCAAGACTAAATTTCCTTTACCGAAAATTCGAGGGACCGATAGTTTCCGAGATACGAAAGATCTTAGTTGGCCAATCGCGGAGCGTATAGGCCGCATAGACTGGGCACCGCTCGACTTCCACTCATGGGTAGCCCAGTCTGCGTCACCTATAAGTTCTGCGCTCGGTCAACTAAGATCTTCCGTATCTCGGAAACTATCGGGCCCTCGAATTTTTGGTAAAGGAATTTTAGTCTTAGAATTCGACAAGGAATCTGCCCTCAGAATATGGCCCGCTCAACCCGAATCACTGTGTATATCTACGTCCGAGAATTTACTAGGCAAACAGGAAGTTGTCTGGACAACAAAGGGTAGTTCAATACTTTTATAAGGTCATACGTTCGGTATATAGAGATAAACACATCGGTGTTCATTTTGTATTCGAAAGGGGTATTCTTGCGAGGCGATGTCATACCGACACGATGCCAAGAATCTCTCGGTCGTCACGTGGGACGTGGACACTGGCTATTCTGACATCTGAATATGCAGTTGAGAGAGACCGCAGAGTTGAATCGAGTCGAGTTGTCCATTCGTGAGTTTCTCGATAAAATGAAGCCATTTCACTACGACCGTCAAATCTAAATGATTATTTATACAAACGAGCGCGAATGTACTTATACGTATACCGATCGGATTATCTCAGACACTGTCTGCAACGGCAGGGTTCAGGGGGGACTCGGTTCTTCCAACTTTTTCAGATTCTTGTCTGATTACATTCCTTTATTTGATTAGGCTTATCTTAAGCGGGCCATATACCTATGCAGCCACTATAATAAGGATCTTTCACGAAACGAACACAAAAGAAGTAACGAAACTGAATACATTTTACATTTTATGTTACTCGAGGGTTTCCAGTCATGTTTTTTTTTCTTTTTCTTTTTTTATACCGACCCGCTCTGATGTATAATGAATAAATAATTAATTCGTGAAAAGATTCCGCTCTAAACAGGAAACTGAAGTAATTACTTAGATGTCTTTAATAGTAGGAAATTTGTCAGCTGAAAGGTCGCAAAATTTAATGCAGAGAAAGTGAGTTTGTGAGATAAATTTAAATCGCTAACTTTCATCGGGAGAATTCAAAAACGAAGAAACTAGAAAAAAAAAAAAGAAAAGGAAGCGTGCGATCGTCACGTTTCATTCACTCGTCAAATTTTTTACGATAAATTTTTGCCAACGATTTATCGAATTTTTTTCGTATCGTAAAAAAAACAAGACAGAAAATCACTCATCGATCCAAATTATTCCTGAATCCTTTCGATCATCGTTAAATCAACGAAACCCTATAGATTCTAGAATCACCGCGTGGATATAATAAGGCATCGGCCAAGTTAAGATCCGATGAGTTATCGCGTGTAAGAAAGCAGCTACCTCTGCAAACGACGGGCATATCTTAATTGTAATCGGAACCCCGCAACGCCGATACATTTCTATAGTGTTGCAATGTATTTTATATCCATCCGTATCTATTGGATAAACGAATGAATCGGAAATCGTTGATTTCCGCTAACACTGGAAAGATATTGTTCGCCATTTTTTTCGTTTTTCCGAATCGGTCGGTTTTTCGGAATTAAAATTCATTGCGATTTGAAACGAAGAAGAATTACGGAAGAATCCTTCGTTTCGAGGCACCGCGCCTGTTCGGGTAAACGAACCTGTTCGTTCGTAGAGATTGAAGTTTGTTCACCGTCGATCGAATCACGACTAACACACGATAAACTAAAATCTGTCAAACCGAAATCTGACATATTAAAATGACGATTAGAAGATCCAAGAAGATCAGGACGACAGATTTAATCGAGGACTTTGATATACTGTCACAAGAAGTCCGTTTCACTCACACTAGGATGAATACGGACTGAAACTATGACTCTGGCATTGATTCGAGGTCGCATATCGGTCCAGAAAGAGTGTAACTTCTTATTAGATAGCCCGAGATCTTCGGAGCTGATAGCTCAGCTATTACACATCACGGGAAATGATGTGCCAGATTACGTTCGACGTATAACGAAATCAATTTTTAATATTTTTATTTCATTCTTTTGATTCACACGGAGGGTGAGAAGTACAATTTTGATCGAGGAGATGATCCCGATTCGCCCTCGTCTTCCATCGAGATTTCTCACTTCTGATGCACTTATGCAAAAACCGCAATACCGATTTCGTCTGGTATTATATCCGCGCAAGCGAAATGTAACGACTGAAACTAGCCAGACTATTTCGCTCGCGCATGGAGCGAATCGATAAAGCTAAATATTTTATCGCGATATATCAGAGACACACGCGGCCGCATGTAACGAATGAAAATCAATTATCATTCGAGAGCAATAAATAATAATAATTAAAAACAAAAAAAAGGTATGAATTGAATGGGGCGCGGAAAAAGATCCGGTAGATTTTTTTTATCAGTAGGTGTATATATATAGTAATCAGAAAACGCGTCCAGATGATTTTAATCTCATGGATTTATATTCACTGTCTTATACTCCCTTTGTACTACATCTGAGATAATGATAACCGAGTCGATTATTAATCCCGTGATTAACTGTATGTATATAGATATAAACGAGCGTGATTGGATTCGTTTTACCGTTTAAAACGAGAGCCAAAAATACGCCTTTTACGCTCGCGGTGTAGGTAGTACATACCTCTCTGAAGGCCGACAAAAAACTTTAATTTATGGCCTGTGTACACTGCATAATTCGACTTTTAGCCGGGGTCAGCGGGAGCCGTGAACTCTTGGCTCCTAGGTAAGACTTGTGTTAATTTTTCTACACTAGGTACGTACAGAGACGCAGGTATAGAGGTACCTACAAGGTAAAGAAACGTTACCTGAAAACGGTGCCTCGGACTTACTTAAAGATTATACCTACATGCCGCGGAGATATACGACTGACCACAAGCAATTTACTTTCGAAAGAGACTAATCAATCATTAATCAAATTCGATGTATTGCCTCGTAGTTTAAAGCCGAGTCACCGCGGGATTGAAACGTTGGAAAAATAATCCTCGAACGTAGGTTCATTTTTTATTCATCTGCCGTGAATCGGGGGATTCGATTTTGCAAAAATTATTCTCGCGTAGCTATAAGATAAACTGAGATATTCGAGGTCTAGCGTCCGCTGGATTTTAACGCCGAATTTTTGCGGTGCGAAGAACCGAGTCCGAGCCAGCGTCTCACAGATTTTTCGTTTTGCGATTGGTTCCTAATCTCGGATATTAGAACGTGGTTAGGGTCAGAGGAAGCACGGCTCCGAGCGTGAAAACTGGTCAATAAAACTCTGTTAGGTTACGGACGAGCGCGTTGATCCCCGCAGTGGTCGCAGCTATTTCTCTAATATAGAATTCATCCAGGTCGGTCGGTTTCCAGCCTTTTTCTTCGTCGCGTTACTTCTCCTTCTTCTTTTTATTTTTACTCGAGGAGAATACAAAAAATAAATAAATAAATAACAAAAATGAAAGAAAACGCGGTTCCTGAGAAATCTATCCGAAAGACTTCCGCTCGAGACTCGGTTAATTACATTTTCTCTCTCTTTCCTATCTCCGTTTAGTTACTCCCGTTGATTCGTTGATACCGGAAGTGGATGCTGAAATAAAGACTCACCAGTATAGCACCAGGCCGGCCAGACGACGGGACTCTCCGTGTCAAGCTCCCTCATCCTCTCAACGACCCGAGGACATCGCCACTCCGGTCGTCCTGGCGTAGTTGTCAAAATGTCCAGTTTGCAAATTGTCCAGTTCCGTTTTCCCGCTCGAATTTATACAACGCAGCGTTATTCTCACGTGTCGATTTCCGGATACGGAGGCGATCGACGAATCGGTCTACGAGAAGCTGGACAACGAAACGCGGGAAGAAAAGGACCGCCTAATCTTCTTCTTCTTCGACGACGACCTTGGCTTCGTACTCCTTTCCGTAACACCTGTCCATGTATCCCACGGTTCGAACTGTCACTTAATTAGCACCGGATTCAGAGTGGCCAGTTCAGGCTCGTTAACTTACGAGGATTAGGTGAAGCACCAGCGGCTGTACCTGGCCTCTTCTTCTTCCTATTTTCGTTCTCGTGCTTCTTCTCGCCACTCCGATCAGCCTCGATTACTAATTTATGAAAATTCGGTGATTAGGTTGCAGCGGAAGACGCGCATGCGATCGCGTCGCGGTATCTGGTACCCGGGAGGTGAGAAGTTCTACCGATCTCTCGGATTCTACTCCCTTTTTGTTTCCTTCTTCTCCTACTGTTTACTCGAAATCCGCGTATCGTACAACGGAAAAAATTTTCAAAAACAAAATCTTATCGGAAACACGTGGCGGTCAGTCGCGACTAACAACAAGGACGGAAAAATCTGACCGGACTAAACTCAACGCGGAGATAACAGGTGCGTTCTTCAGTTTCGTAAAACTCGTCGACGCGATAGTCGAGGTCTATACGCGTTCGTCGCAGTTACTAGATCTATTCAATATCCGTTAGAATATAACCGATCTAAAAATCGTTCCGTCATCTTCTTCTGCACCAATCGATCAATCAACCAACCAACCAATTACCACACAAAGTACATATATGTATCACTGCAGTCTCGTAGATTTCAACAGGACGCACAGTTCGAACCACAACCGCGATTTACCGATCTTCAAAGCACTGACCGGTAGTCAAAGAAAAGTCCGATTTTCGTATATCACTTTCGGCGGCCTTTCCTCTCGCGATTACAAGGAGCGGTTGTAAAAATCGTCCCTTTCTTTCCTCGGAAGAGAGAAAAAGAAAATTCGAGAAAAAAAAAAAAAAAACGAAATTTTCGTAAAGATCGCGTGTATTCTCGTTCTGGGAAGCTACGCGAGGTAGGCGGATATCTATTATTTCGTATAAAATTTCTTATCGGATGTGGAAAACGATAGAGAGAAAAGAGCACAGGTTAAGCGGCAGCACTTAGGTCGGTGCACCTGCCGCGAGAGTCCGCGTCGGAATGGGAGCGGGGCAACGGGCAGCAGGTAGGCAGGCCCTGGACGTCAGGTCGTTGAGGTGGGGATCGGTCGCATGGGGAGTACCGCGGCCACACGGACTCGCCCTGGAGTAGGAGTCCGCGACTGTGAAACACCGACGCGGTATTCATCGCCAAAGGTTTATACCTGTCATACGGAAAGCGGATACAGGTAGACCTAGGAGCGTCGCGACGCTTCCGAAATGAAGATTTTTTTTCCTCATTTTTTATTTTTTGTTTCCTCTGCATTTTTTTTTTTTTTTTATGATTTAACGAAGAGATTTGGTCCAAGTTTTTCAGTTTTTCGGTTCTTTCGTTTCTCCGTTTTTACTTTCGAACTTTTTCGAACCTTATTTTTGGAGTTCCTGAGGGAAATGACGGAGCAGCGTGGGACGGAAAGGCAAACTTTGGATTGTGAGAAAAAATGGATAGTATCTATATTGGGATAGGCTTCTTTCTCAATGCTGTTTAGCGACTAGGTGTTACTCGGTAAAACCTACTCATCCGTATTGGAAAATAATTGGGATTCTATTGTGGACCGCAATGATCCGATTACGCGGATCTAGAAGGCAAAATAACCGGATAAAACGCTGCTTTCATAACCGTTTTGAGTTTAATTTGTATTTGAGATGCTTCAAGGCGAAGCCCGAGATACGATCGATTACAAAAATCGATTTCGACGGTTCTAATTCCGAATAATCCTACGATTTATGGAATCGGATGATGGGCCGCGGCTTTTTTCTTTCAATTAGGAAACGAATTTTCATATATTTTTCTATTCTTACGTCTCAAAATGCTAAACAGAGGGAACGAGGTTTGCATACGCGAACGTGACTTCTCTTAGATTAAATAAAAGTCGAAAATAGATCGTTCGTGTAACAATCCCAGTATTGTTTGTCTCCTCGAGGTGTGCCAACTGGCATATACAGATATACGCTATCGCGTCTGTTGCAGAAACGTGGAGGCTCGCGAGAGAAGAATAAGAATAAGAATGAGAAGAAGAAGAAGAAGTGGATAGTCCGAGTCGAGGTCCGAACGAACCACAATATCGCGTGTCGCATGCCAGCGAGGTCTGATCCCAGCAGCAGACTCTAAAACTGCAATCTTTCAGGCTCAGCCTGAGGTTGTCTCGTTGGGTCATCATAAAAGGTGTTCTAGACAAAGGATCCCCGCGATAAAAACCGCGGCGCATCGCAAGCCTCCGGTGTACCTATTCTACCGCTGCAATATCATCCTCCAACTCAAAATCCATGGATTATATATTTCGCCCTGATTTGATATCCGTGGAAGTTTCGAATTTCTATTTCGTTTTCTGGATTCTCGATTCTCTGATCTACCGGTTGTTTCGTTGAATGGAGCGTGTGACTTATAGCCGGGTGGTTTTGAGTCCAGTAATTGAAAATTTATAAGGGTGTAAGTCTCCGGCGGCGTTCGAGGAACACATTTATCCTCAAAACCGGAGCTGGTACCCGGTGGCGTTTTCTCTAACGTATATTTATTCCGATGATTTACGACCCCCGTAGGTAGGTAGGTAGGTAGAGGTATCTACCCTCCTCAACTTTATTTCGCAGTATTAAAATTGTACACCGAGAGATGAACCGAGGCAAATCCATACGCGATACTTCATATCGCGGTCTTTAGATTCTTACCCAGTTACGATCGGTAATTAAAGAGGACCCCTCGGATGCGAAGGATCGGCAATCCCAGCTTCGCAATGATTTATATCTCTTTCGATTCTGCTGGTGATAAGATCAGGTATTCCGATAAGGATACACCCATACGATATCCGCCTATGAACATATGCGCAAACATACTCACTCGCTCACTTGCTAATCTAAGAGTCGAGCAAACTTCGCGACTCCACGAGTTTGACTCGTGCCTTCTGGCGCTACCGCAAAAACTGCTTCGAAACTAACAGCTTACAGCATCCGCACGAGAGTAGCTAACAGGTATCCCTGCCCAACTATTAAACCAGATATCCTACGCGCACTTGTTAAGCGTGTACTGCACGCGTAGAACACATCGCCACTTAGAGGTATGGAAGTACTTGTGACACAGGGGGGCCGCTGGGAGCGGAAGACTAGCATACGATATTTCTTCTCCTCCTTCTTACCTTTTTTACCTTTTTTTTTTTTATTTTCTATTTTTTACTCTTCTTTACTCTTATTCTTCGTGAGGAATTACGTGTCTAAAATTATACCTTTTCAACTCGAGAGAAAAAACCTGGCGCGCGCGCATATACATATATGTGTATAGTATACACGCGCGAATCGCCTACCGCATTGATTATAATGAAAATCGTTATTATGACATCGGAATTGGTGATTTGGAAGCGAAAATTTATTCCGACACTTTTACGTTCTTATATCGTTATAATTATCGGTAAACCTAATAACCGTTGTTAAGAAAAAAAAGGAAAAAAATGGGCGAAATGTTGCGAATTATTTTCTTAGGATTGTTTCAACGTTGCCAAAGGAAAATAACACAGCCGATTTGTTCACAATTATTGAAATTACTCCAGATTATAAACCTGAGTCTGTAGCACTGTATGGCCGGCGGTTTTTGCGCCCATGTAGGTACGGTAATCGACGAGCGAGAATGGCTTTTGAAAACCATTAGAATAAGAAGATGGGAGTTTCTACATGTTTAAATTTTAACATAACGTTGGGAATTGGAACGAAGTAGGTACGAGATTACAATACCGACTATATACCTTCGGTATTATTTCTACCGTTGGTTTTTTAGAGGCGTACTAATAACTAATAAACTTTCAAATCGTCCATAATTTCTATGGAAAATTGACACTGACGTTTAGGACAGAAGTACGAAGTATGGGAGCGAGCGCACGCTGCATAAACGCACTAGGACGTGAGTAAAATAGTTAATTGAGACGTCCTGGAGTCGTACCGCCCCTGTTGATGGCCACTAAAATCTAAAGAACGGAAATAAGATTGGAAATCTCGTTCGTGAAGAGGAGAATTTTTCGGGTAGAAAAATCGAGGCTGAAATAACGCCGGAACGGGTCAACGAGCCGCCGTTGCTGCTGCAAGCGTAGTTTTAGTTTTATAGTCGCTTTGATATACAGCCGTATGTCCTCTCCGTCGTAGGTACCTAATTTTTTAATTTTTTTCAAGAATTATTTCACCTCTTTGCGTGTATTTGATGTATTCGAAAGTGCGATAGGTGTAAAACGGTTCGGTAACGGCTTATTCTACTTCACGCAGAATTTCATTAACCATTATATGCCCGCTTCTTTTAATTTTTTCTCCTTTTTCTTATCCGCGAACATTCGCGGGTCGTCGATACCTTCGAATCCTCCAAATATCACCTTTTATTATCCAGTCGAACCGCGGATTTTGGATTGGTAAAAAACATCGTAAAATTATCGCGGAGTTGGTACAGACTTCGGCAAAATTGTTCGGTCATTATATCTTATCGCGAAATTAACAGCAACGAATTAGAAGCGAAGGACTGACATCCGTGGTTCAATTTTCAGGCGTTGGAAACGATTTTTGGATTTCTTCCCCGCACCGAATTTTCACCTTATCTCCGTCATTTACTTTATTTTTTTCTCATTTTCACGAACGATCCCTTCGCGATAGTTTTTGAGACGAATGTACCCTGTAACAAACGGCGTCGAATAATGTGATAAAAAATAAATAAAACGGAAAAGAATATCCGCTATTTGTACTCACGATATATCATCGAGCAGCGTATAACCAGCGGAATATATTAGCGAACAGATTTACGATAAACAGGAAGAAAAATACGATCCGACGCCATAATATGCGAGTATGCGAGACGAGAGAATTGAGACATTTATATATCGCGTCAAACGTGTTGACGGAACATCGAAATCTGGTCGTAACTCTCTTACATCAAACCTCTTCGAATAATTATAATTAATTAAAAAATACCAGGAGTTTCAATTAACGACAGTTTTAGGGTTCAGCCGACGAAATTCCTACGCGACGTCACGTTTAACTGTAATCCCGCCTCGTATCGATTCACAGAATAATTCCATCCGCAAAAATTTACGCGGAAATGTAAAAAAAAAGAAAAATCTTGTCCTCCTAAAATTCGTCCGACTTTACTGTATATACACGTCGATCTGAGTAAATCGAATTTAGTCCTTAGTCTTCGGGGTTAGAAAAGTCATTGATAAAATCGGCCGTCGACGTGGTTGAATGGGCAGAGCTGGAACGGTTAACGTTAACAAATTCACCATGGTTGACTTTTAACTCCGAGCGTCCGATCCTGTCCATGGCGATATTTCTTCAGGGATGACCAATGGAAATTAGAGGAGAGTACCGTTTCGGGATTACTTTTAGTGCAGGAAAGTATATAGGTATAAGGGCCGGACGTAGCGTGTCGCTCCGGCAGCAACGGTAGCCTCGAATCATCGGCGCAAAACCGCGTTTATTTATTTATTTTATTATTTTCGTTGATTTACGGAAACGCGAGATATCAGTCGGTTTCCATCGATACCCAATATCGTAAATGCAACGCGTCGAAAGTCGGAAGCTGTCGATAAAAATTCATATGCTTGTACGGCGTCTAATCATATACGAATGGCATACGAGGATTGGGGGAAAAGATTGAGAGAAAAATGAAATAAAGAGAGTGAAAAATAGTGTGGGACAAGATCGTATCCGATAAAATAAATATGCCTTTTCGATCTTAGTTACCGCTGACCAATCAGATAACATTATTAGACCGGGTTCTCCTTCTTCTTCTTATTTTTATTTTTATTTTTATTTTTATTTTATTTCACTTCTTGCCGCGTTTGCATCGATAGCCAATTAGTAACGCCATGGTAATTCGATGGTTGTAGATTAATTTTAGTTTCAGGCGAGTCTATCCGAGCACACAGGCTGGTCATGGGGATACGTGTATTTCGTGTCGCCATACGACGCTGTAACCCCATATGCCACGAGAAAATAGACGAGAATTTAAGTCCGCGGACCGATAATACTAGATTTACGATTAATAACTGCTGGATCACGGATATAGCGATGCAATGAAGACCTCCGATGCCAGTAGGTATGGAACTCCTCAATATTCACGACGACGTCCTAAACGTGACACCTTTACGCGCCCCCACCTCGTCTCAACCAACTCGATCGTAAACCATGGGCTCTCTTAATTAGACGTGAAATATATTAGGTGGAGATTATCATTTACCAGTTTTGCCAGATTTCATAAACCTAGAAGTCTCATGGTCTCCATACTTTCTGATTTGCACAACTGTACCGAAAGTTATGACATCGCCGACTCAAAGTACGAACAGGCGTCTCTGAACCCACAGATTTTCGCCCTTGAAAAGTCGCTTTTCCATGGTCGACGATGTCTCATATTTTTCGTTGTATTCAATCGTATGGAATATCGTCCTTAGGGAAAAAATGGATGATGAAAATCGACTCTTCGAGGGTAAGAATGAATAATCTTTGAGCCGTCAATGTCACAGGTTATCCCATAGGGAAGTAATTTTGACGAATGCAAAGAACGGTGTCTGTGCCTTGTTAATTGAGATTGCAAAGAGAACGCCGTTATGTAGAGTTCCATGGAAGATATGTACCTACGTCAAGTAAAACTGTCGGTTGTCTAACAACAAAGCATGAAGTTTGACTGGTCGAGTTTCGCTGTAGGTACCTCGGAGCTGGCCGCAACGTAGTGAACGAACACAAAGTGCAATTTCATAATTTTTGCGTCATAAAATCGCGAGGAATAAGCGAGGTTAAAAATGAATAACTGGAAGATCGTTCACCCTGGCCGGTTCAGAGCCTGGACTTACTTCTCTTCGCCAAGTGGCATGGCTATGGCTATGGGTACGGGTACATGGGTATGGGTACGGCGTGGATGAGGAGTTGAGCCTCCGAGACAAACGCGGGCTCCGTTCATTTTTATATTTCTTGTAGAATAGATTATCTTTATTTACGAGCGATCTATAGAAGACGAGAAAATTGTTTGGGAACATCGCATCACTCGTTGCGCGCGGGGCTTTCAGAGAGAACGGTATTTAATACCAACGAAGTGGGGAGCAATGGGTTATTTAAAAGCTGTAAACTATTCAATATAACACAACTGGCAAGATTTCCACTTAAGATCCATCAGTCTCTCCTACTCGATGAGTCCTGCAACCATTCCATTGCATTGCATTGCATTGCATTGCATTACATTACGTTACATTACATTGCATTGCATTGCATTTCGTTCAATTCCGTAGTGTGTAAACCAACTTAAATGGGTACACAAGTATAGTGCATCTACACCGAGAGCAGATTCATTTCCGAGTCAAAGTGTACCGTATACGTGTACAACTGTGTACAACCTGAACGAAGTTTCTCTTATATTGTATTTTATTTTCGAATACCTGTTTCCATCGGTTCGATCATTTAATCAAGACTGCGGCAATAAAATTGGACGTTTTTACAATCGTTAATGTGATAAAGACTTTACCTCACTTCACGTTTATCGACCTCATAGTTCCCGGTATACGAGAATCCGTGGAGGTTTTCCAAGAACGTGATAGTCGTGGTCAAGTATCATCACCTGTTCGACAGTGGACGCGTGCTGACCCGTAAGAACTTGTAAGAAATTGAATATAAAAGATCGGAAAAAAATATCTACCACCATACTCGTGTTATTGTACAGTTTTGTTAGGAAGACTGACGATGAGAGGTAACTCTGAGGAGAAATACTCTTCGCAGTGGAGGTATAGTGGCTGGGTATGTCTCGATCGCAAAAAGCACTGCAGATACCAAACGGCTCTCGATTCAAGCTTCAATCAAGTCGAGTCAAGTCAAGGATCTAGTTGTGTACCAGCAACCAGCTGGTTAACTGGTTCATCGACAAAAAAATCGGTGAATGAAAGTTCGCGGTATGTTAGAACGCGTTTGACGAACTCTATGTGGAACGGATATAAACGCTTGATTAAAAGGATTAATTAACGACTCGTTGTAGCTCTACAACTAACGCGTAACGATTCGTACTATTTCCGGAAAATACCCTTTCCGTAAGGACCTTTCACCCGTTTCCTTTTTTTTCTCATCAAAAATTATGTTCTCCATACAATTTTCATCGTTTCATGAAAAACACGAGTTTATATACGTTTCGATCGATTCCTTTCGTTTCGTCTCACAAGAATCGAATTTTCTTCGATTTTTCCCTTCTTTTTTTTATTTTTTTGATTTTGGTTCGTTTCATAAATTGTCGGCATCGCGACTAAATGAATCGAGGTTATTATATAAAATAAAAAATTCGAGTTTAAAATCGGCGGCCATTGTAACACTATCTATATAACCCGCGTTCTCTCCTCGCGTTTGAATGAACAGCAAACCTAAATGTGGGGCCCTGTGCCAGGTAGACATGTACGCACGTGTATATACCGCTCGAGTAGCTAGTATACAATTCCCACTCTTTCTCTCTCTTTCTCTCTGTCTCGCCAACAATCGATGTAGGTAATCTTCGATCTATAAAGAACAACCCGTGCCCAGGAGGCGGGGCTCGATATACTCTCTACCTACCTACCTCTACCAGTCTTTCCAAGCCACGTTAAGCCGAGAAGCACTTGGCAGCTTATTATTCTATCCATATCTCATTCTCTCTCAGAAATTGGGTCCAGATGATGAATAATGAAAAGAGTATAAGAGATTCGCAACAATATACAGGTTCGTTCAGATTAAACGGACCATATTTTGATGGCAGATTCCTTGTCGAATTCTAAGACTAATGTTCCTTTACCAAAAATTCGAGAGACCGATAGTTTCCGAGCTACGGAAGATCTTAGTTGACCGAGCGCAGAGCTTACATGTGTCACAGACTGGGCTGCCCATGAGCGGAAGTCGAGCGGCGCCCAGTCTGCGCGACCTGTACGCTCCGCGATTGGTCAACTAAGACCTTTCGTATCTCGGAAAGTATCGGTCCCTCGAATTTTCGGTAAAGGAAATTTAGTCTTGGATTTTCACGGGGAATCTACCCTCAGGATATGACAAGTTCAACTTGAATCACCCTGTATAGGTATAGCGGAGAATGAGAAGAGATATCTTCTCTTCTCGCACATATCAACTACACGTCGAAAGAGTAGATGTATAAATGAGCACGTAGAGAGCGAGCTGGTATATCGGTACTATAGCCTAGACCCTGGAATAGTGAGATGATATCGCGGTGGTTATCGAAGCGCTGAATGTAGGCCCGGGCACGGTGGTTCTTCTTGTTGCACGTACTCGAATGACGCACTTCCGGTCACCTGAACCCGGTGTTGGCCTCATGATAATCCCCCTGGAGGCATGAGGATTCGAGTAGATTTACCCACCGTGACTTTATGCCCCGTGACGACCCCGCGGAGATATTTGCTCTTCTTGTTCTTACAATTTTTCTTTTTGCTCCTTTTTACACTTTTTGCTTTTTTTTTTTGTTTTTTTTTTCCCTTCTTTTTGCTCTCGGTCGTGGAGATGGTAACCATCGTACTGCATTGCGGTATACGGTAACTATAGAAGTGGAAATGAGAAGAAAGAAGAAAAAGAAGAAGAAGACGAAGAAGAGGAAGAAGAAGAAGAAGAAGAAGAAGAAAAGGCGGTCTAACTAACGCAAGCCTAGGCTTTGATAGTTCTGTTCTTTTACAGGTAGGTATACAGATGGTTATAGTGTATCCTACACCGATTTAGATAGGTACGATATTTATAATACCAGTATACCTTATTATAGCGGTAGCGGTTTCTCAATCCCATTGTAATTACTTCTTCTTCTCGTGGATGAGTGTGTATTCGATCATTATCGATCGCTCTATATCTTTACCAAACCACCCATCTTTGGTATTGAGTAATAAAAATCCATGTGTTTGATGCACGCGTATTATAACTGTGAATTATACTTGATAAGCTATGAAATATAGCCACGTAAAGGTATTATACAAGGTACGTTTATATTATAGTTGAAAGTTTTTTAATTTTTCTTCACACGTACGAAATTACGGGTAATGACTTTCTGGTAGACGATCAAACGGCAGCTATTTCTCATTCCTCTTTAATGTAGGTGTTACTTATTTGTTTTCTGTTTTTGTTTTTTCTTTTCTTCTCAAGTCTTCTCAAAGGTTTTCTTATTTTGCTCATTTTTAGTCAAGAAATGAAACTCTGATGGAACTACTGTATATTTTCTTCGCTATTCTCTTTCTAATCTATTATTATTATTATTATTATTAATCGCGTACCATACAGGTAAATTTGAGAAACTATATTATATAGAACATGACTCGGCTTCTACCGTACCACTCATTCCACAACCTTCGAAATTATGAACGGACATTAATATTTAATTGTTTTAATAAATTACCTTCAATAAAATGAATTTCAATTATCTGAACTGGGATAATAAACGTCACCGTATTTCATGCATTATAATATCAATTTTCTTAATTACGTTCATATTGCCATATACCCATACCCACCGGCGTTAGAATCTGAACTATTTATATAAAAAAAAAAAAAAAACACTTCACTTTTCTTCTCATTGTCTTTTTTATTTTTATTTTCTTTTTTTTTTTTTGTGTCCACGTATATTTTATACCCAAAGATAGATAGGTAGTTCTGGAGATCAGATATTCCGGGATTAGAATCTCACCGATAGATTTATATACATCTACATTGTACCTGTATACAGGTATATTATTACCTGTAGAGATACCTGCCTAGCCAGTTCGAAGTACGTAGTAAAAAATTTAATGAAAAATACTCATTTCTAATGATATTCAAATCCCTAGTTGCCCTAACACGCCGTATATAGCAAGACGACGGAATCACCTGTCAAACGATTTAAAACGTTCGACTCAGGCCCTAGATCGCCTGTGGAACCTTATCGCACACCAGTCTTTTAAGGAACTAACTAAATTTACAAGATATATAACAGCGATAAAAGGGACTTTAGTCCAGGACATAGAAATATATCGTATATCAGCTCATACGAGGATATCTAACTTCGTAGAATGTCCCCAAACGTCACGAGTCTTATGCTATAATCGGTGGATACTAAAAGCTTAATGGATTACACGAAATAGAAACTATGTGTTCGGTATATTTTATCCAATTTTCAATCTATTCATAATTTTACTCTTTTTTTTTTTTTTTTTAACTTTTGTCACTTTTTTCACATATCTATATACATATAATTATCATTGTACCCCCATGCGGGTGCCCACATCGCATTGCCCTAAACTGGACTGTATTATAGGTAATGGAAAATCGCCCGCAGTCTATATTTTATCGACGTTTTAATAAAGGCAGGTGTAAATTTCAGAATTATAATTAACGCGACGTATACATACATATATATACATATGCATATACGTGTGTAGAATTTCTTTAGTATATTTTACACGGAATCATCAAGTTATTGCGTTATTATTTAATCAAAAAAGGAAAGCAACGGAAAAAAAGAGAGAGAAGAAAAAAAAACGAAAATTATCGTAATTCCGTTTGACAAATGTTCTATAATTGCATTTCCATTCTATATATAGAAGTATTATTACTGTACGACGGAACTATATAGAACGTTAAGACGGTGTTATACCTATATAGTTCAGGTGTAAAACTGTTGATTGCCGGAGCAGCATCTTCTCGCTTCTTCTCGCTTCTTCTCTCTGGACCTTTGTGGTAGCCGTGGGCGTGCCGGGCACGACCGAAGGGAGACTTCCAAGGCCTACCTCCCACAGAAGCTACCGTATGTATCTCTGAGTAGTAGGTATATATGCTATACATATATATGTGTATATGTATATGTATATACTACACGTATGTACCTCAGTGGTATTGTAAATCGACGCAGCGTACAAATAAATATCTTATATATATAAGTAGATATTAGGTACGTATGCATCATCGTACATGTGCGTGTGACAGACCACGCGTCCGTATATAGTGTCCAAAACGTAGGGAGACGAGGTCGTTGAAATAAAAATTAACAAAATAGAAAAATGGAAAACAAGTCGAGAAAAGAACGAAAAAAAAATTAAAAAAAAAAAAGAGAGAAAGCCAGTCAAAAACTTCCGATATTTGAAATAAAAACGGTATTTTTCACGGTACTTTTTATCACCTTTAGCAACCTGTGTATAATTACCGGATATATACTATCAGGTTTGTGAATAATATATATATATTTAGATTTTTGGTGAAAAATTAAAAGGTCCGATTATTTTCTCGCAGAAGTAGAAGTTTTACAATTTATAGCAATGTGGCGATTTTTTACCGTGAGTATAAAATTATTTTTCAACCAAGCGTTTTAGCAATCATTCGGTGAATTTGAATTTACAGAATTTCAAAAATTGATAGAATACATTCTGTGATTGAGAATCCTTGACCAGAATCCTCTAACTTATACACATGTTTTATAGACTGTAGGTATTTACGTATAATTACTTCAAATTTAATACAGACGAATCAAATGTATTTGATTACGATTTTTTCCCTTTTCTTCTTTTTACATTTCAAAAAACGAATCGTTTGGATGAGATCAACGAATTTCTTTCTCTCACGTTATACATAGAATCGAACACAGGACGTAAAGTCAGGATTTCTCACCGTACTTTTCCATCATCTTATACAGAAGCCCATGCAATTATTAGTACCGAAATATTGATTGTCAGTCAATAAATTTGAAGTGCATTTTTTTTCTCGTGGAAACGAACGTTCGAACCGATAGAGATGTCGCAATTTTTTTACGACCATTATCCGGATGTGAAATCCCGGTTAATTTCGGATTTTTTTATCGGCGAATATGAATTCGTCGATTCGAAAAATGTATGAAAAATATTCTACGATCGAGAAACCTGCTCGATACTCCTGTTTCAAACTCGGAAAGACGTGATCTTTCATTCGAAAGGAGAGAGAAAATATAGTTCGTCGTTGAAAAATTGAAATTGAAATTTTCTTCCGGTAGAATCGTAGGTTCGAATGCCCATCATTCGATCGCAGAACCCTATGAATTTCGAATTTTTTTATCCCGCAGTCTCTGAGATAATCAGTGAAGTTTGTCGGACAGACCTTCCATCTGTCTCTCGCCCTTTTTTTTATATACCAATTTTTTCGGAATTATCAAAAGTGGCTAAGCTAGGAGATGAGAAGTAAAACCGTACGCGTCGATCGGCGCCTTTTCCCTCCTTAATATTCTCGAAGTATTTACTCGAATGAAAATGACAGCTTCGATCGTTATCGCTCTACTAATCGAAGTCTTGTACGTCCGTACGACAGTCTTAAGTCAAGTTCGTCTGGCAAAGTGAATCTTTTTTTCACCCAAGGTTATAATTATACTCCATAATAATAATCGGTGTTAAGTATTACAGCCATACGTGCGAGTAATCGACTTTTTGCGATAAATCAAAGTCATCGGAGATATATCCGTACCTATGTACAGATATATCGAAATACTGCAAGTAGGTACCTGCGTATGTAGAGTTGAGCGGATAAACTTATCTGAGAAAATATTAACTCGCGGATATATCTACCTACTACGTTCAAGAACGTCATTAAACATACAATCTAATTGCTCAATTGACAGTTCGAACGGTCTTTTATATCACGCATATAGTTATATGGGGTTAAACCTGTAGCTGGACGAGGTATATATGTGGAAAATTGATATAGAGAGAAAGAGAGAGAAAGAAATGAGAGGAACGAAAGATGTGGGGGAAGGAAAGAGAAAAAAAAAAAAGAAAAAAAACAACCTTCTTCGATTTATTACATCGCGTGCGAATAATCTGACGTTTAAGTTGAACAGTCTGCGAGTTCATCTGCAAGAGAGGCGCGAGTCCCCGCGAGAGCAACTCGCATTTTCATCAACGTCTTTATCTCGCAATTCTCGTTATACAATTTATTAATAGCAAGTAGGTAGTAGCTGCTGGTGCTGCTGCTGCTTGAAGGTGTGTATATGTATATACGTACATACGCATGCCGTTGAACGGCTATGAGCGAGAATTTATTTCCGATTTGTAAAAATAATTGCGTGCAAAGCGTAGGCAGGTATATATGTACCTACGCGCATAACTTGTTCAATTTACGCAAACACGTACTCATTGATTGAAAGACTAGATTATTGCTCGAACAACCCTCGAACGAAAGAGTAGAGGTACGAACTATACAACGGGTTTAACGACGATCGACTAATCGACTTCGGTAGGTCTATGTAGTACCTTCAAGAGGTCGCAAATCATGTTTAAAAGACAGTAAAAAAAAAAAGAAAATTGGGAATAATTATCTTGATTCTTTGAGAACGAAAAAAAAATGGAAAAATGGGAAAAAAATTTGAAAATAAATGATTTATCAATTTTCGCCCTCGTTCGTTGCTTGGCAATAAATTTCGCGGATATTTTTCATCACATCCCATGATTTTCATTTGCGGGAAATAAATTTGTGCCATTTTTTGCAACATCGTGTTTAATTAAACTGCTTTCTTCTCTCGTCATGGCGCGTGTCGAATGGTATAACGACGTGAGCGCTATTATACGCCCGTTTGGCATTTTTCAAGTCAAAAGATCGCATTATTGTTTCGCGATGGATTTTTGCGAAAAGCCTTAAAATATGTTCAGAAACTACGAAATTGATAATCGCCCGAGTAACTAAAAATTCAGACTTACCAAACGGGTACCCGCCACAGAGATCTGCATTCGAGCTGGAGTTGTTCTCTGAAGAGTCTGAAAATTGAAAAATTCGTTTTAAAAAGTAAAGTAAAGAAGAGAAGAAAGAAAAAAAAGAAAGAAAATTCGTTGTTTTAAATCGAAAAACGACAGTCTCGCTATGCAAATAATCGACCATGATCATCGAGGTACCATATCCACAAGAGCATACAGCTTCATTCTTTGGCCCGAAACTGCCACCCACGATGCAGGGTTCGCTGTTTAGCATGCTGCATGCCTCCCTATCTGACAACCTGAACTAATACTGATTCAGTGTCTACATCTATCCCCTTAGAACATACCTGGTTGATTAGAAATACATTGATAAATCAGACTAGCCCTCGTAATTGATCATTGATGTACATACATACGTATACACATTGGTAGAGGTACGAGTAGATACTAGATCGAGTATAAGAAGGTATATCGGTAGTATGTTGTTAAATGCAACAGTAGAGAAGGACCGTAGATCTTGAAGGGATGGGTATAGGAGGAGATAGGCATAAGAAGACAGCTTGATACTTTTTTCTTTTTTTTCTAATTTTTTTTTTTTTTTAATTTTCCGCCATCTCATTAAAGAGATAATTAAATCAATAAAAATGTCCGTCGACTTTGTGCGCGGGTTTTAATTGGACCCTGAATTTCCATATGGTATATAGAGATTTGTATATACTTGTGCATAAATCTTTCTCAAACGTTTAGTATATATATATATATATAAATATATATATGTATATCTACGAATGAACTGCAGACGAGAGAACCTTTTGACATTTTTATTATTCATCAGCGGGTATGCGGTTATATAGTTGGTAAGCGAGTATCTACCGATTAATGGAATTATTTTTCCACATTTTTTAATATGTTCAACGTTTAATTAAACGCCGCTGGTTTCCAGTACTCGAATACCAATCGACGCGACTCGACGCGACGCGACACGACGCGACGCTTTTTCGGGTATATGCAAATCACGTATAGAGCAGATATATTTCGTCGAATAATTAAGTCGTTGATAAAATTTATAACGATTATAAATTAACTCGGGATAAATCAACCGGCTAATATCTTTCGTCCGGTAGCGAACGAAAAAAAAATCTTTATTAATATCTTATTGAAAATTATAAATTATACAATAAAACTCGTACCCGGTCTTCGGTTTTTTATTTTTTTTATCTTTATTTATTTACTTATTTTTCCATTTTTTTCTTTTCTTTATTTCACACTGTAGTCTTACCTCTGAAACAGTCGGGAAGAATCCTGAATCCGTAATCGAGGCTGAACATATCTTTTTCCCAGATTTCTCGTCGATTAGGAGAAAAAAGAAAAAAAAAACCTACGAGGCTAATCAGCTACGTCGGTATCGTTCGGTCATTTTTCACTTTCCGAGGAAATTTTTCACCACTCGACTCAAACGCGACGCAAAGTGTTTTTACAATCTGATCCACCTAACCCTCGTTGCAGTATACCGAGGTACTTTAGCACTCGATGTAAAACTCGTATGTCGACTGTATATCACAGTCATCACCTTATAAATACACTTCATGTGATAAGGTCTATTAGTTGCTGTCTGTAACACTGTCAATTATACAACTCCGGTTACAGCCGCGATATTACAAAGAGTTCATGGCACCTCGACCGTGTAAAATCTTACTATTTTATCCACGAGAGTTTTTGAAGTAGTCTTTATTTTTTTTTAATACAGTTTCTCTTCTCTTTGCGGAATTTTCGTTATCCGAAGAGAAGAGATAAAAAAAAGAGAGGAAGGAAATGTTTATTTTTTTCAATTTCATTTTTAATTCAAAAAATGTCGAGGAACGATTAGAAGGGAAATTGAAATAAATGTAGGTACGTGGATTTTCTTTTTCGGTATACTTCGCGGAGACTGTAATTGTGATGGGGGGAGGGGGCTGACCAAAGCGACATCGCATGTCTTTAACTACTAATGAGAATTTCTTTCGACCAAAAGATGTAGTAGGGCTTGTTAAAAGTTAAACAGGTGATTACGCGGATTATTATACGTGTATAAGGTATACAATATAATACCAGAGGTAAGTTGGAGCTACGAGACTTCAGAGACTGCGTATAGATATACGTGTGTGTACCTAGGAGATCGTAAATTCTAATGAAGAACAACTAATTTTCCGCACGTTAGTTAGCTAGGTACAGAGAATTTATTACACATATATGTAGTGGGTATGTAGAGGTATGAAATATGGAATGATTTCACAATATTCACGTAAAACAATTTGCTATCGTTTGTTTTTAATTTTGATAAATTTTGTTGAATAATTAATTAGGCGATTTCAAGTATTTTATGAGGGAAACCTCGAACTTTGTTATTAATCGGATATTTCTTCGATCCTGAAAATCTTGAAAATCGATTTACAATTGAGATGATTTTTATTTTTTCGTGTTTCTTTTTTTTTTCTTCTGAAGTAGATTCAATGTGGGAAAGTTTGAAAGGATTTCGGGGACGAACGATGGGTCCAGCGTGAGGTATCGGAGGTCGCTATAGCCTTGCCGTAGCGGCGAGAGGCTGGGAGAAGAGATCGCGTGGCGTGGGAGTTCGCGGACTAAGCCCGGCATCGAGGACTCGTGGTGGGCGTACCTCCGGGAGGTAGTGGAGGCTGGAGGAGGCGTTGTCGAGAAATACAACTTCCAAGATACGCTACGATCGAAACTACGTATAGATGTATACATAACTATGTACACGTATTTGGATATCGGTATAAAAATAAAAAAAGAAACTAATCAAAGTAGAGAAAGATGACGAAAAAATAATTCTTTTTTTTACGTCGTAGTTCGAATAATGAAAACGATGAAAACGGAGAAATAGTTCGAAATTAGGAATTCCGAAAACCTAAATATTTTCAGGTTTTTCGCGTAAATATACGCAGAAACGAAAAAAAAAAAATTATACGATCTTCCGATTCGAAGAATACTAAACGATCGTTTAACCGCGCTAACACGACCTTGCGCTATTGAACACGCGATATACGTATATATATTCGGGTTACACCCATGTACTATGAAGTTTCTATACATGTTGTTAATTTATCAAGATTCTTCGTTACAGTTTCCACAAATTACTTTACACACATGTGAATATCTACGCCGACCAAGTGTGAGATAATTAGTATAAAAAAAAGCGAAAAAAAATAAATAGAAGACAAAGGAAACTCTAGTACCACTGAAAAAAAAATAAAATAAAAAACAAACGAACAGATAAAAAAAGAGATAGAGAGACTCAGATTATTATTCCCAAGAAGTCATTAGATACATTTTTCGGTACGGTCTTCTCAATTCAGCGATGGGGGGTCAAGCGTGTCACGCGAGTTCACACGGTTTAGGTTTAGGTATACGCGTACCGAGGAACGAGCTAACTTTTGACGTTTCAAAATAACAGGAAAATTTCATCAAAGGTGTGATTCGTAATCGGATACAAGAAGATACAACAATGCCGCGGAAGTGTTAAGTACCATATAATGCTCGTTGTATGTAACCCGAGGGATCGTATACACCGTACATTGTATAACCGTGTATAGTAAGTAGCCCTCGTACACAAAGAGGCACATATAGAAATCCCTCCTATATACGTACTTCGACACCGCGAGTCGTCGTAGAGTTCGAGCCGCTTGGCTTCCGCGAAGTGGATGAGGAGGTTCGTTAGAGCAACTGCTTAATGCTCGAGGATTAGCTTTACACGGGGCTTCTTCTTCTTCTTCCAGGGGGAATAATGTGAGAGAAAGAAAGGAGGGGGAAGGGAAAGGGAAAGGGAAAGGGAAAGAGAGGATATAAATTGACCCGCGTAGGTGTTAAGGCCACGCCATGTAGCGTTCCTAATTACACGACTAATCAACAAGTGCGGAAGATCGTTATGTTACGTAGCTCTAGAGCCCTGTGTAGGTAAATATATGGAAATCCGGTCGTAAGTTGCGAATGGGGTATACGTCGGCTGAATTCACGCGTGGGGTGACATTTTTTTATAATTCACAAAGTCAAATTTTTCTATCCGAATATGTTTTATCTTTTTTGTTTTTCTTTTTTTTTGCGTTTTTTTTTCTCTTTTCATTTCGCGTTTCTAACGGCGTGAGGTTATAAAGTGCGATTATACGACCGTGTGCCTCGAGATGTTCAAATTCTTAATATCGAATTATTTCCGCGTATTCGTAATGTTTCATAAGTATAATACATGTCAGTCGTCGATAATAACGTATGCAGTATATGCGCAGCCCGGGCGCATATATGAGAAAATAAAAGATAAAATAAAAAAGCAAAAACAGTGTAGCTCGCGTTAGTCACGTGTGTGGCATTTGCCTACAATGAGCTAGGCCTTTGACAGATGACATTTGACACGACATTTGACGCTCTATTATATTATCCGCGGACGGAGTCAAGAGACTACGCCAGGCCTTCGACCCACACGTCCAGGCGAAAACAACAATTTTATTTCACTCCATACGATACGCGGATATCGCGCGCAGAATCACTTTTCGTTTCCACAAACTTTCTGCACATACACATATATTTTTACGAAGAGAGAGGATTTTAAAAAGAACGTTTCGCACGAAACAGATGACAGATGCGGAAATGCAAAGAGAAAAAATGGGTAAAAAAATTGTTAAAAAACGTGGAATTATATTAGAAGGAAAGGTGTTGAAGTAAAACATCGTGACACGCACGAAGGCGTGAAAACTTTGAGATCACGCTGTCAAAAGCCACAAACAATTAACTTTCCAACTCGTTCTAGATTCCAGTCAATCTTCAACCTGCAGCGTGTCTTTACTCTTTGCTCTTTACTCTTTATCTCTTTACTCTATATCGTTATAACGATTGAAGTAATGAAAAGAATCGTTACACTATGGCCAGGGTGCAGTAATTTCACGCGCGTGCTACCGAACACAACACTCATCTGTAGATATAAGAATTTTATGATCGATGCCTATCGGAGAGACGTTCATTTAATCCTGCAGATGTATAGCTATAGTTATATGCCTATCCCAAGGAGATGAACGACTCCGTAGAGAAATAAAAAGAAAAAGAGAGAGAGAGAGAGAGAGAGAATTATTTAAACTATAAATTGATTAAAATTTGAATTTTACAATCGGCGATTTAATCGATTGATTAATTAATTCCTGGATCAGGTACGCGATGAAAGATTTATAAAGAAAAAATTCTAAATATTAATATATATATATATATATATATATATGTAAATTTATATATATCTATGTATACAGTGATATAGGTACAGAGGTATATATATGTATGTATATATATATATATATACACCGCGACGCGTAACTCGTACGTTGTGAAGCTCGCGCTAGTCACGACTGATGTGAGGTTGGTATTAAAACGAAGCATGGTAAAAGGGTGGGGATAGGTCAAGGGTCAGGGCTGCGCCGCCGTACGACCCGTAACCTATGACCTCCGTGACCCTACTGACCCACGCCTCTCTCAAATGTCAGTCGACGCCGCGGCTTCGGCCTCGCTCACACACACCTACATATGCATATATATATATATATATATATATATATATATATATATATATATATATATATATATATGCGCACGTACATCTGTGATCATTTATACGTATATGTATATGTAGTTATTGCTTATACTAGTTAGTTGCACGAATCTTTTCGGCTGACTCACCTGCTCCGTGTTTAGAATCATTATGTGTATTGTATATATATACAATATTATATATGTGTAAGCAGTTGTCTCGGAAAGTTCGGCAAAAATTAAGAAAAAAAAAACAAACAAATATATTAAAAAACCGACAGCAAAAAATTAATATTAAATTACATGCCCGAATACAATTTTTATCCGGTGTTCGTTCTCTCTTTCTTTCTTGTTTTTTTTTTTTTCTCTTCATTATACCCGAGACTGTGCGAAATGTAAATGTAATACATGAAAATTTTGATATGTACTTAATAATTTGTTGGAGACAAAAAAAAAACAGAGAAAAGAAAAAAAAAATAAAAAAAAGTTACAAGAAGAGATGAATATATTACGATTTATATGAGGTATCATTTATACAGATACACACGTATACCTTTGAACTCAATGAAGATGTTCGAAGTAGAAAGAGACGAAAAAAAAAAATTTATACATTCGCCAGTTGAAAGATGTTAAGAAAAAGGGAAAAAAAAAAATTCGGTACAAATTCTATAAGAAATCGAAATTCTTTTTAATTTTCGCCAGTTCCGGTGTGATATCGCGGCTTATTCGATACTACAGTGAAAAAATAAAAATGTCGAAGTCGTTTGTGAAAAAAGCTAAAAAGAGAGAAAAAAAAAAAAAAACGAGAAAGACGGAAAGAAAAATAAAACTGGACCAACGACGAGATTAAAGCTGCGTCATTCTACGAGGGGATCAGATATCGACGCGGAATGAAGTTGACTTTTTGCTATAAGACCCTGGGGACCCCGAGACACCGTCTTCTAGCAAAGCTTCGCGCCATATACTATGGATACTATATCCAAAGTAGATAGCCATGAATGCGCGTATACCCGACCCCGTTGATCCCAATGACCCGAATGATCTGACCGAGCTATATCGATATCTATGTAAACCCAATATGGGCTATATTACGCAATGCATTGCTGTAGAATTTCTGTTCTGTATAGATTTTACGTAATGGTAATCGATTTCGGATATTCGTACACGTAATACATGGGTAAAATTTGTTTTTTGGTATCAATTAACTCAAATCGTATCTAATCCATTTACGACGAATATTGAAAATAATTTAAAAATTACTGGAATTTCATAGACTCAAGGAATGTACGAAAATCAAGACCTCCTTTCACAGTTTTAATTCTAAAATCGATTAATTACCGAATCAGCAAGAATTATCGATCGGTTCATCCGTTAGAAAATCTTACATCATAAATTCGAACGCGTTTTTATAAAATCGTCGAGTATTCCGCCGCCCCTCGAGAAAAAATCAGTCGCGTGTTTCATTGGAAATTAAAAAAAAAAAGCTCGTTCTCATTTTTTTCTTCCAACTTCATTTCCGAACCCTCCAAAATCATTTCTCCAATCTCCGATGTCCGACCCTCTGACATAATTAGAAACGAATTTATACCTCGTTTAAGATCGCCCGAGAATTTCCCCCTGCGCTCTAATGTCACATATGATGCACGCGCGTCGGTCAGGATTACATCCTCGCACACGTACGCGACCCCGTATAGATTTCCGTTTTCCTTTTTTTTTTGTATGTGCGCAAGGGTCATCGGTGGGTCGGCAAAGGTCATCGCAAAGGTTCTTCGGGGTCGCGGCGGTGAGGGTCGACTCCCAGGTCCCCGTAGCCCCATACCACGTGTGTCGCGGTGGGAACTCGCGACGTGACTGTCTCGATTATCTGGCTTCGCGGCGTCCGTTAACTGGACCATGGATTTAGATTTAGATTCGAGATTAGAATTGCTGCTTTTTTTTTTTTAATCTTTTTTCGTCTTTTTAGCGTATTTGAGAACTGAATTACACACAGCCGCGACTAGACGTACGAAAATTCCAAAAAACGGTATCGCACGTCAGCTACATTCCCCCCAAATTTTGAATTTTGACAAATCCGTTCATTTTTCAAAATTCATCCGCTTGTCATATACTAAGAGAAAAACTGCGGATAGAATTTATACGTCAAGTGGGAACATGAAACATGGGTCTTTTACTTTAATCTAGGCAAAAATCTTACCCGCGAGATATGGTGTGTAAGTCTCGAAAAAATCTCACGAGACATCTAATTCTCGATTGTTTTCGCTGCCCAGGTTTTATATATATATACATGTATGTATAAAATTATTCCATGTAATATTCAGTTCGCAGGGAATAGTAGTACCTACATAACTACACATACGGTCCGTTTCCGGGACGGTACTATTTCTGTTTTCTACTTTTTTCTTTTTTTTTTTTTGTTTCAAAGCAAAACGTGGCGACAAGAATAAACAAAGAAAAACAGAAAAAAAAAAAAAATGGTTCGAAAATTTGTCAAATGAGAGACTAGGTGAAATATTTGCAGTACCTAGAGCGTGGGAAAATTCCGATTATTATCGACGACTTGGTAAGTCATATATTCATGCGGGTATAATTTGAGTTTCCATATAAGTTTTAAGAACGACCCGCACCACTAAGAAAATAAAAGGCGATCTGTATCATAGAAATTTGCATAATTGGTTAATTGAAGGTATGAATTAAATTATAAAATTATTATACATATATGCATATGGTATGAATTATTATTAGCAAATTATAGATTCTCGTATCACATATATAGTATGATAAATTGATCAGTGTAGAAAAAATTCAATAAACAATAACAGCGATACTATAATAGAGCCACGCGATTTGCAAACGAATAAAAGTTCGTTTTTTCGCAATGATTCTCTAAAAGATACGCCAACGAAATTTTCTTAATTTCCAAAATTTCGTAAGACAATTTTATTATTTTTATCGAATAGATCGAGAGTTGGTCAAAAGTAATAAAAGTAGTTTACGACGTTAATCGATCGAGGCAAGTAGGCATATAATATATATACACTATATATGCATTGAGCTGCCATATGCTATACTTGTATACCAACCCATCCCACATAAATAAATTAATGATCTGATATTAAAATCCAGTAGTATAATAAATGACCTACGTTTCTTTAATTGTACCGATTAATAAACGCGGTTTGGTTGGCCCATCGCGGCCGTGTCACTCGATAAATGTTTCTCGCTACCGTACCCACCAGCAACGAGATACATTAATTTTAAATCACGTCATCCTTTATTATTATCATCATTATTATTATTATTACAAATTTTTGTTTTGGTTCTGCAATTTTTTTCTCTTCTTCTTACATTAAAATTTCTCATTTTATTTCAGAGCTACGAATTAACCGATATATTTGATTTCTTTTTTCATTTTTTTTTTAAATACAAAATTCTAAACTCGTATATATAAAACGTATGATAAGTTAAGCCGGAGTCTGAGTTGGTGCGGATTTTATTTATATATGTTTTTTGTACAAGGTTGTTATTTTTTTTTTATTTATTTTTTTGTTTTTTCTGTGTTTTCTTATTTTATTTCGGGCGGGGGGGTGGGGGGGGTCGCGATATTCCGATGTAAATGAAAAATTTAAATTGCGAAACCTTTACCGCTGTATAGGAGGCTACTGGGTTCTCTCCGGTTCTTCTCCACTTCAGTCGGTAGCCGTAGCCGATTTCTTTGTATGGGGGAAAAGAAAAAAAATCTAAAATGCGCCAACAGTCAGAGCGAAATCCTTCAGACGTACCTCGCTAGACTGAAGAGACAATGCCATTGTTTTTAGACTTCAAAGGGCTGGTACCGCTGCAAGGTGGACCTTTGCGCTCGCCGTCGTCCCTAAATTCTTCTACGTCAACCTCCGCCTGACTCTCTCTCGCAGCCCGGATACCACGAAAAATTGAAATTCGATGTTGCGCCCGCTCTTTACCAGCGCGATTATAGCCGATTCCATCGCCTCGGCTCGTACGTCTCCCCAGACCGATGGTTTTAAAATTTGGAAATATCCTTTTCCAAAAAAGAAGAAAGATAAAAAGTCGGCGAAACGTAAAGAAGGGAGTTATAAGGTAGAAGTAAAGAGGAAAGAGGAAAGAGGAAAGAGAAAAAGGGGAACGAGAAACGGGAAGGAAAAAAGGAAAGGATAAGAAGAATAAGAAGGCGGGGTCCGGTCCTCGGGATCTGCGAAGCCGCCGCGGGCGGCCCAGTAATTGCTAGCGAGAGCGGAGGCTGAGGCTGCCTCCAATAAGCCCATATGCTCCGCGTTGCGGCGCAGAGGCACGGGGTCCCCAAGCCCCAACTCCCGGCAGTCGTCTTCTCTCTATCCCCCGTGCGCGGAGCGAGCCAACAGCCCGGCTCAGCCCATCCCGTGTATGTAAATGCGTATTGTCTTACTTGGTCGATAAAAAGACCTGAGTCGCAAACGCGCGCTGCATTACCGGCCACCATGCAGTATATTAGCCCTTTGATTTATACGGGATTGCCTTATATGCACTACAATGTCCCTACAAATGTATATTATACGATCAGAGTGGGACGTTTCGTTACGGAAACCGAGCAGACAACCTAAATTCGAATCACTTTTACAAAATATCTTATATAATTGTTCATTCTTTCAAATAATTTCTTTTCTCTTTTTTTTCTTTTTTTTTTTTCTTTTCAATAATTTCATTGAAAGTATCCAGAGTATCCGGTATTTATCGTTGTACTTATTACTCTCTGAATGGTTTCGCTATCTGTATAGGGTAGCTCTTAGGCTCTCGTTTACTACGTGGACGATCCCGCGGGATCAGTTCTTATATGGACTTGAATGAAACGCGCGAACAATGCCGCTGTATATACCTGCGCTAAACTTCGCTCTCGAACTCTGCTCCATTTGCATCCTCTCTGGCATACCAACTATGATACTACGGCCCCCGCGTATTATATACGAGTAGAGGGGTATAACCTATCTCTTATCTACCACTAGACAATTAATATATATTATTTCTTGCTATATTAAACTCGGTTATATTTCTTTTTATGTTTAATCATTTATTCATTCCCAGCTGCGAGATATCAATCTCACGATTATCTCCTACTCCTCCCGTTGCTGCCGCTGTTGCAGCAGCTCCCGTTTACAAATCGAGTTTTGTATAGTATCCGAAAAGAAACATAAAAAAAAAAACATGTCGAAAGAGAGATTGAAAATCTCTACGACAAATTCGGAAGAATTATTTAATAAAAAAACAGGATTCGAAAAATCTATATTCTTCAGATACTCGATGGTATTTCGAGTGATCAGATCGGTTCCGAAAAATGAAAATACCGTTTTTTGAGTCTTGTCAACGAAGAAGAAAAAAACAAAAAAAATGATCGAAAGGAAGAAAAAAAGGGGGAAAATCAGTTTCTTAATAATCGCAACGTATACGGTACGTATGTTACGTGGACACACCGTACAGGATGTCACATCGAGGTAACGTGCAGGTGCTCGAACGAGAATTCGAAGAGGTGGCCGCGGTAGCCTCACGAAGACCTCGTTATCGGTCCAGTGTTGATATATGGCGCGTATTGCTTCTCGATCCACGCCCTTCTTGCCTCTTGCCTCTTGGCTCTTGCCTCTTTGGCTCTTTGGCTCTTACCTCTTGGCTCTTGGCTCCTTGGGTCTTTTGCCGCCGATCCTTATAGTTGCACTGCACAGCGGCGAACCACGAGCTCGGCTGTACTCTGTACTCCATTGTTCTGACCGCCGCGAACTGTGTGCGAGGAGACATCCGCGGAGGATCGCATGGCTAGCTTCTTGACCATATACGTGTGTATATGTATGTATACATACATACACAGGTGTGTATATAATAGCTTGTTATTATAAGGCGGTGGTAGATATTAGAGAGTCCTTGAAAAGGGACCAAAAACGGAGAAACTTTTCCTATATAATATATAACTAGAAGGTACTGCATGCCTACCTAAGGTATGTGTAATGTTATAACCGGACAATATACGTAGATAATATATATGGGTTCTATTATCTATTATATTATATATTACGTGTAAAATATCGTATAGCTGCCTCAGAGCTGTGATGAAATATGTCGAAATCAATTTATCGAACGTTTATTGTATACTATACCCATACCTGCGTACATATATATGTATATACATATACTAGATGCATGTACGAGTGAATAAGTATTTTTTAATGATCTATTACACGCGTTTACAGGATTCACTAATTTACCTGTATTATATAAGCCTCGACAGATATTCATCGTATGTCTCACAGACATTCGTTAGGTATTATTAAAAAGTGGTAGAAATCAATCTTATCAGTCTTTCAACCGAAATTTTTCATTTATTTTTTTTTCTCAAAATGTCAATTGCAAAATTTGAAAGAAATTCTCAATTATTTGATAAGCCAGTAGCTACGTCTTCGAATCTTCCGGCATATAAATAATCCATAAACCAACAAAAAAAAAAATAACGAACGATCGATTCTTACTATTTCAATCAGAACTCTGAACAAAAAGAAAAAAAAAGCAAAAATGGAGAGAAAACAAAAATAATGTCTAGTTATTCTTGACTTTAAGAAACGGAATTCGGAATTTAAACGTTCGAAAAATTCCATCTCGTCGAAGATTGGGGGTACCGTGTGAAAAAAATCTATACGAGAGCCGGATAAACTAGAATAGATAATAGAGGTCTCGTTGCTCTTGCTGCGGGGTTCTTGATGCCTTAGAAATTGCGTGTATACATAGGTAGCGAGTGGAATTAGTCCTGCAGGTACGAACTGACAAGATTGTATTAACTCAACTCAACTCTTCTTCCGTGTGTGTTCTCGAGATATATTTTGAGGGCGTCGGGGCGCCGCTCTCGGCGGCGATGGCGAGTTTGCGTTGGCGTAGCCCCCCCGTCCTTCTTCTTATATCCCCATATTCTCAGTTGAAGTAAAAAGAAGCTCTACCACGCGGTGTTGGTTTAACCAGCTCGCGGGTTATGATGAGAAATGTAATTTAAATTATCCACGCTTTTTGCTCCAACCTCGGAGCTGGCAACAGTTTCTTTCATTTTTATTTTATTTATTTATTTTATTTTTTTCAAGTTTTTTCAAGTTTTTTTTTTCTACACCACACGTAAGGTACCTACTGTACACCTTACCCTCCTCCCCACACGTTACAATGACTCGTCCGCGGCGGTGGTGCCCTGGATAAGCTGGCCTATAGGGTCAGACCAAACTTTGATCACCGTATAGTTATAATGAACGTTGCTACCTAATACGTGTATACTTTCATGTGGAGATGTATAAAAAAAAAAAAAAGAGCCAAAAATATTTCGATATCGCAGTTCATATGTCAGAGAGAACGCATGGTAATAAATTATTGAGAAGTGGGAGAGCTGAAGAAAGAAAAAAAAATTTAAAAAAGCGGAGACGTTCATCTTTCTTCCTTTCTCATTTTAATTACCGATCGGATGAGCCAAAATGATTTTTTTTTTTTTGTCATCTCGTAAGGAAATATATCTCGGTGTTTTTTTTTTTTTTTTACTATCGGTCGAAGCGCGAATGCGCATTTGTCATTAATTCGAAAATAATTGACAATGGAGACAGGGAATTAAAAAAAAAAAAAAAATTAAAATGATATAGATATTCCAGCGATTTAAACATATTGTATATATATATATATTTTTTTTTTAACGCGTTTCCTTTCTAAATATAATATCGAATATCAATTCTGATCACGTACATATGTGTACACATATATGTATATACGTGCGGTAGCATATTATCATTATACTTTATAAGATATACCTATTTCGGTCAGTTTTCGCTACGCTTTCGATGATATACTTCCTTTGTAAATCTGTAATTACAAATTAATGACCAGTGGCTCCTAGACTAATTCATACTCTCACGTCATGAACCTTTTCAGGACGATGAACCATAATTACTATAGTCTAGATATATATACAGCACGAGGCCTACCGTTCTGCCCGGCCAAATTTGCGCCGCTGCGTTATTTTATTTTTTGTTTATTTTTTTTTCTTTCTTCTTTTACACTGCTACTACAAATCAACATACGTAGGTGTATACTGTATATATATATATACACATCCATAGAGCGAAGTATTTGAAATGCGGACTGAAATAATTTAGAAAACGACAAGAAAAAAAAAAAAAATGAAAAAAAACAGAAGCAAATACAACTTTTATCGCGTGACACAATTCTGCAAAGATTTCTCGAGAAAATTGAAAAAATTGAGAAAAAGAAAAAAGAATGAAATAAAGGAAAACAATAAAAATTTTGGATCACGAATGAATGAATGATCGAACGAACGAATGAATGAATGAATGAATCGCGTGCACGAGGGAGGAGTACGAGGTACTGTGGCGCCGCGATGCGAAGTTCCTCGTGCCTCTCGCGGAGAGGAAGTCTTCACTCGACTTCCTGTCCTGCACCGTCTCTCCATACGCTCTCATGTCCAACATTAACTATTATAATATCATCTCCTACCCGTTCGTTGTGGGAGAGTAAGCATTACTCACGTGTCCTTTACAGCATGCATATACATACATATTATGTGACCATTCCAAACCAAGGAAGAAACGAACTTCATTCACCTACATAGCTGTAATATTACTCACGTTATACATTCATTCACAAGACTCCTCTTCCTCCGAAAAAAAAAAGAAAAAAAAAATCTTGCGACGGCGTTGTAATTCTAATAACCAATAACGCCGTATAGAAGTATATTGCAAAGCTGCAGTAAGGCACGAGATTGAGAAAAAGCAAAAAAAAAAAAAAAATGAAATTAATCTTATAATCGGACACGCGCTTGGCACAGGCCATAAGCAGTTGCACCATCACGCAAAGTTATTCGTTTATCGTACGTATAGATCGCCAGGCATAAAGTAAACCGCGTAACACGGTTTAAATTCCACTGCAACCCCACCTATACCAGCGCCAACCACTGCCACCACCGTCACATCCGGTTGACGTACATCTAGGTGTAACGTATGTTTAGATCGTCTCTTATACATATCCCCTTATATCTAGTAACGATCATTAACTAACTAACGTAAGGTATAAGGGATATACGTAGAATAATGCAACAGCTAAGCTTATGGCTAGCCTAGCCGGCTGGTGCTGGTGCTGGTGCTGGTGCTGGTTCAAGAATCGTTAATAAAATGACAGCGAAATAAACCAAGGCCCACGCAGGCGAACCGATCTCCTTCATGCGAACAACATGCACTATATTTAACCATAACATGACAGCGACACGTACAGTTAAGTTCCCGATCGACTGTCCTTAATCGGTACTTTCAATCACAAGTTGCTTCATCTCTATACCCTATACAAAATGGATATACGGTGGAGAAGTAGACTTTACCGATTATCGAGATCAGTTTCCTAATTTTGTACCATTCACGCCGATTTTTTTCTTCGGTTTGAATCAGCCTTCCGATTTATTGGTCATTCGTCTCGTTGGAATTCGTCCCGATCGGAAGAGTATCACCCTGATTCATTTTTCGCGACGTTGAGTACGATTTCGATAATCGGAATCTCCCATATACGTTACGGGGAGAGACAAACGTTGTATAACCGTTGATGCGTTAAAGGGTACAATTATACCGAGTGGAAATGATAATAGTTAGAAAACTGATCGCAGATCAGATTGTCGCGTTGATAATTGAATGAAAAAGGGTATAATGCACCTGATTATTCACGTCTAATGAAACAGGCGATCGTAGATTTAAAAATCATACGGAAACCGTGTATAAGAGTGCGGCACCACGTCTACCGTGTAACGTAAGTAAGAGGCATATTAACGCGTTAGTAATTCCGCGAGAAATCGCAGGCTCGTGGAAGTGGAGAACGGGGGTGGTCGGTATAATAGCGAATAGTGTGTAGAATAATAGTAAACAGTAAATTGTAAATTATAAATTATAAATTGTAGGAGTGGCTGAGTTACGGCCGACTAGGATGCTTGTAGATATAACCTACAGTCGCGTAATATATGTACGTCTCACTGAAGATAGAAATCTGATCATTGGGTATATAAAGGCACAGTACAATGCTATTATTTCGTTTCTACATACGTAAGTTACTTATCTGCACATGGTCATTCTATAACAATCATTAGCAGAGCCGATAGACACCGGTGTGACACTAATGATTCCATTCCGTTAGCATTGCTGGTGTTGCTACTGCCGCCGATGCATTGACGTAGCTGAATATGCATATGAGAACGGCCTGCGGCGTTCTTAAATCGGCGTATAATTTTATGAAAAGAATATAAAAAATGAACCGAGTTTTTGGTAAAGTAGAAAAGAGAAGAAAAAAGAAAAAAAAAAAATGCCAGAAGGCGGTGCGAGAGCTATTTCGCGTGAACGCCGGAAGCGACTGTTTCATTTTTATGCTACAGGTTGAACTAATCTGACCTTTAATTAGCTGGTACAGACCGGCCAGAATTAACAGCTTCCTGAATGCCGAATAAATAAAATAGCGAAGTTCGCGGGCGAGCGGTCGTAGTTCTACTTCGATTCGACTATCACCTCTTCAGAGAAGGAGACGAGAGGTGATACCAAGCTCGTAATCAAGGAGATAGTGATTACACCGAATCCTAATATAAAATGAAAATTATCCCTCGCAATGAAACTGGCGAAGAGAAATTTAATCGTAAGTAAAATCTACCTTTTAACTGATTCGACTCTCGTCGGATTTGTAATCGGCTAGATATCCGTAATGATTCGTAATTAAACGATAAGATTGGAGTCAGTTCCAGGCGATTAAAAGACGCCTTTGACGACACGAATAAATTTGAAAAAAGAAATCGGTGGGTATACGTGCATTCGTGTACGTACCTGGAATTAGAAACAGATAGAAGGAACTCATATAGCTATGCGGGATAAATAATCGGATTCTTATAAGGGAGGATCGAGGCAATTAAGATTAGCGTTAAGTTAGTTAGCTAGTTGGTTAGTTAGTTTGGTTTTCATTTGAGTCGTGTGTCTAGTTACCGGTGCACGGTGCAGGTAGGCCTCTGAACGCATCTTGCATCGGTGGTCATACCTCGGGCGTAGATTCTCGGACATAGGTAGAGAGGCATACGGTCTTAATTATTGCACGGATACCGAGCACCGAGTCATGCCTTCGACTCAGACCTGCCCCAACCCAACCGTCACGGCGGTGATCCTAATTAAGTTACAGCTAATTAAGATCAAACTTTAATATACGCGCTCGTTATTACCTCTCTCAAATTAATTCCACTATACAATCGAGGTCAGTCACGTCTTATTTTTCTTCTCTTCTATTTTTACTCCCTTCTTCCCTCGCTGCGATATCTTGACCGCTCATTTATACCTCATAGCCACGATTTCGTTGCTACCATCGCGGTTGCAGGCATCTAATAGTATCTCGGATCTATGTTCGGTTTTCAATTACTTCGAGATATGTACAACCTACCTTCCCGTTTATTTAGGGTCGAGTTAAGCCTGTACAAAGTTAAACCAACACTGGCGTGGCTTGAGGTTTCCGAAAAGACAAACTGGGCCGTCTAACCGTCTATCGTCGGTACGGAGGAAAAAATTGCTGCATTCGTTCGTTAAGTTTTTCGAGAATCAACGAAATAGACTTTTGAAAATTCCGAATTCGAATATCAGCGATTCACGGTTTTCGGAAAGGGTATTACCCCGAAAGACAGCATAGCCGATCTCGAAAAGGACCTTCGGGGATTCTAATGTTCTGAGCTTCGCGACGTTTCCGGAATTTTGACCACTCGGAACTTCGACTCGGCCCTACATCCGCGTCCGTACGGGATAATAAATCAAGTTCCTCGAGGTATCTGTAAAAGTCGAAGCATTGACGTTCGAAAAGCTATACCTATCCGTTTCGGTTTGACTTGATATAGGTGAAGTTAATTAGTGCGAACGACACATACCTTATACCCTATACCTACCAATATCAACAGTATCTGTACATAGATTATAAATTATAAAATCAAGATTGCTATCCGGGGTATCTAGGATCTGGTGTCTAGTAAACCAACCTAAACCGCTGAGCTTACAGTATCATTAGTGACTCGCGGAGCGGATCGCGGCTCGCTACTGCGACTATATAAGATTAAGGTGAGGGCGTTGCTTTATAGGAAGGAGAATAAATGCGCGTATACATCCAAGAAGGGAAATCGGATTGTCCGGTCAAAAATGAAAATAAAAATGAAAATAAAAATAAAAATAAAATTGCAAAAATAGATTCTTCGGTAGCTTTTCTCAACTTCGCAAATTGGTTTCTTCCGTTTCTAAAAAGTTAGGACTTTGACAATTTGAAGTATGAACGAGGGTGTCTCGATCTATAGATTCTCCCACAATCCTGCGCAAAGTGACCAAAGAGAAATGCCTTCGGTGTTCTTCGTCGAAGTCGAAAATCGACTTTTTGAGGGTGAGAATCGACAGATCGAGACCCTCGAGTCAATCCCTAGAATCGTCAAGGTGTTCCAAATTTCCCCTGCCGCTGAAAATTATTGAATAATGACGGAGTGGAAATCGCAGGGTGTGTAGATAATGAACGTAAAAGTTCTTACTTCTTGCGTTAGCTACCCGACTTATCGCTACCCATGTTTCCTCCGAAGCGCTCGTTTGCTAAATAAGAATAATAAACGCGAATAGCGTGCGCCCGTGTGTTCAGTGTTCACTGTTCGCTATATATATATATATATATATATATATATATATGTTCAACGTTCTTCACCGCGTTCACGGTGAGCGATTCGAGTAATGGTGGCACACGCCGTTACTGCACCATACACCCACAAACATACCATACGCGCGCGGGCTCCTACCTACTTACAATAATTAACATGATTGCTATTATATTATCCCTATATAGCAGGCATTACATACCCATACATACGGCACGGAGTTATAGGCGGTAACGCACGTAAACGCCTAACGATCAAAAACGAGCGTGTACCCACCAGGTAGACAAAATATCCATATCCATATCCATACTCGCACTTATCATATTCTTTTACAAAATGAGAGAATAGTCGGGCGAACGGCATATTAAGGTCGAATAATTTTTCTTTCATGTCGCATAACTCGCTATGAAAATTATGGAAACGTGTATATATATATATATACACAATAAATAGTTCGAAATTAGGAATTCTTTCGTCGAGAATTTCGTGAAAATGAAAAGAGAAGACGATAAAACGGTCAGCGATCGTCATTAGGCTTACGCTTCGGTGGTCGAGAGCTATAAGGACCGGGAGGGCATCATCGGCGACCCGCAAACCCGCTCGCCTGTTCTCTACCTCTCGCTTTAGTTCTCTCTCCTTATTTCTTGGTTCTTTCATTTCCTTTGGTATATCATATAGTACATGGTATATTTTATTTACTAAGGCCTGCTACCGTCAACGGGCTTATATTGTTGTTAGATAGTTAATTTAATACCAGAGGGATTAGAGTGGTTGCGCACCGCGCGGATCCCCCCCACCGATGAATTATAACTTCTTTCTTAATAATTATACGCGGCACGCGATATACTTGTATGTAGTACCCGTACGTGTGTACCTACTGACCACCGCGATCCGTTGATGATACAGACGCGCGTTCGACTTACGACTTTAATTCGCCGCTTACATATAGAGGCGTGTGTGTGTGTGTGTGTGTATATATACACATATATATGATAGTCGAAGCGATGTAGTTAGTATATACCTGATTCGTGTATCGTGTATGCATTTACATTTATCAAATATATATCTAGATACATATGTACATATATGTATACATAAATACGCATAATACATAAGTGAGATGTGTTCAAACGATTTTACACTCTGTGAAAGAATATCGTTATACGAGCTGTAGGTATACGAGGGAACAGAAACAGAAATAGAAATAGAAATAGAAATGAAATTAAAAAAAAAAAGACAAAAAGAAAAACTACGATCAACAAAAAATAAAAATAAAAAATAGATGAGTTAAGGCGCATTCTTTCATTCGATTATACATATGCTGAGACTATAGCATTGCATATCTATGGGAGATAAAAGAAAATTAAGGTTGTAGATGGATACAGAACGTAAAACCGCGGGTTACCACTGATTACTTTTTCCCCTAAAATTCTCTCTCTCTATATACATATACGTGAAGATAATATATGTCTAAACCGCGCATATGTAGAAGAGCGTTGAGAATTGTCCAATTCTTGAATCCCGATTCATAAATGAAATTTTATCTTTATTTTACACGGAATTAATTAACAATAAGTTTTCTATCATCGGTATTTTTCATCGTTTCTTTCATTTACAGTACAGCTAGGTAACACGAATCCTAAGTAGACAAGAACATTCAGTTTTTAACCCGAACGATGATTCAGGTCAAGGGAAGTCGCGTCTCGAAAGAGCATAGCCTCGTCTACTTCCGTTTGATCACACCTCGCAGTTAACAACGAGTCGCCGAATAATCTATCAAATTTGACAAAACCGAGTTTCATTCGCTTATTTACGGGCTTCAGTCATTTTTACAGCGAATTACGGCATAAAAAAAAAAAATTCCGCGACCTCACGCTATTAGTCAAGCCATATAGTTCCTCTTTAGTACAAAGTGCAGTTTACGCAGTTCACGCAGGTACGCACGCGTACATGCACACAGCTATTGGCATATACGCGTAGCGTCGAGCTAACAGGTGGCGGAAACGACGGCGAGTTCCAAGTAGAGGTTTAACCAGAAGCTAACAGGAGCGAAGCCAAGAAACAAGTAGATAATTACGGCCCAATATGCAACCGGAGTAGTAACACCGGTGCATCGGGCATCCGCGGATCGCAAGTATACATCTATACATATATATATGCATATATGTATGTATATGTATACGTGCGTCTATGTACACGATACAACGAGGAAAAACCAGGAGAGTGCAGTGCGATGCAGCGGTGGCTTTAGCATGGAATTAAACTGCAGCAGAGGAGAGCAGTGGAGTACAGCGCCACGCCATGCCACACCGCAAGTCCGAGTGGCAGTGCCCTGCAGAGTAGAGGTACCTACGTCGGTAGATTTTCACCAGATAGCCGCATGGTATATGGGAGTATGGATAGCGGATCGTGGATAAAGGTTCCCTTTCCCTACAGAGGTCCCCCCTCGCCCTTCTCTCTTTCTCTCTGTACCACTCGAAGTTACCTCGCTTTGTACGGTTTCGAACGATAAATAAATATATGGCGACATCCGCACGCGGCTACTTCTGTAATTCCTTTATTCGATCCTTTCACTCTTTTATTTCTTTCTTTATTTTTTTTTTATTCTTTTTATTTTTTTTTTTGTTGAGGGGCAGGGAGGTTGATGAAAAATAAAATAAACATGTTTCTTTTTCTTTCTTTCTTTTTTATACCGAGTAATTAGTTTCGGTTGTTCGTATGTTATTCACGATTTTGGGTTCCTCATTTCTGTACCCAGGTCTCTCCTATGCAAAACTGTAACTTTCTTCTAAGAAAAAAAAATTTATTTCGTGATTCAGAACGCCCCCATATCACAATCTGACTCATAAGTATATATGGGGTATTCCACGCCGAATCGACCACTTTTGAACTTTTTTTTTTTAATCAAAATCAAAAACGGCGAACTTTGAACAAAAAAAATTTTCTTACAAAATTCATAACTCTTTTTCGGTTGGGTAAAAAAAATTTGAAAAAATTCACAGAAACGTTCTCAGTGGGGTATCACAACATATAAAAATTTCAGCCAAATCAAAAGGGATCGGGTTCAAAAGTGGTCGATTTGGAGTGGAATGCAAAATTTCATCATTTTTATAAATACTGCCAAAAATTGAAATTCGTTTTTGTTTTTTTTTTCATTTTTTTTCTTTACGCGACGAAACCGACCGCAGGTATGACCGTAATCATCGAGAATATACATATATCGTTCATGTATACGTGTATGGAGATACTTGAAAGCAGCGGTGCACCCACGCACCGCAAAGCAAAGCACAGAACGGCACGGCCACGGCACGGCAAAGCAAAGCAAAGCAAAGCAAAGCACAGCCACCAGGCGTGCGCGCGGTAACCCATACTAGTCGGTCACAATGTAAAGCAGGGAGCGCGGTGCAGATGTCGGAAGATATGCACGCCTGTTCCGTAATTAATTACCCTTTCGATATTGCGGGAGCAGCAGCACCACCACCAACAGCCTCGTATACGTATATACACATGTATATACATATATGTATATATATACTTATTATATACATCGGAGATACCTAAATGAGTGAATAAGTGAGCGAGCGAGTACATTAGCTATACATATAAGAATATAGATAATATATGTACAGGGCATATATACGAACACCGTAAAAATTTTGATTCACAAGTGTGCAGCACCTTATCCTGTATATATATATCTATACATATATATGTATATGTATATGGAGGAAGGCGAACGGGGAGCAGGCAGTGAATGGGTTCTGGGTTCCTACGGGCTCGACGACTCGCGGCATCGTTTTTTGCCTCTCTTTTGTTTCCTCTTTTAGTTTCTTTTCCCATTTTTTTTTTTCTTCTTTTTTCTTCTTTTCTTCTTTTTTCCTTTTCTTACTCTTCTTTCGTTACTTTATTTTATTCCTGTTCAATAATGGCTTCGTGCAAGAAAATTGAAAGTGGCTTGCTTAAGATACTTCGGAGTAGGTAGTGTGTACTACGTACAACCTCCCACCTACTCGGGTATAGAGCCTCGTATTCCACGTTATGCAAAGTATGGTGACCAACGCATTAATTCGCCTTTTTATATTATGTATATAAATATGTATTTACATCTATATCCTAATATATAGAAAATATTGTCTTTTCACGGTGTATACGGTCGACTCTTACCCCCGCCCTCGTTTCTCTCCTACCCTGTACCTAGTACACAGTTAGCTGTGTACGTAGTTTTATTGCGAAAGCTAAAAACTTTTACAGAATCTTACAAAGCCTACCGACGACACGGAGTTATCTAAAGAAGGGAAGGGAAAAAAAACAGACAAAAGAAGGAAGAAAACTTTGTTAACTATGTTCAGAGGATGGTTAAAGCCATGCTATATTATATACCCCGCATATCCACGCGGTAATTATGTCGGTCTAATTTTTTATTTTTATTTTCATTTTTTTTATTTTCTGCTTCTTTATTTTTTCGCAATTTCGCGAGGAATTTCGCTACAACGGTCTAACGAACGCGAGGAATTAAATAATTCAGAGGAATCAACGATTCATCCGATACGGAAATAAATTCGTTTACGTTTTTCTTTTTTTTTTTTTTTTTTACAAATCTTTTATAAATCATAAAAAGAAACAAAAAAAAAAAAATTGAAAAGTAAAACTTTTTCGCGTAGAAACAAAAATTTCCCTGTCCGTATAATCCGGATGTAAAATCTTGTGAATTTCGCAACTTTTCATATCGTAATTTCAGGGACAATTCGTAGAGCCTTTTCACGCGGACCTTCGATCTTTCTCTCGACGAATTTTCGTTTTTCGGATACCATAGATTCGTTATTGGAATGATTAAGTCGCATTTTCTTAAAGGAAACCAATAGTATTACTCAGGCAATAAATTCCTCGTCTTGTATACCGGGTATATTAATATTAATTATTACGACTGTTTTATAGCTACCGACTATTATCCGCACGTTCCACCTGGTTGCTTGATAATAATTATTATTTTTTTTTTTTACTCAACGGAAGTTTCATTAGCATTCACCTCATATTATGCGTCGGTACGTAGTAGGTACCTAGTACTCGGTACCTACACCTACACCCGGACATCTAGTCGGATTTGAAAAAATTCCGCACAGAAACGTATTCATGATGAAAAGAACAAAAAAAAAAAAAAAAATAGCAAATGGCTACTGAAATACGCGATTCAACATAATATCTGCATTAGATATGAGAAACTTATGTACAACTTATATATATATATATAGGTAATTCCGTGCATTAAGAGTGACACAAGTTCGTCGCGAATTTTTGAGGGAAACATGAGCTACGATTGGGAGTAAGAAATTACAGAAATCCGTGTCTACGTCGAGCCGTGCGAATAATAATAATAATAAGACCGAGGAGAAGACGAAGAAGCAACGAAGTTAAGAATGGCTGTATACGATTCCGCATATAGTCATTCATAACGAGTATCCGTTTGATCGTGTCACAATTACCGGTGTACAAATTGCCCGTCAATTTCACAAATTGCAGGTTTGCAGAATGAAATCTTACAATCTGGATCCTCGTGCCCGCCGCGACCCGGCAAGTAAAGAGGCACAAGGCAGCAGGCTCTGCTTGCCTCCAGACGTAGCTACGGTATAGAAACGTCGTTTTAAGAAGGTGGTAGTACATCCTATCCTATCCTATCCTATCCTATCCTATCCTATCCTATCCTATCCTACCCTATTCTGTCCTATCCTATCCGCTATAATCCCGATCGAACGGTACCTCCACCGTATGTATGTTACATGGATTTACTTATAGTATATACGTGAATATATATAGTGTTTATCGGTAAATACCAGCCTTGGTACTGGGATGGATATCCTATGTATTTTCATCTACTTGTAGTTATATACGGCACGCAAGGTCGCGAAACGGTGCAATGCTCTTTTGGTTATATTCTTGTTATACTCATCATCAACGCGGAGGTTATTAGTGAACTGAATTTTGTAGAAACGTTGAAAGATTTTTTTTTTCCGAGAAATTTCGTACCCACATAGAATAATTTTTACATCCATCATTATTGAGTTTTTAGAAAATAATCGGTACGGAGTCCAGTGAATTATTATTTGAAAAGATAATTGGGACTGAAATTTCACGCGCAAATTTTTTTTTTTCCTACGTCTTCTTCGTCTTCTTTTCGGACGACTACTTATTATATTTTTTATGCCTATAAAAATCTCAACGAAAGTATCGGGATTTGGAATTCTCGCAAAAACGGAATCGCCAACTTTCCTCAAGTCTCGCGCTGAGTTTAAACGAAGAAAGAAAAAACTTGTGATCTTTCGAATGTCAACCGATAATAAAAAGAGTGAAAAAAAAAAAGAAACTGCTATAATCGAGCGGTTTAACTAGCATTTAAAATAATTTGTTAAAATATTTTCGATGACCTACGCGCGCGGTAGCGAAGAATTATTGCTGAGAACACGGGTACGTAAGTCGATTCTGTTTATAATCGCGTATATAGTTAGGTATGTGTGTACAGAGATAGGAGATGAGAGATAAGTTCTTCGAGTATGTGTATATATATATATATATTTAAACCGATCGAAGTTTTCGATCGATCGTTCGATCAAAGATCAACGATCGATCGATCTGTTAGTTGCAATTAAAGCCTGACCTTTGATCCGAGTTTCTCGCATTTATATTTAATTGCCGAAACTTCAACGTTATATTATAATATCACGGTTGTAAATACTATAAAGATGCAGAAACTCGCTGATTACCATGGACACGTGATCGTTCACTAGGTATGTATAAGAATTCGTAAAAAAAAAAAAAAAAAAACATAACTCAAGCTACCGCAAGGCGGTTATTCATCACTCAGAAATTAAATCTGCCTCCGGTAATGTATCAACAGTTTTTTCTTTTTTTCTTTTTAAACTTCTCTCATTTTTGATTAAAGAAGAAACAAAAAAAAAAAACTTTCAGCGGTTAATCCTATTTTTATTTCACGTTTAATAGGTGTTAAATTGATGAAAAACGAACGAAAAAAAGAGAAAAAAAAAACAGTCATCATTAAAATATTTTACACACGTTTTTTTTTTCTCGTTTTTTTTTTCAATTTTAGAATCTCCTTTCGACGAATTCAGTCGGATTTTATAACACGCGGAGAATACAACGAAGAAAAAAACCAAAAAAAAAAAAAGTAAGAAGAGATCGTACGCTTCGTTCTCCGATCGTCGTAATCGTCGAAGAGTATGTCGTTCTCTCCTGATCTAGTCAGGTTGGTTAGATCGATGACTCTGGATCACCAGCCAGGCAAACAGCTGCTCTGAGCACAGAGATGACCCCTGGGAGTTGAGGTTGATCGATAGGTTCGTACTGACCTCGAGCTCGCCGATCAACGATCAACGATCGACGATCAACGATCAACGCGATCGGTTATCTTTTTCTAGAATTTAATTTCTCTTTTTTTTTTCCTTCTTTCCTTCTTTTTTCTCTCCTTTTCTTTTTTTCTCCACACGAGAAAATACCGCGTACCTATAGACATACGCATCTGTATTTATAATTATATTCCTTGATAACGAGAGTTCTTTTTTTTTAAATTTCTCTCTTCGTTATTTTTATTTTTTTTTTTTCATCAAAATTCATTACGATAAAGATATCTTTAATTCGGAGATTCTACAGCTCCGGGTGGTAAGTACGAGGATTAATAAGACATTCCAGTTTCGTTCGTTTCTTCGATTTCTTCATCTTCTTCTTCTTCTTCTTCTTCTACTTGTATTTTTTATTTTTATTTTTTATTTTTATTTTTTCCAATCATTATTATAAAAAGTTAATTGGTATTTGGATATTCTAAACCCGCGGGGCGGCACAAGGCGAGAGGCTAAGTAATAGATAAATTAATTACAAGTACCGCATCCGTATATGTATACACGCGGTTCCAAATTTATTCATATAACAATAATAACAACAAAAACAACAATAATAATCATATTTGTAATAATAATAATAATAATAATATCTAATACCGCGAGAATGTAAAATTTCATCAAAAATCAAGATTTTTACTTACTTGTTTAATGACACGTATGGGACAAACCTGCGTGCTTTTTAAGACTCATCCAATAACGTCCTAAGCAAATATACCATCTAACGTGTGTATATATATACATATACATATACTATACGGATATTAGTAGGCATATAGTTAAATCAAGGTAAATAATAATGAGGACAGTTAAACTTTACCGAAGTGCATATAAATATATAAATATATATAATATTTCTATGTACAGAGGTATTCCATTACATCATAGACATAGACACGTGACTTACACTATACGTATAGACTAGATGTCTCTCGGAGGTTTTGTACTTTATAGCTATCTGCCTAGTTTAAATAATACCTCATAACCGCGCTGGAGGTAATCGTATGAATATACCTATATACCCGGTTCAATGCACACTGGTTAATACAGGCTAGATTTTTAACGCTGTATGAATAGGTGTATATGTGTACGATTTTGTAACTAACAAACTAACGTTATGCAATCAATCCGTAGAGATAATGGTACGGATACGAATGTTTATTTGCAGCTGTTTAAAAATTCGAAAACATTTCCCATAGCTCTTATTCGTTCTCCTCATTCCATTTTTCGATTTTTCAATTTTTTTATTCTTTTTTCCTTACTTTCTTAATTTTTTTTGTCAATAGAAGTTAGCGCCTGCACCTATTGGTAAATGGCTGTTGCAGTATAGGACGTGATATACCTCAGCTATATAGATAAGTGCGAGAGATATTCAATTACGATAGCAAGTATAACTAGTTTTTTTTTTTTTTTTTTTTTTTTTTCAAGCCTAAACAAATTATTTTAACGGGTACTTAACCGACTCATTTATTCGATGGGTGCGTATAATAATATAACGACACGTTTTGAGACGATATTTTAACAGCTTCTGTGTATATATGTATATATATAAATATACACACGCAGATATGAGCGGTAGATATGTGCCTATGTACCAACGGACTGCTACTGGAAACAGCCAATAAATCCATAATTTATATCAATTTACAATGATGCGATTAATTCAATACCCCGTTACTTAATTGCTTGTTAAACGCGAAACGAAATAACCACAGCGCGCACATATGATCATATAGCTGCGAGTTTCAGACCCTAAGAATATAAGGCTATGGTATACATAGCTATAATAGCGCGGCAGATATTTTATTTATTTATTTATTCATTTATTTGAAACTCTTGAGAAAACTGAATATACCCGCAAACTCTATAAAATAATAAAAATCTACTCGGGAATTCTCGTATAAATTTCATTTATATAAAACTCGACGCGCTTGTACAGAAAATGTATTAATTTCTCACGATTATACTTCGTTATTTGTTTTAACACTTGCGACGACACCAGGTCGAATTATTATTTTCGAAAATTTTATCTTTTTATTTTTTTATTTTTACTATCCAACGATTCGATGACTTGTGTACTTCGGAAGAAGAGAGAGAAGAAGAAATGTGTTTTTCAGTTCCGAACGATCGAGATTCCGGATCCGTTTTGAGACGATTTCGAATCTTTCAGAAACGTTGAAGTCCAGACCCCCGGATGCCCAAAAATTCGAAAATTTCGGTTTGTTTCTCAGGATGTGATGACGAGAAATAGTTCATTCTGATCGAGACCCTCTTTACGGAAACCCGTTTCCTTCACGATGTCATTAATGATCGATAGGATTTCGAAACTTTTTTTCCAAAAAGTAAATCTCGAGACGATTAATTTGACCCCTTATCGGTTCCCATGCGATCAATATAGCCCGAGTTATTGAGACCTGAATGAATAGATGCGTGAATTTCAAGTTTCGGAGTTTCGGCCTTTCGGATCTTCGGCCTTCGGAATTTCGAACCTCCGGTGTTCTTCGTTTAGAAATTTTTCCGAATCGGTTATGCAGACTTTCGGGAAAAGGCCTTTTCTGAAACCTGCGAGTCGGTATTATCCGAATTCGGAATTTTCATCATTCGGGACTTTTAAAATTCCGGACTTCGCGACCTCGTCGGACCTCACGTTCTCGGATCATTCTACTGCACCGGTGTATCAGCAAAGTCTTGATCGCTTCGCTGACCGCGGCGAGGTCCAACGACTTTTTACACGGCCAGTCCATGTAGGGAAAGAGACGCGAACGTCGGATCCAAGAGGTCCGAATGGGACCCAAACAGGCCCCAAAGGGAAGTCCAACTCGGACCGCTTCGACTTGATTTAATTCAAACCATAATTATGAAACGATCGTCTTATACAATCAAACTATTTTCTCAAAAACAAAAAAACACAGGACAAAATCTCGGTATCATTCATTCATTCATTCATTTATTTATTTATTCATCTTTGGGAATGAATGATCTATTTTTTTTAAATCCAGCCCTTGTTTCTTCTAATTAATTATTGTGAAATTTTGCTTGTCTTTATCCTTGAGGGAAATGATCAAATTTTGGAAAAGAATCCGTCCTTCGAGGCTCGCGTTCAATTGTTTATTTAATCGAATCTGAGAGCACCGACTCGTTCTTGACCTTAGAAGCGTCGAGTTTTAGTCACTTTCGACTCGACTGCTCGACGAAGAAGGTAATCCATCGACAGGACTGGTTTTAAACGAAACGACTCTGTGAGCCTGCCTGCCCGCGTATACGAACTACGGTGATATTTATACGGAGAGGCGTACGGCTCCACTAATTTACTTTCAAATAAAAATCATTCCGCCTTTTAGCCAGGGTTCGGCCTGGCTTTTATGAATTAAGTAGGTATAGCCTGCACACACAAATATATACACGGAGAGTTCCGTATACGTATAATCACTTCCCCACGTATATGAAACTTACTGGGATAAACGAGCTCCTAATTATTTACCGCGTGATGTTATCCTTCGATATTTATTTTCTCTCTAAACTTAAGGGAAATTTGTTATTTATTATAAAAGTGTCAATGAGGCTGAAAAGTTCGAAGAGGAGGCAGAATTGAACCATATATTAACTTGAAACGATCGAATTTCAGATCTCCAGCTACCTTATGTAGATTGGAGGCACTAAGGTGTCGGTGTTTATCTATAAACCGGAGCGTAACATGGCGTAACAATTATTACAGACACTCCCAATAACGAAATGTTAAAAGTCGATTTGTCTCAAGGCGTGAGGTAATTATTTAACGCGATCTTCCGAGAGATATTCCCGCTGTTATATAAGAACTCAGTCACCGCAGGTTACAAAATCGCTCTTAAAATTCTACCCCACTTTTTGACTTTTTTTTTTTTCTTTTTTTCTTTTTATCTTTTTTTTTCATCATTTTTTAAGACCCTATACCGTGCCTAGGTATTCCTACTCGCTCCAATTTCGGTCGACGTTTCAACCATCCATCATAACTAGTTCTGTGTATAACGTACGAGCCTGCATTGGGCACGACAGCACATTAATAATATTGGCTCACGGTGGTTTTCTATCGCTTGTCAGATACGCGAGTCCTTCGTAACAGCTGGTAGCAAGGTTCAACTAATTAATTAAGTTCATCGCTAAAGGGCTAGGCACGTAAATACTCTCCTGTCTCTCTTTGACAGAATTAATAATACGCGATCAAAACCTCGCAATTTCGAAACGTACATTTATACACCATATACGAGTCGAATACGCATCATATATTACGGAATCCAGGACTTCTACATCTGCTTTGTAGATCGAAAACTATTCATAAGACAAGTTCCTAGAATTTTGAGTACCCACTTGCCCGGTAACCTTACGGAAATCAAATTTGGATCGGATTGCAAAACCGGGAGTGACTGGTGTATTTTTCAAAGCCCTGTATCTCGGAAACCACCGAACCGATTTGAACGAAATTTTGTAGACACATTTCTAGCGCCTCGAACAAGCTTTCTCTTGATTTTCACCGCGTTGATGAACCGGAAGTAACTTTATCCCAGCGACATTTCCCATTTTCGGTCAGATTGTTAAAACTAATGCGTTCGAAAATGCCGAAAGTTTTACTCACAACGTGAAATAAAATCCTTCGCGTACTACGAGATGCATATACATATAGTATGAATTTTATATACGTCAAAGAAACGGCCCATCTGTTGACTGTTGTCCATGGTAAGTAAGGTAAGGTACTTGATGCAGGCAAGTCGAGAGTCGAGAAACGGTAACGGCTATTATATCGTGATGACAGTGGAAAAAAAGTGCGTGAGCACCGGCTACTAATCACCACTAAATTACCTTTGAATAATTCCGAGTCAGGCATATCACATATGTCTCTGAGCATACAGTACATACTAGAATTGTTCCGTGACTACGAGAAACGTTCGTGTCTGTCTTGGGACGATACCTAGATATTAATTGGCCATTTGTAGTAACTAATGGACAATTTCTTCGGATAAAAACTCCATAAAGAAAATATACACGAGGTCCTAAAGATCGTTCGGACAGTCCCAACTTTGACACCGTACTAAAAGATAGTTATTCCCTAAACTCGCGGTCTTAAATGCCACTAAGAAAAAAAAAAAAAAAACGAAAAAGAGATTCATTCCCGAAACAAAATGCTCGGGTCCTAAAGAGGAGGGAAAGTTCAACCAGAAACCAAACCGCGGATTTTCCTGATTTTATACCTCATTTCTATTCATAGATTCGACAGAATATCGAGATTCCCACATCCTCCCGTTCCCGTCATTCTCCGGACTGGAGTCACCTGTCCACCAGACTTTCCACTTCGGTCACGACCTTGGCTAGAAAGCAAGGTGCTCGCAGTCATTCAGTCCGTTCATAGACGCGTGGCTCTCTGTGTACGCGTATGTACATGCATACCTACACTTACTCGGGCCGATCTCCGTCTCTCCGTGAGTATCGGATGTCGCGTAAAGAGAAAAAGGGGGAAAAAGGAGAAAAAATTTTGAGGAAAAAATCTAAGGACGATAAATTTTGTGCCTCGCTTATGAAAAAAAAAGAATTTTTCTTTCATATTTTTATAGTATAAGGGTATGATGAATTTCTAATCGTATTCTTTTCTGCATGTTATTTTCTAGATGCTGGCACAGCTGTTGTCTATTATGAGGGCTACTTTCTTTCTTGGCGCATGAACGTCCGCTGCAAGAGGTACTCGATGAGAAATTAGAAAACAAACAAATAAATAAATAAACAAACGGCCGATTCATTATTCAGGTAGAATACTGCGGAAGGTAACCATATAACGGGCGAAGACACGCTTCTCGACGCCGTTCACAGCTGGGCGCGTTTCTTGCCCAGTAATGAAGCCACTTTGCCATGAAACGTAGTGCAGGCTGGCTGGAAATCGCATGTATACACACAAAGTTCTTATATCGTACCGACGACAACGAGGAATCAACGAAAAATTCACAAAATAAGTAGAGATAAATAATCGACGAATAAAATTAAACCCTAAATATTTTATAAGCCGTAGTTGATGTCGTTTCCGATCGATCGGTGTCGTAAATTCGGAAGAATTCCGATTACGTTCACCGTGTATTAATTAAAATCATTTAAAAACGTTATTCTACTTTACTTCAGACGAATAACTTCTCCGCTATGTACGTAAATGACAAAATTATACGTAGAAGGTATAATCCGTTGTCAAAATTCGTCGTGTTTCAACTTTTTTTGAAATATTTATATCTGTTGTACTGTCCGGTGTTAACCGAACCGATTCCAAAAATTGTAGGAGCAATTTTTTGCGCCATTTTTTCCATCGCTGGGAATAATAATTATGAAATGTAATCAGATTCCTTCGAATTCCTACCTCGAAAACTCCGCACCGTCAACAAACTTCGGCAAAATTTTGCATCGGAGATGAGACATGAGATTTTAAAAAACACGTGTTCTCGTAATTATTCCGGGTACGGCATGGTGTGAATAAATCGCAATTCGGATGAGTAGACGATGAAATAATTGTGTCAAATCCCGTGAACCCGGTTTGTATAATATTTGCATAAAATAATTGCTGATCAAATAATAGTAATAATCCGATAAAATTGACGACACATCGTGTAAAATTGGACCCAGTAACCTCGATGAAGGTCCTTCAAGGTTCGTAGGTATCTCGATAGCCTCCGGTGGCCTCTCTGTAGAAGATCGAGGAACGTGGCGGGTAGTCAGTTCGTTCGCGTGTTGCCTGCAGCTACCTCAGAGGCAGCTGCCTCTCTGGACCCTCTTCTCCTCTCTTCTCTTCACTTCACTTCTCTTCTCTTCTCTTCTCTTCGCTACTCTTCTCTTTTCTTCTCTTCTCTTCGTTCGACTCCTCGACTTCTCGTCGGCCCGGGTGCCCCAGGCGCTACGCTATCCGTGGCCCCGGCCACCCTTCTACCTGACACGGTCTCTCGACCGTTGATAAACTATTGACCATACGCCACTGTTTGATTTGTGATCTTACGCCGGCAGATCGGCGTTCCTCACGTTCCTCGGTACCAAAAGATCGACGATCATTGCCCGAAGGGAATCGACTAGGTACGCGACGCTACTCAAGTTACGAACATTTCGACATGTGTCATTTTCGGACATACTTAAATACCTTTATCATTATTATTATCATCATCATCATTATTTATTAGTGCTAGTACACCGTGGCAATAAACGAGTTCATTAAACCCAGTGGTTCGACTAAAAAAAAAAAAGGAAAAGAAACGAAAAGAAATAAAGAAGCAACAAAATTTTCCCTCGAGACTAGATCATAAATGAAATTTTTCTAATCGACTAGACCGAACTATAGATCCCGTATTACTTCGGGAGGATCGCGGTAGCGGGTCAAATTCATTGCCACAAGAATACGGCATACCGGTTGCCCCGAGGTGCACGACTTTTTAAAATTAAATTCTCCGAGTCAAAGGTCGGCCCGCACTTGCCCACCGATCGTGGGTCGTGGTTCTACCTCGAAGCTAGATATACCTAAGACTAGCCGGAGCAGCTAGCCAGGCAGTAGGTATAAGGTATCCACATCTGTTCTTCCGTGGTTGATATGCAGTTACGTATATACAGGTAGTTATAAACTGCAGAATAAGGCTGTGTAATGCCGTACGAGCGTTGAGGCATAATTCTTTTTTTACTATCATAGCCTGTTTCTAACTAACAATAAGTATGAAACGTTTCCTACTTACACGGCTATCTGTATCACCGGGAAAACTTACGCGGGCAATTTCTTGGCGTTAAATATTCTTCACACTATTCAAAGTCTACCTCTTGCCTAGTGGCTGTCTAGTGCCACGGAGGAACAGACTCGTTTTATTTAGCGTTTACCAGCTGCTGGCGAACTTGCGGTTCGTTATATTCCGCTTAGTTTAGCAACAGCGCAAGCTCGCGCTTATAGACATACACGTATATATGAGTAATCGTTTCTTTTTCTCTTTTTCGACATTCGCTACGTATAATACTCGCTGATATCTACTCGGGTTTCTTTCCTGCCCGTTGCCTCAGCCTTTCGGCAACCCTGTCACGTTTTACCTTGAGCATTCGACAATTCGGTAGATTTCCGCTTTTTTCAATGATTAGAGTTCGCTGAATGGTAGCCACGAAATTTTGCGAACTATTTAATCCATCCGATTGAAATTTATAGCCGAGTTTCGCGACATCTTTATCTTCGGAATGACCTAGGCTCAGTTTTATAGCTGAAAACTGTACGGAGAAAAATAACTTCATTTCGATTCGAAACATTTTAGGATCTTATTCGTCCCACAGTTTCTAAACTAAGAACAACAGGGCCACGATTGTAGGTCAGTCCGAAGATAAGGATGTCGCGAAACTCTGGAAGAAATTTGAAGCCGATGGACGGAACCGTTTCTGAATTATTGTGGCCACCGAAATATTTCCAAATACATGATTTCGAGGAGAATTTTCTATCGCCGAATCGAGTACGTCGCCCTAGGTGAACTGTGAGATGATACGTAGCGTCGATTGAGGATAAAAAGAAGATGTTTGACATCTGGGGCGCGTGAAGAAGAAACGAAGGAGAACGTCACGCGTCCCGGACTCGATTGTGCAGGAGCGTGTATCAAGGTGAAGGAATATGGTAAAGAAATTGACTCGAAGAGTTGAGATGAATAAAGAAAGATTGAAGAAAGAAATAAAGGATCTGAATGAGAATAAAAGAGATCGAAGACGTCGCTTTTAGATTCTTCAATATACATTCTACAATCCAACAAGCGGGGAGCCAGATAGCCGTGTGCATCGAGTTGCAGTCCGAGTCTGACCATCGCATCGTGACGCGGTTATCTTCGATCAGTAATTATTGCTGATTAATGATTCGAGCGAGTGTTATCTATAGAGTTTTAAGTTATCGCATATATATATGTAGATATATAGATATATGGAGGTACATAGCGAAACGATTAGAGGATTTAATCTCACATTAGGCGCCACCGCGCAATTAGTTTAGTAAATGGTAAGATATTCGCAAGAAAATCGTCCATAAGTATATAATGCGGTTAAACGAGGGTCAAATAAAAGCGTAAGAAACGAAATAGCCATCTAACTACGACGATGGCCGACGAGAGGATTAATCGGTAGCGGGGAACTAACTGCACCAGCATCAGCACCAGCACCACCAGGAGGAGACCAGGGCGTCGTCTTCTGGGGTCAGTGTATCGAACCCCACCACCACAACTCGCTGATCATCTTATACTCCGGCTCTCACCACACCCAAGGATTCACCTCGTAAATAAACCCGTATATTATGTGCATCCACATGCCTTCTGTCTTTATAATATATTTATCGCTCTCTCTCATTCGCAGAAATTCTTTTCCAACTTTTTTGTCTGTTTTGTTTTATTCATTGAGAGAAGAAGAAGAAATTTTAAAAAAATTCATTTTAGGACGTGTCGGTGTTAATAATTTGGTAAAAATCTATTTTTTTTTTTTTTTAAGTTTTTTCTTCGATGAAAAATGGTGTTCGGAATGAGACATAAATGTTATAACGATAGTCAGAGATTTATTCAACGGATTTACCGCAGTAACGAGTTACTGAAATTAATTCTCCATCATCGTCGTAAGATGATGACGATGATTCGCAAATAGTCGCTGAGAGTAATGAGGCCGTGTTGGGTCTAGGTAGGCAGTACCTGATCAGCGTATTCGGTGGAACAATATAAGAAGCCTTGAGAAGAAGAAGCAGAAGAAGAAGAAGAAGAAGAGCGAGTGTTATAGTCGAGAGGTGATATAAGGTGGCAAAAAGAGGTGCCTACAATATATAAGAGAAAGAGAGAGAAAAAGAGAGAATAAGAAGAGATGAAAAATGGATAAAGAAGAAAAAACAAAAAATAAAAAAAGGACAAGAAAAAGAGGTAAGAGATGAAAGAGTGAGTGACTGACTACTACCGGGGGCAACTGATTGTGAGAGCCGAGAGAGACTTGGGCGACCGGGTGAAGTCGAGGACGAGGACGAGGACGAGGACGAGGACGAAGGCAAGGGCGAGGGCAAGGAGCGGCCCTTCACTGCGCAAAGAAACCAAGACAAATAGAGAAGCTGACGTGTGCAGCAGTAGCCTGGGCAAGGTGCCTCTTATACAGTGTCTACATATAAACGTAGCGTCCATCGTCGACCCAGAGCCAAAGCCGGACTCAGGCTCGATATATAGAACCGATCCATGAGTTTCGTAGATAAATTATACATCGATTCGTTAATGAGATATTTTTTTTTTTTTGTTGTTGTCACTACGTCGATTTGTTGTATGAAACCGTTGACTTTTGTGCGAGAAAGAGAAAAAAAAAAAAAGAAACGAAAGATTGCTGCAATTTCTAAGCATTAACGAATTCAATTATTTTCTGCGTGGATTTATAATGTCGAAACAAATCCGTTAAATAAATAAATAGCTATATGCATTCGAGTGAGACAGGTCGGATATGTTTTTATACAACTGGAGCTAATTGCCTTTCGCTAAAATGTGTTTATTTACCGTTTCTTAAATTCTAACCACAGCTAGGAGAGCTTGTCTATTGAACAGGAGGTTAATTATGCTAAGAACATTTTTCAAATCTCAACGAGTAAGTATATTAATATTCCTTCTTTGACAGAAATCACTCTTCGGTAAGTATACAGCCGTAGTGAGTCATTAAAAAAAATCAATTTTCATTAGACGCTTGCAGCAATAACTCGTAAGATATTCATCACACTCTTTCAACGAACTACCGCATAACAGTTTTTTTTTCTTATTCATTTTTTGTTTTTTTAAACTTTTGATCAAATTTCGATCGCTCAAATCCCTAATAAAAATCATCTTTTCTTTCCGTTTTCAATTTTTCAAATTTAATTTTCATCTTTCTTCTCTTTTCTTTTCGAACAACACCCGACTCCCGGACTCCTCGCCAGGCAACACCAAGTAAGTATCAAAGCAAGTGTACATCCACCCAACGCCTATATACATATATACATACATTTATACACATACGTTTACACGAGAAGTTGAACGGTAGAAAGTTCACGTGATGCGTTGGTAGAAGTTTTTGTGGACAAAAACTAAATGAATATGCTCATTTGGCAGGAGTCGGGGATAGAAGCATATAGGTAGGTAGGTAGGTAGGTACCGTAACAAGGAACGCTTTTATAGTATGTAGGTACGTACCTACAGGTAGACAGGTAACTATTTCGTGTATACCACCGCGTTAGGAATGAGTTTCGATGAGTTCACCATTCTCCATATTATAGTCTAGACTCGAAGGTAGATGTAGTATGCCGTATATATATATATATATATATATATATATATATATATATATATATATATATATATAGACGTATAACGTTACATAGAGTTATTAACAAAATTCTCATATATGCATATATACGTATATTGGGATAGAGATATACCTACCTGTCGTAAAGTTTTTCGTTTTAAACAAACCCGGGGTAATATCGTACATATACGCACGTCTATAGAGATACGACCACCGCTCGTATAGGTATATGTACACGGTTAGGTGCGATATAACGATCCGATGTAGAACTACGATATTTCTCCTATGGTAATTAAAAAAGTTGTAAAAATTGTAACGATATAAAATTATTATTTAGTGTTCTTTTGTGGAACACGATAATACAAGAAACCTGAGAAGATGCTGCTGCCCCGTTCCTGCGATTTACTACCATGAGAATCAGGCAAGGATTTAGCCGTGTAGCCTAATCACCGAATGTATTCGTCAAACGACATCCGAACGTCCTGATAATATTTTCATACAGTTTTTTTTTTTTCGTTCCAAAAGCCGTGAAAAATTGTTCTTTCGGAAACAAACAAAAAAAAAGATAAAAACCAACAAAAAATGACGTAAGAAATCTGTCGAGGGAAAACTATACGCATACTATACGAAGAAGCGATTGTCGATTAGAGCTAAGCGTGTCAATAATTAATCGTTAAGAGATTAAAGATTAATCAATTTATTTAACACCGTGAGTATAATAGCCCGGTAGATCTTTGCTCTTATATTCCCCTTAGGGCGAGCGCAGGAGTGCAACAGGTTAAGATTCTTGTATCTATACTGGTAATTAACCCTATTGAGATCGCAGTTAAGATATCATTGTTCGCATAGCAATAATTAGATATATATGTATACGTATATATATACACGTATACATCTATATTTATATATATACTCTGTATAAAAATAAAAAAGAAGCCTATTCAGAATTATTCCTCGAATAGAAAATTAGGTACGTTAGATATGTATGTATATATGCGGTACATATCATCATTATCTATAATTAAGTAGAAAATAAAATGAGATGAAAGTTTGAATATTATTTATTATTAATAAAGATTGGCTGATTATTAGCTTAATTATTACCAACTAAAGGGTAAGGCGATATTAGTATCTTTCTAGCTTCTTTCTAATCCTTTTTAATTCTTCTTCCTCCTTCCTTTGTACTCACGACGTGTTTAGATTAACTTAGATAATACCGTATCTCACTTCCTGTAGCCTGGCTATAGATGCGAAGAGTTAGGCACATACGTAGATTAGTTAGTAAATTGATATCCACATGTATACGTACGTACGTACGTACGGATGTGTCTGTAATCGCGTTTCACGTTGTTCGAGGCAATTTCAAATAGGACTACATAAGATAGTTTACTCTCCGGCATCGGTTCGAAAGTTCGACCTATTGACCAGCAGACGATCGGTGATTGATTTTACGAATTAAAATGAAAAAAAAACAAATAAAAAACAAAAAAGACGAAATTAAGAAATATTAAATGGGAGACGAAGCGAGCGGAAGTGTATGAAAGAATGAGTGGCAATCAAATAAACTTATCTCTTATTGAGAACTTTCGCAAAATTATACCGTTACGCAAACTCTGATTCTTTTTTCTGCTGTACTACGTATATATGTATATGAAATTTTTTTTTTTAAATAAATAAAGAATGAATAAAAAAAAAATTAGTTACTTCGACCATTACATCTGTACGAAGAATTGTTTTTTCCGAATCTTAGAGCTTTTTATTAAACTCTATATTCCCAGGTCAAGATCGGGTTGACCCACTGATTCGTTTCTCGATATCTCGCCGCTCCGGGCTTCGGCCTGCAACTCAGTTACCTCTACCTTCTTTCTCGCTGACCTCTCGAACCTGGAGCAGACCCACCTGCAGCCCCGTTACCCTGAGTTACGTGAATATTCAGATAGACTTTACGATTACCAGTTATGATTACCTACCCGCGTTTTGTACAACGAAATCTTAATTTCAACTCGGAATTTCGTACACGTTATTTCCCGTTTGTTTAATATTTTTTTTTTTTACGATTTCTCAATTATCGAAAACAAAAAGGAAAAGAAAAAAGTAGGTAAACTAAAATATTCCATTTTCTTGATTCACATTTTTTCTATACATTCACGGAGTAGGTTAGTAGCTGAACTAAATTAATCGAGAGGACGGGGAGACGGTATCGCGATGAAAAAATAATAAAAAAAAAGAAAAAGAAAAAAAAAATACCCAGTGTAGGATAAGAATTATTAATAATCCCATTCACCCGGGCCTTGATATCTTAATTTCCTATGCGCGCGACTTACGTTACAACGTCTTATTCCTTTGTGTGTTTAATAATGTCTGTGAGAGAGCGTGCCCGTGCCCCGTACACCTACACCTACTACTCAATTTGACTAGTATGCGTGGCCCAGAACAGAACCGAGAACGGGAACACCTGACAACAAACTAATGGTTCTTCTTCTTCTTCTCCTTCTTCTTCTTCTTTGCTACGCGGTGCTCGTAGCAGTCGTACGAATGCGAGATAAGGGGTTTCGTAGAATCAAGCGCCACCCACCCCAAACTCCTCGAAATTCTCGAACGTTAAAAAAAAAAGAAAAAAAAAGATTCGAACGATAATTTTGTTCTTTATATCTATATTTTTATATACCTATATCTTGAGTAACGGGAAAAGTTACGCGCAGTTTTAAATCATCTAATTTAAGTGTAATACGTAAAGGCTAGTACATTTAGAGTACAAATGCGGTTATCCGCGATATGTAGGTATGTACATACCTCTACTCGTATTCGTATTCGTATTTGTATTGGCAATACTATAGGTATAGAATGTACAAGCGTCGATAGGTATGCGGCGTCGCGCGCGCGTGTATTCGACTGTGAGAAATGTTCTCAGCTGCTGCTGTTGTGTAGCCGCTGAACTACGAGACTATGCAAAAACACGAAGCGGTGATTTCTGCGCTCCGACGACCAAGAATTGTGCCGGAGTATATTACGTCTGTAGATATATACATATATATGTGTATATTATATTATATGTACATATATATGTATATATATATATATGTGTGTGTATATATGCGGGAGAAGGAAGGAAGGTCGGTCGGCCCCTGTGCTCTCCTCTCGAAGGGTACTTATATTACCAAGAGAGTTACTACAACGTCGCACATCGCATCGCTGGGCCTCGAAGAGTTCATAACTCTTTAGTCTTAGGTTAGTCTTGAGTCTTCAGTCTCTAGTCTGGAGGGTTTGAACTCTTTGAAAGTATCCATAGCTACTAAGAAAGCATCGATAGACTCGTACTTTACTATGTACATAGGTGAATACATGCATACACGTACACGTACGCATATACATATACATAAATAAATGTACATACTTCGCATGTTTCGTATACTCTAAAGACCCAAAGAAACCTAAGAGCTCTCGAACTATGAGCAATTACACTAACTGAACCTCTCTTTCTCTCTCTCTCTCTCTCGTTGAACGATTGGAAACTTACATACATACGTATATTCACGATTATAGATTTTCTCGATGAGTTGGGAATAAAAAAAAAAATAACACATCGAATAAGTAATAAAAATTAAGTTACAGAATTTCAAAAAATCGAATCTTCTGAAAATTTGACCGAATTGTTTTTTTTAAATTTAAATAGATGCGAATCAATATACAATATATCTATTCATTAATCGAGTATAGGTAAACCCCAGGAAACTTTTCCGGTAGCGAAATGATCTCGTATTTTACTCATCTATGATAATAAAATTCGAAACTTGATAACCGAAAAACTTGTTATTCTCGTAATTATTCAGTTTTTTTTTTTTCTAAGCACGAAAAAAGTGTCAATACTCGTCGCATTGCTTTTGTATAACTGTGAGCGGCAATATCGAGAGCGTACGTATATACATACATGTATATGCACACATTATGCTTGACCACTATAAATCAAACATCGATTCGCATGTAGGTAGGTATAAAACCTACCGTAGAGTATAAGTGCACATGTGCGATTCTACAGTCTCGATTGTAAGGCTGAACCAAAGACAAATTGATCGTTGAACGATATTCATACCGATTAGATGTAATTACCATATTACATGTAGAAAACCGATGATAATTGTTATTATCAAACGTCTATTTCTATGTTTGAAACTCGACGGATATATCTATATATTTATATTCATTTGAATACGAAGCATCGATAACGTGAGATCGTTTTTAATGAAACTCGATTTTCCTCGTATCGATATTATAATCAAGCATTGACATACAGAGAAATCGTGAATAATGCGAACCACCCTCGAATGGTAATCGTTGTAGTTCGACATTGACGCGAAGTGGTTGAAAATCGATCGTATAATGGATGTGAGATGTTAGAAATGAATCATCTGCACAACCGCAACGAAGATGACGACTATTCGCGTTCCTGTTCTAAGATATTGAGATAATTCCTACATATGTATATATAATACATACGTGAGTGAATTACGTGAATGAATAAAGATCTTTTTTAATGATAATTAATCAGAACCACGATACGAGTGTGGAGCGTAATACCATAGCGTAGAGATTTACATTTTCACAGGTGACTGGAGCAAGGCTGTCATAGTAATACCGTTAAGAGTCTTACGAGAAACTAAAAAGGGAAAAATTGAGACAAATATTCAGGTACTGGAGTAAAAAAATTTCAATCGGCTTCAATGAGTTGTTGTTGTGCGTATGTTTCCGTATCTTTAATCTAAATTCCGAAACTCGTCAAATTCATGAAACGCCGTTAAATTTCGTCGGCCTTTAGGTCCTGTATACGAGATGTGAAGTAGATGATTTTTGTACAATTTCACAATCCTTCGTCTACCGCTAAGCTTTCGGGAACGAATATATCTTCTTGGGCAAAGGAAAAATAAAGAAAAAAAACAAACAGAATTTTTATGATCCGGATGGATGAGATGAATGATTGAATGGTAAAAGGTGCAAAATGAGGGTCAATTAGGGGCCAGAAACTAGTCAGCGATAGACAAGCTTAACAACTTTTATAAACTTTCCTATACATATAGTAGAAATATGTATACATATAGTATATATGGTATATACATAGATATATACGTAGTCTTAGTCGTCGTGGCGTGAGCTGTATACTCGGTGGCTATAGAAAACCGTTCTCCACGAAACGACCGGGACCCCAACGACCCCGAGGATCGAACTCATCTACTATCTACCAAGGAACAAGGACTTTCTAATAACTTGAGAAAATAAAAGTAGCTGCATTAGCCAGCGGTGCTCCTTAACTGTATCGATAATCACCTACTATACTTACTCGTGTTATAGAGCTCGGATATAGATATACGTATATATGTGAAGCATTTCGTGCCAAATCACCCAGCCTGTGACCCTGACCATTTTACATTTCTTTTTTCTCTTCATATTACGTTATTTGATAGTTCGCATTCCAAAAATCACAACAACAAACAAAAAGTAGTTTTGTTATTTTCATTAATTAGGCTATCGCAGAAACCAAATTTTCAAAAAATTTTCACAAAATTTACAATAATTTTATTGTAAAAACGGAAGATTTGAGAACCAAAAGGATACACATATAATATATCTAGTGAAAACTGAGTACCTATATATTCTCGTTCTTCGTAATACTCTATTACCAGACTAGTTAGTCGTTTAGCTAGTTTCGTTAGTAGCAACAACTTGTCTGTACAAAGTGTATACAGGTTGATTCAGGTTGAGCGTGCCATATTTTGAGGGTAGATTCCTCGTGAAAATCTAAGACTAAATTTCCTTTACAGAAAATTCGAGGGACCGATAGTTTCCGAGATACGGAAGGTCTCAGTTGACCAATCGCGGAGCGTACAGGTCGCATAGACTGGGCAACTTCCGCTCATGGGTAGCCCAGTCTGTGTCACCTGTAAGTTCTGCGCTCGGTCGACTAAGATCTTACGTAGCTCGGAAACTATTGGGTCCTCGAATTTTTGGTAAAGGAAATTTATTCTTAGAATTTGACGAGGAATCTGTCCCTCACAATGTAGCCCGCTCAAACAGAATCACACTGTATACAGACCCGGAATAGCTGTATATATATATGTGGTATATAATATGTGTATAGATATTTAAGCCGTTAATATACTTCTAACCTTACTCAATCACCGTTCGTAAACTATGTATCTATAGGTGTAACGATCGTTTTGTCCGACTCTCGAACTGGAGATCAACAGGTCAAATCCCTTTCTATAGGATTTCTATACCCAACAACTATTCCACCTTATACTGTATACCTAGATTATATTTTTTCGTATCTATGTATATGTATATGTATATTTTATTTTCACTCTATATATATATTTTTTTTTTCGCACAAATCTCAATTTCTTTCGCAAATGAAGATCAGTAATTTGAGAACCTGCGTAAGATAGTACAGCATATATATGCGAAATACGTAACTTAAGCATGTGGATGAGCTCGCAGCTCATCTATTCGCCCAGCCCATTCTCTTCTCTTCTCTCTCTCTGTCTCTCTTTGTAGATATATTTTTATTTTAATCTTTACTTCTCTCCTTCTCTTGCCCACTAGTTTAACTGGAGCACGCGAATGACGTCAGAGCTGAGCTACCTTCACCGTCCAATAGAGTAGCCATATAGCGTGTGTGTGTTTTTTTTTTTTATATTACTGTTTTAATTAAAAAAATGTTTTTTTTTTCATTTCTTTCAACAAACTCTATCAACGAATGAACGACGTTTTAATAATATATACACGTTCACAGGTATATAGATATCGTGTGTATATAAATATATATATACTATACCTGCGCACAGCTAAGGTTAAGGTGTCGGCGTGCGGCGTCGTGCCTAGTGCCTACAGCCGCGCATAGACAACTAAATTTATCGTTTTACATAAACAGAAAAATTCTCTTATATCTATACCCACCGAGCAGCTGATCAACTGATATACTATATACTCGTGTTTAGTTTCAACAAAATCTGAACTATTTATCGGTATATATTAAGTTTGAAAGTAAAATATCGGACGGTGATACAAGTACACCGATTTCAATCGATGCATATACAATATATATACGAGTATATATAATAACGAGTTGATTTCCATTTTTAAAATTTTTTTTCCCGTAATCGTTTATTTTTCTCAAATTAATCAATACGCAAGCGTAATTATAACGTACATACATCTATTATATAGATGTATTTAAAAATCGCAATGTTTATTATTTTATTTTATTTCTTTCTCTTATTTCTTCAACTTTCTCGATCGTAAATATACCTATACTCGAAGCTATAAATCCATCAGCTTATTAGCCTCCTGAATATAAAAGGCGAGAAATTTTTATCGATTATTATTAACTTCGACGTTAATCGATCATCGATTAACTTAAGATCCGTAAAGTAATATAAAATCCAATATCTGTTAATTGCTTATTAATAAACACGTCGATATACATACATATATCCATATATATATATATATATATATATATATATATATATATATATATATATACATATGTACGCATACATATATACAATTTGTACATACACCAGATTATCATGATTATTATTACTACGCTGGTTCTCTGTGCAGTAGCAACGTTATATGAAGTCTGAAATTATATATATGTACCTGGTAGTTTATAGTTTATACCTTATAGGCTTATAAATAGGTAGTGGAATATTATATATATATATATGTATATATATGGGTGAACTCTTATATTTCGTATGATATTTAGTATTTAGTTCATAGTCGGTGAGCCGTGAGTGGAGTGGAGTGGAGTGGAGCCCCGAGTATAGAAATAATCAAACGGTGGTAATAAATAATGTTTCGCTGAGCTACCGCGAGCGGTGTCTTATAACTCATACCACACCAGATCGCGAGGGGTTCTCCCTTGCTCCGAGACCCACTCGTCCGCTCCCGAAGATCCCATAAATCCGAGCGCTCGCTATCCGAGGCATTAATTGCATTATAAATTGTGCGAGCAACCGTATAAGAGAAGAGGCCCCTCGGAGAGCTTACAATACTCAGATATCGTATACCAAGTTGTAGAATCAAAAAATGAAAAAAAAACTAAAAAAAAAAAAAATTTAAGTTTTTTCGTTTTTTTCCGCTTTTTTTTCTAACCGAAAATTACGAGTGAAAAAAAAACAGAAGAAAGAAAAAAAAAGGGGCCGAAATAATTTGATGACAGACTGAAAAATATAGATCGTCGATACATCGATTTTCGAGTAATTATAACCAAAAACAGTGAACCGATTTTATTATTTTCCAAAAACAAGTCAGATCTTTCCCAATTTTCTTTGAAACAAGCAACGATATTTTCCGGTACAAAATTACGAGTGTAAAAACGTTCGTATTGTATCTGTAAATTTGTATTGCGTACGTTCGAAACGTTCTCGTATAATACCTACTGTACCTATCTCTTTACAGTTGTAACAATTTGCCGTATCACTCGATCCCAATACATAAAATACGCGTCCGCGTGGCTGCATGCTGCTGCTGCTGCTGCAGAGTTGGATAATTGCAAGATGTATCCTCGGATTGAGTAAGTAAGCATGCAAGTATACGTAGGTATCCGTCGGTTTAGAGCACGTGGTGCGTAGTATCTATGCACATATATATAGGTATATATGTATATATGTACACGGCATACGTAAGTATTGCACCTTAGTACTTTTCTCATCGAATGACATCATAATGCTTTAACCTAGCCTAGCTCCGGGGCAATTCTAACTTCTCGGAGTTTACCGCACGGCGTAGCATGGTATTAGCTAATGTTCACCACTTCCTAATACGGCGTTGAACGCGCGCAACAACAGGATCGAGGAATTTTCATGCAAAACTAAAACTGTAACCGCTACTGAAACTGAAACTGAAACTGAAACTAGGATTTCAACGCTAGAATTTATGTGGCGTAAGAAATATCCTCCTTTTCCTTTTCCTTTTCCTTTTCCTTTTCCCTCTTCTTCTCATTCTTCTCCTCGCTTCTGATTCTCGGAAGGAAACATTTCCGCATTTTTCAATAAGAAGAAGAAGGAAGACGGGTTCCGCATTACTTCATTCTGTACTTGATACTATACGAGGGAGAGAGAGAGAGTCTGGCCTGAAGAAGAGACTTTGAAAATTACAAACGAAGTTCCGAATTCGTTTGCGACGATTTAAAATCCAGGACATTTATACTCCGAAAGTCCGGAACCCCGAAGGCCCGAAATTCCGAAAATTTCGGTCTATTTCTCAGGATGTAGAGACAAAGAATAGATCATTCTAATCGAGACCCTCTTCACGGAAGCCCATTTTATCAACTCCAATCGATGACTTCGTGATGATTAGCTTTCGGAATTTTGAACCTCCGGTGTTCGTCGTTAAAATTTTCCTTAAATCGGCAATGTAGATTTCAAGGAAATACCCTTTCTATAAATTGTGAGTCGGTAAAATTCAAATTCGAAACTAACCCAGCCCAGACTCGACTTGGATCTCGAACGATTCTGATAAGCGTTAAGTTAGCCGGGAGATAAAACTTGGACAATGATACATGACCGCAACGGTTTCGAAGTATCTGGATAAAATGATGAAGTGCTACCGGTATAAGGGCGGGTATATACACCATCCAAAGCTGTTTATCGGCGCAACCGAAAAACTGCGTGAGATGAAAGGAGAATTTGAACCTCGCTGCGGGGTACAGTCGACACGAAAAATGAAATTTTCCATTTTTTTTCAAAATTTCAGAAAGTTAAGAAGAACTGATCTCTCACAGATTCCGAATATTCCGATGATCGGACCGCAAGATAAAAATTCGATCCTCGCGAACAAGATAAAACATATATCCGAAAAATATAAACATAAAACGCAAAAATAATCTCTACGTCTAACCGGAAAATTATTTTCGACCGTTTTATACGGAAGATGGCCAACGCGTGGTTGGATTCGTCGCGAGTTGTTGGTAAGGACTAAACCCTAAACCCCCACGTTCCCTCATTATTACGTTATCAACGTCTGGTGCTCGTATAATGGCTCTGAATATATTTACGAGGGTAATCCTGGCTGGCTGGACCGCTTATGCGTATAGGTAACCCCAGGAACATACACGTGCACGTAAACGTATCTATACACCTACACCCATGCGTACCGCATGGCGAACGAGAAACCAGCAACAATAATCCTTATCCTCACATAATTGTGCCCCAGAAGAGGATTTATAGGGGGCTAGGTCGTTTCGCCTCGAGTCTTTCGCTGATATCGTTACGATCTCACGTACCTCCTTGCGATTCGCGTATGTGTCGCATATATATACACACACGCATAATTATTTATATATATATATATTCGAATAGAATTATAGATACCTGACCGATTTTCTGTGTTCGCTTTATTTCCTTTTTACAGGATTACATTTTTCCCCCTCTTTTATTTTTCACGATCGCGTGTCACATTCGATCGTTGAATTTCAAAAATCGAAGAAAAAATTAGGCACAGATTTACGGAAGTATAAAAAAATCAGAGAAAAAAAAAAAATAATTTCACTCACCATTTTGAAGTTTAATTTTTGAAACCCGGAGGTGCTCGATGATCGAGGTTAGAGGTCGACGACCACTGCTGCTTATACCACCCCCGCAACTCCCAGGGGAGTCTCGCTCCGATCCGTCCGCCAGGTTGTCACGATTCTGAATAAAAAATTTGCGAGCAAATAGAAAGATCAATTTTTATTCGTATTACATTATTTTTTTTAAATTTCGATCACAAATGATTCGTTCAATTGATATGGGATAAAAATCGAGTTGAAATTTTCGTTTATTTTATACGAAAATGATGAAAAATGGAAGAAATTAAAAGTCGAGATCCTTCGGCGAGAATGATCGGCTATAGGAATTAGCCCCAATACATGAAATTCTATTTCCTTGAAAGGTAGAGAGGTGCGTGGAGGTACATGGAATGAAGTATGGGTATCTTGGGATCAACACAGTTACACGTTCTCTAACCTAGTGCTCGTGGAAGTCGAAGGCCGCTATGCACTAGAACGTCCAGGTCTTAGCATTAAACAATTTTCCAAGACACCTAGGTCGTCGTGTAATTACAGTAAATTACCAACAGATTATATTTCACTCAAGTTAAACTCAGCGGTTATGCAATCTGGGTACGCGCCGCAGCCGCACCGCTGCACTGACCCCGAACTGACAGATACGAAAACCGCAATTCGACAAAGAAGAAATGAAAAGAAAAAAAAAGGAATAGATTTAGGAATTTTCAAATTCTGGCACAATCGAATGATTCGAAGGTCGAAGTTGTGATCGGAATTTGATCGATCGTTTCCCATCGGCTTCGAGATTTTTTGATTCGATTATTAAATTTATTTCTCGGTTAAAAAATGATTGGAATAATTTGAAATTTGAAAGACTGTTAAATTTCGATATTTTAGAGAACCGCAAGGATCGGTATAGGAATTGGAAGCAGATAAATATATTGGGTATAGAAATTTATGAATCGTTATTCCAAGGACTAAATAAAAATAAGATGAAGATGAATCGAAAATATATCGGTACGTCGCTCATGTCTTGCGAAATGCTAAAAATGTCAAAACCGAAAGTCAATTCTTATTATACAATCTTCAAGCTCGACGAAGTACTTGAACAACGATAATAATTAACGCATTTTTCCTAGTAGGCATAAAATATTATAGTCGGAAACACGTAATGCCTCACACAAGCAGACCTACGTGTGAATAATTGCACACGTCGTTCTTTCGCGCGGATATTATACGAGACCATGCGCGACTCAAAACAATATCCATAATTATTTTTGTTTTACAAATCCATTTTATCCCATCTTCTAATAGAATAATGAGAAAACCGTATCTTTCTGTCTGTTCCATTCATAAAATGATATTTTTGCATTCAGGAATCATTTTTTACACTTTTTTCACTATCGGAGACTATTTATTATTCACTGAAGGAGATTTTCGGGCGTTTGTTGGTTCACTTAGGTTCTTTTTGGGTCTCGATATTGACCAGCGATTACGCTGAGCGGACTTGTCCTGTCTTCACTTTCCTTTCTTTCAACGAAATTTATTCCGAAGCTTAAAGCAACGATTTCGATTTCAGTAACACGGTTTTTAATTAGGCACACGTTTCGCTGTACTCATGAATTTTCATAACAGAATTCGTTGAGAATCGAAAGAGTGGCGAATTATTTTTCGTATAAAACGACGACGGTTCGAAAAATATATTTTGCAAAAAAATAAAAAAATTCACAAACGACGCGAATCTTTCCCTTCGCGTAAATTCAGACTCTTCTAATGCGAATTTCGTTGTTTCATAATCGTCACTTCATACACGGCGAATATCAACTGTCGCGATTTCTCGCCTAATATCGCGTTAAATATCTCTAGTATTAATTAGAATCGATTAATTCGAGTCAAGGTAAAACCACGCGGGTAATATCACGCCGCGAATTCACGCGATCGCACGAATAGTTTCGCATCGTAGTGGTCCAGGCTGTAGCCGGATCGGATCGATTTCCCGTGACATACCGAGACTGTCGTCCGTTCCATAGCGAGCTTATCGCTTCCACAACTCGAACAACACCAAAGCCCATGATATTACCTTAGGTGAGCTACGTATATATCTCTATACATATATATATACATATATATACGACTTCGTTTAGAATTGTCGAGGTAAGTAATTCCCGTACTTCGTTATACGTATGTGTGTATAGGTACCGATACCTTCGCGGTTCTCTGGACTCGAACCATTTCCGAGAAGTCGTTAAGCGACGTCGTTAAATCGATTATTATACCTTGCTAGGTGACAGATATTCAATCGAACCAATAACAGTTATGTGTCATTTTTAAACCTGAACCTTAAGATCATCGTTCCGACAGGGAAAATGGATTCTAAGATCCGAAAGCACCCCGTTTTCATATTTTTTGTCGTCGAATACCGAAGCTGAGATTAAGACCAGTCCTACTCGGGACAGAGTCGAAGTTCTGAATTTTTAGAATTGCGAAAATCCAGATCCCGAAAAGCCGAAATTTCAAATTTCCGAGGTTTGGCCCTTTTTCAAAAATTCGTAACTTCGACCCGGTTCTTTGTCCCAGTCCGAAGTGTCCGTTCTCAAAAATGACCAGATTCTTAACTCGGAGTTCTGTACAAGTTGACGAACACAGTGATTCTCGTTCGTCTCGAGAATTTTTGAGTCATCGACGGTTCCCATCGCTCGAAGAGGTATAAGAAAAAAATTAACGGGAAAAAACTGAATACGAATAATACAAATTTTGCCATATTTTCTCCCAATTATCCATATAGAAAACCATAACCATATCACATCTAACTATACACAGATTTATATACACATTTATATGCATATATATACATATACATGCGATTTGCAATCTTGCGGCAGCAACAAGAATAACGAGCCGGATATACATATTATCGATGAATAAAATGGAAATGAGTAGGTATTAGGTACGCAGATAGTATGTAGGGCTGTCCCATTGTCCGTATGATCTCCCGGAATCAGAATGTAATTAACCGACCTGGTAGAGGTATAAGGCCCCGTTCTGCCAGCTGGCGGACGCGTAGAGCTCGCTAATGTGGCCCTGATGTCGTCACCGGTATATGCCAGCGTATATACACACGTGTATTCCGTTTGCAATAAGAGGTAGAGCCTTTTAGTGCTGAAACCTCTGGTACGGAGGGAATACAAAGAAATGTATATTTAAAAGAAAAAAAAATTTTTATTCTCACGATTGAAATTTATCTTTCATTTCATTTTCAGTTCCTAATTGATTAATTATTCAGAGAAATCGATCCGAATGGCGTTTGAAAATTTCGTTGGATCGTTCGATATCGTTTTAAAAAAGTAACGAGAGGATGAAACAGCCTCGCGATATAAATATATGGATTTTTATTTAACAGCGAATCGATAGTCTTCGAGGTGAAACTGTTATCGCTAGAACGGACCTGTATCTGTAGTTCTATACCATGTTAGAGGATATTACAATGTAAGTGGGGTAGGGTACGGAGGTATGTGTACTACGTGTTTAGTAATTGGTAATTATGACACCTAACGGTGTGTAATAAATGTGTGAATAATTAATTGATACTAAAGTGTTAGAAAATTATACCCGAGTATAATAAATTGCTATTGACGTATCAATATATTGATTAGTCATCAAGTTCAAGTTCACTTGTTCATATATTATCTCTTACTTGATTATAAATTATATATTGTAAGCGTTGCGTTCCAAGTTCCGCATTAGGTTCAGGCCTACGATTATTTAAACAAAAACTGAAAGATCTGTTCACCTTATCACCTCTCGAAGAGAGATATACGTTGATCTGTAGTTCGACAAGCCTCGGGCTTGAAAGGCGGATCAAAATACGCGGCGAAATGATTAGAAAAAAAATTGGGGTGAAAAAAAAGCGAAAAAATAAAAAAGAAAGAAAGGGAAAACTACGTGAAATGACAAGGTGCCCGGGTTATAGAGGAGAAAAACGACGCCTATGTCGGTTACCGGTAATGAGAAGATTGGTCACACTAGCTGGTTCCCTCATTCCCTCCGTTCGCTCGTTCTCGCAAGTAGGTACCGCGCCTCTCACCCAACACGATCGACCCGATTCACCTACAGGTAGATACGTAGGTAGGTAGGTAGGTACGCGATTACTGGCTTTAAGCCCCCCCTTCCGCTTCTCGCATATATGTATATCGTATCTTGCAGAAAGGACATTACGCTCAAAACGCACTTCGCGGCTGTGACTCGCATATACACACACACACACATATATATATATATATATATATATATATATATATATTTTTTACACGCAGCGAAGAAACAGGTCGAATGTGAGCCGTAATTTTTCTGTGTCTTATGTGGATTTGTCTCTTTCTTTTTATCGTCGGGATTAGGATAAAGCCAGGGAATACGGACCAGGAACAGTTCCCCAAAAAAGAAATCTGAAATTCAACGAATCGTCTTGTTTATATTCTTTTTTTTCGCTTTTTTTTTTTGAAAGTGAACATCGAAACGAAGAAATTTTATAAACTGTTTCGATGTTTTGGGGCTAGGAATAAGCTACTGGATTTGAGAATTCTCGATACCTCGAGGGTGAGCGTGCAAATAAATATTTCTTTGCGACCGGTGTTCAATTAAACGTGTTTTAGCCGTGGTGATAATTTATAAGAGAAAATATCAATCCGGTGGTTAAGGAGAGCTGGAGCAACTCTCATAGTCGGTGGAAAAAGAAAAAGAACGGAGCTCAATTACAGCTACTGTTTCTAATAAGTCTCTATTGATGAGGTGAGTCTCAGTTTCTCGGCTGCTCATAAGTTCGGACTAACGTTCGTCGTTATATTCAGAGACCAAGAAGAATAATAAGAAGCTGAAGAAGATCGAGAAGAAGAAGAAGAAGAAGGAGAAGAAGAAGAGCCGCCTTCTTCACCTCGATCTCACCACCGCCACAAGATACGGACACGTTATGGTTACAGTCGGCGGCCCGTAGAAATCTCGGCAATTAGATACTATTCAAAGGCAAAGTCAAGGTTGACTTGCACAACTAAATTTTTAATAAATACATCTTCTTTCACGGCGTACCTCTGCTTCTTTTTTCATCATTTTTACCCATGCCTTATACCCATATCACGGTCTTATTCCCATCTTGCGCTAACAGTTCTTCTTCTTCTTCTTTTTCTTCTCGTTCTCTCATCACCTCGAAAACTCTTACGCCGATGGTTATAATTAGTAATAAATGAACCCCCACTGGAGCAAGGATACGATATATCGGTGTTATAATTGGGTGTACGATCTATGACCCTGGTAGATTCCGTAATTCGAAAACACCGGAACCGAGCCGCACAGAGAGTCGATGTAACTAAGCTGCTGAAGCGAAACGCGTGAATGAAAACTCGAATAAATAATTCGAAATTAAGAATTTGTAAATCTGAAAGCAAAAGGTCGGGTATAAACATATTTTACAGGTTTTTCGCGCGAATAGATAGGAATAAAATTACGCAGCCTATCGATTTGAAAAATGTCTACGACGCGTACGAAATGGTATTAGACACGCGATATATACATACGTGTCTGTGTGTCTCCACGCGAAAGAGTATTAAACGTGGATACGCACTTCAGAGACATATATATACGTATATTATATTTATATGTATATATGACCATATACTACAGATCGTAAAAGACGCGAAGTGTACTCGTTCCGCGGTATCTTGACGTCTTCATCATCGCATCGCGGCTTGGATTCAGGGAAATGAATAACACGACGATCCACGCGTATATACCGGTTTTCTCGGATCTTCAATTTCTAATAATATTCTTTCTAATATCCCAACGTTTCGTCTACCAGATAATCTGATCAGATAAACTTTCGTCGATATAATTATAGCGATTTATCGAAAAGGAAAAAAAAAAAAGAAGAGAAGAAATTTATAAAAGGAACAACAGAAACCATAAAATTTCGTTAAATTTTCTAGATTTTTTTTTACCTAAATAAAATCGAAAGAAAAAAGAAGCAACGATTTCGTACGTAAGTTGGCTACATATGTATTATATAGAGTCGCCTCGTTCTCAGATTTCTCACTATTCGAAGTGACCCTGCAGCTAGAGTCCCGAAGACGCCTCCTACTCGCCGGCTTTATGTTGATTATGAAATCATTAGCCAGTAGGTGGTCCGGCGATTAGTGGTTAACGCGGGTCTCGTGTGCCTCTAATTAAACGCAAATCAGACTAATTCGAATTCACCGGAGACTATCGCTCTGCGGATTGCGAAATGTGGTAATGCTGCCGACTGTTCGAATAAATTTTAATACGAATATAAAACCTCAGTCGAATTCGAAAATGAGAAGAGATTTGGATAGAAACTGCATTTTATTTTTTAATTTTGATTTTAATTTTAATTTAAAATTTATTTATTCGCAGATTTTTAGAAAATTTCGATACGTTAAATCGACGTACGAAATCTTGTATAAACTGTCGCTGCCACCTGCACCGATACGGGACTATTTTTCAATGAATATATTAAAATAAATGTCAAAATGCCAGAGCACACGCTTGACTAGTTCGAGGAAACACGCAATTATCAGCGCCACGGACATTCTCTCATAAATAATACTCGACAATTTAGTCGTACCTCTGTACCCGCGGCACCTGTACCTATGATACCGCGATACGAGATTTACCGGAGCTTCTGATCGTTTCGAGAAACGAAAAAGACAAAAACGAAAAGAAACAATTTTTTTTTTTTTTTTCTTCGTATAAATAAAACGTTTCTTTTCGTTATACATAAAGAGAGAAAAAAAATAATGAAAAATAAAAATTTTTGACATTTTTTTGGAACACTTTGGTTCATTTTTGAGGATATTTGAATCCGAGAAAGCCCAGTGGGTATATAGAAGTGTGTAAATAATAGGTGTACGAAGGAAATGGTCGATAGTCTGTTCTTGGTCTCGTGCTTCGTGGTGCTGTAAGTGTTCAAATGCCATCAATTAAACAGGGTAAGTTATGGCTCCGCGTAACGATTCCTTTTTATTGTTTCTGTTAAACAGCTGCTGCTGCTGAAGCTGCTGGAAGATGAAGAAGAAAAAGAAAAATAAAAATAAAAATAAAAATAAGAAGAAGAAGAAGACGAAGTCAAGGCGTCTTGCGTGCTGCTCCGCATGGAGTTCGCTTGGTGCTTCGCTTCGCGTGGTTACGAGGAAGTCGTAGGTAGATAGGTACGACGAGGTCGGTAAGGGTGCCGAGACCATTAACTCTCAAGATTCCATTCATAGCCTCGCACATTAATCAAACCATATAGCCGCATGATCATCTCCCACTTTGTACTATATAATATTATTATACATATACAAATACACACATATGTGTAGATTTGATCTACAGTTTTGAAGAAAAGCAGCGAGAAGAGAGGAGGAACGGAAAACGGAAAGATCGCAGAAAAAAAAAAGAAGAAAATCTCCTAAACTTTGTAAAATAAATTAGAAAAAAAAAATCAAAATTAATAAACAGGGTTTGCGGATAAAGAAATAGATATACATATATACTCGTATATCCGTACATAGGGAAAGAGAAATATACCTACTACGATTATAGCTATATGGTCCACATTAATTAAACCGCTCTCTTAATTGCGCGGGTATATTTATTACACGCTGTGGCCATTTGTCGGTGGTTATAATATTATCCTATTCCTCTGTGGCTTCTATATGCTTAACGGCTATTATCTGAACTTGGTCGTGGTCTGTATAATTTTTATTTAATCCGTTACACGAACGCGGTTATACCTTTGGGTATACGGGTACGCTGCTATCATTTGACGATGAGACTCTCTCAGGGCTCGTAGAACAACAACAGGGTCCAGGGTATACAACCTCCCGTCGCGTTGGTCAATCTAGACTTAGAAACGTGCCGCTTATACTCGATTTACTCGCAGCTGCTCAAAACTGAGAGAATTTTTATTCCTCTCGAAATTTTCTAATTTTCCTAAAATGCGTAGAGGTTTCAAAAATTAAGATAAGGGGCTGGTTTTTGCGATACCGAAGCCCAAGAACGTGAGATCACATCTCTTCCATCCCCAAAGTGATAAAAAGTACGAATACGTGACCCTGAAAGTTTTCTTTTTTCTCCAAAAATGATATAAAAAAATCCATAAAACAGAAATTTTCACTTCTCTCGTCAATCTTTCAACGCGGGTACGAATATGAGCTGCGTCATTCCACCTACGGTATCTACTCAGTACAGGTATACGTATATCTCGGAGAAACCCTTTCTGGCCCTTGTGCCGTGAAGAGAGCTTCCAGGGACCGATGCGATGTTCCAATCTATGAAGTAGGGGTAATAAATATGCCGGTTGTGCCTGATATAACACCGGAGGCAGGCGTGGGCTGGCTCGAAGGACCAGTGGAATCAGTCGTCGCTGGTTGATTTACGTCTTTAGTTGCAATGCATCACAGGGAGCTATCTCATTCGCAGTTTCCGTTTCTTTCGTTGCACTCGAGTTGGGATAGCCAGGGATATGCCCGCCGCACGTTTTTCGAACATACATATACACGTAGGTGTATATACGTGTATATTTTCAGGCGACGCAAAGAGAGAAGAACGAAGGAAATCGTCGGACGAGTCAAGACGCCCTTGTAAACACCCGGTTTATTAATAAAATTGCGAAATTGCGCGTTTGCATTAAATGTTTAGCATTTTAATTGGCTTGACCAGTAGCTATACGGGTTTACACGTATTATAAGACCGGTTCCCGTTCCTCTCTACAGGGGCAGCAGCCTGCCGCCATCAATGAAAAACCCGACTTATGATAACACCGGTCTCGGGGCGCCTATCCTCTCCTCTCTTCCCTTTTTCTCTCTTCTCTTCTCTTCTCTTCTATTTTCTTATTTTATTTTTCACCGTCCTTCCCCACACCTGATTGGTGCCGGGAAGCCGCGAGGCCGCGAGGCCAGAAGGAGCGGAGGGCTACCGTAATTACTAATTGCCACCGAGTCTAATTAGTAATTCACGTGGCCGGTTCATCAGGACTGAAAACCCCCTGCCTATATACCTCTGAGTAACCTTTTTATTCACATTTTTCTTATACCAACTGCAGCACATCGGCAACGGACTCGATATGCTGCTGGGCATGGGATGGCAGCTGGAGATGAAACTAAACCTGAAATACACGCGGTCCTCTACAACCTGTGGGAAATTTTCTACTAACTACCTTTCGGGCATATTTTAACAATGAAACGAATTAGAAGAAAACTTTATTCCTCAGACAGGTGCAGCGATAGGATTCATGGATTTCATTCAGTTTTCACGAATTAGAAATTTTCAGAATTTCACAACCGGCCAACGTTCGCGAAACCTACTATCTCTGTCTTAATGTAACGTAGGTTAATTATTATCGCACCTTACAACACGGAGTCAAATCGGTTGAACGAAATGTCATATCTGTAATGTCTCACTCGTTGTAATCACTGAACCGTAATAATAAACATATCGATTTAAAATATACATCAATATCAATACTCAAAGTGCACAAGATAATTGTAGGTGTGGGTGTACCAATAACTATTTTTATTCTAAAATCCTTGACACGTTTGATACGAATCTATACACCCAGGTATACATGTATATTCTCTTTTCTTTCGTTGTTATTTCTGAAAGAATTTATTTATCGGAACTACTGAGATTATACATCCATAGATATACGTATGTACACCGATGCATTAGATAATGTCGGTTGGCTACCAGTGTACAGGTAAAAGTTTATACGGGTCAGACCGAAGCACCAGAGAGACTAGGCTGAGCTTATCACCCTTTTTATTTTTTAGTTTCATATCTTATCGAGGATTCTAAATGTTCGAAATGGTGTCAAACACTCTTCAAATATTTGAGAAAATGTGGAATTTCCCAAAAACTGTGTGAAGAAAACAGAATCAGAAACGTTTTCAAACATATTCTGACCTACGATAATTTTTCCGAAAATTATTGTGCCTACACGGTACGCGGAGGCAGGAAATAAAAATTGACCATTATCCGTTAGAATTCTATCCTCTCTTCTTTCTTTCCTTCTTTATTTGTCTCCCTCTTTCTCTCTTTCTCTCTCTCTCTCTGATTGTAGCGAACCGCGTTACACACATCCGGGCAAGGAGGTAGCCAGGATGATAGACGCGGAGCGTGGATAGAGGCGTTGCGCAATTCGAGCCGGTGACGAGTTCTGTTCAAGATAACGAATTGATTGGCTCGATTTAATCGTAAATAGAGAACATGCGAGACACGTGCGTGCAGGTAAGCAAGCAAGCAAGCAAGCAAGCAAGCAAGCATAAGCAAGCAAGAAAGCAAGCGGGCATTCCGTTCTCTGCGGGACTTATAGATCGTTCGAGTAATGAGATACTCCTGGAAAATAATCAGTCAGTCAGTAAGTCAGTCAGTCGGCGCATAAATATAGGAAACAATATTTCTTTTTTTTTGATTTTTTTTTAATTTTAAAATTCAAATAAAAAAATTGACAAACTTTTCCTTTACGTTCGCCAAAAATCTCGTTTCTAATGGCAAAGGGCTTGTTAGACGAGAATAGATCTTTGTACAGCCGTATATACGTGTATATATGTATATATAATATCGCGTGCGACGTAGACGAACATCTTTTCGAGTCAGGATATTTTGGGAGAGGTCATAGGCTGGGGTCAGCCTCTATCGGCCTGGTCAGCCTCCTACGAGTTCTGGCCTCCTGCCAGTGTCGGCAAACCGACGACTACACCACCCACGCGTAAACTACTACTGATATAATGATCTACAGACCGAAGAAGTTCAAGACGAATGTAAAAAACCGTACGATTTTTAAGAGAACAAAAGGTTTTTACGAATATTATTAGCTCATATACAAGCATACACGCGTCAGAAATAAGGAAACATTCTTCTCTCCGCCATTTCTGATATGAGATACGAAATAGAATTCTTATTTAGTCAATATTTTGAAAAATTGGAATAAAAAAAAGAAACGAAAGGTGCGAAAATATATGTGCCACGTTTTTTTATATTGTTTCTTTTTTTTTGGCAATCAGTTAATTTTTGAATACGACGAGGTACGAGAGGCGAGTAAAAATTTGAAAAGTTAAAATGTCGGTGCGAATTATTTTGGCAAATAGCCGTGCGGACTTATGGAAAGAGAGGGAAAGATGAATTGAAACAAGATGAAGAAGACGAAGAAGAAGAAGAAGAGAAGAGCGTGGGTGACTCCCTCGGCCTCAGAAGTCGTGCAGAGTTTAGAGGCGAACGAAATCTTACGCGCTGACCCGACCTCTCCTCTCCCTTTTCTCAAAATAACCCAAACGCCACAGTTTGAGTTTGACGTCACTCCCCACCTCCGACGTTGTTATATAGATATACAAATGCACACCCCCGAGATATTCTCACGTTTCATTGCAGCAAATATATACATATGTATATACCGGAATTCTAAACAACGATAATTATCATTTATTTTCATCAAATTCATCTATACGAATATATATTTAATTATTTAGGGTGTAGGTATAGAAAAAAAAACAAAAAAAAAACAGCATTGGTTACGTTTGAAAAATGACTATTTCTCGTTTCAACGAATCTAGACGTTTTCCGAGCCTCTTATAGAATCTCGGAATTCTCGACGAAAAATTTTCACGCATGTCGTTTAATTCAAATTTCTGAAATTATATCTAACGAAAAATTCGACTTTCAATTTTTGACCGAAGATTACCTATAATATCCTTATATACTCGATACAATTTCCTGCCCCTCGTTTTATTTATTTATCAATTGTATAAAAAAAATTCCGACCGATTTCCTAAATAAATTGTGAATCAAGATCACTCGATTTATAGGTTTAACTTTCGTTAAATAATATCTCAACCGAGAATCTATATAACTATACCAAAGTGTTTAAGTGGTATATAATCGCAAATGGCAAATCCGGGTCTATGAAAAATGGTATAAAACTGGAAATAGTGTCGCGTGTGCAGGTCGCGTTCACGTACAGCCTCCACGCTTTAAAAGCCAGGAGACTTTATGCTGTTGCAGACGTATTAGGAATAGACTAATTGATTTATCTGTCGTAATCCAAAGACGTATAACGTAACGCTACTGAATGAGCGCGAACGAACGAACGAACGAACGAACGAACGAGCGAGCGACTGCGTTAGTGAGTGGGTGGAAAATTCTTAATTGTGAAATCCTGCAACACTATCTGTGTTAATAAGTTAATAAATTAACGACCATTTGCAGGTAAGAGCGACATGTAATAATAATAATAACAATCACAATAACAATAATAATAATAATAATGATAATCTGAAATTATTTTCTGGTATAATAAAAGTGAAAATCAATGAAATGATCAATCGATGTTTTAAGTTGGTCAGTTTTTTTTTGGTGTGTGAATTATAAAATATAGTAATTTCTGATTTGTCTGTCCGTTGGATGAAGGAAGCGAAATCAGTAAGAGATTGATGTTTTCCCTTGTAGCAGTTTCTATTTTGCGGTTACACTTGTTAACGAAACAAGATAATAATGATTGGATACGGATTGTAAGATAGATTTTTCATAGGAAAAATTCTCACCACTCTATGGTATAATCTAACTGTTTTTATACCTTGTCTAATAACGAGGTACAAGCGGGTTATTCTATATATTATTCTTGTAAAGTGGGTATCTATATATATATATATATATCTATCTGTACGACGTGCTGAAACTACGATAATAATAGTATAGTATAGGTATATATTATATAGAAAAAGTCTGATGGAAAAAAAAAATAAAAAAAAATTCATATCGATACTTGATTTAACTTTATTACTTTTCTTTTCTTGCTTTCGGAATGTCAATAATCCAAATTTCAACGTTACTGAAAATTCGAAATCGTCCGAAACGACTATATTTCCAACGCATGGATCCGTCACGAAGTTTAATAGTCAGAATCCAGTTCTGATAGGTGTACGAGGTGTTGTATATGTATCGCGTGCGTGATTAGGTGGAGTTGTTATATATATATAAATATACGTGTGTGTGTGTGTGTGTGTGTGTATACGTACATGTAAATTACACTTCTTCTAGCCAATAAATAATTGCCCGACTCCTCTCGTTGCAGCTTGTGCGGAGTTAGGAGTTCCGGGCACTTAATTACCCCGAGAAAGAAGAAGAGGAGGGTACACCCGACGTAGCTATCTCCCTATAACGTCACCAACAATAAAACGCATAATAATTACTCGGCAAAGGCGTAACACGTTATAAATTCAACTAGACTATTCAGACTGGTCCACAATCTCGTCATAACCGCGATACGAACAAAAAATTTTATTCAGATTTCAAATTTAATGAAAGATTGAAAAATAAAAAACCTAATTAATCAATATCTGCCATATGGCATTGATAATTTTGAAACAAAGTTTTACGACTGTGAATCGACGAAAAAATAAATAAATAATAGACGCATACATACATATAAACGTATACAAAATTATATGTATATATGTACATGTATGTGTGTACGAAGTTGATATGTAAATTTTTGGTGAATAAAAATACGTGGGCGATAAGAAGCTGGGGAAAAAAAACGTGTACATATATATACGTATTGGTGCGTAGGGGGCGTTCATGTCGGTTCCCCGCGGTTGATAATTGCCAATAAATATAACGTGTTATTATCATTAAATCTGGGGGCGGTGGTAGCTGCTGTAGCGATAATATAAAACGATCTAAAAGAGGCGAATAATATCATCCCGTTTGCATATAGGTCTTCTTACGCCGTTGTGTATCGAATACACCGTGTCCAGAGCCGTGTTTCTGTAGCACAGAGCTCTCAGGTACCCTGGCGTTCACCGTGGGCGTCGGTCTCGAACCAGCCTCAAGATCTTCCTCCTCTCTTCTCCTTCTTCTTCTTCTTATCTTCTTCCAAAGAGATCTGTTCCTCTATACGTATAGCTAATATATAATACGTAGTAGGTACCTATATACGCCTACCTCGTAGCTAGATGCCAGAGAGAAACGGTTTCCGCAAGTGCTGAGTCGCGACGTAGTTTCCCTATGGATATACTCTAAGGGGGTGGGGTGCGGTGGATGATAAATAAAATCGGAAATCGATGATACGGAAATAATTTTCGCATTTTTTCTATAGAAGTTTCAAGCATTCACTTATGATACACCTGTATGTTATGAACTCCGTTAGGCGTGGGTTTCCCCAAAACGACGTGATATCTTATATCCGCCGATATAAAGACGTTTCGTTTACTGCAAATTTTCAATTTTACTCGCGAATGTTTTTTTTTTTCATTTTTCTCTTCTTTACAGTCGAACGTGATAAAAACCCGTAAAATTTCTCAGCGATATGTCGACGACGGAATAAAATTTGCGAGAAAGAATTTAAAAAAAAAAGGAAAAAAAAAATTACGAACAGGAAGAAGAGAATCGCCCCTTTGATTGTTATATTTAACGAAAATTATTTCCTACATTTGAATAGCGTGATAATTTATCGAGGAACATTTTTCTCGTTGATCATGTCCATCGATCTTGTGGGACACATCGTACGCGTAATTCAAGATTTAAATCAACTAATCCCTGAGTCGTGTGACAAAAAAATAAAATAAAAATAAATAAAATATAAGAGGAAAAGAATGAAGATGCCTGAAATCCAGTTTTTCTCGGTAATCGCAAACGTCAGCGATCCCCGTTCGCTGTATTCGTTCGTTACATATATATATATATACGATCGTAAACTACGGATGAATTCATCATCTCGTTAGCAATTAGCGGTAACCTAAGTACACGGAGAAGATTGTCAACGCTATAAATTGGATATAAAATCTGGCATCGCGAATCATAAGGACTCCATATATAATATATATATATATGTATATATTCCTACATACGTTCCGATATAAAACCATTGCACCGTTGTAATCTTTACAGTTTAAGTTGTTGACAACATCGTCAGAAGATAAGATATACGATCGTACAATTATAGGTGTAACGAAACGTATAACTGTCTACAACGAAGTTGAAACGTGTAAAAATAAGAATGAAAGATCGTGAAGAGACGAGAAGAGAAGAAAAGTTTCTAAAAGAAGACTTTTCACGCTCAGATCTCGGACTGACGACGACTACCTTGGTTTTCCTACCTTGCCTTGCCTTGCCTTGCCTTGCCTACCAGTAGTGCACCTTTGCACTAGGCAAGTGAGCATTCGAACCAGTCGCGGAGCAGGCGAGGTCGGGGTGAACGGCCAACGGCTTAAAGAGAGCGCGGTGTGCCGGCCATGCGACGACGGACGGACCGATACGCCATGCGGTGAACGAGAAGAGCCTCGCCCTTATACCTCTACGAACCTCTCTTCACGCATTGGATCCAGTTCGGCGTCAGAGTCACTCGACGAGCACTAGTCTTTTAAATCAATCCAGAAAATCGTCCCTGACTTATATATAAATTCATACATATTATGCCATTAGACACGCGAAACATTACACATCAATTAATTAACGAATTGGATTTGATCAGAATTGGAAACGAAACTCAAAATTATTATTTCTTTTTCAAAGTTGATATTCGACCACTACCATCGATAATTAAAATAATGAAGAAAAGAAAAGACAAACTTGTTCATTTTTCGAGTCGTACATAAGAAAAAGTTTGGTATTCGAGAAGACTCGATATTTTCTGACCATACATACATAGCTTCTTAAGATTTGAGCGTTTGAGACTAAAAAGGATCATTCCTTTTTCCGAACAATTTAGAAGATGATGTGCAAATAATACTCGTCTTCTCTCTTCGAGATTGTATAATGATCGATTTTCCTCAACCTTATAAATACGCCAGGATTTATGTATATTTCGAAAATTTGTATGAGAGAGCTCAGGCGAATTAGTAGTGGAAGTTTAATAACAGAGAAGGAGATAGATAGAGAGTAAAATCGTGGAATGAAAGTAGTATGTATTATTTCTCAAAGAGGTAGTATCTCCGAGTTTTAAATTCCAGTAAATAATTGAGCTGCAGCTGAACGGTTCGTCGGCTTAGGTGGAATTATGCAAATCACGTCAGTCGTCGCAGATCAAGATCATTTCCCGAGGGCGAGTCTCCGTGCAAAGCGAGACCGAGAGAGCAAGAAGCTGCGACGAAACGAAGCTGCAGCATCAACATCAGCAGCAGCAGCAGCAGCAGCAGCAGTAAGAAACTATAAGAATCCAAGAAACGAGGAAACGAACGACGTTGCGGCATTGAACCTGCAAAACCGATCAACCGAAGCACAACTAGGTACAGCAGCGTAGTCAAAAAAAAAAAGAAAAGCAAAAAACTCAGAAGAAAGTTATACTCGTATCGAAACGAAGAAGAAGAATGAGAATGAGAATAAGAATAAAAATAAGAAGAGAAGATGAACAAGGCGAAGACGAAGAAGAAGTAGGTTTCTACCGTAGGTGGGAAAGGTAGCTTAAAACTACGACGCGAAAGAAAGAGATAAAGATATATATATATAGAGAGAGAGAAAGAGAGATAGAGAGAGGGAAAAGAGATGCGCCCATTGTGTCGAGTCGAACAGGTTGCCGAGAGACATCCACCTGCCTCCTCTTCTGTACCACTGCTTGTTTACTCCACACTTTACATACCGCAACGACAAACTTAACTTTACTTTACTTATTCTGCTTATTTTTGTTAGTTTTTTTTTCCCCTTCTCCTCTATAGTAGATATATGATCTAACTAATGATCTTTACATTTTGAACAAGTTTGAAAAGTTCGATTATAAATTATAACAATAAAAATCACGATAACAACGACAACAACAATAATAATAATAATAAATGAAACTGGAGGGAAAAAAAAGAATCGAAGACATTTTTAGTTTTTTTCTCTCTCATTTCTTAACACATGCGGCGACGCATAACCGTATGGCAATTCAAAGTGTCAAATGAAATATAGGTAGTTCGATATTGAGAAGTAGTTATTAGTATGTGTCTAAAGTTATGACTGTTATTTTGACTTGAAATATCACTGGCTCTTTGCGAACTTCTTGTGAGCCCAGTGGAGCGTGTGACACGTGATTAATAACACCTTGGGAACGAAAAAATGAGAAGAAAAAATTTTTTAAAAAAATTTAAAAAAAAAGGAAAAAAAAAAGAAAAAAAAAAGTTTTCCCCAAAGAGATAATCGAGTAACAATAAATTGACGGTATCGACAAAAAATTTTTTTGGCGGGAAAAAAATTGAGAAAATCTTAGAGCAGTGAAATAAAGTCGAACCGAAGTCGAAAGTTAGATCAAAGAAAGAAACGAAAAAAATGAATAAAAATAAAAAAAAAATCTTACGGACATTATACCGTCAATTTTCTTTTTGTTTACTCGTTTCCGAGCAAAGCCACAGTATATCATGTATATTTACTACATCCATATCGTGTATATATGTATATGTATAGAATTGTATCGGTATCAGTTGAACAGTCCGCGGTACAGAGGTTAGAGATAAAAGTCTGAGATAAGGATATAGTATATCTTAGGCGCAGGTGAACCGAATGGAATCGAGTTGTTAGCCGTGTTATATTATCTAATCTTTAGACAGCGAGGCAGTCGGGTTTGTCGATACCACTGGGGTAACGTAACGCGACATTAAACTGGATTCTCAATACTCGATTGCCGCCTGGGAAAAATTAATGATGTAGTAGTCACAATCATTATACCAATCGACAGATTGATCATGATGCGATTATTCATTTTACATTATTGTTAAAAATCCCCATTATTGTATTCCCGATATTCATTTACATTTCACACTCGCTCAAAACACGCAGGGCATACATCGATCATAAAATAAAAGAAGATGAAAGATTAACGCAATAAGTGCGGAGTATTTCAAAGAATAAAGAATAATAATAATAATAGGTATCTATCTAAGTAGGTATCCGCATACAAAAGAGAGAGAGAGAAAATCATACTCTCTCCTTTCTATACGTATATTCATGTTTCAGCATTATGTGTCGTAGATAAAAATTGACTACAGTATAGTATAGTATAGTCGAACGAACGAATGCAATGTATGTAAAAAAAAAAGACGAAAAAAGAAACTTTCAAGTGTGAAGCGTACAGCCGAACATAATATACATACCTATGTATGCGTCGAGTTCCGCTATCAACGCCTAAGTATAGCACTTCCGTTCAGACCAGTTGTTATCTCCGTGACCTCACGCTTATACACATCACTTAACGTGTTTGTTAAAACATAAACCAGAAATTGAGAATTTGTCACGTTGAGGAACGAAAAAAAATTTGAAAAAAAAAAAAAAATAGAAGAACGCACTGATTCTCTGGCCTCACATATCCGACGCATGTAATATGTGATAAGAAAAAAACAAAAAAAAAAAAAAAAAATTGTTCAATACGACTGGTATCCTTATCGCTTTCTATTTCGCAAAATAATAAAATAATAATGTTGCATGTATCGCATTTAATTCACCGATGATTCACTTTCACCGCTCACTAAACAATCAGTAACGATATATGTATATATATGTATATATACCACTGTGTTAATAAACAATCTGCAATCTCAATATAGGATGATTTAATACTGTAATGAATTCGTAAGTAGATACTCAATTGAATAAAATAATTGTTTATAGAAAATTTGATACGCGGTATTAATTGTAATAGACATATTATAACCACCCGAAATAAATGACCGATATATAATATACACCTATACTCTGGTTCTACACCTAATAATGTTTACTCCCGTGATAGTGTCACCAAACACACTGACTTCTATATTTATACAAGGTGGGGGATATCCACGTGCACGGCAAACATCTAATGAAAACTATGCTATACTATACCATCGACCGTACGCCCCGCACCGCGTCGACCCCACTGCCTTTACCGCTTCCCTCGACACTCTCGACTGTTACACTGAATTACGATAAAAGACAAGAAAAGAAAAGAAGTCCAAAGGAAATAGATATACTGCTTGAGGGGATGCAGCGAGTTTTTAAAAAATACCACGTTCAAACATTTTTTTTTCCTTTTTAATTTATACCTACGAGTAATAATACTTGTTATTATTATTGTTATTGTTAAACAACAAGCCCACACCGATCACTGTTTAATACTTTATATCCACTAGCTGGTGTCGCGTCGAGACAGCTGACTATCGCACGTTTTACTTGTAGACCGTATCGCATAATAGACACCTATGCCTGCCTGCCTCCTCGGTCCCGTGCAACTAGTTTAAACTCTTTTAACGTTAGGCGGCGGGCACCACTACCAGTGCTGGCGGCGACGTTCAACTGTCACTATGCGTTCTCCGCGTCGATTATAACCTCACATATACTATTTTTAGCACGCGGTTAAAGCGTCGCCCGAATTTAATACACACTTAATATTTAATGTTTTTAAACCGACGAGAAACATCGGCATCTCTAATTAGCACCTATTTTTAAATATTATATTATGTCGCACGGTTTTATCGCTCCTAGCTATATACTACGCTACGATTTTATATTATTATTACATACTGACATGGTAGCTGTGTACTACCTTATCCATGCAACGGCTAGCTTCACTCGGTACGGCACGAACGCGCAACGCTAGGTCAGCTCGCGCGCCTCGCGAAACGATCCCGTACGAACACTTCCGAGTCTCTGAACGCCGGGCAACGGATATACGTGTAGGATCGTACGCGGACCTGTCGCCCTATGATATATCATAAGCGGATAGGTATCGTTACGCCACGCGTGTAGAAAACGCTTTTTATTCATAGAATATTATTTAATTATGTATATTAAGACACGTTTGATATGTATATAGATAATAGATATATTGGAATACTGATTTATTAGACAAATACCGAACGTCTCGCGCGATTGATATACGTCTGCGTCTAAATCGTAAATCAATTGCGTATGTGTATGATTATAAAAGGCAATAGGCTACCGATCGCGAGTACAAGTTTGGTTTCATGCCAGGGGTTTGAAAAACTAAACGAAAAACAAAGAAAAGTAAAACTAAAACGCCTACAAACGGACTTAATTACAAATTAATTCAAACTGATAGATACGCTCCATTAGAGTTAATTCGACGGTATGGTGACTGTCACCATTCGTTAGTCGACACGCGGTTAACGGGGGCGCACCCCACGCTCGCTGTTACTGAACAAGTTATTTATTTTTTATTTTTTTCTCAAATTCTTTCTTTTGTTTTTGCCTCATGTTCCTCATTTATTTATTTTTCTTTTTTATTTCTGCGGGTAAAATAGGCTCGCCGATCGCGGCTTTTAGTGTACCGACAGTGTTAAAAGACGATACGGAACGGCGAAAAGAAAAACACGATACTTATATTACTATAGGTATCTACTACGAGAGGATTGCCTTGCGGCGATCAACGAGCAAGTAGTAGTGGCATAGCTATGGCCAGCCAACCGTAATGTACAGGCAGTACCGCTTATTCTGCCTGATCACAAAACAACTTCCAACTTTTCGCGCTATTTTCACATATTCTACGTATAATATGTACATCTACATCTACATCTGTGATAATATAGTTGTATACATCGAACACACGTTGCCGGGTATTATCGCGCTGTTGCTTATACGCCCGATAGACCTATAGGTACATTTGTACCATACAGCTCATGATCGATCCGTGATTTTATACCATCCATATGTCGCCTGAGGCTTTGCGGCTCGCTAGTCAAGATAAAAATATAAGTACTGCGATATTGACGCACGAATGTATACAGGGTGATTCAGGTTAAACGAACCATATTTTGAGGATAGATTCCCCGGAAAAATCTAAGATTGAATTTCCTTCACCGAAAATTCGAGGGACCGATAGTTTCCGAGATACGGAAGATCTTAGTTGACCAATCCCGGAGCGTACAGGTCAACTCAACTTCTACTCGTGGGCAGCCCAGTCTGTGTCACCTGTAAGTTCTGCGATCGGTCAACTAAAATCTTGCGTAGCTCGGAAACTATCGGGCCCTCGAATTTTTGGTAAAGGAAATTTAGTCTTAGAATTTGACAAGGAACCTGCCCTCACTATATGGCTCGCTCAACCTGCATCACACTGTATAGGTGTATGTCAGGGTACAGTTGTAGGTATAAAATTCACTTTTCCCTACGCATATGCGCGTTTGAGGAAGAGGAATTGATTTTTTCTATATCGGTGTTCATTTTGTTATATATAACAAATCCTTGATCTTATACCTACCTACATTGTATACCTATATGTATAGTATAATACATTCTGGTATAGGGTAGCTGTAGTACGCGATATGTCGACTTCTTAATCAAACTGACATGGGAAAGCATTTGCCTACGGTCACAAAATCACCGTGGGACGTGAGCGATCGATTCATTAACGCCCTGCGTGGATCGGTTCATATATGATAATTTGTTTCACATGCCTATTGGGCATGGCATACAGATATACATAGAGGCATATAGGTACTGGACCCAACGTACGATCAGAGGATAAAATTCAACTAAAATCTGAACTTCATTCCCGTGTCTTATTTTTTTAAATATGTAATACGAGGACCAATATTAACTATAATTTACATCATTTTGTGTAATTCTGAAATTTTTGTATCTATAATATTTCGAAATATGTGTATAGGTATATAGTGGGAAGAAAGATTATTATGTATAGCCCCAATCTAGAAAAGAATTTATTACTGCTCTAAAATAGTAGAATTATAGATTTGAAGGTATTTTCACCGTTAATTAAAAATATTATTATTAGATATATAATTATAACGTATTTCTCATTAGCGATCGGTGTTGTTACATTAATTTACATATATACCACATCTATAAATCGTTATTACGGTTCACGCATATATACATATATATATCTTCAAATTTTTCTCCAACCAGTATATATACGATATAATGGTACCCTGCCTTCTCATTTTATCTCCTTAATAAATAAATAAATAAATAAATAAATATATATATATAAAAATATCTATAACCCGTGTAGTATAAATTTGATTTATAAAATACCGTTTAATGTCCCTGACCCTGTTTTTTGACACGCTTATCAGCTGGTATCTAGTTTCACACATACGTTTCGATTCTAGACCAACGCGACATATCAATCTTAACAAGCACGGGGCGTCGCGACGGTGCAGCAGCAACAGCAGCCGCAGCGATGGATTTATATATATATACCATATACCTACATAGTATATATACATCTTTATCTACCTATATAACGTTTTCCTCGAAAACATATGAGCGCGATGTATTTTCATTTTTTTTTTGTTTATCCTTATATTTTTTCTCCCGTTTTTTTTTTTGGATCTTATAGACAAGCGGGGGGCGCAGGGACGAGCACACGTCAGGGACGAGAAGGTCCTGTGTTGTCAAACAGGTTTCGAAGTACTTTCCTGCATACATAAATAAATAATAACCAACGTGCGGCCGATGGAGATGTGAAGATATCGGCTTATCTTAATGTCAATGCTCCTAAGCCCATGCTCTGGTTACATTCATTAGGGTCATTAACATCCGATAGGCGTGGGAGCGGATTCTTCGCCCTATAGATCGCACTTGATTTTCTTACATCGAACATCATTGCCTTTCCGATACGCTAATTCTTACATATGTATATTGAAATGTATAAGAAGATAAACAAATTTGTCAGTAATAAATTTTCAAGATTTAGACGTTTATTTTTTTCTCTTCTTTTTTTTTTCTTTTTCTTTGAACTAAAGAGGAAAAAAAAATTGGATAAATTAAGGTAGAAAAATTATTACAAGCAATTATATATTCTTAATGACTATTCGTTAATTGATGCGGTTTCTATAGTGTGTATAAGATATAATATTATGTGTTATTTTATCGTTCGCAGTAAGTAACCGTATATAACGATCTAATCAGGTCGCTGATATATTGGCTCCAAATATTCCTCTGAGAGGTATACAAACGAATTGAACTGGGCTTAGGTATAGTTTTTTTAGATATGAAAAAACCTGACGCAAGATTCGACCAAGAAAACTGGGATTCACTTAAAACCGACAACTTTTTTACCAATAACTTGAAAACAGTGAAAAGTATCGGAATATCAATATTGACGGCTCAATATTCGTAGGTGCTCAGGTAATTAGGTTCCCTAATTAAGGCGAACGTAGGCATTAAATATATAACTATATATTTATCGATATTATCACGTATAGTATACGTATATAGTATATATAATTCCTGCACGAAGCGCAGGCATCACTCGAGTTCTAATGATAATGATTCGTATAGGGCGGTAAGTTGCGGACACGCGATACGTTCGAGAGCGGGTTGTGCTCTCATTAGCATTAGCTCTCTCTCTCTCTTTCTCTCTCGGCAACATAAACCAGTCATTAATGTCAGCCAATCTTAGCGACCTTTAGACTAAAATTTTCTGTTAATTGGACGGGATTTTGCTCTATGTATGTACGTGTAGATAGCAACCCATACGGTCAAGTGACGCGGTACCTACAACGGGCTTCTGTATTATCGTATATAGAAGATATAAGCGGCATACTGCTAAGGCAATTATCAGGATCATAAATTTCTATAGCTATATACCAACGTATCCGTAATGTATAGATATATATATATATATGCTCGATTCGCGAGGCGCCGCATCCTCCCCAACAGGTTCGAATCATCTTAGCTTTTGCGCCGATCATCGGCTGCTAGTTCTTCGCGGTCCGCCGCACTTCTCTTAACGAAAAAACCTATCTTCAACGGTTTTAACATAATTCCTTTCACGCTATTAAATTCTTCTTTCTTTATTATAAAAACAACGAATAAAGTCGCGGGTAATTGTTCGGTAGAATTTATATCGCAAAATCTGCCTTTGTCCGGTTTTTATACAATTATTACGCGCGTGTCGATATATCTGGGTGAGAAAATGATGTTATGCAAAGTTAAGGAAAATGATACAAGGACTCTATCCTAGTAGTTTCAATTGCGCCAAAAATTCTCATCTTCGCGACACAGAGTAATAAGTAAGAGTAAATAGAGGAATTATTGTTTCAACGCTTGTTTATTAAATAAATTTTACTTTACAGCGATAAAATATTCAACGAGTTGACTTTTTCGAACTAAAAATAATTATTTAATCGTAACATCAGGTGAACGTATGTATATAGGAAATTATCGATAATATACGAGACTGCAATATATTATTATTTTCTGAATATACGTCCATATGCATACCGTATACTGTATACATAGACGATTCCGCTCTCGCGGAAGCCACATGGCCAACGGAACGTAACGTGCTTATAAGGATTTCTCCGCGGTTTATCAACGCAAACAAAACCCCGCAGACAATGGTAATACCACAGATTACGTCTACCGATCGATGTATAAATCCTGTTTATCCGCACTACGGCTTGAACCCTACCAGATGCACTTCTCTCCGCGTATGTATATTACTAATAAAAAATGGATGTAAAAATTAAAAACACGGTAACAGATTTCGCTGATCCAAGGTAAATCTACCCCAAAAATATGACCGGGCCAGCCTGAATTGCCTGTATGAATTTCACCTCGTGCGAAATAAAAATCGTAACATTTTTTTATTCTTAACGTACGGTATATTTTATCGCGTGGGCGTTACAGGGTTCGGTGGTAAGTAATTCTTCGCAGGTCTCGAACTGTAATACGAATGCATTACAACCCGGCTGTCACAATTACGCAAATTGCTTTTGCAACTGCGTGCGCAGCCGGTGCATCGAGTTCTCGCCCGTTTGAATTTTCTGCCTCAGACTCACCACGGGACTTCGTAGATCGGGTATCGAGTCGTTCAGCTCCCGTGGTAAATGCAGTAGGTACGTAAACCATTTCAACGAATATACATACACACATACCGCTTCGTATATAATACATCTACGTGCGAATGCGGTAAAGCGAAGCTCGCGCTTCTTGAATCGCTACCGTTTGACGACGCGGTTACGTGATCGCGAAGGCAGGAAGCTGCAGTTACGCTACCCGCGAACCTGTCTACGGAAAGGAGGCAGGCCTCACGCCTACGTACCAACTAATAACGTTTCTTTCACTTTTTCTTTTTATATATAATACCTTCGCGTCACGACGGCAGAGAAATATTTAGCGTATTAAAAAATGAAAATAAAACCGAAACGAAAAAAAATACTTTTCAGCGCACAAATTTCAGGACTCAATTTTATCGCGAGGAACGTTCGGATTTCAAAATATTGCGCAGAGAGGAGAGATGAGTGATTAAATGATGATAATTGTTAGCTATAACTATAGTAAAATGTAATAATTGTTAACGGTAAGTTCACCTAGCTATTAGTCAGGCATAATCGTCGAGGTATGCGTTAGACTCGACGGAGTACTATATTTATCAGGTACACTATTAAAGGCGATATAATATTCTTGGAGAATGAAGGGTTCTGGATATATTATATCGTATTATAGGCTTCGACTGGAGTACTTACTAATTTACGACCTATGGTACCAATCGGTATACCTAGTCTGACAATGAACTAAACGGTTATACCATGAGTACGAAAATGGGCAGGACTCGCGTACCTCGTTAGAAAATCATCGATAGAAATTGAACGACGGCTGTTAGAAACGAAGACTATAATCTCTCTAACGAACAGTTTTCCGCATATTTTTTACGCCTATTGAATAGCGAAGTGAAAAGAAATCGTCTCTCAAGGTCCCGAAGGAAATGCAGCATCTACAAGTTCGATTCATTTTGTTCAGTCGAATATCTTTCGAAGGAGTGCATCGATTCCAACGAAATTCGGTACTCGAATACCTCGAATAGTTTGCAGATATGGTATCAAATTTTAGAAAAATCGATCTAGCCGTTTTCGAAGGGGAAAGAATTCTCGACGAAGGAATCAGTGAAAATACGTTTTAGACCCGATGCAGAGCTCGTTTTAGCTGCTTTGATCAATGAATGAGAAAAAAATTTCACTTACTTTGATTCGCCCGCATTGGTGATCCTCTCATTTCGTTTCAGATTCTTCTCCCTCATTTTTGTGGTTCGAATTCGTTATAATACGATGACCGAGACGCGGCGCCGTCTTCGCTTCGAACGGAAGAATAAACTATCCTGCAGGGGGGCGATTTAATAGACGCGTAATTGACTTTCCGAACTATTGAGACCGACCGAGCGAGTACCGATTTGACGCGTGTATAAAAAAACTTTTCCGACCGAGTCCCGAATCGATGCAACGATCGCATTGCTACTTTTTGCGGAACGACGCTTATTCACGAATTTATCCGAACGGAAATCCTCGCGGTGACGTAATCATATGAATCGCGCACCATAACCTGAAATGAAAATCTTCTTGGCGTCGTAATCCAGAATGTTGGGCACTACACGAGATTATGGTATATAAATACCTACATCGAATTCACTTCACTGCACCGTATAGGTTAACAAAAAACCTTAGCCTTTTTTGAGGCTAGAAATTATTAAACTACACCCCGAACAGAAGAACATAAACTATACTGAAAATCACGCGCTGCCGATTAGACGCGTTTATATAAAGAAACTTTTCGACCGATCGGAACTAACCGAGTTCCGAATTGACGAAAGGTGTAGCCGCGATCGTACGGCTAACCCTTTTTATTATACGAAACGAAGCGAAACTTCACTGATAGCGTTAAACGAAAATCTTCTTGGCGACGTAATCCAGAATATTCGATCGTCGAAATGGCACTACACGAGATCATGGTATTATACCATAAATACCTACACAGAATTCACTTCACTGCACCGTATAGGTTAAAAGAAACCCTAACCTTTTTTGAGGCTATAAATTATAACACTAGATCTTCTTAGCGACGTATTCCAATAAATTGTGAACCTCGGGCACTTTACCTGAAAGAAAATCACTTCACTTTTCCCCGTATTTCATGTAAACAATCGCCAAGCCTGGAATCTACGCGACGTTCGTTTGTTTTTACTGCTCGGCGGCGTTACCTCGTTCCTAGCCCATTTTATCGTCGCGTAAGGCAACCGGATATAGGTATAGTAACCGAGATGTTATAAATGCTAAACAAATCTCACGTAAATCGTAACCTACTAATCTTCAAGACTTTATACGCTACTTTTCAGATACCTGCGTGGCTAAGAAGCCCCGACGACGTCACTCAACGTTCACTAGTACGATCTTGGCCGAGTAATGATTGCCAACCCTAAGACCGGTTAACGACAAATTCGGGCTTTCACGGCGTCAATTTTTTTCCAGTGGCTTTTTTTCGATGTTATATTTTGATGACGACTTCTGCCCGATTTTGAAAATAAATTATATACATTTTTTTTTTTTTTTTCATGGAACCTAAAACTATAACAATTGGACAATTTTAGAAACGATTAACGAATAAAACAAAATTCCGAATCTAGCCCGAATAAATCGAGACGCCATTGCGCGTAGCGTCGTTTTCTCTGATTCGATAACGCGGTTGACTTTAGACATGTTTTTCGGGGAAGTTTAACGGGATTTTCAGAATCAGATTATCATACGCGTACGGGGAAAGCCTTTAGTAATACGAACAACCGAATAATTACGTATACACACTCACTCGCGAACCGAAATATTCATCATTTACTTACGACAAAGTATGGATGCGGATTTACGGGGCTGGAGACTAACGGATCACTGACTAGCCGGAAGTCTGCATCCCGCGATCGCATCCGTTAAGATACAAATATCGATGCTAATGAGCTATCCGTTGAAATTTTAAGCTGAAAAAATGTGGTTTATTAATTTTTATTTTTATGAATCGTTTTCCAACTCGATATCCTCTAATATTATCCTAATTATCGTCGATGATTAATAATCAATAACTTCCCGTTCCCGCGCGCGACACAGTCGCCCCTATTAGACTAATGCTACAACAATTAATATAGACAAATTATTGCGGACTGCGCGTCGGTAAGGAAGACCGATTATTATCGTTCGGAATATCGATAAAGAATAGTCCGGTGATAATCTAATTCCTATGATAATAATTATCCTCAAGATTTCAGCATCTGCAAAAATGAACTCTGGCAATCTACAGCTTTTAAAATACTAGAGTCGCACGCGCGTGCTGAGGCTGATATTCGATTTACAATAAACTACATGTATTTTGATTTAATTCTAATTCCATGATCAATACATCGATTTATGTTCTAGAAAAGTACAAAATATTTAGGCTTAGGAGACTTTTGAGGCGAGAATTTGATTATTCGGCCATGTATCCTCAATATGACTTATCTCTGACTATACTCAATAAAACCGTCCTAAAATCCCGATATACGGAAAATCGAATACCTTCGGATTTTTCACCGAAATTTCCGGAAAAAAATTAAATTTCGAATCTCACTTATTCGGTATCCTGACCAAGAATCGAAACGAGATTCGGGTTGTTTTTGCTCTGGTCGATGGTCGATATCGTGGTCCCTAGCAATAGTTTTGCGAAAAATTGGGCGGAGAAGAAGAAGAAGAAGAAGCAGAAGAAGAAGATCGTGTTTTTTGATCAACTTCGACATGTTAATACTCCGGAACCATAGCGCCGATTTTGTTCAAATTTGGACAGCAAACTCATTCACCCTGGGACGAATAACCCTGCCGATTTCATCCGATAATATTCGCTTATTCGGGAGATATAACATTATGTTTACAGGTATAAAGCGTTGCCTCGGGTGAATAATTCTTGGCTGCGCTCGCCTACCTATACTGTATGAAATAAACCAAATATTGGGTTATAATTGGGCTAATCGGGTACTTTGCGGCGATTCACTGCCGCGAATCTTGATGCCTGGGCGTGTGTTGGTGTTGGCTCTCCGAATGCGAGATCAGCAAATCTAAGATCGTGCAACCGGTGTCCAGTGGCGCGTCCAGCCCGGGTCCAGGCGGGGTACGAGCCACGCCACGACGACCAAGTGTACCGCGGCGTTCGAGGAGTGAAGGAAGGATGCTGGGAGGGCAAGAGGGAAAGGTGGAATGCGCGGGTCTCGAAGGAGGAGCTGTCGGCGGTGAAAAATCACACACCGGGGCCACCACTGCCAGCATCTGCTCTACATACGCAGGTTCTCATCTCCAGATCTCCGAGGATCCGCAACTCTTCGAACAAAGTCGTTCCTCCCTAGCAAGACCGTATGAATGATTTTTCTCTCCCCGCAAAGCCGAAGATCGATTTTCTGATTACGAGAAAATGCCCTAAGATGTCATAAAAGGGATTCAAACCCGTAGAAAACAGTTATCGACGAATAATTTCAGAACCGAGACGCAGAATCGCGTCTCTTCTTCGTTGAGAACCTCGAAGAATCAGAGTGTGGTGAAGCAGAGCAAGATATATACGTATTCTGGCGGGGCTACCGGTCGGCCAGGTCGGGTCGGTGTTCCCCTGTGTTCCATCTCTACTTTTTCTTCGATTTTGCTGTACCTCAATTTCCCTCCTCTTCTAACCCGAGGCTCGTCCCATTATCCGTGTCTCTTTTACTCTCATCGGGCAGTTGTGTTGTTCGATTGTTTTATTACTTTTATAAACGACGTCGGTGCCGGTGCTAGTGCTAGTGCCAGCGCTAGTGCTGGTGCCGCCGCCACTGCAGGCGCTTCCTTTGTTGGCTGGCCATTGTTGCTCGCGGAAAGATGCGAATTTTAATTTGATATTGTCTAATATTATTTATGTATGCACACTAAGGATGCGGCGGCTTCAAAAGCCATCTTCCTTTTTACTATATACATCCATACATACATATATAAATATAGCGACGTAAAACGTTCTTACAGATCGGCTATCGCCTCGTATTTTCGTACATATACATATATGCGGCACGAGATACGATATACACGTCGCAATGGTTTTAGGGGAATCTAAAATCAGTTTTTATTTATAATTTATAGATATAGTTAGTTATACATTACGTATCTCGAAATGTAACATATATAATCTACGATAATGTCAATCGCGTTGAAAAATATACAGTTGATATTGAGTCTGGTCTTGCGCAGTAGGTGGGAATCCTCTGGGAATCAATATCAACCCGCACATTGCCAACTATAGCTAAGCCTCGAGGTCTCGTTCACCAGACTGCACGAAAGACGCAACAGTTGTGTTTGAATTACATATAGATTGGGCGAAAAATAACCCGGCGGTTAACTAAAGTCGCGAGAATAACCATTGTGATCAAATAACATCTTATACCAACGGGACTCCGACGTGAGATCAAAAATCCGGTGTTTTACGGTACATATACTTTGTGATAAACCGTGTGCGAATAGTTCATAAACGTATTATTCTATTTCTACTGTGATTAAGTTAAATCGAGTTTGTCACCGCGTACATCACGCTTTGTTATGCCGAACGTATAATTGGCGGACGAATTAGTTAGCGAAATTAGTTGTTAAATTTAACACGCGAGTGGATGAGCGACCCGCAATTGGATTAATGAACAGCGATTTAGAAAAAGTCGGATTACGTTTCTAGTGAGCCTAAATCTCCGCTAAGATCAACTTCTGGTCTGAAAACGTTCGGAAAAATTATATTTCCTGTTATTTTCCGACACTTTTCTAGCGCAAAATGATCTGCCATCTTGCCCTCGGTATAAACATCAGCATATTGGTAATCCTCTTGATATTCGGGGTGTTATTTTCACTGCCGTTGAAGCTCCTCTTGAATACGAATTACGGAGCGGGTGCAATAAACGAGGGTGAAACGAGCCTCGGTCATAATTCCGGAATTAAAGAAATGTCATTAGATTATCGGAGTTTGAAATTATGCCGAAATTTTGATTACGAAACTACCGTTAGATCGGTATTCTTCAGCAGCTATGACAAAAATTGTACCCATGTGAAAGAAAGCGTCAAATTAAAAGCCGAGAAGGTTCAGCAGCGGAAATCTAAGCTTAGATTAATGGCTGAAAAGGCTGGGATAATATATACAAAATTCGAGGAAGAGAGTGATAAAAGTATCGACAGTAATCACAAAAAGTCTTTATCCATCGCTGGGCATATTCTCGCTGTTATGCTCATCGGGTCTGCCATTGCTGCACTTGTGGAAGTCTTGAGAGCCCGTTTTTGCGCTGTTAAGGTGCGTCGATCACTGCAGCAGTTTTTTCATTATTGAGACAAGGATCTTTTCTCAAATCGACTGATTCTTATTTCGGTTTCATTGAAATTAAAGGAACAACGACCGGACGGCAATACTACAGGGCGAAGATCCTCCCTGGTAGATTTGGCCCAAAGACGACACGTCAGAAAAGACACTATCCAGGCACAAAAGTCTTTCGAAATACAGGGGATGATGCATCGATCTCCTCTACGACTTATCGGTAAATAACTAATGGTTTATACCCATAATGGGCGAATAAGGATCGAAAAGAATCGGGACGTGCCGAAAGAATTCGTTAGTTTAATTTAAAAAACAGTAAACGGTTAAAATATACGGAAACGAATTGGAAACGAGTTCGACTATTGAACAGAATTACTTAAATCTGTGATATATTGATCCGAAGTTTGAAGAAACGCATATTCGTATATCGCGGAATGTACCTTTTTTTTTCAAATTCTTTCGAATACTCAGACGCGGAATCGCGCCAAGCTCACTTGTTGCCTTTAAGAATTTCGGTGAATCGTAGAAAATTTGTAAAAATGGTATGACTACGTTTTTGTCCTCACAAATTGAAGACAATTGTAAGCTTTGCGGAACGTTTCCCGCTTCAAACCTGCAGCTGACAAAAAATCTACTTGATATACATTTCTGAGTTATCTTCTGCAGACATTTGATCTAGCGGAATCTGGAGACGTATGATTACTGCACAATGTATTCCGCGATCTTTCAACCTCGTTTTTTAAACTAATCGATGGTGGATACGCATGTAATTACCGGACAATATATTCCGCGAACTTTTCACCTCGTTTTTTTGATCAAATCACATATATAAGACGGTTGATTGGCGTTATTAAAACTTGAGATAAATACACTCTACTCGTAAACTAGTTTTAATCAGCAATCACATATATGTATGTATGCATGATCCTGTGTAAAGGAAGGAACGAAGTAAGCATGCAACCACATCAAATGGTGATTTTTAAAATCAACAATTTAGCGCCGATCTACATACTCGTATACTTATTTACTCTCTTCCTGCAGCTTTGCCGCCTTATATATAATTTGGCAATAAATTAAACCGCATAAACCTGCGATCTTCCTCGAGTGTTTTTTCACCACGGTTTATAGTTTAAATACGATCTGTCTCATTAAACCACTACTCAGGGAAAAAAATATCGCCTCGATTTTAGCCGCTCGTCCACCGCCGTTACTTCGCCGTTCATCTTTCCCTGCCCAGTGTTTCAACCCGAAGGATCTTCCGGTATTAACGGCAGCTACTGCAGCCCATGGCCGGTTATCAAGAAGGCCTTCGTTCGTCGTTGATTCCGATGAAGAATCGAACGGCTTAACAGATTTCCGACGCCACACTCGGCTCATTCGACGGCATTGAATCTTTTCCTCAAGCCGAATGAAGTACAGGAAATTTTCTTAATCTGTGCGTCAAATTGCAACTGCATCTAGGTACTTGAATGCGATGATCGGCGCCTTACCTTCGTCATTAAATTAATCAATTGGTTAGTTGAACGAAGACTTTCGAAATACGATTTAAAAATGAATATTTATTAACAGGCTTTCATTTATTACTGCTTTTGATGTTTTCCTTATTCTATATATAGTGTGTTAACGGAAGTGCAGGCTATCTGGACTGCAGAACCTAATTAATCGATCGTATCCTCTACTTGAATTGGATCTTCAACCCTTCTTCTTCAACGAGCTTCTCTACAGATGGGTGAAACATCGAACAGATCGGTTTCGGCAGGTAGGATTGGGGGGTTTTTCAAAAATTCATTACCTCGAAAGTAGCTCAAAACTGGCAGGAAACAAATATTTGCATCTGAACATTTCGAATTGCAGCCCTAATGACATCAGAGAAAAGAATCACACTTGTCTATAAACGGAGTCGAGAAATCGTTGAAAAAATTGACATTCGTGTGTTGGAAAAAAATTTATTACCTTTGGCTTACCGTAAAAGTCAAAAGTCACTGCAGAGATAATCGACTGTGTATAAATTATACAGCTTTCGGCGAGCTGCGCGATCGAATTGTCCATAAACTGTTTCAGATGATTGACTCTAATTCCATCAAAGACACGGTTAATTGCCGGAAGAGTAGGTACGCTTTTCCGCGGTGAATTTAATGCTTGATTTCACTAATTTCAGGTACCTAAATTTTCACCTTTGATGTACAGTATCAACGGTTACCCAATTGCTTGTAAAATTATTTCGTGATTGTTGAGAATTAGGAATGTGGTAGTCAATGTACTTATCCGTGATACGTAATATATTTATTGATTAGAAATTATATAATTACAGTTGTATATCGCATTTGAATTTATCCAAATTTAAGGATAAACCAAATAATGAAAGCTGCTATTATATTACGTTAGAATTTTGTTATAGAATCGTTCGATTTTTCAATTTATGCAGTGCTGGCTGATGGTCGAGTGCCTCCGGACGGAGATGCGAGTTTGGAGTATCTGGTGAGAGTCGTCGCCTGGATCCTGGTCACAATTCCTGATATAAATGTTCGGTATTATATTTGTCCGATTGAATTTGAATATATTTGTCTAGATCTCGGATATAGCGAATTCGAGACTTGTGTATGAAAATTAATTTAAAACATCGCAGTCGCAGTCCCTACTTTTACGCAATGGTTTAAATTTAAACGATTTCTCATAATCTCAGTAATTCAACGACAGATATTGTAAGAATGTCGCAGGAAATTAAACCATATTTGCATATCCTATATTTTCACTCTCATATGTAGATTTCAATGACAACGTTATTAAGAATCACGCCTCAGATTGCTTCAGGTATTCAAAAAAACCTGTAAATATGTGTAATCGAATTCCTCGAGGTATTTAATCTACAGTCTTGAAACGAATTCATGCATCGAATAGATAGTTTATGCTCGGCATAAAGTGAACTACGGCAACGCTACGAGCATATTATAACACTGTATCGGTATGATTGCCTGATTCGGGTCATCGCTTCCATTAAGTGTCTTTGCTAATATCGTATGTAAATTGAAACGACAGAATTACATATTCGCTACAGCTACTAAGTGTTAGAACATATTTTATCTTTTATTTTCATTACTATTTTTTATCGCATATTATACCGATAGGTATATCTGAATATCGATCGGATCAGACTGAGTTTTGGTGAAAAGGATTATAATGGGAATTGGAACTGAATGAGCTGTGACAAAATTCGCTATTTTTAATATACATACGTAATCGGTGTGTAAGTGTATACGATGATAATTATACTATACCCATATTAATGTATTTTCGAATTACGCAGTAAAATTTTTTGAATGATAATTGATACATATTATATTACATATATAATATATTTATATTTTTAATTTACGTATAAAGGTATACATCAATGAATTTATTATCACTATAAGTGTAAAAATGTGTTCGATGTAAGACTATAACGACAACTATGTAATCATATTGTTACGCAACGAAAAAAAAAATATCAACGTAACGTAGACCAATCTGCACGGACTCAAAAACGTATTACGAATTGTAAGGTATAATATAAATCTATAAATTAATCTATCTAATGAAAAATTAATAAATGCACTTTATTATGCGTACATGAAAATCGTTTCAGTAATTTACTTCACTCGATTCAAATTTTACTAAGGTACTATTATTATATATAATAAATTATCTCATTTGGATTCCTCAGATTGCATTAAAATTACCTTTCATTAATTTCATGCATCAGCTCATAACATCGCTTGGGAGTGTGTAGGGTTGCAGAATTCAGGCGTATACATACAATGTTATTGGTATCTAATCTTAATCAGTAAATAAATGCTTGAAACACCTTTCTAAAAGATCTGAAATTTTTTTTGTTGTTATTTATTTCTTCTGATCCATGATATCGGTGATAGATAAGTACCCAACACGTGGTTGGAAAATAATAAATATTGCGTTACAATAATAATAAAAATTCCGGCACATCAAGGCGCATGCGCATATCTAATCGAGTTGAGTGAAGCAAAAGTTTAGGTGGCGCCACGTCCAAGGCTGTGGTTCGTCCTCGATGAAAGACGTAGAAAAATAAAAACGATGCATAAAAATGTGTCAAGTTAAAAATAACGTGATGTGATCAGAGTTTTAACGAATGAGAAAATGTGCAATGTCGTGGATAAACTGTAAGCAATAATAAATATGGTTTATTTATGTGATATTTGTTTAGGTATTTACCGGAAGTAAGTCGCTTGTTGCACAGTTGCCAAGGCGACTGACGTCTCTGATTCTAAAACTCAATTCTGTGCGATGAAACAGGACCGATTAAATACTTACCATTTTATAATATATAATCATTTTATAAGACTGCCTAACATCAAACCATAAATGTCGTTCTAAAACACACACTCACATAACAACAACAATTAATCTGAAGATATAATGGACTATTCGGTTCTGGGCCACTACGATCCTTCCGTTGAGGTCGTGGGGGCTGACCAGGATCTGATATGTGAGTTAAACGCGCGATGTTTTGACAGAACTCAACTGCATCTCGATTTAATGAAAGTAGATAAATAGTGCTCGCAACTCGTAGCTCAATTATTTTTATCCGCATGTCGCTCCTTTTGTTTTTTCCGTATTCATATTTTTTCTATATCTGTTTTTTTTTTTTGGTCTCCTTTATTTTTTGTTTCCTTTCCCACGCAACAACAGAGACTAGAGAGTAAAATTATCTTGCGCACGTCACGCATGTCACGCTCTGTGTATTATACGGTTATTCAATAAATCATTTATTTATTTCAACCCGTTATCCCCAATTGCAGATTGTTATTTCCCGATAAAGAAAGAAAGAAAGACAGAGACAGAGAGAGAGAGATTCAACCATCTGGTTAATAACCTTGAAATTAACTCCTATTACATGTAATCTCTCGACGAAATCGTATCTTATCCATACTCCGATTTTAAGAATCTATTTATACGACTCGAGACCTCGATTATTGTGTGTTATTATTCATTTCAAACTGCATGTTTTGAGGTTGGTTTTAAACCTCAAATAACACATTTCATTCGTCTGATCTTTATTTTGGTCTGTAATATTTACAATCTACGTAGTTAGTGTCGCCAATAATAATAATAACGGTAATCATAATAATTACAAATGTTTTTTTACCTCTGTTTTCACGCTGTATGTATATCATGTTTTTTTTCTAATGAATTAAAAGTCATTTAATCCATTGGCAATACAACCGTATCTCCAATGAAGGGAAAACGGTAATGTTCATTTTTATACCGTTCTACTAAAGAACCAAGATAAGAGAATTCCACCGCAGGTTCATTTACCACGAAGCTATGAAAACCACAGATAAAAATGTACGGATAAATTATTATAATGAAGAGAGAACGGACCAACGATTACTGCTTCATTAAATTACTTATACCCTTTCTTTTAACCATTTGTAATGCCTTTGAACTTTACTTTCTGATATGCATGCCTTACTCAAATTACTTAGAATTCGTATTTAATTCATTCTCTGCTTGATAAAACCAGGTACTTAGACTCTGAATTCTTTGAAACCAAAAATTATCAAATTTCAGGGGAAGAATCAAACTATGACTTATCGAGCGAGGGTTTTGTGCCCGCGGCAGAACAGTTCGGAGAGGAATTTGCTGGCGCCGAATTTCAGGAGACTAGAAATTTGCTCGCCGATGGAGGGGACAGGTTCGGCGTTTCTACAGTCACTTTTGACAATGTCGAAGAACTCATGTGGATGGGAAACCAAGGGGTATTAAATTGCGTTCAATCTTCCACCGCAAGATAATCCTATCTGAATTCAATGTCTCAGACAAACTCTTTCTTCACTGAATAGAGCCTATGCCCCTGATTCATCTTCAAACGATTTTGTAAACGTGTTTTCATATTTTTAGGGTCACGTGACGTCCTACTATGGTCCTGGCCTTCAGAAATATACCTCGTTCCAAGTACACGCTACTCAAGAAATCCGACAAATACATCCTGTCGACGAGGGGATACTTGCGTTAACGCAGAGTATGCTGAGATGCCAGCTACGTCGTGGTATACCTATATTTACTCACACGTATGTTTACTCATTTTCAGATAATTTCTTAATAGATGTTTACTGTTGTACAACCAGCTGTTCAAGCTGTGCAAATTTTATACAGCTGAATCGGTTCTCTTTACCTGTAATTTATGTCCTTAACTTAGTTCATCGTGTTGAAAATTCTGCGTTTGTTTTTGTTTAATCGAAATTACACTCCTTTAGGAATTGACAGATTTATCGAACTTTGAGAGTGGGACATAAAAATCCTGATTTATGGAGATTCTGTGCGTTTTATGAGCATTGCATATGTTTATATGAGACTAAAAAGTTTCATTATGGAATAGATGTATGAAATTTCAATGAATACTGAATTCGATTTTATTCCAGATCCTCAAACATGATCGATATGCAATGTATGCTACAAACTTCACCGACAAGACTGCTCATGGGAGGTCATCAGGAAAAAATTATCGACTTCAATCTTACCAGAGGAAAAGAAACTGGACTTGTAAGTTAAAGAGGGTAGTAAAGATTTCACCATTCTTGACTGATGTAGGGAAATCAAAGAAAAGATTTAGTCTTGATTAGTTTTTGAAGAACAAGCCGAGTCGTAGGAGTTAAAAAAACAATAAAAATGAATGTCCAAGTCGAGATAAAAACTTGCAATTTGAATTGATTACCAAGAGTTTTGATGTTCAGAAAATCAACAAACATCAAGAAAATCGTTGGAATCGATACGAGAACTTTACAAATCGTATGATTTGTAAATCGATTGGCTTTTAATTTGCTCAATGAAATCTCGGCTAAAACATATGCGAATCTTTCCATATCTTAGTTAGTATAAGTAATTCTTTAGCTTTTAACAACTCAATCGCGTTCTTCCTTCAATCTACAGGTTCACGTTGGAGATCATGGTTGTGCAATACTTAGACAACACAGCAGGCTAATATGTGCAGGTAATCCTGCAGGTAGAATCGATCTTCGAGATCCGAATACTCTGTCTATAGAGCACACATTGGATACTCACAGTGGTTCTCTCAGCGACTTTGATGTACAAGGAAATTACCTAGTTACCTGTGGCTTTAGTAATAGGTAAGATGCTATTATTCATCCATTGAAAGTAATCTAGAATATCATTTTCCGCAAAGAGGACTCCAGTAACTCCGCCTATTGCTTTTTCCTTCCATTTATACCATTTATTAACTCTGTTTTATATTTATTAGCCGCCAGGGACTTTCCGTGGACAGATTTCTGATGGCCTACGATCTCAGACAAATGCGGGCTCTTACTCCCTGCACAACTCTCGTTTACCCACTTCTACTCAAGTTTTTACCCAGCTATTCAAGCAGAGTCGCCGTAGTTTCGCCTCTGGGACAAATGCAACTGTTGGACACTATTTACGCCAATGTACAACCATCCATGACTTGTCTATACCAAGTAAGTATCCCCGAACTCTTGTCTACAATCTTTTGTGAGCTAATAATCGCTGTAATTAACAAGAAGCAAAGAATCCTTTCTAAAACAATGCACATTTCTTTCCTCTTTATTCAGGTCGCTACAGCAGGCGCAATGGCATTGTCATTTGACGTGTCTTCTACCTCGCAGTGTCTTTGCTTTGGCGATTCAGCTGGATCGATTCATTTCCTTGCTACAAATACGCCCGAGCCACAGTTTAATACATTCTCGAGGTAATTTGATAGGAGTTTGCACTTTGTTATTGGAATTCGTGGTCGTCAGGAGATATTCTGCATAGTTGCTGTTTTTCTGTTCCTATAGAGCCACGGAGTTCGCTGACCCTGTTGAAACACTTCAGCCTATTGCTTTCGACGATAACATCACACCTCTCAGCAATATACCTATGGTATACTCTGGTCAACCTTTGCTTAGCGATTGGCCTGAGGAATTTATGAAAAAAGTGTACAGGTCAGCATTCAAAATAGAATTATGAACGAATTGGTGATTAGAATATTGTGAATTTAGATATATTCAATTGAAGATGAAACTTTTGTGCTCTTGCTCGTTTCACCAGTTAAAATGATGGATTATCCTTCTATTTTAATTGAATATCAAAAATTTGTAGAACCGCAAATGCTAAGTCGATATTTTATTTATTTTACAGAAAAACACCGGCAATTGATTCAGAAATTTTACGCACAATGAAGATGCAAGGGACTATAGGATACGCTCCTAATCCTCAGGCTTTCCGCAGAAACCAAGTGAGGAAACAATATTCTCCCACTCTTCTAAAATTCTCTCCTTCGTCTGTTGTTAAATTTCCATAATACATACATATATTAGTCTATGTATATATATTGATTCCCTGAAGACTCATTACGATAATTATTTACAGCCAAAAATCTAGACTTCCTATATAGAAAAGTTAGTTTATTCGAATGTCAGATCTATTTTCTAATTTCTATGAATTATTCTCACATAGATTTTGGATTTGGTAAGCGATTTCTGACTACTGAGAGCTCTACCCTATTCTTCTAATATTTATAAACAGGGGAGAGAGGGAGCAGAGCTTCAGAGTATCGAAAAACAATTGAGCGATTATATTTTCATTGTAAAGTTTATCGAGGGTGAAGAATAAATTGAAATAAACGAAGGGTGTGCAGCTTATATATTAATTATTAAACGGGAAGGTAGCTTGTTGCTGTTTACTGGTTCTATTTACATAATGGGATTGAAACTGTTGAATAATATCAATAACTTAAATAGTGAAGTTTGATATCTATTATATTAGAGAATCAATGGCTGGTAGAAACGCTCAGAATCTACCATAAAATGAGTAAGACTGATTAGTAAGATTTCGTGATAATTACCTATAGTAATTTAAAACGTATTAATAAAACACGTGATATAATATTTTCATAAGCTAGTCGATTGCGTTCGACTGACAATTTTATTCAGTATAAACTTTAATTCATATATATATGATACGCAATGTGTAATAATTTTTTTTATTTTTTGGCAAGTCTTGTATTCTTTTTTTACAACTGCCTCCAGTATTATTTTTATTATTTTGTTGGTGTTTTTTTGGATCACAGATCAAAATAGTCACAGATAATTATCTGATTTTTTTTCCGGCTTAATTTGAACCTTTTTTTTGTTAGAATGATACAGGACGGATTAATTTGATTCGTCATTCGTTAGATAATTAATAAAAAAGAAGGAATTTGATATATTTTTTTTCGTTGTTTCAATTAATAAATAGAATTAATCCTATTTAGGTATCTATAATATGGTATAGCGAATAAAATGTATATTCAAAGTTGTATTTGATTGAAATAAAGGTTGTATGAGAGACTCATAAGCCTGATTTTAGTAATTTGTCATTAAATTGTTCCCTCTTTCTCTAAATATATATTATTCATTTATTTATCTGCTTAAAATTGAACATATGACAAATAAAATTGGCAACTTTTAGTATACAGTTATTAAGAAATCATTGAAATGTCCAATTCAAAAGGAACCAATAATTGGTAGTATGAAACTAGGTAATCCCTTTTTTTCAGATTCCATACAATTTGGAAAAACGTCGCGGTGTAGCGACTAAGCTATTCTCAGGAGACTCTCGCGCTAAGGCAGACGATGGCACCTTCATTGCAATTCCTAAACGTTATCGTAAAATCGAAGTTAAATACTCTCGGCTTGGATACGACGAGTTTGATTTCGATCAGTACAATCGTACCAGCTTTTGTGGGCTGGAAGCTACTCTGCCAAATAGTTATTGCAATCCTATGCTTCAGGTAAGAGGCTGTGAGAAATAAAGCCCGGAATTAATTAGGCACAATGTAACGTAATAAAAGATCCAATTTTATCGCAGCTGCTCTACTACAGCGAGCCGGTGAGAATAGCTCTGTTATCACACTCGTGCCAAAGAGAGTTTTGCCTTTCTTGCGAACTGGGCTTTCTATTCCATATGCTGGATACCTCCAGGGGCTTTCCTTGCCAAGCTGCCAATTTTCTCAGAGCTTTTAGAACAGTTCCTGAAGCTTCGGCTCTCGGACTTATACTTAGTGATCTTCATCCAGAGGCTAAGAGAAAAACTAGTCTCATCAGACTAATTCAGGTAAGTTAAAAAAGCAGGAAATTGAAATGGATGCGAGACTCATTCGTCCATCTTGAATCATTGTCTATTTTCTATTTTAGAGCTGGAACAGATTCATTCTTCACCAAATGCACTATGAAATCTTAGAGACTCGTAAACGGGTTCAGGAAGAGGAGGAGGCTGCCCGTCTTAAAGCGGGACCTAAAAATCCGCCTTTTGTATATAATGAGCAAGATTTTCCCAGCATACTTCAGGATCTTGGTTCCCGTTACAGGAATCATGAAGAGGATAGGAAAAAGAGAAGGAAGCAAGAGGAGGATGGTAAATATATGTGGATAACATCGAAAGGTAAACACAGCTTACGTGTAAACTTTGCACTGGGCAATTTTTGTGTTTATTTTTCTATTATTTCTTTATGTTTTCTTAGGGACAATATTATTTCGTATAGGGAATGTGAGCACTTTTTCTTTATCCGTGACTTAATGTCTTCTATATTTCTGTAATTCTTTTGCAACCATAGATCCACTCACTTTTTTCTCCCTAGATGTATGTCTGCATCTTCTTTGCATATCATTTGAATACCTGAGTGTGTCTTGACTGTTATTTTTCATTTTACTTTATCAATTATTTCCAAATAAACAGTTGAGCAATTTGATCAACTGGTATTTTTGTAATCTCGCATTCCCTTTGTTTATCATTCATTTTCATTTTTAAGATAGTTTAAATCAATCACATGGTGTTTATCAAGTATCAAAATCTGTGTGAACTTTCCCGACTTCTATCCTTGGACAGTAGATTACATTAAATGATCTTTGATAGTTATCACGAAAAATTTCTCAGTTTGTGTTCTCTTGCTCTCAAAAATTTCCCATCTTTTTGCTTCTCGGAGTAAAAATTAAAATACTTCGTAAAAGAGGCTTGTACTTGTTTGAATTCGTTTCATTTTGTTGTACATTACTTTTGTCATTGTCTACCGAACTATTTCACCTATTTTGATCTCCCGACACTGGAATATTTTAGCTTACAAAATCTGCTTACTCAAACATTTTATTACAGATACAAATTGCAAAAAGCCAGCTGAAGAGACCGAGATTCGCGATGAGGAAACTGAAATCAGCCGGCTGTTTGGATCAGAACAAATTCATATTCATCGATGTCTAAAATGCGGACGGGAAGCATCAAAGCACTCGATCATGCTTTTGTGCAACTTAGTCTATCCGGATATCATAAACCCCGGTAACTATGCCTGCTCCTGTTAAATCCCAGCTGAATTCCCCTCCGAAATGCAAATAAGAGATCTACCAATGTATTTCAACATTTGATCCCGATGCTTATATTGCTTCTTACATCATAGTGGAGGAGATTCCGTTCACATCTGTCTTGGCAGGCAGCTTAAGGCCAGAAAAGATAACTCCAGCATGGTGTGATAACTGCCAGAAGTTTACTCCAACTTTGCAAACAAGGCAGTTGACAAAACTCCCTCAAATACTGGCTCTGAACTGTGGATTAGACAGTCACCAGGTGATTAAACTATCAACTTCATATTATCCAGATTCATAGAAATGTAGCATAAACATAAAAAGCTTCAAATTTCAATCTCATCTCAATAAATTCTAGGACAAAGCTTTCTGGCAGAACCAAATGGACCTCGTCGTCCAGAGAGTTATAAACGGGAAGGATGCTAGCCCGGCTCGAAGCCCTGTGCCAATCACTATAAAGCCATGTCGTTATGGTGCGAATTGTACTAGAATTGGTTGCAGATTTAGACACGCAGGGAGAGATTCTGGTGGGTAATTCTCTCAGTCTTACTAACTATGTTAGAAATTAATATTTGTCTGATAATATTACTTTATTGACAATGAACTAACAGAACTTGTGATATTGTTGTTGAATAGAAACTACACCAACGTCTGCTACACCACCTACAGCAACAACTCCTGTGCCGACTCCGCCAAGCCATCTTTATTACTCGCATTCTTGGGTCCCACATCACATTGAAATAACATTAAACCCAAACGGCGAGCCGTCGATAAATAAGCTTGATAAAATAACCCGGACCGACCCAGTACTGAGTAATAATAATACTCCCATACTAAAGGTAGTGGAGAATGGCCAGGGTGATAACAAAGTACAAACTAGCGCTCCAATACTTGATAAAAAATCTGATGAGATTACCGTGAGTGAAAATCACATGGCTGAACCCGAAGGCAGAAGAGGATCCGACAACAATTTGGAACTAGCTAGCGTTAGCGGAGTAAAAAAAATTCAGTACAGTTTGAGCGCGGTAGTTTGCTATGTTGATGACAAGAATGATGAAGATAGAAGGAACATTGTTGCCCTAATACGAGTCGCTCCTAGCTACCATGAGAGGTCAACAGGCAGTGCAGTCTCACAGTGGTACATCTTTAACGATTTTTGGTGGGTAAAAGTTCTCTCTTCCAATGAAAAGCCTGCTTATTTTTCTTGAACATAAATATTATTACGATTATCTGCTTTCAGTATATCAGCAGTAACACCGCAAGAGGCTGTGTGGTTCAATCTAGACTGGAAAGTACCTTGTGTACTTCATTATACCGCGGAACCGTCCCCAGAAAGTCTGCAATTCGTTAGTCCGCTTACCTCCGATGTCTTTGGTGAAGATAAGTGCATCGCGCGCAGTGGTGGCACAAGAGGAATTACTTTTACACCTTTAACTACGGATGAGATGCCAAAAAAAGGTTGGCAACAAGCTCTGTATTATAACAGAATGAATCACTTATGCTCCATTGTTCATTATCTCTCTAACACTATACAATAATTTTTTACCGAATCTGACATGTTGTGCTTCTCTGCAGGTGAATTAGTCGCGATAGACGCAGAATTCGTCACTTTAAATCAAGAAGAATCCGAGCTTAGAAGTGACGGTAAAATGTCGACGATCAAACCGAGCCACATGTCCGTTGCTCGAATAACTTGTATACGTGGGTAAGAAAGTTTGCATTTGGTTTCAGCAGTTTGACGATTGAAAATTCTTCGCTCAATTCTGCATATCCTTGGTTCCAATCGTTTATTTTTCAGTCAAGGACCTCTGGAGGGGACTCCTTTTATAGACGACTACATAAGCACTCAGGAACAAGTCGTTGATTATCTAACAAAATTCAGTGGGATACAGCCTGGAGATTTAGACGCTAATTTTAGCAGCAAGCATCTGACCACTCTCAAATCCACATATCAAAAATTGCGTTTTCTAGTAGATAATGGAATAATATTCGTTGGCCATGGGCTTAAGAACGATTTTAGGTACGTTGTGTTGTTAATTCTTTAGGCACGGGTGAGTCATCTCATTAATATCATAGATCAGCTCTTAATAAGATTATTGAAACTTGTACAGGGTGATAAATCTTGTCGTACCACCTGAACAAGTCATCGACACTGTTCTACTCTTTCATTTACCTCACCACCGCATGGTGTCCCTGCGTTTTTTGACCTGGCATTTTCTTGGTAAGAAAATCCAGTCTGAGACTCACGATTCCACCGAAGATGCTAGAGCGGCTTTAGAACTGCATCGTAAATACAAGGAGCTTGAAGCACAGGGAAAACTGACTGAGACTCTTAAAGAATTGTACAGCGTTGGTACCAAGCTACAATGGAAGGTAAGTTTGCTTTGTTTGAATTGAATAATCAAAGTTCTTTATTAAACCTATTCACACAGGTTCCGGATAGCTGATATACGGAGGAGGCGGTAGAATGAACGTGTGAAATAATGCTAAGCAATGTTTATAACATTGAATAGTGCGGAAAGAGACTTTGGAAGATTTATATGAATAAATTGAAATATAGGCGGAAGGGTGAGGAGAATAGGTGAGAATAAGTCTTGAGAGAAAAATGCAGTTTTTTTTTTCAATATTCATGGTGTCTGTTTTTTAAGCAAAATTTTAATCGATAGCCTTGTGCAATTTTTATGTTTATATATGGGAACAGTTGGTTTTCTTTTAATTTAAGACGAGATGTTTTGGGAGTATACAAAAAAAAAAAGAGAGAAAGAAAGAAAAAGAAGGAATTAGTTATTTGGAAAACAGTTTTCCATTATACGGGTATGGTAATTTTTTAGATGGGTTTAAGGACGATCAAATAAGTGATTATTCAAGTATCCATACTCTTCATAATGGATACATGGAAATATTATGAGCAATGAGATTAAAGAAGTTACGTAAAATGATACACAAATTATAGTTGATACTCAACTCGTGATTATCACATACATACATGCATACACACATAAATAAATACATAAGTAATGAACAAATTCTTGTCAATCATGGTTGTAAAAATGTTTGTAACTAGTTTACTTACCGAATAACGTAACGTGTAATATACCTACATACATACATATTATCCAATAGCGCACCATAAGTTTCTTTTCTTTTTTTTTCTTTGTTTTTTTTTTACATAAGAAACAAAAGAACCGCAGAATCATCTTACGTATTGTAATCGTGATACTGCCTTTTATTATACATTATGAATATTTATTTGTTTGAATCGAAAATGACGATGGTAATGAAGATAGGCTGTTTAATTCTGAAGACAAATAGATAATTGAACTGGTGGTAATCCGGAAATAGGATCGCAGTAATTGTAAATAATTAAATAAATAAATATACATTATTAGTATATTTAGTAAAAAAAGAAGACGATGAAGAGGAAAACTAACTAGATCAATTATTAACGATAATATTATTTCTCTATTGGATAAATACACCATTATCACAAAAACAGATAAACAAAACAATTTTTATTCAAATGATTGTTAACGAATTTTTGTTTCTGTCGTTTACTCGTATTGGTGAACGGGATTTTTTAATACGTTTTGAAATAAAGTACGTGTATTTATAAGTTTTGAAAGAAAGAAACTAAATAAGAAAAAAAGAAAGACAAGATATGAATATTAACTGCAGAGATCGTAACAGACAATTTTCTACAAAAGGAAAAAAAAGAAATAAATAAAAAAGAAAAAACACTAAAGGCATATTGTAACTAAATAATAACATGTATATTTTACAAAACTACCTAATATTGTACTCGTCGTAAATTATTTTTATATGCATTTAAAAAGAAAAAAGAAAAAAAATCGAAAAAAAAGAGAAAAAAATTAAGAAAAGGTCAGAACGTACCATAATAGAACGAACATACATATTGTGTACTGTATATTTTTGGATATTTGGATGAATTTACTTATTTTAATTACCATTATTATTATTATTTAGCGTCGTGCGACTTACTGATTGCGATTTAGTCTATTATTATGCATAGTCCACGTCGAGAAAAAATTTGTAAAAAACAAATCTGGTAGTACGTAATGTTATATGTAATCATGCATTTATTTGTTATTGTTATGTCATTATGATTTTCAATAAACAATTGTATCACATCATATGTATCTTAATTACGCCTTATTATATAATTATGTGTAATCACGCTGGACCTGCCGCTTATTTGATACCTGAAATGAAGAGTTACAGGGAAGAAAGAGGAGATAATAACGAAGCAATTGATTATTCGTACATATCTGGAAATTTATTCCTGCGGCATCGATACAATATCGCTCATCGACAAAGTTATGATTTTTAATGTTACAACCATCGCAAATGATTGCGTCTCTGCATTTGCCTCCTGGCATTCAATTCAGCAAGTTCGGAGCGATGTCTGTTATCTGGATCATTGCTCGCTAGTCCGGTCAGCGAACAGTTTGCAAAATGGTATTGCCGTCTCGCAGACGAACTGACGAACTACTTCTGCAACATCGGCACGCCCATCATATGCAACTTACCCTACAGAAACGGCATGCGGACTGCATATTTAGGCGCAGCGTTGTTTGCCGCCTAAATACTTCGTTAATTCGGCCAGAAGATAGCTATATCATTTTATACCCTGTTGGTGCGACGAGGAGCACTAAGCTCAGGTACAGACATCAGCATGCCTTGTTACATGTAACCCGCAAGACAGCTTACCGTAAGACATACAATAAAGTGCACCGTTATCAGCGGCGAAGTAGTTCATCAATTCAACCGCGAGATGGCGATACCATTTGGCAGCCCGTAGCCAAAGAGAAGCACTGACCTACGGTATGTGCACCTGTCGTGGGGTCAGTGACCCGCGTAGCGTCAAAGGGTTCACATGAAGGCTGTTTTAACGAGGTACGGCTGGCGGACGGTGACAGGCATCTCAATAGAAATATTCAGAACGTAGAGAAGTACTTGCAAACTAGACAATGTACTCGTTGACAAAAAAATCTTCTTGTCTAGTCTTTTTAGTAATTTAGAGAATGATTGCGGTATTATAACACTCGTCCTTCTGTTAGAGTCTAATGAACCACAATCGGAACTCAAACATCTGCGTCTAGCAAGGGTTCTGTTTCAACTGCAACGAACAAGGGTTTACATAACTCGATCTTTGTAAAATTAGTTATATTAGCTAGTATATCATTCTGGTCAAAATGTGGTCCAGATTATGATAACTTTTATGACAGGAGACTATTAAAGAGACTAGACCAATTGCAATACGTAACATATTTATTTTTAGGAAACAATTATAAATTGTACACAATTTTGACAATCATTAATAATGTATCCATTCTGCATCAATAAATTACTAGATATACCAATAATCAATTGCTTCATTATTATCCACTTTCCCCTCCCACTCCATGCATTCATTATAGGCATTCATACGTGACTTCATGCACGTCTCTATATGTATATCTATATATACTAGCGTTTTTCGGAGTTAGAATAATTTTAAGTCGAAAAATTCTTGCTCCTGGTATCAGGAGAACATCTGACCCGAGGAGGTGTTTCGAAATTTTGGATATGTGTATAGATATAGGCATTCATAGGTGTCTTCATGCACGTCTCTATATGTATATTCATTCATACTAGCGTTTTTCGGCGTTAGAACAATTTTAAGTCGAAAAATTCTTGCTCCTGGTATCAGGAGAACATCTGACCCGAGGAGGTGTTTCGAAATTTTGGATATGTGTATAGATATAGGCATTCATAGGTGTCTTCATGCACGTCTCTATATGTATATTCATTCATACTAGCGTTTTTCGGCGTTGGAACAATTTTAAGTCGAAAAATTCTTGCTCCTGGTATCAGGAGAACATCTGACCCGAGGAGGTGTTTCGAAATTTTGGATATGTGTATAGATATAGGCATTCATAGGTGTCTTCATGCACGTCTCTATATGTATATTCATTCATACTAGCGTTTTTCGGCGTTGGAACAATTTTAAGTCGAAAAATTCTTGCTCCTGGTATCAGGAGAACATCTGACCCGAGGAGGTGTTTCGAAATTTTGGATATGTGTATAGATATAGGCATTCATAGGTGTCTTCATGCACGTCTCTATATGTATATTCATTCATACTAGCGTTTTTCGGCGTTGGAACAATTTTAAGTCGAAAAATTCTTGCTCCTGGTATCAGGAGAACATCTGACCCGAGGAGGTGTTTCGAAATTTTGGATATGTGTATAGATATAGGCATTCATAGGTGTCTTCATGCACGTCTCTATATGTATATTCATTCATACTAGCGTTTTTCGGCGTTGGAACAATTTTAAGTCGAAAAATTCTTGCTCCTGGTATCAGGAGAACATCTGACCCGAGGAGGTGTTTCGAAATTTTGGATATGTGTATAGATATAGGCATTCATACGTGTCTTCATGCACGTCTCTATATGTATATTCATTCATACTAGCGTTTTTCGGCGTTAGAACAATTTTGAGTCGAAAAATTCTTGCTCCTGGTATCAGGAGAACATCTGACCCGAGGAGGTGTTTCGAAATTTTGGATATGTGTATAGATATAGGCATTCATACGTGTCTTCATGCACGTCTCTATATGTATATTCATTCATACTAGCGTTTTTCGGCGTTAGAACAATTTTGAGTCGAAAAATTCTTGCTCCTGGTATCAGGAGAACATCTGACCCGAGGAGGTGTTTCGAAATTTTGGATATGTGTATAGATATAGGCATTCATACGTGGCTCCATGCACGTCTCTATATGTATATCTATATATACTAGCGTTTTTCGGAGTTAGAACAATTTTAAGTCGAAAAATTCTTGCTCCTGGTATCAGGAGAACATCTGACCCGAGGAGGTGTGCTGAAATTTTTAACGAGAAAGACCAACACGGTACAGGCAAGCAAGCATGCAATGATGCCGACATGGCTTTCTGCATGTCGTCAAGCTCATAATAGTCAAATCCTGAGTTTGTGAATTTTTTCAGGTATAAGCATCGATGCAAAGGAAAATGATCGACTTGGGCGGTTCTAAGCATTTTTTAAACATTTTTTGACGCTGTTTCACATTTCCTATATTGGATCCTGAAAAACCGAGTTGCAGGGAGGGAAAAGTGGAAAATAACAAAACAATTCATTATTGGAATATACGGGAATTTATTACTGCAGTATAGGTACAAAATTGCTCATTGTCAAAGTTATGTATGTATGAACTACAATTTGTAATTGTTTCTTGAGAATACAAACCGATGTTATGATTATATTATTATAATACTACCTAATATAACTAATTTTCGAAAGACTGAATTCAACATGCATTCGTTCGTTGCATTTGAAACAGACTCCTTGCTGGACGGATATGTTGGACTCGATGGAAGTTTAACTGTAACAGAAAAATGAGTGTTACAAAATCATTATCATTCAATAAATCCTTCAAAAAACTAGACAAAAAAAAACTTCTATTGTCACTGAGTAGATTGTCTATTTTGCGACAATTTCTCTGCGATCAATAATATTTTTATAATATATCTGTCGAAGTTTGCCAGTATTATCTCGATCACAGAACTTCCATGTCAACCCTTTGACGCCACGCGGGCCACTGGCCGTGCACTGGCTCCACAATACGCGCCCGTACTCCTAGGTCAGTGCTCCTCCTTGCACACGGGGTGCCGAATGGTATCGCCGTCTTGTGGCTGAATGACGAACTACTTTTGCCGCAAATATCGGCGCGCCTTATACGATTATTCATAACTTTCCATTGTAATTTTGTTATTCTCTGACGCGGAAATAAACGACTGGTATAACGTATACTCGTTCCTCAATTACGTAAGCCCTATAACTCTATAAACGAATATATTTATTATATGTGACATAATTTGATATATATTTCAAATTTATCATCTAAAAAAAGGACGAAATCCTCGTGTTTATTCATACTTTATTTTCTCATAGGAATGGTGAAATAAAATAGCAAATAATTTTTGTATTAATATTAATTATTATTTTAATATTAACGCTTACTCTGTATTTACATATACAATCCTTCCTCCCAACGATAAGAACAAAACAAACGGATATTCTTTATTCATTATTATTGCATAATCCTATATCATAATTTTAGTAATGAATTAATAATTTACATACATACATGAGGCGCGAAGGCCTCTTATCTCACATTATATCATTCGAGCATTACATTCGCTATATATTTACGTAATTTTAATAAATTATTATATTACTTTCTATACTCCCACCTGCTTCTGAGCAAAGGGATATGATGTTTCAACACTGAGACAGCGAAACACATTAAATGTTTCCCCTTTTTATATATTCAATTTTTTGTTGTTGTTTTTTTGCTTCTATTATCATACATGTTTATGAATTAATAAAACCTAAATGGGTTGCGAAAATAATCGAATATCCCATCGGGAATATGATTCACATATACGTTCTAAAGGAAAATTGTAAAAAATAAATATATACATTAAAGGTATGAATTATTATTATCGGTATTATATCATTTTTTTTGTCTCTTTTCTGTTTTGTTCGATTCTTTATTTATTTATTTTTTTTTTCATTTTCAAGAGTGCAGCAAGTTCAATAACATAATGAATGAGAAAACGTTTCTGACTAGAAACTTATAGTAATATAATATATATAAATATATATATACTATATTTCACTATATTATAAGAGAGCTACAGTAGCTGGAGGGAGTTTCATTGGCAGTAATTAATTAAATTGCTAGTGATAACTTCTCTCTCGTGATATTAGATATTAGTTTCGTTCGAATATTTAAAGGCACTCGTTTCGTCTATTATAATATCAAAATATCATATAAAACAGTCGTTCGTTAAAAAGAGCTCATCGTATCGTACAACAAGGAAGAAGAAAGATAAGAAGAAGAAGAAAAAGAAAGAAAAAGGAAAGAAATAACGGGTGTAGATTTATATATCGTGACAAAAATGTCACACAGATCTCTGAGTATGCACTAAAAGCCCAATCGTACATTGGTATGGCAATATTACTGATTTTCTAAACCAAAAATCAGTTTAATGGGTGTTTACGTCAATATGATCTCCTGTTCATCGTTCTACGTAGTTAATCATCGTTCGAATAATGGCCATTTCTATTCAACGGTTGTCTCTCGGGTGCGCTATTCGGCCTGTTTCTCTTGAAGAAGCCAATCTGTAAATAAAAACAGAAATTGAGTGAGCCTTTATCATTGACAGAAAAAAGAAGTGCTTCGTTTCAAATCATGTAAAAAAAATATAAGAATTGTTTGCCGCTACTTTTAATTGTGAGATCGGAAAATTGTTTGATAATTCGTTCAGTTTTCATAAGAATTAATACGAAACCTGTAAATAAATTGAGCAAAATTGATAAAAAAGTAAATTATATGACTTATATTCACCTTGTAGAGAAGGAATATGAGTAGCAACAGAATAATCGTTCCAGCACAAGCCGAGAGTACTACAACCCAAAGTGGAATAACGTCAGGTGCAGCAGGAGCAGCACTGGGATGAATGGTGGTGATTATTTCATGGCTTTTGGTGGGTTTTTCGCCGATAATTTCGCCGATGAATTCTTGTCGAATAACTCGAGTTACTAGCTGAGTAGACACCTTGAGGTTTTCATTGGATGCAATTTTGTTAAGGGTCTTTGCCTTAACTCTGTATCGTACTTTGATGAATACTTCTTCGCCCTTTTTCAACGGACCAAAAGTACACTCGAGTTTAACACATTGCGCGGATTTGCAGCTCGACACTTGTCCTCTTCCAATAATATCGGCATCATCCCTCCGGAGTCTTTGAGTGCTCTCCAAATCCTCTGCGGATTGATTTTCGTAGAAATCAACAGCTTCAACGTCTCTCGTTTGCCTCTCGTTCCTCTCGAAATTTCTGAACTGTTCAACGTTTAGAACGTCACTTTCTCTCGCATACCGGTTAAGCCGATCTTCGGGTCTGATGGTCGGCACATTATCGCCACTCCACGGACCTCCAACGCTGTCGTAACTGCCCGCAGTGTTTATTCCCGAGAATATCCTCTTCCCAGACCTGTGTTCCTCCCTGTAAGTTTCTTCTCCGTAGTTGTTACTGCCATAGGGTTCATTGACGCGTCGATTTCCGGAGCTACCCTCATGAGTGACCTGTCTTCCATAGGTGTATCTTTCTTGCGACGAAGTTTCGCGAGGACCATTGCTAACAGTGAAGGTCTGTTTCCTCTGGTAAGTATATGTTCCGGGGATGATAAACTTGCGTCCGTCTTCGAGTTCTATGTAAATTTTACCATCCTCACCCCCAACGAGGTGTCCCTCGATTTTTAAGAACTGGATGGTATGGGTACGTCCGTCAGCTACGCTCGGCACCCCGTACTGGTCGAGGATTTCATAACTTTGACCGTTTCTAAACTCGATGTAATCCTTGCCACCCCTCACTCTGAATCTTCCGTCAAATTGGACGTACTCCTTTCCGCCTCTTGTATACGTGGTTATAGCTCCGGCTTCGTGGTTAGAGGTAGAAAAGAACTTTTCCAAGTCCATTGCAGACCCGATGTTACTCATGTTGAAATTTAGCCCGAAATTATCCCCGCCTTGCGAGTATTCTTCCCTCACAATTCCTCCACCTACTCCTCCTGAAGCTGTTCCGTAACCAGTACGTTGTCTTTGGGAATTTCCAGTGTCTGTTGTATAGTGTCTTTCGACTCCATATGTCTGCTCCCTTTCGGCTCCCCACTGTTCGTTTCTGTTCAAATGTTGTCTGGCTATGGATTCCGCTAGCCTTCTTTCCGCTTCTTCTTTCTCATCAAGACGCCGCCTCTCTTCAGCTGCTAATCTCTGGATTTCTAGAGATTTTTGTCTTTCAGTTTCTAGTCGTAATCTTTCAGCTTCTATTCGCAGTCTTTCAACTTCTATTCGTTGCCTATCCGCCTCTTCTTTTTGTCGAATACGCTGCCTCTCTTCTGCTGCGATTCTCCTGTTATCCACAGATTTTTGTCTTTCGGTTTCTATCCGCGCTCTTTCCTCTTCCTCTTTCTGCTTCTGGAAAAGTACCCTGGCACTTTCCCATTGCCCGTTTTCATTCCCTTGTCGTCCTTGTTGCCCCTGTCCTTGGGACGTGGAGTAAGCGCGATGCTCCTCCTTGATAGTAGATCCACCACCACTATTGTAATTGCTGGAATATGAACTGGACATATTTCTCGTTCCGGAACTGGTAACAACGACCTCGCTTTCTGCATCGTAGTCCCGGCTGGTCCCATTGACTGTTCCAAAGTTCTGATGTTCTTCATTCTGCTTCCTACGTTCTTCCTCTGCGAGTTTGTTAATTCTATCATTTTCCGTGATAGTACCGTCGGAAAACCCTTTGGTTGGCTGGTACACAGGTCTTCTGTCGAGCTGTAAGAAATACGGAACACATATGACAACGAGGAATAACAAAAAGGCTTTTAAAAAATTTGGATTCAAATCTGCGACTCACCTTAAGGCCAAGATAATTCACATTTGGTGGTCCGCAAGTGATGCGTCCAATAGTCTCATGTTTGTCAATGAGATAGAGGAGTTCGTCACCGGCAAGAGTCGCCGCAGGCCATGTCAGCGATGCCTCGCCTTCGATGATCTCGGAGGGCCCGTCATTGCGGATGGTATAATTGTGGGTAAGAAGAGGGCCGAATTCCCACTCGCTGGTGATATTTTCTACAGTATAATTCGCGGCGTTGTAATAGAGTTCCTTAGGTCTGCTCGTGCCTTCGATGACGACTTCAGTCTGGATCCAAATCGGCATTCCAAAATGATATTTGTTGTCACCCAGAGTGCTGTTATCTTCTGGATTCGTGCTGTTGACCCCCATGTCAATATCGTACCTGGCGTTTGATCCTTCAGATTTAATAGGCTGAAGTATCACCTTGAAATGAACAGACTCGTTCTGAGGCAACGGGTTGCCAATGTCGCACATAAGTGTCTGATTGTTGCTAGCCGATGGAGCCGAGCATTGAACCGGTATTTCCGTCTTATTGATTCTCTCAATATTGATGTATTCGATTCCAGCAGGTTTTTCCAAATAGTATAACGCCTCGTAGGCAGACTCTCCTGTGTTAGTGACGAGCACGTCGATTTCAAGCTTGTCACCGGATGCGAGTAGGTATTTGGTGATTGGCGAAGTCACGTGGAGCACGAGATTCGGAGTGCATATATTGTCCGATCCGCAATTTTTGAATATCAAAAGACTGTCAACCCGCGAAGCGATGGTTCCTAATACCGGGGTCAGCGGAGCTGTTGGATTTCGAAGTTCTAAAGCGCTCGCCCTGTCCTCGACCAAGCTCATCCGCATCTCGGCATCAATTGACGTGAGTTTATCGGTTATATTCGGTTCCAGATAGACTCTGAAAGATTTGCACAGCTGTGTGTCTCGCGATAGTTCGATGGTTTGATTAATCGAGTTCTCCCTTTCGAAATCGATGAAGAAGAGACGCCGGTTCTTCGACTTCTTTGTGTCGAGGGCGTACTCTATGTTGAATAGATAGCTACTCTCAACGCCAAGACCGGTGTAAGTCAGACATGTGTTAAGCCGAAGACAAGAAACCCGGACTCCACTGCTTATGGTGCACTGCTTCTCGTCCAAACTTATCGACTTTGATTGCGAATCGAACTCCACCCAAGCATCCATCTTGATCACCGGACGAGATCGGAAAAATGCTGCAGTGCTTGACTCGTAGGCCCCGACTACCATGTCGGGATACTGGTTTCCGTCCAGGTCCAAACCTCCGCCGATTGAAAATCCGAATGTAGATATAGTCGAGCGGACATCCTCCGCGTAAATCACCTGGGAATAAGTTTCGAGGACTCCGTCCTTCGAACCGTGGTAAACGTAAACTGCACCTCGACCTTCGGGGCCATCATATGGTGCACCGACTGCAAAATCACCGAATCCATCGCGGTCTATGTCTTTGAGAGAAGCCAGTGACAGTCCGAATCTACTTCTGGTTTTGAAACCGACTCTGAAATATGGAAACGTCGGGTTTAAGGAAGAATGCTGACAGCAAAGCTCATCGAACATTTTTTTTTACTTCTGGATGTACCGCTTACCTAGTTTCAGTTCGGCTGAATCTTTCTACTCCGTTTCCCTGGTAGAATATGTGAACTCTTCCTGTTTCAAAAGTTTCTCCCGGGTTATCGATGGTGTACATCGGTGCTCCTACTATCAGGTCGTCGAGGCCATCGCCGTTAACGTCACAGGCTACAACCGCGTATCCAAAATAAGCTCCCATTTGATCGCCGGTCAAATTCTTCTGGTAGTTCGTCAGATTTGAACTGAATATTACAACCTGTTCACCGAATACCAAAACGATTAGAAAACGAGACGAAGAAAGTCGGGGTGTCTTGCAAACGCATTAAACACGATGTCGTTCTAATTTTACTTTTGGTTCAATCATTTTCGATCAAGTACCTGTCCGTGCAGACCGGAACCTCTGGGCATTCCTACAGCCGAACCGATCTCTCCATTTCCTTCGAAGTCTCCAGTTGCAACGGAGAAGCCTAGGTAAGTGTCGTCGTCTCTTGCCTGGCCTTCGTTCGTCGATACAACCGTTGGTAGTCTGTTGGTTGATCCAGTGAATAATTGACCTGGATAAAGATTGTCTTATCGTTATTTAGATTCTTGATCAAGAATACGAGTTCGGTCCGTATATACATGGATTTTAGTTGCACAGCCAGTGTCAGCTGAAATTTCGATCGGTTTATGCGGCAATAAAACTTTCATCAAAATTCCAGCCTTCTGCGATAATTCGATAAAATAAGTTTACATTCTCATCTAGCATTTAAGCACAACGCACTATGATTACATATTATTATACGCAATGGCATTATTAAGAATTTGAAAAAAATTTCGTTCGCAGTCTTCGAATTCGATCTCTGCTCTCGTCTCGTTTCGAACGCAGTCTCAGTTTTGAGGTAGTTTAATTAAATTCAAATCCAAATGAAGGAAGAGTCCGATCTCGAAGACTGCGAACTATTATTACAGCCAGATAGCTCTCCTCTAGCTATACTGCAGCGGTACTGACGTTGGAAGCTGTAAAAAGCAGCCCACACCTGGATTGTTAAATTTGGCGCCCCCTGACTCACCTGGCAGTTACGAGGGGTGTAATTAATCCGAAAGTTAAAATAAATCCGTTACGGCTTAGCGAAAAACAGTTAAATTGTATAAAATTGTTCGTATATTAGCGTCAAGCGATTTGTTAATACAATTGCATAACCAAAACCAAATTAACTTTTCGTTATTTATTAAATTTATTAATTCCAGGGTACAATACTGCCAAGCAAGTGTGATAGGGATACGTTTTTACTTGATAGTTTTCTTTGTTTTCTCAGAGACCACACTTCGAGTATTTTTCCTAAATATACAAATACGTATCAGGCACGTAATAATTTATGACACAAATATTGGAATACAGATATACTATTTATCTCGCGTGATGGTCTCTGTTCGGATAAACAATAAATTATCGTTCCAAGGGATAACACAAGTTAATTTTGCATGTGAATAATTAATGAAATTTATTAGCCGTGGGGGTGTGGGCGGTAATTTTTTTGTTTTTTCGGGTCGCCTGAAAATTCTCGGTACCTGTTTCCCCGAAGTGTGCATGTCGGGGTGGCAAATATGTAAATTCAGCATTGCTGTCGACTGAGTACATCTGACCTGAAAATTTTACGTGAAAAAAATATTCTACAGATATAGATAAACAAACATAATAGAAACGTAACATTTAACACGATAGGCACAAATGTAGGTCTTACACGTAAAGGTATACGAGTACACAAGACAAGTGATATTCACAAACAATTTACGCCCAATTCAAAACGCCACCAGATCTTATTTTTTTAATCTTAAGTGAATGAATTTCTATTTTCCTCAAATGCATAATATGATTATGAAACATCGCACCTGTGACTTCAGACATGACAAGCTATATAAATAGCGTGAAGAAATTAATGGATGTATTGAGTACAGATTCCAAAGCTTTCTCATAGCTCGAGATACGGAAAAATGATCTTGAATCATATGGAAAAGATATACAAATAGTGGTCTTATATGATATTCGTTTTTCTTCGTGTTCTCCTTTTTCCTAATTTTTAAATAATCGATCATTACATCGAAGGACTTGGTACCTACTATTCGACGCTGGTGATAAATAAAATAGTTAATTACCTTGCCAGTAAAAGCTGCCCGGAGCACCAATGTGGACTCTTTGACCGTCCTGAAAGAGAAAATAGATCGATTTGACTCGTGTTAGTGTTAGAACATATTTAATCGTTATGGGTTGCACTCGAAGGCAAACGGTTTCAGATAAACTGCACTTTACTAAAAATTTCTAATCTCTTTTTACTCCATTCATTCATTTCGACCACTCGCGCCTTTCCTTATCGCAGATTTATATTGTTACCATAAATTTCTACTTCGAGGGTTGAGTAAGGCACCAAAGATTACAGAGTACAGACGCAAAGTAAGAGAAAAAGAAAAGAAGCGACCTATCGGCTAGAGGGACCGGAAGGCATTTGAACTCGTAGAAAGTTACACATTTGGAGTTCATTACCGAAGGTTAGTTATTAGTTTTAGTAATTATCTACATCTTCGGTAAGTGTGACGTAACAGAAGCCGAAAAAGGACGAACTGGAATTATTTTCAAAATCGAAAGTCGTTCGTTTTCCTTATTCAAATTTTCATTCCCGTGTTAAATTTTTTTCTTCTAACATTCAAACTGTAAGATAAATCAGAAATTGATGTCCGTAGTGCGCGGTAATGGAACCCGAAAGCCACTACTTTAATCACCGATAAAAATTCTCTAGTATGCTGCAGCTGCACCGAAGCGATAACTGAATCATTTATCATACTCACTTACGCAGCTTTCATACGTCAAAAATCGTTTGGATTTTATAGAGGAAGGTAAATCTGAATAAATAAATGATAATTAAATTTTTCTGTGGAACGTAAAACCCCATGGAATACACATTTACTCATTGCTTAATAATTTTGATATTCAGGTAGCAATGAAATGGATGAAGAGTTCGTGCTGCGGGGGTAATACTACTTATATGTCAGCGATGCTGCAGTTGCGGTATACTTCGAAGTTCTCAGGCTTATTCGAGTAGGTAGTAATTCGTACAGGCGTCTTCGACACTACCACATATTTATTCCCCATAGTATCGGTAAGGCTTAAATTTTTATCAGTGTGAGAAAGTGTTCAAGTGGTACTAGAAATGGCTGACACGCCACCGCAACCCTTTTGCGTTTTTGTCGCTTCGGTTGCAGCGGGTAATTAAGCTCTGGGAAGTGGGAAGCCCACGTATGTATACAATACCTACACGCGACGTTTAAGGAATATCGTATTAAATTCCAAAGAGATATAAAATAAGGAAAATTCCTATGGAAATAAAAGCAATAGGAGAAAAATAAAAAAAATGTACGTATTTTTTCAACGTAGTGCCGCAGTTTCCATTCCCAACGTTTAGAAACGGCGAACAAGGTAGGCAATAAAGATATACCGGTATATCTTAGCATGCCAACTATGGGTTTTGAAACCCTGCAGCCATGAGCAAATTAATTCAGGAGAAATATCTGCAACAAATAGTCGATACGCTTTGGCGTCCAGCACGTGGAAATCTAAGTACTTCTCTGTACCTAGCGGCGAGAAGTAAGAATAGCTGTAGGAGTCGAACTAGGAGAGAGAAATTGCGACAGACTCCTTGTAGTATTTGTAAGATTTACGACCCTAAGTCTTTGCCCAAGAGTCCCATGTGTCGCATGTGGATTTATTCAGGTAAAGAAATTCGTTTCGCCATATGTTCAAGTTCCGGAAAGGAAATTTGGAAAGTGTCTTACGTTTAAGTTACTGCGGTAAAATACGAAAGATGTTTTTTTATCTTCCTATACCCTGAAAGGCCCTGAGTTCCGATTCCCGAAGAATAAGGGCTTGCGCTAGAAAGCTTACTCCCTTTGTTTAAAAGCTAGTATTTTTCACCCTCTTCCACGAGCAAAGACAAAGGGAACTTTTCCCTACAGAATTGCGAACTGCAGAAGGCGCGTAGGTGGTCTGTATACTGGAACACGAAACGGTGACAGAACGAAATGTCCTCTCCTTAAATGGCACCATGAAACCGTCTGCTTTGCCGATTCTCTTTCCCGACTATATCGTCGCTTAGCATATCACCGTTCACCGGGATGCTGCGTACAGGAATCTCGAAAAACGGTTAGAAAGAAAAAAAAACGAAGTTTTAAATAAAGTTGAGGAATAAAATTCGCGATTGAATTCTCATCAGTTTTTCAAATTTTTATTTTCGTTTTATAAAATTGTATGGTGATTCATGTTCGATATCAAACCTTTCAGAGAAATCTTTGTACATATATATACATATACAGGTATATACGTGTGTGTCCCCGTTATTTGAAGAGATCGTAGGGCGAGAGCGAACACCCCCCGTGGAGGAGTAGCAGACTCTTGCTTACACGGGAAAAATTTGCAACTGAAACAATAGCGGTCACCAGGTCCAGGTCTGCTCCAGTCTGCACCGCAGCCGACTGAACAGAAGAGACACGAAACACGAAACACGAAATACGAAACACGATACACGACCCACAAGAGTTGTATTCTGGCGCCGATCTAAGAAAAAGGCGACTCAGATTGAAATATAACAGAGCCAAATATGTATACGAGACTTGGCAACTGCATGCGAAATTTATGCCTGCACGTTTCATTGTTTGCCTTGAAGTGGGTATCAGCCTACCCTGCCTACCCACCTACCTACCCAACGTCGTATAAGTTTTCAGCTGAATATGGTTTGACAGTAAGGAAAAGCGGACGCTCGACAAAAATCCTTAAAAATCACGAGGAATCTCTCTTCAAAGAATCGGACGCAGCATCCTCCGGTCAATTTTCAAATCTTAGCTACAGCGAGGAGTAAAATTCGTGAAGAAACCGAGATCCTGGTGTCTTTCAATGCACGAATGTGCAAAGGACTTGTTTAATAAAATTTAATACCGATCAGAGAGTGTCCTGCGGAGTTGGTAAGCCCGTAAGGATTAACATTGAATAAGTGTATCGGAACTGTGTGACTCAGCTGAAGGACTTGGTGGACATGCATTAAACATCCCTACTAGCGTATTGCAATTCTGAATTATACATCTGTGAGAGATAGCTGCCCGCCGTAAGGCCTAAGCGGAGTCCCCGGAGCGGATTGTCCCACTATTTCTTTGGCGGTATACCGATTTATCGATGGTGGATTTAAGCGGTTCATATTATCGCGTACTGTGTTTAATAGACGTACGTATGGTCTCGTTACATCTTACGCACGTATGCATGTATCTTGTACCCGACTACCTGCCTATCCGAGTAAATACCTATTCGTAAAGCTATCCCTAGCACTCTGAGGTCTTCTTCGGGAAATATCCCTTCTGCTGCAGCCATTAAGCAACCATGAAGGCATGAAGCATTGTCTCGAGGCTTAACTTGACGCGATATATACATTATACGTGTATTATATACAACGGAGTACGTTATATGTACCTAGAACATTAAGATCCGCGTACATACTAAAGCCTCGGGGCACCGGTACGCCGGTAAGTCGGCACATCGTCCGATTTTGTACAGTTTGCAACGATCCGCTTAAATTGAACGATTCACTATGTACAACGTAGTATGCGGATATATTGTCCCGGCTTTTCGCCTTACTACATCGATAAATCGATTCGAGTTGGCCGTTCGCGTAGATCATCAACCGTGTAGATCTAAGATCCGACAAGATAGGAACCAGCGAATTGATCGATTCGATCGGATCGGATTTCGATCTAACGAAATTTATTTATTTCGCCGTAAGAAGGAACTCTTTTACCCAGAAATCTTTCGCGCTGTAAATCCCGGAGATTTAACGTTGAATTTAACGTCTGTCCGTAAGAATTCGAATTCCTGGCCATATTCGGCGAAGGCAAACTCCCGCTGGTGAACCAGCTATACCATACTCGCGGTGCCACAACTCTCCGCGAAACGCGACACACGCCACACCATGTTTATACTTTCGCGATATATTTGCATCGGTACCTTCGTTGAACTTAAATATATGATAGGAGCGAAGGTTTCCAAAGTCTCATCCACTCGGTAGCTGCTCGTAGTCGCATAGATCAACGATACGAGTATGAGAGCGTATAATGGTTAACTAACCAATTAATCTTGCGATGTCAAACTAGCCATCTCATATATTTCTAACATTCGTTGGTCGCAGCAACTGGTAACGATATATTTATGTGTGTACTGATTGATCGTTGATCGTTGATCGTTGTAGTCAAGTATATTGCGGCTTGCTTTGACCTCGGTGCGATTAGACATGTCGCTACCTCGTTTCAGTATGAGTTAAAGAGCGGAAGATTGTTCTTTGATTTGTTTCGATTAACTCGTTTTAACATACGTATCTATTCGTCTGTCTATATACGTAAGTATATGTGCATGCGTGCGTGTGTTATATTCTTACCTTTGAGAGGGCGGCGCCCAGTCCAGCTTGACAAGATCCTTGCCTGTGGTAACCCCAGTATTCTGTAACGGAAATAGATAATTATTGCATATTGTTCTCTTAACTGAATAATAAGACGTCTATAGTCCTCCCTTGCTCCCACGATATGCATTATAATTGACCAAACTATATACCTATCTCGTTACGAATAAACGAATTCGTTTCAGAAGATCTCGAATTTTCAGAACCCCGAAAATCGAAGAACGTGAAAATCTCGATCTATTTCTCAGGATGTGGAGACAAAGAATAGTTTCTCTTCAAGAAGATATAGGAATTTCATTATGTAATTGAAATCGTACGTTATATAAGACCCTAAGACCTCGATTACGCGTTTATGAAGCGACTAGGAACTTTCCGCATCATTTGACGTTTATACGCCTTTGATTTCGTATCATCTATTGCCATACGGAAATAGGAAGTAGTACGAGTAAAATACTAATCTAGACGTTACATATTAGGAGTAGTAATTTTTAATGCGAATGTAATTAACACCTTTAGTAGTGGATTAAGGAAATGAGTTATCTTCGAGTACAGAGGCACGCCTTTGACCGCACAAAGGCATCAAAGCGGTAATTGCTGAGCTCACGTGATAAGAAAAAAGGTTGTGTAAGGAATGATTAGCTTTACATTTAATTAATTCCAACGCGAATTGAGCAAGACTAGAACTATTCTTTAATAATGATTATGTATCGTATATATGATTGTGCAAATCAAGTTGGACATACCGCATCGCCATAGGAAGCGAGCGGTTTTGTATCCCGAGAATTATAAGAAGCTCGGGTATTCTTCCTACACATTTTCCTCGGAGGATGTCGTATCGACTTCCGTTTTAATGCACGTACCGTACATACATACGTGAAACGAGGAACACCGACGGAGTTGGAAATAATAATTATTATCGTTGAAATCGCAAGGGAAACGATAAACGAGTACGGAATTTACAGTAGCGCAATGATATACGTCCGCGTATCACATACTGCACATTTATAGACATCGGAGATCTGTGCGAACTTCTGATATGGATATTAATTACTCAATTTGACAAGTGGACAGTTTGACATAAGTTATTCAAGTATCTTCGTCGAAGAAGCGGCGAAATTTCATTGCAAAATTAATATCTTTAGTCGGAGCTAAATTATGGCAAATAAATTCAATGAATTTCTTTACAAATCATAGGGTTCAGATCCTTCTCCATTCGCACCTTAATCATCAATCGGGAAATTATTTTTATTTTTATTAGTACAAAACTGTTCGAAGTTGTTATACATGTGTGCGCATGTTATATGTATGTATTATACACTTGAGTGTGAATAGGTATACAGTGACTGGCCTTTCTGAAGAGATAAATATTTTATAAAGACAGACAGATAGACAGAATGTCAGACAGACAGACGATCGAGCACTTAAACTGAATGCTACCGAACCGCTGGTGCAATTATACCAATGAGTCTGTATGGAGGACCGTTACTGAACTGTACTGTTGATAGAATGGTAATAAAAATGATCGAAAGTCTGATTCTGTTTGGGTTTTTTTTCTCTTTCTTTCAATCATTTGTGGAATCGGGCAGGGCCGGGTTGAAATTCTGAATTTGAATGTTACCGAATTACAGTTTTTAGAAATAAAGAATTTTTCCGGAATTCTACATAGCCGATTTAAAGAACTTTTAAACGAAGAACACCGAAAGTTCAAAATTCCGAAAGCTGAATATCCGAGAGGCCAAACCTCCGAAATTTGTGAAAACGGTCTTGGTCAGAATGAACTATATTTTGTCTTCACGTCCTGAGAAATTTTCGGAGTTTTAATTTTCCAAACTTAAACGTTACTCAAAATTTCAAACCCTCTCAAACGAATTCGGAATTTCAAAAATTTGGAACTTCAGCCCGTTCCCAATCAGGCGCATCTTTCCGGAGTGAAAGACTTCTGAGTATAGAATAAAATTTTGGAATATGCGTTAAAGTCGATATTTCGTCCTCTTTTTACCCAAAAGGAGAGTTTTTTTAACCTGTCACGTGCACCTGGTTAAAATATAATCGTTTATAATTAGTTCTGTTAATAATTAGAAGCCACGGGACGTTTAATCTATTTATAAAACTATTCTGGTTGCTGGTTACTTTCTGGGTGAGCTATTCTTACTGCATAGCGTAAGGTGATCCCCATGCAGTTCTCGAGCACGAATCTTAGAGCAAAGAAGAATTCCCCCTAGTTTTAAACCCGAGAAGAAGAAAAAAGGAGATATTTTTCCATTTTTTTTTCCATTTTTTTCTAAACTATCTAATGGCGGGACGAATAAGTGCGACTAATCGTAAGTAAGCCAGAAGATATCCTACGGGGGTTTAAATCATGTCGTATAAGTCATGCCTTGATTCGCTTCGCTTTATTACATGAAGAACCACACATAGGTTGATATTAGTAGCGGAAGAAGCGTGACGCCGCGATTGAGAGTAACATTATTAATCAAGACTACGTAATTCGCAATATCTTAAATAAGTTATACTCTATAAACCGAACGATAGTGCGAATGAATGAATCTTCTATTCGCCTCCTGCTCAGGCGCGTAATAAAATAGAAAACGAGAATTACACATCTTATGAAAGTAGAAATGAAAAGAGATTATTTATCTTTGTACACATATATGTATACATGTGTATAAGTATATGACTGAAGGAATGCGTGGACAATAAAATCAATTGCTTGACCAGTGGCATACACATATGTATTAACGAGTCGTCAACGTCGGTTGGCACGAGTCTTTCAGAAGAAGAGAAAATTAACTGGAATAAAAACGAGATGGTATACGGCTCCACGAGTTTAATTGATAACTGACAATAATAAAGAATAAGAAAAGGTCCACGAAATAGGATAACAGCCATTTATACATTTTAATCGTAATTCAACCAGGATCAAGTGCTTTACCCTCGTTAGCGTCGCTCCGAAATTACACACGCTGACGTATATACGGTTCACCAATTATTATTCCTATTCTCGTTACATATTTATAGATTCTAGCATCAGATTCAGAAATTTTGTCTCAGGAAATACATATCTTTCTGAAAAGTGATAAAAGAATTGTAATACTCTATTTTCAAGTCTGTATAAAAACATCTGACGCGGTTAGAGCATATCGAAAAAGCATGTGTGTGCCTGAGTCAAGAAACACGAGAGCCTAGAACTGTTAGTCACCTCTGGTGTTTTGCTACCTAGAATTTTGATTTCAGAACAGAATTTCCAGTCAGCTGTTCACATATTTCTATAGACAGAGCGTGATACAGTAAAGAACATCCGTTTGTTATGGTATACGTGCAGTTTAAGGTAATTGTTAAGTTCTACCAAGAACTGGTAATTATAATACTTTCCGTAAGACGACACGAGACTATCGTCTTTTTTACTCTGGTCAAACATGAGCGTGATCGTGACTTGTAACTGCATATATCTGTGTATATGTAGCCTGGGTTCGGTATCAGGTGAATTAATTATCTTTATAATTACTATTGGCTATTTTATTACCAACATGCATTTCGGTGTAAAAAGTCTCCACGTGTTTACTACATGCTTGTACTAGATATTTCCAGAAAAGGCAACGAGACGAAAGATTTCAATGAAATTATTGTCTAAACAGCTCTACCATGAATTCCTTGATAAATATTTAACCACGAGTCGCTTTATTTGTACAAATTGTTTAATTAGCTCATTTCTATAAAAATTGCTGATTGTCGTAGCGATGACGGCATTCCATAATTCGCGTCTTTTTTTCTCGTTTAGCTAGCTGGACAATTAGATCCCTGAAACAGTTTTTTCTTTTTTGTCTAATTTTTGTATATAAACATGAGGATTAAGTCCGGCTATCTAGACCGTCTCATTCGTCTTATTAATCCCTGAGGGAAAACGAAATCCGTTTTTAGTATCTCGGGGCAGCCGAAATACAGTTCTGAATTGTCTGGTACTGCCTAACCGGAAACCGATCGTAATAACTAGGCTATATTCACAAGTTAGGCCATAAAACGTGGCGACGGGATTATTTTTTAAGATCCATAACGCGAATAGCCGGAAACTGGTGTACGCCGAGACCGGAAACACGGTTTACGAACTGGCCAGCAACCATTGCACACGTGCAATGTGCATTAAAGTGCATGTACGTAGGTATAGGCTGGAGTTAGTGAAAACGTAAGAGCTTGGGAATAATAATTCCGTTTTTTGGTTAAAAAAGCGTTGAAATTTAAACGGGATATCAAACTTTGTGAAAATTCGTACCACGTCGTCTTTATACGGCAAAAATGAATTTTTATTTTCGCATTTTTATCATAGTTCCCAACATTTTTGCGGTAGATTGTACTCGGGCAGGAAACGTGATGCGTATATGTAATACTTGTACTTATATTCATACAATAGTATGATTCGCGGTTTGCTTATAAAGCGATGAAGCTCTTCTTTCCTCGCTGCGACGTATTCCCCTTGTCCATATACCTGATAGTTCGTATATCTATTAACGCATACGCGTTTTATTGCGTATTCTTACCTGTCAATTATATACATGAGAATAATACGCGTACCTTTATACCTTGATATGTATATTTATATATTTATATGTATGTATAAGGGACCGCACGCAGCGCGGTGAAAGGGATTCGAGATATTCTTAGTTCTGCTAACATTCCGATGACACGCATCTTCATCTTGCCATTGTTCCCTTATCCAAACGATACCCACTCGTTCCCTAGCTTAATCATATATAGAGTTGACTATTTTCATTCAACTTAGACGCAATTTATCAGTCGAATCTAAACCGAACGTTGATTTATTCAAACGAATGTCAACTATGTTGTACATATGCGTAGATAGATAGTCCACAGAGATAGATTTCTTCTCCTCTCGAAAGACGAAAGAGAGGAAAAAAAATACTGTATATAAGTATTTACACCAGATCTCTAATACGCGTTTCACGTCATTTTCCCCTCGGACCCTTGTCATAGTCTGAAATCCCCAGTTTCTAACATAGGGTGAAAATGAGAAGTAAAAAAAGCGTTTTTCACCGTCAAAGAAAACATCCTTCTTCCGCAGGGTAGACCGACATCCTAAACTTCATAGAGTCTATCTACTAGCCCCTGTGTCGGAAGCTGTTGCTGTTATTAAGTCTATTTTTTGTTAGTTTTTTTCGTTTTTTTAGAAAAGAAGAAAAAAAAAAGAAACGTGTTGCTGTTGCGGCACGCGAGACCATCTTCTGACAGTTGGGATCATCCTGGGCCCCCCACGTGCATCCAGCCAAGATATCGCTTGACTTTATAAGTCTGCTGACAGCTGGGCAAGCGGTAAGGTATAAGCGCGTACGAGTATTTGATCCTGAACACAACCCTCTCTGAAGTGGAGAAAAATCATCGAGGAGTAAACGTGTGGGAGATAAAATGGAAGGAAAAGGCAAAAACGGACCGTTGGTCAAGTCAAAGGGGGACAACCGTCTGGTATCGTCCTTCAGTTTCATCAAAACAATTTTACTTCCTTATCTACGGTTTTAGAAACACTAGACAGGTGTATCACCGAGCAGATTTTTAAGTGCCACTCAAACTCGAGGGAAAATAAGAAATACTCAAGCACGTACGTTACGGTAACCCACGTACTACCATATACTCTTAAGTGGTTACTTTTCCGAAGCTATTACGTTCGGGAGTAGAGGTAGGTATGTATTCGGGGTACAGTTATACACAGTCACAAGTGGGCATGGGATGTTTGGGCAGGAAATATTTCGTTACGGAATATTTACGGCGTCTTGAAACCCGGCTTGAAAAATCCGCGACATATGTCGTGTCCGTAAAGTCTCGGGAGCAAAGCCAGCCACCGTTTTACCCTACTTAAGAATTTCGGAAGCTGCAGGTCAATTTGAGTCATTCGAGGAATCATATCAGTCCGTTCCTTTCCGTTTCCCTTTTTCTTTTTTCAACATCCGTTAAAAAGAAAAAACGCGTATACTCCTGTCTAGGATGTTATTCAGGCTCTAGTTGTAAGAAACCGTTCAGTCCCTGCAGTCTAGTACGTCTCAAAGTGCACCAGCATGAATATATTTATGCATCGAGCCTAGGTCAGGGTGAGTATATCCAGACAGATGTGTTTAAGGTCTGTTAGCGCCATGAGTCGCCCCCCAGCACCAGTGCAGTGTACATACATGGAAATTTCGTGTAAACCATTCGGGTCTAAAATAGTAACGAACTCTAGTCCCGAACGCTTCCGTTTCTCAAAGGATTCCAAACTCTCCGGAATTCAAACGGTCGATTTTACGATTTGTCCCCAACTATGCTATGCCAGGTGCAATAAATCATACCTATGCAATTTTCGAAAATGTTCTTCGCAGATGGTTTTACTTTGTTTCTTACTAGGAAGGATTCGAAATTAACTTTGGTGCGCTCCTCTATTTTACAAAATGATATAAATAACGTCAACTCACTCGTTCTACACGGTGAAAATTCCTTGGATTCCCTGAAAGAGTGTTGGGTGATGTAGCACGTTCCGACTGGCTCCCTTCTCGCGAAGTTTGCGGAATACCAGATGTATCTGGGAGCACATGCCTGTAAAAAAATGCGAATTAGGTAAAAGTACGAGTACGTTGACAGTCCTGAAAATGACGATATGCATACGAATTACGTTAGAAGACCTTGACTTCGAAATCGTTGCGATCTACCACTGTACTGCCTACGCGTAACACTTCGGTTTAAATTATGGTGAATTAAAACGAGTTTAGATGGTAAATGGCAAGGCAAAATTATACCATGCGAGCCTGTGTAGATCACTGCCGCATTTAGAACGTGGATATTATATCGTCGTTGACGTAGGCATGGCATATGCGTACGAGTCGAAGATGTAACCCATGACACGTATACATACATGGGGATACGTGTAGATATAAACCGAAATATATGATTGCTCGATTGTGAGAGACCTCGGAGCGTAATAAGGTTATCGCATTATCCAAATCAGTCTACCCTGACCGGATCTCATGGAGCCTGCTGGTCCTAGACCTTCTATATTACAGAAGAATTATTATAGGTAACTATTAGTGTGCAGCGGTATAAATCATACATCGTTACGATCGGGTGAGAGTTATCTAGATAGAATTTTCGAACCACATCCGGGGCTTGGATTATTAAATTTATATCGGATAGAAATTATGGGTGACTGCTCCTTCGGGAAGCGAAAGAAATGGGAATCAGGCTGACCACTGGGCAGAGAAAATTCGAAGAAATGACAAAAAAATGTCGTTGGAATTGTACAGTATATCTCATAGAAAGGAATTTGTGGAAAAATAGTTTTGTCAGATAAAGGCGATAGCTGCATGGATGACTTACACATCCATGTCTTCTCTTTCCATTTCACCGAAGGCCTAAACCACTTTTCAGATAATACGTAACGCTCGTGTTAAGTCTGGGACTAAGTAGTTTGCTAGGTAAAATAAATAAGAAAATGATCGTACTGCAGCGATGATGACCAATGCTCGTACAACCAAGGGTTGAACTTATCGTTTCCTGCAAGTATATATATCATATACGTATATACATATGTACCTACTATAAACCACTTTCACTGTTACTACTACTACACGTCGAACGACATCCTGGACAGACATCTAATGATAACATTATTGTCTCATGCCTCCTGCGCAACGCAGGTTTTCAACATTGAAGTGATAACGGGACTTTTATTAATGTATTCGAATTTTCAACGATAGAAATCTTTCCTATTAGAAATATTTCATTAATTTTATAGCGTCTAAGCATTGGGATTAGGATTAAATATAAGCAACGGACGTATTATGGATGGTATAGGTGAAATAAGGAAGGGCCATCGAACTCGGTTAGTCGGGAATATTAATGCGTTCAATGTTTACTAATTAATTTAAAATTAGTACCGGTACTAGACTGTTGCTGCCTCATGCCAGCAGCATTTGTACTGACACGAGGAGGGAGACGTCCGTTTTATAAGGTCATCTAATTCTGCAGACAATAAAATAAATTGGCTCAAACGACGCACGGGTTGAGGAGGAGCCCGGTTACAATTTAATCCAGCGATAGTCCGGCCTTAAGAAGAAAGAATAGTCGAGAAAAAAAATGAAAGGAAAAAAGAGACTCTGATAACTGCAGCTCCATCCGTTGCGACTTGCCAAATAATTGCAATAAATCATTCGGTCAGTGATTGACCGTAAGTGAGGTCGTAATTATCCGCGTTATCGACGCCGTTCTTATTACCGTTGGTGTTGTTATTTCAGTGGAATTATTAGTCCGTGATAGTATGTAGGTAATCGGTGATTCTGCGTTGGCATTGATTAATTATAAACAAGAATTGTAAGTGCCTCGTATCGCGTTACCAGGCAAAGTGCTACTTGCGTGCAACGCTTATCTATCTCACGCACACACAAAGTCCTACGTAACTCGGTCGTTCCAAACAAGCCACTGATTTCAAACGAGAATATAAAGACGTGGAAGAAAAGTAGAAAAACAATATTAAAAAAAAAAAAAAAAATCGTGGGATGACTCATAAGTAATATCTAAGACGTTCGATCATCGACTATTTTGGCTAAGAGATAATAGCGCTGAAACCGATTGTGCAGGGTGTCTTGCATACTCGTTTATTACGATAAATTTCATCAGTAAAGTAATGCAAAGAATGACGTTACCTATGTACATACACACGCCATGTTATTCTGTCTAACAATATACCGCGAGAATCTGTATCCATATACCTACACGATGGAACAGATCGATGTCTGGAATAAAAACAAACGTGAAGTCGAAGTTTAAATTTCGACTTAGTTTATGACGAAGAAATTGGCCAGTGGCCAGAGTGGCCAGATTCACTGTGTAAGAAACAGTAACCGTCATTCTTTCAGGGTTTAGAGCCTAAGTCCTGCTCTGATATAGAATTTTTGAACGTGCAGAAAAAGTATCGATGGGATAATCGAAAACGGTTATTTATACGATACTTTGGAGCCTCGATCTATTTGTTGGAACGGACCTTTTCGATAAACGAGTAATAGTCGAACGATGAAAATTAGTAGACAATATCTAGCCAATGAGGAACCACTGAGGTGAAGCCGTGTACCAAAGGAAGCGAAAGTTATTTTGGGCTATGAATGAGGTCATCTGGAGTCAACTGCACCCAGTGTAGCTACTCGGTTACTATATAGGTTCGATGTTTGAAAATCGAAAGAGTCGATGTGTAACACGCCTCGAAGGGCTCCGGTGTAAGTATCCCGTAAAAAAACGAGGGTTGAAACAACTGAGGAATACTTACGCGGATGATAAACCAAAATTAGTATATACAGAAAATTTATTTTCCGTTTAAAGTTTAACAGCCTTCGAAAGGCGCCTTTTTCCGTCTCTTTTCGAAATCCTGAAGTCCCTTGTATCACATCTCTCCCTATTTCGCTGTCTTTCTCTTACCAAATGGCCTGGTAATGACTGGTCGTAAAACGAGTTCATGTTCCGCAAAGAGACTTCCCTTCTACGGAGTTTGTTACCTTTCGCAAATTGTTGCGTAACAACGGGGCTAATTTAATGCCCGCCGGTGTAAATTAACCGCTTCGCGATTATCGTTATTGCGGTGGAGAATCCCACGCAATGTTCCTTCTTGATGTTCTCCCATTCTTCAATTTATATTAATCCCTAAACCGCGTCATAGACACTACCTCTCACGGTGCCAAGCTGGACCTACGAGCCTCTCGGAAGGTAGGTAGTTTTGGTTTTTTAAGTTTCGCGGTTGACTCGGACTGAGTCATAGCCAACTGACTGAGTCAGAATATTATTTATACCGAGTTTCTTCGCCATATCAGTTGTCGGTCTATAAACATAATTGCAACCCCATTTCGCAACTCCGCGTATTCCGAAACGAAGATAAATCAGGACATAGAAATCCGGGCGCAATTTTTTTCTTTTCCGAATACTGAGGCTACATTTTTCGAGCAATTTTACTTGTCGAGTATAATACGAGAGAGAGAGAGAGAGAAGGAGAGAGAATAATGACTCTCGGTAATCCCAGCTCTCAGGTTTTGCCGCAATGAGTAGCTGCTTCCACTCGGCACAAAGTGGCGCGGGATGAAGGAGGCATCCTTGGGGCGAGTACAAAAACCCACCGTTTAGCAGGCGTCGCAATTTGTCCCGAGGACAAAACACGCCAAGGGAATGTCTATTGTCTGAAGGCGCCAAATTAGCTGAGAGTCGGATAATATACCGGGACTTAAAACGTGCCTACATACACACCGCGAATAAAGTGCACGAATACATCCATAAATAAGGATATCAAACAAAGAACGAACGACCAAGTACTGAAAGGATTAAAAATGAAAACCGGATGACGTAAGGCAGGTCAAGTAAGTATAATCTTTATCTCGCGAAGAATTAATGCCCCCCCCCCGGTTAAGTTATAGTTAAGTTATAACCGAAAGAGACCGACATCAGGATCTTCCCGGACACCTACAAGATTCTGCTTTCAGAAAGGGTCGTCGGGGTCGCAGCGATTGTCTTCTGTTTTGGTATATCCTTATGGACAATCGCTTCTCTTCCTTTTTAATCGATGACATTTTTTCGCCGCAAGTTCCTCGCTTCTGCTGATGCTGCTGCTGTTGATTTTGTTCTTTGGTTCTTCTTCTTTTTTTTTATATTTTTTTTTTTTTATATACATATACAAACGCGAGGTATAAGCCTATAAGAACAGCCGCCAACAATTTTATCGCCTGACTCGCGCTATCCTCTTTTATACACATATACAGATATATAGATCGTTTTATCCTCGTATAGAGGTACCCGATTGTTCCCGTTCGAAGGAGCCCTAAACTTAAACGCGTTTTTGTTACCGATTGCCCGAACTTTTTCAAGATTGTTGAACCAGCCGTACCGATTGTCTACTCCGCTTTCCTCTTTTCTCATTTATTATTCCCCGATTTCAAAGGACATAGGGGATAAAACCGGGGAGACTTTTTAGCTCTCCTTATACCCATAGCCATTTACTTCTCTCTTTTTCGATTCTTTTTCTCAGACTTCGATCAATTTTTTTTTTTTTTCTCTTTTACTTTCAGGCTGAAGCGAAAACTGATGATCTAAGCTCGGTTGGAATTTTTTTTTCCTAGACAACCTTGACTTTACAAATCACTGACACATATGGTCAGTAAGGGGATATGAGCACGGAGTGTGTAGTTAGTATTTAGAAATCTGGTCGCATCTTGACGGCAACGGACTCTCTCGGACACGTGATGCGAATGGTTCATCGCCTCGATATCGCCTCGCTGCTCTGTCGTTGTTAGCGAGTCGATGAGGAAAAAAAGAAGGAGAGAAATAAAGGACGAAAGGCGAAAAAATTTTTACAAAAACTTTCGCGTGGTATTCTTTGAATCCGATACTAAAAACGATCAATCACTCAATTATTCTAAGTGCTCGTATAATTTCACGACTTTATTATATTCCTACGATTTAAAATCGAGACTGTAATGATTTTTCCCAACAACGATTTTTCAGTTCTTCTTTTTTTTCTTCTAGTTTTTAACATCGAACATCGCGGTTCTTTTTTCGTTGAAAAAAGAGATCTGAATTATACGTTCGAGAAGATTGTATTTATAGGAGAACGTGTCTTTTACCCGAGACATATTATTTTCTAAGTAGATGTGATAATTCTAACATTAGTTGAGGAATTTCATACCGATAGAAATATATACCTACGTCGAGAGATATATAGGTTTGATACGAAAAACGACTAGCTTATTTTTATTTTCTATCTTTCTTCGGTGAAAATTATACGGATTTTTCTTCACCCTTTGGATCCTCCTTCTTTCTTTTTCACAAAAAAAAAAACAAAAACAAAAAGACCTGGATATTTTTTTTCTTTTTTGTCTAGCTTCTTCGGTTTAACGTTCGAAACGGTTTTCTTACGTGCGTGACGAGAGTACATACATCGAGGCACATCTGCACGTGCTGACTTACGGATAAGGGCGGTGCTGCGTACATCAGAAAGGCCGCAAGTCTGTCGGTAGAATCCAAGAAGGGCAAAGATCTTCGCGCTAGATTGGTACCCAACCAGGACGCTAATAAGAAGTATTAGACAGTACATGATCGCATCCAGCCACCGGATTACCTACATCGTTACTACGTGTAATAGAAATACCAAGAAGGATCAAAGCGACGAAGATATTTCGTGGCTGACCAGCAACTAATCATTTCCACTTATTCGGGGATTAGGATTCGAAGCAAAATGCGTTTCGGAGTTGATACAACGCGGCAGATTTCATCACCGGCATCGCCATAATATGTACAGATTTCGCATTGATTTTCTGAAACCTTTCCGAACGAACCTCAACGTTGGCAAAGGCTTGTTCGAGGTTTTCGACCACCGCGGAAAGCGAAGCACCGGTTGTTTTCCAATCCAGAAATAGAAATCCGGAGGAGAGAGAGACACACACGCGCGTTACACCAACTGACCCCAAGCTTTCAAAGACGTTCAAATTTCGTCGAATTAAACAACGGAAAATTATTCGGAATTCGATGTTCTCGCGCGACATTATCTACCCGTGAACTTTAACACCAAACGATTCGAAAATACATATATTTACATGATTCGGATAAGCTCGATGTCTCCGTTTATCTGACACGTCGTACGTGGCTCGAACCTCTTTCAAAATAAGATATGATTGAGATCTACAATTCTCGGACACGTCTCTAAAAAAAATCGCTGCTCCTCCTCAAATTTTGACAAACTTTCCCATCTGGGTATGCGTCCGTTTGATGATTAGAGGTTTACGTTATAAGACTTTAAACTTTAAAGGCGTCTAGCTGCCGTGCAGCGGTGATCTAAAGTTAGAAATATTGTAATAGTGTCCATAGGGACAAATTAGACCGAATAGTCCGTATAATGCCTGATTATTTACATTGTCGACGGTTTATTTAGCCTCGCAGTTGGTGCAATGCGTCAAATGTTGCCGTCCGAAAGGCATCGGTACCCTAGACCCGCGTGAAACGCATGCTACGTACACATATGTGAAAGATTTGTTTTACCGCGTTACACGCAGTTGCATCTGCCTCTGTTACTGTCGTCAGTACAAGCGACATCAAAACAGTAAAAACTAATCTCTTTAACGAAACACGACGGGGATATTAACTAGCCTGGGTGTTTCTCACGTCCGATTCATATTCCACAGGACAATTATTCGCGCAAGTTTCTTCTCTGACTTTCAGAAACCCTCGTCTCCGGTTTAATCAAGGTTTGAAATGTTTGAACGATATTCTAATCAATTTGGTTCATTTATTTCATTTCATTTTCTTATCCTGTGTCTTTTTTCTTTTCATTTTTTTCTTTTTATTTTTGCAATCTGAGTGGCTTGCTTAATCAGCGATATACTCACGAGTATCGGCCCGTCAAGTTCCTGCGATGTCGAGACTGTTGCTCCGAACCATTGCAGCGTTTTGTTGTCGACTTCCCCCGGTGCCTCGGGATTCGAGTTGTAATTATTTCCTGAAACAAGGAGAGGATATTTGCATTAGTTTATCGTTATACTCCTGGAGTTATTAGAAAATACTGGATCCACGCCGGTCTTCATATGAAACCATAATATGCATCTATAGACGTGTGCGCGGTTTAGAATATGAAACGCACGTTCACTCCCGTATAAGTACATTCTATACCGTAATCCACACCGTGATCTAAACCGCAATTCGACACTTCCAAGGATGATTACTGCGGTAGCTGCGTCGCTTAATCGTTTCATTCTTCATTATATCCAATTATAGTATTCTGATCATTCTATCTTCGAGTCTACTGCGGTTTTCAATTCTCCTTTAAGTCGATTACGGATTATAACGTCGTGGTAATCCGGGAAAGGCGAGAATCCAAGGAATAGAAATCGGAGAATGACTCGATAAGCAAATTCTAACAATTCCCAGTGATTAAATATGTTCCCGGAATTGATTCCAGCTTACTTCAAAATTGAGTCCTAAGACATAAGCTGCTTTATGGGGAAGTTGTATATCCAGTTGGCACGGCTTGTTACTTCGCTCAGAGTAACCTAATATGTCATTGAACAGGACGAGGCTGTACCTACCTACGTAGGATACCGTAGAACGAAGGAACACAGGATAAACTGACCGAGAACATTGCATCGCCGAGTTCCTGTAGCAGTTGATGCACCAGGTGCACTACGAGGGTAAAACTACCGAGGCAGATGCAACCGACACCGTGTTTCATTCAAGGTGAAACTGACCGCTTCTTTCACAAGATCTTGAAAGTCAGTAATGAAAAATAAGGAGAAATTCTCGTCCCTCTTTCTAATCAAAATTCGTGTTAACGTTCCTCGCGGTTACAGAGTTTGTAAAAATTGAGGAAACGAGTTCAGGAACGTCCTTGCGTTACAAATCCGTTTATAATCGTTTCGAAACGCGGATCGAGTTTTTCGGATCATCATCCGAGGCAAGTTTGAAACGTGAAACAAGTAATAAGTGGACGCAGTCGCTGGCGTATTTCTTTGGATTGAATCGGTGAGCCCGTTATCCGTATAGGTCATTCGTTTTCCGTAAAGAGAAGTAGCTGTCCCGGACAGCAATACAGCAGCAGGAGTTCCAGCTGCGGATATGTACAGGGCTGTAAAGATCTGCAACACGTTTCTCCTCTGTATTAGGCGTTGCCGCGTTCTTGCGCCGCGTTCAATTCTGCGTATCTTAAAGATCGCCCGTAAGCATTGAGCCCAAGGGCTGGGTGAACGATGACGAGGATGGCAAGCCGCGATGAAGACGACCGCTATCATTGCACCAGGTGACGTTCAGAGTAGGTAGTACCTACCTACTTCGTCTTCTCGAGCCTGGGAAGTGACTGACCTCGGAGGTCATTTCTTGGACGTTTCCTTGTACGCATTTCGCATATTTATCCGCATTAGCCAATTCTTTTTTACCACGCGGGTGCAGGAGAGGTCCAAAAATTTCTCAAATTATTAATCAGACCCGTCTGGGTCCGCGTTTCTTCTTTTTTTTCCAAATTCTTTCATATTTTCAAATGATCCACCGGCTGCTAGTGATATTTAGCAGGATAGGAGATCAGGGTTACGGAAGTCCGTTTATACAGACGCATCACTAGTTTATTTTCGATGATGACTCTGCAACTCGAGCAACTCGGCGCTACGTACTATTTTAAACTGTTACTAGTCGAGTGAGAAAGAATCAGGTATATATCAGTAGGTGACCGAGTATTACCCGACTGAATAAATTGTTATAAATTATCAAAAAATTATTCGATACTTTTTCAACCATTTTTTAAAATTCGCGTTGTGTTTTGCCGCTCGTACTTCCCTCCATCGCCACCTGTGCAACTGCACCAAGCAAGTTCCGACCTAATTGGACAAGAATAGTCAGTTGTTCGACAAGGGCCAGAGCTAATTATCGTTTGGTATCGAGTATTTTAGGAGTTAACCGTGGAAGTATAAGGTAGGATGTATACTCAATGAGAAAGTCGTAGAGGCAGAAGAGATACTAATTGGCTTTACACGGATAACAACATCGCATTGCCACCCTCGGTCGAATCGACAGCGAGCTACTAGTCTTCATCTCTACACAAAAATTATTTTCAACTCACTTTAGGTGAGAATACATTTTTATGTAAGGAGAATCTAATTGAAAATAAAGAGAGAAGAGGACGGCAAATACATTTGTACATCTACACATTGGGATGTGAGATTCTGTATCATAAATTTCTACATGTATAGGTATAATCCCATGTGGACACCCACGCGCAGAGCTATAGGGCTTTCTGGGGTCACATCAAATGTGGGTCAACAGCAGCCGACGAAAAGAACACTCCCAAGTTGCGGCATCCTTGTTAGCGGTGCTAAAACTTCCTTGATAACTCTTCAACTATGAGAGAACGAAAATAGAATCCGGTAGAGATCCCCGAGTGATCGGGTCCAAGAAGTAGAATTTGGAAACTGTAGTTCAATAACCACATGAGTTTTAATTTTCATATACTTTTGACGGTATAATGTAACATGGCCGTTTGTCTTCGAACCGTTCGTATCGTCATGACTCGAACTCGGACAAACTGGCATAACCCAGCCTTGGAAGATCGTGGCTATCTATTTTCGGTCCATGACACAGGTACGAGAAAAGATGCTGCTGCACGTTGGTCTTCTATTTTTATTCAAACCGTCTTTATTGATCACAAAAATGATCGAACGGTGCTTGACGGCCTCTCTCTCGACTATCAGATCTTAAACAGGAAGCTTTGCCTCTCGTCAGAGAGATGGTTACGTAACTCTACTCGCATTGACCGTTAAACTGGGAAAAATATATTTCTCGATCTTTCATCTAGACGAAACTAAGATATCTATCTCACATCAGCTGAACTCAGAGCTCGTTTCATCTGGCTGATTTTTAAGGGCCTGTATTACAAGATCGTCTCACGTCTATTACCCTTCATCATGCTTACGCGGTAGCAAATTGCTGCAACTTAAATGGGAGTAAGTTCGTACCGATCTATGCTACTGCCGATTTAGTTACGATCAGACCTGTCAGATGTGGAAAATAATTCCTATTCCTTGGTCGAGTTCCGAATAAGCGAATCGATATTATTTCGCAAGTTTTTTTCATCTCGTGCTCTCGGTTTTTGAACAACCTTCACGATCGGCTATAATCCATAAACGAGAGAGGCTATAATCGTAGTATAATTAAAATTCATAAAGGCAAGAAATTCCAAACGGGAAGTTGAGGCGAGCTTAGAAATCGACGACCTTGTCTCGGCGAGTTCGCATCTGAGCAATCGGTGCGGGACTCTAACAGAAAACCGGTCAGTCTATTAGGAATCGATTCCTCTTTTCATTACGTCTTCTTGTTTTCTTGAGAGGATATCTATCCTTGACTTACGGTTAGAATTGTACAGCAATATAAACCGTATGTATCATCTGAAAACTGGATCAATAAATCGACGATCTATAACTTATATATGTATATATGTGTATGTGTTTCACTGTTCCGAAGAGAATAAAAATATCATTGAAACTACCGAGATATATAAGGCTCATATAGCACCGATTACGTCACTTGAGAAGTCTTAAGTTATCAACAATTTAAATCCGTGGTAATATAAATTTACCGTAGAGTGTCAAGGCTGTGATTCCGTGTGGAAGTACGCGTAGCGGTACGAGTATATAGTCGTTAAAAAAAAAAAAAACTACGGTAACTGTAATTGCCAGATAAATTATCATACGTAATTACCTAGAAATATTTCTTCAAATGAAACGACTGAACTCACCATTTAAATCGAAGTTAATCGGTGTGCATGCATTGTCCTTGTTGATTTGACAACGGTATACTACACCCCCGCGATACACACCGGGTTGATAAGACTCCGCTTCTGGAGCACCGACGATGACCCTGGAAACAGAAATGAGAAAATCATTTTTCGGTTTCTACGTATTTACCAAATCCGAAAATATTACCGATACATGGACAGAGATCTGCGGTATTGTGTCAATAAACTCGTCTCATAAAACGACGAGCTTAAAACGAGCGTAATACTGTCTCCGTTTAAGATTGCGAATACAGGTCAGTGGTCATCGGTTGAGAGACCGATCTTATTTTAGTGCATGGCGTCAGTATAACATCAGGGTTTATACATACATGTATAGGTATATACGAGAAGCTTGTTGAATCGTAATTGGATCAGACGGTTTTAAATCTTGAAAATCGTTTGTTGATACAGATCGCGAAAAGTCACGGTTAAATTTAGCCCGGGTTTCAACTGTTCTTTGCTAATTGTATACGGGATAAATTTCGCAATTATATGCCACAGGAGCACCGGTGTAACCGTCATCGTAGTCGTAATGACGAGATCTTATATTCTCACAACTGCAGTCGTTACTTCACGTCATTCATTTCTTCCCATGTATTAAAACCTCCCTTTCTTCCTTTCTTTCTTTCTCTATCTCCTTCTTTCCTCCTTTCTTTCGTCACTCTAAATTGACTCAAATTTCGTACCGCAATGCGATAATTACGGTGTTGGCACCTCCAATTTATTCAACCTCGGCGTCCCGGCGCTCCGCAGCACGCCCTCTAAAACTGGCTATTACCTTTATTGACTTAAGAGGTATTGGTGCCCTTTTCAAACTCGTATTCCAGATCCTTAGCGATAGTCTATTACCGAGATTGGATTGATGGGATGGAACCTAATTTATAACGTGATTGTAGGCGTGTTCACGTATGCATGTATATCTACACATATATCATATATAGCTATACGCCAGTATATAAAATTAATGAAAATGTGAATATAGACATACGGCAGTATCCATTATCGGACGATGCAATTATTATGGGTGCAGGGAGCGCCGGCGTGTTATATATATACCGGAAGTTAGAAAATTTCAGGCTAGCGGGGGGTGGGGGGTCAGTTTTTACAACTAAGTGTATTTGTCCGGTCATTTTATACCTCGCGCTGTTCATTCATTGATGTAAGTTTTACGCGAAGGTATTGTGAAAACGCTGAAGGGAATTGAACGGCCTTTGAAAGTAGAGCGACCGAATAAAGTCATAAACTGTACGATGAGGCAACTCGTGTAATACAGCTCTAGGAAATGATGTCTAAATTTGGAAGTAGGAGAATCTAATGTCTCCGTGACATACCTGAATGAAATAATGACGAGTGAATTAAGTCGTAGAACCGAGTTGGTCATATTTCAGAGAAACGCGATTCGTCATATTCGTTATACCTGTACGAGCCGCGTCAACCGCGAATGTCTTTCTCTCCGCTGTTAACCGAATTGGTTGGTATAGGAGCGATGAATGAGCGAGTGAGGCTCGAATCCACGTGGAATATAATCCGATTATCAAAATCCCCGTTCAATAGACGCCTGGGGATTTTTTTAATTGCCTTACACGACGCCCGAACGAATCTTTGAGAGTTTGGTATATTGCAATCGACTATAATCTACACGTCGACGGGAGCATGGAAATCATGTCATTCCTTTCACCTCGCACACGGGTTTCGAGACTCTCTGATCTGAGATTAACTTATCCAGCCATACGACGAAATGAATAATCCTGCGGGATATCTGTTTTCGGAATTTGAATAAATTAAAACGCGTAAGTTCATCCGCACGTCAAGTCTTCGTTAAACTAATCAGACGATATCTTATCACCGTTATTATTATTGGAGATGAATCGGAGCTCCCATGGACCTAATTCTCCTCGCACCCCAATTTCCGAACGATGAAAGCCATTATCTTGTCACTGTATAAATAGCGAGATGCGGTTTAAAGCCTTTCGTCGTCTACATTCACCAGTTACAGCTGCTGGTACATATATACGAGCTGAAACGAATAAATGGGTCTGTCTGCTGATTTCAAGTGGAATCCCCGTCGTTTTTATATCTGCCATCTTTAATCGCTTTCGGATATTGCTTTACATGTCATGGAATCTCTGACAGACATTGATTAATCGATGCCTTTTACGGATTGTCGTAAGCTACCTCATATTCTAGACGTTCCTTCTGTTTTTCTTACCGTCAGGTATACAACGTGAACGGGATTTTTACAAAACTGTATCAAAACGAAAAAACAACGGCCGGAAATTTGCAAAACGAAATAAACTGATGCGACTATAATTCTCTCAGCCATTTCCGTGAACGTGAACTTTGTCAGACGGATACCTACGATCGCTAGAACCCCACAAGTCACAGCCTTGACACACTGACTCGGCTTGATGTAATATACTAGGAGATGCAAACTATCGGTTATACTATACACACTTGTGGCTTACGCAATCAGAGCATTCGGCGTTTACATCATAGAAAAAATACTAATCACTCCAGACCTTGACACACACCTAGCTTTATCATAGCTGGTCACCAGAAGCTGTGATACAGCATCCTTTCATCTCCATATGAGAATTTAATTCTGACTTATTAGAGAATTAATTATTAATCATTTTCTTTCTCAGATGTTTCACATTGGATGTAGGTATACCGAGTCTATGACTTCAAGCCGCGACTATTTGCAGTGTAAATAATAAAAATCCTTGAACAGAACGTATGAGGCGCTTATACGTCATTAGTAAGCCTCGTGACTGACTTTAAAGTCGTGATATTTTGCCGTGAGAAAGATCGAATCAACTCATTTGAAAAAATAAAAATTGCATCTTTCCGACACCCGTATCGAATCGAGGGGCTTTACTTTCTGACATATTTATAATCATCATTTCCCAAGAGCTCGGGAGTACTTTTTTTTATTTCACGTTGGGCTATCGCTATGCGTGGGACGATTTCATATCCGCTGACCACTCCTCTTCTCACTACCGATATCCAGGCTTCGTTCGCTTTTCAAAGGATTTTATTCTACAAAGTATAATAAAATACGGGCATTATGTTTTTCGATGTTGCATTAGAGTACCTAGTCTCATATCGAACCGGTCCTTCCGCACCGATTCTTATAAGCGGAAGACTGTGGGGATTTAAATTCTATTCGATTCAATCGAATCTAACAGCGAAGAGAAAAGGGCATGTATACGGTCAGTGCCGAAGAAGGAGAAGACGTCTTATAGCTGTTAAACGCCAACGTGATCATATCTCCTTCACACGTAATCATCTCATTCATCGTATAGTTGGATATGTGTGAAATTAGTGAATCGAGTCCACGGTAAGGACTGAGGGGGCGAATTAATAGGACTTTTGTTTCTCGATTCTCTTTGCATTTGTGGGGACTCACATAAGCCGATTTGAAAAACTTTGGAACGAAGAACATCCTGAGAAATAGACCGAAATTTTCGGTTTTTTGGGCTTTCGGAGTTTCAATGTTCAAGACTTCAACGTTTCTGAAAATTCTAGATCGTCCCAAACGAATAAGGAATTTTTTAAATTCGGAACTTCGACCCAGCACCATGGCTACGTGTGTAAATCGAGCATCAGCATTGAAAGCAGATCTAGACAAGCCGCAATACTCTTAGCCGCCGCATTGACTTATTACACAATGACACAATGTTGGAGTCTTCTCTCGTTTATATTCCCATATTTGGGAAAATCGGACGCCTCCATCTGTCGACGCCGTAGAGGGATAACCTCGTACGCGGCGGATTGCTCAATGCTGATCTCTGACCAGTGGTCGCAATCTTTCCTTCTAATCTCCAATTCCCAAGCCATTTGCCTGTTTCTTCGAACACGCGGCTTCTTGTCTAAGGGACGTCCCGACGACGGTGCCGCCTTAGTGACAAATTCTTCCCTCGTCTCCTCCATCTCTCTCTTATTTCATCCGCATTTACATATACATCGGATTCAATGCGGCAACATTCGCGCGATATCTGCAACGTCTCACATGTTGGGGCTAGTAATCCTCGATCATGTTTTACTCAATTCTGTATTACGATTCGAATAATTGAACCAAGAGATTAAGTTTTTTCTCTCCTTCTTTCATCGCATCGTACGCTGGATCTAGACTCATGGTGTTCGATCGGCACAATGACACTTTTACCGTGTCATTATCCTACGTGTTGACATAAAACATATGTGTGTTTGTGTGTAGCACACGATGACGTAAGGCGCGATGGCGGAGCGCCACGACGCTACTTATAAGGAGCACCTTGCGAACGTCACCTTGACGCCTCTGCGTCTTTACGCCCAACTCGACGATACCACAATCAGCGATCTACGTTCATAGATGCTGGAAGGTACGTGCAATTGATTTCCGGTACCATTTTACTCCCCATTAATAAAGTCATCGAGACAGCGCTTTCTCTTAAAGAAAAATTATCGTTATTCCCTCCACCTCTGATGTCATACTTTCCGACCAATTTCTCAAAGCTTCTCGAGAACGTACAATGTGGGCAACAGCTGGTTATCCCAGCTCTATAAAAGGTGGGGGCGAGCTACGACTGAGCAAGGCTCTTTTAAATTGAAACGGTTCCTCGTGGCCTGGACAGTTATCGGTAGTATAACTCAATGTATACTAATTTTCGCAAGGTCTGGTGTACACCTTGTGTCACGCCTGGTCAAGGAGAGCACATGCGATCCATAAGGCGCGTTTATTATTTTCACTCGGAATCCACCGTGGTCAGAAGACTACGTACGCATATCCTCCTTCTTGGAAAAGCGGTGGAAATTTTATCTACAACCAAAGCCTCTGGTTTCCGCTTCACAATGAGATCTTTACACGATTGTCTAAAGAGAAACGGCTTTCGTTTCGTATGAATTTAATCTCCTATGATAATTTTTTCGAATCAGGAATGAATCAGACAAAATTTCATCGTTTTAATACCGTTTAATTGTTTCCATAACAGACTGGGTGAATATCTTGAAGTGTCATTAATTAACGACTCAATAAATCTCCATCATAGTGTATCTCGTTGTGATATAATGACCCAGTTTTATCATGATATGATACTGCGGCTACTTACACACTGGGTATTCAAGCGTCAGTTGTGTAACGTAACTTAATAGCTAACCCCTATGCCATCAATTATTATCTCCAATCCCCATTGTAGTATACGAATACACTGACCTTATTGTAATAACTTATTTTACACATTTATCAGTCAATTTTCTTTCAAGATCATAAGAATAGAAAATTCCGCAAAGTTTCGTTACGTTGTTCGGAGATTGGATCAATTTAATCTCCGATGATCATCGTCCATGTCAAAGAAGTACCCAGCTTCCCAGGGTTGAAAAAAATATACATAGATAAAACAATGAACCATTTATACTGCCCTATGCGATAAACTAAAGTGATGATATGCTATGATATTAATTCTATTCATCAGATTCAATTTATTTGTCCACTGTACGGTTCAATTATCGAATTGGTAGTAGCTAGAATTAATTAAAATTCATTCTATACCTACTCGTGCTGTCTAAACGGAATTGTAATTGACTCGCTAACGAATGAGACGGTTCTTTGGACGTCTATATGAATATAATATGAATTAATGCACAGACCTACGCAAGAAAAGGTACCAGTGGGTAGATGGGTACATTGTTCTATGAATCTACGAGCAAGAATAGGGCCTGCATTATATCAGTTTGCCAATATCTTTGGAATAACGAAAAGGCGACTGGTGGGGATCGGATGGAAACACGTGTCCGACTGCTCGGGGATTTTTCCCTTTTCAAATATTGGAAATGACACCAAAAGTTGCTGGTCACTCGGCTTCTAAAGCTGGCCAGATGTTTGCCTTGGAATTCCATTCGGCAGTTTCCTTAATTTAAAAATTAATGAAGGAGAAGCGGTGGAATTTATTTAGAAGAAAACTGACGAATATCGAATTCACTGAGGTAAGATTAATGCCAGCAACTTCAACCACGCGTCCTAAATTAAAGGGCAAGTTTAAAGGTAACAAATTACATGCATATAGAAACATAAGCTAGAGAAATAAGAGGGATCCTTGAGGTTTCTGGAGGGTAGCACTCCGAAATAACGAGCAGAAAGTTTCGTGCTGCAGGCGTCACTTGTATGGCTCGTTTTCTGTGTGATTCTGAGTTTCTTGGCTCTCTAATTCTCACTTAGCTTCGGTCAGACTTCACTATCGTGTCTAATTATGAAGCTTGTTACAATTTTTTTGAGAAACAGTTCCCTGATTCACGGATTGAAAAAAATACAGTTATAGACCTTCAAGTCGTTATAGAAACAATATAACTAGCTCGTACTTTGTAAGGAATGGCTTTTGCCAAGGCAGCAATATTTCTGCACATGGATATCGGTGTCCGGAAATGGGTAAGCAAATAATACAGAGCCAAGCTGCATAATATTGCAAATAACCAGTCGCTAGTCAGATTTGGAAATGGATAAAAGGTGCGATTTGATTAAAGCCTGTGACTTGGTATTAGCAGAGCGCGACCATGCATTTATAATCTGCATAATAATATACAAGATAAAGTATAATCATCTAGGATTAGATTGGACTAAGCCCCTCCTTTCGTCGAGTCTCATTAGGAAATTTCCCACGAGGGATTTGAACCAGATTGCTAAAATCTCTGAGCTCGGAAAGGCGAGAGTAACTGCCACTACCATATCGACGTATGAACAATTTCTTTTACGGAGTTGAAACGCCTCGTAACTAATCAAGCCAACATATTTTACTGCAATTATGGGAACTTGGGAGTAAATTTCGCGGTTATATTGTGCAGGAAATAATGTAACGTCTATTAATATACCTCGCAGATGTGTTCGATATTAGTCATTCGATATTCCGGGTAAAATAGGTAGATATATACGTTTTTCCAGAAATTAATATTCTCGGAGAATTAGGTATACCTGCGATTGCTGCGGCGGCTAATCGACTGATTCGATACCTACCCGAAGATAGTATTTAATAAAGATTTCATTGGAAGTACTTATCGCGGAGGTAGCATTTCACGCGAGGTTTCACGCTACAGCTTATTACCTCACCTGGTGGGAGAACCTGATTGTAGCGGATTCCAATATACATACTAGTCGATGACGCCCACGGAGCGGTTGCGCGTTTACCGGAAATCGGAGTAGGGCGTAGATTTGAAATAAATTAGACAAATTATGACAGAGATTGAAATTTCTTCGAGAGTTTCTACTTCGTAAAACTGCAGCGTTGATTCTATGCTGCACATATTGCGATTTAAAATATCAAAGTACAACTCGCTTTCATTCATAAATCTTTTCATATTCAGACCGAACGTAAAGATTCGAAGAAGTAATAACCAGGACAAAGTGGGGGATCGACGAGGCAGCCCACACTGCCACTCTGGTCCCGTCGATGACCTAATCTCCTGAATCAAGCAAAAGCTGCTTTCATCACACACGCAAAGACGCCGTCACGATGTCCGCGAAAACGCGATGTCTCATCGATGCAATTCTTTGCAACTCGTCGGTTTTTTTATTTGCATTTTATTTTTTTCTATTGAATTATGAGACGGTGTCACCTTTCGAATGCACAGGTATGACTAATCATTCTACGTTAAAAATCCGAGTATACCAATATTCGTTATTCGGATTAAGATAACGCGACTCCTCATTTATATCGCAGCGATTTTAACCCACTCGAACTTTGGGCTAAGAATATACTATATTTTCATCCAACAGTTTATCTCCGAGGTTTTATAGCCGATGATGACATAACTATAATCGTGAGAAGTCTTTCATCGAAGGGTAGCTCATTTGTACGTACGCGAGTATAATATAGCCAAGGGGACCTTAGAGGATTCGAAATGAAAGTTTATTTGTGGAAACGCGGACGCACCAACTGACGTTAGTCACGTGGATATATAGAAGAGACGCTTTTGGTTTCTCAGACTCCCTCTGAGTGAGGAACTAAATGTGACCAATGAATTTTTCTGAACTACGAATAAATCTCCTCATTGTTTTCTATGATAACACCGGCGCGGTCTTTTTAGTCCTTCAAACTGTACGAGGCGATGAATTCATCGCAGGATTTCTGATGAAAAAATTTTCCTACACCGCGAAATTTCTCTCAAATTCAATGATGAATCGAAGTCTGATTCACAGAAGACTATACTTCGCGCACAACCTTGGTATTTTACATACAACAAGTTCAGAGATGACGTAGGCAGTGACTACCTTCGTATTACTAAAGAGGTAAATAATAGACTATAACGTCATAGAGATGGAAGAGAAATAATGGTTAATGTTATGCGAAAAGTTTCTCGTCTTAGATAAGAAGTTACTGTAAGTGTGTCTAGTCTTTTTATATTTCGAGTATTTGTATGTAGTGGATGCTGATCTCTGTGAATAAAAAGCAGGAGAGGGTGGGATAGGATATTCCAGGGAAATTAAAAGCTGATTAAATAATGAGATTTTTTTGAATTACTCACCATCCTTCCCTACGACCAAAATTATCTTTCGCTACATGTTCAGCTACAGAGAATCCAAACATGGAACTCCGTTCCTCGGCATAAATCGCGTAGTTTTTAGTCTCAACGTTAAAGCCATTGGTCCAAGGTATGAAATAGACGGTAGCGAAAACGCAGATAAGCACCACCACGTGAAACTTCATTATAAAAACAATTCACCGCACTATAATAATTTATCAATCACTGGTTGATCATCGGTGAGCGATTGTGTGTATTGATAATTCACTAAAAAATAAATAAATCCATATAGGTATATAAAAATGCGAAAACTCCCTCGCGGATTATTAGCCAAATAAAAAGACAGAAATTTTAAAGAAATAAAAGAAAACTTTATTTAATACATTTTACCAAAGTAATCACCTTCTACTATTTCCTTCTATCGACAAACCAACACTCTATCTTCCGACACGTGGTAGAAAACTTTACCACTTATTACAGTATACGTTGACGAACTTCGCTTGACGGACGGTCGCGGACGCACTGAAGTCGACTTGATATTCTTTATGCTCCAGCACTCCCCCTCAACACCAGACCAACTCAAACTCTACGCGCCACTAATTCTTGCGGCTCTATAGCTTACCGATTTTGCCACTAGTAGCGCTGAGTCTACGCGCCTTACACATTTGCCCCTTGTATATTGTCTACACGGCAACCCAATATACACGTAAAACAATATTCACGTGTCTGTCATGTACCGAGTTTTAAATCATTCAAGTTGACTTTTTCATCACCAAAAAGTAAGTTTCGGGCTTTTTAATCGCACCGGTATGGATAATGTGACCAATTGTTTCAATACCGATGCTGTTATGGCGCCCGCTGACACAATTCAATTGAATAACGATGGTGAAAGTGAGGTTAAGTCCACCGCGTCGTTACTGGAATACGAGGAGCAGAAACGTGCGGAGATGGACAGATCTGCGTTTATAACCGGCGAAGAAATTTCCCGGTTGGAAATCGGAGCAAGAATCGGTACCGAGAATAAAAATCTATCGGTAATAAATTCTAGGTTAAGTGAATGCGGCTTAGGCAATGAGTCCGAAGATCGCGAGTTTAGAGAACCGGAGAAAGTTACATCGACCCACGAAGAAGCTACGCCTTCCACAGAGGTGAGAAAATTTCACAAAATTCCGTCACTTTATAAAGAAACATTTTCTATCGTATGTGATTCCAGTTCACAGAAGTTCCGATCGACGAGAGACAATCAGCGCATGATAATAGCGAAGAAACCGCAGAACAGTATAAGACAGGGTTGCGTTACGACTGGACAGAAACTCCGATCCTTCTCTGCAGTGCTACCCAAGAATACGAGGCTACTCCTTTGTGCGAGAATTTTACAAAAGGATGCCAATGGTCCCCCGATGGAACTTGTCTGCTCGTTGTTTCGGAGGATTACAGAATTCGGGTCTATGACCTCCCCAGAGAATTATATTCAGGGGTCTTATCGCCGGGGATGATTCTACCGCCACTTACAGCAGCTTTGACCGTCAAGGAAGGTGGCGTTGTTTATGATAGCTGCTGGTTTCCAATGATGAACTCCTGGGATCCGTCTACTTGCTGTTTTGCTAGTACTAGCAGGGAGAGCCCGGTACATTTGTGGGACGCATTCAATGGGGAACTTAGAGCTACTTATAGAGCTTATAATCAGTAAGAGACTGAATTTATAGGAAAACGAGGAAGAAAACACGTTTTTTTGTTTATATAATAAGAAATAGTTGTTTGCTTTGAGGTTCTATGGATAAACTAATCAATCAATTAACTCAGAGTTAGTAACACTCCTTAATTCGGTCCCAAAATAAAATAAACAATTGTTTTTTGTTCATATTCTCTGTAGAGTCGATGAAGTCGAGGCAGCAATCAGCGTGCAGTTTGTAAATTCAGGAGCGGAGGTTTGGTGTGGATTTAAAGGCGCTTTACGAACATTCGATACTGGAAGACCTGGACGACAAGTTAATACCATCTACTTGAAAAAGGACATTCCAAATGTGACCGGAATCGTTTCATGCATTCGCGAAAATCCTACTATGCCGGGATTAGTGGCATTTGGTACATACTCTAAGACCATAGGTATTGGCCCTCTTACTTAACTTGCTGTCAATAAATTTTCTCAATTCCTCACTGAGATACGCAAGATTCTAAACAATTAATGGCGTTATTTGTGGTGATCAGTCTTTTATTTTTGAATCAAGTAACTACATAACGAATTAAATTTCTGAAGACAGGCTTATACAAAGATGGTCCGCTGTGTGCGCTTAAAACAGCAAGCGGAGTAACTCAGATAGACTTCAGCCCCTGCGGTATGAAACTTTATTCAGCTGTGAGAAGGAACAACGAAATGTTGTGCTGGGATCTCAGGAATCCTGGTCTTGTTTTGTATTCTATGCAAGGACGAAAAGCGGACACAAATCAGAGGATACAGTTCTCAATATCTCCTGATGGAAATGAGATTGTATCAGGTAAGAAATGCCTTCATTATCTCCTTTTGTCCATTTTTTTTTTATTTTCGGTACATTATAAACCCCCTTGACCAGTTTAAGATAGTTCAATTCTTTCATTTCAACAATTAAACAACTGTTCAATCTATTTAGGAGGGACGGACGGAGTTGTGCCAGTCTGGCAACAGTATCAGAATATTGTGTGCGAGGAGAACTTAGAGACAAAGCAGAAGATTAAGTTGTCTGCCGACTGCATCAACGGTGTTAGTTTGCACAGATCTTTGCCAATCATGGCAAGCTGTTCTGGACAACGAATTTGTGAAGAAGAATCGATTCACCTTAGAGATAATAGCGTACGACTTTGGTGGTGCGGAACGAAATGATGAGAAAAATGTTAAGAAGATTGAATTTGATGAGCAGTATAATTAGGAATTTATAATAACTGGTATGAAAATACATCATTGGGGAAATGACCATTTTATTAGTTGTTAAAAGGTTGCCGAGAATTTTAATAGGTAATTACACATTAGTTTCAAGCCGGAATTCGACCTTGGATATGAAAAAGAATCCTCAGCATTCTGGGAAAACCTTAGCATATTGAAGAATACTTCTAAAATGTCTTTAAGTATCTTAATTTTGTACCTAAATGAATCATTACAATAATATAAGAACAACGTTCGTGCGTAGAAAACTTAATTTTTTTTCACAATGCTCTTTTGAATATGAACTTGGTCATTTAGTAGAAGGTAAAAATCCCTGGACTTGGTCCCAATTACAATTACAATTACTTTTCTTGCTTTACAATGAAAGATTATTCATTTTGCTCTAGATTGCAAAATTATTTATAATAGTATTTTATTCTGATATAAACGTTTTTTAAATTCTACCTCAAGCTAAGAATCAGATAAGAAGACGCGAAATTGATAATTATTATACCATCATTATTATTGTAAGATAATAATGAGAAAATTGTACGCAATCCAATACCTTAATTGAGCTAGGATACTGGTCCAATTGCAACAACTCAGTCTTTGTAAAATAAGTTATATTGGCTAGTGTATCATTGTAATAAAAATGTGGTTCAGTTTATAATAGTTTGCATGTCAATAGACAAATGAAGTGACTCGAACAACGCAATATGTAACACATTTATTTTTAAGGAACAATTATAATTGTACACAATTTTGAGAATAATCTGTGGTAATATTGTATTAATTGTATATCAATAAATTGGCAGATATACCGATAATCAATTGCTTCGTTTTTTTCCACTTCCCCTCCATGCAACTCTTGTTTTCAACTATCAAACAAGCAATAGCGAGCAACGCATGCATGCTTACGTGGCTTCATGCACGTCTCTATAATCTATATATACTAGCATTTTTCAGAGTTGGAATAATTTTAAGTCGAAAAATTTCTGCTCCTGGTATCAGGAGAACATCTGACCCGAGGAGGTGTGCTGAAATTTTGAATGTATGTATAGATATAGGCATGCGTACGTGGCTTCATGCACGTCTCTGTATGTCTACTTATATATACTAGCGTTTTTCGGAGTTAGAACAATTTTAACTCGAAAAATTTCTGCTCCTGGTATCAGGAGAACATCTGACCCGAGGAGGTGTGCCGAAATTTCGGATATGTGTATTGATATAGGCATGCATACGTGGCTTCATGCACGTCTCTATATATCTATCTATATATACTAGCATTTTTCAGAGTTAGAATAATTTTAAGTCGAAAAATTTCTGCTTCTGGTATCAGGAGAACATCTGACCCGAGGAGGTGTGCTGAAATTTTGAATGTATGTATAGATATAGGCATGCGTACGTGGCTTCATGCACGTCTCTGTATGTCTACTTATATATACTAGCGTTTTTCGGAGTTAGAACAATTTTAACTCGAAAAATTTCTGCTCCTGGTATCAGGAGAACATCTGACCCGAGGAGGTGTGCCGAAATTTCGGATATGTGTATTGATATAGGCATGCATACGTGGCTTCATGCACGTCTCTATATATCTATCTATATATACTAGCGTTTTTCGGAGTTAGAATAATTTTAAGTCGAAAAATTTCTGCTCCTGGTATCAGGAGAACATCTGACCCGAGGAGGTGTGCCGAAATTTTGGATATGTGTATTGATATAGGCATGCATACGTGGCTTCATGCACGTCTCTATATATCTATCTATATATACTAGCGTTTTTCGGAGTTAGAATAATTTTAAGTCGAAAAATTTCTGCTCCTGGTATCAGGAGAACATCTGACCCGAGGAGGTGTGCCGAAATTTTGGATATGTGTATTGATATAGGCATGCATACGTGGCTTCATGCACGTCTCTATATATCTATCTATATATACTAGCATTTTTCAGAGTTAGAATAATTTTAAGTCGAAAAATTTCTGCTTCTGGTATCAGGAGAACATCTGACCCGAGGAGGTGTGCTGAAATTTTGAATGTATGTATAGATATAGGCATGCGTACGTGGCTTCATGCACGTCTCTGTATGTCTACTTATATATACTAGCGTTTTTCGGAGTTAGAACAATTTTAACTCGAAAAATTTCTGCTCCTGGTATCAGGAGAACATCTGACCCGAGGAGGTGTGCCGAAATTTCGGATATGTGTATTGATATAGGCATGCATACGTGGCTTCATGCACGTCTCTATATATCTATCTATATATACTAGCATTTTTCAGAGTTAGAATAATTTTAAGTCGAAAAATTTCTGCTTCTGGTATCAGGAGAACATCTGACCCGAGGAGGTGTGCTGAAATTTTGAATGTATGTATAGATATAGGCATGCGTACGTGGCTTCATGCACGTCTCTGTATGTCTACTTATATATACTAGCGTTTTTCGGAGTTAGAACAATTTTAACTCGAAAAATTTCTGCTCCTGGTATCAGGAGAACATCTGACCCGAGGAGGTGTGCCGAAATTTCGGATATGTGTATTGATATAGGCATGCATACGTGGCTTCATGCACGTCTCTATATATCTATCTATATATACTAGCGTTTTTCGGAGTTAGAATAATTTTAAGTCGAAAAATTTCTGCTCCTGGTATCAGGAGAACATCTGACCCGAGGAGGTGTGCCGAAATTTTGGATATGTGTATTGATATAGGCATGCATACGTGGCTTCATGCACGTCTCTATATATCTATCTATATATACTAGCGTTTTTCGGAGTTAGAATAATTTTAAGTCGAAAAATTTCTGCTCCTGGTATCAGGAGAACATCTGACCCGAGGAGGTGTGCCGAAATTTTGGATATGTGTATTGATATAGGCATGCATACGTGGCTTCATGCACGTCTCTATATATCTATCTATATATACTAGCATTTTTCAGAGTTAGAATAATTTTATGTCGAAAAATTTCTGCTTCTGGTATCAGGAGAACATCTGACCCGAGGAGGTGTGCTGAAATTTTGGATGTATGTATAGATATAGGCATGCGTACGTGGCTTCATGCACGTCTCTGTATGTCTACTTATATATACTAGCGTTTTTCGGAGTTAGAATAATTTTAACTCGAAAAATTTCTGCTCCTGGTATCAGGAGAACATCTGACCCGAGGAGGTGTGCCGAAATTTCGGATATGTGTATTGATATAGGCATGCATACGTGGCTTCATGCACGTCTCTATATATCTATCTATATATACTAGCGTTTTTCGGAGTTAGAATAATTTTAAGTCGAAAAATTTCTGCTCCTGGTATCAGGAGAACATCTGACCCGAGGAGGTGTGCCGAAATTTTGGATATGTGTATTGATATAGGCATGCATACGTGGCTTCATGCACGTCTCTATATATCTATCTATATATACTAGCGTTTTTCGGAGTTAGAATAATTTTAAGTCGAAAAATTTCTGCTCCTGGTATCAGGAGAACATCTGACCCGAGGAGGTGTGCCGAAATTTTGGATATGTGTATTGATATAGGCATGCATACGTGGCTTCATGCACGTCTCTATATATCTATCTATATATACTAGCGTTTTTCGGAGTTAGAATAATTTTAAGTCGAAAAATTTCTGCTCCTGGTATCAGGAGAACATCTGACCCGAGGAGGTGTGCCGAAATTTTGGATATGTGTATTGATATAGGCATGCATACGTGGCTTCATGCACGTCTCTATATATCTATCTATATATACTAGCATTTTTCAGAGTTAGAATAATTTTAAGTCGAAAAATTTCTGCTTCTGGTATCAGGAGAACATCTGACCCGAGGAGGTGTGCTGAAATTTTGAATGTATGTATAGATATAGGCATGCGTACGTGGCTTCATGCACGTCTCTGTATGTCTACTTATATATACTAGCGTTTTTCGGAGTTAGAACAATTTTAACTCGAAAAATTTCTGCTCCTGGTATCAGGAGAACATCTGACCCGAGGAGGTGTGCCGAAATTTCGGATATGTGTATTGATATAGGCATGCATACGTGGCTTCATGCACGTCTCTATATATCTATCTATATATACTAGCATTTTTCAGAGTTAGAATAATTTTAAGTCGAAAAATTTCTGCTTCTGGTATCAGGAGAACATCTGACCCGAGGAGGTGTGCTGAAATTTTGAATGTATGTATAGATATAGGCATGCGTACGTGGCTTCATGCACGTCTCTGTATGTCTACTTATATATACTAGCGTTTTTCGGAGTTAGAACAATTTTAACTCGAAAAATTTCTGCTCCTGGTATCAGGAGAACATCTGACCCGAGGAGGTGTGCCGAAATTTCGGATATGTGTATTGATATAGGCATGCATACGTGGCTTCATGCACGTCTCTATATATCTATCTATATATACTAGCGTTTTTCGGAGTTAGAATAATTTTAAGTCGAAAAATTTCTGCTCCTGGTATCAGGAGAACATCTGACCCGAGGAGGTGTGCCGAAATTTTGGATATGTGTATTGATATAGGCATGCATACGTGGCTTCATGCACGTCTCTATATATCTATCTATATATACTAGCGTTTTTCGGAGTTAGAATAATTTTAAGTCGAAAAATTTCTGCTCCTGGTATCAGGAGAACATCTGACCCGAGGAGGTGTGCCGAAATTTTGGATATGTGTATTGATATAGGCATGCATACGTGGCTTCATGCACGTCTCTATATATCTATCTATATATACTAGCATTTTTCAGAGTTAGAATAATTTTATGTCGAAAAATTTCTGCTTCTGGTATCAGGAGAACATCTGACCCGAGGAGGTGTGCTGAAATTTTGGATGTATGTATAGATATAGGCATGCGTACGTGGCTTCATGCACGTCTCTGTATGTCTACTTATATATACTAGCGTTTTTCGGAGTTAGAATAATTTTAACTCGAAAAATTTCTGCTCCTGGTATCAGGAGAACATCTGACCCGAGGAGGTGTGCCGAAATTTCGGATATGTGTATTGATATAGGCATGCATACGTGGCTTCATGCACGTCTCTATATATCTATCTATATATACTAGCGTTTTTCGGAGTTAGAATAATTTTAAGTCGAAAAATTTCTGCTCCTGGTATCAGGAGAACATCTGACCCGAGGAGGTGTGCCGAAATTTTGGATATGTGTATTGATATAGGCATGCATACGTGGCTTCATGCACGTCTCTATATATCTATCTATATATACTAGCGTTTTTCGGAGTTAGAATAATTTTAAGTCGAAAAATTTCTGCTCCTGGTATCAGGAGAACATCTGACCCGAGGAGGTGTGCCGAAATTTTGGATATGTGTATTGATATAGGCATGCATACGTGGCTTCATGCACGTCTCTATATATCTATCTATATATACTAGCGTTTTTCGGAGTTAGAATAATTTTAAGTCGAAAAATTTCTGCTCCTGGTATCAGGAGAACATCTGACCCGAGGAGGTGTGCCGAAATTTTGGATATGTGTATTGATATAGGCATGCATACGTGGCTTCATGCACGTCTCTATATATCTATCTATATATACTAGCATTTTTCAGAGTTAGAATAATTTTATGTCGAAAAATTTCTGCTTCTGGTATCAGGAGAACATCTGACCCGAGGAGGTGTGCTGAAATTTTGGATGTATGTATAGATATAGGCATGCGTACGTGGCTTCATGCACGTCTCTGTATGTCTACTTATACAGGGTGATTCAGATCAACCGCCCGTAATTTCACACGAAGATTCCTTGCAAAAAATGAAAACGAAAGTTCCTTAGCGAGAACTTCGAGGCTACTATAGTTTTCGAATTAGAGCAGGTCTAAGTTAGCCTATGAGGGAGCTCGCACGCTACGCAGCCAGGACCGTTTTGATAAATTCGAACAAAGGTGCTCGTACTCTGTTGCTTCCGCGTTCCCACTGAAATTTTTCGGCCGAATCGTCGGTACACCGTGTCCAGGTCGACAGGCGCTATAGTTTCTGTTGGCCAGGTCGACCGGGCCGTAGTTCTTATAGTCTAGGTTGACCGGGCCATAGTTTTTGCAATCCAAGTCGACCGGGCTATACCGACTTGAAGGCAAGAAATTTAATTACAGTTCAAATGTGAAAAGAAGTTTCCAATTGAACCTATTTGAAATTGATGAACCTTTCTATCAGTAGATTATTTATTCAAATCGGATTCACCTTCTTATCCTGGAAAATTCTAATATAAAATTATTCTGACCTGCATTTTCTCGTTCAAGGAATCTGGCCACCCTGGCGGTTCGGAAAATGGGTATATTTTTAAAAAAGTTATAAATTCGAAAGTGTAAAACGAAATATCCTAATTTTCAACACAAGTTAGGAAACGGCTTCAAGAATGTCTCAAATAAATTTTATTTCAAAATATCAAAAAATTGCGGCGCTGCAGAAATTTCAACGGAGGTCCTCCGCATGACACGCGCGTATGTTGGTGCAGGTGTATCACCGTCATATTGCATTAAAATGAAAAAAAATAGTTCATTCCTGAATAGTGTTGATCAATTAATAATAATATTCCATGCCTTGCATCTTGCGTCACTAGTCGTTCTGCATCAGATGCTCGAAGTGTCCTCCGCGCTCTTGGATGCATAATTGCGCTCGCCGGATGAGGCTTTCTTGTGCACGATAGAGTATCACAGGTGTTATAGTCGCTACAGCTTCATGTATCCTAGCATGGAGGGTATCTATGTTGTCTATTGGCTCGCGATATACGTATTCCTTTATGTGACCCCATAAAAAATAGTCCAGCGGTGTTAAATCCGGGGACCTGGGCGGCCAGGCAACCGGACCTGCACGGCCGATCCACCTGTCTGTAAATTCGCGGTCCAGCAGCGCTCGTACTCGTAAAAAGTAATGCGGTGGCGCACCGTCGTGCTGAAACCACATGTCCCGACGAGCAGCTAGCGGAACGTCGTTTAGCAGACCTTCCAAGTCATCGCTTAGAAAGTTTTCATATATTGGTCCAGTGAGGCGCTCTGGCATGATATAAGGGCCGACCTGAAAAATGTTCTATCCGTGATAACTTGAAAATCAACATAAAGTTCTCATTACTTATAGTTAATTCTTAGAATCACAAATCAGCATGTAAAATAGCTTTAAAAACGTTTTTGTTGCGTGGGAGTGCAATCGTGCAAATTTAGTTAAAATGTTCTACTCTATAAAAAAATCAGTTAATTCAAAAAAATATTATTTATCATGATCTAACAAAATCAACCATCATTTATACGAAACAATAATACTAATTGATAATAATTAAACACACCAATACGCCGTACGCCATGCCAGCCCATAAGTTGACATTAAAGCGAACTTGGTATCCACGTACTCGTTTCGCGTGGGGGTTTCGCTCAGCCCATACGTGGCAGTTGTGGACGTTGAACGGCCCATCCCTTCCAAATTTAGATTCATCCGTGAACAAAATCTTCATGATAAAATTTTCATCTTCTAAATTTCTTTGCAGCAGCCACTCACAAAATTGTAATCGCAGGTTGTAGTCACCACCATGCAAATTTTGAGTTGGCGTGAGGTGAAATGCGTGCAACCTATTATTGGCCAAAATTCGCTGCGCCGTTGAATATGCGGTGCCGCACATCCGTGAAACTGTACGAATGCTCCTTTTGGGGTCATCTGCAATCCTGTTCAGGATATTTTCTTCGACGGCAACATTATTCGCCCCGGCTCTATTTTCATTTCTTTTAGGTGCGAAACTACCCGTTTCTGTTGCACGATTCAACAGTCGCACTATCACTTTTGCGTCTGGATGACGACGACCGGGATACCTTTCTGCGTAAACACGCGCAGTTTTAGCAGCATTACCCAAGCATTCACCATATAAAACTAACATTTGACAATATTCTTGTGAAGAATAATCCATTTGTACTATCTGAATAACAATCACAGAGTGTAGGGACGCGCGATAAATTGTTTGTTTATTTGAAAAAAAAATACGGGTCGCCATCGCAACGCCTTTTGTTCGGTTACAGATTAGATTGGCTTACTAGATTATTATAACATTCGGATCAATTTGACGCAATAACTCATTTGAAATTACGTTCAGATAAAATTTAATTGAGAAGTAATCTCATTAAAAAAACAAACTATTTTGTCGTTCAATTACTTATCATAAAATCTGATTTTGTGTTCAGGGATTTTTGTATGACATGTTCATTTAGCGCATGTAGTCATAGTTAGTCACTTTCTACAAACATCTGTGGTCTTCATGGAAAACACTGTGAATAAAGGTCCTATCGACCTCCACGACGGAAACCACCATCTTGTCCGACCGTCTGCATTCAAGAGCGCGGAGGACATTTTGAGCATCTGATGCAGAACGATTAGTGATGCAAGATACAAGGCATGCAACATGATTATTAATTGATCGACGATTTCAATTGAACCAACGAAGTATCGAATCCGAATTCAAATAAATTAAACGAGAAAATGCAAGTCAGAATAATTTTATATTAGAATTTTCCAGGATTAGAAGCTGAATCCGATTTGAATAAATAATCTACTGATAGAAAGGTTCATCAATTTCAAATAGGTTCAATTGGAAACTTCTTTTCACATTTGAACTGTAATTAAATTTCTTGCCTTCAAGTCGGTATAGCCTGGTCGACTTGGATTGCAAAAACTATGGCCCGGTCAACCTAGACTATAAGAACTACGGCCCGGTCGACCTGGCCAACAAAAACTATAGCGCCTGTCGACCTGGACACGGTGTACCGACGATTCGGCCGAAAAATTTCATTTATCAAAACGGTCCTGGCTGCGTAGCGTGCGAGCTCCCTCATAGGCTAACTTAGACCTGCTCTAATTCGAAAACTATAGTAGCCTCGAAGTTCTCGCTAAGGAACTTTCGTTTTCATTTTTTGCAAGGAATCTTCGTGTGAAATTACGGGCGGTTGATCTGAATCACCCTGTATATACTAGCGTTTTTCGGAGTTAGAATAATTTTAACTCGAAAAATTTCTGCTCCTGGTATCAGGAGAACATCTGACCCGAGGAGGTGTGCCGAAATTTCGGATATGTGTATTGATATAGGCACGCATACGTGGCTTCATGCACGTCTCTATATATCTATCTATATATACTAGCATTTTTCAGAGTTAGAATAATTTTATGTCGAAAAATTTCTGCTTCTGGTATCAGGAGAACATCTGACCCGAGGAGGTGTGCTGAAATTTTGGATGTATGTATAGATATAGGCATGCGTACGTGGCTTCATGCACGTCTCTGTATGTCTACTTATATATACTAGCGTTTTTCGGAGTTAGAACAATTTTAACTCGAAAAATTTCTGCTCCTGGTATCAGGAGAACATCTGACCCGAGGAGGTGTGCCGAAATTTCGGATATGTGTATTGATATAGGCACGCATACGTGGCTTCATGCACGTCTCTATATATCTATCTATATATACTAGCGTTTTTCGGAGTTAGAATAATTTTAAGTCGAAAAATTTCTGCTCCTGGTATCAGGAGAACATCTGACCCGAGGAGGTGTGCCGAAATTTTGGATATGTGTATTGATATAAGCATGCATACGTGGCTTCATGCACGTCTCTATATATCGATCGATACTAGATGCTCACACTCCTGAGAAGCTGAAATTTTTATTTCATTTCTTTATGGTGCTTTAATTATTGTATCCTGAAATAATGAGTAGCAGGAAGGGAAAAGGTAAAAAATAATGCAACAGTTGATTAATGATATATGGGTATAAGCATTTATTGCCGCAGTATATAAATACAATATTACTTGCAATCATATACTATCTAATATACCTAATTTTCAAAAGTTTTAGTTCAATATGTAACTCGTTCATTGCGTTTGGAGTAGACTGCGGAACGGATATATTCGGACTTGGATAGAAGTTTACTCAACTGTAACAGAAATACCAACATTAAAATATCATTATTATTTAGCGAATTACGCAAAAAGCTAAAGGAAAACAATCGTATTTCGTTAACGCAGCCGCTATAGGAACCTTTTGACGCCAGGACAGATGCCTGTATCCTAGGTCAGAGCGGTTCCTTGCCTACGGTGTGCTGAATGGTACCGCCATCCTACGGCTGAATTGGTGAATTGCATCGCCAAAAATTCAGTGCGTCTTATTGATCGCAACCACTAGCGAGAAATTACAGTAATGTCTTGCAGGTTGGATATAATAAGGCGTAACAATATTTGCTACCGAAGTAGTTTGTCAGTTCAGCCGTATGATGGCAATACCATTTGACACCCCGTGGGGCGTTCTGTAATTTCTAATTTATCGGCGCTTCCGCTATCTTGATGGTAAATTGATAAACTACTTTTGCCGCAAACCGCGGGCGATTCTCCGCTTCGTTGAATTCATTATTTATTGCTGAAAAAGGGTTTTTATTGATTCGATTGCAGGGCGAACTGGAGGAGCAGACTTCTCGAATAACAATGCATTTTCAGTTCGTTTCTAATCGTAACTATAACATACTATATACATATAGGTATATCCTAAAGTCCATATACCTATATGAGCGGGAGACATAGTGTGCCAAAAAACAATCACCATCATCAAAAGTAATGTCAAACTGCTTTACATCTATCTAAACGAGACAGACATTACCAAGTGATTTTAATTTTAATTATGTCAAAGCTGTATACGCAAAACAAGGCTCATTTTTATTAAACTTCGACTTACTATGTGAGGAACCTGATGAGTGTTCAAAATGCCTACTCCTGTTACAATTCAGGAATCTGTATACCTAGGAGCAGCTCAGGCTGGTATTGCAAACTCATCAAACCTTTTTCATTCTGCGTTATCACAGCGATGCTAGGTATTCTACGCAAAAAAGCTATTTATTATATTGCACGTAATCCGTTCTGACACCGAGATATTATTTAAATTTATTATTATAGTCTTTCGCATTCGCGAATCACGATAATATTAAAATTCTCCTGCTTCTGCTCCTAGTCTCTTCGGAGACTGAAGAATCACTCCAGTTATTATCAAACTTCTCGCCCCGCAGAATATGAATGCTTAAACGATAACAGAAGATATCTCTTTGTTCCAGCAATGTCAGTATCTCACTTATGCGACAAATATTCAGCGAGTAGTTCGTTCAAAGCTATCAAAGCAGATTTGGGAAACTTAAGGTCACACATGAGCACACTTTCGGTAATTCGATTAGTGATACCGAATGGTTTTGAAAATCATTTCAGAATACCTGCGGGTGCTTTTAATCATTCCAAATTGTTATCCTTGCAATTAGATGGAGGTCAAAGGCGTAATAGAGACGCGCGATGATCTCAAATATAAGTTAAAAGAACTGGGAATTGTCATACCGAAAATGTCCGAAGCTATTTTGAAATTAAGAAATGACGTATCGGAAGGTCAGCAAATCTTTATAGCTTGATTCCTTCTTGATCCGGTCGATTTTTATAGTTATTGAAATTCTATATTTATAATAAAGAGATGGGATTGCATACGAAAACATTGCTCAAAGCTTTGTCACCCGAAAGTGTACGAGACATGGTACGTTGCGAGATAGAAACTTACGACGCTGACAAGACAGGGAGGACAGACTATGCCCTGGAGACTTCAGGTCAGATCTAATGATCTTCAAAATGTGATTAACCGAAAATGTTAGATGTGAAAATAAATAGTACCAAATGTAGCTGATAACGAGTCTCGAAACTGTTGTCAAAAATCCATACCGCGAGCACAAGCAATAATACTCGTTACAGGTGGTGCTATTTTATCCACAAGAAATACCGAGACTTATTCCGCTGGAGCACCCGTTCTGACGTTATTTGGAATGCCTTTATGTCAGCAACAGAATACGCCACGAGCGATCATACAAGTAATAAAATGAGTCTGAGTCTCGTCTGATATTTAAAACGATTAATAGTAACCAAATCGCCGAATATCTTATAAGAAAGATCTGTATGATATAGCGATTATAATTTAATAAGTCAGGTGTTCTCCCTGGCGAGTGCTGGGCGTTTAAAGGAAGCAGTGGTTCGGTTGTGATTCAGCTTTTGGGTCCTGTAGTTGTGTCTGGAGTCAGTTTGGAACATATTTCTCCGTCGATATCGCCGACAGGTGAAACCACAACAGCTCCAAAGGATTTTTCAGTTTGGGTATATCTCTGTACTTGTAGGCTTCGGAGGTCCATTCCCAAAATCATTCATATTTTTAATTCTTCATCCACGAATTTTGATTAATTTACATATTTCTCTACGTCCTAGGGCTTGTACGACGTAGACGATAGAGAAGGATTCCTATTCGGAGAATTTACGTACGAGAATAGCGGATCGGCTGTGCAATATTTCGAAGTTCAGGTAAATCTGTTGAAAATATTAGCGAATACGTTGTATCGCATGAGTATCTTGAATTTCTTTGAAACAGCGAAAACCTAAGAGGTGTTACGAGATCGTCGAGCTAAAAGTTCATTCAAACAGCGGTAACTACGAATACACGTGCATCTACCGAATTCGAGTCCATGGATCTTTGAATCGATGAAGGCAATACTACTTTCTACAAGATTTCAAACAGGCCTCATTTTTGAAGGCAAACTGATAACAATGCGCGTCGATTTATGATTATAATGAGATGAAACGCTTTGGAATTTCTCAGAATTTTTATAATGGATATGAATATCTGCACATACATAGTGTAAGACGATCCTGATTATATCGTGATAAATATTGAATACGTTTATCGTATACTCGTTTTGAAATTATTTATACATATATTATAATATAATAATGCTGTGAAGAAAATACAGTTTTAGATAGGTACTTATAAATAGTTTGAGAAATAAATTGAGCGATCTGTAATTGATATATTCATTCTGAATAACGAATTTTCACAAATTTATCATGTATAAGATAAATCATTGTGTTCAAGACCACAGCACGTAAGAAAATAAATTTTTATAACAAAAATTATGAGTTTGATTTTTCAATCATTATTAGGAATTAGAAAACAAAAATTTGTTTAGTTCCGGTGGAAAAGTCTTTCACGACACGTCTTAATATTCTCATAATATATTTATTTACAAATCCAATTTTCCGTACAATATTATTACATAATTCTTAAACAACAGACTTAACACGTGACTTAATAAATAATAATATTATCATTTTGAAATAAATACTTATCATCATTCAAGATTTCAGTTTATATTTACAGAATAGACAGGAAAATAATAATAATAATAATAATAATAATAATCTTCAAATTATAGAATTTCATTCAAAAATTTCCCATACTCAGTATAGTATGTATAATAGTAATACTAATAATAATAATGATAATAATAATAATAATAATAATAATAATAATAATAATAATAATAATAATGATAATAATCCGTCAACCGTATAATTTGGCAAGATGATTTAAAAATTTGTTCATCATTGAAAGCTCCGAATCTTGGAATATATAGCGACAGCTATATATATTATACCTATATTACAATACTATTTTGTAACAAAATAACCAGCTGATTATTTATTTATAAGTACAAAATTCGAAGCGAAATAAAAAGTCGCCAAATATTATATCAACATATGTATCAACACGGGAAACAATTTCAATAGATAATATTGTTTCTCCTATATATAGCAAAAAACGCATTATATATAATAATAATTTATTATTTTAATTTTTCACTTATTTAATATCCAAATATGCTTTTCTTTTAATCATATCTACTTATATATATAGTATATTCCTAATCTGATCTTCGCAGGGCTTACATAATAAGTATGTGTTGCTAAAATCGCGTAGCATATTACCTAATTAATAATTAATTGAACGTAACTTCGTAATTAATATATAATATAATATGCAGTAGTAAAATGTATACGATATATTATCGGGTCGTATCAAGCCTCTAAATTTAATCATATTTGACAATACTTAGATTTCTTAATTATCAAATTACATACGTACATTATACAATCGCCACTACCGCGGCTCTAAATAATAATTAATTATGATACCTAATATTTACCTATATTATGATTATCTTGAAACAGCAACATCAGCGCATTATTATTACATTATATCATTATCTAGATAAAATTTCAAACGTAACACTGAAATTCCATATATTTTAATATAATATTATGCTTTTTTTCGCAATGTACCATTGTTAGGTATTTTCTAATTCAAATATATCCCCCGAAATATTCTCCCGAACCATTTCATTATACTCTATTATTTGTAGCAGCAGCCTTGAAAACAGAGATATTTATAATTTCATATAATAAATTGATGTATGTATACGTATTTATGTGTGTATGTATGTATGTATGTATGTATTTAATGTATTTTACTTTACTTACACAACAAAACATAAGCTATATTTATTTATTATTATACCTATATAGAGAGACACAATTTTATCACATTATAGAAATATTTTCACGGGGCGGGGGGGGGGGGGGGGGGGGGGGGCAGGGGTGGGAGGAATATGTTTAATTTTTCTAATTGAAATTCCGCAATAAAAAACTGCGTGTTAAATAACTAACGTCAGATCTTATACAAGACACATATATTCTTATTATATGTATAATGCATAATTTTTATACAATTGTGACATTGAAAGTGTGTAGAAACACCTTTGATTAATTAGATTTTATTACACTGTCTTTTACCGATTTCAATCATTTCATTTCATTATCTTCTTCTCTTGTGTTTCTTTTTTTTTCCATTCTATATACAAACAGCAATACATTGGCATGCGTTGGGATCATTTACCTAATAATTCTGTTTTATCTGTGATGATGTATGATAATATTTCGAGAGTAAATTATAATATTAATCATATGATTAAGGTCAGGTGGCAATAATAATAATAATAATAGTAGTAGTAATAGTAATAGTAATAATAATAATAATAATAATAATAATAATAATAATAATAATAATAATCTTAAATTATTTTTAATAACTACTAAATAGGTAATTAGCCTGCATATAATATGTAAAATTATTAATAAAATATAAATTTAAAGTTATACCTATATACCTATATATACGTTTTCGTATATTATAAAACTATCACGACCCACTATAATGCATATTATCATATCATTTTGAAAAACGTTTAATATAATATATATATATATGTATATATATATACAAATTGCACAATCACAATTCCACTAATATGTGTAAATAATTGACACAGTGTAGATACCAGCGATGGTATACTTCAGACAGCGATTTAACATATTACTATTCCTCTCTACACTTGACATACATATAATATACCTATAATGTGTGTATATTGAAACATATTATACAATTATAACATGTTGGCTTATAATTATAACTGATAAATAAAATGAAACGAATTAAAAATCAGCCGAATAAAAGTTCATTTGTATATTTATATTGGCGTATTGTATTCTTGCATCATAGACTACCTATTTTATTTTCATAATAAAAATTAAAATATTCCTTTACCTTCTACCTTAACGTTTAATTTTGATAGTTTCAATTGTGATAGGTAGAAAACCTGTTGATTGATATTTATATAGGTATATGTATACATATATAACTTGTATGATATTCGAAATTGATGATGATATTATAATACTATAGCTGATTGTATTTAGGAGCTGACGAAAATGAACAGGTAGTGAATTATATCGTATTTCAATCAGTAAACGTGATATTACTTTCATTGTATTATAAATAATAATAATGGACTAATCAGGAAGACTTATTAAGCAGCCGATATTTCAAACGTATGTCCTAATAATGATAAAGCAATAGTAAATCAACGATTCGTTGCTCATTGATAAATATATTATATGTACAATAGTTTGAATAATTGATTTCATGAGTTAGAATAGAGTTTTCAAAGTAGTTTTTTTTTCTTTCTGCTTCTTTTTCTTTCAGATAAATATTTTTTACTTATATATGATATGATTTTTATCAGATACATATTTGGGTATTTGAACTTGAATATATCCTACGGAAATGAATAATGATGGAAATACATTAGTCTGTATCATGTAATACTGTAGATTGAAGAAATACGTTTAAAAAGATACGTTTAAAAAGAGTCTTCCTGACTTGAAAAATGCAAAAATAATGATAAAAATTTCAATTAGCTCCTTGAATTTGTCTTTCTGAACGGAATCTTTTATCAGATCTAATCCAAAATGGTGTTTAAACTTACCTGCTATGTTCTTTTAATAAGCAAACACATTATCTCTGCTTATTATTTGTTAAACATGGCTTTCGAGAGGAACCTTAAATACCTTCGAAGCAAGGTTAGCATCAGGAAGTGATTGCGGTCGTGCATTAGTTACGTTAAAAACGACATTGCTCGGTCCTCTGAAGCTAACTTCAATTAAAAAGCTAGTATCAGATGCAACATTAACTCGATTACTACTTAGGTCTGGTGAGCTTGTACGAAGCTGACTTTTCTTGGGCTTGTTATCATTTTTAACAACTTTTTCAGCCTCTGTCTGCAACTTATTGTCTAACCAATGGACTTTGTCAAAATCCTTTGTCCCGCCGACGGTGTGTCTTCTCTTTATAGATCTTTCAGGCATGCCATTCTTTCTCTTCAATTTAGTAGCACCTTCTTTTCTCACAGACTGACGCCTTTTGCTGATATTACATTCCGTCTTCTCAGTTTTTGTCAAAGATTCGGATCGCTTTAATTTGCTATTAGGCGATTCAGATCTATCGGAGTGTTTATTCAGGCTCTCAGACCGTTTTAATTTGCTATTAGTTGGAGAAGCTAATCTATCCGAATGTTTATTGAGGCTTTCCGATCTCTTCAACTTTGACGTAACATTATCTGATTTTTTATTCAACGATTCAGACCTCTTCAATCTTGACCTAGAGTCCGAATTGCTTTGACTGAGGCTCTCAAACTTCTGTAATTTGTTTGAATATGATGTGTCAATTTCACCATCAGTAGATTTAGCTCCTTCTAATTTGGTATCGCTGCTACATTGACTAGCGCCAGAAGCTGCGCCGTCATCGTTTTGAATCTTAGTCTTTTCAACTTTACTTGTCGATTCAAAACGTTTTATTTTTGAACTGTAAGGCAGATCGGATACATCAGTCTTTGAGTTGCTTTTCTTTGGATTTTCATCTTTATCTGCTGCATCTATAACAACATTTTCAGCTAATAAATTCACTGTTATATTTGTTTCCGGTAATTTTCTAACAGTACGATCGTTGTCAGGTGTTATTGAATCCGTGGAATCCGTATCCTTTTCCGGGATATTCTGCAAGTTAATGAAACATCCGTTAAATTATAGAAAACAGAAAAAAAAAGGGAGATTTGATAAGCTTTGATGAGAAAGAGAAACAAACACAGCTCCTTACATTCTTTGGGTGTAAGAGATGACCTTTATCTGCGTGAGTTTTGTGAAGGCTTGGATCTCGGTAAACCTCTGTTGTTTGCAGGGATGCAGGAGGTGAAGATTCGCGATCATCTTGTAGGCTGGCAGGTTGATCGGACGGTGTCAACTGGCTTGTTGGGTTTACGAGTGATTTCCATTTACGATCAAACGTCGATGTAAGGCTAGTTAAAAGATCGCTACCTGTAAATAAAAAAAAGAGAAGAATGTTTGATTATTGAACAGGAATATTATACGAGATTTTTTAAACACATAAAGCATGTTCTTTCTGACAATATTCTTGACAATTGTTTTTTTTTTTCTTTTTAGCACAAAATACACTAGACTTTTTTATGAGATGATGATAATGATTAATTCTAACAGGTATAGAGGTATGTTGCAGCTAGATATTACCAAGTGAACATTCCTGAAATAATAATAATGATAATGTGAATACAATCACAATAATAATAATAATAATAATAATAATAATAACACAGGTGACAAACATAATTCAACAATAACGACGACGGAGAGGTGATAGAATAAAAAGTGTTAAAAATGGCTTGCGTGCGACATAACAGTAAAAGAGTGTGAGTTTGTCTGCGGTATGAAATATATATGTATACATATATATGTGATAAAGATGAAATAAGTTTGGAGAAGCTGATGAGCTGCAATTATAAAACATAAAACGCTAATTAGTTAACTGGAATTAGTGCAGGAATTTTGATCCATGATTTTGTCATTTTGAAAACATAGATTCATTGCGTCGTTTAGCTTTTACTCATACAATTCTTCTGGAATGCTTAACAAGACTTACTCGGGATGAAAATCCCTTTCTCAATGATAAGCTAGGCAATATTGATAGATGAAAAATCCTGTACTGTTGTTGTTGTTTTTTTTTTATTTTTAATAAACAAAACATGTGTAACGATTGAAAAATTTAAGCCATTCAGATGAGACAGCCGTCTGCTCCTCAGACACCTCTGGTCTGATTTACCTCTAAGGAATTTGTTTAGAGTCTTGGATGATGCCCCTGCCCCTGGGGTTGATGATGCTGGGGCTGAATGGGGGCCTGTGGGGGCTGGGGATGGGGGCGATGCCTTCGAGGGGGTGCCACCGGCCCCTGTAGCACCGTGTAGATGGGACGATATGTAGCACCAAAAACCCGGGCTTGGTGTATGCCTATGTAATGTAATATGAATAGTACAAAGGAAAAAAGATCAGAGTTTATTTAAATGTCGAACACAAGCTAGGCACGCTATTGCATTGCATAGCTTTTTAAAGAATTCTAATATTTCATGAAAGTAATCGTTATTCAATTACCCAACGTTCTCAGACTCATTTTGCTCCCAATTTTTATTCAAAGTCCATTCATTGATTGGATCGAAGCATGCATTATTTTTCATTAAGCTTTTGAAAGACTGATACATTCCTTTGTAAAATATTCGACATTTTTATTATTGCTTATTTTTAATAAAATAAGACTTTGCTTGGCCATATACACGATCTTTGACATTTATATTCGTATCAAAACGAATTTAAAGGAAGCTCATACAGTAGGACTGCTCAAAACGCTTTTTATTCATTGACTGTTTCAAGCATTATCAATAACTGTGTGAGTGTGAACACTGATTTTAGACCCACGTTTATAGAAGCTTCTTAGGAATGTTAGTGAGCAAACTGCGATTTAGTTATGATACAAATATTAGGAAGAGCGATTGAGACTTTTATTTTAAGTCCTACTATACAATGTGCAAATGATACCATAATAAAAAGAAGCAGCGTTCTAGCGAGAGATAAACTGCGTGGCAATATTTAGGACTTATTATAAACAAAATTTGATTTTTTGATGTAATTCTGATTTTTCTTCCCCCCTACTTTTCACATATTCGATATTTCATAGTGCGAGACCTTATAATTAGATTATCGATAAATTTTATGCACTTATTAACAACACTCTGAGTCTATCCAGCGTGCAAGCCAGTTAAGCGCATTGACAAGGCTTATCGTGTCACTGAGCATCAGCAGGAAAAGTAGCTTAAATTAAGTTTATTATAAGAAAAACTAAATTCAAAGACTAACATGCAAGTAATATCATATCTCTATACAGAATGATCCGCAATGATGTTTTTTACACAGCTTTGAATAAATTGATTGTGTGATTGAGTCAGTTTTTCTCAATAATGTGAATAAATTAGGGTATCATTCAATATAAAAATGAATATTTAGGAGAAATAAATGATTCAGCACACCATGCTCTGTCAGGATATTATTATATAGAGTAAGCATCTCGCATGAATGAATAAGATATATGAACTTCTGAAAGATGAAACAAAATTTTTATGAAAGAACGCAAATAGTAGTTATGATATAATATTATGTTATTATATTTATGCGAAGTAACGAAAAAAAAAAAGGATAAATTTTTTTTTGAAATGTATAGAAAAGTACCTAGAAAGCTTTTTGTTAATAGTGAGAATCTTCTGAGTCCAGTGTAGGAAACAAGATCCAGCTACACTCACCGACCATCAGAAGCAATAATTACAGAGAGAAAATACACAGAGAGAATAAATGGACATTGGCATTTACATGAATACGCGGTATACTGTTAGATATTTGTATTTGAGGATAAGAAAAAAAAAATATAGAAAAAAAAGTAATAACATGTTAGTGGGCGTGAGTTAGCTCGTTTGTATGCATACAACTCTGCGGATAGATATTTATATCACACATTGGCCTTCGCCTTCCTAGCTCATTCTTTATTTAGTTTCAGTGAATTGGTGTATTTATCAAATTCTGATGATACTTTTTTTTTTTTTCTTTTCATATAAAAACAAATACATACGAATGAATTGGGATCATGTAACGGTGCTCAAATCTATATATAATCATGATAATAATAAATTGTCACGTTCATTCTTATTGAATTATGTTTGGCAGTAGGTTTAATTGTTTCCTGTATGATAATGTGAAGGGCCGATATAGCTGATGTAGAGTTTTTGAGACTTTACAGTAATATACAACAGAAGAAAATACTGGAGGTAAAAATAATCATTTTCAGTAAAAAATAAACGATCCATTAAAAAATCCACCCTTCCCCCAGAATTTTCATCGTATTTGGTCTTGTTTTTATTATTAATAGCAATGCGTTCTCATAAAATAATAATTTAGTAGTTACTATTGTAAATTACACGAGGACAAGACTATACACAATTATTTAAACGTATAATGTAAAGTGTGAACATGAAATTATGCAGAGCTAGATAATTTGGAATTCATAAAGAATCAGTTGAACTATCGTATTATTGAAAGATAGAAGAAATAGCTGAAAATTATCAGCACTTGTTCCTTTTTTACACTTTACCAAAGACTCTGTCTTTATTTATAGAAAAATATACTTGTAGATAAGACGATACCAATCAATGAATACTAACCATCATCTGAAACATCTCCAGGTAAACCACGGTGCTGATGTGACGGCGAAGGTGACGGATGCGAGTGAACATCGTGCAGGGAGTCTAGACTGCCGTAACGTACCGGTGGAAGGTACAGCGAATCCATTGATGGCTGAAATAGCACAGAAAGAAGATTGTATAAAGTGCCATTATCTTATCGCGATTTTATCCTAGTAAATTTATACCGTGATATTTACCTCCTTGTCAGTCTTGAATTTTTTAACAATTCCATTATTCATCTTTTCCCCTAATATGCTAGAAAGTTGACTGCTAGCCTGAGCTTTCTGATGCGATGTAGGCTGCTGTTGTACGGCGATTGAAATCGGCGATATCCTAGTTGTAGATCTGGACTGTCTATCGTTAACATCCAGCAAGGATCTATCGGACAATCTCTCATTCAAACTGGACAATCTTTCAGAAACAAAAGTCGGGGTGACGGTATTATCCGCAATGTTATCCAGAATATCATCATTCTCCATTTCTCGTTTAGCCAATTGCCATTTCATCTCAATTCTCTTCCTCTCCTCTTCTCTCTTCTCAGCTTCCCTTCTCTGACGGTGTTGGTCCCTTTGTAACATGGCTTTAGTCTCCTGTTCAAATCTCCGTATTCTCTCCTGTGTCGTCGCGCTCAATCCGGCGTAAGTTCTTATCGTAACTTCGTCGTTACTTTGCTTGGTGTCGTTAGAAAGATTAGAAATATTCGATATCGTGTCGTATCCGCTCTGAGAAACTTCCTCAGACGTTCTAGGCGACTCGGACAAAGTTGGGGTAGTGCTAGACTGCTGGCTTGGCGCATACTTAGATTGAGTCAAAGTACAGTTTGTCGTGGCACTGCCATTTCCGGTAAAATTCGAGTGGTTACCACCAGAACTGGTCGAATGATTTGATTGACTTTGATTCTCATGCATAGAGACGATTTCGCTAACGGAACGTTGGCGGTCGTTTAAAGCCATGCTTTGTCTTGCTGCGGCTGAATTTTCACTGTCTTGTTTTGTTCTTGACTGTAAATAAATACGTTTCAGGTTTGAATTATAGGTCTCTTTTTATCATTCTAGGGATTCAAGAATGAGTAATCATTCGTTCAGTAAGTTAATCAAAACGAGATTATGATGCAATTATTTGGGGTAAACAAACTTATAGTTGTATTCTTGACTATATATGAGGAAATAAAGTGTTATATGATGGTTACAGTTAAATCTTTTGTGTCTAAACGAACCTTATCATCGTCGTGTTCTTCGTTATCTGGTTCGTCCTGACCTTTTCGTCTCCTCTGTATTTTCCTGTTAGCTGCGGATATGATTGAGGATACAATATCCCTAGCTGAGACCATTTCACGCATGCCTGTCATAGCAAAAAAAAATAAGACCAAGCAAAATAAATATATAATAATGCAAAGTAAGGAAATGATAAATTAGCGTAATTAAATAACTTAAATTGAACGATAACGATAATATGATAAATAAATATATTGCAATTAGTGAACGCAAAACGCAAAATGAACCACAAGAAGCAAATAAAAATGATAAATCCACTCTTATAAATATAGAGAAATTACATTTACATTTATTTTCAATCTCATCAAGCTGTCTCTCTTCTTTACTGTGAGAATAAATGATTTCAATAAATCTGAATGACTTTTCATCGATAAAATAATTTCAATTCATTATACTTCTTCTTTAAAATAGTATAATAATAGATAAATACAACAAAGCATGCTAAATGCAACGTAGTTCAACTAAATTCTTTTGTTTATTCTATACTCTAAAGTATATTCCCGATCCGCAATCATATTTCATATCCCTTCATTGCCATCACCTACCTTCAACTTTATGGATATTATTCAGGAGGAGATTATGGTTTGTACTGGACGTAGGTTCGACTTCACTTCCGTCAGCAGGCAGGCTTAGATTGACGCTTAATCTGCTGAGGTCGTCCAGATCTTCTTCCGAAAAGAACCAGTCCACCTTTGGAAGAGGAAAGAGAATAATAAACCTAGTTGCCAAACATTCAACGAAGTTATCAGAAATATAAAGATGATATTGAAAAAACGTACGTTGTTCAACAAGCTCTCAACGATTCTGCATTGATGAGACATATCCGTTACCATCGTCACCATATTGTCTCTAGACCCACTCGCCCTGACTAAAGTCGGTCCAAAAACTATAGCCAGATTTTTAGCTTCCATTTTATTAACTTCGCTATGGTCTACCACTTTCTTCAAATGAAACATCAAATATTTCAATGTCTCAAAGTGTGACTCTGGCAACTTTCTCAACAGACTTCTTATTTTCGCCATTCGCCTTTGAGGATCCTCTATCTTGTCTGCGTCTATAAACATTGGATAAAGGGATGCTGTCAGCAGTGAATCCGGTAGCTGGCGGAAAAAGGATTTTAACAATGATGATATCACGTTCACGTCGCTCCATCTTGGATCCTGAATAATAAAACACACAAGATTATTCTCTGTTCAAAATTTTTCCAGATATTGAAGCCTAACAAATTATTAAGTAAATGGAATCCTTCAAAAAGTAGCCTTTTTCATAGCATTGATTAATAATTTATGATTCCAGACTAGATTCTCACCTGTAAATTGATGTTCTGAAAACCCTTGTTAACACTCTCTGTAAGCTGTGATATGGCGGCAGTATTTCCCGGAACTCTGTATATACCGATCACCTCAAGACCTCTAGCTTCAACTATGCTTGTACACATTTCCACAATTAGCGGCACATACTCAGAGAACGAGGACTGTAAACAGAAAATAATAAATATTAGCAAAAAACTTGACTTGCAAAATCAAACTAATAAAATAAAATGGAATCTGATTTCTTTCACATCGAACTTTACTGAAAAAAAACTTTCAAAAGCTGATTATTTTCTCAATTTACTTACCGGTGGGCACGATTCAAGTGGTATCTTGAACGTTGCACCTTCCGGTGGCATTTGTGATGTAGGAGAAGAGGGAGAGCCAGCTTGGCCATGCATTCTTCTTAATTGTTTAGCGACTCTACCCTTCCAAGTTTTAGTTTTAGGAGAAGGTAAAGATTCCATAGTCTGACTAGGCTTTCTAGTTTTATTAACGGGAGATTGACCAGTCGGAGAACGGTTTCTAAACGAAGTTAATTTCCTTATACCCTTGTGGCTAGGCAATGGACTCAATCTCTGACCTCCCTGAGCTGTGGCACTTGGTGTTGTAGGTCCAGGTGTTTGAGGCACTGCCTGCTGCTTGGACGTACTCGAAGCAGTATCCTTCAATAATAAAAAGTATTCGAATTATTCAATTGATTAATTAGTTGACTACCAAGATTTTCGATCTTCTAGGTATTAAAAATAAACTGAGTCAAGATAAATGAGCTATTTGCTGCTAGAATTTCAATTCTCAACAAGAATAAAAGCTTCTTGCAAAACGAATTTCATTTTACTATAAGAAAATAAACTTTTTCTCTTTCTTTTTAGATGAAGATCGAGATTAATTATTTGGAAATCGATGGAAGCAGATATTTTAATTAGATTCTAAATCAAGGATAAGAGTTCTAAGACGATTTAGATATTTTTGTTTGAAGAATAGCTTATTTTTGAATCGAGAGATTCTCGTAACAAAATTTGTTGTAAAAAATATTGTTTTAGAAGAATAGAATGCCGTTACAACAACAGTTTATTCATCGGAAGATCTAGATCGGTATTACGCTGTTTAAGATTCACATCATAATGCGAAACTCCTAAAGTAGTTAATCAATGCAAAACATATTAGGAGAGAAATCCAAACGATTTCTTGTCGCGATATAAGATCCGTGAAAAAATTCGACCTCTCGTCTAAAACGAAATAAATAATAACAAACAAATTGAAATTATCTGAAATAAAAATCCCATTTATCGTTGTCCCGTTTCTTTTCACTTCATTTCTTTAATTAAAAAATATTTCTCACCGAAGCCTTATCGGTCGCGGCATGTTTCTGTAGGGCGCGTATCCAAACGGCCATAGAAGTCGCGTCTTCGGTTTGAAGTAAAACTTCGGCCGATGTATTTGCCACCCTAAGTACGTGTTTTCTTTTCGTATAATCGTCGGCCACATCGACCAGCGAGCAACGTACGTCCATGTTCTGTCCGGCATCACCGTCGCCCGTCGACGACGGACTCTGTAAACGATATTATAATATTATGATCAAAACACGTTATTTCTTTATTATTACTATTATTATCATCATCATTATCAATATTATTATTATTTATATTTATATATTAGTTTCATTCTTTACGTCATTTTTAAAAATCGCACAACATGTAGCTTTATTTCCGTCACACACATGATTCTTATCTTATATACATGTATACTAGTTCTCAGTTTATTTCCGCGACTAGATAAAAAAAATAAAAATAAATAATAATAAAGATAAAAAATATGAAAAATATTCAAGATTCCTCAATCTCATATTCATACAAATAAAACTCAGCTGTTCTTCTATCGTTATTTATGTTTTTATTTATTTATTTTTTTCATACCTTCTCCATTTCTGATTTATTCACGCAGAATAACTAAATTCGAATTATCAACCAATCCGCGAGTTTTACCGCGGCTGTGACAATCGACCTTTCTCTATGTTAATTAAATCGTTTATTAAAATCGTAAAAATCAGGGCGAGTCTGAGACGGGGGTAAAATTACTTTCGAGGCATAGAGATTCACGTCGCGTACGTTCAGGACGGGCGACGAAAAGCTTGGGACACTTAAAAGCACCTTTTTCTTAGCGTGGTCTCCACAAAACTAAAGGCTTATTTTTAACACGTCAACTTACTACCACGCGTCCAAAAGATTGCGTAACAGAAACGCGCTTATATGCTCGTTCAGACTCCGAATTAACTTCTCGTTCTTAACTTTGTCCCTATAACTCTGCGTGTATAGAAAATCAAAGAAGATTTACTATCATTTTTTTTCTCTCATTATCCCTACGATAATTCAAATTAATCCAACGGTTTTGTCGGACTTGAAGAAAAAAAAAAACTCCTCGACTTTTCGGGAGTTTAAACTTTCGCAAAGAAAAATAAAAAAAACTTCGATAGCTGCCTTTCCAACAATTTTTCTATAATCCTGCTGAAATACTTTTTTAAACATCATCTTCACCGCGCGCGCGCGCGCAGAAATTCAAATCTAACGTCTCATCGAACTCGCGACGACTTATTATCGTTAATTAAAACGCCGTTTTAATAAATTCGCGCATTCCTTACCCAAGACCCTGCAGTAATCGAGCTGATGCTCCACCGTCGTAATAATCTTCTACGAAAAAGGCTATTTCCATTTAAATGCAGCGGAATACAAGATTGCGAACCGCTATCCTTCGGTCCCAACATTTTTTTTTTTTTTTTAGCGTCAAACTTATCACAGAGTTTCGTTTTATTTGAATAGTTTATTCAATATCCTATCTTCGATTAGTTTATTCAATATCACTTCGACGAAAAAAAACTCCACTGCACCGCTAGGTATATGAAAATACAGTTTTTTGATCCGTTCATTGATCGATCAATTTTTTTTTTTTTTCACACGATCTTCAAAGATCGTTAAAAATATTTACCAAATTGAATAAGGAGAACTGATTTCTACGCGAGAGTTTAAAAGTGAATGAACACTACGCACTGTATAGCGAGGAAAAGGCATCGCGTGCATCAACGACGCGTGTTGATAACGAACTAACACAACTCAACAACGGGGCCGCAAACACTCGCGAACCTTTCACTCCATTTACTGTACTGTGAATTTATAGAGTATGTATAAATTTTCAGGATAAAATGGATCGCGAAGAAAAAGAAAAACGGTCGAAGGATTAACAGTGGAATTTCATTTCTGAAGATTTTTAGTCAATTTAATTTAGGTACAGAATTGAGAAAGGGGATAAATTATAAACTATATGGCTGTCTAAGAAAACTTCGCGACTGTTATACCATCCGAAGCAAGTCCCGCGGGTTTAGGATGCGGTCGGGATATCCAGATCGCGATATACAAAGACATTTCCTTTTCACTTAGATATCATTCGCTGCGAAGCAATAAACTCTTAAATTTTTCCTCGAACAAATACGTCGGTAATAATTATCGCTGATCAATTAAAAGCTTCAAATTCTGTACGGTACACGTAGATAACTAATATCTAAAGAAAGCTAAAAGACAAAGTTTGAAAAATTTCTAATTCTCTCCTGTTTACCTACGTTTGGTGTGACCTGTTTAGATTATAAGTCTATCTATCAGGTTTCGGTACGTGATAACGACTCTGCAGCATTTCTACCGATAACCAAAATTCTCATCCTCTTTTCTATATCTATATACGAATTACATTCGGGTGCGGAGATAATGCAGAGATACGAATTATGCGCGTATGCAATTGTTAACGCTTCGAGAAAAACTATTCAATAAACAGTTCTGAACTATTCGATGAACGTTTCATAAAAACCACATATCTTGATCTCATTTTCTAAACTTATCGCATTCCTATTGTCGCTCTGAGACTTCCGATTTATAAAAATGTGGGTTTTTCGCCACATACATATCTCCTATCACGTGACTGGAATTTACGATGTTAATTTCACGCGGTTAAGAGCGAATGAGTACAATTATACGTCAGCATACTGCCTCTGATTATTGAAACTTGTAACTCGACTAAAAATAACGCCGAAAAAAAGGATTGGTAAAAATAAAATGAAACAAAGATCTCTTTCCCGATCTCTGCGGTCGAATCTTGATTAATATTAAAGTAACGTACGCGAGAGGATATTGCGATAGATACGCGGTAACTCGATATAGCTAGTGAATCGTCGATCGTTAACCATACTAATAAGTTACGAAGCCTGTTAGTTATCGCGTTCGTCGCGAGGATGGTATTCCTAGGTTTATAAATATAATTATGATGACAATAGTTATAGGAGAGCATCGAGCACTGAGATCTGTACAGGTGTTAATGAATCGAAATAAGTAAAGAAACAAGGTTAATTATTCTCACTTAAGTCCGAACACCTTCGTGTGTCCTTTGACGGTCTTTCGTCGCGCCCTTGATACCCACTCGTACATCGATAAATGATGACGAAAAAGTTATACGCGATTTTAAATCGATTGATAAATCTTACATTTTTCTTATTTCATTTAAATTTTGTAATTATTGATGAAATTTAATTTTTATATGCGTAACGAAGAGGAGAGAGACTCACCTGACTATGTCGATCCTTGTAAAAGTATAGAATCGGGCCCCTAAGTACTCCCCAGACTTGTTTCCAGGAGCGGTCTGTAGATCGCTGCAGATGAAAAGAAATTATAAAGAAATAATTGTAACGAGTCCACGAATTACTCGAGCCTTTAGTAGGTACCGGACTAAAAGCACCACTTATCCATGTTTTATACATTAAGCTTCAGATCCGGACAATAAGGAGAATAATATGGACGGATTGCTCGACTAATTGCCTCGTGCATTAAGCTGGCTATAAAATTATCTTATACGAGATTGAAAGGAATTACATGTGCGGATCTCCTTCTGCTTCTTCTTTTTTTTTTTTATACAGCTTTTTTAACGACGATAAATTTTATTTCGCGTGTACTCAAAGTTTTTTTTACCTTTCCTTCGATCACGGTATATTTAACGTGGAGAGCTCCTTCCCGTTCGACAGGTTCAGCATCCTTCGGTATTGCGGTGGGACTTTGGGATCCGGAAATGCTGTTACTGTAAAATGAACGGTTATTGTTGTATTTCGATTTGTTCGTTGGAGGAGCAGTTATAGCAGAAATCGTAGAACGAATAAACTAGTCCACAAAGCGTTCATTCGGTTTTAATCGAAGAAGAAGCTCCATGTTTGTGTGTATTCGTGTTCGTTGTCTTATATCGGGTCCAGTTGTATCGCATTTTGGAATTTTTACCTTTTTTTCGAGATTTATTTTTACAACATTTTCGACGAAAAATCACGCGAAGAAATTCAGGGACGATTCATACGATTGGACATTAACAAAGTTTTCGATTAATCAGAAAATCGAACCTCGAAGAACATTTTTTCCAACGATTTGTCGAAATACGAGATCCGCTAATCATCTCATAAAATTGAATTAACGTCCCGGAAAATTCTATTACGAATAATTTATTTTTGTGTAGTCAGGTGATTTGGATAAGTGTATGAGTTAGACAGCTTACTATGTTTTATACGGGTATATATGCGTGCGTGTGTATATGTATATAATATGTATGTGTCATATAGCGACTGGACAAACGTAGTACAACACACAACGTGTATAGTATAATATATATACACAAAAGAATTAGTTATTACAAGCTCATAAAACATTATATAGAGTTTTTCGAGGACACTGTTTAACTGTTGAGGGCGAGGATGTATACCTAGGATCTTAAAAACGAAGTTTTTTTATTATCGGCCAGGTAATTATAGTGATTATTGAGATTAATCAAATTATAATCTATTTAGGAACAAATCAACTAAATAAGAGATACAAATCTGATCCAAATATAGAAACTCTTCTATAATATCCCGGGAATTTGTCATACTAAAATTTAAATAAATAAAAAACAGTTCCAAGGGGTAGGGTGAAGCGTTAATACATCGATTTCCTCGTAGATCATATAAGGTCTTGATGTATAATGTACAGGAGACACACAGCAGCCAGACAGACGGGCAGACGAACGAACGAACGAACGAATGACAGGACGGACGAAGTAACAATATAAATGCAAAAATTGGTAATAAAAAAGAATGGAAAAAAAATGGAAAACTGCACGCCGATTATCGTACAGAATCTCTCTGATGCATCGATCGAATGATATTACAATCGTGCTTAAAGAGAAAAATGGGTATGTATTAGGGTGGTCCTTAATTTGACCATTTTCAAATTACAATGCTCCCATGGACCTGGACGTCTCCGAATATATATAAAAGAATCTAGTCGAAATTCCAGGTTCTTATCTCAATTCTAAGTAGCGCCTCGAAGCCTCCAAATTTCCCCATTTGAGTAAAACACCATTTATGACATTTCGCGGTTGATTGTTTTTCTTCCTATTGCAGTATAGCTCCGAAAAATCTCAAACTTGGTACACTTCTTACCTGTGGTAGTAGGTATTCCATAAAAATTTGACAGATTTTCAACGATATAATTTTCGAAGCTACAGCTACCCCAAAAAGAGATTTCTCATCTCCGAATTGTGGCGAATAAAATTTTGTCGCTAAAAATCTGTACATTTCTCACGGATATCTACTATAAAACTATCGGTAAAAAGTGTGCGGAGTTTCAGATTATTCGAATCGATGATGCGATAGGAAGTAAAAAATAACCCCGAAGCACTAAAAATTGTGTGTTCTTTAAATGGGAAAGTTCAAAAGCTTTGGGGCAGTGCTTAGAATTGAGATAGGAACCTGGGGTTTTGACTAAATTTTTTTGCATATATCTGGAGACGTTCTGGCCCATGGGAGCATTGAAATTCGAATATGACCGAATTAAGAACCACCCTAATATATGTATATACGTAACGCATAAGGTAAGTGAAGCGGACAATTTGGACAATTTGGACAGGCGTAGAGACGGAGAGGCGAGGTCTCACCGATGCGAGTGACGATGAAGCGTCGCCACCTGCGTTACGTCCTCGAAGATGCGTCGCAGGGGTGTAATGTCGCCGGGGAACAGAGGCGGACGCCATCGCCTGTGGGCGCTGTAATTCGTGGTCACGGGGATAATGTCGAGGTGTAGAAAAAGTAATAGCGTCCAATTTTTCTATTCGCTCAAAATATTTTCTTCCTTCCTTTATCATTCAATTATCAAATCAAAAAAGAAAATTCTTTTTTCAATACGTATTTTATTCCCCGGTGTATCTCGAAGAACGTACAAGAATAAAAAACCAAAAAAAAAACACAGAAGAGAATTAAAAAAAAAAAAACTCATCCGAGAAAATTTATCGAGGGATCTTCTTCACAGGGCTGACATTTATCACTTCCTCGGAATAAAAAGTGCGATCAGGGATGGAAAACGTAGAAAAACACAACAGGAAGACCTATTTTTTGATTCATAGAATTGAATATCGAATTCTGGAACGTTTTCTTGTATAATTGAGTAAAAAAAATACGTACGCGGTGTTCTCCCTTGTTAGAAACATAAATGGCGTGTGTTTATAAAAGAAGACCAAGATGAATAAAAAAATGCGTGAAAAATCATCATAGTGGTGAGGGAAAGAAAAAAAAATGGAAAAAGAAAACACGGGATACAAAAACGATGCTTTATGTCGTTAAGATTCGATCTGTCGAGCTGCCAAACGACGATAAAGTATTCACACACACACATGTTGATTTATATGGACGAATTATATATGAAACGAGGATAATCGTTATAAAATAAAAAAATCGATACATGAATGATAATATTTATAGTAAAATAAAAACGGAGTGTTCATTCTTACCTTCTCAGGGAAAGAACTGCAGGCTCCGAGTCACTACCCTCGAGATCGCTGTCGACGTGCATTCGTTCGTTCCACGTAGCTTTGAGATAAGACACTCTTCTCGTCGCACGATCCTCGTCATCTCCAGGAAGAGAAGAAAAATTACACTTTCAAATTAGATTTTTATTTTTATATATTAAAACGAACGAGTCGATTATTATCACTACACGATCGACAATTTTCCTGTTTGTTCGTTTAGTTTCGTTAAAAAATTGCGAAAAGTGTAACTCGCGGAAGAACCAATGCGTCTCTGTCTTCTCCTTTTTCTTAATCGTTTAATTAACGATAATTATCATTAATTACACGACGATGCGGTAAATCAGAGCGTGAAATGAACTCCGCGATAATTTCACTCCTGAAGTACTTACACACGTGGTTCAATGCTTCAAATAAACAATAGGTGAAATTGTACAGTAGACACGTTGTTCTACTGGAGAAGAACCAGCTGTCATCTCGTTGAGATAGTGAAATTTTTGATAACTAACTAATTAGTATACGTTAATTAATATATACGCTTGTTTCACCGTTCCTACGGACTAGATATACCTTTTTATGTATCTAACAATCTGAATCAAGAATAGAATACGCATATATATGTAGAAATGAACGAAGGGAAGCAATACGCGGGAATTTAATTAATTTACCTTCACACAACGATGTTGAAATTAATTAATTATACAACGGGGATAAGATATTCTAATGAATGATGGAAGACGATAAACGGACGGACAAACAGCGTGGGTAAATAAAAAAATAATAATAATTTCACTCAAGCATTTAAATTGCGTACTCAATTACTTACTGGTCTGTTGAGTTTGGGCGGTTTTCTGTCGCCTGATAACAACACCGTTTGTTGGCGGTGAGCCTGGTGCAGGAGCTGCAAAAAGCGGACGCCGAATAGGCATAGCGTTAGCAGCGCACACACTAGCGAAAAACGTTAATTTTTTGGGTATAAACACTGCGAGGAATCCAGAACGCGATATACGAGAATATGAAAGATTTCGATCGACGAAGAAGGACATTTTTGTCGAAAGTTATCTCAATTTCATTCAGCTGCAATACACGTGTGTATGTGTACAAAATTGTGGAGAAGAAGATCACCGATTGATATTCAGGGTTTTGGATTTGAAATTTAGAAAAATGCTGTAGAGATTGAAGAGTATTTATGCCTTTTCATAAAAACATGCACGAATCAATTTTCCAGGATGTTAGATGAAGTGCTCAGGCGTGCATACGTGCAGGATATCATATTATGATAACTTATCTATATATCAACCCATGCAGGAAAACACATTACATACAAAAATACGATTTTAGAACAATTCTAGCTACTTCTAGCAAGCCAATATTAAAAACACTCGAGAGATTTACTACTTCGCGCAGATAATTTGATCCTCTCGATTTATAGTTAGGGAATAAGGGAATCAGCTGAAGCACCCACAAGTCGAATATTGAAATCCGAAGAGAAACAAGGGCAAAAACTCTGCTAGGAATAATCTGAAAACTGTTTGTTTCCTTTTCCTGATTATGAAATTCGGAACTGTACGTATATAAACATTATGAAGCAACAATAAATAAACCCTTTACCTTTAAAAACAAAAATTCTTATTACTTTACCCAGTGATTATTGGTGTCAAGCTTTAGAGAGATCGCTGTAGCAGCCTGGATATTTCATGTCTTAGCTTATTGTAAATTGTTATGGTTAAACGAATGAAGATAAAGCAAAATTGAAAAGATAAAATGAAACGTAAAGGAAAGACCTTTTGTATATGAAAAGATAAAATAAATCCTGACCTAGGATTTGACCAACGCCTTCAGGCGTCTCCAAGTCTGGATCTGTAGGTTCGAGGAAGTCAGAGTTGTCATCTGGGCTTAGCGAAGGTCTCATAGGATTCAAGATTGAAAGTTGATTTGGTCTTACTGGATGGGGAGAGCTGACGATAATGTTCGGGGTCGTTTTACTGCTTTCTGAATTTTGATTAAGGTCTAAAATAGGTGTGGGAAAAAGCGGGTCGTTAGGATCTTCGGACTTAGGTTCTTGGCCATCCCCCTCGACCGGACCTTCGCGGATTGCGTCTTGACGTCGCATCATACTTTGCTGGGGTGCTCTCTCTGTGTTCGTGCAGTGCGCATTCCAACGATAAATAATGAAAATTGAAAAATCAGACATTTATCAAGCTCTGGAATTTCCTCACTCAAAATAAAATAGATATACAAAGTAAATTTATCCTCAGGTTACCAAAACGCAGGCAATTATTTCCATAAAATGCTAAGAGTCCGTCGTTCAATTCCCATTCAGTCACAGTTACCCACTCAGTATATTTATACAAAAACAAAGAAAATATCTCGACAAATTCATGCTCAAAAAATGCCTGACAAATTATATACCTATATAATATATTCCCAACAGAATTACAAAGCCAAATGAGCAAATTCTGATTTTCCTCTAGCTATCTCACTTCTTTCAGACTATCATGCGGCTTAAAACCTGTGTTTCTCTGAGCTTCGATGATTACTTGATTTTTATGTGAGAAATCATTGCGATAATATAATAATGCTTAGATTTCGCCCCCCCAGATGTTTGAATGCCTAAAAATACTATAAACATGTTTTACTCTTGAGAATACAAGCCCAAACTATACCTATGTACACACAATCTATCGACAAATAAAAGGCGGTTCAAGTACTTTAGAATAATTAAACATTTAACGATCCTAAGGCATGATTGAGTAAGACTATACAGTGACTAGCCGTGATTACAGGGTATAGTAAATGCGGTGCATATAAAGTGGCAATATTTCTCACCAAGCTGCGCTCTAACTGCTTGCAAGTAACTGTCTTGGCGTTTTGCCTTATTTCTTTTGCTATCTTCCTCCTCTTCGGCTTCGGTTTGCCAAGTATGTCTGGCACTTCTTCTCGATGTCCCGTTCACTGCCTCCCAAGATTCTGCACTGTTGCTTCGCGCCCTTAGGTGCACAGACTCTGTATCCATTGCAGGCATTTCTACAATCCATATGAAATCGTAAGATCAAACAATATAGAAAAAGATTGTAACGGAAAGCGCACTCCGTCGTACAAAAAACAACACCAGGACAGAACGCCAACAAATTTTCATAACACATGTGTTTCATAGATATAATGCTCCTCAGTTGGAAAGAACGTGTTCCAGCCTTTCTTTGTGAATAAAAATTAAAAAAATTATCAAATAACACAGCAGGGAAGGAACTAGGTGTTTCAATATGTTTATACCGGTTCTCGACGATGAAAAATCTTGCAATTGGTAAAAAGGAAAATGGCAGTAAGAAGGAAGAGGTAAGTTTGTGTGTAATGTAAATGGAAAACGTTAATACATAAATATGTAGATGCAGAAATGGCGACGTTAAACACACTCATAGGCATATGCGAAAAGACGTCAATTTTTGGGACGCTTATCTACCTTTTATTTCCCTATATCCAGCCGGTGGTTCGCAATGGATGTACTTGCTGCCTACAGGAATGACTCTGTTCCCAGACAATTCCCTTCCTACATACACCACAATATGTGAATCAGGGAATTTGTACATTAAATTTAGAGAAAGATAATGCATGAAGAACCGTATATAAGTTACTAATGGTTTCTTGACTAATGTGAATTTGCAATATTGCAGCTAGCCCTTGACACAGGGCAAAACTCTTTGAACCAGATAACACAGGTCAACAAACAGATAACAATTACTAGTCTCATGTAATTAGTGACTTAAAAGTTATCGCTTTGTAATGATAATATGGAGAGAAAGAAAAAAACGAGATAAGAATATAGGAAGAGTGGAGGAGGAGAAAACACCTTCTAATTATTCGAATTCCATGTTTCCTGCACGTTTTTCTAAAAGATTAATTAATTGAGAACATTTTCAGTTGTACTAAACTGAAGAGTTTCTACAATAGACTTCAGATTTCAAGATTTCAAAAGGCTTCAGAAGATTTCTTAGTATTTCCATAAGTTTTGGCAGAAAACTGTAGACTTTGAACATCAGATTTTTATAGCGAATCATTTGATTTCAACATTTTTCGATAGACACTTGTTAAAATCCCTTTTTCTAAAAACAGCGTAAGTTCTTAAATAAAATGATAAACATTAGTTTATGGTGTCGCACGAATATCTGAGAACGTACCTGAATCGAGTGACTTGCTTTCTCTATGATTGGGTATTCTGCGATTCTCCCTAGCCTCAGCTTTGGATTCGAATTCTCTTTTCCTAACAGCGACATTAGGAACACTTCGTTTACTTGATAACCTAGATAATTCACTTTTATACAAATTAGTTCTATCACTAGTCGGTTCATCGTCGTCACTAAGCAGTCTACCCGACTCAAACTGCCTTGCCCTACGAGAAACAATCTGCAATCCTTGATGAGGCGGTGTAGAAAATTTATCACCATTTTTCTTCTCCGCTCCAGGCGAAGAGGGCAGAGAGGATGTTCCGTTCCTTAAATCCTGGCCCCCCTGATGCGCCGTTACATTTTCATGTATACGAGACAACGTCGTAACAAAAGCTGCCTTATTACTACTCCTTGAGTTTGCAGATCTGAACTGTACGTCGTTACTTTTATTACCATTATTACTGGCTGGCCCATACTTAAAATGATTCTCCTTGACAAACTGACCGTTACTGTCATACAGAGAAGAATAAAGCTGATCTCTAATAGCCTGAATCTCTTCGATACCAGGCTGATGATCGTCGTCGTAATAATCCTGATCAATTTGATTGGAATATTCATTTTCGCAATCGATATCCTCTCTAACTCTCTGTATATTTTGATTCGACGGTTTAACATTAGCCTTGGAATTTCTCGTCGGCGATTGCTGTCTGATTTGTTGTTCGTTCGGGGGCCAGACTTGTCGTTGAAGTTTCTGAGGCCTGGCGTAGAATTCCCTTTGTATACGCTTGGAAGCTTCTTCAGGTGTGAGCCAGCCTACGGGATGGCTTGGTCTCCGGAGGAACTCCTCTTTCTGTTCAAAGCTTCTTCTCAGTCTATTCATTATAACAGAATCGTCGGAGCACTCGTTGCCTGTTAGAGTGGAGTTGGAGTCGTAAGAAGAGAGGCTCTCTTTGCTAGCCGGGGAGGAATCCCGTCGGGAATCCATGCTCAGTCTAGAGCCTTGATTGCTTGATTTCAGGGCGTCCATACTCCCATATTTTTCTGATTCAGTTTCATTCGCCATGCCGCTACCCTCGCTGGCTCTTCGGTTGACGATTCTTCTCCCAGGTCTGTAGATCGGGACCTGAGGTTCTGCTCTGGACATTGGATACTGTTCCAAAGATTTGCTGAACACATCGGAAGGTCTGACTCTTTCGTAAATAGGGTCCTTGATCCTGTCATAAATTTCGTCCGCGTTTGGCCTCGAGTAAATAGACTCTGGCCTCGTTCTGTCGTATAGATCGAATCTGGAGTCTGGCGAGGGTCTGTAAGGCTGCGGAGTTTGATTAACCGGTTCTTTCTGCCTCCTTTGAGGTCTCTCCGGATGATCGTAGAGCGTTTCTTGATTGTGGGCTTCGAGAGGCCTGCGTTGAGACGGAGCTAACATTTTACTGCTGTCTTTGTACGCTTCTTCTCGTTGTTTGTACGGGTGCGTTAAGGTACCCTGGTTCTCGGAACCTGGTGGAGAACAGCCCCAGGATTGTCTATTGCGAGATGTCGGTCCTGGGATCATGCTAGCAGATCTACGCTGCTTTTGTGGCACTCTGTCTGGCGAGCGGAGTCGAGGTCGTTGATTCGTTTCGGGATTGTGTGCCGTTTCGCCAAAATACTGCATCATAAAATTGAAATTTAAGAATTAAATGGCCCAGAAATTACACAGCTTGTATTATAAGCACAAAAAATGACCCTTTCCAGACTAGTTTCAATACAAAAATTTGAGTGGGATTCAAGGATTACATTATCCTTTACAGTTTAAATCATAAAAAAGAGAATTTATCCCGCATGGAAAATGGCTAACAGATTGAATGAAAGGAGAAACGAATCGCAGATCGTTTCAATTTTAATTAAAAATGCACCGACTATACCAGGAGTTGAATAATGCGGTATAAAGCCAGGATTCTATAATGTTCTTAAAATCGAATAATCGATACCCTCGTAACAGATGTACGGATTCATTACGACAATAGTATCATTAAGCCGATCAAAAAAGGTTGCAAATGTTACGGGGACGTTAAATCCAATTAGAAATTACCGCGGCAGTGCATAGATACGTGTGTCTAGTCTAGGCATCCCTATGACTCGAGGATTTGATACAGTAAATTGATGGAACAAATAAATGCGATTAGATAAACTTGATTTCATTTAAAAAATTGTAAGAAATGTTTGAAAGATGAAAACTTGTAATACACAAGTAACGATAATTCGACTTATCAAAGACATACCCGTTGCAGGATATCGTCGTCCTTTGAGACGACGATAAGACGGAGCCAGGGACCCGCCTGCTGTATACGCTGTACAACGCGAGCGTATTGCTCGCCCCTGGTAGGCACCCCGTCGACGGATGCGACGCGGTCCCCTGTACGAAGCCCTGCTTCGGATGCTGGAGAATTTGAGCGTACCTGTTTCACGAAGATCGTGTCCATAGGCTCGTCAATTCGCGCCCGCTCGTGTCCCGGCAACATCTGCTGATTAGTTCCGGAGAAAACGATCTCCATTAATTTTTTCATAACAACAATTATGGAGAATGAAGAGTACGCGTATTTTTATATGGACAAACGAGTTTCGAAAATTCTTTTCTACCCTTTCCCGGTTCCAAAATCCAAAACCAGCCTATGCAATTTCTTCGTCTCGATTTCTTCTTTCGGAAAAAAAATACTAATTAACAATTGGATAGTTTTTTTGATAAATTATCGGGTCGTACAATTTTTGGGGTACTTTTTATGCGAAAAAAAAAAGGAATCACATCTTCGAGGTAAAATGATGGACTAACCGGGATTTCGGCAGACACGGGTAGAGGCTACATATGTCACACACAGCCTTCGTTAAATGTAAATAAACATCGAGTTGCTATATAGAATATTTTCTGGTGAAAAAAATTTCAGGTCATTCGAGCATTAATTATATCCCTAAAAGGCGGGGGAGCCTCAAGTTACGACTCTAAAGAGGATGGGAGTACCTCGACGAAGCAATAACGTGTACGCGGTGTGCGCGCATAAATGCATACTTATAAATATTCGCATATACATATGTATGTATGTACCGCGCGTCGTGTCGCGTCGCGTCGCGTCGACGATCTCTCCCTTCGTTTTTGTTTCTCCTCTTTGCCAAATGCACATTTTCTATGTATATATATATGTATATAGTACATACATATATGCATGTATGTATATATGGAAGCAAGGACGTTGTAAAATGAGGGACCTTTTTAAATACGTGATCGGAACCTGCGCCAACAATTAACGGTTCTCCTCTTGCGACCGTAGAAATACCACCCATATAGGTGTACGGGTATAAAATTGAACGTTTATTAACGCTCTTTAGTCAAGGACTATTCTCTTAATTAAATCGTAAACATTTATTCGAAATTCGATTTACGATCACTTTTTACGCCGATAAAATCGATCTCATTTTATTAACTAGGTACTTAAAACACGATCACGGGTATAATTTCAACCACATTATTATACTCGTTTCCTTTTGTATTATACACCCATTAATATTTCGATATAAATATACTTACGTAGCAGGACTCGGGCGGGTAAACGATAAAATGTCGCAATGTGAATCCGAAGCCATTTTCGCCACGTCGAAGAATAAGAGTCCTAGGTCCACGTGGAGGAGATCCTTCTTGATGGTTTGCGGCTGCAGTCTTTGGTGCTGGCGGAGGTGGTGAAGCGTGGCCGACCTATAAAAGCGATCGATTATATTCAATAAACTGTAATTTTATTCGTAAAAAATAAAAGAATATCAATTTATTGGCCTAAAATCGATCAGATCGAACCAAAACGATTCTGTAATTTTTTTGTCACGGGATTCTTTCTTGATTATCTTTCGTAAAGGAATAACTTATTCAACGTGTCGATATGAACGGAGTTGGATAGATAGAAGGTACCCGTAACCCTCGTCGATATTAAATGCATATAATAATGCAGCGAGGGTTTCGGATAAGTTCTAAATATATCCCGACTTATATTAACACGCGTAGGTGTGATCCGCTCAGTCATAAAGCCGGTTTTCCAGCATCCTGCAGAATCTCCTGTATCAAACTTCGAGCCATATTCAAGGTGTTAGGGCTGCAGTTACTAGAATTGAATATCGCCGAGTAAAATTGGTCTCAAACCTAGTAGTATCTTATTTTGAATATAGAAAGGAAGGGGCCAGGTTAAAGTTCCAAATTTGTTAGAGATGATTTCGAATTTTCGAAAACGTTGATGTTCAGAACATTAAAATACCGAAAGCTCGGAATGCAGACGACTCAAAACTCCGAAAGTTCGGACGCATGAAAGCTCAAAAACCCATTTCTACCGTTCGGGAATTTTAAAATTCGGGATTTCAATCCGACCCCGAAAGGGGAAATAAATGATTATGAAAGAAGCCAAACCTCCGCGAATCAATGTTTTACCGAGACTAGATTGAGATTATTAGTCATTTTTCAGCCCACGCTGTCAGGTACAGTATAAGTCTTAGATAACTGTGTATAGACGGTCGTGTTGTCAATGAACGGGAACGAAGTAAGAAGAGACGTAATTCTCTCAATGACGGTATAATTTATCTCTAGCATATGACGGAGTAGTTTTACAACCACAAGAGTAACGAAGAAGCCCGCGTTTATGATCTTTACTAGGTATACATAGGTATATACGTATGTACTGTATTTAATCTATCCGTGTATCCATATATATCATTTATAAACTATACTATACACGTGCGAATAAGAGATCAGCAGACATGATTCGTACATTTATATATATATATGTGCGTATAAAACCAGTTAGATATCGAGTGGTTTTTACGTATCCTATACATCGGTGAACTCCAGAAGCGAAGCAAAACGCAAGTGGAGGACACGCGATGATCATAATGTGTGGTTTGGTTTATAAGACTGAGGAATTAGAGATAGAGAGAGATAGAGAGAGATAGAGATAGAGATAGAGATAGAGAGAGAAGAATGAAGGAGAAAAAAAAGTGAAGTATGCGGAAGATTAACAAATTTGCCCTCTTTATTATATCTTTCGTTATTTAGCCGCACGACACATACTGCGGCCTCATTTTCTGTAACCCAGAACCGTTTCTTATACTGAATTCTAACGATTACGTCTTTCGATTGATGAAACGTCTTCCACGGTTCAAATTACGATGACCGAAAGAATATTTTCAATACTTTTCTGCCGGATAGAAATGATTTTACAATTCGATGGAAAAACCTTAGTTACGTAGATTTACACGTAGGTATACACCTGCTACTTTGTTCTCAAACTCATAGAACGTATGAACCTTATAAGTGACCTGAAGAAATGAAAAAAGAAAAAAAATAAAGAAGAGGGGTGGTGACGGTAGCTGCTATCTCGTAACTTTGACTGTGCTTTATGCTTTACCGTAGGTAGGGCTTCGGCTAGTGCAGTTGTTCTTTAAGCCGGTATTTGTGCCGGTATGATAAGTTATAGGTAAAATAGAACATCGAAGATTCGTAGTTCTGAGCGATGTTCCGAGCTTCAACGTTTCTGAAAATTCTGAATTGTTTCTTCATTCTCTCGAATACGTATATTGATTTGTTCGGTGATGTATTATCACGTCTATACGTGAATATGTACACCGCGATTATAAAGTAACGATGTTTGCCTCAATTAGATTAATTCATTTCTACTATCGCGTACACGGATACAGACACGCGCACACACGTTGTTGTTTGTCATCCGAGACGCCATATTCAATTTCAGTTCTGAAATATGATGATTTTTACGGATTGTTTGTGCAGCTTTTTACAGCTAAATCAACTTTTGAGAGCGTGTACACATTATAGACTCCCCTTCCCGATCCCGATCGGAAAGAATATAGTAACAAGCGGGTATTATATAATCGGGGGTCACAAGATCAAACGTAATCGATTTTTTACCCTAAAAACGACGCTGTATTGAAATATTCTATAATTTCATAATCAATAAACTCTTCTATCGATCAAGAAACGAAATTTCAATCAAATATGCAATAAATTGAATGTCACACGTCAAAGCTTTCATGGTGGTATATGTATAAGCGATATCTTGATATGTATTTCGCATAAATTTATGCTAATAACGGTCTACCGAGTTATGCCAATCACGTAATTATATGAAACAACATTAATCTCTGAGTGGAGATACACTGTTCGATAATTATAAGACATATTCGTGTTATCTGGGGAATAATGATTATAGAAAAGCTTTAATAAAATTATCGAAGTACCTAAGTAAGAGTCGCTTTATACCAGCAAGAATAAATTCGTATAGAATTATATATGTATGTAGTACGTATAGGTAATCTATAGTCTATAACACCGATCGACACGCACTTGTAATAAGATTTAATCTTCGCGATCGGCTGGTCCACGTTTGTCGTAGATCTCATAACGTAACGGGTCTTAGTAAATAAGAATAATAGGTAAACACGATATACCTAATGAGAAATTAACAGATCATTGATCTGTGATATTCCTATCGCAGATGTATCGTCAAGATTCTTCAAATCTTGAACCATTCTTAATTACCAATTATAGAATTACCGTACTTCAATCCACCTGGTAATTTCGTACATGTTTTTAAAGAGGCAGCGAGATGTTCAATGTTTTAGGTCAAGAGTTTGCTGTTCCTTAATTCAAGGCCAATCTCCTCTCCGGATTCTATACATATGTGCACAAGTGATTTTTTTTGTTCTTTTTGTTCTTTTTGTTTTTGTTTTTTTACTCTGTCGCGATTGGACGCTAACTAATAATTTGTTCTCGCTCGAAGAACAAATTACGACGATTTAGTGTAGGTATACATACATGTATGTGCCTTAACGACGTTCATAATAAAACCGCAAATACAATCTAAGTCGGTTTACGTTAGGAAAAAGCGTTGACAATTTTTTTTAAACGCGAACAAACATATATTTGACAATAAATGATATGGACTAAAAATTGTTTTTTCTTCTTCTTCAATAATCAGGTAAAACTGATCTCCCTTCCTTAATTATTGTCGTATAATCATGATTAATAGATTGATAAAAAGTATACTCATGGATGATAATCGTATACTAGTCGGCCTTTGACTTTGTCACGTACCAATAAAGGGCTGGATCCCTGAAACAGAAAAAAAAACGAAGAAGGAATTAGACCTCTGATTTTTTTTTCGCGCGTAACTATACTTCTTATATCTCGTACTATGGGCATATGTGCGAGACGCGAATGATGCGGTCTGCTTTAGATCAGTTGCAGCACCAACGTTAGAGATGAGCAAAAGGTTATCTTACGTTACCAAGAACAGAGCTATACGAAACGTTAGCGTTTCAAGAATCTCTTATACCTAATGGATACATATATACATATATATACATATATATCGAGTATAAAGATCGATAAGTCCAATTCTCATAGTGTTGGTTGTAAATTTTGAATCGAGTGTCAACAGGGATAAATAACACGTGAAATTTCAGGTTTACTATTTTATTTTATTTCTTTTCGCGAAATTCTTATATAGACAAAAACCAGTTTTCATTCTCATTTTTATTCAGTTAGGAATTTTTATTGGAAATAAAAAAAAAAAAAAAAAAAATTCAACACCGAAAACCGGATGTAGAAATAATGATTTAGGAATAAATAAATAACAAGTGATATTTCATAGTGGATTGCCAATCGGGAATTAATCCGTGCGATAATCTCGCCTCGGTTTTTTGTTTTTCTTCTTTCTTTCTTTCAACGACGTTTTTATCGTATGACAGAGTTTTTTTTCTCTTTTTCTACTTCAAATCCTATCCTAACTAATCTAGAGCAAAGATATAAATCGGTTACTTATCGCCGAACTCAGTCGACCGCAATAAAATGAAAAAAAAAGGAAATATAAAAAAAAACGCCAAATCGTTATTTTGGAAAAATTTTCGTCCGTCATTTTGTTCTTCGATGAAGTTTTTTTTTTTTTGCATATTAGTGAAAATTAAATTAAAAGCGACGATTAACTGATTAACGAATAATTTCGACACCGACGAAGATAGTTTTTAGTCAGTTAGTTAGTTAGTTAGTTAGTCGGACACGACGCAGTAACAAAAGTCCAGAAATTACGCAACCGCGGTGTAATTCACTTGCGAATAAGTAATGACATGTTTCTCCATTGTCACAGTCGTAACCGTTTCCTGCAACAAATTCAATGCCATTATAAAAAAAAAAGAAAAAGAAAAAATAGTCATACATACATCCAATCGTGTATATACATACGTATAATATTAATATACGTATAAATATTTGCATATTATCGCGGGCTGTATACCTATATAATTCAAATTCGCCGGATTCTGGGGGCGTACTAATGAGTCGGCTATCTTTATTCCTATGTATTTCAACATCTACATAAAACCGCACGTCTTTGTATATAAGGGAGAACGGGGCGAAGTGGGCAACTCCACTTGAAAATTGATAAGAAAAAAAATTTTTTTTTTCGTCAATCTTTTTTTTTCGGGAATTTGAAAAGAGAAAAAAAAATCCGCAAAAAAAACACAAGATTTTGAAGGAAAAGAAACTAAAAAAACAAATTTTATCAATTTTCAACAGCGAGGCCCACTTTTCTCCGGTTTCTCGTGTACAACCGCATATGATACCGTATCGCCATTTGTTATAATTAACCGCAGACTCAATTCTCCGATTTTTATTTTTCACACGATATATACCTACTTTTTTTCAACTTAATTTTTTTTCAAATTCACTTCATGTATACTTTTGATTTTTTTTTTTTTTGGTTCATACTTTACACTTCTCTTTCTTTCGATAATTATATGATGTATCTGTGACTTTTATACATCTAAAGTATATGTATTATGTATACTTCGATATACATATATTAGATTTTAAATTTATACCAGTTTTCCAACAGCATTGAGGCAAGTGGGTATAATAAATATCGAATCCATACAGCATACAGACTGTATCAACTACACGCGACGATATACGCGTAAATAGGCGTTGTCGTTTAATCACGTCGTATTATGGTATCGAGATAAAGATAACGTTATTTTCTATTAGGCAAATTTTATTTTTAACTGAAAGGCTCAACTGCAACGAGCGCAATATCTGTCGCCGATTACCACCCGGAATGATTTTGCCGGAAAAATTTGATTTTTTCATAGATATGCGATCTAAAGTTAGAAAAATATGGAAATTTGACATCGAAACGTAGAAATTCAATAAGCTAGCTCTAAATTTTGAAACTTCCGGAAAGACTCTAATAAATTTTTTGTTTTTTGTTCCAACTTTACGATCCACGATAGTTTTGCAAATCGATATTACCCCGGTATCTATTTCTGAAACCGTTGTACCTAGATAAAAATTTGAAACAGATCAGGGAGTTGAAAGATATTTTAATTTAGAGACACGTATTCGCATATATGAAACCTACCCCACGCACCAATAAAATTCAATGCTAATAAATATAATTTATATTTCGCGACATTAGTTCGTTAGAACCACCCACGAGCTAAATTTAAAGACAATATAGCACAGCAGGGTATATGAGCGTAAATTTAAAACTCTAGAGATTTATTACCGCCACAGTCACTCGTATATTAACAAGTTTACGGTACCCAAAGCCGTTGGGTAAATATTAATCAACTATACGGTAGCATCTGAACTGTACCTAACAATTAATATGCGACAGATCCAACGAAGAACTCCTATTTCTCTATCGCGATTGATTCGAACGATTTCCAAATGAAATTCGACGTCATCGCGAATATTTCTAATCCATGATTTTTCATTTATTCATTTTTCTTCATTAGATTATAATTAAGGTACATATACAAGTAAGTAAGCGAGAGCATAATTCGCGCACTGTGATCTGCGTACGATATAAACTACGTACAGAGAGAGGGGTATATAAGATTACACGGAAAACCTCAAGAGACACGCCGCGGTAATAAGCCGCATAAATAATCAGTGGTCGATATATACCTTATACATCGTACCCGATATTTATTCAAGACAACTTATCAATTAATATACTATATCCCAGATGTTCTACTTGTAAAAGTTGTACGTAGAGATACACTTTCCACGTATAAATACATATATATGTATACGAGTGGGAATAAATTTTACGTATGTTATAATACGTACTTTGAACTTTTCTCGTGGATTTATAGCAGGTATTTAGTGGTACATACACGCGTCGTGACAATGAATGACGAGTGGGTTTATTAGGCAAGGAATAAGAATAAGAGGAAAAAAGAGAAAAAGTGGAAAAAGCTTCGGGTGAGAGGTGAAAGTTGAAAATAAATGAAAAAGTGAATAACGAGCGGTTGATTTGTCAGAATATATCCCCTCGTGCATGTATGTGTATGTATATATGTACGATGTGATATATTGCGTACATATACCTGCATGCGCAATGAAAAGCTGGGCATTAGGTATATATATATGTACATATATCCGAGGTATTCTCTGAGTTTACTCGTTTTATATTCGGCGTGAATTTTCGAGGTGGTTGGGGAAAGAAGAGAGGAGAATAAAGTCAAATTTGCAAATTATATGACGGAGAGTCTGAATAAATCAGTCGACGCTTTTTATCTCATTGCCAGTGCAGCGCTCGCCGTAATAGAATAAATTACACATTCATACTACGATCCATTCGTATCTTCGTATTTTATAAATACATATACGTGCGGGTGTTACCGAGGATTATTAGATATACCGAGACACTTTTTTACGTTCAACAAAAAGGCAAGGAATCGCCCCGCGTTCGTGTAAAACGCAAAATTTGAAAAGTCATGAAGTATATATCTTCGACGGAGTTCCAAGTAGACGACGAGTTCATAATAATACTTGTTTCCACTTGATTCGTCAATATCTTTCATTTGGACTAACCCTTCAGCATTTTTATGCTAAAATATTGTAAACTCGGGTCAGGGTAGTCAGAGATAATACAGAGATATAATTCATGGATGTTCAAAGTCGTTCATATCAAAGAGAATATGAAAGGAGATCGTTTGAAAAAAAAAATTCATCGTTTAACAAATTTCAGTTTCTTATTTTTGAACGCGAGAAAAAAAAGAAAAAAAACCTACAAACGCGTTTTTCTTTAAACATTGACTCGATTCATCGGCTCTAATTTTTTCGAAAATTGTCTGAATTGCTCTTTGGTGAAAAAAGAAAGAAAAAAAAAAATTAAAAGAAAAACCACAAATCTGAGTATACGATCTCTACCTATACGTACAACGTCGTCGTTCACGTACGCAACATACATATATACATAAATCTTCGTACATATCACATATACGTATATCGTACATCGTATCGTCCAGGCTTGACTCGCCGCGGTCGTTCAGCCTAATGACACTTTAATTAAGACGAATCGCACCGAATTCCTTTCTACTAGGCTACGCCCTACCGTATGTAGTGGAATATACGAGAATCTTAACACTCTTTAAGATTTTTTTTTTCTTTTTACACGTATTACAATCCTCCAGTTTCTCTGTAGTAAATAAAATATGTACGAATTCCCATCCTCTCTATTTTCCTAAAATCGACGATAATTTCACATCCGTTGAAACCCAATAATAATAATTATAATAATAATAAAAAAGTCGTTAACGATTAAGGAACAATTCGTTGTCGATTTTTTCGTCCCTTATTCAGCTGTCAGAAAATATATACATATATACGCGTATGAAGGACAGATCGCGAAAGAAACAGGAACGAAAAGAGAAAAAAAAAAATAATCAACCAGGAAGGCGAAGGACTCGGTCGTAAAAAGAGAAAAAAAAAGAAAAAAAAAAAACAAAAAGGAAAGAAAAGAAGAGGAAAAAAAAAATGATGATGCTTGCGCCTGCTTGCGATCGCCTCGACGGGCAAAACGCGTTGCTTGCAGCGTCCGTTGTTACGCTGAGTTTCAGGATTTATCGCCCCGGAAGTCGGAGCAGCGTACCTATATTCCTATATCTTATACCCGCGAAACGATTCCCGGTCGTATATATGCGAGAAAGACGAGACGAAAACCGACGAAAAGAGACGGTGGCCTCGAAACTCATATGTGTATAGGTAGGTATATAAGGTGAAATATTTCATATACTATACACGTATATAGTGAATAAATGTCTTAATAAAAGCCTGATGCAGTACTGACAATTAGAGACCCATTACTCATCAGTGCATAGACGAGCGTACGTATATTTATGGATGGTATAAAGATATGTGTATATAATATAAATAATTGAGGTAAATGTTGGTTATTCGAATACATATGGATACCTATGTTCGATAGGTTGTGCATTTTTTGTATTTTTTTTGTTTTTTCTTTTAGGAAATAGCCCGAAGCATTTCGGTTCAAACGCGAGTAATTCTCGTTCGCTCGCCCTTCTAGAGGTAAAAATTTATCGTTCGAAAGTCTCCAAAGTCGCAACAGCAACAGCAGCAGCAACCTTTAATCTCATTGTTTTCCGAAGCTGTATACGTATGTAGAGATATAGGCATAATAATTCACGATAATCACATATCCCGAAGCATGGCGGAACAGTCCTTATTTACACCAGACCTCGTTAAAAAACGCGTATTCGAAAACCGCAAATTTTCTTAACGAAACAGTTTTCACCATAGATCTTTCGTATCTCGGAAACTATCGGTCCCTCGAATTTTCGGTAAAGGAAATTTAGTCTCAGATTTTCACGAGGAATCTGTCCTCGAAATATGGTCCGCTTATCATCTGTACGACGGTACGTGTACACAAATTTGAAATATAAATCCGCGAAATCGAAGTTTGGGTAATCGCAGAGTCCCATACCTTGTAGTTTAACATCCTAACCGGTGCCTATAGTTGTTCTAACAAGAATATTAGATCATCCCTCTCGCAGGAAACCGGAAGGGGTTAATGGCTCGGAGTACACGGTATACCGCGTATAAATTATACGCGGAGAGTGTGTCGGCTGTTGCGAAGCCCTCCGGGCAAACGGAGGATGGAAAACCGAGTCAACCTCGCGTGCGAATAGAAGGACGAAGAGTAGATGTAAGAGGTAGGTAAGAGCTAGTTGTAGATAGATCGCTGAGAGCGAAAGGACTCTCCCGCGGAGCTAAGCAAAGCGATATATGAGGCTCACTGTTCGAATGAGTTTCGAAGTTACGAAGATATTAATAATTATTGTTATTTTATGAATTTTTTTTCTTCCATTCCCCCCTTTCCCCTCTCTCTGCCATTTTTTTGTTTTTTCCAAATTTTTAATCAAGCGATACACGTTAATGAACTGAAAATTTATAATGAGATGAAAAACAATTTATTATTCATTGCGCAAGGTCTGGATATTGAACGGGTCAATTACGCAGCGGTATATTACCTATACAGATATACATATATGTATATGTATAGATAAACGTGTCTGCCTATCTACGGGGGATGTGGCACCTGTACTTTCTGAAGCGTGACAGCTGCTTCCCCACTCAACGTTACGTGTCAGCCTACCATTTCTAGCGGAACCCATATTGTCCCCAATTTTTGTTTTTTTTTGTTTTGTTCTTTCGTGTCTCATTCTTTCAACTTTTTCCCTCTTTTCTTTGATTTCGTTATTTATTTTTTTTCATTTTCCATTTTTTCCCCTCTTTCAGGGATTTCGATTTTCTTCATATTTTCTCTGACTATGAGTAGTCCTTAAATATTTTTTTTTAAATTAAAAACTTAATATGTACTGCTGCATTCAGAAGAAGCAGTAGCATCAGCAGCGTGTAAGACAAAGCGGAGGGAATAAATTGAAAGCCTAGAAGCAATAGATAGAAGAAAAAAAAAAAAAAGGGAAGGTGGGGGGGAGAAGGAAGACCGAAAAAAAAGTAAACCAGGTCACGCACAGAGCTAGATATAGGTATATATATGTATATGTGGTAGGTAGATATAGTCGAGTAGTGATACCGATCGATGATTCCTGTATACGCTCTGAGAATTTTCCCGAGTTCAGCGAAGACGCGTCTTTTTTTTTCTTCTTCTTTTCTATCTTTCTTTTTTCTCATTTTTTGTCTTTTTTTTCTGCCCGGTGGTAGAAATTCGATATGGAAATGGAATGTGCAGTTTTTAAAAGTGAAATATATATATTATATAGAAGGTCGCGAGACAGAAAAATTCAATAAGTCACAGACGTACATTTGTACAATAGAGACTGTCAACGATAATAAATTGACAAATTATTCGATTGAAAAGTATATATGTATAGTTGATTAATATCAAATATCGTTCGACAATAAAAAATAAACAAAAAAAATTTGACGTTATATACAATAATACAATAACTAAAAACTTGCAAACATTTCATGTACACATATAAACTATATTCATATATGTATAATGTATATAGACTGTGATTTTATCCGTATAATACGAAATGTCATTGAGGGAACATATACCTGTGTATACACATATAAATAGGCACGCATAGTTTCAATACACATCCACTCATATACCTGAATAATATAATTGATTCCTTGTATGTTATAATCGCTATGCGTGTGTAAAGTAGTATAAATTGTTAAGATTAGATGATTTTTTGACTGTTGTATATACACATGTATATAGGTATAGAGGTACTAGGCGTAACACACGAGTGCTTTGACACATATTCGTACATATATCTAGGTGCCGTATAGAACCGATAACATAAAGGTATTTCGGCGATTAGTTGGATGACGACTATATTTCGTTCGCCGTTCGCAGGTGTCGGTACGGAAAGACAGAAAGAAAAAAAAACCAATAAAAGAAGAAAAAAAAATCTTTCGCCTATAAGTAAGTGTTATACGCGACTGTGAAATGTTGACGTACACGGGAATCGCACTGATTGTATACATGCATATACACACACACATATATATGTATATATATATATATATATATATATATATATATATATATATATATTCGAGAATACAGTACTGTAAACTGTTGTTAAGAAACGAGAGATGAGAGTTTACTATCTATTAAACGCGCCGTTTGACGTCAGCGTCGTTTTATATGCTAATACTTGTATATCAACGCAGTTTTTTTTTTTTTTTCTTTCTTTCTTTCTTTTCCGTAATTTTTATTCTTCGACTAGATATACGGATACACCTTTAAATGTAGACATTATTTTCCCGATAAATATTTCAGATAATAAATATTATCAAAGGTTAAAATAATCGCGATTTATTATACTATATATATATATGTATATATATACACGTATATATTGACCGATGTTGTAATAGTCTTCTTTATAGTGTTTTTCAACTCGTACACGTATTTATGTATACGAAAGACAGATTATTCAGGGTTAAATTGTGAGAAAAGGATAAGGCCTCTCCTTACAGTACGTTTTTACTTTCAAGCTTTGACTGCAGTAACACACACGCACATACACATACACACGGTTATGATCAGAGTATAGGTATATGCAGTCAGTCTACCGTCCTTGACGCGTCGTCGCAGAGCGATTCAACAAAGTGACCTGAATTCGTCTTCATATCCGAACAATTTCCTCCCCGATATTTGCTTTTCCTTTTTTTTTTTTTTTCTTTTTTTATTCCCTCTTTTTCAGTCAAAAATCAAAAAAAAAAACATCCTTGATTCGCGATATTAATCGCAAAAAATCAATTTCCAACATTTAAACGATTTCACTACAACTAAATCGCGATTGCCAATCAGTTTTTTTCATCTATAGATAAACTATGCACGCGTGTGTATAGGCACTTGATATCTATCATCTAAGAGAATATATTGAATATTCAACGTTCAGTTTTATCAAGATTATAAAAATATTGTAATTATCCATCTATATGGTATTACAGTATGTATATACTTAGGTAAATATACATATGTATGTACTATACATACGTGTATGAAAGTCGAAACCAATTAGATAAGAAATATCTAAGCTCTATAATATGAGCTTAAAAATAACTCTATAGCTTGAAACAGCAGCCTGCAATAAACATGAAACGAATCAACTGTATTTGATTCTCTATGCTATACGTGTGTACATTCAAAATGAATAGAGAAGAGAGATTAATATTTGTACCATTATACCAGTGAATATTTTCACACATGTATCCATATTCCATGCATACATATATATATATACATATATATATATACAATATTCGAGAAATATTCGGACAAGTAATAATAATTAGGAAGGAAGAAAGTTGTAGCGACGTAAGAAAAATAAAAGAAATTTCTGATCTAATAAGAGAATTGTATACCAACCTGGGAAATAATCCAGCTTTTATATTATATTCATCAGGTAAGTGTGTACAGGTATATTAAAATCCAGTCGTGTAGGTATATTATCGTATATAAATACGCGAACTTCACAGATTATTAAATCCTTGATTCGAACGGCGATCATAACCGCACATAACGTAACTTAACGTAAGATATAAGAAGGAGATTATAACTGCACCATATTATTATATATTATCTTTCCAACACGTGTGTGTATTAAAAGACGAGAAGAAGAACGAATGGGGGAAAAAAAAAGATATTAAACTAAACTAAACTAAGGCACTAAACTAAGGCACGAAACACGTATTACGTAATACAAGTTCAGCTGACTGACTGACTGACGACTGACTGACTTGACTGACTTTATGAACCACCACTGGAGCACGTAGAACGTTTTAGTTATTGAGGGTGAGATAAGAGTTTGACAAATCGATCGACTCGTTCGAATATCCGAACCTTAATATCCCACAGATACAACGGTGCAATGATACGATAGAAAAACTTTGTTTTATATTAATTATCTCTTTCCACTGTAGATATTATTAAAAATAACAAAAGTTCACCTTTTATAAAAATTTAAAAAAAAAAAAAAGAAAACCACAAGAGTGACGGTCAAAAAACTTTGATCAATCCGTACACATAAAACCAGGCGGAATTTTAAACACTTTTTTCACTTCGGACTTTCCATCCGTATCCCTTTCTTTCTCTTTCTCTTATTCTCTTTTTATTTTCCTACGCGGACAATAACGCGGATCGAGTTTGTCCGACAGACGACGCGGCACTGTCGGTCCTACTCGACGCCTCGACCAACCGACCGACCGGCCGGCACCCACGACCACCTCCACCTCCACCTCCACCTCTACGGTGCCGAGAACCGAAACGTAAACGTGTTAGATGTTCTTCTTCCTCTTATTATTGTTATTATTAATATTGATATTATTATTATTATTATTATTATTATAGTTTTATTCGTCGTTGGGGGGATCCTTTGTTAGTTACCCGCACATGTAACACTGTGCAGAGAAAAAGAGCTAGAGAGAGAGAGGAAGAGAGAGTCTTGAGTGTATAATATGATTAACAATGAGAGGGAGAAGGGATTCGAGTAGAAGATGATCGTTGTATCGCGACATATGATGCTGTCACGGTACCCGCGCACAATCTTGTTTACGAGTTTACGAATCTACGAGTCAGACGTATACCCGAACGTACTACTCGAGCCTGATTCGGGGTTTGATGAAGAGGGGAATAATCATAGGTCGAATTGAATAGAGAATTTAGTGTGTAATACCTATACGTGCGACGAATTATATTGTACCTACTATAAAAATGGACATTATATAAATCGCGATGATGAAATACTTGAATAAAAAAAATTGTACAATTAATTATTGTTTTCTTATGAATAATAAATAATATACATATATACGGTTTTCAGATTAATTATAGATCCAATATGCTGCGTGTTAGATTACACTGTTATGCGTATAAGTATGTAAAGGTCGTCGAAAACAATTATAATCGTTGTACTTGGACAAGTTATAGTATCGAAGGTTGAAGATGTGTTTCATGTCGTAACTTTTGCAGCTTTGATGTATCAAGCACGTGATTATCGATTTTTATGAGTAAAAATAATTCGATTTTCGTGTTACAGCATTCGGATTTTATGGTACGACGATCGGTAGAGTCACTAACAATAAAATAACTGAATTTAGATAAAGTTTATTAGAACGCGTTGCGTAGAGCGACGTGCTAGAATCAAGAGAATTATTCATTTAAACGACAGAAGTTAATCGGGAAGAGATAAGAAACGCGTATAAAACGCACATTCCGAACTGTATATAATAAAGAACGTTATATGTAGAGTAAAGTAGACGATGATGGATCAGCTACCAAAGTTTGATAAATTATCTACATTTGGTGAGTCGTAGAGAACCGAAAAAGAATTCAGTCAAGTTCCGAAAATTTCGAACGAAAGTTAACCGCGTTTCGACAATTTGATAGGTTTCGAAATTCCTGTTAAAGATACGAAAAGATTTTCCGTCAAACCGTTTTTTTTTTTTTTGGTTTTTACCTTTTTGCATAAAAAGTACCCGAAAGTTTTATGACCCGATGATTTATTTTGAAAAACTGTTTTAATTGTGAAGCAGTACTTTTTATCCGAAAGGAGACATCGAAACGAAGAAATTGCATGGGCTGGTTTTAGATTTCGGAGCTGAAGGAAAGGGTGGAAGGAACTGTTGGAAATTCGGTGATCCATCTTCGCCCAGTTTACCCTAAATATAGATTTTTCACAATTTATTAATGGAGCAAAAGATGTTTCAGTAGGTCAGGGGCGCGGTCCTGAACCTTCGAACTAATGTAAAGAGTCACGCTATATTTAAAAGACGATTTATTCCTGTAGAAAAAAAAAAAAAAAAAACAAACGTGTACGCGAATAGTATAAGTAGGTGCGTATCTCGTTATTAATTATTCTTTCTCTGCGGACGTCTTAATTTATAATAACCATAACTCTCGAGCAAAATATACTGCGTCACTTCATTCGCGGATGGTACACACGTGTGTGTATGTCATTATCATCATTTTTTTTCATATAACTACTGCAGCGTGCAGCAAAATATAATCGCGTCGCAAAAAAAATCTATTTTTAAAATTTACGGAATAAGAAACACCCACGCATTTCCTCACCTCTAATACACACACCCATGGTATAATACCATAAAACACGATTTCAATTACGCCTTTCATTTGTATACCTAACGGAAGTAGAATAGAATCACAATACGTATATATTATATGTAGCTTGTACCTTGCTGCAGTATTCTTTATTTTCACTATTTTTATTAATTGTGAAGTCGGGATATTTCAGGCTCAGAGATCATATGAATTTAGGGAGTGTTTTTCGCGATCTCGAAAATAAAAGAAGAACGTTCTTTATTTTTTTATTTTCGCAAAAAAAAAAAAAGGACAATGACAAAAAATAAAGACAAGAATGAGAAAAATTCTTTTTCTTCTATAGATTTTGAAAACTGAATCGAATATTTTCAGAAATTTTCTATCATCCACGCACTAATCGAGCTACCAGACTGCTTCGGATTCTATTCTGCGATTCAATAATAGACTGTACAAAATCTATCTAAAGACGTTACGTAAAAATGACGATAACTATGACGTCCAAATAATGAATGAAATACATAAATTACTTGGGTTATAGTTTATTGGCATCTAACATAAGTATAAGTAAGTCAGTAAGTAGGTAAGTAAATAAGTGAGAGCCCAGAATTTCCTATAATATTTCAACCATCGTATAGTACAGATATTGTTACGAAATTGTTCAACAGACAATGACTCGTCAAAGCTACTTTTGGAAGCTGACGTAAATACGAAGAAGACGACTAAACAATATACCTAAGTAAGTCAAGCCATTCTGAAGTATAAACGAATGTGTATTATTTTGTGTGATAGCTTATGCGGAAAGAAGATCTCTAATTCTGTACGTAATGAATAAAGAGATATTCGATCAAATATACGTAAGTGTATCGATAATTAACCAAATCTTATTATATTTTAAGATATCTTATCCAGATACAATAATTATTTCATGTAATTCAGGTTGAGCGGGCCATATTTTGAGGGTAGATTCCTTGCCGAATTCTGAGACTAAATTTCCTTTACCAAAAATTCGAGGGTCCGATAGTTTCCGAGTTACGAAAGATCTTAGTTGACCGATCGCGGAACTTATAAGTGTCACGGACTGGGCTGCCCATGAGTGGAAGTCGAGCGGTGCCCAGTCTGTGCGACCTATACGCCCCGCGATTGGTCAACTAAGATCTTCCGTATCTCGGAAACTATCGGTCTCTCGAATTTTCGGTAAAGGAAATTTAGTCTTAGATTTTCACGTGGAATTTATCTTCGGAATATGACCCGCCTAACCTGAATCATCCTGTAAACAACGCAAATTACCTATTACAGTAAGGCAATACTGTGTGTCCTGTATTGTAAACGAAAATCCGTATATGACTCACATCAGTCAGGGTGACAAATGAAAATGACCATACGGCCATCAATATATGTCCTATGACTGATGTCAGAGAAAGCAGCTAGCCATGGATTATCCTTATCGAATGGAATTTTGATTTATTGTCAAATATTTGCTGTGAGAAGTAAATTTTTGAGTAAAATATGAACTAGGATCAAAGGAGAGATAATTAAGGAATACATATATACATATGAAATTTGATACGACAGAAGCAACCATACCTCCGCGTCTGACATTTCGAATCATTAGTTTCTAAACCGATTTCTTCGTCAGAGTCCGAAGCCAAAAGTTTTCGATCTGCGTCATAGATTAAGGTAAAAACGTAGCTGGAGAGAGATAGAGAAGAAAAGAGAAAATAGAAGGAAAAATGAATGGTATAAAAAGTCTGTATCTAAATTCGCCATTATCTGCAGCATCCTTTGATGTATATTTTTAGCTCAGGATAGCTAAAGTGTATAGAATCGTTAAAGAAAAAAGAAGCGTGCGGTGATATAGGTATGTACGTGTATTTGGCATGTGCTGCAGTATATATCGAGTCGCCAATAACCGATAAAAATTAATGCTATATCCAAGACCCTGGAAATATATATTTTTATCTTGTCTTTTTCCCTCTCTTCTAGCATCCCGGCGTTATACGTGTGTTACAGAATTTTCTTTTATTTTTTGTTTTATTATTTTTTTTTTTTTTATGGCTTTGAAAACGTCCCGAAATGTTTACGATTTCGATTGCGTGCCAAAATTATAATCTCCTTCTCGCCGAGGGATTTTAAACATACACGCGCGTAAACACTATACGACTATAGGGTTGGTACGGCAGCAGCCGCGCGTGTCAATTTTATTCGATCTTAATTCAGAAGATAAAGAAGACAAGAAAATATCGAAATAGAAAAAGAAAACCAATTAAACTCTTTTTACGCACAGAATTTTTCAATCCGTGGGCGGGATATACGTAAACTATATACTACATCGTCAATATCGCATCGAATATACCTTATTAAAGCTTTAAAGGACGAATTACCATCTCGTCCACGATACACGTATTTAAATTTATGGTACATCTAGGTAATAGGCGACAAGTATTGTTCTTTTATAACAATATTATATTATACGAACGGGCATTTTTGGCATGACACGTGAAAATAAATCGCGTGTTTGAACCCCGCGTTTGTTACGTCAGAGATAAAGCCCTGCAGCCTGCAACGGGCGAGCAGGCAGGCAGGCAGGCAGGCAGGCAGGCAGGCCAAGGCAACAAGGAAGGCTGATTTCTTCATCCTGTTAATCTCAAACTGTCCATCCTCCCGTTCTCCTCTTGCACCACCGCACGCCACAAACGATTCGTGATGCAGACTGACTGACTGACTCGAAACAGAAGCCAGACTCGACCTCAACCAGCCTTGATCGCTTTACATGTACGTGTAACTAGTCGATTTGCGATATATATGTATGGATATATGTATGTATTCTAAAAGGGGTTAGAATAATACTTTATCTAAAATTTATACGTCCTACTTTAGGAACTACGATACGAAATGGATTTTCATCATTTCAACGAATCTTCATATTACGTCTTCGGGCTTCTATAGTTTCCGAAAAACACGTCAGAAGAACGATCCAAGGTCTGTAGGACAAACCTGACGAGTTATGTCATAAAACTTTAATCTGAACGTTCGACTCTAACGAAAACAGAATTCGAATTTCAATTCTCTACCTACGATCTATATATTCTTTGTCTTTTGATTTATATACTGTCCATACATTAGTTTCATTCTTCAAACTTGATTTGATAATATGTTCCTCAGTCAAATTTGATATCGTGGTAACGATAAAGAGAAAAAAAGAAAGAGACAAACGGAAAGAAAAAAATGCTATGCTAGCTGTTAGCCTTCGTTGTATTTGAGACCTGTATTTGAGTCGATCTTAAACTTATTGTTAGAAATGAATCGAGATCCTTGAATCAGACGCGGATTCGCTGTCTGGAGTCTGTCATAAAACGATATAGACCGGAAGCATGTAGTACGTACAGACGAACAGAACAGAACAGAACAGAACAGAACCGAACAGATCAGATCATATCGTATCGAACTCTGAAACGCGGGTATTGCCGCAGTAGGTATATGTATATATGTATAAGTGCTACGTGCATACATGACAGTTCGAGGTCTCTGATGTGAGATTATTACGTGTCTGGCTAAAATCCATATACTACATCTTACGTATAATAAAAGAAAAAGGAAAAAAAAAAATTACGAGAGATGGATTTATATTCGTTGCATATACTCCTCTGGGCTCAATTTTTATTGTAAAAAGGAGCGATTAGGGTCCTAAGAAAACAAAAAACAATAAAGAAAATAAAGGTGAATAAAAAACGAGGGATACACATACGACCTGAGGTAAAAGAGAAAGAGAAAGAAAGCAGTGACGATAGGAGGTATATATAAATGTTCGCGAATAGCGGAGTTTTCTCTCTTCTGCACGATTTCGGACAGTGCAGTCGAGCGCGCGCGGGGGTTAGAAGATTTTCATTTATTAAGTATTATGAGTAATAAATGAATTGGAAAAAAAAAATTGAAATGTGAAATGTGAAATCAGCAGCAGCTGCGATTGGAGGCATATAATAACTAGTCAGTTCCTCGCAGTTTGCATACAAATAGTGTATGTGCAGTGTGCTCAGAGCCTGGTGTAAGTGAACTGCACTGCACTGCACTAGCTGCTGTACTGCCGCCTCTACAATCTTGTTTATCACAGAGCTCGTTAGGCTCACAAGTCAGCAACGTTTGACGCTCGACGATCCTGTTACCTATCTTAAGGCACAGGGTACAGGGTACAGGGTATGAGGTATGAGGTATAAGGTATAAGGTAAAAGGTAAGAGGTATAAGGTAGACGTAGAGGTATATAAGTATTCTACGATTTCCCGCGCTCAACGACAATCAAATTGATTTATACGCTCGCAGATAATGTCTCGCTACATGCGGTCCCTGTATACCTATATACCCGGAGGCGGGGTTTATGTAACAAATAATTGGCCAAGTGTAAAGAAAAAAAAAAAAAAAATCATTACATACGTGTACATCGTTGACAAAATCTACGATTTTTTTTTCTTTCTTAAATTCTATTATTTTCATTGAAAGACGGGAAATCTCAGTTTATTGTTAACAGGAATTTGTCGGGTTTATAAAGTCTATGGTACGTTCGTGTATCGTTAATTATTTAACATCAGCATAAATTAGTAAAAAAAAAAGAAAACCGCGTAAAGGTATACATTAAACTCTGCAACGTTTAAAACTCCGATTTCTAAAAGCATCTCTAACTACTTATCTCACGATGTTGGTGTAATAAAGTTTAAAAGAATTTTTAATTCACCTTGGTAGGTATACCACCATAGTGTTTGTCGTAGGCATAGCGGCGATAACGCGCCTGTGCTTGAACGATCCATAAAACGTTCCCGAGATGCGCTTGCGGCCTTTAGATCCCGTTCACCTTCGCTCCTTTTTCTCCATTTTTTTTTTTTACATTTTTATCAAATTTTTTCCTTCTCCTCTCGCTCAGCTATATATAAGCTAATAAATTATCGTAAATTCTTATCTATCTAAAGAATCCACGTACCTCTATGTACACGCTATACCTGCACAAATCTAACGAATTCTAATTAATAATGGTAATTAATCCACAGAATTGAAATAAGAAAAGAAAAAAGAAAAAATGATAGTACTTTCGCCCTCAACGAAAGGGCGGTGAATCGGATTCTTACGAAATTCATATGAAATCAAGGAATTCATCTCACCTCGCCTTACTTTACCTTATTTGCTATTCGCGTCGAAAACCGATCGCGTATATACATATACACATTTTACACACGTGTAAGCAACGTCTGCTTCATGTAGACTGTGATTCTGGGTTAACTGGGCTCGGCAAGTAGGTAGGTGGATAGTTGGAAGGTAGGTCCCCGTATACATATAATATATATAGGTACATATATATTTATATATATACATGTATATACATGCGAGACACTTTCATCGAGGTCCTGCAGCATATAAATATATATATATATATAGATGTAAAAGGAACTCTGCAGAACGATAAGAGAGGCCCACTAATTGCGGGTGCAAAGGAACGAGTAATGACTCGGGGCGAGTGACCTAACGCCCCCTACTCTTTATCATCGTATATACGTAGAAAGTTCATTCATCGAGGAGTCGAGCCTTAAGCTTCTTTACGGTATCTAGATACATACATATGTACATGCATATACATACTTTAGATTTAGACACGCTAGATTAGATGATTAGAACGACGTGTACAAGTGACGATATTAAGATCAGACGATAAAGATTAGAGAATCAATTTTTAGGATAATTATATATATATATGATTTCGGAAAGGGTATTTCCCCGGAAGTCTATGCATAGCCGATTTCAAAAAATTTCAAACGAAGAACACCGGAGGTTAAAAATTCCGAAAGCTGCAAATCCAAAATGCCAAACCTCCGAAATTCGATATCCACGCATGTAGTCGTTCAGTGTTCGATAACTCGGGCTGTATTGATCGTATCGAAATGAATAAGTGGTCAAATTAATCGTCTTGAGATTTACTTTTTGGATAAAAAAAAAAGTTTCAAAATCCTATCGATCATTTACGACATCGTGAAGTCATCGATTGAAGTAGATAAAATGGGTTTCCGTGAAGAGAGTTTCGATTAGAATGAACTATTTTTTGTCTTCACATCCTGAAAAATAGACCGAAATTTTCGGATCCTTCGGATTTCGGGGTTCTGGATTTTCCGAGTTTTAATGTTCTAAACTCGAACGTTTCTGAATATTCGGAAATCGTCTGAAACGAATTCGAAGCTTCAATAATTATATAGAACTATTACAGGTGTGAGAGATTGTGAGAAGAAAAAAAGGGCAAAAAGTGGATTCTGAAATAAACCATAAATGAATAACTGACTATGGTAGTCGGTGTATGCGCAGTAATCTAGGTGAATAGAGGTGAAACTGTAGTCTCGAACAATTACTCTGCGTCGATATTACGTAACTATAATAATTCCGATCACGATTGCTGCAGCGGGGAAAAGGAATAAAAGAAAATAACAGAAAAGGAGGACAAAAAGAAAATTCACAGCAGCAGCAGCAGTACTGCGGCGAAATCTATCGAACGTAATCATACCAATCGTTATATTACATGTTTACCCGAACCGTGAAGCAAAGAGTATACATATTATATATCTATACAATAAATTTGCTAGATGTATATAGAAATTAATTAATAAACTATACGTAATAAATGAAATTGAAGACGAAAAAATAAATAAAATTTAAAAAAAAAAACCGAGGAGAATATTTTCGCACACTTTCATCTTATAAAACTTGCAAGATAGAGATAGGTAGGTGGTATGGTATATGCATATATATAAGGTATAATATACGATAGCGGACCTTTCGCGTACCTCGACCGCAGGATTACCCAGTGACTTCCTGACTCTTTACCAAAGCAACCGTTGAGAAAACCCCCCCAGTATTGTCTGGGAGTATGGTAATGAGATGTATATGCGGTTACACGCAGCTCGAGTCACTGCAGTTATAAGTTATACACCCACTTGATGGGTCTCGTGATCCGAACAGATAACGTGAGAGGCCTAAACGGTGAATTGTAAATTCGCCACGACGCGATCAATGTAGGCTAATGTATTGTAGGATTCGAAACCGTTGGTGTGTATATGTATATTCTTACGTATGCGTCTGTTTATACATACGTAAACGTACTCACACCTATGCTGCGTGGGTGAGCTTTATACTTTGATCTTCGTTGCGAATCGTTGCTATCCCTTTTACACGTGTACAGAAATCGGATATCATGGTTCGGAAGCTTCCTGTTCCGATCTATAAGTTCTTATACTTTTCAGCCGAAAACGATTTTCCATCATTTCGCGTTTTCCTAAAATGATTTTACTTTTTCCTAAAATGAATTTGGACCATTTTACGGACCTCTACGACCCAGAGACGAGATTTAGGTCTATCTGAGAGAATCGCCGAATGATCTCAAGAACAGCGAGATGAAAAAATTTAACATTTACAGGATTTCATGTTTAAATGATGGGCACGAAAAATTGCCCTATCTCGTTTGATTCGATGGTTCGCTTCTACCCGAAAGAAATTAAACTTTCAATTTTCTACCGAGAATCTATGTTTCCTCTACTTTCTAATAAAAGCTCACGTTTTCGAAACGGTATAATATATCAAGCAGGTTCCTCGATTACCGAATTTTTTCATTCAATTTTTCAAATTTCAAAATTTCAATTCACGTGCGTAAAAAATTTCCACGTTTTGATAAATCCTAACATAATTTACCTACATCTAAGAGAAGCGAAATTTGGTCTTCAATTCTTTCCCTGACGCAAACGTCGCCTAAAAAATCCCGTCTTCGTTCCTTTTTTTTTTTTTTTTTTGCAAATTTCATTCGCGTTTATGACTTTTCTTTTTTTTTTCTATTTCTTTCTCTCATTAATGCACGACCAGTTTCATTTTTACGTTCGGAGTCAAGTTCAGTACTAAAACTCTAGTCAGTAATAATTTACGTGAAAGTGGTATACATGTATTTATACACACATATATATATATATATATATATATATATATATAAGTAACCCAACAATAAACTAGGCCTGAGACAAGCAGAGATGTTACCGTAGTTGCCATTAGTCACGTGATAAAATCTCTTCCTATAACAACATATAGTATACCGATGTATCTATCTACGAGGCACTATGCATATATCCGCGTGATTTCAGTAGAGGTACCGTCATAAACCATATTGTCAGTCCGTTTAAATTTCCCTCCACAATGATTAGAGTACTCGCGTTTTTATTATATCATCAAACGACGAAAGGCTCGTTACGTATTCCCTGTTATCGCACGATAATAGCAAAAAAAGAAAAAGGAAAAAGAGACGAGAAAACTGCAGCGAAAAACATCCTGTAACTAATTAAACAACGATGAATATACAACAAATGATGTATTATCGCTAGAAATGGATGTGATAACATGTAATTCGTCGTCGCAAGGCCGGGGGAGAACGATAAGAACGAACGGACGCTAATTACCAGTGCGAAAATTAATTTCTGCAAACGAAAGAATAATAAAAATTGAAGAAAAGAGAGAAAAAAAAAAAGAAGAAAATAATCAACTAATCGGTTAATCGACGTATCAGCTGCCCGAAATGATACGTGTACGAAAATTATCTTTCCCTGTTCATTTATCGAGGGGTAAAGAATAATTAGACCGAAATGTAACGCCAGAGTTTATGACACTATGACACCAGAACGATGGACGCGGTCAAACCTGGCCGGTTAGGGCTCCACGCCTGAACGGTTCACTTCCTGTACCTACACTACCGTTCGTTTGCTGCTGCAATCACCCGAATCAAATGACCTAACACCTTGATGAATAATTATTCAGTTTGATTATCACTATATGCGAATTTGTAGGAATTTTTTTCTTTTTTTTTTTACACATGTGATGTAATTAGTCGCCGATTTTTTTCTTCTTTTTTTTTCATTAAAATCTTTGTACAGGTATATGTTGGAATTGTGAGAAATGAAATAATTAACACTTTCGACACCGTGTGCGCGTGTGTGTGTGTCTACGGTTTTATAGACATATATCCCACGCCGTAAAACGACTCGACTTGTGGTACATAATGGACAAAGGTCAAATACACGTGCATATATATATATATATATTTGTTCATTTTTTTATACATATATGTCCGTGTGAAAAAAAAGGCGACTAGAAGAGACGTGCGATTTTTTCTCATTTTTCCTTTCCACACTGTTTTGGGTACACGTATACGTGTATTCAATATTCTCCGTTTTCGTTTTATATTGAAATCGAAGGATAAAGCGATTAAATAAAAATTTGTACATATACATACACGCTAGTTCCTAGACAAATGCGTGTATATCGATACAGCTTTGTACATAATTTTGAATCACATTCGTTTTTGTTTTTTTTTTTCTGTTTTTTATTTTTGTAAAAACCGCGTTTCACTAAAATTCTTTTGAACAAAAAAAAAATCCTTCATTTATACGAACGAATGAATTTCATTCGCCCACTATACCGCCTGTATATTAAATATACAAGTCATACATATAATGTATCTGTATCTGTTACAGTTCAAACAGTAGGAAAACGTGAGCGAAATTACGGGACTTTTTACCTCCCGACCTTTCACCCGGCGTGTTCACCACCCCGCCTATACAGTTTCGGCGTGGTTTCTTTCTCTCTTTTTGTCTTTTTTGTTTTTATCTTTTTTTTTTGTTTCGCCCGTCAACAAGGTATATTAAACCCGGCTGAAAATCCTCAGCGTCGCTAAAATTTCACCGCTGGATTCCGCGGAACGTTGGATAAAATATTTTGTCGAAAAACACGAGACGAGAAAAGAAAAAAAAAAATAAACGAATTGTGAAAGTAAAAATCAAAAGATTGATGAATTTCACCGGTTTTTTTCTTTTTTTTCATTTTTTTTTGTCTGGTTTCTTAGCTTACTATAAACTTCGACGTCTAGTTTATTCGGCAACGGTTCGCGATCTCGTAACGCGTACTTCTGTAAGATCCTTTATGCATTGACGCGAAAAATTCGTATCCCGAAACGTTTCTGGAGGCGTAACGAATTTCTACCATGAATAAAAAAAAAAAAAAAACCATGAATAATTCGGTACGAGAGGAAGAAAGGAGAAGAAGAAAAAGAAACCAAAAAAAAATAAAATAAAAACAGTTAAATTTAAATACAAGTATATAGTATTATCGATTTCTCTCGCGGCTGCTGCTGCAGCTAAACTTATACCTATATATTGAATCCTATAATAATTCATCCGACTGAAGTCTAACTCTTTCTATTTGCGAAAAAAAAAAGAAAAAGAAAAGAGAAGTAAAAAAAAAAGAAGCAAAAAAGGGTCGGAGGTATACATGAAAGAGAAAAAACTAATAATCATCGTAATAACGAAATTCGAAAGACTATTATTTTCGATTAATACTATATCAGGCGTCATCACACTCATGTTTCCATAATTATTTATTACTTTACGGTATATAATTTTCTAGAAAGTCTCCTTCCGGTGTCATTAATCCCTACCTATACAGGATCGGCGAGCCTATCTGGATAAGATACGAGTCAAATCTTAATAGCAACGCGGGATAATTTTCTCTTAGAGAAGAGAAGAAAAGAAAAAAAGAAGAAGAAGAAGAGGAAGAGAAGAGAGACGAAAAAAATGAAATGGAAATAAAATTTCGACGGATGATTAAAATAAAATCATAAAGAAAATTAATAGTACCGCATCGGGTATAACAGGTTTAACCCAGGTCATCAGGTCGGCGTGTGTTTTCAAGCCTCAAATTTGCCCGGAAACGGAAGTGGATGTACGCTGCGTGTCACAGATCGTCATCGAACCGTAAACAACACCTGGAGCTCTCGTCACGGTAAAGGTATACCACCTGACATCGTCGTAAAGTAAAGCGAAGTGAAGTAAACTCTACGTAGATGTTAGTCAGTTAATACATACGGACATACGTACATACATGGGATCGTACGAAACCGGACATATGACTCTTTGGTTGTTACAAAGGCATATGCGATCCGAATCTTATTCGAACTTTGATCTTACCATGTAAATTAATTGATACCTTACAGATTAATTACTCTCCCGATGGGTAAGCGAGGATTTCGAGGCTAGATAATAATTAGTTATAGTTCCGCGCCGTCGAAAGAGGGGAACTGATTCATCATTATCACGTAATGGATATTAACGTTCGTTATTTCAACGATTCGATGTAAAAAAAAAACTAAAAATTTTTTTTTCAAATTACAGAAAACTGTGTAAAAACGATATACCGTTCTTCAAATTTCCACACAACAAATATCCGGAAAAAAAAGGATAATTACGTAAGATTTGTAGACGCGTCTGATTGTATAGAGATATATTCTGTGAATAGTAAAGCCATGTGATAAATCAGCAGATGGATTTCACCGTTCGTCGGTTCCACCTGAAAAAACACAGGACAGTAGTAGGACTAGCAAGCAATAGCGAGCAATAGCAAGCAAGCCACTTGTCATCGGTGTTCAAGCTTCGCCACCCAAGCAAGCAAAGTACTTATTGTTAGTTTCTTTCTTTCCTTCTTTCATTATTTCTCTGATTTTTTTCTTCCTTTTATAATTCACCCATTGTTTTCTAGAGCGGAAACGCAAAGAACCGTTTTCTCGTCCGAGGCTAGAAGGAGGAGTGAAGGGGGATGTTTAACCGCGAATAAAACATTCCCTATTTATTATATACGTATATATATATATATATATATATATATATATATATATATATAGAATATTTATATAGAATGTTCGATATCGATTATCGGATTGAACAATAATAGAACAAAGCTGTACCACCGGCTCGACGATGGGATTTATTTATTATAATCAAGTATTGCTAATGGCCTTAGGGCTTGATTCGTTCATTCGTTCGAACGTTTAGTCATTATTTATTACCAGAGTTCAATACTTGCGGTTCTCTTATTCCCGTATACCATGCCATGCGATACCGGTAGTAAAACAATTCTCTTTACTCGAGTCGTAGCTGTAAATCTAGGGTAAATAATATCGATACGATATGCGATAGCATGAAAGTTCCTAGAGATAATTAATCAACGAACATATACACGTATGTATACACCTATATATAAATTATATAAGAAAAAAAGGTTTATATTGAAAAATAAGAGAGAATTATACGTAAATCTTGGGTAAACTTGTGTATATATATGTATATATGTATAAACTGGGATGGGAATTAAATATAGACGATGGTAAAAGGCGAGGGGTGATATTCCGTAAAATAAACAATTGTAAATATAGCCGGAGGTTTAGTCCGAATGCATGAGTATATAAGCAAACGAACTATTCTTTGGGTTGTAAAAATATTCACGTGTTAGACAAATGGATTGTGTATTATCTACACCTTTAATCTTCACCTACGTATATGCACACGATTACCCCATCCCCGAGTAACGTACATGCGCTGTAAGATACATCGGGTTGATAAATGACACGGAAATGAAAATATTATAGAAATGGTTATAATGTATACGTACATACATACACACAATACCATATGTCATATGGTATGGTCCGTAGGGAACTAAGACTCGTACATAATTAATACAGAAAAATTTAAATTATGTAGTTGAAATCAAGCTTGTCTTTTTTTTCCATAAATTTCGAGTCTTGTTTTAAAAATCAAATACCTATAATTAGTCTTATTTTATTTATATTCCATTACGTTTCATGCAGGTTGATTTAATCTTCTATTTCAATTTTTTAATTAATCTAGGCTCGTTTTGAATGAACACCGATTCATCATTAGCTTAATTAGTTAGACCACACATATCGTGCCGTGCGTGATCACATGCGTGCGAATTAGTCGTGTAGGTAGGAGCAAGAACTGGAGGAAATTTCAACAACGACAATTTTTTCATATGAATTGTTGATTCAGGGATTATTCAACGACAACAAAAACAAAACCTTGAAATTAATTAGCTTTACCGATTTTTCTTCAACGACACTTTATCGCAATTTTCATATCGACCTCGCGAGCCTCTTGATCAAAAACTCAAACTACACATTTTTTTTTTAAAGAGAGAAGCAGAAAAAAGAAAAAACAACTTATCAACTTGACTATGTAATAGGGGAGGAAATTCGCAGAGCCACTTGCCAGCCTTTCTGCAGATTAAAAAAAAAAAAAAATAGGAAAAAAAGGGGTCGAGATTTTTTTGCTGAATATTCAAATCCAAGAGGGAAAGTATAAAGTTTATCGAAGCTTAAAAAGAATAGCGAAAAACGTAGCTCTTTGATGTCTGGAGTGAACTGTATACCGAGATATAGGTGGGTAGGTGGGTCCACGAGAGCAATTAAAAGCTTTGTCTCCGCGTGGCTTGAACCAGAACAACCCTGGCTTGCTTTTCTACCCCTCGGTTAGCCTTCGGCTTCCTCGCCCTACCCAGAATTCCCCAATTAGCGTCCCTTCAATTATAATATGATGGTATATTAAAACAGGGCAGGGCGCACCCTCCGTTCTAGCTTTTCCTAATGTATACCAACATCTTACTCCTATTAGCATTCTAGGTCTGTCACCCTCCCCGTCTTATTGCTATGCTATATCCTAGTGTACATTCGAGGGCTGGTTTGTTTCCCCGACCGAAATACCCCGGAAAAACTTTCTAGAATTTTCTTCCATTGCACAAAATTTTCAAAGACATGCAATTTTTTATAATCGGAAGCCCTTGACCAATGGAATCCTGTGCAAAATGAGCTAAGAGAATCGAAGATGAAAAGCGATATTTTTAGGGTGAGAATCTATAGATTTGGAGGCTTTTCTGTACCTCAAGTCATCGATATCCTAACTCCGTTAATTACACGATACCGTAGACACTGTTTGCGGGTGAATAAAAATAAGGTAAAAAAGATTTAAAAAAAAATAAAAAAGCTCGAGCTTCCCTCAGAAATTCCGTACCTACAACCTCGGATTTCAGGGCTTCGCTCGGTGACTGTTTCACGAAATGGCTTCTTCTCAGGCTGTTACCCTGCACCACGTTGAAACGACCCCTTATACATATATATTTTTTTTCCGATGAAAAAACTTCGCCAGTCTTTTTCCCCAAAAAATTATTCCAACATGTATACGTGTAATCGTTATATACGTGTGTCATTTAATTTGTAGTCGACTCGTACGATATTTTCGCGGAGAAATAAGTAAATTCGATAAATTTAATACGAAGAGGGTACGCAGCGTATATATCATATAATTTAAGCGGTTCTAAATCCACGCTCCCGTAGTTTTATATCGGATCGATCGTTATTCATTTCCGATCGATTACCCGAAAGAAAACCGATCGATCAATCACCGTATTAATCATGATGAGGATCGTATCCAGTATCCAGTATCCTGCGATCCGAGGCCTGCCTCCTGGATTAACTCGCGGCATCGGATCATCCCCTGCTATTGAACCCTGAGAGGGGTTCTTCGGCAAAGAATACTCGAGGGTCGCGTACGTATATCGGGTCATTCACCCCTGTAGAAGGGAAGCGCGTCGCTAAGGGTTGACGTGGCGATAGACACTTCGAGGGTTGATTACGGGGGGTTAAAATCATCCCTTCTCGAAATTGTTCAGGTACCCACATTGTGTAAATTGTATGCCTTTCATTTTTTCGAAGTAAAAAAAAAAATAAATAAAAAATATCTCACAGAAGTAATTTTTTTCGTTCCTTCTCTTTCCTTTTTTTTCTTCTCTTCTTCTGACACCCGAGAAAAACGTTTCGTCACGGGCGTAAAACGTCGAGATATTTCCGGATACGTTTACACAAGCTAACTGGCCCTGGATCCGATCCTACAGCTATTGTTTCTAGAGTTAAAAATCGAAGGGTGACTCACTGGCTAACTAACTGACCGACGAAACGCATACGCGGTCAGTTTAATAAGTTTTAAGTTATCCGATTAAAAAATCGGTGAGAATTTTCATTTCTCCTTCATTTTTTTCCGGGTAAAAAGCAAAGAGGAGTCGTTAGAATGAGGAGAATAAATATCGGAGAGAAAACATAAAAGAAAAATAGGATAATAATAAAATGTAAATAACGAGAGGGAAAGAAACGAGGGACATCTCGCCACAGGGCAGTCGTTAACTCAGGCTTACGCAATCCGGAGTCTGCGGCTACAACGCGGCTCTCTCTCGAGGTCTAACGACCAACCCCAGTTTCCTCGGCTCGTATAACGCTATTTCAAGCCCTCTTCCTGGGCAACAGTGCTTTTTCTCTGTAGCTCGGGTACGGTCCGTCGTGTTCCCGGTTTAATACGTACGTACGTACGTATTTATACAACATCATATTTCACGCTACACTTGGCGTCGGTATGGGCGCTGCAGCTCACTTGTTGTATCATACGGATTTAGAATTTCCAATTTTTTCATTTTTTTCTTTCATTTTTCTTTCATTCTTTAATCGTATTAGCACCGAGAACCGCGGCACAGCTGGCGGCCGGAAAACGGACGTAAAATACACGCCGTTACGTATTCAGGCTTCGGCTCGCCAAACCTCCGGGCAAAATGCGAGTCCGAATTGCTCCGTAAATAAAATATACCCTTAAACGTCGAGTAACTGATTTCCGGGGTAATGTAAATAATCCGAAACCCTGTAACACGAGTTCAACCAAAAAATCGCTAATCTTATTCTTCTATATAATAATTCGATGACGAATCGTCGCGAGATTTTAATTCCAATTACTTCATTGCCACCCTGTATACATGCGGAAATTGATATCTTGTAGTCAACCCTCGTCACCTGCATGCCCGGCGCAGCTACACAAAGGCAGGATTTACCTACTCTGAATTTATTTATGGCTTACGGTAACCGAGGAGGTATATATTGTCATGCATACATATATGATACACTTGTAGTGTACGTATATGTGTACGGCATGCGGTTTACAGAAGGACAATTGATCGGTCATAACTAATATAATCGACGAATTTTTCACCGAACAAAAATCATATAGGTAATAAATATTCAATTTCGAATGACGTGTGTCGCTGAGTCATTAAAAATTATTCAATTATAACGCAGCTGTGGTATCGAACCGGATGTATGAGTACATAGTAACGTGGGTTAGATATATTTAGGTAAATTTGAAAAAAAATTACTATACTCGTACTAATTGGTTCTTCGCTAAATCATTTCATCGTCAGAAATTCAGATTTTTCGACTATAGAAAAATCAAGAGAAAAAAAAAGGAAAAAAAAAACGCCAGGCTTCGTGCTTCCTTCTTGTCAATTCATACAAAAGCTACTTGAAATCGATCTACTCTCCTCACTTTGAGCTTGGCAAAGCATCTCAGAGGTCCCTCGATAACCGCAGACCGCTGCACGTTCCTAGTTCTTTTTTCTTTTGCTTTTTTTTTATTCCACTACCACCATAGGTGTGGGGTATACCTGATTTTTTCTTTCTCTCCCCCGTACCCTTGATATTCGAGAAGAGACAGAAGAAAGAAAAAAAAAAAAGTAAATTTACCACAGGGAGGAACGATTCCCCTTCGGATTTTAGAACCTGCAGAAGAGGGTTGGACGACGCAACGGATGAATCAGCAGCCCGAACCGCGACCGAAAGCAACGTTTTCGATTCATGAGTCATAGGAACATGTAGGTAGGTATATAGTATACAGTATGTAAGGTACACCCACGCTGTTTTCACGTATATGTATATATATAACTATTATATAGCTTTGAGTTTAACCCCTCGAGGTAAAGACACTCGTAAACCCCCTCGACGCCTTCTCCTCGCGGAATAAAAGCCTAGTTTCAAGTCGATCTTAGATATTTACCTTAGAAACGCGAGGTGGTGTTATACCATAGGTCATATACCTATATATATACACATACATGTACGTAAGCCGTTCTTTACTTCCGAAACTCACGAGGTTTTAAATCATCCACAAATAGATTATACCATGAACGAAGTGGGTATATGTAGGTATGTGGTTATTTATATAGGTATATTCTATTGTATAGAGTTACCTGTCCATTGGTTTTAACACATCATTGCTAATAAATGACGTTGATATAACTGCTGCCGACTGTGTCCGATGATTTTCTACGAATCCTGCGATATCCCGGATAGAATTGAGAAGAGAATGAAAAATGAAATAAAAATTAACCCGATATAAATATTTCGTATCAATTTCATAACGCGTTTTCGACTCTCGTCTTTCGCTTATATGTATACGTATATCGATATCGAATAACTTGAAAGTAATTCAATTCGCGAATTTCTACGAATAAATCGCTAGAAAATTTTTTCTAATATCGAGAGATATTCGGTGTATAATAAATTCAATAAAATTTCGATTTTCTTACGTATTCGATAACCGATTACGATCGCGTTCGACGTAACACAAATTCTTCTACTTCTTCGTGTTCTCGTTTTTTTTTTTTTTGATTTTTCGATTCTTCTTATTTCTTACCGAGAATTGAAAGAAGCTTCTCGTGAGTCACTACACAATTATATAGGTTATTTGGGAGAAATTTCGGGGCCAAAAATATGTGATAATTAGAGTGATTCGTAACCGATGGCTGACGCAATCTGTCTTTCGTCTTATTCACGCGGATATAACATATCGCTAAATATACATATATCCTCGTTTTTTGACACCAATGCTGCAGTCGGAGAAGAAAAATCGGTACAGGTTTTTTCTGTTTTTTTTTTTCTTTTTTTTTTCAAAGCTCAGTGAATCAGCGTGTCATTTGTCATTTTAAACCGTCAATCACCGCCAGTTCTCACATTTTTTTTATTTATTTTTTACTCGGCATGTTTTGTGGTTTTCGATCGTTTTTCACCAACTTTTTGAGTAGACGAGAATTCCGATGTACTTTCCGTTAACTTGAGCTCCGAATTCCTTCACCTAAGTATTTTGTATATAATATATTCTTCATCCTATCCCTCTTACAATAAACATATCATCGGTTTGAACTGTAACAAATGATGGAAGCGGCGTTGAGGTGCCGTATGGACGCATACGAATACTTTCAAATCCGTCAAATGCATTTCTATATCTATCCCACAATATCTTCTAGCTCGTGTCTTCACCCACTTATTGTTAGATATCGAATTTTATAACGGGTGTTAAATAATTATGAAATCTAACGGGAACAGAAAAAGATTTGTTTACATATACCTATGTAATAACAAATAATAATATATCAGCGGAAAAAAAGGTAATGATTATAAAAGCGCCCATATCTTTTATACGTGTATAGTCTGTTCGGCTTGTAACTTTTATACGAGTTCTATCCGTTCAACTCTGACCTTCGTAATAGCCAGGGAAACACGCGATTTTGCCGATTTTTATTCTCTCCTCTTTTTCAACCCTTTGAATGAAAATGACAGCGAATATCAACCCTGTGATTTTTTTGGGACTGAAATTCACTTTCTAATAGCGTAAATTATTTCTTAATCTGAGGTATACTTAACGGGTTTGATTATCGTCCAGAGTCTAATAAAGGGTTCGTGTTAACCATAAATCGACAAATTAGGGCAAATCCTGTAATACAGGTATGACTTACGAGAGCTTAGGGTACCTACAAGGGTTAAATTCAATACCGGACGCTTAACCGAAAGAGCGATTGGCAATTCGGGCAAAGTTTGGATGGGAAACACTGCCTGGAGCAGGATTAACTTCCTGCGAAAGCCGGAGGACAGTTTCAGCCGCAGATATAGATACTGCGATAATTTGTTGGATAGAATATCAGGTTTACACCAGCTCGGCACGCTATGAACTATGAACTTTCGTTGAACTTTGTTAGTTTGCCGACAGAACCATATATATAAACCGCTGAGTTAGACCTGGCCTTCGTCCGTCTTTCCGTACATCATTTTATCTATTTTTGCACGAATTTCGCACATCCGCGTAGATATACATCGCGAATACATTCGGAATTAAATTTATGCACCTTGACGTGTCTCACGACTACTTCAATTCCTCTACGAATTTTGTAAATGATTTTCGGGAAGAAATAATACGCGGAGAATAAAGAGAAACCGAAATTACCTCGACGAGAATAAAAAGCGTAATTGATAAACGCCTGGGGACAGGCAACCGAACCTACGCAGCTGTACGAGAAGCTGCAGTTATTCGTGAACGGATATAATCCGAAAATATATTTTTCGAATCGCAGTACGAGTATTTTATTCAACTTTCGTATAATAATTAGAGAGATAGACGAGGGAGAATAAAATTGTTGAAAAATTTTTTGTTCGAAGGGACTGAATAAATTTTGTATGGAATATTGAGATTAATGATTGTGGAATTGATTTGGGGATTTAATATGGACGAACGGAGAATAATGATGACAGTTTCGAATTCATATTGAGACAGGAATTTTAATGGACCGTGTGAACGACGAATATATATCATACCTACACACCCGAAACCGGAATGAGAGCGCAGAGTGAATAAAACGGGGGAAAAAACAATCTCACGACTGGTAGAAAGAATTCTTTCGTATAAATATACGTATAATAACAAATAAATAAACGACGTCGACGAGTTCGTTTAAAAATTTAACGTACCTTTGAATTTGGGGATTAAAACGGAACGAAAAAAATAATAGTGTATAATAAAACCCGACGAAGATTTTGCGTTTAATGCGGAAACAAGAGAAAGGAGGATTAAGTCGAGTTTTAATGGACGGAAGAAGAAATGAGAGAAAAATAAACCCACATTCGCTCGGATTCTGAAAAGCTTTGAAAAAGTTACTGTGTACCGATGTACTGTGACCGTCTCTCGTACTTTAGGAATACAGAATGTCGACTCGCTGCAGCATTTGAGGAGCGAAACAGGAGGAAAGAGAAAAAAAAAAAGAATAAAAAATCGACTTTTTATTCGTAAAGCGGATTTTAGGGAGGAGTAAAAATGAAAAAGAATTCACTTCAGAAAATGGAATGGAAAAAAAAATTCCACGTCGTTACTGCAGCATCGGAATGATGTAAAAAATTTCATTAAATTTCTACCAGGTAAAGAATTTATTCAGCAAAGCAGTATAAACCACACTGATGTATCTTCGTTTGGTATAACACGTACCTACACCTACCTCCCTTTTCTCTACGCGTATCTTTATGGATATAAGGTATATTTTTAGCTCAAGATTTAACATTTTCCTGCACCAAGAGCAACAGACAATTCCGATAAGGTTATAAGGAGCCGGGGAAAACGTGGAGTCATATTTAGCTCCATCTAAAGTTCGCGAAATTATTGTTCCCTTACAAATGCGGGATAGGAATGAAAAGGAACATACGAATTTTTGTTAACGTGCAGAAAAATAAAAACACCGAAATTATATATGAAGTGAATTTGAAAAAATGACGGAAAAATCTGAAATTCAATTTCCCCTGTGTGCCGTCCGAATATAAAAAAAAAAAATGAGAGAATGAGGTCTGCGGTCGCAATCCTAACTAATTACAACATGTTGTTGAAAATTGATGAGAATTTTTGATGGAACAAAAAAAAAATTTAATAATCTTCACCTGACCTTTCCCATCTTGCCCCGGTCTTCCCTACATACACACATATATATATATATTTATATATAAATGCATAAAGTGACGTCACGGCACCCGGTAGTAGTACATAAAGTCCGTTATACGAGGCTATTATAACTGCTCGAGTATATGTGTACCTAGGTTGAATTATGGTGATAAATACCAGAGTGTCGTTACACTTGGGTCATGCTATGCCATACGGTTAAAATAACGCACCGTCAACTTGATGCCCTGCGTAGAAGAAGGCAAGGCAAGGCAAGGCTTCTTTCTACTTCTTCCTCATGTATACATATACATACATATATACGTACACGTACCTGTCTATCTTTCTCTCTCTCTCTCTCTCTATCTCTCTTCTAACTCCTTGATCTGGTCACAAGTCGAACAACATTTGTCCCGGTAACCAGGTGGTGTTACTGTTACCCAGGTACCCATATATCATATATACCATGTATAAACCAGCAGCGAGTAATAGAATCTGAACTAACTAATATAGAACGAGCTGCGAACTGACCTACTTATAGGGTATATGTATGCTGAATTACATTTTTTCGTCTTACTCCCTTAATTTGAATATAATATCATGTCGCGCGTCTATAGTAGCAGAAGATCGTCGTGAGGGGTATCACACGACCGTGTTCGGCATTCCGGAAATCAATATCCGGTATAATTTTCCTGCTATATACGATATTCACGCGGGAAACTAAAAAAATATGTTGAAAAACGTTGAAATTGTAAATTGACCGAGTAAAAGCAGTATACGACCCTTTCGATCTAACTTATGTCCCCGAAATCGCCTCTTAGAATTAAAAAAAAATTAATTTCCATGTAAAATAAAAACGAAAAAAAATAAAAGCCGAGTGTATCTTGGAAAAATAATCCATCTGAATTCTGTTTCATCGTTTTCGATACCCAAATAGTATATGATATTATCATATCTTTCCCGATTTTTATCACCTGGATAAAATTTCGAATCATAGTAAATTTGCGATTTTTTTAAAGAAAAAAATAAAATAAAAAATTCTCTCCAATTTTCGGCGCGGGTATAGAGGAGGGCAAGGCAAAAAGACTCCGTGACAGCATCAGCAGCCGCAGCAGCCGCAGCATCAGCCAGACGTTATCGATTCGGTGGTACCGCCCCCGTGTCTGGAGTATTCTTCTCGGATACAGAGGCACGTATACCTTCGTATAAGACTACTGCGCCACTGGAGCATCAGACATTCTATGGAACAACGACAATTGACGGCGTAGAACTGTGCACTAGATTATTAAAACTACAAAAAGATGAGAAGAAAAAAAATTTAAAAAAAAAAAGAGAGACGTCAAAAAAGAAAGAAGAGAAAAAATTTCGTCGAGGTTACAAACGGGGTGCACAAACCGCGGCATTCGCGGAATAAATTGTATCGGAGTGTCTACTAAAACCTGGGACCAAAAATTTCCTGAGAATTCCAAGTTTTTCCAGGTTTTTTCGGGTAGCAGATATTTCGTATATATCTGCGGTTCTGAAAGGCACACACACACGTGCGTTATACCTACTCTGCACTTCATCGAGCAGCCAACGAATGAACAAACGGAATAAAAATAAATTAATTTGCGTGTATATATATGTATACACGTAGGTATAGAAATATTTCACAATGAAATAAAAATAAAATATAAAAAATCTGCGAAAGCAATGAATTGTTAAAAGCTTCCATATACAGAGGTATTACTGGGGCGTGGCGTATATAGTACATAAACTAACTGCAGCGAGAATTGCTTGATTGCTTTTAGCTGTAGATTAATTACTATACCATACCTTATACACATAGGGTGTAGAGTGTGCAGTTTGCAGCTTCTGTTTAATCATTTTATGGTATAATGCATGTATGTACGTATGTGTGTATGAATGTATGTAATGAAACGAGCGCAAGCGCGCGAAGTCATTAATTACGCGGCTAACCAAATGAGTCAGAGATTTTGGGAAAAAGAGGAGAGTAAACGAACGAATATACCGAGTATCGTGGTAGAGATATTTCAGCCCTCGTATTATATATATTTATATGTATATGTATGTATGTATATATGCCTATGTATGGACTTTCCCTCGCTCTCAACTTTCCAACGAGTTTATCACGCTTAACGACTCGATGCACGATCGTCAGGCACACAGCTTCCCCTTTTAATTACTCCTTTTCCTCTCTCTCTCTCCGTCTGTCTCTCTCTTGCCATAACTCATGATCCGAAGATCAGCCCTGACACACGTAAAGTTTAATTGACATCTTTTTAATCCGCGAGAAGATATAGGTAGTAGTTAAGCACCGAAAATACGATTTTGGTCACTTCAGATCGAATAATTTTTTTTGCGATGAAAATGATGAAAACACGCAAATAATTCGAAACCAAGAATTCGAAAACCTGAGAGCAAAATATCGTACGTGGGCGGATACGACCTCCCGCTTTTAATTGCGAAATTAGTAATTCGTTGATATTTTTCCAAAATTCGTATGTTCTTATACTGCGACAAATGACAGAAATTCGTATAACGTACGAATTTAGTAACTTTTACAATTTTTATATAAAACTAGTTTTCAATATTCCTCGTAGATTTTCCATCATCCTATCTATCTGTCTGCACGCCTACGTACACATATCCAACAATTATTGATTAACGATAACGCATATAGGTACAGAGACTATTGTCCTCCACTCCTACAGCTCGACTCGAACCTAAGTACGAGTGGTTCTCGAGGTACGACGACGCAGGATATACAGGGTATAGAGGTATATACGTATGCATAAAGGAGTACGCCGCGGTTTCGTTAGTTTATTCGATTTGCCCGTGGTCTATCGTAATATGAGTCACTGATCGGTGTACCGTTCCCGACTACGGTTGCGGCTAAGATTTTTCATCGTCACTTTAACTTTCACCGGAGTAATACCTATACCCAACCTTTTTTTCTTTTCTTTTTTTTTATCTATTTTTCATTGTGTTTTTTTTTTTTCTCTCTTTCTTTCCTACTTCAGCGATCTTGCTGCAAAACGATACACTTGTAAATTTACTTCATAACTTTCGTATATCTCACCGATTCGCATACTGTCGCGTAACTCTGTTATAATTTTCGTATTTTTTAGTTAACAAATACACGAGGTAATGAAGATTTCTTTTTTTTTTTATTATATCGATCAAATAATTGGTTAGTATGTAAAGAGTGAAATTGATAATATATTGTACATATAATTTACGAACTTTCGCTAGAACCGATTCAGTATAGCTAATGGTTTTTTTTCGTTTCTTTTTCCGATTCATTCATTCATTTATATACATATAATTTATACATATATATTTTTTTTCGCGAGGGAAGAGATTGCAGAGCTTGTATACCTATTATATTGTAGAAATTAGGGCACTGTACGGTGTGCAGATCGCAGGTTATATATAGGTATATATATTAGTAACTATGAACTAACATAAAGCAATATTATAACCGCCTCGGGCGTAATATATATATAAATATATTTCATATTTCATATTTTGTACATATAGATATTATATATAGTTATATATTTAGTACGCATATACCTACATATATCGAATACCGCATTTCCAATCGCTATATAAACCTAGCTATAACAATAAAGGTTAAATTAGCGAACGGTCGTTGTAACTCATCGTGGAGAAAGCAGCCTGCATGCCCTAGCCCATAGGCTGTTTATATCGACGCACCTATATAAATACATATCAAGCATACATATATATATTTTTATATATATATATGTACTTAGTCCGATCATAATTATGCACATATTCAGTGCAGTACTTAAGTTCTAACACACACACGTATAAATACATATATATGCATATTCGTGAGCTTATACGTGTAAATAAGAGTGGGACGAAGAAACGGGATTAATTACACCTCTTACATCGTTAGTTCGTATTTAGTACCCCACACGAAGAAAGTATATGAGTATATATATATACTTTAATGAATCATAAATCTTCGAAATTATTATACCCATCCTACCTTGCAGAAATTTGTCCTTTTTTCTGTTCGTTCGTTCCTCGGCTTTTTTTGCGATTTATTTATAAAATTATGTGGATAAACGTTTATAATATCGTTATTACAGTAAATCGGACATAGCTGTGTAACGATAACGAGGAAAGAAAGAAAAGAAAAGAAAAAAAAAACCCAAAGGAAGTGTACAGTATATATTAGGTGTAACAAACTTGACCGAAGTGTCAAATTTCGAGGCTTCAGCTGCGAGAATTTTTCTTTTTCTTTTTTTTCTTTACTTTCCTTCTTTCTTTCCGCGGAGGTCAGCACAACTCATAACCACCTCGTTTGTTGTAACTGACCTATCCACCATATGTATCCATAGTATAGTACATACCGGACTCGTAGAATTATTATACCACCGCTATTAATTCCGTTCGCACCTCGCGTTCATTCTCAATATATAAATTCCTGTATATTCGCTTCAGTCTAGACACATAGCTATAGAGTATAAGTGAGCGAGACTTTTCCTTCCTGCTATAATATCGCTATACATACCTACCTAACTATATTTTCTGTTTTTATATATATAGTATATATACATATGTAATAAAATTTTGTAGTTATTTGATACGTATTATGTACCAATATATGCACACGGTATTCATGATGCATATATGTATGTACACATATATGCGGTTTTCTGCGAGCTTTCACCTCGCCAAGCTCATAAGGTATATCGGTAGGTTATTAATCACATCACAGGGATCAAGAGAATGAGAATAAAAGAAAATTTCTATTGATTGTAGCTTAATTATTTTTCCCCAATTTTTTCCCAATTTTTCTTAATAAATAATTATCGAACGTTAGTGTATATATATTTCATATATATATTATATACGTGTGTTTAATGATCGTGGAAAGTTTTGAACTTTTTACACCGTTTATTTTGTACGCGTTCGTACATAATATGTATAATATATATGAAGAAGAAAAAAATTTATAACTTTATTGCGGTTGGTTTTATGACCGATGATTTCTCGTCGTAACGGTATAATATTCTACCTATGTATACATAGGTACAGATAATACAGGTATAACGTATCTAGAATCTAGATAGATGTACAGATACAGAACCTTTCAGAAACTATATATCACACTGTGATAGGGTTCTCTGGGTCAATATATATATACGTGTTCAACACATACAAAAAAAAGTTTTATCAAGATTCAGTGTAAATAATTAGCGGGGAAATATCTATCCGAGAAAAAACGATTTTCAAAACTATATACGCGCGGTAATTATTTATATCCTCATCTTACGATTAGTCAATATTAATTATCTTCGTTAGCGTTAATTAGCGAGCTCTAGACGTTAGGACGCGTTCGCCCCAGAGTAGAAATGTAAACTCGGTTAAATACGTTATGGACAAATTACACCGCGATAAAAATCATTCAATATTTGATCATATAACTCGACGCTTACATATACCGCGATTAAATAGACTCAAGTTTTCCTTATATGTCCGAGGGATGTGGAGGAAAGTTTTTGGAGTCGTTTACGTATAGACTTTTTTGCAAAAAATAAAAAATAAATAAATAAATAAAAATCTTCGAAGATAAAAAAATTTTTGAGAAAGGAAAATTTGTTTTCATCAATTTTTGGCCGAGGTGTCCACTCCGCCGCTATCTCCCCTATACATGTGTTTATTTTAAGACGTTAAGAACGAAACACCGGATACTGTTGAGTGCGCATTACTAACGATGAGTACAGAGTGAACGGTATAGAAGAAGAAGAAGACGAGGAAGAAAAGGAAGAGAAGTAGGTAAGTAGTAAGTAGGTGGTAACTAACGGATAATTACCTATATCTTACTAGAGACTAAATTAACGTCGAGGGATACTGTCTTCGGCTCTTTTAACCAAGAATTTAACACCGATAAATTTCTCACCGTTGAGGTAAACTATTATAAGTGGGTGAAACTGTCGTGTCGGGTTGTTACAACAAACCACCGAATTTCACTACACAAATAAATTTATGTGTAATAATTTTTCCGGAAAATTTTCAAATCAGAGATTTATTCATTATTTAACGATTTCCCCGACGATAACGCCGACGCAATTAGTGTAAAACATTTTTCGTGTATGTATGATAAATTAATCATGTTTCAGAACGTTTTTTATCATGTAAATATAATCCCATGAAATCCTGTGTCTAGTAATAATTCAATTATTTTACAGACTGCAGGTATAGGTATATAAAATAAATGAAATTGTTTATCAAGAACTTACCACGTGCACCTGGGCAACGGCCCCCTGCGAAGTGTTGGGGTTATCAGCCATTACTCCTCCGCCTGTAACCAAAGATATAAGAACCAATTTAGCGAAGAGGAATATTAAGAGGGGATTGGGAAGAAAATGGAAAGATGAAAATAAACAAATAAATCTAAATTACAAATTTATAATCAAAGGTCCTTGAATTTAATATTCAATCAGGTGTAAGATAATTGAATATATAAAATGATGTAATTTGATTCACGTATTGAAAAAAAATAATGAATCGGGTCATAATTTGAAACTCGTTGATTAAATTCTGATTAGTTCTACTCTATAAATTGAAACATTAAAAATGATATACCTAAGAGGAGTGAAAACCTGGAATTAGGTATAGTGGAAATATTAATAAGAAGCTGAGACTTCGCGGTATAAATCTTAGCTTATTTAATTCTCGTGGTAAATTCTGATTCTTGGTTTGGACGTTTGCCAATTACAACGCAAACTGACAGCGGAATTAATGATCTTTACTGACAGACTCGAACGTCTCAACTATACCAGCTGTTGTACGTTTGACTGACGATGATTGGCTGGCTGGGTTTCAGTTGGTTAAATTGTGCAGCTTTCCTTTAGTATTACTTCTTTTTTCCCTCGTTTTCTTATACTTATAGGATCACTTTCCTTCTTTCTTTATCAAACTTGAATTAAGTTTTTTTTTTACTTTCATTTTTTTTTTCTATTCTTCAAAACTTCGTCGTAAAACTACACGCAGCTCTGTTAAATTATTGCAAATTGATGTACGCGTGTATCTCTTGTGGTGTTTTGAATTATACATAAATACGTGTGTATAAAAATAAAGCTGGATTTTATCGTGACGAAAATTACGCGAAATCACTCCTTCCAATAAAATGGTAAAAGTATTCCTGCAGCCTTTTGTACACTTGTTGCTATTTTATTAACAGTTTTTGTCCCGCAATCAGCAGCACGATGAAATTACAGAAAGCGTAGAGTCGAGTGTGATTTCAAAATTGACAGAAAATTACAATATTAACGAGAGTTAAAAAAATGTATTATTCAATCGCTATAACGTTGATAATCGAATTTCCTGTACCTAGAGGCGTGTGAGTATAATTAAAATGAAATTTTTTATTTAAAAAGTGACGGCAAAATTCTTTACCCGTTTCCCCTCGCGCGTGAATAATTTGCGACATTTTCATCCGCATTCTGACATTATACATTATTCTATATAGGTCATGTTAAGCTAGGGGCAGGCTGACAATAAGCTGGGTGAAACCAGGCTAAGGGGTGTCTTAGTCGGACTAATCAAACTCGAACGTAAATTAGAGCAGCATGTGTATTGTATTGCCATAAATTAATCAATTTTTGTATTTCTATGTAATTCTAAATGAATAAAAGAATAAATTAATAAACGAAACTTCTGGGTTTTAAAAGAGACCCGGAAATTTTGGAAATTTTGGAAATTTTTTGAAGGAAAGGCAAAATTGTTTTATTTTATCATTATTGCGTATAAATCAGCTGCTTGATTTGTTTTTTCAAACACCTTGTACGTAGACGCTTTAATATATCGTATACATAACACAGCTGGTTTATGTACACAATTGTTATTATACCTGTTCCGAACGTGAAAGAGTAAAAAGAGGCTATAAGGGCAGCGAGGGAGGAAATAATAGTATATTGTTTACCGAGCGAGAAAACGGTCGTTTGCACGCCGAGTATGAAGTTGAACACCGAGGCGAAGCCGAGGTGTTCTCAACTTCATACGAGGCGCAAACGACCGTTTTTTTCCGAGGTGAACATACTATTTTCTACAACAGCGGAGGGAAACCAGCGAGTTTCCATCCGCAAACGAGGACCGGCAATCGACTGGTTTCCATCCTCGTTTGCGGATGGAAACTCGCTGGTTTCGCTCCGCTGTGTAGAAATGATAAGTATATGTACACACGCACATACAGGCGAGTAAATAAACGTTAATATGTCTATACAAAGCCGTTATGTATACAATGAACTTGAACGTGACAATGAACTTTACGCGGCTCTCTAATGTCAGTCAGCAACGTCATCCCTGTGACGTGATATATCCATTATAAGAGCAGGGTAAAATTCACTGCACGTGCGAAAATTACCTCATATACAGGGTGACTCAGGCTGAGCGGGCCATATTTTGAGGATAAATTCCCCGTGAAAATCTAAGACTAAATTTCCTTTACCGAAAATTCGAGGGACCGATAGTTTCCGAGATACGTGAGATCTCAGTTGACCGGTCGCATAGACCGGGTACCGGTCAACTTCCACTCATGGGCAGCCCAGTCTGTGTCACCTATAAGTTCCGCGATCGGTCGACTAAGATCTTCCGTAACTCGGAAACTATTGGACTCTCGAATTTTTGGAAAAGGAAATTTAGCTTCAGAATTTGCCGAGGAATCTGCCCTCAAAATATGAACCGCTCAATCTGAATAACTCCGTAGTATAGAATTTTTTTCTATTTTTTTTCTTTTACTTTCGAAGTAAATTTGTTTTTCCACGAAAATCGTGCGATGTAATTATGATTGTACAATTTATTGGGAATACAGAAATGGATTATATATCCCGGCTTTTATTATACACGGTATATTACGTATGGTAGGTATAGCAAAGGAAAATGACATAAAAAAGAAACGAAGTGTTTGACCAACGGTTGGCAGGTGACCACAAATTTTGTTGTGAAAAGCGAACTTGTTCCGTTAAAACTGGCCAACCAACCGAAGCTATGACGACGACGACGACCGGCGAACGCGAAATATAACGTCGTAAGCAAATTATTTTTGGAAAAGTATAATGGTGATATACCTACCTTGCTACCGTGTAGATTATCCGGTGCGATGATTCTCGGTCAAAATTCAACAGATATGTATAATTTGTCTCATTCGAAAATTGACAACGTAGGATAAGTAACGCGTGCGCGGATATAGGTAGATTATTCGCGGTTTGATTAATCTTTAACAACGTGCTAACTCAGTTTCAAGTATTTTCGGACCAGTTTTAAGAGATTAATGATTATAACTTATAGCAATTTTTTACTGCACAGAAAATCGTGATCACATAGTTATGTATCTAAATTCCGAACAAATTTTGAAAATTGGATGAAAGAAAAAAAAAAGAAAATAAAGGAAAGAAAAATAGGAAGAATAAATTTGGCAAGATCCGAAAAGCTGCGTACCTACCTACCTATACCTACCTACGGAAAATTCGCCAACTTTCAGTTCGCGAATGAGAAGAAGAAGAAGAAGTTATTCGCGTATGAATTATTGTGCAATAAGAAGTTCTGGTCATTCGCCAATTTTTTGACACAGCTGGTCTCGCCCCTGTCTTTGAGTTGCGCGGTATCAGAGGTTTAAGTTGGAAAAACGGAAGTGACGTGTCTCTTTCATTTCTCTTTGTCTTCCGCTTCTCGTTTTTTCGTGTTTTCATTTTTATTTTTATTTTTCTATAGAATTTGAAACGTAACATAACTGCAGGTCGCGTGTTCCGATTCAATTTTTTCGTCTTCTTTTTTCAGATACTATAAGTAGGATTAATCATTCAAGATATTCTTTTCTTTTTTCTATATCAGCCAATTTTCAATACATTTTATATCATTTCGATCCATACCGATAGCCATAGGGAACTGCAGTGATAGCTGAATGAGCGAATGAGATACGCGAAGCCAAACTAAAGCGATGGAGAAGAACTAAGGGTAGAGAATATCGAGTTGCATCGGATCCGATATTCCTGTGCTTTCATTTCCATACGAAGTCTATGGGGGTTCGGTAGTAAAACTAAAGTAAAATTTGACCGACAAAAATTTCTGATACAATTTATCAACGAATGTTTAATTTCACGATGAAATAGAGTTGAAGTCGGCGGAGATGGTCCACGAAATCATATGAGAAACTGAATTTTTTTCCCTCTAAGGGATCGTCGAAACGAGGGAATCGCATATATAGACATGGTTCCGTATTTTCAAGCTAGCAAAAAAGGCTAGCAAATTTTTTTTTCCCGAAGAGCAAAGAATCGGGAAAGAAATCTCCTTGCTCAGACAGCTCGCTCTTCGGATGATTAATACGATCCAGTCGCGATAGACTTTCCCATAACCGTATTGTGCGAATCATTCAACCCGTATGACTGACCATTCTATAATACACTCTCGACCCCGACCCACGTGTAATACCTATGTAGGTACGTACCTAGTTTGAGTTCAAAAAATCCTCCCGCACTTGTCGCGTGGGCGATAAGACTGCATCATGCAGCTCACAGACTTGGTTTGTTCTAAACTAAAGGCATTGCTTTTGCTTTCAGGTTCTCAAATTCTTGATTTCGAGTTATTTAGGCGTTTTCATCATTTTCATAGCGAATTACGGCGTAAAAGAAAACCATACGACCTTATGTCACCAAAATCGTCTTTTTGGTGCTTACGACTCGATGCCACTAGACACGTGATATGATAAGCGAGTTAATTCCGAGTTGTTTAGGTATATAGAAGAAGCTCGTTAGACAGAGGCTGAACTAATGTGAGATATGACGTCATATGCCCGCATGTATGTATGTTTGTATGTATGTATGTATATACGTGGTCGGTTCGAGACGCGGGACCGGGTGGAAAGATATTTTTGGCGCGAAATTCTAAACCCAGAAACATTCTTTGGCTCGACCTGGAAATGCGGGGTCTACAGAGACTGCGAGATATCTCTCGCGGTTAAAGACGTGCGGAATTCCGGCGAAGAAGATGGTCTCAGACAGCTGTCGTATATAGTCGACTGTTGGTAAAGGGTCGACGACCTAATTGAACCATAAAAACGTCCAAAAGAGATAAAATGTTAATTTTTTTTCTTCATTTTTAAAACTCAACCTCAGATTCGATGTGCGGCAATTAATATGAGCCGAACGATTATTAGTATATACTTGGCTGCGGAAAAAAAGAAAGAAATTTCAGACTTCTCACAGACTGAACCTCTGAACCAGAAAAACATGAACAGGGTAAAGGAGGTAAAGATATTAGCGAAGAAAATTGGTATTTGATCAATGAATCAGAATGAATGGGGTATGAATAGCTATCTATCACTGTCATGTATATCTCAGCCTATCTCTCTGCGGTGATAATTTCTTAATGGAAAAATCTCTGCTATATAGTGATTTACGGCCAACTTTCAGCGCGGAGTTTCAGCAATAAATAACCCGGAAGTATAAAGTGTATAGATATATATACGAAACTCACGGGTGTATAGGTATTATTATTACGTCCTCTTATGGCCAGTCGATTATATCACACCTTTCGAATCGATAGGTAGAGCTGTTTGGAAAAAAGTGGGACGTTTTCTTATTATTTGTTCATTTCGGTAAAGGATAATTTGTCTTAGAATTTGACAAGGAATCTAGCCTCAAAATTTCATACACCTTGATTTTAGTTGTGGGTATACGATAGAATTTTAATGAGAGTAGATGAACAGGAGATTTAATTATTCTTCTTAATTATAGCGTAGCGTAAAAAATATCGAAAAGTGTTTCGAAGTTTTTTCTGAGAATCGCGTAGGAATTTACGTTTATTATTTATGATATGCTAAGAATATCATCAAGCTGTCTTTTTTCGAATCAACCGAACTGCAGGGAGCGAGAGGAGTAGGTATATATATACGTATATAAGACAAGTAATTCATTGTTCTATAATTATATATCTATCGAGACACGTCTGTTGCATTCCATTTCTCAAGTCCCTTGGAACTAATCTTATTGCCTTTGGCTGTTTCATCGAGATAATTAAACGAGCGTCGTAAATTTGTAACTATACGAAAATAAATTCTTTCGTTCTTTTTTTTTTTTTATTACACGTGATGAGAATAAGAGAAAAAAAGATAAAAGAAAAAAGAGAATTCCATCCCTGAGTTATCATCATCATTATCAAAGCTATGCAAAAGTCTTATTTTATTTTGTTATCGAAAAAATATCTAAAATCGAGGAGACTAATTTTTATTTTTCATTTTATAGAATCCAAACTGATTTCAGTCGCCAAGTAATAAATTGTACTTCTTTTTCTAGGAGGTTATTATACCTATAACGGTAAGCGACAATGTGACAGCCCCTTTAATATATATCTGCGTATCATAACGAGTCTCAGGCAGCTCGTTGAGGCGTTTAAAACTTGTCCGAGATACGAGGTCATCCGTGATAGAAAAAACAATTAAAAAAAAGAGAGAGAGAGAGAGGGAGAGAGAGAGGAAAAAAAAAGGATAACGGAGCATGCCGGAACAAAGGCCTAATTGTAAACTAAATCTTGTCGAACGTCACGTCTTATTATAATCATTGTCACGTATTATAGCTACTATCGCATCTCCTATAGGTAGACGTATATATGTATATTAGGGTGCTCCAAAAAAAAAAGTTTTTTTTTTTCAAGTCCTATCATCTCAAAAGTTTCTAGTAGGTATCAAAAAAAATTCTCCCACAAGGACAGCTCGATATTTTGATTCTACGTGACGCTCGACGGTATTCCGTATCCTCGACATATTTTTGTAGGAAATTAAATTGTCTACAAAAAAGCTATGATCTGATTTTCTCGTAAACCTAAAAGAGAAGGAATAAGCAAAAAAAAAAACAGAAGGAAAAGGAAAGAAAATTGACCACGTAGTGTTAAATTGCACAACGTAACTACGTATATTACGTGTGTGTAAAATAATAATACACTTATGTATGTATATATGCTATGTGTATATAAAAAGCGGTATCAAGTAAGTATATAGAGGCTCGGAATTTTTATTTTTCTTATTTTATTAAATTCCGAGGAGATCGGATTTTTAGGGGAAAAAAAATAAACAAAATTTATATCAATTTTTCAATTTCAGTCGCCCACTTCGCCTCGGTTTCCTATAAGCTACATCTGTCTACATATAAAATTGAGACACTCATCTATCGGATTTTTAAATGCGAATCTAGCGAGCCGAAAATTCGCAATAATTCGCTTTTGAATGTACAACGGAGACAAAAAAAAAAGCTCTTATAAAATATGAATAAAAATGACGGTAATAGCATATACATGACGTTAGTTTCTCTCTCACCTTTACCCTTAGTCCGATCACCAATCCTTCGTTTCTTGTTTGAGCGCATTATGACATTACGGTGTTATGATCCCGATATCGGCACAATAGAATTAAAAACAAAAATGAAAAAATAAATAGACAGCGTTTTATAATCGTTGCTAATTATCCATCGTATAAGATTGTCAACATCCCAGACGCGTGATCGTTCCCCTTGCCGCATCATTAACGATCATTTATTTTCAATTTTCGAATTTAATTATCAGGAATTAGTTACTCCGCTTCGAACTATAACTGGACTAATTAAGCCGAGGAAACCCTTCGTCGTACAGCTGTTTAGAAATGAGGGTAAGAAAGGAATATAACCATGTTCCAACGTGAATAGGGGTAGGTATATTGACCGTAATTATTTGCACTTCCGTGTGTCACCCATGAGGCAATTGATTCGTTCGAACAGTTTATAACAGTTCGCTGAAGTAACTAGGTGTCATTTAACACTCGGTATTAATTCTTGAGGCAAATTTGTACACCTAGATATACATATAACACAATGACTGACTCACTCCGATAACTGAATAAATAAATATAAGTATATAAGGTACAGAAAACCACGATACCTATACATTCGCGGTATGCGATCTCTCGTGCCGTAATCCGCTATAAAAATGATGAAAAGGCGTAAATAATTCGAAGTTACTCGGCCGATTTTTAATTCCAACGTTTTTTCTTTTTAACATATTTTCACGTTTTTCGGGTAAATTTATGTATAGGAAAAATAATTATACCACCTTTCGATTTTCGAAATGTCGAACGGTAGTATAATCGCGCTTACGACTTTATGTCTACGGACGTATGACATATTGTGTGTGAATATTGTCCATGCGTAGCTACTCGGACATCGCGAAGAATTTAATCATCACCGGTGTGCATCATTTCTTATCTTATTTCTTGTAACTTCAAAAGGGTCAAGTCAGCACGTATCTATTGTGTGTGCACTTTGGCGACACGAAACTGCAGGATAGCTGGAATTTTTTCAACCTTTCTTTCTACGTTGGCCTATCATATTTAACAGCAAAGTAAACCAAGTGCATTTCGTTTGCTTGATGGAAATACGCGAATTGAATTTATATACATACATAGGTATATAACTGTATATAGCCATGCGGTTGCAAATTCAGTACATCAGAAATTATCGCGAACTGCACGTTAGTTTGTAAAACGAAAAATTGTTTCCTATTAATAATGAAATATTATTTTTGAGTTAATAGTCGAGATTTGTTATGAATAATATTGAAAATGATGACAAAAAAATGGTCGAAAAAAAAAATGAAACTTTAGACGATGGAAAGAAAAGAGTGAAAAAGAGGAAATGAAAAAACTGGAGAAAAGATTTATTATTTGATAAAATTGGTTTCGTAATTTATTATTTTTATACCTACATTTATTATGTGGGTTTTAGTTAATATATACATATGAATATTTGGTTCCTGTTTTATTGAGACCCGTGGGAACATAATTGATCGTAAGTTATAAATCAGCGAATCTCTCACAAAACTGTGTACATAACCAAAAGTTATAAGTGTATAAAAAACAAAAATTAAAAAATATTAGATAAAATACGCGTACCAAGTGAAACTGAAGTAAAAAATAAAGAAATATTGGTAAAAGAAGCTCTAGTCATTTTTCAATAGCCTGCAGAGCCACTCGTATACATGTAACTCGTGCCAGAAAATTTTTATCGACGCTTTTTTCTTTTTTGTTTTTTTTTTTTTTATCGCAATTTGCACCGCCGTATGTCAGAAAATTTTCTCTCACTCTTAGATTTCTTTATTTTTTCTTTATTTTTTTTTTTTCTTACCGAACTCCAGATTTTTGGAACAAAAAAAAAAAAAAAATTTCAAACACGATAGTCAAATCGACCCTACAATACGATCGTTACCCCCAAGTCCGAGAAACATTCTTAATGGTTCCTAGAACGACCCAGTTTCCAAAGCATCGAGCCTCCCACAAGCACAGGAATTCGTTGCAGAGACCGACAGACATAGATAGACAGACAGACAGGACAGACAGACAGACGTACAGAACACTACACAAATAGCTTACGCGTTGCTCTAATTTTTTTTTTCGTTCTTTTTTTTTCTTCGCCTCTACTCCTCATTTTTTTGTTTTTTTTTTGTTTTCCTTTTATTCATCTTTTTTCTCTGTACGAAAAAAAAAAGAGACACAAGGTAAAGATAAAAAAAAAAAACAGAGAAGAAAAAACCATCCGGCCCACGTGTCACGAGTTTCCACACATATATATATATATAACTATATATTTAAAAGACGCACGTGATAGCTGAGGGGAAAAAGATTACGTTATGTGAGAGAAGAAAGAAGTAAAAAAAATAGTTAACAAAAACGAGTAAAATCAATTGTAGAATAATAAAATTGTTAGTCTTCATAGAAGAAAAGAAAAAAAAAGAAAAGTAAAACGCGTATATAATTGTTACATAAGTAATCAACATCCGTTGATATAATAGCATAGAGATTTTCTTTTTTTTCTCTTTTTTTTTCTCTTTTTTTCCTTTCTTCCCGCACATACATTAGTATGATAACATAAACGCGTAAAAAGATAACGGTAGGTATATATACCGATATACCTAGTAGTGATTATTTATTAGATAAGCATATAAGCACGTAATTGGCGTAATTAATTAATTAATTATTTGATATCGTATTTCAGTGAATCGCTTTATTACACAATTATATATGTAATATATCGGCTCGCAGTATAATATATTATACATGAATATATACACTAATATTTAACAAGGTAAACAAATTATTTCCGATTATATAGCTATGTACGTAGACTCAAAACGTTTCTCATTCATTACATTACACGTATTATATATTCATGCCGCGGGTTAGAATATTTTAAATAACGAGTTTTCTTTCGGCGAATCAATTTGATTTATATTATATGAACGATGAGCGGATGACAATAATCAAAATTCGATAAAGCGAGATAAAATTTTTCAAAGAAATTTGATACTTTTCTGTAACAGTTAATTGTATGCAGTTTTATAGGTTTATTTCCGGTTTTAGTCCGAGCCAACAGAACGACGATTTCCTCTTTTTATTTTCATTTTTCTTTCCGTGCGTCGAGTGAAATAAAACAAAATAAATGAATAAACGTAAGAAAAAAAAAGAAAGCGTCCATACCCACTCGAATTCTTGAATGAAACCAAAAATAACCGCATCTTGTACCTAATAGCGAGAAGATGCGTGCTTGAAAAGAAGGCTGATTACAATTATCACCGAAGTTTCCTGCACAGGCATTTCAAGCAGACGAACAGCCGAAATAAATACCAGACGAAACTGCAAAAGCTTCTAAACTAATTTTCAACTTTTACATACCTGTATACCTATATAGCGGCAATTTATTTTCAGTTTTAAGTTAGTCGGTTAGTTCGTTAGTTAGTTGGTCGGTTAGTCGTTACATAGACGCGGAGTTTCGTATCACGCGAGTTTTAGGTAGCGAAAGGGTCGCCGCAACAAGTCACTCGTAAAACGTATCTAATTTGCTTATCTAAACGAGCAGCTGAGACCAGTAGTACCAGAGTCATAGTTCAGTTTCATATATATTGAAATTAACACCTTATTCATTATAATTATTAATTAACTACTTAAAATTTGTATTTAGAAAGTGTTTTACAGACGACCCCCCTGTGTGCCGAAGGAGTGATAGAAAAAGAGAGGGAGAGGGAGAGCGAGAGAGAGGAAGCGATATTTATTGTGCGCTCTGGGACCAAGTCCCCTCGAGCGCGAGCCGAAATACAAAAGTTACGAACACGATGCATCGCGGCGTTCGTTGCATGCTATGAAATGAACAGCCAAACGGTAAATAAAGGTGGGAACGTGTATAAAAATATAAATGTGCATATAAATAAATAAATAAAGAGAGAGGGAGAGAGAGAGAGGGAGCGTCGAAGAGTTATGGATTATAGGCGATATTCGCTCTGGCAATTCACCAAATTGACAATTTGTTAACGTAATTTGACGCGGGGAGAAAAATTACTTCCGTTATATACGACCGTTTGACATTTGAAAAAAAAAAAGTCAAAAGTTGAAATATATAGTTTTTGAATAGAAAAATCGACGCGAAATTATTCTACTTGAACCCCGCGCTCTTAGCTTTCGCGCATCTAATTACAAAGCCCTTGGTTCTGTCGTAAGAAGGCTTCTGTAGAGTAGAGTGTCATTGTCAGATAGTTAAGGCTCGCGCTGCTGAGAGGATTACACTAACTACGGTATAACTACACTCTACATAGACGGACAGGTTTCAAGAGTCTGGGAGCGCGGCGCGGTGCTCGATTCTGTCCGTCGGTTTTACTGGACCAATTAATTACTTGCTAGCAAAAGCACACTTTATCCTTGTAACTAAACGCGGCACGGGCGGAGGGATCGACTTACACCGGGCTCAAATGAGCCAAAGTAAAGAGCCGAGGCGAGTTTGAGGATCGCAGAAATAAAACGAGGGTAGTAAATGGCGATTTCTCGAATTTTTAGGGAATTTCTCGTTCCGATCGTTTCGTCGCTTCAAACGACATTTTATTACGAAGCGATGTGGTTTTTCCTACAGTTTTCCGATTCACACAATTATTCGTGTTTCGTATTCCTGAGCTATAGAATAATTTTTCATTATTTTTGTTTTTTCTTTTTTAGTTAGCGTTACAAAAAATATATGAACTCGTGCTTAATTAGCGATGAATATATTGGTACGACGATCAATTACACCGTATATAAATTTATGTACAGAAAAACGACCGGTGCTAAGGAATTAGAAACGTCAACGCCGCGCGGCGTCCTTGAATAGTCGTCGCTGTATCGCACACGGAGTAATTATTGCAGTTTACTTTATTGTTCTTTCGTCGTGTGAGTAGGTGTATGTATGAATTTCATAGCTGGTTCAGACTACGAGACAACCGTGGAGCAGAGATACGATAATTTACTATCCTATGCACGGATTCGAAGCCGTATGGTATGGGATAGCAACAAGTGCGATATTACACCCGTTGATAATAATTACGTCGATCGGATTAGAATATTAGCAAAGGATACACAGTCGAGCCCTGAATCCACGACAAAATTTGGATAGAAAAGGTTTCTTTCATTTTTTTGCAGCGAATACTGCGAATTGTCAAACTCAGTTCTCATTTCAATTGGGAAATATGTATGGTGCGAAATCGAAAGGTTGAAAATAAAATACAAAATCATATGTGATTTCTATGGAGATTCAAGAGCCTTTATTAGGATTCACGGTTACAAAATAATTCCGCGAGTGCTACATAATATAATTTCCTCTTGGCGTTTCCTGGGTGATGGCCAGCTCCTTAACGGCCCTCTGAAAAATCATATCGAATTAACCTGATCCTATAGAAAGTAATGATTGTTTGACGTAGGTTCGGAAGAAATCACGATTTGAACGAAAAGTGAAATGAAAAACGGATCTTTTTGATCGAAATCAGTTCAACTTTTCGCTTTCCCTACATCTCAAACTTGTATTGTATTACAAAAAGCTCGCTAACTTCTTCTTCATTGTTTTTCAAAATATCGAAGAGTCGGTGTATTATCGGTGATTGAAAATCATCCATAATTTATGAAAAAAAAAAAACCAATTCATTTAAATGGTGCGGAATCCCGGTATCTGATAACATTATGCATGAAATACTTGAAATTGGTTTTCAGGCGACACAAATCGTGATTAATTTTACTATTAGTATAGGAAATGAACCGTGCCTACTTATTTATTTATTCATTCATTTATTTATTTATTTATTCATTCATTTATTTATTGTAATACCGATACTAGAAGCTGTGATTATCTTACTAAAAAAATTTGTCTGTATAACGAAACAGAGAAGCCGATATAATGAGAAATCAAATTTTATTGAAGAAAATGCGGAATAGCTCAGACTTACGTCCATAACGTTGACGATTTTTACTCGGAGTACCATGACGTCCTCCAGCCTCTACCTCCAAACCGTATAGCTGGACCAACACCAGCACTGCGAATACTACGTAGACGATAACCTTCATGTTGAATTTTCTTAGACGGCACAAAATATGCTTATGATCAACGCGGCACTGAGATCCAGCATTTATACCCGAAATTGCAAATCATATCTGAGATATTATCAAGTACCATCTGAGGCGCGAGTATACGCCCAAAAATTGACGCGTATATTTTTGTCCAATTCCATGCTGGTTCAGGTCAAAGTTCAAAAAAATATGTAGCTATTTTTCTGGCAGATGATACCCGGGGTCAACGATTGCGTCAATGCCCACAAAGACTGGTCGAGTAAGTGCAAAAAGATTCCGAAATTACCTGAAAACCGCCGATATCAATCCTCTTCGAGGTAAAGTGAACGAAGATCGTGTCAAGCGGTTTTTTGATAATTACTAGGGGAAGATTGCGACACTGTAGTTCGTACTGAAATTTCGATCATCCATTGATTTGGTAAGATTCGACCTATTTATCAGAGTCGAGAACTGCTCATATCGGAGAGAAGGGCCAAGAGATCATTATTTCTTAATCGGTACGTTGTCGCGGATGGTGAATAATTTTTTTGCATACACACTGCGTGATGAATTCAAGCAATAGTAACAATAATAATCAGCAATAATCATCGTGCTGATAAAACGTCGAAATTTTTCGGTTTTTAAACGGAATTTTAGATTCGTTATTTCTGTCGAAATATCGAGGCTCTGAAAATGAAATCGTTACCATCCAAGGGTGGAATTTTATTCACTATTTAGCGCATAATATTTCCGTGACGGAAACGCAAAAATAATCGAATGCGACCTTCTGCTTTTATTTGGCCGATTTTCAACTCCAACGTTTCAGAAGGTATCTTCAGGTTTTTCGCGTGAAAATACGTAGGAAAGAAATTATGCGACCTTTCGATTTCCAAAATGCCAAACGGTCGTATAATCGCTTACGACCTTTCGGCATTAAACACGCGATATTCGTAGATTTATCCCTCGGTATGCTTGCATGATAAATTCAGTGATAATTCATTGAATGAGCGTCAATAAAAAGAAGCTCGTAAGTCGCACTGATTCGGTTCGAAGAATCAGTTCCCTTCCATTACAAGTAATTGATTGAATTTATCGATACTGCCCAAAGGCGGGCATATTATTTACGAGACTCCATTAATGTCTGCTCCAGTGGGATTCGTTGTACCTGTACTAGTATAAGCGAACTTAAAAAACTATAATCGTAAATATACCGAATATAAATTTCAATTATCGATCGTAATCACATCCATGTCGATTATTATTCACTCATTCATTGCGTGAATGAGAAATTTGAATTCTCACGAAAACGTATGTAGCTCTAAAAAAACAAATTCTTCGCGGATAACTAATGCGTTGTAATTATAGATAGATATGACTCCCCGGTCCCTGGCAGCTTTCCTAATTACCTTAAAAACCTATCTCCTAGAGCAGAGAGCTAGCAGCTTCTAGCTGTGATTAATGATAAATAAATATTCCCAGTTTGTTTAAACGATATATTCCAAGGTAGAAATAAGTTACCGAAATAGTTTCCTCAACGATTATTCCGATTTCTCAATGCGAAATAAATACTATACCGCGAAACTATAAAATTGTGAAATTTTACAAAAACCGGAGTAGGTATGAACCTGCGTGTCTATATTACGCGTGGTATAGTTACGAGTGTGTCTGCAGCCGTCTGCGTCGTTGAAGGACGCTTCTGGTTAATTAACGCCGGTGTGTCGCGCCTAGCAAGTAATTATTTTTTCCCCACAAACTCGCGGTTTTAACCCACCTAGCTACTGCCGGTGTTATAGGTGCCTACTGTATGCTAGAAATACCTACAAGAGAAGAGAATTAGCGCAGCAGGAAGCGAGGCGAAGATTAATTGTGGTGAAAAAAAAGAAAAATAAAAATTATACGAAATAACCTGAATGCAAAAAATTGTTCTTTTCTTTCAAACCCTTGAGACAATGCAGCAATTATTTATATTGAACGAGAAAAAAAAAAATTAGGGGAGAAACTACGATGCAATTAATAATCGTAATTATTGAATACATCGAATAAAGAATCAAGGTTTGAAATAATATATATAGTTTATTAAATTTTAATTGCGGGTGAAGAATTATAATTATTAAAGTCCGACTGCACGTTACAGGGCACGTCGCTATTTTCGTTTCTTATAACCGGAAGAACATAAGTGGAAAAAAAAAGAAGAAGAAATGATAATTAGTTAGTTACATTAACGCGCGAGGCGGTCAAGCAAGTTTATACCGTGAGAAACTGATCAAAGAAATCCGGCATTGGTAACATTACTACCATAGCCTCTGACGCCTAAGGTCAATCCTAGTTTCATTATACGTCTTGCACTCGCAGCTGTCAATCACGTGTCTCCTAATGCCCGATTTCGGTAGACATGTATAAATTAATTCATCAGACTCGACGAAGTATGTAAAATAATTTATAAATAGGGAAACTGAGGGGTTGTATGATCGAATTTTTACTCTTCGTTATCGTTGCACGAAATATACGAACCCGTGCTTAATTAGCGATGAATATATCGATACGACGGTCAATTACACCATATATAAATTTATGTACAGAAAAACGACCGGTGCTAAGGAATTAGAAACGTCAACGCCGCGCGGCGTCCTTGAATAGTCGTCGCTGTATCGCACACGGAGTAATTATTGCAGTTTACTTTATTGTTCTTTCGTCGTGTGAGTAGGTGTATGTATGAATTTCATAGCTGGTTCAGACTACGAGACAACCGTGGAGCAGAGATACGATAATTTACTATCCTATGCACGGATTCGAAGCCGTATGGTATGGGATAGCAAAACAAGTGCGATATTTACGCCCGTTGATAATAATTACGTCGATCGGATTAGAATATTAGCAAAGGATACGCAGTCGAGCTCTGAATCCACGACAAAATTTGGATAGGAAAGGTTTTTTCATTTTTTTGCAGCGAATATTGAAAATTGTCGAACTCTGTTCTCATTTCAATTGGGAAATATGTTGGGAAATCGACAAATCGAAAAGAAAATACAAAGTCATATGTAATTTCTATGGAGATTCAAGAGCCTTTCATTTTCGTGATTACAAGTCTACAATTTATCTTTTAATCTCGGATATTCTGCTCTTGAAGTAAAGAATTTTCTAATCTGATTCTTGAAAACCGAAAATCTATCGAATAAATTAAATTTTCTATTCGTTATATATAAATGAGGATAATTCATTCAGATTTATTTCGAATTTTTGATATCCGAGTCCGAGTTTCTGCATGGTTGATATCAGGCTAATTTCACACCGAGTTAAGTAAATCTGAATAAATTTGGTTACAAATTCTCGTACATCATACCGCAGCACCGTGTTACATGCATGATCCAGTTCAAGCGACCGGAATCCCGCGTCATCCATCCAGTATACGAGATTTTTGGTCCGGTTCTCTTATATGTTGGCCGTAAACCAGTTATAGCTGAACCAGCAGCAAAAGCAGACGCAGAAGCAGAAGCAGAATCGGAATCAGAATCAGAATCAAAAGGGTTTGCCTTTAGTTTCTATATATTCTTGTCGATAAATAGTTAGCAAAGTACTCGCTGTACGTTAATTGCTTAAAATCAGTTCATAATTTCCGCGAATGAAGAAGAAAAAGAAATTACATCAAATTGAATTGAATTAAATAAAACGGAACGAATGAAAAGTCAAAAAAATACAAAATGAGTACAACAAAACGCTTAATATTCGACTTTAAAAAATATATAGGTACACAGCAGCTTGCAGCGAGAAATTTTTTTCATTTTTCTAATTTTTTTATTTTATTTTTTTCTCTCTTCTTTGTTGTATAAAATCTAAAGAAATTCTCTACCACCGTGGCAGCGAGACTCAACTGCCGCTGCTCGCTGCTTCGAACAATGTTAATTGGAGGCCTTAGAAAAGACGCGGGTTTTTTATTTTACGGTTTTTTCCTTCATTTTATTGATTTTTATTCTTCCTGTTTTAAATCAAATTACTCGACGTATTTAAATATACGTTGAAACATTCGAATTATATTTATCGCGTGTGTCGATGAATTTTAGGACAATTTTTTCACAATTTTAATTTTTTTCTCTCATAAAAAAACGAAGAGAAATAAAATTTATCAATGCTAAAAATAAATTTAAAAAAAAAAAACTGAAGAATGACGAAATATTCTTAATATCAAATATCGAATATAAATCGTGTATCTTATCAGATCTGAGATGCGGTATAAAAATCGTTCTCGGATTGAAAAACTAAATAATCGGCAGACATATCATAAGTATGCACGATATTTTCGCGCGTCGTTCGATTCGTCGAACCCTATTCTCTTTATCTCGGAAGATACGTGAGACAATAAGTCAGTTCTTTTTATATCTTTTTACCTAATTTATGCTGTTTGATTTTATTTCATTGTTTCTTGCTTTCCATTTTTTAATTTCAATTTTTAATTTTTAATTTTCCTCTTTTCGTCATCTGTGGACATTGGACAGGGAGACACCCGAGATCGTCAGGTCGGCTTGCTTGCTTCGTGACTACCGCGTCAAAAGTAACCGGATAACCTGACCCAACCCGACCTGAACCGAAACGAAACGAACCGAACCAAACCCAACCAAACCCAGACCCCATCTCCTTAACGGCCTCCTAGCATCGTATCGTTCGATCGATCGATCGTAAAGAAAAGAAAAGAAGAAGAAAGAGAAATACAGAAGACGCAAATAATAGAATTGCAAGAAATTCAGTTCTTAAATTTCCTAAACTGAAAGGCTGTTGCATTTTTTTTATACATAGAAGAATAGATAGATTGAAATAAGGCTCGCTGTTTCATTTTTTTTCTTTTTTTTCCAAAGATTTTAATCATTTATTGACGAAGGTATGCGATTATTGCTGACCTTTAAATTTATATTAGCTCAAGGCCGGCTATTCAAGAGTTTAATAACAAGGAGTTATAATAGTAGTACGATATCGTGTTTGATTGTTCGTCATCGTCGACTGAGTGACGCAACGAAACGAAACGGAACGAAACGAAACCGATACGACAAACAAAATAATATAAATAATGAAAGAAAAAAATTTGCGGAATAATTATACGGGTGTATTCTTCGAAACTTTGGTAACGTTGGATGAGATATATAATTGAACGATACGAAGAAAAATAGGGAAAAAAAATCTTGGAAAATAATTAAATAATATTAAGATCGAAAACTGACGACAAGGCGTGACTGGAAACAGAAACAAAGAAAGTTTAACAAACAAGCGTGTTTAATCTATCTATGGCATCTCTCGGTTCAGAGTTGTTTAACACGATTTTTATTGTCTAAAATGAACGATTATTTCAGCTACTAATTTTACAACAAAGGTTCGTGATTTGAATCCAAGATTCCATTTCCACCTTGTTAAACAGATCGTTATCATTTACTTTGCGAAAGATCTCGGTAAAGAGACGAGAATAAGAACGGAACGGAACTGAACTTCTTCATCGTAATTCCCAAAGAGAAATCAGCATATATGTTTGTAGCCGCGCTTTTTCCTCTTAGAAAGTCTGACAGGTGGATAATTCTCGTACGGTTCGATAAATAAAACGGATATTAATCCAGATCAATTAAATCTTGGACATAATCCTTGTAATATTTTAAATACTGTCCCGAAAAAAAGAAGCGCAAAGTCTTCGAGCGAAGATATAGCACGGTCTTAAACCCCAAATGAATAATAATCTCGAAAAAATCATTCGCCCAACTTATGTAGAAGTTCCTTGATTGATAGCCGTTAGAACTGTCAGCAGGTTTGTAGCGAGGCTACTAAGGCCGCGCGCCACAAGTGTTGTTGTATCAACTCACGCGCCGACTGTTATTTGTTCTGTAAATCTTCGATAAACAAACTATAATCTTATAGCAGTCCGACTCCTTCGCGTTACTCTTCTACGATCTCTGTCTCGTGTCATACGCATGCATATGTCTAGCTGGTACAGAAAATGAGAAGAGAGAGAGAGGGGGGATTCAATTGTTTAAATATTTGTGCAGCCAGCGTACCTAGTGCAGCATCTCGAAGGAGACATTCCATCGAGTGCGAGGAAGGGACTGGGGGAGCGATGCTCGAGCTGCGTTACGGGAAACAAGTCCGTAAAGTATCGCGTATACTATACGGATACATACGAGCCAGTTAGTTGGGGTAGAATTGTAAAGAAGAATGACTCACCTAAGATATCGGCGATTAACGGCTAACTCTTATCGCTCCTTAAATTACTGCCCCACTTCACGTTATCACAAATTTTTAACAACACTCGTTTCATATTTTCCGGCGACACAGTATACGCGGTTATTATACATACTGTATAATACGAGGCGGATTAAAGCGCACAACGTTCGACACGTCCTGCTCACTGCACGGTAACATGGCCGCTGGGAGCCCTCTGAGCGGGCAAAAAATATTAAACACTACCGGCACCATCTCGCGGTACCCTGCGGTAACCGGTCGATCCTTTTGGATCGTTCAATACCAGCGCCATCTCGATCGTACCCTCAGGTAACGCGCACCTGGCTTTTTTACCTGCCGTATGGATTAAGAATTCAAATAATGATTCCTACGAACTCGACTTATAGATCAAATGAATAGTAATAAAAGCGGGGTATTATAGTTTTGAGGATCCTTATCCACTTTCGAAGACTTTTGAAGAAGGAATATCACAGTAAACTGTACTACGAATCGATGAACTCGTTCTCTTTGTTTGTTTTTTTTTGAGTATATAATCGATTCGATGAATTTACCCGCCTTATGAATTCCGAATTAGAATAATGAACTGAACGAATTAAACTTATTAATTAAATGAATATAAATATAAGCGAGGGGGTTACAGTGCGAGGATTTTTATTTATTTCATTACACTCTTGAGAAATGAATCTCAACATCTCAATAAACTGTAATACGAATTGCTGAATTCATTTCCTTTAAATAACAAAAAAAGCCGCAAATCGATTGGACAAATTCGTTATAGTTTACTGATTGGGATATTGAAACGTAGAGATACTTATATACTATAAGTGTAATATAAAAATAAAACGGTTGTATTATATTTTATTAGATAAGTTTCTTTCTAAATAATTGGCAAACGGAATCGCATTTATATGTATAATAAAATAGTTATAATAAATTTAGTATTGTGATGATGAATTATTGTATATTGTTCGAAACCTAATGAGGTCTTCATCATTTGTATCTAGCTCGATTCCATAGACAAGCGTACCCCAAACCGTGGAAGATCATGTATATAATAGCCATTATGGAAATATCAGTCCAAAAGTTGTTCGCGTCAAAATCGTATCTTTCAAGAACCTCGGATCCTTCGGTTATGCAGGGAAATTCGGGATCTTTGGTTTCACATGCTGGAAAAGAGTCACATAAATGCATAGATTGTTACATATACGTAGAAAATATTTTTCCGTTTAGTTTTAATCCGCAAATACGAACTTCGCTCATTGCTTATGCCCTAAGCAAGCGCATTGATAAGTTTAGGTATACGTATCCAGATAAACCAATTCCGAAATAGGGTCACATATTTTCGACTTTCGTTCAAACATTTCTTCTTATTTTTCATCAAACGCGTTTATCCTCAACGTTGTAACGATGACCATACTTACAGATGTTGTGTACTCCTTTCCATTGAACTATAGTCAGAGCCTCGGTGGAATGAAGTAGCCAGGAGATGTACTTTATCCACTGCATATAAATCGGCAAAGTGCTGAGACAAAAAACAAAAAACAGAAATTTTATTATAATTTTTACACAGTTCTGAGATTTATATAAATTCTAAAACAACCGTTATACCCGAGCTTGATAAACGGGCCCATAGTTATCATGAGGATGTAGTCGAAGGGAACCAAATACGCCATAGCAAGGGGGACGGAGTCGAAAGCAGCGGAGAAAAAACATCCTGTAATTAATAAATCAAGGAAATTAATAACAACGTCGTACGTTGAGTCAAGGAAAAAAGTTTCACACGAAAGATAAGATAGTCATCAAATGGTATAGAACTAATTCTACGTGTGTAAAATTATTATAGTATTTTCCTTTTTTTTTTGTTTTCTTGTAATTTCATTCAGTTTGAAAACTCACCACATGCAGTGGAAACATTCATGGTGAATACGGTTACCACTAAGGTAAGGACAAAGGCTTCTATCGTACTTCGGAGTCCGACGAGCCAGTAGACAATCATCACGAAGATAATTGGCTCGACGATTAACCCTGGAATCTGCGAAAGGTTTAAATCGGTTCTGAGAAGAGAATGTATTCTGGAGTTCGTGTGTATAGAGATTTTAAACAGAATCTTCTTCCCTCATCTTGTGAGACTATACGAACCCGCTAACCTTGGGCTAACATATTAAATACGAGGCAAAATTGCGGAATAAAGACAAACTCTTACATCTCTCTCTCATATCTATGTATAAAAATGTGTAACGTAGGTACTTGAGGGTCGTTAGCAATTATAGACGTATTTATCTGTGTATGGTCCTCACCAAGGAAGCTACCCTCGCGAAGTAGTACAGATGCGGAGTGTACAACCCTGCGCGATGTTCCCTGAGGAAAAGCGGCATTTCCTGAGGAAGTGCTGCCAGGGTTGCATACATCGGTAGAAATGTGTTCTCTGTTACCATTATAAACAGAACTCCTTGTACGGCTTGTATACCTAGTTGATCCAACGTTATTGCTCCGAGGAAGCAAAGGGACACCAGGATCGCCAGACACTGAGCAAAAATTTTGAGAAGGCTTTGATCAATAAACCGAAAAGAAATTATAGGATGCAATCGATTAGGCACAGAAACGAGCCCATTGCTTTTCATTTTATTCTTTAGTGTTTCCGCTTTCGTTTTTAGCTTTTCATTACCAGTTTTAGAATGATGCGTAAGAACTGTACGGTTGGATCTCGGATAACTTGAATCGTACCGCGATGGATTAACCAGTACAGTTTCGTCCACCACCATGGCTGCTTGCTGTAATACAACAATTTTAATGTTTCAATTACGAAAAAATATCTCCATATATTCCTCAATTTATTTGTTATTCCAGGATAACTTCGAACCCAAAATAAAAATGGGATACATTTAAGTACACTTACAATTCGCCGATGTTATCCGCGTCTCCTCTCCACTAGAATGAACAGAAAGCAGAATACGCACATGAGGAAATATGCCACTAAGATAATGAACTGAGCTTTGATCGTGCTTAAAATTCCTAGATTCTCATATGAGGGAATTTCTCACGTTATAAGAATTCGCGATGTGTAATTCCAGCTGTAGGATAAGATCCACTTCCTTGCAGGCATCGCTGACGAGGAAGGCGTCGCATATCCTCTGGGCATTTCGCCTACTCGCATCCTCGTCCCGAGGGGCAGTAGCAAGAGTTGCTATAAGAAAGTCCGCTGGATTGAAGGCAACGGGACAATGATATCCCTCGCTAAAAAAATAAGAGACAGAAAAAGGAACCGTGAAAATAAACTCAGATATATCCGATCTTTACTTTTTTATCAATTACCTCGCGAAGAATTGAAGCGCCAGTTCGCTCGTCCCGATGAATCCAATCCTGCCTTCAGCCACGAGGATTATCTGCTGAAAGGCGTTAAAGATCGCCGAACTAGGCTGGTGGATTGTGCAAAGAACAGTACGACCTCGAGACGCAATCGCTGTAAGCTGTGCGATCAAAACACCGGCTGAATGAGCGTCTAATCCTGTCGTAGGTTCGTCCAGGAATAAAATCTTCGGGTCGGATAAGAGCTGGAGAAAATTAGAGACCAGAAATTTAAAGACTGGGTCGAAATTGAAGCGAATCTAGCTAAAATTTCACGGGGAATCACAATTTTCGTATTCCTTGGAGTCATTTTCACCCCACAGTGTGAAATTTTTCATCCAAACTTCAGTAGCTCTTCGCGAATTTTCGGAATACTTACTTCAGTGGCGAATGCAAGTCGTTTCTTCTCTCCACCGGATAGAACCTTTTCACCCCCGCTACCAATCATGGTACCAGACCTATCCGTCAGTCCGACTTCCTGAAGAAGCAAGTCTATTCTGTCCCGGACATCTCGGTTGTCAGTTCGACGGTCCAGCTTCATTCGTGCCTGGATTAAAGATCGAGAAAAGATGATATACCTACGAAGTCCTAATGCATTTTTTCGGAATCGAAACTCTAAACACTGCGAAAGAGAACCACCATGAAGGTCAGATGCTCCAGAACCGTCATTGTGCCAACGAAGAGATCTTCTTGATGCATAAAGCCGCTGTGACGCCTCATGTAAGACGGACTGACCGGATGTCCACGCACCAATATATCACCGTGCACAACAACCTCAGCTGTTCGAATAAATCGATTGTATATGAGTTATGAGCTCGCGGAAATAGAATAATCTCGTAAACAGAATATGTTATTTGGATCATAACTCACGTGCGGATCGACAGGCCAGTGCTGACATAAGGGAGCTCTTCCCGGCGCCACTAAAAATAGAAATTTGTGTACCATACGATAATTATATGGATAAGAATTGGGCTGGTTTAGACTGACCTTCCTCCCATAATTGCAACGAGATTTCCTGGCTTGACGGCACCGCGTACTATAAGAAATGTGAAAATGATAGTATCGCGGAAATTTGACATTCGCAAACTGTGACTATGATTCTATTACAACACGATGAGAGGCGAGATGAGTATAATAATTGACGGAATTACCGTTGTTGATTAGTTGTCTATAAATCTTGTTCCCCTTGGTAGTTGCATAGACGGACAAATCTCGCCATGAAATGGTAACGCCCTTTTCACACTCGGTTGAATCTTTTCTGGTCCAACGAGCACCGCGAGAAGTAAGAACCATCTATTGATAAAACGCAATAAACTGCATTAAGTGTTTTTCATAAAACCTTGGAATCAACTATATGCGTAATTTGTCGGTAGAAACATTCTCCTGCGCGCATCGCGTCGTTCCCTCCCAATGAAAACGTGCAATTTCTTGATCACTATCGTCGCTACATCGATACTCACTATTCCGATATTTCGAATGCGATGATAAAGATGGAGGAAAAACACTTGAATTATTTATTCGTCTCACTTACATTTGAAATGGTGGAAAATTCACTCCTGATTAAGAACGAGATCCTTGGTCACTGATTATCACCAGCCACGTGCGTAGCTCTCACGACTGAGTTGACTCTTCATGTGACATTTTCACCCGCGGAAGTGAATCGGTTTACGCGACGAGTAGTCCACGACTGGTAGACAAGGTCTCAAGTGACCACATGACAAAATAAATCCTTGATACTCGAGTTACGATAGCTTGAGCACTAATACTTATGAGAAATTTCATCAGCGGTCTATACCTAATGATTTGAACAGACACTGCGCAACGTTGCCCGCAGTACCTTCTCAGAGCCAACTCGGCCATTCATATTTCGGTACTTTGACTGACTGCACTTTTGTTGGGGCTCCCTGACGCTCCTCTTTGACCAAGAAGAAGAAGCCCTACGTGACTCGGAGTCCAGGTGAGATTAGGGTCGCCGAATCGAGTCAATTCTCGTTCGTTTATAGCCTGCAGTAGTAAACACACAAATAGACTTACAGAATCGTTACGTATGCGCTGCTCTATTTACTGACGATTTTTCCAATCGTTTTTCGAAAAGTTTTCGATTCAGTCCTGGCGAGGGGCGTGAGTCATTTTCTTAGGTCCCGTTCCTTCGATAATCGTTAAAAAAAAAATGGAAGTTTAATTTTAATTCATTACTTCAAGGTCTTCTTGACCGGAACTATGGGTTCTTGGTTGATGATGGGCGCGAAGCAAAGTAAAACGCATTCCTCGTTAACAGAAACGTGTTTTTATTCTGACAGGTAAGTTCGCGGCTGTAGGTATCGGATTATTGTAATCGAAGACTGAAACCCTAGATTTGCGGGTCCCGTACCTTATACACGTTCTACACAATACTCGTATAACTGCCCCAGGGTTCTTACGAAGGTATAATGAATATGTATGCTCGTAGGGAGGCATGGAAATGTGTGGATGCATATCCTGTGCAAGATGCAAGGTGTTAGAACTCCTTTCGTTGACTCTAGCTTATTCGAATGGGTATTTAGCGTGAATTATAAAGCGTGGATTAGGCATTGTGCTTTTTCATTTCTTGTTGAGAAATGAAATTCATTATCAAAGGATAAGAAAAAAAAGTATTTCTACTCTGACGCTGAACAAATACGACACGTTCCGTTTTCTGTTTTTTTTTCAATTGCTCTTTGGTCTTTTAAAACGAGGTAAAAAGCTTTCGTTCGTCGTAAATCGCGTGTGCTACAACGCTAGAAATAATTTCCTGTTCTTCGTGACCGGGAAACCTGGTATTTCTGTAATACGCTACTTTTATCGATTTATAGTTGCTGGGTGTTTATAAACGGTACAGAGGTCAATAGTTAACAAGCGTTTTCCGTATTTCGGGAGAGAAAAGTCAGATTCGAAAGTCCCACGAAAACTAAAGATCGAGTGAAATTAAATTGAAGCGAAATCGAGGCATCGCGATTTTAGTTTCTTTTCAATTTCCTCATTTATTGATTTATTTTTCCCACATATCTCGTGGTTATTCTCCATCAGAATTCAAATACGAGACGGTAGCTGCATGCATGCATGCATGCATGCATGAGTACATAGTCATTCAGTCGGTTGCGGCTTCTCGTCCGAGAGCAAAGTTGATTTTTACTTATTTTTCACCTTTTTTTCTTCCCACGAGGAGCATCGCGATATCCGTGGCAACTGGTTTCATATGAGGTGGAAAAAAATTCATACCGGCTATTGCCAGCGGCACATGAACCGCTGCGAAACTTCTAGATCGTATAATACATCATTAATTAGTTAATATCGAGATACTCACCGGTCGAATGCTCCTTCGGTTTGGTCATCTTCAAATAAATATTAATAACGATTTTTCAGGGGTGCATTAAAATAATTATAGCAAGCTTCGTTTAATTAGAACACCGTTTATTAATTAGACAATACATTTCACTATACATATTTTTCTTTATTTTTTAGTTCATAATTATAAGATCTATACAAAACAAATATATATTCATAATTATTGTTTATAGAATAATAAATTCTCTCCTTTATACTGTTTTCAATACCTCTGGGTAGGTGTATGATCCGAAAATATTTTTGGTCAATAATATACATCGAGTATTAGGCAGTGTTACTTGATACAAGATTACGCGAGACGAATCACTTATCTAATTGTTTTTGGGACAATTTGTCCTCTCGTTCAGTTGTGAAGGAATTGAAGAAAAGAAAAAGAAAAAAAAAACATCTGGCAAGAATAAATTAAACTAATGAAAGTCTCAGTATTTTATTTTCGGCGAAGAGTCTTCAGAAGCAGAGCTATGAAGGCCAGTAATCGGAAGACGACTATCAGGGCGAACAGGCTGATGATATCGAGCCAAAAATCGTCCTGTAATTAATTAAACAGTAAATAATAACCCGTTTGAGATTTAATTTATTTATACGGAATAAGAACCGAGTCAAGAATGTCATACCTCGTCGAAATTCAACGTCTGTAAAACTACGCGTCCGCTTCTCGGACAAGTCGCGTTACTCCGGGTACAGGCGATGGTTTCTACTTCGGCCCACTGGTTCACTAGGAGAGCTTCATTTCCGTAACGAAACCAGGAAAGGTGGGAAAACCACTCGAAGTACGTCGGTACAGACCTGGGAATGCATCGAGCGAATGACGCCATTTTTTTTATTTCACAAATGTAAACTTCGAAGAAAAAAGACGCTTCGTCACCGATACGCGAATCAATAATCAATCAATCAAACCTACGCTTTGTTCAGGAAAAATCCTCCGAAAAGTAGAAAAGGGATTATCACCGGTGGGCCAATCGACAACGCCATGTTCATGGTCGAACTCGTGCAGGAGATGAGGTACCCTGAAAACGAGAATTCGAATATCAAAAATTTGAATTCCTGGTAAATTACATAGACGTGGATTTATAGAGTACATGTCTTTTCGGCCAGAATATCATTTCTCGAATTTCACACGTGCCGATGATAGCGATCGTGATTTATGGTAGACGTAGTGGAGTATAGAAAGTATAAGGTATACCTATACGACACGTGCGTCAAAAAATATTTATCTTTGCTAGTTTTATGTGCCAAGATATTATGTACCAGGTGTATAGGTATAATTTCTCTGATGTAGCCCGACCCGCGAGTGTCACACGATCCATGCTTGGTAATTCTATAACGTGCGAGTAAATAATTATCTATGAAAAATTTTGAATACTATTTAGTTAGCCGATATCGTTAATCCCTCATAAGCCGGCTTCATGGCCTGGTCAGGAAATGAACGGCGAAACGTATTGGCATACGAATTTTCCTTATTTTCATTCGTCACCTTGCCAAAATTCATGTTTTCGCGTAAAAGAATTCTGTGATGATTAGCAACGCTCGTTTCCCACGATCGTATATGACAACAGCTATCCAACTTTCGTCTATAATCTGGAATCACGTCACTCACTATCGATACACTAATTTTAAAACCCATACGATGTGGATTCGGTTACATAGTAAGACATCCGATATACACACGAGAACAAAGAATTAACGGCACGTGATGCGAAGTGTCATTGACTTTATGATTGTAATCAATACTCCTAAAGATCGATAGCGACACATTTCTTCCGTTCTTTACGCTCTTTTTCTTATTATCATGTAATTCGAATTTCGTCGCTGATCCTTTCGCACCTGATGTGAGATTTTCATCTCTAAAGGTTATCGAACCATCGCCGAAAAAATATAATTATTTTGTGTGCAATTATTTCTTACCAAAAGAAGTCGACACGTTTGCAACCAGAATAACTATTCCAGTAGCGATAAAAAAGTGGTCGATGCCAGGGTTTAGCCCGACCATCGGATAAACTATTGTGGTAAATAGAAGAGGAACAGCGATGAACACCGGCGTCTCTGCGAGAGTCTTGCAGATAAAGTAGACGTCGGTTCTGTACATTCCGTTGCGATGTTCTCGCAAGAAAATCGGCAATTCGGCACAAAATACCTGCGATATTAGCAAAATGTGTCAAATAATATATTCGGATCAATTCAAGTGAATAATTCGAGTTATACTAACGTTGATAACTGCGAAGACGTTCTGAAACGTCATATTGGTCAGGAAAATGAAAAGAGCTCCGTTTATGTTCATCACACCATCTTGGTCCAATTTTTGTCCGAAATATATGACGCCAATTAGTAGGGACACCATCTGTAATGTGAGAAACGTGAAAACGATCCTTACGCGATTTTATTGAATTCTAATAAAAAATGCGGTTTAATCAACGTACTATAGTCTGCAAAAACCGGACTTTCATCAACATTGGTTCCTTGATAACGGAGAGCCACGATCGCCACAAAACGGCTCTGAATTGTTCGCACCAAGAAGCTTTGTACGGAGATCTACCACCCGATGCTTTCAGGTCCCTTAACGACTCCTCGAACTCTCCTTCCACGGTACCAGCTTCTAGGGCCATTTTAACACCGTTATCACTCTTTTGGAAGGCGTCGCATACGCTGTTTATCGCTTGACGACACGACGCCTCGCGACCTGGGACCACGGCTAATACTTGGATGAAGTAATCCGCTGGGTTGTAATTGCTCGGACACACTGCACCCAAGCTAAAATTACGAATTTAACATGAAAGCCTTGCCCACCGTGAATCATTCCATTTGAATTTTCGATGAAATTACCTCTTGAAGAAAGCGCAGGCCTGTTCGGAGGTTCCCATAAAAGCGACCCTTCCTTCAGCCATAAGTAGGATTCTGTCGAAAAGTGCGAACAGTTCGGAGGAGGGCTGATGCAGGGTGGCGACAATCGTCTTACCCCCGGCTGAAAGGATTCTTTTTGTTATTTTAGGCGCGGAATTAGGACGGCGAAGAGATAAAAGTCGTAAAATCTCCACCTGTTAGATTTTTCAGGACCGAAACGACCTGCTGTGCCATAAAGGAATCCAGACCCGAGGTTGGCTCGTCGCAAAACATTAGTGGAGGATCTGTTAGATACTCCGAAGCGAAGGAAAGTCTCTTCATCTCTCCGCCAGAGAGCCCTTTCACTCTTCCGGGTATTCCTATCACTGTGTTTCTGCACTTTGTCAATGCTAGCTGTGAGATGAATGGTATTTCTTTATTCTTAGTTTATTTAGATCCTTGAATTATAAACGAACGAATAGTACGTATGATCCTAAGAACCTCGGCAATGACTTCGTCGACTCTCTGCATTCTCTGGCGATACGGTATATGTCTGTCCATGCGGACCATGGCCTGGAATACTAGATGCTCTTTTACAGTTAGTGTGCCGATGAAGAGGTCATTTTGCTGGACGTAAGCAGTCCTGGATGTGAGAACGGTCGGAGTAACTCGACGACCGTTGGCCGCCCTTATTCCAGACACCGTGACCCCCGGGGGAGACCGGAACGTCAAAGCGTTCAAAAGCGTGGTTTTACCCGCTCCCGAAGACCCCATGATCACTAGGAGTTCCCCGGGATAGGCGACACCGGATACTGGAAAAATGGGAGATACAGTTTTCGGGAAATTTCATTCAGACGAAGATATAAGTACCATCTTTCAGGATGTGCCTTAGTTCCACTGGTTTTCTGCCCTTCACAATACGCTCCCAAAATCGCTGCTTCTTTGCGGTGACGTAAACGTTTACATCGCTCCAGGTGTAAGTGATCTTTTCCATGGTACGGTCAACGCTTGACCCTGATCCCATTTTCTCAAGGCATACCGCAACCTCGGTACTTGTAGCTCCATTACGCGTACCCCCAGACGAACCATATTTCTCCTGTAAATTGAAAAATTCTATCTCATTACACGAAGGCACCACAAAAATATCAATTTCACTCTCTTATATTTCACACAGGAAGAGTTTTGCTCTTCATGAGAGAACCGACGTTTCATCTCACATCGCTCACGTCAGTTTTGGCTATTTCATCTAACGAGGCCTTTATCAATCTTATCAGTATTTCAGAAGTAAATTGAGTTATTAGGTACACGCCTAGGTGAGGCCTGAAAGCTAGGTTTAGCGACAAGCGCAATATCTCAACGGCATTGATTACAAATGTATAATGAGCAACGGCCATGTAATAATCTATGCATATCAAACCTACTTGCGAGTATGTTAACCGAACGGAAAAGTTATGTGATTATGATGGGAAACTGATTATAGGTATATATCGTAGATTGTGGCTTGCTGACATTATCTTGGAGATTGAGATTGATGTTGCAATTGGGAGAAAAATACGAAATCATTAGAAAAAAGTGATAATTTAGAGAAAAACCTAGTGATTGAAATATTTTTCACGGATGTTATTCATTCCGACATGCGTACTACACATATGCGTTTAATTTTTCTGGGAGGAAGCCGTGCGAATATTCTGAAACACGAAACACGCCATCCTATATGGCGGGGCTTCCTTAGCTGCAAGACAACGACCCTGTCATAGTTTAATTTCCAAGGATATAGTCTCACCTTTAGATCTTATCTTCCGTTTAGGAAGTAACGTTTCATTTCCAATCTCGAGACAACAGCGTAGATCCCAGTTTTTGAATAATGATAAAAAAATGGATTGAATAATAGATACTTGCATGATTTAGGGAATTGTAGGAGGTCCTGTGCTTTCCGGATGTCGTAGCGTGCGGAGGACTCGTCGATACGATCAGAGGCTCCGTTTCTTCCATAGCAGGCATCCTGATTAATGATCTCGAAAACGTGTACGAACGATTTCTTCGGGATGTTGAATCCTCCAATATTTAAAAGCGCCTATATCGCTCGCAGGATTCGGTGCAGTTGTCTTTTTCGTAAATTAATCCACGGTCCAACAAGTTTAATCCACGACTCGAACGCCATTCACCGATCAAACCTTCTCCGTATGATTGTAGGCCTCATCCTTCTCGTTTCTTAACTACGACTCACCTGCATCTACGATTACACAAGTGCAACGGATCACTCACACAGAATATACCTACTCCATTCCTTCGTTCTTCTTTATTACATCTCTGAGGCCAGATATGTATATAGATATGTACGATGTGGACATTCAGTATTCAGTATTTAGTATCCATGACACAGGTATATGAGACTATGACGATATTCGAACAAAATTGCCACGTTTTTCAAGACACAATTAGATCTGAGACACAGAACTTACACTAAAGAGGAAAAAGCTGAATCGTGAAACGAGTCAAAGTTCTATTGTCATTCGGACTGTTTCCACTGTCCTTGTCACAGTTGGTGGATTTATTATCACAGTACAAACAGTGAAAGAATTCTGGTAGTAATTTGAGGGGCACCGAAAATCAGCCAACTTAATGAAAGAAAAAGAAAAGAAAAAAACCGTATAGTCAAATATAAGAAGCGACGCAATGTTCAATGCAGAACTTCAGTTAGTGAAGTTGACGAAGCACCGCGAAACAACATTTTTCTCAATGTTCTTCAAGGTATGTATGCATTAGGCACATACTTATCATATTCCTCAGGTCTTGTCGCAGTCTGTGAAACGGAATAGTATGTATCTAACGATCTTACGTAAAGCGAAGTTGCTTGCACAACAACGTTCAGGTAAAACAAACATACTTGATAATCTCATACTCGACGCTGAGATTGTGCTACAGTGTGTACCTTGTACTGCCTGGGTAGAATGTAAATTTAAAGCTACTGATGCTTATAATTTTTCTAATTTTTCAAACCTATCGGATTCATTGCAACGTTTCAAAAAATTCAGATTCAATGCTTCATATAAAAGCCTACTAATTTATCTGGGATGCGATTCGCGGGAATAATAATGAATCTTGAATAGCCGCATTGAATTTCTTGGGGAATCGACTGGTTCTGACAACCTTGCCAATCTATGAAACTGTAACTTGAAATGATAGAGACAGTAAGTGAATGCCATATAGTCGGTAGCTGCATCGATGCATCGATCAAACCGCAGATTATTATTATTACTAATCAACACCTCTGAACTTTGCGATTGAAAGATAAATCGTTAGTGAACTTTTCATAAAGCCTGCTATAATTTATCTCAGCTTGTCGAATATCTCGTAAGCTACGTAAGTGAACATTATTCAAATTATATAGTGCATAACTGTAGACATTAGTTATTGAGCAACCTTCACGGATTTTCGCATTCACCATATTTTTTTTCATTACTCTATTTCTTACCGGTTTTTGCATTATGAATGTAATTGCGTCGAGATATTCTGGTCGACGGTTATTAATCAAAGTGTTAAATGCGATTGAATATCTAATGCTTATCTAAGATGACGGGTACCTAAACAGAAAGATAAATGAAGCTAGTATGCGAATAGGTAATAAAACCCTCTTTATCAAACAAATCAAACAAATTTTCTATACGCTAGAAATTTCGGAGCATTTGAAGATAGGAAATATGTATACCTATAATATAATGATTGTAATTTATATACGATTTTTTTTTTTTTTCTTAACTATATTGAACGCCTACATATGCATCGTGTTATAACTCGCCACTCCCAGCTTGCTACATTCGCAATTAGAATTCCAGTACGATGTGGATATCGTTTATTAGATTCTAATACGTAATCTTGTTTACGAACTTGACGTTATAAAATTCTTACCTGAAATTACACTTGCAATATCAAAGATAATTAATTTATTAACATATCATGTATCGAGTTGAGAACATACTAGCTATAACGAGAGGAGGAATTCCGTCGTATCTTATTCTCTAACTCCTTAAAGCAAAAATATGATAATTAGGTATACACGTAATTATATAGATATAACTTACCGAAAAAATGTATTAACAACGGTCTTCAAAAAATTGTTTATATGCTATTTGAAGAGTTTAAAAAATATTTCACATCAATAAATCCGCTTATTTTATGCGGTTTTCAATTTCATGGATTCATTTATGCCTTCGTACATCTATTCTCGATATACTTTCAATATTCACTTTGTTACAACTAGTAAAACTAACGACACGCAACGATCGTCACCACCGACTGACTTAAGGGTGCTTTCAAACCAGCCATCGTATCAGTTCCGCATCTCCCCTCTCCAGGTCGTTCCTCGGCAGGGCTCTCACTTTGGAGTTCTTTTCCTCGAGACCGACGTCGTTCATTTCCTGTCCCCGCAGGCGTTCTAATTCAGCTATTTCGATCTTTTTATACATGAGATCAAATTTAACAATAATTATGAATATGTATTTCCGTATCATATACGTACTCATTCTACTATATCCTATAATAGTTCTTTAAAAAAAAATGTCCCACTGTCTGTAGGAAAAATCTAATATAGCAGCGCTTCAAATTATACCAGATGAAGTTCTTTCCCTTGATTGGAAAAAGAGGGTTCGGTCATACTCAACGAATGTTATGAAAAACAATTCCCAAACAATAATTAAACCGTTACGTTAGTTACAATATATGGAGTATATAATTCAAATCTGTAACTGTTTCGACCGTTTAGAGTACTTCCGAAATTTCAACGACTTCAACTATGCTTCGAGCAGATCACCGATGTGTATCTATATCTATATTACGCACACGTACACGCATATAGAGATGGTGATGGTCGAGGATCATGCCATCATGGGTATATTACCGGATTAGTAGTATTACCCCTGGTACCTCGGATATGTATTTACCCCCGTGGCTTTTTGATTACACACGGTTCGATGAATCGCTGCTCCATCTGCCCCATAGAAACGTCCTCTTGTTGTGGTCCCCACAGCGGTATCAATTACATTGTTGTTATTGGACGAGGAGAGATTTGTCCGAAGAGATAATACACTGGTATAAGAGCATGCACAATGCAGCCTGCGGTAGGCAGGTAGGGTATTTGGCATTTATGCACTACAGTATTCGGCAAAGATGAACCCCCTCTGAGTATGCGATAGCCATCAAGTGTGCGTCTAGGCGTTTAATTCGTAGTAGAAAACCCTGTGCCGGTATGGTTACAGCTTACGTAAGAGCGTAATGGATACTGTATTCAGTATTCGAATCGGACAGCTTGATCCCAGAAGAACCCTGCGGAACCTGGAACCTACAGTTTTTGAGCCAGGAACCAGCCAGGGATGATAATTCAGGAATTAACCGAGCTATAAAGCGAGGGATGCTCCCTTTCGATGATTTAGTTTGTTTAGATCCGAAGATGAGCGAAGCCCGACGCTCTCATAGACCAGCAACGGACTTTAGTATCGCTCGCATTCTTGCAGCGGACGAGCCTTGCTCATCTTCCGGTTCCGCAGGGTCATCTTACGGTTTTTTGGAGGAAAATCGGCTCCCAAAATCCGCGATTTCAACTTGCCCGTGCTGTCCTAGCGTGCTAATTCCAACACAAGCGATAAACTCCTTCGACTCAATTCCAGAGGATAAAAAGGAACTGATTGCCACTTCGAAAAGGATCGAAAGACAGGATAATAGGTGTCTCGTAACGACTGATCCGGTTCTCGAAACGCCAGCTAAGAATCCTACTGTACCCATTCCTCAGGATGGTATGAGCCAGGGTAACGATCTCCCTTGGCTTCATTGCACGAGGTATAGACCCCCAAGACTACCGAAGAGATCTTCAGCGGGGAAAATATCTAAAAGACGACCTGGGAAACATCCTAGGATACCGTTCACTGCCTTTCAATTACAAATACTTGAGGATAAGTACAGCAAGGGCGCTTATCTCGCGAGAAGAGACGTCGTTCAGTTGTCGCTGATATTACGACTTCCTCAGAGCAGGGTGAGTTTCAAAATTTTGTTCAATATGATATAGAAGTTTATGTAGTGTAGAAAACTAGACCGCGAATGACACAGACCGAAATCTGAATTTGGCCAGTTTGAAATTGAATCCGTATCAGTGATACCGAAGCGGTTTCATGATTCTATGTTCAGATTAGAAATTAAAACGAATTTAGATACTGTATTATATTTATTTAGCGCAGAGAATCATAATTAGTTCATCATGATAAGAATTGACGATAAAGAGATTCAAATTGGTTGGAGAATTGAAACGCGAAAGAGCATCGAATTCAAACTCTTATCTTGTCGTTTTTTTCATGCATTTATACATATGTATATTTTTGTTTCCTTGCGAACTACATAAATTGGCATGTAATGTTTATCAGCTTCGTTACATTTTTTTCCGTCCATATCGCTGTATACTTTATCATTTAGTTCATGAGGGTGTAGGTAGGTGAGAAAATGAATATGTATGTGTTCGAAGCCACGCGTCTGTACATCCGTTGGGAGATAGAAATTCTTATCTGCGGCGAAACTTCTTAGTTTACTTGAAATTGAATTATTTTATGAAAACGAAACACCGCGTTCATTGAGCATCACGCAATACTTGCAACAAAAAGAATAGAGAATAGAGAAATAGAACTAGTCAGAAAAAAATTCTGTTTTACAGGTAAAAATATGGTTTCAAAATCGACGTGCCAGAGAACGAAGAGAATCGCTTCAGTCAGGAAATGAGGCTGCAAAGTCCGAGAATGTTTTGGATAACTCGTAATTCTATAAAATAAAATAGAAAAAGAAAGAAGTGAACAACAAAATACCAGAGGCAATAGGAAGTTTATTCTATGAAGAAAATTCTTTCTGCTTTTATCTTGTACATTATTTTCTTAAATTTTTTTTTTTTTTTTTTTTTATTCCAACTCGCAGTCACACCAAACATGCTATACTATATTATATATATTTATATTGATTATTAGTATCTAGAGACTAGTTTATCAGCGAAAGTATTTAATTGAATGAATAAATGAACGTTATTCATCGAACAGTTTTAGATAAAATTATACAATACCATTATAAGTGGATGAATGAATGAATGAATAATAATAAGGAATCTGTATTTATATAATTGATATTATTTCGTTGGATTGGATTAGTAAATAAATGAAATATCGAGGTGTTACATCGGTATAATTATAATTATAATAATTATTAAATATTTGTACAATATAACAATTCCGATTATTATTTAAAACAAATGACCTGATTAATGAATTGAACTAGAGATATTTAGTAAGAATCGACCTATATCCAACTTTTGAACCCTCTAAAACCCCTCAATAAAAAAGAGAACCCAATAAAAATTGTGCCTTGTTAAATAGCGCCATAATCTACACATAGAAATCAGCAAAATTCATTAGTCTCGTCTTTTGTGTGCTTATTATCGCGTGCGTCATTTCAAATTGCAACAAATACAAATTGAAAAGAAATAATAAGAGATATTCTTTAATTCCTGCAATCATTGCGGCATCAGACTGTGAATAACGTTGCGCTTGCGACGTTGCAGCTTTCAATATTTTTTATATGAATAATAAAAAGATCATTACGAAAAAATCTCCGCGATCATTGACACCATTGAAATATTTTATAAGCGCGTTTATACCTCATCATAGAATAACAATTCAGCGGTGGCTAGGCGATTATTAGATAATACATTCACAATTAACGGTGATTATCATTATAGTACATAGATATAGTTGTTGAACATTTTATTTATCATTGATATTATTTATTTTAGTTATTTATTCAGGTATTCATTTTATACTCTGAATTAAACATTTTCATTCACTATATGCTCTCATTGAGATAAATAAGCCTAACGTTTAATCTCCACCTCATTAATCATACCTCCAAACCGGTACAACAAGGTATTTGTGCGTGTCAGCTGGCAATTATAAATAATATACTTAAAATCTGCATTAGAATTATTACACCGAATTCACATAAACATTGAAATTTTAACGGCGAAACGAGATTACAACAAGATGGTCAAAGAGCAATTATACTTTCCCTTCCAGCCCCAACGCCAATCCATTTAACTGCAACAAGAATGAGGACAAACGAATTAATAATCGCTTCCTACAGACATTTTTTGGCAACAAAGTTTTCATTATTACAACGAATCTCCACGTTTCCTGGCCTTTAGTACACAAAAAAAAAACTCGCCAAACAATCTCATAAACTGTGAGATGAAAAGAATTCTGAAAGTTCAGAGATTTAACATTCGGATGAGCATCAAAAATTAAATGGGTTCCTAAGGTAACGAGGAGTACCTCGAAAAATACTTATTTTCTTAATTGTAAGCATAAATTGTATTCAATATAATATTTCGGTTTACCAACGCACCTGGTACTTCTAGACGTTCTTCTATAAGTCTAACATATTTTCTCGCATTAGGTGGTAAGTTTTCCAAGGAACGTACGCCCTCGGTATTTGCCTCCCATCCCTTCACAGTTTCATAAGCAACTTCAACGCGGCCAAGCTCAGATGCGTTGCTTGGAAAATAGTCTATGTCTTTTCCATCCAAGCGATAACCAACGCAGACTTTTATCTCATCAAGAGTATCCAAAATGTCCAATTTCGTCAAGCATATTGATGTATATCTGTTCAGAGAATAGTTTACTTAGATAAATATACAAATAGGACTGTTAATTCGATCACAGATACCTGCCAACTAAGATACTGAAATATCTTTTAGGATTCACTCTTTTTTTCAGATACGAAAAAGTTTCCTGATACTTAAAGTTAGTACATCAATTGTAAAGAGTATTTAAAAAGTGTAATCTAGGGTCAATAATTCATCTCACCCATTAACCATTCCAGTAAACTTAAGAAGGGCCAGATCCAGCCAGCCGCAACGTCTTTTACGCTTAGTAGTAACGCCAACCTCGTGGCCTCTACTCTGCAGTAAGTCTCCAGTTTTGTCCAGCAGTTCAGTGGGGAAAGGACCGTCGCCAACTCTGGTGGTGTAAGCCTTGACAACGCCTATTACTTCCCCAATAGTATTTGGCGGAAGTCCTAAGCCTGTGCAAACCCCTCCTATACTGCAGTTCGAACTAGTAACGTAAGGGTAAGTTCCAAAATCGATGTCCAGCATCGCGGCATTAGCTCCTTCTACTAACACCTTTTTACCCTCTCTCAATGCTTCGTGCAATACATACACGGTCTCTTTTACTAACGGTCTGATCCGCTCTGCGTATCTAAGGACAGATGGTTACTTCTCATTAATAATTGGTATGATTTAGAGAAAGTGGATTAAAAATGGTGGAACATGTTGATTTAATCTTGTTGTTTTCTCTTTTTACCCTTTATAGCGCTCCAGTTCAGCCTTGATGTCTACCTCCAGACTGGGAAACATTCTTTGGTAGCAGTATACAAGCGTGTAAAATTTGTCTGAGAATTTTTCAAAGTCTCTTAGAAGATCGCCGATCCTAAGACCGTTCCTAGTCGCTTTACTAGAATAAGTTGGGCCGATTCCTTTCTTAGTGGTGCCCAGAGATTGCTTTCCTTTTTCTAACTCTTGCAGCCCATCTACTTGCTGATGGAAGTCAAATACTATGTGCGCACGGTCGGATATTATTAGCCGCTCTTTCCAGTCCTTCAAACCTTTTGCCTCGTTCTTTTCCAGCTCTTCGAACAGCCCTGGCAAATGAATGACCACTCCGTTTCCTGTAAGTAAAAAGTTTAAGATGAAATCGGTCTCTTGTATTGCATAGTACATTGTTATTATTACTATTCGGACTGTTAAATCAATAGACATTCCAATAACTTTGATGAAAGAATATTATATATTGTGAGCATAATTAGATACAACGTTTAAATATAATTTAGCATCTGAGTTGAAAACGTGGTGACAAGCCGTACCAGTTATCTACAGTTATTAAATCAATATCATATTAATATGCTGAAAATGTTAAAACTTTACCCAAGTTGTCATTTGATATTACGAGGATTAAATTACATCTGAAAAAGCATTATGCATGCTATATATTATTGTCGAGAGGGCTTTACTAGGTCATAAAATTGGCTCGTTTTATTTGACGAATAAATACCCAGCTCCTCAATCGATGTAGAATAATTTAATTTAAGTTTGGATAAAATTTAGTATTCAGGCTTTTTCATACCTATAACGGATTTGCATTTCGGATTAATTATCCCACTGGGCAGTAAGTGGAAATCGAATTCTGTTCCTTCAACAACCACGGTATGACCTGCGTTGTTACCACCCTAGAAAAGTCGTCATGCAAACTGTTTTGATTAATAAAATTGATAATAGTTTTCAACTTTGAACTTAATAAGAAATTATCTTGAATGACTGAAGAAAAAAAAAAAACAGGTCATCTCTACTTATTTATCTTCTAAATTTTATATATAATAATAAAGCCTAATTACTTATTCTAGGAGTTTATTGAGCGGAGCAATTTTATAAGTTTGTTCCAAGAGCAACATCGAACTCAATTTTCTTTGGCATAACAAGTATAAACCTTATGCCAAAAATAGTGGGCGGCTGGCTTTTCAGGGGCGAATAATGCACAGGTGCAAGCGTATATCTGAGTATACATAGAATGTCGTTAAACACTTTGATTTCTGCTTGTATTAACATAAATGAATTGAAAATTCATTTTTGTTTTTCAAAATTGTAAGAATTTTGAAAACAATTTCAACTAATGAAAAAAAAACCTATGCAAAAGTTTATCGCCTATGTATTAAGAAATTTCATGTGACACTAAACTTGGAACATAATAACTCAACAACTCTGAGAGTTTTATATAAAATAAAAAGAACAAAAAATTGATGACACATATTTTAAATAAACGTGGTCACTTTTATCTTCTAGATGTGATAAAATGCGGACCAAGAGTTCGTGATACAATGTTAATACGATTGTAAGTTAAGAAAAAAAATGATCCTATGTATACAAATTTTCGTCTTCAATCGTGATGCAAAATTTAACAGAAATTTCGCCCTGGGCTTTATGGCCTTGAAATATCTTAATCCGGCACTGGTGATGTTGATAAATAAATATACCTTAGTGATAGCCGATATATGTGGATAGATAGGTGTCATGCCTATTACATCACGCATCATGAGACTCGTGATACACAAGAGTTTTATAACTAGGAGAGTGAAGTAGTGTGTAGGTATGTTAAGTGTGTAGTATAGTTAAGAGCGTGAAGAATTTCGCCAGATATTACCAGTATTTATTTAGTTCAGCTGTCCTCGTGACAAGGTTATTTTTATTAGTGAAAAATAATAGTTAGAAACTAGAATAAAGAAATAAGGCTACGGCATCGATTGCAGTCTGATGTCATACCGGGTCACCAAAATTAGCCCTGACCTTCGAGGGAACGTATCTAATAAGCGGTGGTTCGGTCTATTATTTAAAAATAAAGCCTCTATGAAATAGTGAAGCAAATCAGCGATTCAGAATGGTATTCATATTTATTAACTAAATTTGTTATAAGGCTTAACTAGTCATTATTTATCACCTGACACCTGCATACAACGTCGGCGTCGGTAGCCAACATATCCACAACTTTTCCCTTTCCTTCGTCGCCCCATTGTGCTCCGAGGACAACAGTCACCTTCGAGACGGGTCCAGGTATAGAAGTACGTTGCTTTTTACGAGGCGAAGAGGATATATTACCCTCACCGTTTTGTGGCGGGACATCTTGAGCCCTCGTACACGCAGACATCTTTACTCGTTATCACGCGACACGCGACTAAACGATCCTGCCCAACGCGAGCCCAACGAACCACGTTCCGCAGTTTCGAACGAGAAACGTTCTCCACCCGCTAGTTTCTTCCGGGGACGGGAAAAGGGGAAATCGCCCACTCCCACGCCATTGAAGCTAGCAAACAATATGGCGTCAAATATTCCCAGATTTCAAGGTTTGAAATAAATGAAAATTCATGAGCTCTGTCAACACTGCTCTCAACGCAAAACGTTTGAAATAACTAGAATTTCTTAGACAAAATAATTGATATGAAACGATCGAGCGATCAAATTTTCAATTACTTAAACAAATATGAGGTAACGTTGTTCAAACAAATAGGTTATGTTAGGTTATTTGGTTTATTAAATATTACAGATTAGTGAACATAGATTAGACAAAAGTCCCTAGATAAAGTAGAGCTTCATTTTCAACAAATTATGGGTTGTAATATCGAAAATAAGAGATTCGCTAAATCAATTAATCGTAAATTTTGATTTTATTATTTCTTGAAAGTTTTTGTCTCATTAAATAAGTCGCAAATTTTTTTTCCGTGATTATTTTGAGGCCGATTAAAGGCGCGGTAAGAAAACGTAAACGAACGCTCGACGCCATGCCATGACATCATTTTTCCTACTATCTCACATGAATATTAGGGGACTTAGATTTTGGGATAAAAAAGACTGTTTTAATAGAAGATTGCATAACGCGGTTGATGTAACTCACATGGAATAACCCAGATTACGATTAATTAGTCCGATAAGATCTAGATAATGAAGAGGAACAAAAAAAAAGAGAATGTCTAATAAAAAAGTAAAATAAACAGGACTATGATTTATTTAAATAAGTACCTACCTTACAACTGTTTACATAATACATGTATATATACTTATTAACATAAAGTTAATCATTTATCAAAATAAAGTATTAAATAATATGCAATAATAATAATAATAATAATAATAATAAAGAAAATTATTATTTAGATTTCTGTCAGTGATGCATCCCACCGACTTTTAGTTTCTTATGATTACGGATCGTCCTGCCTGTTTCACTGTCGGAGGATTCTGATTCCGAGTCATTATAAGCTCCAATACCGACGGAATCAGATTTAGAAACTTCGCAAGATTCTGCGGCATAATTTCCAGTTATTTTAGCCTTTTCCAACGTTCGAACTGAAATGAGAACATCATTTTTACAGTTATTCAAAATGTTTTTATTTATTCTTTATTGAATAATCATTAGTTACAATTGCGAAGACACAAACTCTGAGATTCCAGCAGAGTGTTCTGCCTTTTTAAATCGTCAATATCCTGTTGATGGGAGGTATTTTTACGACGCATAAACTGTATGTATTCCGCTGCTTTTTTCAATATTTGAGCTCTGCTCGCTACTTTTTCGCCTTGTAACGCTGGTACAGAATCTCTGAGGCTTGAAAAACTATCCTTTATGTGATCTCGTCTTTTTCTTTCCAAAGCATTGTGGTGGGCTCGCTTTTCTGCCTAAAATACGTCGAACAATTATTAGATGTAATCATAATAATTGGTTATGTCTGTTCTATGTATGTGTAGTACATAAAATACGAACATGAATATAAATATGTATGCGTGTGTGTTTTGTATGCAACATGTAATAAACTTGATAAAATGGTTTGCCAAATTTTGTTTGATTAATATTGTATTTGTAAAGCGCGTTAATCGGTACCTGAGAATAGTATTGGGTATTGTTAGAGTGCCTTTGCCTGGAGTCAGAGTCATCACCTTCCTGAAGATTGATATAAACAAGAAAAAGAAAATATTTAAACGAACCTTATTGCGTAGATAGGTAGAAAAAAGATCTAGTGGTTAGATATATTTTCACAATAATTATACTCACGTCGCTTTCGATGTCGATATCACGATCGTCGTCGCTCATTTTCACTTAATATTTACTAAACACACGGACAATAATAATAACGGAGATCAATCCTTAACACACGTAAGTTATAACAGCAACACCACAGTTTCCGTGACTTCACGGGTTTACTGCCAGGTTTTATTGACAACTTTTTTTTTCACAATATCCAGGGTTAACTAAACCACCACACAACTAGGCAGGATTAGAATGTCCCTATGCCGTTTTGAACGCGGTATGGTTTTAATCAGCTGATTTAAACACACGAGACTATTCGCTCCGTGTTCATAGGAATATAATAATATATTAATTTATTATCACATATTATTATTCCTACACAATATAATACACCTCATTCTCAGTTTATATGCAATTATGAGAAAAGAAATAATATAAAAACGAAAAATAATAATATACTCTAGAAGATCTTCTTCTCCAATCCCCGAACAACGCTATTGACGTGTCCTAATGACGTAGAAATTCGTCTGCTTGATGGGAGGGGGGTAGTCGTGTCGGTCTTCTGCCAGTCTGTCGCTACATAAAACTCGAAATGTATGTCCGCGTATGTCCGGATCTTTATTTACGATTAGAATAAAAATACACAGTATATTTGCAAAGCCGATTTGTTATTTACCCGATGTGATTTATATGGGTTGACAATCGTACAGTGCGAATGAAAATTCATGGTGATTATGGAGCTCGGAAAAAGACTTTTTGTATTGCTTGTTCTATTGGTTATGTTTTCCGATGCAGAAATCGACGAGAGATTGAAAAAGCGCGATAATAATATTGCGCAAAAGTCTACCTCGAACGACGATAACGAAGAAGAAATTGTAGAGGACGATTTAGAAAATTCTTTCGAACAATCAAGAGAGATCAAAGCCTTGCGTGATACTATTTTAAAACTAGTACCAACCTCAAATCCATTCCTGCGAGATGTGCTACTCGGTAAACAGCGCAAGGGTGATTCCCAGGAGGATGAAGACGACGACGACGACGCTACATTACCAAAAGAAAATATGCAAGAATCTGACGTTACTAACAACTGGATGAAGGCCATGATCGCTCATGTTAAAGAGATGAAAACTATCGAAGGTAACGATAGAAGTATAGACGACGATGCCGCTTTGGATACTTGGAGCGAACACGATTTACCTATCTCAGATTCTGAGGAAGAAGTTATACTTCCTTTAACTCCTGAACAACAAGAAGGTTCGGTAATTTAAGACCATTCCTTGATATTTATATATTTAGAGCCAACAAAGCTTGTGAGTCTCTTGTAACGCGAGATATTTCAATACCTGTCATACTTGGCCCTCTATTTCATTTTTCAAACGCTGATGGGTTAAATATTTCTCAATTCCATTCTTAGCACTAAGCAGATTTCTACCGATTGAAGATTCTCCATTTTTGTATCTATTTAATATTTTTATTACTCCATTAGGCGAAGAGTTGTTCAAAAAGGCTCAAGCAATTCTAAACGCAACCCACGCCAACAAGGCCGAAGCTCACAAGCTTCTTACCGCAGCTGCTACATTGGGCCACAGAGAAGCTCGTTCGATGTTAGCTTGGGCTCAGCTATTAGGGACGCAAATCAGCCCTTCCTCATCAAGCGCTTCTTCTCAGGATGTTTCATCCGCCTTACAGACTTTCAAGGAGCTTGCAGAGACCGGATTGCCCTCCGCACATATGGTGTTTAAAATAAACCTTATCTTTATGGATAAAATTCAGATTTTTAACATAATTTTTATATACTGTAGCAGAAACTCTGATTCTGCTCTTCTCAAATGTCTCTAAATCTCCAATAGCAATTTTCTCCCTTCAAATTCTCAAGGAAATCAATTTTCTATTTGCACAGGGTTTAGGATTCTTATACGCGACTGGTCTCGGAGGATTGAACGCTTCCCAGGGAAAGGCATTGCTGCATTATACAGTAGCTGCGCTGGGTGGAGATACAAGAGCGCAAATGTCTCTGGGATATCGGTACTGGGCCGGGGTAACAACTTCGGCATCTTGCGAGCGAGCTTTAGACTTTTATCGTAAAGTGGCTAATAAGGTTGCCGAAGAAGTCTCGCTGAGCGGAGGTCCTGTTATACAGCGAGTAAGGCTTCTGGACGAGTATGAAAATCCTGGTTACACATCTGGAATCCTTGACCAGGATTTGATTGAGTATTATCAATTGTTAGCCGAGAAAGGAGACATACAGGCGCAGGTCGGACTTGGACAACTTCACTACCAAGGAGGAAGAGGCGTTCCATTAGATCACCAAAAGGCACTTCATTATTTCCAGCACGCAGCTGACGCTGGAAATTCCCTGGCTATGGCCTTTCTGGGAAAGGTAATAAGCTCCGTTTTATACTGTTCTATAATATCGTTGAAATAAGTTACAGCGAGTTCTTGGGATTGTCGGTCATTAGTGAAAGAGAGAAATATTTATTAAGATATTTTTAGTGCAATGTTTAATCTGAGTCCCTGTAAGATCTGACAGACCAGGAATTGACTTGAAATTCAAATAAAGAAAGAAAGAATGACTGTGAATAGGTATTACAAAATATACCGACTGGCACTTAGGGTTCTAACTTCGCTGATGGGATATTGAAAGTTCAACGTGGCGACTGAGGCACTCGAAGCCTTAGCTTTAACGCAGGTATTACTGTTTTTTGTACCCTATCACTTACAACGCTTGTAGATCTGTAGTTAATTCAACAATGCCAGAGATGCTAGAGTGAATTTTCTTGTCTATCAGTACTTTTATTCAAACAATTCCAACCTATTATTCAACTGAAAAGAGGGAATTCACATCCCTTAGAGACAACAATAAAAGAAAATAGAATACAACTAGTGCCGTTTCATCGTCGTAGAACTCATTGAAACAAAATAATTCTTTACTTGAGTTTTGAATTAAGAGAATGATGTATAATCTGTAAAATATTATTTTCCATGATTCATTTTCAAAATCGACAATCCAAGAACCCTCGCAAAAGTAGTATAATATTATTATGTCTCCATGTGTAAATGCGTATTTATTACTTGGGTTTGTATCATTATTATTTTTTTACGATCATTAATAGTTTTGCTATTTTGGCCTCATATAGTTTTAAATATGTAGAAAAACTCGGACATGTACGTTGATCTGTCTTGCAGATATACCTTGAGGGTAGCGACATCGTTAAACAAGACAACGAAACGGCTTACAAATATTTTAAAAAGGCTGCCGAACTCGGAAATCCTGTTGGTCAAAGCGGATTGGGACTCATGTACTTATACGGAAGGGGTGTCGAACGGGACACGACCAAAGCTCTTAAGTACTTTAGCCAAGCTGCAGATCAAGGATGGGTCGACGGACAGCTACAGTTAGGAAACATGTATTTTAGTATGTATCTCTTACATTGAAATATTTTTAGTCCACATTTTTTTTCATTTTCGTCATTTTCTAACTATAACGGCTTCCTATTATATCCATTTTAGTTATTATTTGCATTTTCTACAGGTGGAACTGGTGTAAGACGTGACTACAAGTTGGCGAACAAATACTTCAACTTAGCAAGCCAGTCTGGACACGTATTAGCGCTTTACAACTTGGCGCAGATGCACGCTACCGGAACCGGTATGATGAGAAGTTGTCCCACGGCGGTAGAGCTGTTAAAAAACGTAGCTGAAAGAGGGAAATGGAGCGATCAGCTCATGATGGCTCACAACGAGTACCGAGAGGGAAGAGTAGACGAAGCTTTTGTCACTTATGCACTCCTTGCTGAGATGGGATATGAGGTTGCCCAAAGCAACGCAGCGTTTATTTTGGACAGGGCTGAGACTACCATTTTATCAGAAGAGGAGGGCCTTGTCAGAGCTCTGTATCTTTGGGCTCGAGCTGCTGCGCAAGGATATTCTCCTGCCCAGGCAAGATTAAAGAGAAACATTATTCGTTCTTTTCATATTTTAGAAATAACATTTTTGTTTGATACAACTTCTCAACGAATTTATAGGTGAAACTTGGCGACGCTCATTACTATGGCAAAGGCACCAGAGTTGACTACGAGGTTGCAGCAAGTCATTACAGATCGGCTTCTGAACAGCAACATAATGCCCAGGCGATGTTCAACCTGGGCTACATGCATGAGCGAGGTCTTGGCCTTGCGAGAGATCGACACTTAGCTAAACGTTGCTACGATTTGGCAGCTGAGGCCAACGCGGATGCCCGTATACCGGTAGCCTTGGCTCTTCTGAAGCTGTCTTTTCTATTTGGACTAGATTATATTCAAGAACTAAGTTTCATCGACCAATGGGATCAATGGGATCAATTCCTCGGACAAAACTGGGACTTATATCTCATCGGATTGCTCACTGGCATGCTGAGCCTCGTTATATATTTTCGTAGGCCCCAACCGCCGCCACCAAGACCTGCGCCTCCTGTTAACTAGTCCTAGTTTTATATTACATGATCACTTTAACATCTGAGATGATCAGTACCAAGCGCAGAGTCATTCGTTGACCTATAAACGATATTGTGATAGGTTTTGTATTACTTTATTAAATGCTGATTGTATACGAATTTTATCAATTATTTATAACGCGTAGTTTGATTTTGAGAATTACGTGACGACTCGTTGTTATTGACTCTTTATGCATATTGAGATAAATTCCAAACAGGTACTTGAAAAGTCAGTGTAGATCGTAATCTTTATAATTATTATGAAATTGATTAATCAGTTAATTAATTAATTTAATATTTATCTAGCTTTTTGCGATTAAATAAATAATTGATTGAGAAAGTTCTTTTTAGAAACAGGATAAAACTTCTATGTTAATTAAGCAGTATGATTATTAAAGAGGCTCGCTCTAAGATGTATATTTTATTATATCTATCTGCTATTCGTTTTTATTATGTATATTAGTCATAGTATGACTGTGTGCTTGGGTTTAATACGATATGTATCGTAATAAATTTTGAAAAAAGAAAACAAAGAGGATTGATTAAAACCTGTAAATTTATCGAAATGAAAGTCCAGCAAGCTTTCGACTTGATTTTTCTTCAAATATTCCACCCTTTAAATATCATTCATGCACTTGTTGATGAAAGAAAAATGAGAAATTTGAATGAAGAAGAGACATTTAAATGATGAAAAACAGTGCGTTTAATAAATAAATATGAGGTAAACTTATAGAAATAATCTGTGAATACATGAACTTGAAGATAAATAAATTTAACATTAATATATTATAATAATTGAATTCTTTTTTATAAACCGAAGATTTGGCGAGATAGAAATCTATGAAACGCTGTTTCTTATTCATCGAGGTGACTCTCAGATACTTGAAAGTATTGTAATACATAGATAAAATACAATAGCAGAACATTTGTGTAATATGATCTCATTTTAAAATGTATTTAAGATCAATAATCGACTGTTTTTCTCAAAGAAGTTTCAAACTATGCTCTTATTCTTATGATGTAGCAAAGTTTTAATGGATCTAGCAGAGTCTCTCGATAGTAATACATGTTATCTGAAATTTAACGTCCAGTAAACTCACAATGGTATTATCAGGGTATATGATTATAGGATTCTGCGCAGCGATATTCTCGATTATATTACCATGACGACAATGATTATTGATATTAACAGGCCATACTAGAAAGTGGAGTTTATGACAGATGTCAGAGCACTTTCCCACATCCAGCACTTTCACTGAAGTTAAAATTCACATTGCATAAAATAACGTCATTTAATTATTTTATAGTATGGCTTATGTCAAATAAAATTATAGATAGTCGAGAGATGAAGCACTTTGTATAATCACATACGGAATTTGTTGGTAATTTAAGATGCCGAAGAAAGATAAAAAGGACAAGAAAGATAAGAAGGAGAAAAAGGAGAAAAAGAAAAATGTTCTCAATGAAAAAGACACCGTTTTCTATGAACAACAAATCCTCGATAACAACAGACAACTCGCACGGTATATTAGAGAAATTGATTAACTTTTATCAGAGTTGCCGGTTATGAAATACCTTTCAAAGGAACTAACATTTAATATTATTATTCACACACTGTATGCAATAATAGTGGATGAAGAATGATTGCAGGATACGAACGCGAAATGATGAATTGGAAACTGAGGTTGAAATATTAAAGCAAGAAGTACGTCAGCTGGAAGAAGACCGAGCGGACGTTGTTGCGCATCTGGAACTTGTTTTGCGCCAGAAAGTCGAAGAGGCAAATGAACTAAGCGAAAGACTAGCGGCACTCGAAGAATTGCGAAAAGAAGAACAAATTGCATTCAAGAAACGAGAAGCTGCTTTAGAACTTGAATACCGTAACATGGAGAATACTTTAACTGCGGAAGTTAAGCTCGCTGGTTAGAGAATTTCTCACTAGTAGTCGATTAGCTCAACACATTTCAAACATCAATTATGCTTTACTAGCTGGGAAATTGAACGCATTGGAGGACTGGCGAACTGCAAGAATTGATTTGCTGCGAAAATTCGAAATACAAGAGGAACGGATGACTGAACAGGAAGAGCGGCACAAAAGGCTTCTCTATGAGTCTGAAAAAGAACTAATAATTGACAAAGCGAGGTATATGGTTGGGCTGAAATGGGATGAAACTGAGAGCGGTACTAAGTTATGATTATTTTTTAGGATGAAGAAAGAGATGGAAGAAAGGCTGATGGAACTGGCGCAGAATTTCAGAGATGCAACTAATATACGAATAGCTGATGCCACGCATCGCGCGATTAGGGAAAACATTGCCTTGAACAAAGAACTAGATGCGATGCTTCAAGTTTGTCGAGATCTCGACACTAAATCAAAACAATATAAGGAAAACCATCGTACACTCAAGCTACAGGCTTCACTATATGAAAACGAGGCTAAGATGGCCCTGAATAAAACCCTCAAACAAAATCGAATGATTGAAAAGTTGGCCAAAGAACACTTCAAGATGACACTTGAATGTGGTAAATTACAAAGAGCCGAGGCCAAGGTGAGACGCATTGAACAGCTAACTCAAGAGTACAAAGATAAATGTGAACATGTAGAAAAAAAAGTTAGAATTCTAGAACAACATACGCAAAAGGCCAAAGATAACGAAGCACAAGTAATGAAGGAATTGTCTGCTAATCATCATGAAATTGAACGGCTCACCAAAATCCTACGTGAAGCAAGGCGATGCATTGCAGAGGCTTTGAAGGTATCCGATTTGGTCACTCGAGAATGGAAATGCTACTCTATATATACATGAATTCTCATCTCACATACTTAATCTACAATTTACAGATCCAAGCAGGAGCCGCAGATGATAATGTTTGTACGACTTGCTACCCAAACGTGAAAGAAAGACTGTTATGTAGTCTACTTGAGATCTTAGGGAAAGAACAAGCTGCATCTGAGGAAGGGTCTCGGTCTCGTTCGCAAGTAAGTAAAGCGATTTCAATTTTGGGATGTTACGTATGTGTATTTGGAATTATTTCTAGTGTTTAATTACGATTTTGCTTTTCGTACAGGAATCTCAAATAACATCGAGTCAATATACACTCGGTGACTTGGGACTTGTTCCGAGTAGACGAACCATGGATGAAGAAGCAATGCTGGAAGGAGGACAAACCGACGTCGATGAAAACCAGGGAGAAAAAGAAAGAGAAGAAAGCGTTGCAGACAGTTTAGGAGAAAAAGTTGAAGCAGATGAAATCCAAATAGATCTAGACGTGAAAGAGCCGAAGAAGATACCGTGTTATCCTATATTAGATCCTGAGAGTTCAGATCTTCCATCTCCTCGAGAGACTGCGTCCGAACCCTCTTTAAATGAACTTGAGGAGGACATCTGAATCTTTATATCGACTTATAATATTGCATTGTTTCTAAAAATACGAATAATTTGTATAGCTATTATCAATCAACAGAATTTAGTATATCAGTATTATTAGAAAACCATCTATCTGCCGCATTTGATACCAATTTTTTGATTTTACTTTGTGGTAATTCATGCATTCTGTTTCTGTAATATTTCATTTTCTTGTAATTATACTACCGATTTTTATTGGCAATTGACACTTGTAATTATAACAAATGTATTTGCTCAAATAAAACTGAGTATAATTGGAAAACCGAACGTTTAGAGCCTTAGAATTCTCCTGAGGAGTTAATTCAGCTGTTTTGATGGTAAATAATATTCATATTTTGTTTCAATTTGTCAAAAGAGATGTTATAACAAATAATGTTGTAAATATTTTATACTTTTCCAACACCTTGACTAAATAATCATTAATCGCAATGGTGGATCTCTTCGGAGCAGATAAAGGCAACATCTCTCTACCTCCGAGACTTCAACCGCCTGAAGTGCTCGATGATGAACCCGATGATTTAAAACAAGTCATGATCCTAAATATGCAGAAGGCATTTTACCAAGTCCGCATTACAGACATCGCAAAACGTATTCAAAGGTGAGAAACAAGTATATTCCATTTCTGTTGAATTCTATTCTGCAGTTTCCTAACGCAGAGTGAAAAATCTCTCATAATATAAAATCTGCAGCTTATTTGGCAGCGCTAATTCACTCTGTGATTAATATTGCGTTATTTTTACTCGAAGTATACCGTTTGCAGGCTACAGACGAGGAACACGGAACTCGAGGAGTTCTGCATAGCACAGAAACTCCTGAGTTCGCAAACAGATATAGAAACAGCAGATCAGATAGCTCAATTGAATCGCCAAATCTTTGGTGAGATGGAAAAAATAACTGATCATCAGAAACGGATACAAGCAGTTCAGAGGTGGATGGAAGAAGAGAAACAAGCACACCTTGATAAGGTGGAAGCTGAGAATAAAAAATACGCCAAAACTCGACTGGCAATTACATCTGAAATCAAAGTCTTGAGTACTATTCCTTTATGCTATCACTTTTCTAGACAATAAGCTGTTCCTGATTAAAACTAAAGATATTTAGATGCTAAGATCAATAGCCTGGAGGAATATAAAGTGTCGAAACCTGATTTGCGTAATAAGTTGATCGCTGGTAATAATCTGATTGCTCAAAGAGACGAGGAAACTAAGCAACGGTGCGAGCAGATACAGCGCAAGTTTAAAATCGGTAGAGAAAAGTAAATAATATGACGTTAGTACACCGTGTATTCATTCTCATAAGAACTTAACAAATGTATTTTAATTTTAATGATATTAGACTAAAGAAAGAAATGTATGCACGTCTTCTGGGATTAGCTGGAACATTTCAAATAGAAGTTGCCGCGTCTGTAGCTAAACCGATTCACAGATTAATGCGCGAAAATATATTCATTAAGAATGAATTGATAGATATTGTAGGAGAATCTGTACCTAAGAAAGAAAATATGAAGAAAAATAAGTAATTTGTAAAGTTTCTCTGTACCAAGGCACAAATTTGCAATATTTTTACTGATTCTTGTTCCTACAGAGAGGCAGATGGCCAAATTATATCCAAAACTGGAACTTTGAAGAAGGGTACAGTGCAGCAGCTCATCACATCAAAAATTCAAGGATGTATTTTAGCAACAGTAAAAGAGCAGCATACAAGAGCTAAAGATTGCTTGGAAAATCTGAAAGAGTCTGATAATGAGAGTAGAATGAAGTCTGTGGAAATTACTTACGGCTACACAAAAATCCGAGCTGATAAAGTACTGCAGCATATCAGCAGACTAGAAACGGGCCTTCACAGACAACAAACAGAACTTGGACTCATCACTTATCTTAGAGACAGATCTAAGAACGACCTACAAAGGTGTATTGATGTTCTCTATGATTCAAAGTATGCCGTAGCTTGCGCTCTCGAAGTATGTATAATATTCGTAATCTTATGAGAGGATTATTATTGTGTTATATTGCGCAGTACTAATTATTTCAATCTTACAACAGACGACTGATACTGGAAAGGAGACCCTGGAAATGGAATATAGGCAATTGATGTCTCATTTGCTGGATATAATCTCCAGAGGTGATACTCAAAGTTGGACAAATAGAACACCTTCGTAAGTCCAAATTCTCTATCCGGAATGAATGTTCGGAAAATTTATTGAAGATATAAACTCGTCGCAGAATCTAATATCTTGACCGTCATCCCTCTCTAAGACTGGCTACTGTGCCTGCTCCTGAAGAAGCTTACAGAATTGGAGATCTGGGCTTTGATCCATTGCATATCGAGTTACGTCGTTCCCCCAGAATGATACAAAAGAAGCCGTCCGAGCTCAGTACTTTGAAGATCCTCGCGGATCTTGGGATCAGATTATCTGGGGTCAGCTCTGCCCAGAGTCAGATTAAGCCTGTACGTTTATACCTATCATTTCTAACTTATGGATTATAAGAAATATGATATAATGGGGTGAGAATCGCAACGGGTCTCCTGGTTCATATATCATTGATGAATAATAGGTCACTTATAATTATATTCAATTTTTGTATCATTTAATCTATAGTGGGAAATGGATATCATTCATCTGGCTGATCCTGACGAATATTCACACTTGTCTGATCAGAACTCAGATGAAATCAATGTGGTATCAAGTCTGTCTTTAGTCAGTCAAGAAGATCTAGATCAGAAGACTCCTCTACCTGAGATTGTCGACGAGGAAGAACCAGGGACAGATGGTGAACAAGAAATAGAGGTCGAAGGAAAGATGGAAACAGAAGAAAAGGAAGCTGAGAAACAAGGTGAAGTCCATGTAACAGGGAAAAATGAAAATGATGAATCAACAATGCTCATAGATGAAAATAACGAAGAATTTTTAGAAGGTGAGATGGAGGAGTGAGAATCAAAAGACATTATGCTATATGATTTAGAGTTGTACAAGGATTCATATCAGCGGGTGGAGAGTGCTTGGAAATAATGATAAATAAAAAGGTGATCGAATTCAAATTATGAAAGAATCCTTTATTGGTATTATATACACCACATTTGAAAATGCCATTGCATTGGTGAAACTTGTGGGTTTCAGTAGCGAAAATAAACTACTATTTGAAGGTGTCTTCCCAGCCCATCTTGTGGGTTGCTTTTTCGAATTTCTTCACCTTTGCCTTGTTGCGTTTCCTGTAAAGAGAAAAAACAAAAGACGCTGCATTAATATCGAGAACAAAGTTCATCAATTTGTTATCCATCTTTGCTCAGTATACATACATCACTCTGTTGCCTGGTGCAAGAATGTTTCTATGTTGAAGGGACTTGTATCTATCTCTAAGTAAATTTCCAACAGGTCTAGAGTTTCTTAAATTGCCAACAAGATCTTCGGCAAGTTCAAAATCAGGTTCAGGAGCTTCGAACTTAACTTTGCTCAATGTTTTAGGCTCAGTTTTATTTCTTTCTTTAACTTGAATTCGTTTCTTTCTCAAAAAATCCTCCTTATTTTCCTTAGCTGTTATTTGTTTTGCCAATCTTTTCAGCTTGTACATATCAGCGATCTTTTTCTTCTCAACCTTGGCTTGTTTTCTCTCTAGCTCAAGCTTCCTCTGTTCTTTTTGCTTCCTTCTCTTAACCAATGGTTTCTTCGAATTTTTTACAGGCGGATTTACCGATTTTACATTTGAATCTTCATCCTCACTATCGGAATCTGCTTCCTGTTTACCAGACTTCGACGGCAATCCTTCGGACATTTCTTGCATCCAACTTTCCTCTTTCTTGCCAGGAGTTACCTGTGAAAAAAAAACCGAAAGAGTTACAATTTTGCGTCATAAACATCTCCCAATCTCAAGACTCTATATAATTACTTTTTTGAACATCTTAGTTGTGACTCTCTGCAGATGTGCCTCCTTCTTCATCAATTCCATTTCTTGCTTAGCTACAGTAGCCAGTAGTTCTTGATGGTCTGAATAAGACGGGTTATAAGATATGCCAGGATGAGGAGGTTCAACGGCAGGTACAACAGAAGTTTTCTTGTGCAATGAGACCGGAACTCTTTTCTTTTTTTGCCCAGTATTAGCTAAGGTATGACGAACGGTGTCTGAGGTAAGCCACTGGCTCTGTAGATCGGTATGAAATTTATTTTCCTCGAGCCAAATGTCTTTGTTAAATTCGCCGATCTTAGGTTTCTCTGCTCTAATTTTATCGGCGAGTAATTTATTCTTGTTAGCGATTATTTCCTTCAGTTTTAATTCGCCGTTTAATCTTTTTGTCGCTTCGATTCTTCTGGTTATTGGATTTTTACGTTCCTCGGGAGTCTTGACTCTGTTTCTTTTCGGTATTGGGTCCGGAACAGCTGTGTGTGGTTTTAGAATAGCGAAACATACCGGTTCCTTTGCTTTTAAAGCTAGCCTTCGCTGCTGCTTTGAACTAAGTGCGGGTTTAGTATCCGGCGCTTTGTCAACGGCGAATAATTCGACGTCTGGTCTTTCCCGAAAGGGTGCACCAAGACGCTCCTCTAAACGTTTCTCGTCCAGAAAATGATCGACGTCCTTTGTATCGATGTGTTTTCGCCACGATTTTTTAGTCTTTTTAGATACTTTACGCTTCTTACCTACCGCTTCTTTCATTTTACTTCTTTATTTCGATAGAATAATAATTATACTTTGTTTTAAGCTATCGGAAGTGCAGCAAGGTTATCTCCGTATTAAAGGTTATGTGTCTTGATCATGTGTTACAACGCGTGTCGCGGTTCGATACTTCGATCGGTAAGGTAGGGTGGAAATGTCATGGATTTAAAAATAGAGGGAGTAGTTACAGTCGACCATCTTACTGTATTCTGAGATAGCGCCACGTTCGCTAAAAAAGAGGCGAACTTCCGACTTTATAAGTCGGTGAATGGGTGTAGAGTTGTAGTACGTGTAGCATTTGGTCACAAGCACAAGCCGAAAAAATTTCTGTCCTAATTTAATCGGAACTGTCTAACCCAGATGCTAAAATAGTGAGGACCGTTCGCCAAAAGAAACAAAATAATAAAGTTTACTACATCCAATCTGCTCTTTCCATACGGCGTAAATGTTATCTACCGATAGTTTCTCAATTCCTGTGATAGAAGAAATACATTGAATCATCTGTGGAATCGTACTTGAAAATGAACTTCGGGTGCAGACTGTGTTGCCTTAAAAATTAATAAAATAAACATAACCCTTCCAAAGAGTATTATTATATCGATGTTGCAGTAATGAATTCCCATGAGATGAGTATGACGGCATCGCCTCTCTCGTCGTCCTGATCCTCTGATTCATAGTTTCAGTCGTCCAGGTCCTCCGCACCGTAGTTTGAGTCTCCAGGTTCTGCTCTTCGTAGTTTCAGACTATGCCCATAGTACAGGCATAATATAACCCTTTTTCTCCAATGATGCCGGGTGTTGATCGCAAAATAATTACCGCCATTCGATTCAGCGTCATCGAATTACCCTTAGATCAAGTTTCCGGATTCATACCTGAAAATAGCTACCTTTCGATTTTTTGCCTGGACTATAAACATATAGCGACGTGCTTTAAACCCAATAGAAACAATAATTTGGGACTTGGGTTATAAACTAGGCTAATCATCGTTCACAACAGTCCTGACGGCGGTGGGGATATATTTTCATGACTGAGACGAGGGGCCGTAGCAGATACACGCTCGTCGTCAGTTGAATATGGTGAGTTGATCATTGGAGTATAAGAATATTGGAGTGACGAAAAAAAGTCATTCGTGTTTGTAGTCACTATCTATTATTCTTCGTCTTGTCTTTCTCCTCCTTTCGATTCAATCATTAGATAATTTTACTTTAAGTTGTTCTTTTAATTGTTCGTCCGTTTGTAAACATCGCTAGTTTCGATGCCCCGCCCCTCGCAGCAACTACTCCATTGGCAGGTAGAGAGCGCTAGTCGCGCATGAATGAACGAAAGGGAAAGTAGTGGTGCTGCAGAAATATGCGGACAAAAAACTACTACCTTTTCTGAGAAGCGCTCGTCATGAATGAAACGGTAGTGGTGCTGCACAAATATGCGGACAAAAAATACTACGATCCTTTCGCTTTCTACCTGGGGGCGTGGCCAATAGCGCCTCGTGAGAATTCTGAGAAACAATATAAAAAACTACTAACTCTTTAATTCACTCATTATTACAATAAAAGATAGTGCCGCGTGGAAATAAAGTCGTTAAAAGAAATGTCGTTAAACGCAGAATAAATGAAAATATAAATTCACTAAGCACTGAATCCGTATATTGTTGAATTGTTCACCATTTTTACTTCTATTTGGAATACTAGTCATAATATTCGGCTTCATTGTAAGTGGAGAGAAATTCATCGTACAATGAGTTTAGTGCATATTTGACTCGCTATTGATTTTTTGATCGATACGTTAATTCATTTTCTACAATATTAACAAATATCTCAGTATACTCCACCACAAATTCGTTATTTCGCCTACAATCCCTGTTGTCATCATTCATTCTTCGCTGGCGCGGTATTCAGATTGACACGCGCTCCACTATCAAACAAACTCATACCAATCGGAAGACGAATAGAGATCTCAAAAATGTTGAGATTTCCGAGGTATTGTGTATAACCGATCAACTTTTTTATATTGGATACAATTATTACAATACAGAGATAGAGCGTAAAATTAAAACAAGCTTTCTTAAGTGATCCTAAAATGTTAGAAAAAATCCCCGTTATTCAAAAAACAATTATAAATACTTATTGTCTGTCCCAAGCTTACGGAAACCATGTTTGCAGTGAGAAAAAGACAAGAATAAAACCCACAAAATATTAGAGTAATCTCGTAATTCACTTTTATATTAAAGCACTCGTCCTTGTGTTGCAGTTGGATGAACTTTCACCAAAGCCCAAACATCTTCGGCTAGGAGGAATTCTGTTCCATTTGCAGCGAGCGAGTACATATTGCTGTCACTACAATTAGTTATATTCGGTAGTATACACAACTTTAAGAATGAATATTGTATCGATGCTTCAATAATAAAATCTCAGATATACCAAGAATTAATTAGTTTGGTTCTCTTCCCTTTCCCTTTGCCCTTCCTAAGAATCTTTATTTCATCTTAGAATAAGCGATAGTTTAAACAGTTCAGAAAACACACAAGGAGTAGGGATATGAATTAATGTATTTTCAGGTACTCAAAAATTTTCGTTTTCGTTCTCAAGTATGTTCTCTCGATACCAGAAAGAATTTCATACTCAAAATTTGTCTAACTCTGAAAAATGCTAGCAAACATAAATATATAGAGATATGCATGAAGGCATGTGTGCATAGACACACTGCCTTTTTCCCGCCAAAATTTCAGCACACCTCCTCGGGTCAGATGTTCTCCTGATACCAGGAGCAGAAATTTTTCGAGTTAAAATTGTTCTAACTCCGAAAAACGCTAGTATATATAATTAGACATACAGAGACGTGCATGAAGCCACGTATGCATGCCTATATCTATACATACATCCAAAATTTCGGCACACCTCCTCGGGTCAGATGTTCTCCTGATACCAGGAGCAGAAATTTTTCGACTTAAAATTATTCTAACTCCGAAATCCGCTAGTATATATAGGTAGATATATAGAGACGTGCATGAAGCCACGTATGCATGCCTATATCTATACACATATCCAAAATTTCGAAACACCTCCTCGGGTCAGATGTTCTCCTGATACCAGGAGCAGAAATTTTTCGACTTAAAATTATTCTAACTCCGAAATCCGCTAGTATATATAGGTAGATATATAGAGACGTGCATGAAGCCACGTATGCATGCCTATATCTATACACATATCCAAAATTTCGAAACACCTCCTCGGGTCAGATGTTCTCCTGATACCAGGAGCAGAAATTTTTCGACTTAAAATTATTCTAACTCCGAAATCCGCTAGTATATATAGGTAGATATATAGAGACGTGCATGAAGCCACGTATGCATGCCTATATCTATACACATATCCAAAATTTCGAAACACCTCCTCGGGTCAGATGTTCTCCTGATACCAGGAGCAGAAATTTTTCGACTTAAAATTATTCTAACTCCGAAAAATGCCAGTATATATAGATATATATAGAGACGTGCATAAAGCCACGTATGCATGCCTATATCTATAAACATATCCAAAATTTCGGAACACCTCCTCGGGTCAGATGTTCTCCTGATACCAGGAGCAGAAATTTTTCGACATAAAATTTGAATTATCCGAAATTGGAAAAATTTTAAGTCGAAAATTTTCGCTCCTGGTATCAGGAGAACATCTGACCCGAGGAGGTGTGCTGAAATTTTTGGCGGGAAAAAATCACAGTGTATAAGCATACATAAGTGACTAGCTATCATTTGTTTGATACTTGAAGTAGAGAGTTACGGGGAGGGGTAAGTGGAAAATAATGACGCAATTGATTATTGATATATCTAGCAATTTATTGATGTAGAACTCATTGTCAAATTTGTGTACAATATATAATTGTTCCTTAAAAATAAATGTGTTACATATTGCAATTGATCGAGTCTCTTTATTTGTCTCCTGGCATGCGAGTTATTCTAATTAGAACCACATTTTTATCACAATGACACACGAGCTAATATAACTAATATTACAAAGACTGAGTTGTATAAACACTGGTTCGTCGGGATTGGAAGAGATTTTTTGTTGGACGAGTATGTTTGCACTCCAGTTGAAGTTCATTCAACTGTAACAGAAAGAAGTGTGTTATAACACCATAATCACATTGAAAATTATGCAGCAGACCAAAGAAGAAGAGTGTTTTTTCGGCAATGAGCAAATTGTCTATTTTGCGATAGCTTCACCGCGCTCAAAGTATTGCCATCGAAATGCCTGCGAAGGTCGTATTTCGTGAATGCAGCCCCCACGCGAACCCTCCGATGGCACGCGGGTCACTGACCTCAGACAGACCGTTACCGTAGGTCAGTGCTACTCCTAAGCCACGAGATGCCAAATCGTATCGCTAGATCGCAGATGAATTAACGAACGACGTTCACCAATGCACCTTACGGTATGCAACCTTAAATCGAAGATCGCAATTATGTCATGCGGGATGCATGTGGTAAGGCGACCGATGTTTGCATCGAAAGTAGTTCGTCTATGCACTCGCGAGATGGCAAAACCATTTGACACCATGTACGGGATTTCATGATATCTAACTTATCGGCGTTTCCGCTACCTTGATGGTAAATTACCGAACTACTTTTGCCGTGAGCAACGGGCGGCAATTCATATAAATTCTCCGCGCCGTTAAATATATTAACTAAAAACTGTTTTCAGGATGATTTTACAGATTATCAAAATCAATATCTTATCCCAAAAATTAAGAATCGACAAGTAAATAAGAAGCGTATAGGTGACGAAATGTTAAATTTCAAGAGACACCTTATAAAAAAACGTTCAGAGCCGTACTTACTTAGAAATTTCAAGATTTGTCACTTGCCGAAACCCTTCTCCATCTTCCTCATTTGTCTGAGATCATGGTTCTCCGCAGCTAGATGTGCATCGGCATCTCTTGATTATCTGACTTGCCTGCAATCAGGCGCTCAATTCCCCAATAATTATGTCAATTAGCAGGACGAAGCATCCATCTCGATTTTATTCCTCACTGCACCTATATTTATTGTTCTCTAGCAATAAGATATAAAATACGAATATATATATTCAGCCTTACTAGGAACTGATCTCATAGAGTGAATATTACTACAATTACATATGAACGGTATTTTGCAATCATATACGATACAACAGATATATAAAAACGATCGATGATTAAAGCCAACTCAATTGGGATAATGATCAAAAGATATATAATTAAAATCATCGAAGATTGAATACCCTACATGCCTTAGTGAATCTTGGTAGTGGTGTCCTTGAAACGTGGGAAGTGTTCGAATTTCATAAGACTTCGATGTTATTTTGAGAGTAGCGCAGCTAGCGTGAACGCGGGATATATAGAACCGCGGCTCTCCCGGCAACTTCCTGTCGACTCGGCCAAGCCAGCCTGCACGTGGCCTATCGGCTACCAGAATATGTGGCTAATATCGCGTCAACGCTTCTCAGATTTAAGACAGGAATTAAATCAACGCTCCTGTACCCGCACATTATGAAAAGAAAATAAAGACGTAGCTTTAGAAATTCCTAAACTGCTGCGCACGAGGTAAACTAAATTCCGCAATTATGATTCGCAGAATAACAAAGGAAATTTGAACTCTAATCTCAGGAAAAGAGGATATCCACTGCGATTGGTAAAAAAATAACACGCGGTATCTCAAATAATTTCTGAATCATTCGCACTGGACTATGAACCGGATGACGTAATACAGACCTGCGATCTTTCTTATTCGCATATAAAATTTAGGAATCCGCCACATATATAGGTATATATATACATATACCGAATTCCGAGTTGATTTGAAATCTTCTATTTCTTAAATTACCTTTACACATCGCTCTCCTTTTTATTCAATTTTTCACAAGCATCCGCTGCGCGGCTCAGCTATGCAGAGCTGCAGCACTCCCACGCTACCTAATTGTTCCTACATCACATTATAGTATTGGTGGATAGGTATATATGTATATTCTACAGTCTCATACAACTATACATTACATTATATTATATTATATTATATTGTATTATACACACGTACGTATGTACGCGGGGCACGCAGGTACAGAGACCCACATGCATATGAGAACGTTTAAACAGCGAGGCGGCGGCACCATCACCGACAGTAGAGGTACCGGAGAGAGAACTATTGTAGTATAGAGCGGCATGACAGAGAGAGAGAGAGAGAGAGAGAGATAGAGAGAAAGAGACGTGAGTAGACGAATAATGAATGAACCATTCCGGCCTATGCAACGCAGCAAGGTGCAGCCGCCGTAGCCGACGTTTATTCAAAGATTATTTCACCGCGTTTTTAGGTACAGTTGTAATACAGGGGATGATTTCTTCCTGCAGAGTTACTCACACGCACGTATAGGACCACTTGTTGCGTGAATAGACGCGTAGCTCGTGCCTATATATTTCGTGTTAATGAAACTATACCTGGGGTGGGGGATCTTATTCACCCTGAATGACTGTATATATTCTTAGACTTATGTATATGTAGTTGCGTGTTTAATAAACAACACATCTCTTTGTTAAATAAATATAATTGCATAGTACAACGTTATTTCCCGCGCGGTTTGTAAAAACCACGATGCGGTCTACCAGCTTAGCGATACCTACCATACTTACAGTAAAACGACTCTCTATCTACGATCTATACGCCATATAACGCAACTATTATTCACAATATAATTCACGAATCACAGACCCATGACATTCATTACACTATACCGCGACGCGCGATGACCTCATGCAAAATATATCGCGAAACTATAATACATACATACATACACCTATACCTACATCGAACAATCAGTCTCTCCTACTCCTCCCACACTCGCAACGTTACTTATCTCTCGCTTTACCGCAGTTATCCGATTTCCCAACCGTTTTATTATTATACACCCATTATTATTCTCTCTCTCTCTCTCACTCTCGCTCGTTCTCGAATTTGCACACACTTTTTGCATGTTCATATTTGACCTGTTTCTAAATGAATAATTCTAACGAACAACTGTTCTGCTTTTTTTCTCTCGTATTATATTATCTAAGAGCGTTAATCCTGCGGTTCTTCGAACTATGTATGTACACATACGTAGGAATTGATATCTATGTTGAATCGGCGCTATTGTATCGTCGTGGCCCACGTGAAAGAGGATAAACTCAACGGAGGCCAAGGTGGGCGGAGGCTCGACTAGCCAATCATATTGCGCACCGCCCATGACCTCGGGCTTGAAGCTTCTCATTGAAGATCTGGTTACAGTAATTACGAGGATTATTTCAATCGGAATATTCCGCGACTATAGGCGTCAACTAAATTCGTATCAATATAACAATAAATACATGTGAATGTTGCGGGGGATTTTTTTTTCTTTCATTTTTTTTTCTCTATTACTTACTTACATTCATCAATATAGAATTATCTAACGTTATTAATTCACCAAATTATTAATATTACACATTTTATCTAATATAACTTTAGATTATATTCAGTTCTCCGGCTTATAACGAGTCGATTACGAATTAGCACTTACGTATCACGACGAACGACATCAAATATACTGAATATATTCCCTATTGTATACCCAGCTAATTAGCTGCTGATCCCTGACCTCCGTAAAGTATAAATGGACGATAAAATACGTGAAAATTTCGACTTTTGTTCCTGAAAAGAATGCCTGCTCCATTTTTTAAAACTTTTTTCTTAAAGTTTAGAAGCCGAAATTTATGAGAGAACATATTTTCCGGTTGAAATCTCCGAGTTTCATGCTATCCTTCTGTCATCTGTTCTTGATTAAGTTTTATAGAATTGAGAATAGTCAAAATACATTATTCCGTTCGAAAACTGAATTCAGTTAGGCGCGAACTGATGGTCAGAGACCAGAAGGCCAATGAATCTTTCTTAAACGATAAAAATATATGATTGGAGGTATGAATAAGATATATTTAATGAATATTTTAACTGAAAGGCGGTAAAATAGACATAATGATTTATTGTAGTAAAATTAGAATAATAACAATCACATATCGTGTAGATATCTATCAACAAAGAGAGATATATAACACACAAATGTTAAAAAGGATGGGACATAAATAATTTAGATACATCGGTGATAATCGATGAACTTTTTTTTCTTCTATTCTTTTTTTTTCTTTTTTACTTTTTTTTTCTTCTGCGCAGCCGATGCCACACTTTATATATAATATTATATATATATAAGGTAGACGTGTTCTTCTTCATTACTATTATTATTATTTTTTTTCTTTGTTTTCTCTTTCCGTTTTTTTTTCTCTTCTCTCTCTCTTTTTTTTCTTTAGATATTATAATTGTAACATTAAAAATATATATGTATAATATATATATAATATGTAAAAATTGTCAAGTTACTCCTATAAATATCCTCTAAAATCTTCGTGTAGCAAATTAATTAATCACTTAAAAACAAATTCACAATTTTAGTCATTACTTATTTAGGCACCAATGGTATGCGGACCCTGTCTTTGGTACATACGACCGATTCGATTTTAATATTACATTATATTCTGAATTGAGAACATATATCAAGAAGGATAAGTTTTCCTATTCAAAAATAGTCTCATCACTTTCCACACTATACATATTCATTCATTCGGTTCTTATTTTTCCTTTATTTATTTATTTAGTTATTCATTTATTTATTTATTTATTTGTTTATTTATTTATTGTAATTTTCTCATCATTTCTTCATCTTCTTCTTCTTCTTCTTCTTCTTCTTCTTCTTCTGCCTCTTCTTCGACGTCTTCGCTTATTCGGGGATAGGACGATCCCGATTCCGATACACACATCAATTAATTATACGTGTATATCGTACGAGAGTATCCGTTTCTTGAATTTGTTTCCCTCTTCTTTATTTATCTTATCCGTTGATTTTGTTTTTTTTTTTTCTCATTCTAACTGATATTCATTGATATTTGATCTTGTACGGCACAGTTCTTATTTAGTTTTACGTTTTATTTATTTTTTTTCGTTTCCTCTCGGTGTTGTTCTTTTTTTTTTTGTTCCTTTTCTTTTTTTTCCTTATTTTCTAAAATTCACTTCCCTCGTATACTATTGTTACACGTTACTATACATCATCGTCATAAATGTGAACGTATATATATAAATATATATACATATATACGTAATTATATGTATAGTATACTATATCATACATATCGTCGCTGCATATTGTCTGAATAATTTGTTCTTTTTACCATTATTGATCCATATCAGAAGAACAACAAAACGAAGGGCAAGAAAAACAAAAAAAAAATCTGATCGCTATACAAACATACGTACGAAATTATTCGTTATATTATATATATTATTACCGCCATTGACAGTTTCAAAAATTTGACGAAATCACATTTGGAACTAATTCAATAATAACAATAACAATAACAATAATAATAGTAATAATAATAATAATAATAATAATAATAATAATAATAATAATAATAATAATAATAATGATAATACTCGGTATGTGAGTAAAATTTCGAAAGATAAATATATACGAGTGTTAATAATAATAATGATAATGATGATAATAATAATAAAAAATATAATAACGGAGAGTGAATAATTCTCGTGTATCTCTATACATATGGATATACCATATCATTTTTTGTTGTTGTTAATCAGTGTCCGTAGGGGAGAGGGGGTTCATTATCACTGCGCACGGTTATGCATATACATAAGTATACGGAGACACAAGGGGGATTTTTTCTGTCCTTTATTTTTTCTTTTTTTTTTGACGGTGTAGATTATTCATTTGTTTATTATTATTATTATTCGGTATACAATCACGCTTCAAACCTGATTCAATTACTTCTTTCCGAGTTTCTCTTTTTTCTTGTTTCAACGTGGTACACTCTCTCAACTTTGTCTGTATGTTGTTCATATCTCGATAATTAATTTTACCATCATTTTTCACGCGAAATAGGGAATTTTTTTTTTTTTCTTTTCTCGTTTCTTCTCTCTATGTGTGCGTTGATATACACAGCCGTGTAAAAGGAAAAAAAAAAAAAAGAAACTTACAACCATTGACCCAAATTTTCCGACTTGAATTATTATTATTATTATTATTATTATTATTATTATTATTATTATTATTATAATTATAATTATTATTATTATTACATCTAAAGGTTTCCTTTTTTTATTATTACCTCATTACGACGTTCCGAATCTTGCAAAGGCATGGTTAAAACTTTCAGCATTGTCCCATCCCTATATTAATACAAAATTCAACGCCTTCTCATTTAGTGTTCTTGTTGTTTTTTTTTTGTTTTTTTTTTCCTTCTTTTTACTTTGCTTTTCTTTCAATTATTATCATTATCATTGTTATTATTAGTATTGTTATTATTTTTTTTTTTCGTTGTTGTTTTTGTTGCTTTCGTCGGTTGTTGTTCTTGTTTTTTTTTTGTTTTTTGTTTTTCTTTCAAGGATTGATGAATATTGTAAGTCTAGCAGTTTTATACGTCCCAGCGCACATGATAGTTATACATATTTTGATGACAGCGACGACGACGACGACGACGACGACGACGACGACGACGACGAAAAGTGAACAGTTTTTCAGTCTTCTTCCTTCTTTTCAGGCTTCAATTCTACGATTGCGTGCAACTCCTCCGGACTGTATCTGTCGAAGTAGAGAAGGAGAGAGAAAAAAAAAGAGAAAAAAAAAACCCAGAGAAATAGGGGAAAAAAAAAAGATAGAAAAACATAAAAAACACATTTCTGTAAATATATGCATACTATACATGAAAAGTACATATATATATATATATATATATATATATACTTCACCGATAATAATGATAATAATGATAATAATAATAATAATATTCATGATGAAGAAAGAAAGAACGAAAAAAAAAAGAAGAAACTTCGCAAACATTTAAATATACATATGAATTTATCAACTCACCCAAGAAGACTTTGTAGATCACATACGAAACGATATACGTATCGTTTACCGGCGGTTTTATGAATAATGTGTTTATCGTAATAATAACGTAGACCGCGACTCAGTTTTTCGTAATTCATTTTAGGTTTATTCTTTCGTATACCCCAACGGCGAGCAACCTCGTCAGGATCGGTTAATTTGAATTCCCATCCGTCTCCCGTCCACGATATAAAACCTTGACATGATTTGTCGGTTAATAATTCCAACAGGAATTGCCATAGCTGTATTGGTCCCGAACCTGTAAAGCAGGGACCAGCTCCTGTAAAATAAATAAATAAATAAATATATTCTGTAATTTTTAATCATTTATTTTTCTATACGATGTGAGATATATGCGTACCCGTGTAACCGGCCAGCATCGCGCTTTGCAATATCGGTTTTTGGTCCGGATTATTAACAATGGAGGACGGGTGATGAGGGTTCGATGAATCCCTGGTGGCGAGACTCTGGAGAAATGAAGGATGATGCGAAAGGTGTTCAGATCCGAGAGGACCGACACCCCACTGGTCACTACCCGACGTATTAACACCGCCAGTTCCACTTCCAGGAACTGTTTGAAATGACGCTGCATCGTATGGACCATATCCTCCCTCGCTATACGCTTCGTGATACCGACCTGATTTTTACCAATGGCATATAAAACGATACTTTAAATGTCAAATAATACATATCGAACAAATTTTATACTAAAATATACGTCAGAGTGGTAGTGTTTCGGAGTATGAACGAATTTTTATCGAATCACCCCCCAAATCGACTCCGAATGAATAAAAACAGGGGATGATCTTTTCCATTTAAAAATACGTACGTTTCTGGTGTACTTTGAGTAAATATTGAGATTTGTTTGCAAAAAGGAATTTGTGATTGCGAGAAATTATCGAGCACCGATGTCACCGTTTCGGGAAATCATCATTACTATGTTTCGTTGTCAGTTTTCGATGCGATATTATGTCAAATTGACGAAAAACAAGTCAGATTAAAATGGCGTACCATTGACACAAATGATTCTAATGTTTTCCCCAAATAGTATAGCAGCGATGCCCGCTAAATAGATTCCGTTCAGACCCCGAATAACGACCACTTCGATATATAGGTGTAGGGTAAAATCGACGAGTATTTACGTATATGAAACTAACAGTTCCGAAAAATTGACTCGGCGGTCAATTTTCGCCGACTTTACCCGTACGTAGATATCGACAAACTGTGTCTTTGTATAATATATACTCTACCTCGGGCATAATTTTTGAACGCTGGTGGTTGGTATTTTTGTTCCAAGTGAATACCGCTTTGGGTATAAAATTCGGGGGATGGATCTACGCTATAGTGATGAGACGTTTGATGGTTCTGTGCAAGTTCATGGTATTCTGACGCCTCGTCGTACCCGGAGTAATGGGCTGAAAAATAAAAATGAAAAAAACTGTTCAAGTATATAGGCACCGGCAGCAGCAGCAGCAGCAGCAGGAGCAGCGGCAACAGCAGTAGTAACAGCAGCGTATCAGTCAGCTGGACAACAGGTGCCGAGCCTGAGCCTTAGTCTTAGCCCTGGGTCTGGCACGCGCCGATTCTGAGACAGCTGCAGCTAAAATTTCTGATCAGAAACGTACGGACCCGGACGTGGCCAACGGACCTCGGATATATCTTTTTCCTGCATAACGAGGATATACGATTACTTTTCTAAATTTCACGATTTTCTACGAAATATATAAACATTATATGAAGAAGACGATTAGATTCGCAGCTTCGTCTGTCTCATAAGTGAAAATTTAAGACCGAACTTCCTTTACCGAAAATTCGAGGGACCGACAGTTTCCGAGCTACGGAAGATCTTGGTTCACCAATCGCGGAACGTATAGGTCGCACAGACTGGGCACCGCTCGACTTCCACTCATGGGCAGCCCAGTCTGTGTCACCTATGAGTTCCGCGCTCGGTCAACTGAGATCTTTCGTAGCTCGGAAACTATCGGGCTCTCGAATTTTTGGTGAAGGAAATTTAGTCTCAGAATTCGACAAGGAATCTACCCTGAAAATATGACTCGGTCAATCTGAATCACCCTGTATACGGACAAGGAAGACGTAGCTGCATGCTCATTTAATATGTCTTACTAACGAACGTGTCCGCATCTGCGTATAATAATATGTGGCGATAGAATCCTGCGGTAAACCGTAATGAGAATTATCGTATATGAGGAAAAATCCAGGGTTACTTACTAACCGCGCGTATATGTTAACTGATTTGAGCTCTTGGCGTAGGTCGAATATCTATCTGTGTGTTAATAAATATTACAAGATATTCGAAAAATTTCTTACAAAACGTTTTTCTATGTAATATAAGTATTCCTCGAAGTATTGGTAGACTATTTTCAGTTTACGCTTCACCAAATTCTAGGAGAATTCAATTTTCACCTTTTCCCATACATAATACGCGCAAAAAGTCTCTCCTAACTCCAAAACCCGGACTAATTTCTAATCGTATTTTATACATCAAGCGAAGAACGATGATAATCCTCGAAAAATCTCTCAGCCGACTGTGTAATATATTTCCGACTGTTTAACAACCCAGTCAAAGTCGACTGTTAGCGTTAGCTGGTACACGAACGCACTATTACATACGTACGTGCATAACGTACCTACATTAATACGCCCGAGTTACCTGCTGCAGCCACGGTGGTTATACCGCTACCAGGCAGCCATTGTTCTTTCTCAACTTATGATGGTGACCTGCGAACTCTCCCACACTAACAACGAATCCGACTATCTTATTGGACCTCGAATAACTACGTACACAATGGCGCATTTAAGATTATTTCTTTTTTTCTCTTTTTCTTTTTCTTTTTTCTTCCTGTCCGATTGTAATGAAAGGGGACCAGCGCGAATAGCATATCATATACGTGTAATAAACCCTCAGTACTAAGATTACCATTCTTGTCTCCCTCCTAGTCTCTTTTTGTTCCCTCGAGTTTAAAAATTCGAAAATTCTGACCGTTGGAAGTAATAATTTATTGGCATGAATTTTTTTTTTTTTAAATACGGTTTTTTTATACCCAAAACCGAGTTCGCGTTTGGAATTTCGCAACGATTTTTTATACTATACGATCTTTTACCTGGTGTATGCGTCGTAGGATCTGGCGATACCGATGCTGGCATACCGGAGCCGGTAAGGCTCCTCGATAACTGGTGATGATGGTGATGATTATTGTATTGCGAGTGCGAAGACTGTTGGGGTGAATGTGACTGAGAGTGTGACGACGAGTGTGTCAGGGGTTCAGCCTCGTGATACGAAGCCGGGTAGTCGGCGTAAAACGGTTCATGGACCACAAGGGTGTCCAATACTTGGAGAACCATTTCTGGAGGTATTTGGTTACCGGATTGTCCCGAATTATTTGACGATATTAAACCGCTATCACCACTCGTGTATGAGCCGAGGAGCGCCGCGGTGGCCGACGCCTGCCCCGGAGGCTGCGACCCCGACGTCCCGACGCTCACTACGCCCGCCGTGACGCCGTTCTGCCGACGGTCTTAGGGCGTTTTTCTCTTTCTTTTAGATTTTTCGATGAAATTTATTACGACTTCGTTTTTCTTTTTTTTCTTTTTTTTTCTTCTCGTAACTCTAGTCTCTTTGCTTTCTATCAAAAGTCAACTTCCAGTCTTTTTTCCTTCAACTCTTTGATTAATAAATCGACGCCACTCGATCGTATTTAAGAAAATCTTACGCAGTTTTATATATCCTTACGCACCGCTGGAGTATTAATCCTTCTCACTGAAATCTTCACATATACCTATATATGTATACTATATCGTGTTGTATTTCATCGAGTTAAACAGAACAAGGAGTTTCAAACTTCGCGCTGTAGTAACAGTGTTCATTATTATATCACCTATAAGTTTTAGCCTTTACATAAAGCGGGGACAGAAAAAAAAAAAAAAAATTCCGTAGATTAAACCGCAAACGGCTATAAAAATCTATGAATTATTGGTTTTCCTTTTCTTCTCTTTTCGTTATACTGGTATAAGAACTTCAGTTATTACACTCAAAATACGCGTGTGCGTATGTGATATATAATTTATAGCACCGCACCGTCTCACGCATATATATACAATATATAAGCGTGGATTACACCCACAGAGTCACAATTAGTGTTAAATAACTTTGAGCGATTATAAAGAAATTGCACTTACATACTTTTATACAATTATTGATTATGCAGTGTTAATTTCATGTCGACAAATTCATTTTCCCCACATTCATATAGTATATTGACGATATCGGAATATAAGTATAAGTATGTGATATAAACGGTCACGTTAATCGCATTTATACATATAATACCGAGTTTTACATGTAGAATACGTTGTTTTATTTATTATTATGATTTTTCGTTAATTAATTAAGTTATTTATTGAAACAGGAAATTTATTATTATTATCCACATATATTATCGGTAATGTATAGGTGAACTATTATTAAGTACGATGTATTAAGATTTTTAATATCCGCGTTGTTATATCGTTTTTTATAATAATAATAGGCGATAAGTAGTATCGATCGTTCGTTAAGGGTATAACAACAACGAGAACGAGACCGAGAACGAGAACGAGAACGCGAACGAGAACGAGAACGATGATGATGATGAGGATGATAATCGCCCCCACATCGCAAACTTTTGCCCACAAACCGCGTTTTATCCACTCGACCTGACGTGAGCGCGTGTGTCACTGAGGCGGTCGCAACGCGCTTCCACTCTCCGGCTTTCGATATTCCCCTCTCTCTCTTCCCCTGCCCCGCCCCCACCATCCCTTCCACACTAGACCAGCACGGTTCGCGCTTCGCGCTTTGCGCTTTACTCTCTCACCCGGCTCCCCCCTCTCGCTACCGTACCGCGCTTTAGATGCTTTATGCTTTATGCTTGATGCCCCTCGACGCAACGCAGTTCTTGAACGATGAACGTGTGTCCTCCTCCACATCCACCTCCACCTCACCTCTACCGCTACTTCTACTTCTACCTCCTCGTTGCTCGCTCAGCGCACACTGATATATACCTACACTGTATTTTCGTTTAGTTTTGTACAGTTCTGATTGTAAGAAAGAGAGAGAGAGAGAGAAAGAGAGCGATAGATACGGTGGCGTCGCGTAGTCGCGGCGATATGTGTATACAAATACATATATGTATGTATGTGTACGAAAAGTATAGAGAGAGAGAGAGAGAGAGATAGAGGAAGAAATGGAAGTGGAAGTAGAGGTGGAAGTGGAAATTCAAGGGAAGGGGAAGAAAGAGAGAAAGAGAGAAATAGAGAGAAAGAGAAGAAATAATGAACGGGGGACAAACGCCCTCGTAGAAACCTACGAAAAACTTTCGAGAGTATATACGCGATCTTTCTTGCAACCACCTGCTGCCTCTCTACGTTCACCCTCTATTAACGTACATATACCTACTATACGCTCTACCTCCTGCAACCCTCTTGGAGAGATATATAGGTATATTTTTACGAGAGGTTTTGTACATCGCTTGTGTAGGAATTTCGGGTATATAGAAACTCCGTATATACATACGCTTCCGTAAAACGTTCAACTTATTTAAGTTTTTTTTTTTTTTTTGGTTTTTTTGTTTTTTTCTTCCGTCATCATTCGTATAGCATACCTATCTATGTATACGCAATCTGAATTCATATACGGTTGGATTATTCGCAAATATTATTGGATCAGAAATTTTTCGAACAAGAGGAAAGAAAAAAAAATTATATTCGCTTCGTTTATCAAATTAGGTATACGTGACGGAAAATCTCTGCGATGTTTCCGAGAACTGCATACAGTGGTAAATGATACATCGCATATCTGAATTCCTCTACGGTTGTGTATAGTTGTAATATAGTATATAGGTATATATAAGTATATTATATATATATATATATTATATATATTATATGATGAAAGAAGATAAATAATAATGCGATTAAACTTAACCGTAATATTTTCCGCGAATTATTATACACGGAGTAATGTATATACATTAATTAATAATTTTGCAATTCGTTACAACGTATAAATGCGAATTGCGAATTATTTTTTCATTTCTTTCTCCATACACGTTGATTTACAATATAAATAAATTTACAATATAAATAAATAACTCAATATATATACATGTGTGTATTGCCGATTATGAATAAAGTCATTTTCTACATACGGTCCCCCTAAAACGTCGAGGAAAGGTACGATATGATAGCTAGCTCCCACACGTTATAACCCCGCGTCGTCGTCGTCGTCGTCGTATTCGTCGTATTCGTCGGTCTCCTCCTCGTCGACGACGATGGGCCTATTTTTGAGAGAGGTCGACCGACCGACCCGTCCACGGGATGAGGAGAGTGAGGTAAGGGACGAAGATGAGGTAAGGGGAATACCGGATGTCAGTAGGGTGGCGACGTTGTTGGAGGGGAGAAGGGGAGTCCCCGTACCGCAGTGGCACGCACGTGATACAGCGCGGGGACCGGAAGCACCCCGCTTTACCCCGCGCCTAGCAAAGGAAAGGCAAGGCAAGGCAAGGCAAGGCAAACCAAGGCAAGGCAAGGCGAGGCGAGCCCTTCGCCGATGCAGAAGACTCTTCAACTACTATAACAGCTACGCGCGATTTTTCGTATAGTTTTATTCGTCGAGTTTCGTTTCGTCGAAAACGATATTCAATGAGATGAATAAAGAAAAAGAATAAAAAATTGAAAAAACCGTACGTTTCTTTTGAGTCAGACACTAATCATTCGCTATCGCAGTTTTCATAATTACTCAAGCAAATATCCTCTATGATACGTGATTTCATTTACGTTCCGTTCGGGTTCCCGCAATTGCAGTACATCGCCATTTTTTGTTGTTTCGTTTAAAACAGCCCGAGCCCTTCTTCCCTTCCCTGATCGCAGACTTTCATGCCAAAACCTCCCCGCGATTCTTACATCGTATGCTATTGTCGTACACCTAACCGCATTGAAGCGATTGCATTGTGGCTTTCGCGCACCCATATCGCGATATGAACATTATTTGGGAATTTATATCCCGTTCGAAGACCGGAAGTCGTTCATTTCTCCGTTCAGTAATGAAATTCGTTGAAAATTTTCCATAATTTAAATAAACATGCATGAGTCCGATGCAGGCTAATCGAACGAGGGATATAAAGATGGATTCGTCAAGAGTTCGTATTTAATATACTAATGCGAAGGTTGTATGATAATGAATGAACCAGAGACCATTATTTGACGAGGGTTGAGTTCAGTTCACTAAAATCCTTGAGGATAATTTTTAGGCACCGATTTACCACCATTTGTCCTTCAACAATCGCCACTTCCTTTATTTCCATGGCTTCGAAGGGCCTCATACCCGTCTTCCGGACGGAATACACTCGCCTCCCGACAACCCCAAAACCTTTTTTTCTTCGCCACAACAGCTATACATAATATAAAGTAGATGAAAAATAATCCCCTGTATAGTATATGCCGTACTCGAGGCACGTGCGATCGACAAAGTATAGGGTGGCTATATATCGAAAGCTTTTTCGCTGCCGTTCCACATTTCGTTTGACTATAACAACCGGAATTTTCCCTGCTAGAAAATATTGAAAATTGAATTAAAATCAATTTTTCGTCAACTAAAAACATCTACCGTATATTAATAGCGGTATAAATTTCTCCGAAGAATTCGAATCGAATCGGTTTATAAATTTGTTGAAACGTCAAGGCGTGACTCCGAGAGCGGTAATAACTATTCGATCGTTTCTCTGGACAATTTCCATGCGCGCGGTATAATTTTCGTTGAATATGTCGTGCGTAAGAACAAGGCTAGATATATCTCCTCGCCCATAGATACGTAAGGGCGGGTACGAATAGGAAAAAGTAAGGTTCGTTGTTACGACCGGAAGCTGTGTAAAGGGGAGGGGAATCCCCGGGCAGATAGCTTTATAATATGCTCTGGTGCTCCACCCCAAAAGTGCCCTCGATGTCCGCTGAATGCACTCTGAACGGTGTGCAGTGCTTGCACGAGTATTGTTGCGCACTTTGACGAGCGAGGCAGAGGCAGATGCTTCGGAAACTTGTTGAGCTACTCGAAACACTTGGATACTAGACCCGTGTAGCTGTAGTTTACTCGCACTTATTATTTTTTATTTTTTACTTTTTTTTAACGACGTATATTCTCTCCTTTTCTTTTCCTGCCGCGTGTGTATTTGTTTGTAGGTGTATGGTTATTTTTTTTTTCTTGCTCTTCATATATTTGCAATGATAGAAGAAAATGAAATTACGATTTTATTGGTAGGTATACCTACGTGACGTACGCAGGTATATGTTAGATCGTAAACTTAACTGCAGAACGATTCTTGAACGGTTGTGATTCCGAAAGCGAAAATGCAGCTAGACTGTAGCTGTAGCTGTAACATCGCATCTAACATCCGGTAAGAACGGTACAAGTATTATTATAGGTATATGTATAGCGTGAAAACTTGAGTTTGTAAGTAAAAGTCCGCGCGCTATGTTGTAGATTTATTAAATTAATTAAACAAACAAATTGGAATAATTCATAATTGCCTGAATTATGGAAATATTCAGTCTTCCAATGCGGTTAGAAAAAAAATAATACAAAACCGTCTTTCATAGTCCATTTCGAATTTTTCTATCTCCGAATCTTTCGAACGGTTTCCTAAAGTTCCATTCTCGTTTAAATACGTATATCGCGCTAAAGTAATACCAAGATAGACAAAAATAGTATGCGTATAGAATTTTCAGAAAAAGTTCTTGATTTTCTTTTAAAAAAATTTCAATCTTTATTAAATGAAGTCTAATCCTCTACGGATTCCGAGATTCGATAAGAAAAAAAGTGTATATATATATTTTCGCGATTCTCAAATTTGAGGGGATGAACGAAGCGACGATGATTTAGATCGTCGTACCCGCGGTACCTTCCTACCTGTACATCAAGGTATTGTTCGTATGTATAACGTGGGTGGGTGGCGAACCGTGACCCTTCACAACGTTGGCTTTCCCCTATTCTCACCCATGGTCAGTGGTGATGACGTAATTTTAATAATCACTGCCTGCGCCAGTGCAGGTTATTAATTATTATTATCTTTATTATTATTTAATTTTTAATACACGACGTAGATTTTTACTCATTTATAAAAAATTGATTGTAGGCATAAGACACGTAATGTGGTATACACCCCGAATCTACGCAGGTCAGACATCCTTGAAAGGGTTCGATCTCTAAGGTAGTTGGGTACATAAGCGAAAAGAAGCCGGAAAAGGAGTAGCGGAAGTTCAGATATTCGGTCGCAGGAATCCCTTGCCGTAACCTTACCGATTAGGTGGATCAATAAATCCAGAAATCTTTAAACCGCAGCCTTTCCGGAGTTCGAAAGACCACGAAGAAAAAGATTTCGATCGGTAAAAATTCCCAAGTTCAATATTACCGAATCACAGTTCTTAGAAATGGTATTTTCCCGAAAGTCTGCATAGCCGATTCAAAAAAACTGAAAACTCGATTCTCCATTAGTTCTACATCTTTCTTATTTTAGCGATCGCGATGGCGAACAACAATTTTTAGGAAAGAGAGAGAGAGAGGGAGGGATTTTGCAGTTTATTACGTAATGACGTAACAGTGGAAACTCCTCGGTCTACAGCGAACGCTTTCGCAGACGCACACGATCGCGGTCCGTATAGCTATAGAGCACAGGCCTATACCTCTACTCTAAAGTAAAGTAAATATAAGAGAACACCCTATTCCGATTCCAGGTGTATATTCAGGGCGTGTATCAGCGTGTGTGTGTACATATGCGTATATATCTGTATGTGTAAGTCAACTTACACACGCGAAACTAACGGACCCCGTCATTAGTAGGTACATAACTCGAGGTACTTGATGTTAAGTCAGCGTGAAGCTGACGCTTACACCGCGTAGCAATGGCATATATGAGGCAATTCGGTTATACGAGTTGTTTGTTATTTGATGAGAAGAAGAAAGAAAAAACAAACATAAAACGAAAAATCGGTTCAAAAAAGAGATCAAAAAATCCTGAAAATCAAAAAAAAAGAAATTATGAAAAATCGGACTCACCGTCGTTGTGATATTGGCGAGATAGCGTTATGACCGAGGGTGGTGGCGGTGGAGGTTGAGACTGGTTTTGGTTCTGCCCCTGATTTTGACCCTGACTTTGACCCTGGCTCTGTGGGGTGCTCGGTGGAGTTGCTGGAGTAGCTGGACTCTTGTGTTCCGGTGTAGCGACGCTCGGTGTTCCTTGGTATCCCATGAATTCACCTAAATCCGGTACGCATACGCTCTCGTATAGGTTCGCGGGTACATTTTCGAGGGATGGTTTTTCCGAGTCGACTTCTGCAATAATAACAAATCAAAAAAAAAAATGAAAAAAATGAAAATTAGAAGAAAAACGTCATTCACAAAAAACAAAAAGTTCGGAAAATTTGTTAATGACGATAAAAAAAAAAAGACAAAAAAAAGTAAAGACCGAACCTAGAGACAAAGATCTATGAATGAGTCGTCGGGACGTATGAGGTACCGCGGTGAGGTCAGAGGATGGAGTATATTTTAGTTTCTACTTTTTTTTTTCCATGCGATGTATACTTATAACATATATGTGTGGCTATAGGTATATTATCACGTATGTGTTCGTGGGTACGCGTATCCAGCTCAAACAACCTCGTATAGGAAAAAAAAAGAAAAAAAAAACTGTAGTGTGAGTTAGTTAGTTAGTTAGTTAGTTTCTTAAGTGTTTCTTAATATCCGCTCCCATTCGCGGAATCAAAACGATTGGCTGTCTCTCTACTTACCCAATTTTATGATACTTATATTCGCTTAACTACTGCCATTGCACATACTATCGTTACACTGTATGCCTTTCTCGATCTACCGTAATTAAAATTTGCAATTATATACATTCGCGATACGATTTTTCATGGGAAGAAAAAGACAAAAAAATGAAAAGAAAATCAATGTTTGAATCCAAAAAATAATCTAAACGAGGAACGAAAGAAAAGTGTGCAAAACGCGTGACGAACCGAATAGGTGATGATTTTTTTTTTTTTTTTTAGCTCTTTTCTTTTTTCTTCTCTTTTCTTTTTTAGTTATCCTCTTTGTTCTTTGCAGTGTTACGAACCACGACTATAGAGTGGAAAAAGAACAGTTACCTATATACTTGGAATCGGGCCGTTCGCAATTTAACGTTCATAAAACGTCTGGCGATTAATCAAGCTTGAGTAATTCTATCCTGCACAGTATGAAATGACGACGATGATGTGGCTCGTCACAAGGAACTATGCAACTTTGATTATAGAGGTGGAGTTAAATCATGGGTGAACCTATACTTCCTGTCGTATATCCACCGATACACCTCTTTCACTGGGCTAACCGATCACCGAACAATTTAATGCCAGTTTTATATTAAAAAAGAAAACCATTCCCATCGGTCTGAGCTGTTTCCTTTTTTCCTCTTTTTTTCCTCAATTTTTATATTTCATTTTTTCTTCCCCGAAGAGAAAGAAAGAAAAAAAGAAAAGAAAGAAAGGAAGAAAAGAACAAGACGAAGAATCTCAACACATGATACGACACGCGGAAAGACGAACGTACCGGAAATCTTCGAGGGGGTGGAATCCTCGGTTTTTAGTTTTGGTCAAACTATTGAAAACGCAGCACCCCGGATATAAAAGACTCGTGGAGAAAAGCTGAGAATTCTATGCGAATAGGGAATTGTGCAAAGCACTTGCGTATGGGCACGTGGACGCAAGGGCAACAGCATATATAGAATAAGAATAAGAATAAGAAGAATAAGAAGAAGAAGCAATAACAAGAAGAACAGGTACATAGAGACCATTTTCTGAATGGGATATACACCTGATTTTAGTTCTCCAGAGTGGATTCCTTGTAATTCGAGTGCATTTGTCCGGTATTAAGGTGAGGTTGAAGTGTATTATATAGTATTTTTGAACCCACACAGCTCATTGAGTCCCCAAAAGTGGGGTCCCACCTATAATATCAACGAAGAATTTTCCATGCCTGAGAAATCCCCGAATATCCGGAGTTCAAGTTTCTATGAAATATTTTACGGGAGGGAAATAATGAGGGGGTTGAGGTAGAGGAGGGTGGGCCACTTTCCCCAGTTCTCCGACATACCAGGACGAGACGAAACGTGAAGAGGTCGTTATAATGTCTATCTACGAATTTTCGGATCTTAGATTTTCTTCTCGAATTTTCTCACCTTTCTGTAGAATTTCTAGATGCTCCCATAGAATGTCGCCCATGAACGCGGGAGCCCTGGCCAAAAACGACTCCTTTCCCAAACCGCATATCAGTTTCCCCGTCATGTGCTGCCATGGCTGCATCGCTACACCTTCGAGCGAAAATTCTCTTATTGCCCATTGGAGCCAGTGAGCTACTGCAGTTTCTGACCATTGCCTCGGATCTGTAAGCAAAATAGAAAAGAACGGAGTTGAGATACGTTTCACACTGTCCGTGCGAGTATTGGTCATCCGTAAACGATTAGAGATACTCTTTACGTCTGCCTACATATATAGGAATTGCTGTTTTACAACGAACTGAAACGTGTTACGTCAAAGCTGACATTTCAATAAATATTGAGCTAACCATTTTGGTAGAAACAATACCGAGAAACATTGGAATGTCCCATTTGCGGTACGCGCCCATATTTGCACGACTGTCTTATGCATTGTTTCGTGGTAAGTATAATATCCCTTTGGTCAAAGGATAGGTATAGGTGTGTACAGTCGTGGCGGCAAACCGCGGCGCCAATAAATTACGCAAAATTATTATTCCGCAAAAGGAATCGTAAGAGAACGATGGAAGAAGAAAAAAGGATTGGCGACCATTTCGAGTTGCGATATTCGTCTAGAAATATGAAAATAAAAAAAAAAATATAAAAATAAACGTAGACGATAGAAAAAGAAAAATACGGGAGTTCCCCCTGCGGTAGGAAAAAAGAAAGAGGTCGAGAAATCGAAAGGCTAGAAACTTGAATGAACGAGTACGAGCCTCGGTTATTACTATGACGAGTAGGATACCAGAGGATGTTGAAAAAGAGAGAAATGAGAAAACAATGTATAAAAGTATGTGTAAAGAGGTGAGAGGACGAGGATGAGGGGGAGAAGGGGGACGGACGGTTGTCCTGTGGCGAGTATAATAACGTTAACATCTCGTTTGGTATAGAGCGAGGTAGAGGAGCCGAGTGCGGTATGGTAAAAGTTCAAAGAGACCGACAACGGTGTTTGAGGATTGTGTCGATGTTTGCCTTAGTTATTTTTTTGTCAGTATTGTTAAGAGGTGCCCCGATGCTCTATGAAAGCCGTATTACTACAGCCTATAACACGCTCTTTACAGTCTCCTCTCTCCTACACCCCACCTCTCTGAGATATCCAGAGAAATGACTTTTGACTCGAGTTGACTCGACTAGCTTGCAGCGCGAGCCACGCGCGTCGACCACAATACACAATGGGGCCCTCGTTTCGAGCCACACGCGACACGTAGTAGGTACTTTACCCATGCTTACGTACATACCATCTACTATGTAAATACATAACGATATACAATCATACATCTATATATAAAGAGATATTATGTATACAGGTGAAGAGATTCTCTCATATAGTCTTTATACGCGATGTTTATATGATTATTTTACATTTATATTATACATATCTATACATACCCCTTGAAAAATCATATTAGTCTTCTTTTCGTTCAGTAAACTCTTTTTTTTTTCTTCATTCTGTATTTAAAAAAATGATTGAAAAAAAACTTTTCTAGACTTGCGCATATTTTCATAAATTTATGGTCTTCTCTCTACGATTTTGGTTCCGTTCTTCGCCTCTTTGTATTTCCCTTAAAAATTTCACGTTCCCGTCGATCTCTGTTCTGTATTTACAGTATATGGATATACGAGTGAAAAGATTGAGAGATTTATTCATCTGGTGATGTTTGTAGAGAGAGAGAGAGAGAGAGGAAAGGAGACCGAAGAAGGCAATAAAGGTTATTAGGAGTGTTGAAGCCAGGCGATAAGAATCGGCCCTGTATGTATAAACACGTTCGTCTATACGTCGACCAAATGCGTAAGGGAGATAAAAAAAAAAAAGTAGGCAAAGAAGTAAAAAGAAAAAAGAAAATGGGAAAACAATGAGAAAAGAGGAAAGGAAATTCTCTGATGCAGGCTCAAGGCATCGCGTGCTAGTAGTGTATATATATAGTGTATCTATGTATAAAAAGAACAATCGTGTGTGTAAAGGTTTTGAATGTACATATATATATGTATATATATATATATATATATATATATATATATATACTGGAATAAATATAAATATATATATATATATGTATATATGTATGTATACGAAATTCAGACGGTTAAAAGACGGCGTTTTTTTGAAACGTAGATTCAGAAAGAAGCCGACTAGAAAGCCTGTTGATTTAGAAGCAAGTCACCTGTCAGACTTTACCTGTATCGCAAACACCGACATTTTCCTATCCTCTATACAGTATAAGCGCGAAGATAAGCCCAAAGTTTTGGGAAAAAAAAGTAAAATTTAAATTGAAAAAAAAAAATACATACTCTTCTCAACGATCAAGTAAGAGTTTTAAATCAACGAATTAACAAAAATTTTCCCAATCACGGTTATTTTTTTATCTTCTCCTTCGGGCTATCTTCGACGACTCTATATGGGGTTCGAAAAAATGTCGAATTCAAATAAAAATTGACGAAGTTCGTATGTTCGGTCTTTAAACGACGCAGGTAGGTAGGTACTATTTCGGTGCGAGTAGAGCTGGTTATCCCTATCCCCCCATTAGATCGGAAAGCGACGAATCGTCGGTTCCCTTTTTTTCCTAAATTGCTTTTCTCTTTTTAGTAGGTATAAACATTTATCCGTCGGCTGTCTCAATTAAGACTAAAAGGTTTGCGGAAATTCTAATTTATAGACAAATAATTCATGCGATTGAAACTTCAATCGTGGATTAATTTACGATCTCTCGATAAACCTACTATAGAAATAAATTATCACCGTTCCCCCTGTGTCAGGATCGAGCTTTACGTCTCACAGCTCTCAGCCAGCGTCGCGGAATCAAACAAGCAAATTAATCAACGATATACCAAATTCAACGTAATAAAAAATCAAATTAAATTCAAAAAAAGAAAAAATTAAATTCTCATTCTATTTTTCTTCATTTATCATAAATCTCGATTCATGTTCTCGTTCCTTCCCTCTTTCTTATTTCTTCTCCTTCTTCTTCTTCTAGTCTCATACACTTATATCGTACATATAAAAAGAAATATATATAAAAAAAAAGTTACAGATTTACGCGCGCGCGCAATCATTGTAATGACTGACAATTAGAGAGACGCGATCTCGAATGCGACGGTATGCCTAGGTATAACGTAGAATGAGGAGGAAAGGCGGGAGGCGCGGGTAGAGGGTGGATGGATTGTGAATGTGATGTTGATGGTTCTGATGGGGAGCCGATGCCACACATCCGGTATGCGCATTCAGAGCCACGCGGGTGTGACGTTACTTCCGGTCTACATGCCCTCACTCGCGCGCACAGTCGTCTATATACCCTCAACTCGGCCCAGGTCGCCATCCTCGGGTCTAGACTAACCTCGCATGACTTAACCTGACCTCATCGTAGCATCCAAGTCCACGTCTCTGTGCTTAGATTCATTTTTATTTTCCACAATTCAACAGATTCTACTTTTTCTTTCAATAAATCGATTTCATATTATACATACATATAGTATATGGATGTCGAGAGATATATATGAACCAAGTATCCAGGAAATTTATTCGCAGCTTCCCTAAATCGAAAATCTATAACCAGGCTATGCAATTTCTTCGTTTCAGAGTCCCCTTTCAGAGGAAAATTTAAAAATAATCAAATTTCGGAACCGATTATTTTTTTGCTCTCAGCTTCGAGGTCCCAGCGGTATTCGAAACAACCGCACTCGCAATTAGTGTTCATAGGTGTACGTATACCTACTGTATTAGGTAGATAGATACAAATTATACCCACATATATGTATATATATAACCATATATTTCGTACTATGATCATGCGTGTGATGCGGAGAAGGCACTGCAGCACTTCACGATCGCATGGTTCTCTGTTGAGCTAGATTGTGAAATTCGAGTTTCGCTCCGTTGATTTTAGGCTTTATATACAACTTTCGAAGGCTGATTTCGTCAGACAATGAAGTCCTTTTACCGTGTCAAATTCTAACTCGCAAGCCTGCCCGCCTGGTTCTCTTAACACATACAAAATCTAGTCGCATGATTTTTCGATCATTCAAGTTTCCATTTCCATAATTAATAATATAAATACATAATAAAACTAGAGTTTCTTACCTTTAGTGATATTTAGACGGATTTGCTCTTTCTCCCATGAGGCGAACGAGGCTTTCAGAGCCTCTGTCATCTTCTTGTTGGTACCAGGCGTGAGCGGTGGGACCTGCGCCGGAATGTCTGAAAATAAGGGAAACAAAAATTGTTATACACACATCATTTGAGTCTAACATAATTGAATGATATAAAAGTAGACCGGAGAATCGATTACCTTCGTTTCTTTATCATAGAACGGATATAATCCATCGTGGTTTATAAAAAAATCGTCTAATGACATAAGATCGGACGACTTGTTTCTCATGCCGTAATTGTCGTTTCAATATGCGTTAATAAATTTGAGAAATAAAGGTACTGCAGGTACCTGCACGTGTATCGCATTAAATTCGTTGTTGTTATAAGGTGCAGGTATAATACGTGTATATAGTTATATACGCGTGTGAGAAGGTACGTTCTCCGTACTTCACACACTCCCGACTCTATCGTGCAGGAGTTTCATATAGTGCGTCAGGTGTCGAGGGGTCAGACCGAGGGGATCCGTATCCTAGATACAATCGTCCCGGAGCGCAAAGGGGCGCAACTGTCCAGCAGGTGTACCGCGGCAAATATAGGACATACATTCGTGAATGTGTCTGCATCTACCTGCCGTGACAGCCCAACGCTTCTTCGATCGCGCGCAAAGTGGTTTTAAGTACATACCCATGTACCATAATATTCTACGATCTACACCTTATGGCATACTTATTCTTCGAACGGTCTCCCTAAATTTCTACTTTTCATCGTCTCACTCGATATCGTCAATAGTTCGTTCATTCGTTCGTTTCTCTATACGATTTGCATCGACAGAATACAATTTTTGTACAGATATCATTTGTTTAAAGAAATTAATCAATAATAAATGTTTAGGGCTTTTTTTTTAAACATTTTTCAATGGAATATCTATGTGTATATGTATATACAACGAAAGATTCCATTCTCAGCAACGTACACCGGGACACGAAATTCGCATTAGCTTTCAGCTCGTTTGCCGAACGTTTAATGACGTCTGGTTAGGTCGACTCGGCTTGTGCGGCTATGTCTATGCCTCTATAGAACGCGTATATGACGTACATATGTATGTATCTACGTTCGCAGGTGTTTTGCGTCGAATAACCAACACCGGTGACTAATTTTCAAACGTCAAACTTATCTAGTCAGAGAAACTAATGTATACCTACGTGCAGAAAAGAAAAAGGAAAAAAAAATACCTATAGGCGAGCTTCGTTTCAACTTTGACAAATCTTTATAATCGACTCGATCAATGGCGATCAACGATATTATCAATCCAATCTAAAACGGCACTCGGTCAATCAACAATCGACAAACGACGATCCAAAAGCCACGCGCCGTATCACCGGCTTTAAGACATCGAAAATAATCTAAAAATTTTTCACGCATAGGTCAGCTACCTGCACGCTCTCGCTCATCGATATTCACCGACACAAATAGGTGTATAGATACGAATAATATCAATGCATATGTAAAGATATGTACACATATATGATATTATAATCGTCAGCAGAACGAATATAACGGAATTGATATGGATGTATACATATACGATAATAGACCTATATACAGGGTCATTCATATTGAATTGGTCATATTTTCGGAGTAGATTCTCCGTGAAAATCTGAGACTGAATTTCCTTCACCGAAAATTCGAGGGACCGATAGTTTCCGAGCTACGGAAGATCTTGGTTGACCAATCGCGGAGCGTATAGGTCGCATAGACTGGGCACCGCTCGACTTCCACTCATGGGCAGCCCAGTCTGTGTCACCTATGAGTTCCGCGATCGGTCAACTGAGATCTTTCGTAGCTCGGAAACTATTGGGCTCTCGAATTTTTGGTAAAGGAAATTTAGTCTTAGAATTTGACATTGATTGCGAATAATTATGAGGAGGATTTCGTCATTTCGCGGAAACTTCTGTCATTGTTATGTTATATTTGTTTTTCCGTTAAACTTGTTGTTCGGGTTGGGATGACTGGGTCGAGTCGAGGAATCGCGAATGAATGCAAATGTATAGAACAAAATTGGAAAAACAACGTAATACAAAGAAACGAAAAAAGAGGATAAGTAAAAAAAGCGAAATGCAGATGCAGATGTAAATTGATGACCCGTTGAACTCTGAACCCCGCTTCACCCCGCTCGCTCTACATACATTTGCATAAATATTTTTAATTATACTATTTGCGTTCCTCGCGCGCTATGCGAGATCGTTACATACGTATTCGGTATAGATATATACCTATAGGTGATTATGCAGATCGATATTCCCTTTGTGCGATAACCTTAGTTGGATTAAAAAAGGCATTTGTATACGAATGGCTGGGTGTTTAGGAAGGGCAGTGGACAGGGGGAGCAGATAATTTGGCTATTTGTCCGCTGCCTAAACGAAAAAAGATGTGGAATATAGTTTTTCTCATTTTCCCTTTCTCTTTCACTTCTTCGTTTCTTTCTTCTCTTTTTCTTCTTCTCGTTATTTTCTACAACTTTAGGTATAGCCAGAGGTTCGGTTTCATCTTCCCGAACGTACAACTCGACCCCTACCTTCGATATGTTGGACTTTGAGGTAATTATCAGAGATCGAAGATCGTTGAGGTCAAGAATATCAAGGTGGGTACAGCTTAATATTCGTATACTCGTTTCTTCTCAACTCTTCAGTTACATGTGTGAATATACCTGCGATATGTTCATATCTAAATATTTTCGTCCTTAAAATATCCAACGGTCATTTCTCGGCCATCAAACGACAGAAAGAAAAAAAAAATGAAAATAAAAGATCGTAAAAAAATCGGAATTCCCTAATTAAATTCCTAATTAGACAGCTGAAAATCGTCAACTACGTATAGATACATAAATTTCCCTTCTCTCCGCATTGTGTATATCCCGAGTATTAATTTATTGCACATTATATAAAGCCTCGTGTCGTTTTTTATTTCACTTTTTTTCCCCGCTTCTCTAGCTCTCGGTAACGGGGGATGATTTAGGGAGGGTTTGTATAAGTAGATGACCCTATAATATCGGGAGTATATAAAAGTACTGGGACTTATATTCTCCGCGCGGCACGTGCTATTCCTTAATTTGCTCGGTGTTCCGAAGACGACGCTGGGCCCGCCGTGCCGTGCCGTTCGTCTCTCTTTAGCACAGGCGGCTCTTTTCGCCCCGATCAACGACTAGAACGAACAAACTAACTAAACGAAGCAAGGAAGGAAGGAAGGAAGGAAGGAAGGAAGGAAGGTACGACCGGGCTAACGTAAGCTGCGGCAGCTGTAAGCTAACTTCTTATTTCCCCGCGCCAGGCTTCGTATTTCCAAACCCTCTCTTATATACATTCTGTATATGTACCCATATGGTTGGTTCACTACGCCCTACTACCCGAAAGAAAAAGAGGGGTCTCCAAAATTAAGAAAAACAAAAAACAAAGCGGGGAAAAAAAAGAAGAAATATTGGAATCTAGGTAAATTAGACGAGGGTTTGAAACAACCAAAAAAAAAAAAGAGAAAGAAAAAGATTTGTGTACATACATATATCTTCATACTCTACATACGAAGATAGGGAATTGCTTGAGGCTGTTCATTAATTGAAGAATCAATTGATTCCTAGTTTACTTTATAGTTTGAAAAATGTACATTGCTACCTATTTATAAAATATCAAAAAAATAAAAATAAAATAACGAAATTTTTTTTTTGTTGTTTTGTAACAACGTGGGTAGGAGGACACATATTTATTCAAGTTTTGGAAAAACGCAGACCTTGCACAAGGCCGGTCCTCTGAGAAACTTTACGTCGAACAAATATATGGCCAAAGACACCAAGCCGCATCATACATATATACACATATACAGTCAAATACATGCGTGGATATAGTATATAGTCGCGTATGTAAACACGCACCATGGGCATGGGTCTCTCTGTATAGACTATATAGGGGGAACGCGAAGCGACGCGGCACGGCACGGCGCGGCGCAGCGGGGCGAGCTACACCTGTTGCACACGACTGTTGCAGTCCAGCGTTGAACGGTGCGGTGCGGTTCACCCCTCCGCGAGAAGGCACCTTGACTTTACGAACCGTCGCGCCAATGAACAGAATTTTAAAGACTACATAACGCGTTAATATTTTCTTGACCATTATTATTATTATTACTATTACTGTTGTTATTGTTATTGTTATTATTATTACTATTATTATTATTATTATTATTAGTTTCACGATTCAACAAAAACTAACGAACTTTGTCAATGTTCTCATAAGTGTATGACGGAATTTTTTTGTTTTTTTTGTTTATTTATTTATATTAAAGTTTGGCAAGCTGTTGCACAAAATGATATAAGGTAATATATGTATATTATATGTATCTAGAATGTATAGTTATACATAGATATACGCGCGACAAGTCACGGAGCGCCAGGGAATGTAATTTTAACTCGATTCTACGGCGGTTAGAGTTTAGCTTAGCCTAGCCTAGCCTAGCTTAGCTGCTTCTTGATTTTCGTGTCCGTTTGCCAAGCCGGTTGCATGGTTACGTTGGTATTTTAGGAGAGTTCGTACCGGAAGGCGGGTCTAACCTTGACTCCGGGCTGTTCGAAACTTCGTTACCACTCCTCTGACGAGGATCAATCTGTTCTAAGATCCTCCCTCGTTAACCTCACCGTCATCAATTTACTCTAGATTTTTAATTGAAACTGTCTATTAAATCAATATATATTTTAATGCATGTATGTGTATCTCTTCCTCGATTCTTGTCTAAAAATCAAATCAAAACCACGTGATTCGCAATCATAAAGAATAAAATTTACAATCGCGTATCGTCACGTACAAAAATGTATTTATTATTATCATTATCATTATTACGATAAAAATCTATTACTGTACAACTTCATCTTCTATAAATAGATTAAATTAATTAGTTAATCAATTTATCATTTATCATTTTTTTTTTCCTCCATCTCTCGTTCACTTATTTATATATATATACATATATGAATATATATGAATATATTTATATTATATTTATATTCGTCTGCTTCCGATTGTGATATAGTATGAATGTACAATAATCGCGTCACACCGCATGAGTCGAGCGCTGTTCGTTATCCTACATATTATCCTATCGGTTCGGACGGAGTCGGGGAGAACCTTTGAAGGAAAAAAAAAAAAACAAAAATAAAAATAAATGAATAAAATAACGGAGAATCTGAAAATTCTGGAAATACCCGCAGAGTTGGGAGTACCATACGCATATAGCTTCACTTGTATGCACAGTCTCCCCGCGATACATGTATATAGTTATATATATAGGAGAATAACAAAGTTCAGTTGTAATCAGTACGCTCATTAGCGCGGCAGTGGTTAAGTGGCAGCGCGTATTGTTAGAGCGATTATCAACTGCTGGTGCTGCTGCTGCCACTGCGGTCCGTTCGTTCTACGCGATACGGGAGTCCGAGTGTGGCCAGAGCGATATCTCGCCCACTTCCTGCTTCTGCTTCTGCTCTAGGACTCGCAAACGTCAGATTAGCACCCCTCCTTCACCGCGACTTTCTCGTATTTTCCTTCTCTTCTCTTATGTAAATTATACATATATATATACATATATATGTATATACATATATATGCCAGAGAAAAAATGATAATGAAAAAAAAAAATCTTTGAACGACAAAATAACAAAAATTAATAATTAGTTTCTGCTAAGAGTCAGATGCACAATTCTAGAGACGTAGAGAGAGATTCTGAGATAGCTATAAAGTTTATTGTATAGAAGCGCGTTTGAAAGGCCATTGAACAAGTGACAGTCGCGGCGCGGTAAGTGTAGTAGAAGAAGCAGAAGAAGAAGAAGAAGAAGAACAAGAAGAACAAGAATAAGAATGAGAAGAGAAGAGAGGGGGTTGAGGAAGGTATTGTATGTACTTGACTTGCAAAGAGTGTAGATGGAGATTAAATACTTATGTACGATGCGTCGCGCTAGCACGGGCCAAGGAGGGTTTGGTGGGGGAGGTTAAGGGGAAGAGGAAAGGGGGAAGAGGACTTAACCCTCTAGTCACGTTCGAGTACGAGACTGACTGAGCGAGTAGCTCCTATCGACAGGGATGTCGAGACGTCGACGACGACGAATGTTGCTGTACTAAGCTATAAGGCTCGATTTTTTATTTTCAAACTCATTTTTTTTTTATTTTTATGTTATCCTCAGATATCTCGTAGATTTCAAGTATATATAAGAAGCCCCGCATTTATATGTAGCACGTACCTATAAAAAATATGAAAAAATAAAAAAAAATTATAAGCTATATGACTATATTATACGCATATAATCGTCACTCGCCACCTGCCTGAGCGTTCTTTTTCATTAGTTCACCTGTAACCGCGTCCAGCCTGTTTAATATCGCCAAATATAACCAAATGAGATCTTAATTTATCGCAGGTATGTACGGAATCGATGTAGTTATAGGTATTGTGATATTGCAACGGGATTGCATGGTTGTTGAAAAATAATTTAAACCGTTATATGTATGTACGTATATAGGTATAGACTATAGGATATTGGTAAATAACTATATCTAGGCCAGGATAAATTTATCCCTGCAGCAATCAGAGTTTGGGTATGATTGACTGAGTGTAAAATAGGTTCGTTCGTACGTTCGTTCGTTCGTTAATTTGGCTCGGGGATTTTATAAACCAATAATAGTACCTATGGTGATGCAGCTGCAGAAGAGTGTATTGCGGAGAGAAATATTGCGAGGGATAAGGTATAATATATATATATAATATATAATAGTCACTAGTACGGAAAATACCGCGAAATAATTAAACAGTTGTTTTCGGTGTAATCTATGTGCCGAGTCCCAATTAGTCGCAGGTAGTAGAAAGAATGAAAGAAAAATAAACTCAGGCGAAGATAAGAGAAGAAGTAAAACCTGCGATAACGATCATCGGTCGAGATCCTAAATGACAAATTCTTCTTTTTGGTTTCTACGAAATTATTGACATAAATAAGCGACAAGATTTGCGATTGAATCGGCTTAACGCGGAGCTGTATATTGGTTTTCGAATAATAATTCGATACAAAGTACTCGTCGTTATTGCAGAATAAAGAATTTCGAAATTAATCAGCGAAATAATTTTCTGCAACAGTCAGATACGCCAAAATTTATTCGCAGCACTGAGTTTATTAATTGAACTGTTTACGTCTGTCCAAGCCAAATTTAATACCGAAATATACCTAATATTCTAATATCTAGATACTAGACGATCAAAGAAGAGTCACCTTTACATTAAACGTCGTCACAAAATTAAAATTTGCCTTTCACGCGATAGGAAGGTATGTGTGCAAATATTCCGATCTAACAATGCATAAATGGAAATAAGAAAAAAAAAGCAAAGGAAAAAGAAACTTCCGTGGAAGTGATTTGCGCGTTTGAAAGTATTCGCTTCGAAGGAGTAGTTTTTTGTTCGTTATATCCGTTAAATTGTACAAAAAACAAAGGATAAAAAAAGAAATATTTTATAGCTGCAATAATCGATGAAATTTCATCGTCGTTTATCCGGCAAATGACCAAATATTTATCTTAGACATATAGCAAGTAGTAGGTGTATGAAAATTGCGTTAAATAAAAGATGGCCGGATCTGAATTGAGTGCGTCGTGGTTGGCTCCTTTGTACGCGTTTACGCGCGGCTGCGTAGACACGTGCCAAAGACAGATGACAGTGAGGTTCCCTCCTCCGTTTCGCTGAAGATAAAAGTGTGGGCAGCAGCAGCAGCAGCAGCAGCAGCAGCAAAAGCAGCAGGAGGAGTAGGTAGAAGGAGGAGGAGGAGGAGGAAAACCGAGATGAGAATAAGAAGATATTGGAAGTTGGTTGTTTTCTAAACGACCGCTTTGTGTCTTCCTTCGATACGAACAAAGAACGATAATGTCATCTTCTATATAATCTAATACAAGCAGAACGATCCCTTCACAGAACCTAACGGTAAATTATAATCCCAAAAGGGTAATCGGCGATTTTAAAAACGACGAGATTTGTCAAATTCTGCCGAATGAAATTGGCGAAATTGATTACAGTTTTTTAAATTGCGTATAAGAAATACGCATTGCTGTTTAGTTAATATATTATTAGTAACAATTATGAAGCTAATTAAATCGAGTTTCTGCGGTTGATCAAGATCGGATAAACTGGTACAAGTATTGCTCTGAGGCATTGGCTGGAAGTTATTAGCTACTTTTTTTTCCACGAGGTGTATAGGTATACGAAGGTATATACGATATAGATAAGTATAAGAAGCTAGAAACGGGTTTCGACTTAAATTCGTTTCTATAAATACAAACGTCATATTTTACGGCAAAGTAATGGTCAAAGAGGGGATATTTTCCTAGCGGTGGGGGAATAGCTGAGTTATAACCGTGATATAATCGCGAAATGGTTAACCTCATCATACACTACCTCCGCCCGACCACCGGATAGTATCAAAATCAAGTATCAGCACACACATATATATTTACTCATTTTATATAAAAGAAAAAGAGAATAATAAATTCTGAGTAAAGTCAGTGTTATAGAATTTGCACTTTTTAAATTTCCAACAAAAATGAACAAAAAACGATGAGGAAATTTCTTCAATCATAATAATAATAACAATGATAATGATAATAATAACAATAACGGCTGCAATCATTTTTACGAGGCCCTTATGCTGTACAGACAGTAAACTTGACACGTACTAGAAAATAAAAGACGCTACTATAAGTAGTAGGCGGAAATCTACAGGAGTAATCGAGATAAACCACTTTAGCTTGTCAGTGCGGCGGCGCTGCAGTTGTCTCTGTAAGAAAGCATTTCCGGAGCCACACGCGACGCGTGTCTTCTTCTTCCTTTCGACTCACTGTCTATATAGCGCATTGACACCCGACGTCACGTACGTACGTACCTACCTACCTACCTACCTACATGCGTGTAACGGCCATACGTATATTAGGGTGTGACTGAAGTGTATATAACTGAGGAACGAAATCCGTTCATTTATCTTCATGTAAAAATTTTTCGTCTCTTCCACCCGCAGAAGATTTACAATTTTTTCATAAAAACCAAGAATTTTGGTCGATGTTGAGAAAAAAATTCGACGAAAACTTTCGGGCTCTTTTCTTTTGGGATCAGATCGTGACCGGTGGGTAATAGACGTATAGGTATATGTTATGCCTACCTCTGGGCCTGCCGAAGGACTTCATAGCTTTGATTCCCATGCCGACGTGCGCGTCGGTATAATCGACGAACATTAGTGCAGCGGCCCTCGTAAAATCGGTGCAGTTCATACGCGATTATAAATATCACCACCTTTCACAACAGTAGGTTTATCCACTTTACTAAGGGTCCATTTGTCTCTCTTTCCTCTCTTTGTTTAAACAGTTTGTAATCGTTTTAATGATCGATTAGCCCGGTTCAGTCCGAGTCGATCCCATCTCCGGGCCAATAAACGCTTCCGAATAGCTTGGTATTACAATTTTTGTGAAAATTCGAGCGAAACGGATATCGCGAAGAGTTTACGATAGTATCCACACCTCGTTAATAATTTATAGTAAATTTACGGTGCAGGTGGTTATATTGTGTATAGGATAAAACTGCATCAGCATCGGATCACGTCTCGGCATCATCAATAAACCGGAAGTTTATCCCATGGCAATGGGATATTAAGGCGGTGCAGGGGCCCGCAGATATAGGTACCTAAGTCTTGCGCTCTCGAAAGAGGCCGATGGTATCATGTGTCCACCATGTGTCCACCATGTGTTCACTATCAATTCATAACCGAGTCTTTTGCTATTTTCGAATCCCTTGCGCAACTTAAGCCCGCGGTTTTGTCGATGGATGGGAAGAAAGAAAGAAAAAAGTAACCCCCCGTCTTTAAACAAATATATTTGTTCAAAATTTGGGGAAAAACTCGATTTGTTCTTATTTTTTTTTCTTTCGTTTTATCAAATTCACTCTCGCCTTAAATCTTCCGCGAAACTTTTCCTCGCTATCTCCACTTATACGCGTACATTAAAAATGAATTGAATTTCGTTCGAAAGTATTGCACAGATTAACGGTATACAAATATATCGTATATTTCAGACAGCGGTATAGTTATGTCGATTTTATTCTTCCAAATATTTTCAACATCTCACACAAAATAAAAAAATTGAAAAAATCCATACAGATCACTTTGATTAATCAATACTGTTCTTTATTTATTTATTTACTTATTTATTTGTTTGTTTATTAATTTACTTAATTACGGACGATTATCACACGGGTATCACACGTCGACGTCGCACATACATGAACGTTAATAACATCTGTGTTCGTATCAATTTATTTATATACGTATACGCGTACGTACACGGTATTTAACTATACACATATGTATGATCAACAGTACGGGTACGTTATAACTCCATTTTACACACACGTATCTATACACTTAGGTACGTATACATAGATACATACATAATGATAATAGTGATGATTTAAAATGAAAATGTTCGTAGGTATGTATCACAGAGCGTAAAGAGAGATTCTATTATTATATATGTCGTTATCTGTTCGTTAACTATTATATTATAAATTAATAAATATAATACATCGTTCGGACGGTGAAGTTTATAAGAGAGTCTAATTTTGAGACACGGGGGTTAAATAAAGGTAGTTCACAACCAATGACAATTGACAATCGACAATTGACAAATGACCACCAACAGCGATATCATCATTACAATCATCAGACGGTAAAACGGCAGCCTCGTGAATTCGTTGCGAATTGTCGTTATTATAATCGTTTAATAAATTATACGACCGTCAAGTATCTGTATATATTTGTGAAATATATATAGCGCGACGATTCTTTTGTTCTATTAAGTTTGTCACTAGTTCCAGTGCACGGGTTTTAGAAGTTTCTTCGATGTTTTCAGTTTTATCCACCGTCCATCCCCCCCTCGATCTATATCTCGGTCTATCTCTCTCTTCACCTTTATCTCTCTCTGTCTCTCGGTCTCCTTTATAAACCTGACACAATAAGCGCGCGCGCGAGAGAGAGAGAGAGATGAGAGACGGGAGTGTAAAACAACAACACACTATGAACAGTAGCGAAAACAATGCCCTCCGCTGCCAATGATTTATATTATTATAGAATAATGTACTTTTAAGCAGAGACGATACTCGGATACTCTGATATTTGAATAAAGCGACTAAACTAACGTAAGATAAGTATAACTAAGTAAGTAAGTCTCGCGGGAAGACGACACGGTAGGATGAGCCAGCCAAACGCAGACTCCCTTCGCGACTCGACGCGACTCGACTAAAATCGTGGCGAGTGGTGCGGCGGGCGGCAGCGGCAACGACGGCGACGGTGTACGTACGTACCGTACGGGTGTTAGTCGTTCGCTGAGAGAGCGAACCTTTCGAAGTGTACACGGTTATTTTACCGTCCATGTGTTAGGGCCGCCGGGACCAGGCAGTCAGGCTGCTCAGCCCGCTCGGCCCGCTCAGCCCGTCGTCGTTGTCGTAGTTCGGTGAGGTGCGAGGCGTCGGCAGCAGCCGTTTCTCTAAAGTAACGTGGTGGGGGAAACTCAAAGAGAAAGAGATAGAAACAAGGGTACGAGGTTGGGAGGGGACGGGGGCACCCCCACGCGCCAGTTGGCCTCACTCCGCGTTAGTTTTATGAATGAATACTCTCTCAACGGGCCTGGGAGGCGAGGAGGAGTAGGAGGAGGCGCGGGCAGTGCCAGTGCCAGTGGCGTCGACGTTTACTACTACACTACAACACTGGGCTATAACACCACCAGCAGCCCAGCAGTAGCTACGATATAATACGAGAAGGGTCGAGGCGACGGCGTCTCGTCGGTTCATTCGTTCGTTCGTTCGTTCGTTCGTTCGTTCGTTCATTCATTTGTTTGTTCATTCATACCGACGCGCGCACCTTCTAGTTAGGGCTGGCCCGATGCGTTCTCGTCACTCTATCCATCCATCTATCTATCTCTTGCGTTCTTTCTCGCTCTTTATTTCTTTATTTCTTTCTTTCTAAATCCCATCACTGCGCGGAGCTGGTGCAGTACGGCAAACCTCATCGCTCGCGTCTCGTCTATTTCCGTTCCTTCCTCTACCTACGTGCATACAGCATACTACATACATACCGCGACTATACCGCGTACTGCGGTGTACACTCAGTTTTCCCTCTTTAGGACGAGCTTGCGCTATCTTAACGTGCCTCACTCGAGCCAATATTGTTTTTTTCTTTCTTTCTCTGAAGTATTAATGTTTGAATAATGCTAGGAAAACATATAAGGAAAATATTGTATCAAGCATTAATTTTTTTTCCGTATTTAAAGGACTAAAGAAATATTGAAGAAATTCTTAAAAATCGAAAGGAACAGTATTATTATATGTTTGATATACAACCAAGTTCCCGATTCCGCGATTTATATTCCTGCAGAGGATATATCAACGGGATATCCACCCGGGGCTCGATGGTCCATTCATAGATCGTCGTGAGGCTAGAAGTGCGCCGTGCCGTGCCGTGGCGTGGCTAGGTTTCTCCTCTCTCGCATCCTCTCGTCTATCCTTTTCTTGCAACCCAACGCAACGGCCCCGGGCAGGGCAGGTTTCTGCTCGACTTCTTGGATCGTTTATTATAACTAGGAAGCTGTCGGTTCCCCTACTACTCTATACTATCTATCTACGCTTCGTAATATCGCCGTGTAGTAGTGGTGAACGTTCTCGTTCGTTCGTTTATAGATATAGATATAGATATAGATATAGATATAGATATAGATATAGATATAGATATAGATATATAGATATAGATATATAAATGTGTTTAGTTAACCGTAGAGATACGTACGACGGACGGTCAGCGTCCATACCCACAGCCAAGAGCTGGTGCTGCTGGTCGAGATGACGTAGAAAATACAATCTCGACCGAGCGTGAGAAACCGCGCGAAATCTAGCCGGTGGCACGAAAGAGAACATCGCGAGAGAACGGGAACGGGAATGAGAACGAGAACGAGAAGAGGCGCCGCCACCAACGGACCAACCTATACCTATACCTATATCTATACCTGCATCACCTGCCTCGAGGACCACTTGACTTCCGTCTTTAGAAACCCGCGGATGCCTCGCTCAAAGATTTATTATATATCTAGATACGTACGATAGGTGTGTGATATATAGTGTACGTAAGATATATCTTTTATTAGATCTTCCTTGACCTCGCATATAGGAACAAATTGATTATGAATGATCTTTCAGTTAGGTATATAGGTATACCACCGCGGGACTCAATTAAGAATTTATATATGATTGTAAATTATTCTAAATATCGGGAGATTAGGTAGATTTTATTATTATTTTAAGTTAGACGTTAAAAGCTTCTTTTTTTTTTCAATTTTTTCTCCTTTTGCTGAGAAGCTGTTCATTCTTTCTAACGAAATACAGAGAAAATATAACGTTGATTGATTTTTAACGGAGGAACAGAAGCAATACGAATATAATGCATCTTTCGGAATACCGTTTTTCATCTTCTTTTTCGCTATCTTTCCGTCAATAATGAAATATTGTATTTTCAATTATACCCAGACGTTTAATCGCTCTACTTTCGAACCACGGTTTATCTTTAATCGAAAATATAAAACGGTATTTGAAACTATGATTGCGAATAAAATGAATAAAAATATGACTATAGAAAACAACGGAGTCCTTTTATCCTTTTATCCTATTGCCCTTTCCTTCTCCTTCCTTATCCTCTTTTTATATCACTTAATGATAAGTTTATCGCGTCTTAATTGCGTGCGTTAATAGGTTGTTAGAACCGGTTAATCTTTCGTCGATAATTAATTCCATGGGTATCAATTAGTCTCATCTTATTGAAGCTTTGCCCGCGTGTAACTACACGAATTTTTCACCTATACTTACAAATATCAAGTAACGATCAGCTTCCACACCGATCACCACCGTCCAGCGCATCGTTTCAAGCTCATGTTATCCACACCGTGAAACCACGATATCTGTATCTATACACATGTTTCTCTCGATCGTTTTATCCCACACAGTTATGTAGCTCTATATCCGATAATCGTGATCTATTAGACCGCAAATAAATTAAATTATAATCCCATCCACGTTCGTTTTTCGTATGCAGAAATATTCCCCCGCTAAACTATTTATAAAAGAAATAAGCGGAAACCTGATTTCCTCAACATTGGTCCACTTCGAATCTCATGGATCTTCGTATCATTCATTATACATCTAGACGCGTGTGAGTTTAGATTTTTTGAGGGGAATAATGGGCGCGGGGAAGCATCGTAGTAAGCGTAGTAGAGGTACGTGTATAAGAAGACCGGAAGTCTGAGGTAGGAGAAGAGGGGTAGGGGAGAAAGGAGCCACCGGAAGTATCTCAGAGCCCGTTGCGAGGCTAACTCGACATCCCATGCTGCAGGCAAAGAAAACCGTCTCTGTTATACAGTTTTATGTGTACGCGCGCGTGTGTGCGCGTGTGTGAGTGTGTACGGTAGTATATAGAAATGAAGAAGGGACGTCGTAGGCTCGCTTCTTTTCTCTTCTCTTCACTTCACTTCACTTCTCTCTACGGGGGAGTTATTTCGGTCGCGTATCGCAATCAGTATGCAACAAGTGACAGGCGTGCGCCGCACACTCCTACCCCACTCCACGGTCAGACTATATATGTATGAAACCAGAATCTTGTTCGTCCGGTGATTCTAACAAACTTTTCGTCGCGTTTTCTTTACTCTTTTATCATTCACTCTCATACTACCTATACTATACTGTTTCCTCTCCCCGTACAATACGCTCAGCTTTCCATCATTCCAAACGCGATAAATAGCGCTGAATTCGGTTACGTATGTTGAAAATTTTGCTTCAAAAAAATAAGCGAAGCTCGAAAAAATCTCTTCAAACGTACAAATATCTATATATCGTCATCAGGATATATGCGTATGACTATATGTTTTGTTAATTGTTATTATTATTATTATTATTATTCTCATTCTTTTTCATACGGACAAAATGACGGAGCGGAGCGTTTACGTCTAGAAACGCCGTTAATTATGAATAATGACCGAACTAGTAGGTACTAGTATAGTAGTAGCGGTGGTGGTCGCGAAGAACGTAGGTATACATACGTAAGACGAAAATTTCGAAGTAGTTATACATATACAGTATAGTATAGTGGATGCTCCGCTCTCCACACTCCAGAACATTATTGTTAGACAACTGCTTACTTCCGGTACTATCGCTACTACGTGTTTGTAATACTTTTCTAGAAGGAGGCGCGGTGGCGGCGGCGGTGGCGGCGACCGCTGTCCCTCGTAGTCCGACTCTATCCTACGTACGTACGTATACCTACGTATATACGTTGATATATACAAGTACGTGGCTACAGACTGCTTCGGTTTATTTTCAAACTCAACAAGGTTTTTTCTATACCTTATACTGTCCGTAATACTGTATATATATACATATACATCGTGGAAAAATTAGCTCTCCGTTTCTATACATCTGATATTTTTTGATTTCGATTCAGAGTCTCAGGGGGGGAAAGAGGTTTTGTTTTCGTGACGAATTGATAGACGGAAGAATATAGATACATGTATACGTTGAAGAAAGTATAATTTGATAACATAAAAAGGTGAAAACAATAGAGAAAAGAAAAAGAGATGAATCATTATTGATTTGTTACAGTTCCGGTTTATGAAAGGGTGATTCTGCGAGCCTGGGAATAATTATTATGTCAGAAGCGTTCCTCGATCGATTAGCAAAAGTGAAGGCGAGCTATTGACGCGTAAGGATATCCGTAGATAATCAAAAACCGGTTTTTCCACACAGGTGAATGGCACCACAGTTCAGTACGCGGGTTAAGACCCGGGGTGGTATATAAGGTATATTATATCGTCAGGTGAGGGAAGGAGCCGTTTAACTCGCTCTTCCGTTTCTATAATGTATCGTATTCGCGTGGTAAAAAATACAGAACCGAACTTTTACTCTGTTATGTAATGATTTCCAAAAAATGTCCAAAAAATTATATTGGAGAAAAAATAACCGGGGCAGGCGAGCAGGCAGGCGTCTGTTACACGGTTAATGTTATAAGATTAGGTTCGTGTGTATTCAAGTAGAGGTTAATATACATCTTACGTTATTAGTATATAGCCGAAGGCGGAGTAATATGCGGGAATAAGAGAGAAGGACGAGGCAAAGAAGACGAAGAAGAAGAATAAGGAGAAGGAGTCATTACGCAACGGACTTCTGCCAGTTAAGAAAACGACAGCAAAGTTAGCGAAGCGTATAATATAAAATGTAAAACGTTAAAAGGTAGCATAGCGTCATCCCCGAAACAACGATTCACACAGATGGAAAAGAAAAAATTTACGAAATCAATGAATTCATCGTCAGTCTTGTCAAAAAATCATCAAAACTGTAAAAAAAAAGACAACTTTCGAGATATATTCCGTTTTTCTATACTATTGACCTAACGAGTGGTTCCTTAGATACCGAGAACTGGAATTATAGACCAGAGAATAAACTGATGGGAAAGAAAAAAAAAAAAGAAACACATATATGTGTGAACGCGAAATTGAAACAACGTCGATTAGGGAGTCTGAAGACTGCAGTATATTATATACATAGATATACGGATACACAGACGTATATGTAGCAAAGGATAGTCTCCTAGCCTGCGAAGGACTTTTCGAAGAGGTACGCGAGCCGCGGGGTGATGGTTGGTAAAGTTCTGGCTGGGTGAGCGCACGTCCGGTCATTAACAGAGCTTATCTACATGAGCACACCTCAGCCGCTTTTCAGAGTATAGAGTATTACACACGCAACTGAGGGGACCATCGCATCGCATCACATAGCATCGCATATCGTTCTCCTGAGTTGCGTACAGGCCCCGTATACATGTATCTGGCTATACGCGATCGCGTCTGTATAAGAATCTATTCCCTGTCATATGTACCTACTTATTCGGTTTATCTACAGTAGAACTTGTGTTATATACGTATATTATTACGTTAGCTTTAAAAGTATATAAACTGATCGTGAGACAGTCCCCATGTATCGTATGTACGCGGAGAAACACACGCGGAAAGAAATTCACGTATTCACGTATTCGCGTAAGGTATATGTAGGTGTATACAATCGCATAGGTATACAACGACTTTATTTGGCTTTTCAAACGGAGCGATGGATCTATTGGTTTTTTTTTTCGGGGGGAACTTTGTGGAGAATTTTTTCTTCGTGAGAAGCTTGCCCGCTCAAAGGACAACGAAATGGACGGATTTAACCCGGGATGAATATTTATAACGATGATGTTGGAGTGGTAAAAAAGTGTTTAATATACGTATGCTATAGGTACGTTTGGAGGACATCGATAAAATACACGGAATTAGCGATTTTTAACGAGTTCCTTGGATTCGCGATCGCTATAGATGATCTGTGACACGAAAAGCGCCGATTCAGCGCGTCGAATATCTTCGGTACCATTTTCAAGCTAAAATATGATTATTTTTCCATTTTACAATATACAGAATTCGAGACTGACAGATCCTCAAGATAATATTCGTTGAAACTAAGATCCAAATTAGCGAGGGGTACTGATCAGGAGAAATGAAATTCTTCACAAGATTCGCAACTATAATGCTTAGATAGGGAGAAAATTCTGCCGCGGAGAATTGAATCGTCTAAAATTTCACCTCTTTTTTTCACTATATGAAATTTCGGTTTTTACGTCATTTCTTGTTGAAAAAATGAATAGATTTGACGATTTCTTATAAATCCGCGGTGAATTGTTATGACAATAGAATTTTATTGGTATAACAGTATACACATGTGTGACTTTATACACCTACGCCATAAATTATAAAAGTAATAGCGGTGTTCGCGGTAGCAGCGGGGACTTGGAGGACATAGGTCGAGCAGGGCATCGAGGAGGAACCACGCTCGGTTGCGTACAGAAAAACCCGAGTAAAACCGATCCATTACGATCCTGTCCGAGCCGGTAGCCCATTGTGGTGCAACTAGAAGACAAGATAAACCCTCTGGGTACTCGCAAAATCAAAGCGTAGCGATCGAGTCGAGTCGGAACGTCGCTATATTTGCGATTTCCGACGACTGGTATAGGGGGAAAACCCAGAGAGTATCGTCTCGCATATGTAACACCGTCGACGTGTCTCTATAGACTTAACGCATTATAGCGCTCGCTTCTCATAGAGAGCTCCTATATTCACCCTATTTAATTAACCCTCAGTATTTGACCGTCTTCAATTCACCCGCTCGAATAACCCTTGCGGAATATAACTGTACCGATACCCTACGATCGTCGAATAATCACCTCCGAACCCTTTTTACCTCGCAAAATGCCTTCGGCTGTATACAATATATTCGACGATTAATGTGCAAGATTGAGCCGGCGTTAAGGTCGTAAGCACCGAAGAGACGATTTTGGCTCTGATTTAAAAAATGCCAAACGATCGTATGACGACGCTAACGACCTCACGCCGTCAGAAACGCTATACAAGAATCTATTCGTAATTTTCATTAATTAATAAAGGCGACTTGAATCGTTTGTCAATTATTTACTCATTTATTTTCCCTTTCCGAATGTCTCTCGCACTCTGAGGCGCAGCCATAAGGTGCGAATGGGATTAGGATTATACGCAGTATTCAATTTTCCAATTTTAGTATTCAACTGCTGCAACAACTGTCGTATCAAGTAGCAATAGTTTTGCATTTGATCGACGAATGAAAAGCGAAATAGGTTAATTCAGAATTCGCATTTGAGAGTCGGGAATCGGATAATGTGTGCCTCGAGAATAGCATAAATTCTGTTTCACGCGGGCATGTATATGTAGGGACACAGATACGCAGATATATCGTTGTACGAATTATGTACGATTGATAAAACAAAGGCTTTGTCAAGTATTTCGCTTTGCGAATAGAATAGACCAGAATACGACGTCCACGACCACGCCTCTTCGCACCTCGTAGATCTAATAAGTAAGTGATTAGTTCCGAGCAAATAAGACCTTTGGGGCGGAACTCTAATCGACACAACCGCTACGCCGCGGGCTCTCATTAGTTGCGAATTTCATGATCCGTGTGTATAGATCTCTTATTCAGAAAGGCTTTTATTAGAAGCTTAGTTCCACCGGGAGAGATAGGCGTTCGATGGAAACTTGAATACTCGACTGAACCGAAGGAATCGACGAAGATAATTGAGATAAAGGAATTGAACGTGTTTAGAATATTCGGGCAGAGAATAGAATAAAAAATAACGTATAACGAGGAGGATTAAACCTCGAGCTTAAAAGTATAATGCGTATATGGTTTTGAAACAGGTTTCGTAGAGCGTAGGTAATCACTGAATGATAATGATTACGGGAATGGGAATAGGACTGGGAATCGGAATGGGAATGGGAATCGGGGTAGCAGTATAAAGCGAGTCTAAAGAGAAAAAGGTGGAAACAAAAAGATCTCGTTTGCATAGCTAGACGTACGACGACGTCGCGTGTCTATATGTCGGTACTTGTATGGTTTTTGATTTAAAACGAGAGAAGAATAAACCCAAGTTACAGTACACATCATCATTAACAACTTCCTGTCTATGTATTATATAGTATATCTTCTGCACGAGCCATTTCTGAATATAATATCGTATATATCTATATTACGTATGATGTGTATACATGCTTGTAGTACCTACCGCAACCAATGGTATATTATATCATTGCGAGTTCAACGACTTCCGGTAAATGAATTTCGTCAAAAAAAAAACACGTACGAGATATAATATTAATTAAACGCTAAAAAAAATAGGAGCAATTTTTTTTGATGTGGTCAGAAAGCACGATAATGCATCGCAATCGTAAACCGTATACCCTGCATACACCTATTATACTTGTACCTAACCTAAGACGAAATATTATGTGAAAAAGGGTCGTGGGAGTAATGTGTTCAACTCGACATCGCCGTACGCCCTATAAGTCCCAACTCCCAACCCGCCCCCATAAGTCCCACGGTATAAACTGCTCCTACATGCATCAGAGGCAGCAGCAGCAGCAATGTTCAGCCAAGGGTCTGCCAACTGCCAAGTGGTTCCATGCCGCACGCGGGGTTCTCATTAGCAGAGTTTGTTGTCCCCTTCGTCTGTTCGGACACGTGACTGCTAGTTTTACTTATTCCCCCCCAAATAAAAATGACAGAAAAAATAAAAATTGTGTAGGAAAATGAAAGAGGGTAAATAAGCGAAGGAAAAAGGAGTTCTAGCTTTCATTGGCGAGTCGATGTACGATAGAATTAGAAATTTGTAACTTAGGAAGGAGCCTGATAGACTGATCTTCGCTTCGAACCATATTCTGCTTACTTTTTTGGGGAAAAAAAAGTAGCCTCGTTTATCGGCCCTTCGGTTTTCTGTTAGCGAGTTAATATAAGCGAACTAAATTTAATGATGAATAGGTAATAAAACCCAGCACGCAAGCAATTAATTTATCCATTAGCGGCATTAGTACCCAAAGGTGCCCATACGTAGTAGAAACGAGAATGAAACGGTGCCTATATAGAGAATAGCGAAGAGGTAGTTTCGAGAAGAGAACGTCTACGACTTGGGAGAGTACTTCAAGTACGCGGACCAAGCCTGCTCATCTGACCCATCAACCACTATAAACCATGGGAAATAAATTCGACCTGCAGTTTAAATCGAGCCATGAAAGAAGCCAATGAGATATAACTGATTGCGTTACAAATGGCATCTTTTAACGTTGCGGTACCGCGCACCTGTCTGCACCGTTTTTATTACGCCATTACACGGCGTCGTTTCCAGTTTTTTAATTGACAAGAAAAAATAAAAATATGTACCAGCGACTTTAATTTTATAAAATTAGTGATTCGATCCACGTCGATACGATGCCGAGGGTGGCGGTGCAAAAATGTCATTCTTTTCATGGATTATTTAGGTACAGTTCAAAGTAGGCTGATTATTTTTTAGTTTTTCCTTTCTTTTTTTTTCCGATTTTTTTTTCCATGAAAGACGAAGTTCCCGAGGGTGTTGTGCTCAGCGGGCGGCAACAGCACCTGTGACACATTCCCACGTGTGTCAGGCGTGTGTGAGAAGCGCACCTGTACAACCGACGAACGACACCTTATAGGTATTCGTAAGTATGATATGTATGTATGCGTATGGCGTCGTAAACGACGTTATACCATAATAGGTAGAGAATCTACATATATCGTGCTTCTTTTTTTCACCATATATACCCTATTGCTCTTCTAATGTTTAATGGATGACCGACCAGCGCGAGGTCAGCCCAGGACTGACTGCGCCCACTAGACTTGAAATTTACACGTTGATCGGTATCCAAAAGTCACGGGTACGTATCGGCGAGATGATCAAACCCCTAATTTACTGTATAGATACCTTCACGCGTGATCATAGATCGGAGAAAGATCGTCAATCGATATCTTTCGGTCAGATTTTCTCCCCGAACTTTAACATACGATAATTATCCCATTTGCATATAAATTTTACTCGAAACGTATATAAATGTATATATAACCTTTGGAATAAAATTAGACCGAACGAAATATAGGAAAGAATTGAAAAGTAAATTAGTTTGAAAAGACTGCGAGAATGGGGGAGTGTGTGAATGGTATATACGCATATATACGTATCTATATACGTAAATGAACTGGTATATACACTTTGCACACAAGGATATATTCATATATAGATATATGTCCATATATCTTGTGATACAAAGCAGTTAATTCCATCAGAAGGCTTTCCATGCAGCCGAAATGTTCTCACGATGAAAGATAATGGCACGTAGGTAGGTAGGTAGGTAGGTAGGTAGGTAGGTAGGTAGGTTGGTATATGTAGATTATATTTTAATCTGTGTGAGTTTGTGTATATAGAGCCAGTTTCATTTTTTTTTTTTTTTCTTTTTCTTTCTCTTTTTTTTTCCCTCTACATGTATAGGTATATCAAACATGGCGGATGTCCAGCAAGCGACCAGTGACGTCATTGTGTCACGGCTCGACGCACACCCCCCCACGTTATTACAATCGCGTTCCTCCCCTTGGTCGTGTGGGTGCAATATGCATACGCGCAATATACATGGGTAAGATACGTATTATACGTACGGGTGCAACTGTGTGGGTAGACGAGCAGACATTAACCGTTGTTCTCGAAAACGAAACGAGGAGACGGAACAAGAGAAAAAAGAAAAAGAAAAAAGAAAAAGAACGAAAAACAAATGATGAGAATCAAGTAAAACGAAAAAGAATATAAGAACACTGGAAAGCAATTGACTCAAATTGCTGTTTAGTGTCGACAGACCAAATTCGCAGTCTTTTATTTGCACTGATATTTGCAGTGTATCAGGTGATGCCATCCCCAAGGTACCTGACCCCGAATCACCTTCAAACGATCTCTACAAACGCTCTATAGACAAAGGATCTGTGACTCGTTTAAACTCATTTCGAAAAGCTGATCGGAGTGAAATGGTACCTATTAAAGAAGGAGCGGAGAGACGATTCGCTGAACGTATAGGTTCTAATTAGTCGGTCTACCGGCGACGATCTAGGTGTAGACATTTTTGCGCAACGTCGAGTCTCTCAAATTTTTACAGATTTTCCAATAAAAGAAATCAAAACCGCGGTTCTTTTTTGCGGAAAAAACGGCTGAAAAATTTCTATAAGATATCTATAAGCTGTTCCATAGAACCAAAACGTTATCATGTTTTTATTCTCGGGATTTTTGGACGGGATTATCGATCTTTATGACTTCGTCGAATCCTGTTCTTCGATTGAATCGGTTCAGAAAAATTCTTCAACCCTTTCCCCGATTTTCATCAAACGTCGAAGAGTTTTCCCGTCCTTTGATTACAACACGCGATAATTGGGCTCTTATCGAAAAATAGAATAGAAGTGAAAAACGACGTTACTTATATGCCGCCGGTTACAACGGGCATCGCATTTCCTTGATAAGAATAACGAAACCGCAGATTTCTTCTTACCGTATATAAAGAGAACATCGAACCGATTATCACGTCGTACAAAATACGACAAAGTCCGTCTCCAACGTACGAGAAGAATCTCTGCAAGGTTCGAAAGACTCAAAGTATTCAAGAAGAAAACAAAAACGTGCGATATGTCACGTTCCTAAATTCTGTACGACTAATGGCGAATGGAAAATCGCACACCTATTTGCAATCTAAATCTACACGCGTACCTACACACACACGTGACAAGGAAGAACGCGGATAGATCTCTCTCTCGTTCTCTTGCCCTCTCCTCCGAGGGGCGTAGGTGTGTCTGTCCACAGTACATGGTACATGGTATATGGTATATTGTGTATTTCAGTCCGAGCCCCGAGGTCAGAGGGGAAGCACAGTACAACCTACCTCGTCATCGTCACGGCTGGTGAACAGAGTTTGTGAAGACTCACTCGTGTGAGTGAGCCAGTAGATAAGCCCGTACCATACGGAGAGAACGAGAGAGAGAAGGAGAGAGAGAGAGGAAGAGAGGAAGAGAGATAAAGAAAAAGAGACGGAGAATCCCTCGAAGAGGAGGTACACAGGATCACCGAGGATTGGACGGGGAGGAACTACGTCGCCTCGGAGAGACTCCTCCCGCGGTTATCTCCGACCAACCTGAGACTCAAGCCAGCCCGCATCCAGACCTACGAGCTCCAGATATTTCACCGATCAACGAATCCTCGAAAAGTAAACCCGCGTTCTACCCCAAGAACACCATCGTTTATTCCTCCTCGCCATTCGCCGATCATTGAATCATCCGATTGTCCACGGATCCCGGAGTCTCTTCGAACGCGAATTTCCCGTACCCCGAATTTTGGAGAGGAATTGGGACGCTAGGGTCCCACCGAATTTTTCCTCGAGATGACTCGATGACTACTCGTCGCGTCAGTTGCAGCGAGTCGTAACATAGTCGGTTGATTACGCGATAGCGAAGAGCACCGCAAGGGTCTCACAGTGCTGATAAGATGCGTCAAGCTATGTTTCAGTTTTCGAGCATATTTCCAACTTTGCAGAGCACACCTTCGCGGTCCTTCTCCGACCTCCCTCCATCCCAACGTTAATATACCATGTCTGACGCATGCGTTGGACTGGCTGTGTAGTGGCTGGCGCATGGTATTCGCATGCTACACGGTTAGTCATCTCTGAACCTCTTCCTATCCCCTCCAATTTTAATAACTGTAACGGTGGGTGTTAAAATTGACCGAAACCTTTCGTTGAACCGTAGCGATTTAAATGAACGCGTTAAACGCGCGTCCATAAGTGATACTATTTACTATGGTGTTTGCATTAGCGTTTATGACATGCTCCTTATCGCGTGTAGGCCTATCTAATCGCGCCCCTTTCTTTCTTCCTTATCATTATTTCGTTCGTACAACTCCCTCTCTTCGTACCACTACACGTCCGGCTGTACTACGCGGGGAGCTGCACAGTGCTACGTGAATCTTTGAAGCAGCAGCAAACCATCGCACGGCGCAATCAGCTTATTGTATTTCCGTTTTATCGCAAGACTCTGCCTTCGCCAGTTTGCGCCTGACGATGGCAGGCCCATCGACGTACGAAACCGAAGCTAGAAGCTTGAAAGCGAGAGTTTCGCAGATTCTCCTCGTCGATAACAAACTCTCTTCTATTTTCCGCGAGAGCGTCCGATTCGGCTCGGAAAATCGCTGGGGAGCAGCCGGAGCGGTTAGAATCTGAAGGTGCGGACGTGAGGGCTGCGATAAATAGAAACAGTTTCGAAATTAGGAATTTTATCGTCGAGCAAAAGAGCCTGAACAAATTTTTCACCGTCAAATTAGAAGCCCTAGATAATGTCAAAGCTGGGGTCGAAGACTGTGCTTCAAAGGTGGCTCAGCTGTCGAATAATCTTGTGGATATCGCCGTCCAATTTGAGACCCTGGACGAAGAATATCGACGATTGAATCGTGTCTGCAGCGAACTCAAGGCATCGAATCGGGTGGAGATATTGGAAATAAATGAGCAGGTTGAATCTCGATATGCGAAAGCGTTTATCTGGGGAATTCGCACTATCGACGTTATCGCTAATTTTATTATCAACGTTCTCTGTATTGTCATTTTTTCCGTCATTTTTTATACATTTCAGTATTGGATGTGATGCTGGATATTCACGGTAATAAACTGACTATAGCTGTACATGAATTTGTTGAACATTGCAACCCTAAGTCCTGTGAATTCAAAGTTTGATGAATTTCATTCACCACTTTCCCAAGATCTGTATATTCGAAACTAGCGGGGTGAAGGAAGGCGGGTAACTTCGTTGTTGCATAGTTTATTGAATTCATGAATCACGAGCCTGGAGTAACGTGATTTTCGCATACGTTCGGATGTACGTTGGTACAAGGAATTTGATATTCGACGATCGAATAGACGTCGTCCAGCCGCGACGTAGTCCTTCAGAAAATTCAATATCGAACAGGGTTTGAGCTGCGAGTAAAAATTAGGAAAACCTCACCGTCCGAGGATAGCTTCCATTCGAATTTTTCAACAGAGAATATATTTGGAAGGCTGTCTCACTTCCGGTGATAAAATATAAACCGAAGAACGGATGTTCAACGAATTTCTTATCAAATAAAATAAACAATATTCCATGAACAACAAAAGCAGCGTTTTCTTTTTTCTCTTCTACTTTCTTTTTGTTTTTATCGAAAGATATTCAGCTTCTACATCGTCTGACCACGACAGACCGGTGTAATGGTCTTGTAATGCAATAGTGTTGAAATAACTCTGTATCTACTTGTCACTGCTGCAGCAGCAGCGGTACAAAGTAGATTAGATAATGCGGACGCGAGTCGCTCTCTGTCCAATATGATTACCAAGACAAAGACTGTTCACGCGATAGTGGCGGTGGAAAAACCTCTTTCGCTATCAGCGAAGGTCGATCCTTCAATGAAACGCAATTGACAGTTCAAAAAGTTACGGTATGAACGAGTTTCATGACGTCGTGAATTTCCGAAATTCATTTTCAGAAATTCTCGCGTGGCCCTCGGTGATAGCAAAACCTCGAGTCCTGAAAAAGTCCATGACGCATATGATATTTCCTAATCAGGCAAACGCGCACGTAACCAACCGCAGTCTCGCGCCCGCGTACGAGGCGTTATTTTTTCTCTAATCTCCAAACCACTTCAAACATATTTTTCTCTCTATGTCGACAGTGTCTCATAGGCTTCTGAGCTTTCGCGAAATTATCGATACTTCTGTTAGTCGGAATGGTGTTCGAGTGATAAAGTACTCCGGCTGGTGATCAACGCTCATTTTTTCGCCCATCAGTGGACACAGTAACCCTTTTCTCTTTCGTTATTTCTGTTTCCTTCTCTCCATACTACTGGCTGCTCAATTACACCTGAATTGATCCGTCAAAGTTCGAGTAGTTTTCTCAGTGCTGAATCTACGTGTCCTGTGTCCTCCAAACGGCTGGCCGAAGCGTTAGCAAAGATTATAAAAATAATTTCGTGGGAGATTCGGACGAAATCAACGTATAGATTCTTACACGAACCCTTACACGAATCCATTGATAAGATAATTACTATAAAAATCGAAATTGAAGAGTTAGGAGTCGACAGAGTTTTTCCTCTTCCTATCAGCGTTCGTTATTCTTTTAAAGATACGACTGACAATGTGTGCAATACGGTTCTTCGATGGTAGATTGATCACAACATGCAGTGAACTTGAACTATCAGTCTTCGTTGCATCAAGATAATACGATGTTCAGATAAAACGGCTATAAGCTGCAATCTATAAAACGCGAGTATGTTTCAATAAAGCCGTAAAAATAACGATTCTGGTTTTATTTTATCAAATGAGAAAAGAAAAAAAAAATCAGGAACAAAGAAAGAGAGGAAAATTCCTTTGCCAGGATCCGAACATAACTTCGTAAACTCTCAACACCATATTTGGATATCGTATGCTTCGCCGGAACGTTCGACCGTGATAAGCTCCCGCCATTCCGCTCCGGTATAATGGTTATTCGCTATATAAAGGCTCGAGAAATGAGCGATCGTCAAACTTCGGGTTCTCCTCGTTAAGTTAACATTCTTTCCTTTCGTCAACGACTAAGTTCTGATAAACGGTCAGTCTTTAGCCTCTCAGACGTGGCCTGAAGTAGCGCCCGTGTTTCTGAATATCACGTGTATGTCATGAAAACAATCCTCTATCAACATACCCTTTCGGCTTTTGGCGGCTGATCTATCCGCGCAACGTACTCACGGCGCATAACTGTTTTATTAGCTACAGCATACGTTTTCCGAAGTATATCGACATCTAGTAGCGTGTTATTTGGTCAGTGATGCCTACTGGAAAATGCGAAAGATGCGGATGGTTTATGAACGACCGCGGTGCATGCAAGAATCCAGAATGCTCCGATCTTCACGGTACGCCCCACGCGTTACCAATGGCTGCACCTATGCGGTGCTCAACGCCAACGTGCCGCCGGGCCATGAGCGCCGAGAAAGGATGCCAGAACGATGGTTGCGATCCTTCTGCTCCTGGAATCCCGTTCTACAGCTCTCCTCCGAGAGCAATTGATACAATACCGGATCAGGAATCAGTCACCAACCCAAGGGCCCCGGAGGAAGAGCTCGAATCCGATAGTAGCACGGAAGTCGAGCAATCGGAAAGCGCGCGTACGGAGCCAGAAGAAACAGCTGGGATTTCAGCGAGTCAAAACGAGGTGGTACAATCAGCCCTAGAAGATCTGGGAGCTGAATTTGCAAAGATTGATATAAAACCCGATGAGGAATCAGTCACCAACGTAATAAGGGCCCTGGAGGAAGAGCTCGAATCTGATGATAGCACGGAAGTCGAGCAATCGGAAAGCGCGCGCACGGAACTAGAAGAGACAGCTGGGGTTTCAGCGAGTCAAAACGAGGTGGAGCAGGAGAGACGACGGCTTGAAGTAGCGAGAGAAGAAGCTATACCAGAAGTAGAGGAACAACGTGCGGCAATCTCTGAGCCTTTGGAATCAGAAGACGAAAACGTAGTCGCGGATACAACGGCGGTGGCAAGTGTGCCAAATCTTGAACTACGCCCTGAGGATATCGTCGGAGAGCCATAAGCTGAATCTACGTGCCCTGGGTCCTTCTAATGGCTGGACAAAGCCTCAGTCTTGGAAATGGGTGTTAAGAAAGAGAAGAGCTCGCCAGAAATCAGCTCGTATTATATGTAATATCGAATCAAATATACTTCGCGATGTAAGTTTGTATTCAATAAATATTCTATACTCAGGTACGTCGTATCGATGATTTATCCTTTCAATTAGATCATTTCAAAGCCACGTCTTCGGAGAAAAGAAGAGAAGAAGAAAAAATCTCATTCATAATTTACACTGGAATTCAAGGGAAACATTTTATACCGTATATATATTTTCCCTCGAAGTATCGAAAAAGTATTCTGACCCGCTGCTTCAAACTCCTGACCCTATGGTATGTATAAAAATTGGACAACAATCATAGAACGTCTTTTAAAGTCGCCTTTATATGTCAAAAACGGGCAAAGGATGTACAGGAAGCTCGCTAACTTCATTGGGAGTATATACCTCCGTAGTTTATCGAATCCATCGATCTAGAGGCAGTGAATAACGCGATTTGCGCTCCCGTATGTAGCTAGAAATTCGTGTAGGCATAAGAAATTTCATTTTTGAGGGTTGAATCTCGTCGTCGTCTATCATCGACGGGATATCAGATGCGTATTTATTTATATTCGTTTATCCTTAGAGTTTTGAAATGGTAAAACGGACATCATTTTTTCTAAATCCAATGAAATGAAATGAAATGTAACGAAATTTAATATGTAATATATTGTAATATAACGGAAGAAAGCAATCAGCGCCTTTACGATTCTCTTATGGCGGGGCGTTGTCACTTCCGGCTTTGCAGAGATTTAAACAGGGGTTAATTAATAAACCGAATACCGGATGCTCGATAAATTTATTATCAAATATTTCACATTGATATACTAAGCTCGCTCTCCATATACCATACACCTATAACCACATATTTATAACCTACTCGTAACCTATCCGAATCTTTCCCTCTCTCGCGAAAGAAAATAAGCCTACAACTCGCTATAGATCCGATACCGAACTGTCTTACGCAACTTACTCAGCCGCAGTATAGTCGATATCTCTTTGAATTTTTCTTCCAAAATTTTTTTCATTTTTTTTCCATTTTTTTTTGTCTTACATTTTTTTCAAAAACGATTTTTGCGAAGTTTAGAGAGATCGGGAACACCCTGTATAGACGGGTATCTCGATAGATATCCCGTTAGTCTGGCTATGCCTCTCGGCAATCAGCTACAATCCGATTGTCTTTTGTTTTTCTTGGTACATTCGTCGTTGCCGCTCAGAGGCTACGAACCTGTTTCTCGGCGAAGGCGAGCTCTCCTCTTCGCTTCGCTTTGCTTCCCCTTTTGCCTTGCTTCGGTCTTTCTTTGCTTCGCTTTGCTTTACTTTGCGCTACGGAGATGATCGTGATGGCGCAAAAGCACGATCGAGAGATGAGAGAATAAGCTGAGACTCAAGTTCAGCCAGAGCTGTACCATCTTCCAGGCTCTTACACGCCCTCGGAGTCGGTGTGCCCTTATTAGAGCCTTATTAAAGCCTCCCGAGGTCGAACCCTCCAGGCTTCAAACATTAATCGGGTATACCGACTAAATTACCTTCGTTATACTCGACGAGCTACTATACACTACCATATTACAGGTTGGTATGATTTTACGCCTAGAGTAGAAAGAGTCCGGATATTATATCACGTATACCATCAAAGAATAACCGAGTACAATCAACGCTACTAAACGAGTCGAGGAGATCGGTGTACACGTTCATATATAGTATCTATATACTAAAATTGGCTAGTACGAATTAGTTTCTTTAAATTTGTATAGATTATATTAAATAAATATATTAGATAAATTATTTCTTTAGGTTTTAGGTAAATGAATTAATTGATTAATTCTCTCTCTATATATAGAGACAGATATCTCTGCGTAAGCGTAATATTTAAACATGGTAGGTATGTAGAAGCAGAAATGTGAAACCGGGTAGGAATTCGGGATCTCGGTTGGTATTTTTACGAGCATCGCGGTTCCGAAGACGAGGACAGTTTGACAAATCCGCGACAAGTGGCTTTCCGCGGACATTTCTACCTATGTATGCCCAATAGTCTCCGGTCGGAGTTCAATTC